>CM060924.1:399154182-400551682 GCA_030737875.1 Allium sativum
ATATATATAAGTATGATGATAGATTAACAATTAAGTTTTCAAATATACAGAAATTGCTTGATTACTATTTTCCTACATCATTCCTTTTCAGGAATGAAAAGATTCGAGTGGGGGAGATTTTAACAACCTGAAATTTTAATAGATTTGAAACTAACGATTTGACTGAAATTTAAAATGTTAATATTTAATCATTAATATATTCTGAATGGAATGAGATAAATGAATTGATTTTTGTAAATGAACAATAATAAATATCTTTTGAACAGTGGGATGAAACAATGGTCTAATTTGAATTTAATTGTTAATTGACTCAATTTGTGTTATTTACATATGAAAACTTAAATTTAAATAATGAAATTGAACTAATAAATATTTTATTTTTCCAAATTTATTAAAAAATTAAAATTGTCTGAAAAGGTCAGTTCTGGTCAAATTTGAATTCAAACTAAAATTTAAAAGTAGTCAAAATAAGAATTCATTTTTTGTATAAATCTATTCTGAATTCTGAGCACGCGGCATATTTTGGTTCATTGAAATAAATTTTCAATTGTTCGGAATTCGCGTTTGTAATTGTGAAAACACGCAAAATGGACGATGTTGTTATGTGTATATGTTTGTTTAAAATTATCTATATCTTCCTTTACATTCTCATTAGTATTAATACTAGCTTGTTGAATGGCTGAAAAATAATTTAAGGAGACACATTTATTAAATTGACGTTATGTATTTGATAACTTCCTTCTTGTGCAAATATAAACCACGTACATCTCTATTCTCCTCATTCACTTATTTTCTGAAACCTTTATTCTCTTTTCTCTTCCATGTCTAGATTCAAATCTTCATATCAACAAAAAAAATTCTACAATCGAATTGCAATAGAAAAGATATTTGATGAAAATGAATTGCAAGCAAAAAGAAGATCAAAATAAAAACAAACCAACATGGAATTGCAAAGCTCCTTCTTCCTTCTTCCTCGTTAACCTTTCTTCCAATCTGACAAATTTTCCTTTCATAGATCAATCCCTAGGTAAATTCGAATTACATTAATGATTCCAAGTCTCTATCTATATTATCTAATCCATTTTAATTTCAAATTTCAGTTGATTTGGGAATTGTGAAAATTTAAATCTAGAAATGCAAACGACCGTCTTTCTTTTCAATCAAGACCTTGCTACCCATTTTCCTCTTGGCCACCACCTTCACCACTGACGTAACCACACCTATCTGACCTTCCTCCACCTCTAGTAAGAGGACCTCACCTGAAAACCCTAGCCATGATCACTTTTCTCTTTGAAATCAAAGAACTTTTTATTTTTAGTTTTCCCAGATTTTCGACCGGTGTTGCAGTGGTCATAACTTTCTGTTAGAAAACAGAAATTCACTTTTTCTTTTTCATAAAAATTGTGTTGAATTTAAATAGCTACAACTTTTATGTTGAACACTTTTTAAGATTTCGATTACATTTAGGTTGAGACTGGCAATCTATCCAATACATTTTTATACCTAGATTTTTGAGTTAAAAATTTGGTTGTTGTCGTTTTGGTCATATCCCCTTTAATTTTTATCGAAAACCAGTATTTTTTTTCATAATTGAAGAGAAAATAATTTGCAGTAACTTTTCTGTTTATGACTATTTCATATTGCAATGTTTACAGGTCCAAAATTTTATTTTAAAATGACTAAAATTTGTTCACTTTTTATATATTTTTTTGTAAAAATCAAAATCCATCTTCCTAAGCCAAGACCTTTCAACTCCCTTCATTTAAATTGCTTGGGGCATTGATTTGTGAATATATTTTTACAATGGTATTAAAGAGAGCATAGTTGTGGCTGTAATTGGAATGGTGCATCATGCTTTTCGTATCCAAGTTTGTACAAAACTGCATCGTCTTCCTTTTATATGCCATGAAAGGAAAGTTTATCTCACAATTGACATACATTTTTATAGAAGTGAAATACAGTACATTTGAAATGTTATGAAACATATAGTATGTTTTAGAAAATATTATATGTTGTACACAAATGACACACGTTTATGACACGACTATATATATGTTATGAATGTCCACATGTGACATGTATTAATTCTTGTATATAATTGATTTGTTGAGTTTACTTCATATATATGTTTGATATGTTTGATTTGTAGAATTCATTGATATTGTTTCTTTATTTGTTGTAACGACCTGAGTTTTCAAATCGGATTTTTTTTTTTAAATATATTCCTAGAAATAAACAAGCAAATAAAATAAAACGATTAAATTTTGTTATTAGAATGAATATATTCAAAGCTGATTGAATTTAAAATAAAAATAAATATTTGTATGAAAAGAATTTGAAATCAAATTTGTAATTAAAACATTATAAGTTTGTTCTGTATAATTCTGATAAATTTAAACTGAATAAATTTAAATGACCGTTCATTAAACTCAGTGAAAAAAAATAGAATTTTTATAAAACATTCAAATCACTGATAACTGTATGCCGTTGAGTTTGTCTCGACGTCCTGATTCCAACGGTATATTTATACTGGTATTTTGGGGTCCGTAAATGCAATATAAGTAGATAGTTATTCCCATACAGGTAACCCTGTTTATAGCTAAATTATAAATCCGGAACCAAAAGACAAGAAAAAAATATTAAATCTCTCCGCAAATCCAACAAGGGTCCAAGAAAGTATGAAGCATTAAATGAAAAGGGATGGAGGCTACATTTTTTTCTTCGGAGCATTTAATGAGACGTGTGCAAGGCATCATTTTTCTACCTAACGACACCGCGCATATTTCACCTACCCCCATCTTATATACATAAAGGTCCCAAAACTTGCTCTGCTCCATCTTCAATTTCTCTTCTCCTTTTCTCCTTTTTTCTTGCTTCAGGAAATTTTTTTGCTTCATATAAAAAGAAAACAAAGAGAAAAAGACATGACAGAAGGTGAAAAATGAAGTAGCAGCTCCCCTCTTGCATTCGCCCTCTCTCTTTCTTTCTTTTTACAGCCAACACTCCTCTCAGCCCAAACCCATCCCTTCTTGCTCCCGCCTCTCTCTTTCCACCATGTTTAGCAGCCACTCTCCTCTTCGCACCAACGTAGCGAGTTGCGACAGTCCGCACCGAGTTCCAACAGTCCGCTCCGAGTCCGACAGCCATAGTCTCAAGCTCCGGCAACCTCGACAACAACCGCGATAGTAGCTCTGTTCTCTCGCCGTGTCCATCTCGACGTTTAGCTCTCGGAACTGAAAGTAAGTTACTACTCACGTCTAAACATTTTCTTAATGTGTTCGTTAGGAAAACAAAACAATTATTTTGTCCAAAATAAGTTATTTTATCCCCTATGCAATGCATGTATGAATCAGCTCAACTTTGCTTACCTTCTATATTCATGCGTGTATGATACTGTGACCATGAGCAGAAAGGTTGATTGGCAACAGAACTATAACCAGTGAACCTAACATAAAACAATTAATAATTGAATAATCAAACTCAATGATAATTTCTGTAGTAGTAGTTACGAAAAATCATCTTGGATGTTTTTGTGCTTGAACCAAATACTATGCGTACATGTTATAACTAAAATTTCACAGCCAATTCACAAATTTTGAATCTTCATCGCAAGTTAGGAACATGCAGCATGCACATAAAGCAGCATAAGTTTCATTGTAACAAAATGGAATTATCACTGATTAAGTGTAAAGTAAAAATGAACTGGGTTAAAGTGCTTATAAAAGCCCATGCATTAAAAGTTAATCACGGTTTAGTCAAAGGATAAGATAAAATGGGCCTCTGCTACTGCTATCTTCCAGTAAATTTATCACTTTGTCATGAGCATAAGTGTATGATCCTCATAATGCAATTCAACCAAGATGTGCTTCTAAGCCCATACATCTGATTGTATCTAAGCTGTAAAAAATTTCTTTATCAGTATCTTGTTTAACAACTAGCTTATTAACATGTGTGCATAAAAAAAAATGCAAGCAACAGGGGATGGAAAGGGGTTCACTTTCTCTTCTCTGGAGACCTTCTTTTTCCCATTTGCTTTGCATGAAATATAGTACATGTATAAAAAGAAAGAAAGAAAAAAAACTTGTTGTTTGTGTGTGCATATTTGCTGCATGTATGAAGTGTTGTGTGTGCATATTTGCTGCATGTATGAGTGTATGTATGTTGAATATATATAAGTGTGTGAGTGTGGCGTGTGGTGCATATGCTCGGTGCATGTGTATTATCTGCATGGCATGAGTATATGCTTGTGCGATGAGTGTGTTAAGAGGGTTAATTCATTTTGGTTTCAAAAAGCACGATTCATTTCTATTCAAAAAAAAAAAAAAAAAAAAAAACTTTTGGAAATATGACTTGCTGTTGGACATGCATACAAAAGAACGCTTACATGAATGCATGGACACAAAAGAATGCATGCATGAACGTTGGACATGGCCAAAACGTGGGTGGCTCAAAGTTCACAAAATAATGGACCATGCGCATGTTTATAAACCAAAAGCATGCATGTTTCATCCATGCATAAGCTTTGGAAAAAAAAAAAAAAAAAATTTGGTAGTTTAATAAAGTAAAAATACATCTTTTGCAGACCCAAAATATTTAGAAAGATATGTAAGATCGTAAAAGGGACACATTGAACTCAAATGGCTTTGTTTCAAAAATGAACTATGCAAGCTTTTTCACAGTTTCAGCGCAAATCGGACACCGAAACTGACAAATGAATATATTTTGGTAATCACCGCGACGAGACGGACACAACGGTATATAATTTGCAGTGTCTGCATGCTCCGTTCAAAAACGCGTTACGGACCCCTTTGACGTAAAAATGCGGATGTGAAACGGAGGTCAAAACATCCGATTTTTGCGAAACGAATTTCACCATTAGATTACTGTCAACGAATAGAATATTTTTCATGTTTGTTCGAACTTGTTTTGAAGAGATTTTAAAATTGCTAAAAATTTGAACTGATATGCGCAGCTTTGCACTGAAATTTTGCGCGACCGGCGACATCAAAATTTTCCAACAAAATTTTCACAGCTGCTACAATTCACTATACGTATTTCAAATTTGAAATTCCCGTTATGAAATTCATAGAATATTTTCAAATTTCAAACATTAAACTTTGGTTTAAATTATATGTATGAAAATTTGATCTAAATTGATGAATGAAATATTGAGTGATTTAAATTTTATTTTAAACTTATTGAAATAACCATTGTTGAACCTCTTATTGAAAAAAAAACGTTAGCCTAAATATTTGAGGGAATAAATTTCAAAATTGTAAATTTTGGATACAAATTTAGTTGAGAAAAACAAATTTGATAAATGAAGTAAAATTATGAAATTTGAAAGCGAACTTAAGTGAAATGTTCAATATTTGAAAAATGTAAATTTTATAAAAGAAAAATACACCTTTAGTTTATTGATTTGGAACTTTGAAATTAGACAAAAAAGTTAAGTGTAAATTGTAAATGATAAAATATCGTTAATATTTCAAAGTAGAATATTTGATAGTTCAAGTTTATATAAGGAGGTTGAAATACAATTATGTTTGATCCATTCGACAAATTAATCAATGAAAAAAAAAAGAATAAATGACGTTAGTTGTCAAGGAGACCGGAGCCAGTTATGGACACATTCTCTGTCGATACTGGAACCACTTTGATAACTATGTTCGTGAAGTGATGATACAAAATGAAGTGGTTGTTTTTGGTGTACGTTTATTGGATTGAAGAAAGTGAACGATTATGGATGACCGACACTTGTGTCAAATTTGAAATGACTAAAACAGGAGCCGTGCCGGGCCATTGAGGCTAGCTACCTCTAGCAAACACACTTCTTCGTGTATTTTATTTTTGTTATTTGGTGATCACCCTTGATTTTGGAAGTGTTGTGTTGCGGTGGGCCGTTAGGGGTTACCACCAGTCCAGATCAGGCAAACTTGTAGTATCCTACCTTGGGCATTGCCTCACGTGCCTTGTCATACATTTTATCCTCATGCGCGACCATTACGAGTTTCTATTTAACATGTGCCTATAGGGGACTCACTGGCTACCGACGTTCTACTGGTTGTGTTACAGGACATGCATAGACCACATTGTTTAAAAACGTGTTAAGGGGGGTCAATGTAAAGCCTTAATGCTATTTTAAATATTTTATATTACTGATAGACATTACATATAATAGCGTGTCATACCATATATAGATAGTTTAACGGATCCTTAAGAGGTGGAAAATACCGTAACATCTCTTGATTTATTTGCATTTGAGTTTAGATCTAATCACATTAGAATGTTTAGACCTAACTCGAGTGTTTTGTGTTTTTCTCATTTCGCTCGGGTCAGACTGAGTATTGCAGTGTTCTCGAGGAGCACTTTATCTGGAGCCGAAGACCTAGTCGAAGACTCCATCCTATCCACTTTTAGTTCCTATTTCCGTTCGGCTTGTATTTGCGAACTTTATGTTTAACACCCAACCTCCGCCAGGGTAACTCTTGCAAGCACACTAGCTTTGGAGGGGCATTAAACAAGGTAAACATGCATGCAGATATCACAAGACAGAACATATAAGTAAAACAGAGTAATAAAGCAGCGGATAAAACTTGCATTTCCAAAACCATAGTTAAGTTACAACAAAGTACTTAGTCATTATTTTCCAACAAACAAAGTCTAGAGAAAAGTATAAACTGAAAAACTGAAATACATAAAGTACTATCCCCAAAGTGAAGTGATAAACCATAGATAGCTCAATGTCCAAAACCGTACATGAGCAAATCCAGTAAGCAAGCTGTAAAGATCCAAGCTAAGCTCCAATGTTCCCACCCTGAGAACCTGAGGGGGGGAATGGAAGAAAAGAGGCGAAAGAAAACAGGTCAGTCAAAAAGACTGGTTAGCCCTACTACTATCTGTCCATGAACTAGTAAAGTTAACTGGCATGAGAAGCTGAGATGAACATAATGATAACAACATACTGGAATGATGATTAACTAACAAGATAGATAAAGGTGACATCGCATAATCAAGGTTAAGTTTTGCACCACGGGTGTACTAGCATTCTAACATGTCAAGTAAAAACAAGAATTGATCCCTTGGCCCAAGCTCGGCCCAACATCATGAGATGACCTAAATCAAGGTCCAACTACACGGTCTAGTAGATCGGCTCCCTATAAGCCTAACTCGTCAAGTGTCGGTGTCATACGGCCGAAACATGCAATGTAGCTAACTGCGCTAGGTCCACCCCAGGGTGTATCAAGTCCTAGGGTGTAGACCTCGAACACCAATCAAGTATACACAGTCTAGATCTACTGGTACCCGTGCCTGATTTTCCAACTCCGGACTAAGTGCACGACCATAGTCCGCCTGGACCTACACCGGCGTACCTACTCAGCCGTCGTTTTGGTCGCTTACAAGTCAGCCCAGTAATCGTGCCCCACCCTAGCCTAGTCCTAGGGTCTTATGATACTATCAGGAGGGTTACTGCTGAAAAGGACCACGCAACTAGGATTTCCTTAACGGGTTAAATGTGGTTAACCCGATCCAAACGTGGATTAAATTGGTTAAGTGTATCCAAGGTTCATGACTTAACCCCGATTAACCCATCAAGCCCAAATTGATTAAGTATTAAGTGGACCATGACTTAACCCTAATCAGGAGGCATTAATTAACTTAGTGTGCTTTAACCTCTCACATTAGACCTTGTTGTGGTTACTAGTTAAGCCGGGCGGGTCCGGGTAGCTTTACACCACAACTTGGTCTAACCTCGGGTTCGAGCACAACATGACCAACTTCTCACATTGGGTCCTTTTGTTTGTAGCCACTAGTTAAGCCGGGCGGGTCCGGGTAGATTTATGCTACAAACTCAACCCAACCTCGAGTTGGCCACACTCATATTTTCTAAGTGTCATGTCCATTATGTTTCCAAAACATAATTACAAGTTAACATATCACATCATGTTATAAAAATCATGTTCATGTCATAATTTTACCCAACCCCAACGTAATCCCATCGTTTACATACTCGCAACAACGCATAAAGGATAAAATAGGGAACTTGGCATAATCATGACAAAAAGGTGTTGAAGCCACAAGTTTATCATGGTGGCATATGAAATGTACATATGTTCATATACTTGCATATTGCATTATTAGGCTCCAAAAGCATGCATAAAACCAAACTTAGCATATGAGTGATACATGGTGATAAATGACATGTAGAAGTTGCTAGAAGTTCGCATTTAGCCTCACATGCAAGTTATCATAAGGGATATGATAACTTCCATGTTGCCAAAATGCAACCTTTAATATAAAGCTTGGAGCTTTATGCTCACAACCTCAAGTTTAACTTGCATAACATGATAACATGTGTATAATGATCAACCCAAACTTGCATAACATAGCAACATGTGTCATACATAATGATTAAACCAACTTGCATAACATAATGATCAACCAAACTTGCATATCACAATGATCAACCAAACTTGCATATCATAATGATCAACCAAACTTGCATATCATAATGATCAACCCCAAACTTGCATCATTCATTTAACTTTAGAGTTCAATAAAAAGAAAGTAGAAAAGGGCTTACAATGCTATGAAGACACAAATAAATAGTTATTATAAAGATTGAGACGAAGCCCTTGTGCAATCACCAAAAAGACCCAAATATGAAAGCTCCCAATGAAAACCCTTGAGCCAAATCAATAAAAACCCTTGCTTTGAAATAGAAATGTTGCAACTTGACTTGAATGCAAACTAAGAACACTCATACAAGTTTGAAAGCACTTGTATGAACTCACAATCTCTCATAGAAATAAACTTAGGAATTTTAGCATGAGAGTGGAGGCCATGAGAGGAACAAATTTGACATTGTTTAGTTGTAGGATTGAATAATGGTGATTTAGGCTAGGTTTAGGGGTCTTTTTATAGAAGATTAGGATAGTATTAGCCATAGGATTAACCCTAGATTCAATCAGAGCCATCAAATCCCGTCACTAGCCAACAAAACAGGTCAAAACAGCCAGAATGGTGCACCAGGTTGCCTGGGTCCGACCAGGCAGGTCGACCCCCAGGTCGACCCTGGGTTCGACTCCACATTCGACCTGGGGGGGGGGGAGGTCGACTCCCCAGTCGACCCCCAGGTCGACCCCCTGGGTCTGGCGGGAATTTTCCCGCCACTTCTGAAAATTGAAATTTTTGAATCTGTTTTGAACTTGAATTTTTCGTGAAACTTCGCGAGGCCATATCTCGGTCATACGGACTCCGATTTTCGAAAACTCGGACTCTATTTCGCGTATTTTTCCGAGATGAACGCAATGGCACAGCCCGTTTCCCTTGATTCAGATTTTACAATTTAATTCTGCCTTGATTTATGTTATAACATGTTATTCAAAAATACGGGTTGTTACATTCTCCCCTCCTTAAAGGATTTCGTCCCCGAAATCTCCAAGTTAGGAAGAACGTATCCTACCATCCATCATCCATCTACTCAAAACATCATCCACGTGCAGTCATTGTTCTTAAAGGATTCTAAATGCCGTATGATCATATGCAAAGGTGTGTGTATATGTACTTATCTAATGCAAAAATCAGGCGGTTACTGATACAGTAAACCTCCTTAATGCAAAGTATGTTAGTGAAATGAGTCCATATGTATGCAAATTCCTAATATAATTTATAATCTCTACATGAGTGCACATAACATTCATCCATATGCAACATCCATGTGATAGCATAACAAGTTTCATCCATGAATAAGTATAAGCACTCATGCATATGCAACATGAAAGTGTGTGAGCCGATCTTAGTGCCTAATGTGTATCATGCATCCACGAGTATCCACGTGCAAACACTTGCAACCACTTGCAACCATCAAGCATAACATGCTTCAAATACATGTTTCATCCAAAGGATTTCTACCTAAGGTCCTCATGACAAGATTTACGAGATAATAAGATAAACAGGATAAACGCGGATAAAAAGAAAGATATGCTAATTAGGAAAAGAGATCGAGAATGTACCCTCAAAAAGAAATGGATAAAGCCCACGCATCTTCTCCAAGTTGCATCTTCATCGGCTTCACCCCACTGAACTTTCACCAATTTGACTTCTCGATTCCTTAGTTTCTTGATCTCTGTTCCCAAGATACAAATCGGAGCTTTTCTCAAGGTTGCTTCTTTCTCTACCTCAATGTCTTCAAGAATGCTTGGTTCAACCACCTCAGCGGACTTATGTAGGCACTTTCGGAAATGCGAGACATGAAAGACATTATGCACTCCGGCTAGCTTCTCGGGCAATTCCACCTTATAGGCCATCTTTCCAATTCTCTCTATGATAGGGAAGGGTCCTACGAACCTTGGTGCCAGCTTCCCCACTGCTCCAAAACGTAACACATTACGCAAAGGAGAAACCTTCACGAAAACCATGTCTCCCACTTCGAATTCCAAATCTGCCCTTCGCTTGTCAGCATAGGATTTCTGTTTATCTTGGGCCGCTTTCATCCTTCTTCTCACTAATTCAACTTTCTCGGATGTGTCCCGTATCATATCGGGCCCAAGTATAAGTCTATCTGTTGTCTCCCACCAATAAGATGGTGACCTACACGGCCTCCCATACAAAGCTTCAAATGGTGCCATCCCTATGCTGGCTTGATAGTTATTATTATACGCAAACTCTACAAGAGGGAGGTGGTCTTCCCAAGTACCACCAAAGTCAAGAACACAGAGCCTCAAAAGATCTTCTAGCACTCTATTCCCCCTTTCGGTTTGGCCATCCGTCTGGGGGTGATAGGCCGTACTCAGATTCAATCGCGTACCCATCGCTTCTTGCAAACTGTTCCAGAACTGGCTAGTGAAAATTGGGCCACGATCGCTAACTATGCTAGAAGGAACTCCATGCAACCGCACTATTTCTCGAAGATAAATAGATGCTAGCCATGATGCGGTCCTCTTGCTCCTTACTGGGATGAAGTGAGCACTCTTCGTAAGTCTGTCAACTATGACCCATATGCTGGTGTTCCCTTTCCTTGACCTAGGCAATCCATCCACAAAATCCATAGAAATACTCTCCCACTTCCATTGCGGGACCTCCAATGGATGTAATAGCCCACCTGGTTTCTTTGACTCGGCTTTCACTTGTTGGCACACCATGCACTTTGAAACATACTCTGCTACATCCTTCTTCATTCCATCCCAAAAGAAAATGCGCTTCATATCTGTATACAACTTATCTCCTCCCGGATGTACAGTCATCTTCGAGTGATGCGCTTCTTCAAGAACTCTATGGACTAAACCTCCCACTCGAGGAACACATAATCTCCCATCACGCCTTAGCCAACCCTTATCATCAATAGTATATCTAGCAAGGTGACTAGACGTCTCACCACGAATCAACCTGTCCATGACCTCGACTATTTGTGGATCTTCCTTCTGCGAAGCCCCAACTTGATCAAGAAGTGTGGGTCTAAGCTCAAGGGATGCTGATGAACCCGTCATCGACTCAACAGCCGTCGTGAAATCAAAGGTTGCCAAGAATTCTAAGTTTTTCTTTGTTAACTTAGTAATAGGGGCCGAAATCTTAGCGAAGTCCCTGATGAACTACCTATAGTAGCCCGCCAGACCGAGAAAGCTTCTTACTTCGGTTGCATTCCTAGGAGTCTTCCAATCTTGAACCACAACCACTTTCGCGGGATCCACCTCTATGCCTTGCTTAGAAACTATATGTCCAAGAAACCGAACTTCCCTTCTCCAGAAATGGCATTTGGAGAACTTGGCTTTCCACTGATGCGCTCTAAGCGTATCCATCACTTCCTTGAGATGCCTAGCATGTTCTTCCTCATCCTTTAAGAAGATCAGAATATCATCCACGAAGGCAACAACAAACTTGTTAAGGAACTCCCTGAACACCCTACTCATCAAGTCTACGAAGTAGGCGGGTGCATTAGTCAAACCGAATGGCATGACAAGCCATTCAAAGAATCTGTCTGGAGTCCTAAACGCAGTTTTATCAATGCTATCCTCAGCTACTCTAAGCTGATGGAATCCGATGGCTAGATCGAGTTGAGAGAAAACAGAAGCACCTACAAGCTGGTCAAAGAGATCATCAATCCTCGGTAACGGGTGCCTATTCTTCTTGGTCAGCTTGTTCAACTCTCGATAATCAACACATAGACGAAGCGAACCATCCGCCTTAGTAGCGAATACCACCGGAGCATCCCATTCAGAAATGCTTCGTCTAATAAAATTCTTCTCAAGCAGCTCCTTGATTTGCTTACTGAGCTCCCTTCTCTCACGAGGGGCCATGTGCCTAACGGGAAATGATACTGGCTTGGCATTATCAACTAGATAAATGCGGAAATCTATCTCTCATTTAGGGGGTAACCCCTTAACTTTTTCAAAGACATCGGGATAGTCTCGGACCACCCTTACAGATTGCAGATCATCGATAGACGAGTCGAGAGATTCAAGATAGCATAACATGACGGGACCTCTAGGGTTACAAGAAATTTCTAGGGTATTACCGAGGCGAGTCATGAGCCTCACTACCCTATGCTCACAGTCAAGAATGGCTCCATAACTGGACAACCAATCCACACCCAAAATCAACCCGTATCCCATAAACCCGAGAACCTAAACATTACACATGAATTCTATGCTCAAGATAGAGATTTTCAAATCCACACAAATTACAGGTAGATGGGCGGAACCCCCCAATTGGATTTGAAACACTAACGGGACCTCAACTAGACTAGTACTTAGGTGTAAAACTTCCAATAAGATCAGAAATAAAACTATGCGATGCGCCAGAATCAAATAAGGTATGAACAGGGAAACCAGAAATGTAAACATGACTTTTTTTTTCAGAAACACTACCTCGATCAAGAGTGAGGAGAGCCTGCAACCGCCCTCCAGAGGGTCCTGCACGCTGATTCTACCCTTGCTTCTTGGGGCAATCCTTGCTAAAATGTCCAGTCTCTCCATAATGAAAGCATTCGCCCAACTTCCTCTTCTTCTTCCTGCAATCTTTGGCTATGTGCCCAACGATCCGACAGAACTTGCACTTCCTTGTTTCCCTGGTCTTGTTGTCATTGCGATTGTTGTTACCCTTGTCCCCCTTCTTGTTGTTCTTGTCTCTTTTCTCGGTATCTTCCTTCTTGCCTTGGGACTCATTTGCCTTGACCTCCTTCTTGCCACTCTTATCTTCCTCTTGAAGTAGGGTCGTATTCACCAAATTTTCGAAGGTCGCCCCCATGGGTATATGAGTCATGGCCAAACTGCGCAATGGCTCGTTCAACCCTAGAGCAAAGTGTAGGGCCTTCTTCCGAGCTGTGTTAACCCATTCTAGACCGAACTGAGCAAGTTGATTAAACTTATCCACGTATTCCCTAATGGTCATGTCCCCTTGCTTTAGAGATAGGAACCTTTCCATCTGAAGGTTCTCTTCTGTCGATGATAGAAACTTTAGTCCAAACCTTCTCCTAAAGTCATCCCAAGTCTCAATTGGTCTAGTAGTGGTGGTGACTACCCACCAATAAGCAGCTTCCCCTTTCAATAGCCATACCGCCAACAGAACTTTCCTACGATCTTCCACATCAAAGATAGCAAAGAGGTCTTCAGTTTCCTTTAACCAGTTTCTTGCCTCCACAGAAGTCTCCGTTCCGACAAAATTCTTGCATCCCATCGCCTTAAAGTCTTTGCAAAGTTCCGCGAAATTCGCTTTTGTATGTTGAGGGGGAGGAGGAATGTCCGCGGGGCCGGCTTCATTAGCCCTTGCCTCCATGTACCTTCTAAACCAAATAGGTACTGGTACACCCTCCGGGATGGCTAAATTATCGGCCATACTGAAACGAAGGAAAAAGATGGATAGATTCAGAACGAAGAAACGAAGGATAGTGCTAATGGCCTTTGGGGAATAGCCTTTTTTTTAAATAACTAGACTTTTCTTGGAAAATACTTAATTGGTTTTGAAAATAGTTTTTCAAAAGGTAAGTTTCAAAAACACTTTTGCTCAAATCTTGTAAACCTTATGCTCTGATACCAAATGTAACACCCCACCTCCGCCAGGGTAACTCTTGCAAGCACACTAGCTTTGGAGGGGCGTTAAACAAGGTAAACATGCATGCAGATATCACAAGACAGAACATATAAGTAAAACAGAGTAATAAAGCAGCGGATAAAACTTGCATTTCCAAAACCATTTTTAAGTTACAACAAAGTACTTAGTCATTATTTTCCAACAAACAAAGTCTAGAGAAAAGCATAAACTGAAATACATAAAGTACTATCCCCAAAGTGAAGTGATAAACCATAGATAGCTCAATGTCCAAAACCGTACATGAGCAAATCCAGTAAGCAAGCTGTAAAGATCCAAGCTAAGCTCCAATGTTCCCACCCTGAGAACCTGAGGGGGGGGAATGGAAGAAAAGAGGCGAAAGAAAACAGGTCAGTCAAAAAGACTGGTTAGCCCTACTACTATCTGTCCATGAACTAGTAAAGTTAACTGGCATGAGAAGCTGAGATGAACATAATGATAACAACATACTGGAATGATGATTAACTAACAAGATAGATAAAGGTGACATCGCATAATCAAGGTTAAGTTTTGCACCACGGGTGTACTAGCATTCTAACATGTCAAGTAAAAACAAGAATTGATCCCTTGGCCCAAGCTTGGCCCAACATCATGAGATGACCTAAATCAAGGTCCAACTACACGGTCTAGTAGATCGGCTCCCTATAAGCCTAACTCGTCAAGTGTCGGTGTCATACGGCCGAAACATGCAATGTAGCTAACTGCGCTAGGTCCACCCCAGGGTGTATCAAGTCCTAGGGTGTAGACCTCGAACACCAATCAAGTATACACAGTCTAGATCTACTGGTACCCGTGCCTGATTTTCCAACTCCGGACTAAGTGCACGACCATAGTCCGCCTGGACCTACACCGGCGTACCTACTCAGCCGTCGTTTTGGTCGCTTACAAGTCAGCCCAGTAATCGTGCCCCACCCTAGCCTAGTCCTAGGGTCTTATGATACTATCAGGAGGGTTACTGCTGAAAAGGACCACGCAACTAGGATTTCCTTAACGGGTTAAATGTGGTTAACCCGATCCAAACGTGGATTAAATTGGTTAAGTGTATCCAAGGTTCATGACTTAACCCCGATTAACCCATCAAGCCCAAATTGATTAAGTATTAAGTGGACCATGACTTAACCCTAATCAGGAGGCATTAATTAACTTAGTGTGCTTTAACCTCTCACATTAGACCTTGTTGTGGTTACTAGTTAAGCCGGGCGGGTCCGGGTAGCTTTACACCACAACTTGGTCTAACCTCGGGTTCGAGCACAACATGACCAACTTCTCACATTGGGTCCTTTTGTTTGTAGCCACTAGTTAAGCCGGGCGGGTCCGGGTAGATTTATGCTACAAACTCAACCCAACCTCGAGTTGGCCACACTCATATTTTCTAAGTGTCATGTCCATTATGTTTCCAAAACATAATTACAAGTTAACATATCACATCATGTTATAAAAATCATGTTCATGTCATAATTTTACCCAACCCCAACGTAATCCCATCGTTTACATACTCGCAACAACGCATAAAGGATAAAATAGGGAACTTGGCATAATCATGACAAAAAGGTGTTGAAGCCACAAGTTTATCATGGTGGCATATGAAATGTACATATGTTCATATACTTGCATATTGCATTATTAGGCTCCAAAAGCATGCATAAAACCAAACTTAGCATATGAGTGATACATGGTGATAAATGACATGTAGAAGTTGCTAGAAGTTCGCATTTAGCCTCACATGCAAGTTATCATAAGGGATATGATAACTTCCATGTTGCCAAAATGCAACCTTTAATATAAAGCTTGGAGCTTTATGCTCACAACCTCAAGTTTAACTTGCATAACATGATAACATGTGTATAATGATCAACCCAAACTTGCATAACATAGCAACATGTGTCATACATAATGATTAAACCAACTTGCATAACATAATGATCAACCAAACTTGCATATCACAATGATCAACCAAACTTGCATATCATAATGATCAACCAAACTTGCATATCATAATGATCAACCCCAAACTTGCATCATTAATTTAACTTTAGAGTTCAATAAAAAGAAAGTAGAAAAAGGCTTACAATGCTATGAAGACACAAATAAATAGTTATTATAAAGATTGAGACGAAGCCCTTGTGCAATCACCAAAAAGACCCAAATATGAAAGCTCCCAATGAAAACCCTTGAGCCAAATCAATAAAACCCTTGCTTTGAAATAGAAATGTTGCAACTTGACTTGAATGCAAACTAAGAACACTCATACAAGTTTGAAAGCACTTGTATGAACTCACAATCTCTCATAGAAATAAACTTAGGAATTTTAGCATGAGAGTGGAGGCCATGAGAGGAGCAAATTTGACATAGTTTAGTTGTAGGATTGAATAATGGTGATTTAGGCTAGGTTTAGGGGTCTTTTTATAGAAGATTAGGATTAACCCTAGATTCAATCAGAGCCATCAAATCCCGTCACTAGCCAACAAAACAGGTCAAAACAGCCAGAATGGTGCACCAGGTTGCCTGGGTCCGACCAGGCAGGTCGACCCCCAGGTCGACCCTGGGGTCGACTCACCAATCGACCTGGGGGGGGGGGGGGGAGGTCGACTCCCCAGTCGACCCCCAGGTCGACCCCCTGGGTCTGGCAGGAATTTTCCCGCCACTTCTGAAAATTGAAATTTTTGAATCTGTTTTGAATTTGAATTTTTCGTGAAACTTCGCGAGGCCATATCTCGGTCATACGGACTCCGATTTTTGAAAACGCGGACTCTATTTCGCGTATTTTTCCGAGATGAACGCAATGGCACAGCACGTTTCCCTTGATTCAGATTTTAAAATTTAATTCTGCCTTGATTTATGTTATAACATGTTATTCAAAAATACGGGTTGTTACATTATGAGTCGCTATATTGTATAATTAAATTGTAACTGTTTAAGTAGCTTCATGAACTGCTTATGTATATTATTCCATTTCCGCTGCGAGATTCTGTGTTATTCTGTATATGTGATTCTATGATCTGATTCTATTATACACCCTAAATTGATTATCTGTCAGTTTTGAATCGTTCTAGTTGGACATGTGTGGTTATATTGTCAACTTGGATTATTCAGAAAAGGCGGGTTGTCACAGTTGGTATCAGAGCCAAGGTTTAGAAACACCTTAGCCTAGGGGTAAAACTCATTATAGATAGGATTAAGAATACCCTAGAATGAGTAGAATCATTTCCGAGAGAGCGTATTTTGAAAGTATAAAATGTTTTAAATCAAACCTATTTTCTAAATCTTTTTTTAAACTTTAGCCTATTATCTTTAATTAGTATTCTCTTCGGTTTAAATAACTGAAGATATTGGAGGAAGTTTCATTTTCTCCCTCGATTCTCATCTTAGCTATCTTAGCACTATTCCTGTTGTTCAACACTTTCCTGATGTTTTTGGAGAAGTTACTTCCTTACCGCCTCATCGTGAAATCGAATTCCGTATTGATCTCATTCAAGGAGCTAGACCCATTATACTTTCTCCAAGAAAAATGGCACCTAAGGAGAAGATTGAATTAAAGGTGCAAATCGAAGATCTATTCTCAAAAGATCTAATTCGCCGAAGTCATTCAGAATGGGGAGCTGTAGTTGTATTTGTTACTAAGTCAGACGGTTCTCTGAGAATGTGCATTGACTATCGAGAACTGAATAAGCTTACTCATAAGAACCGATATCCAATGCCTCGCATTAATGACCTATTTGATCAATTGCATGGAGCCAAGATATTTTCTCAACTCATCTTTGCCACAGGTTTTCACCAACTTCGAATTTCTGAAGATAGTATTCCCAAAACAGCTTTTCGAACAGAAGACGGTTTCTATGAATGGTTAGTTATGCCATTTGGTTTAACTAATGCCCCAGCTTACTTTGTTGACCTTATGAACAGAGTATTCCGGGATGTTCTGAATAGGTTTGTCCTTGTCTTTATTGATGATATTCTAGTCTTTTCTAAGACTAAAGAAGAACATGAGGAGCATCTCAAGTTTGTTCTTGAAACTTTGAGGGATCATCAACTGAAGGCCAAGTTTTCTAAGTGTCATTTCTGGAGAGATGAAGTTAGATTTCCTGGACATATTGTTTCGGAGAATGGGATTTCGATCGATCCAGCTAAGATCGCCGTAATCAAAGTAAGCCCTTTATTTAAAACATCCATTCATTCTTATTCGATTTATCTTATCTCTCTTGTATAGGTATTCATAATTCTTTAACTTCTAGGATTGGAAAACTCCTGAAACTCCAACTGATATTCGTAGTTTCCTCGGCTTAGCTGGTTATTATAGGAGATTCATCGAGAATTTTGCCCGAATTTCTTCACCACTCACAACTTTGGCTGGAAAGAATGTTAAGTTCGATTGGAGCGATAAGTGTATAAAAGCATTTAATGAACTTAAACGCAAGTTAACTTCTGCTCCCGTTTTTACTGTTCTGGGTGGAAGTGAAGGTTTGACTGTTTATACTGATGCTTGCGGAGAAGGTTTGGGAGCTGTTCTTATGCAACATGGTAAAGTTATTGCTTATGTTGGTAGACAACTCAGAGTTCATGAAGTTAATTATGCAGCGCATGACTTAGAACTACTTGCTGTAGTTTTTGCTCTTAAGTTGTGGAGGCACCATCTTTTGGGAATTAAATTTGAACTCTTCACTGACCATAAATCATTGAAGTATATCTTTTCTCAGAAGGATCTAAATCAGAGGCAAGTCAGATGGCTCGAGTTCTTAGCATCCTATTACCTCGACATCAACTATACCCCCGGAAAGGCTAATGTGGTAGCCGACGCTTTGAGTAGAAACAAAGCAATGTTATTCCAAATTACTGCTTCTCCGGCTCTTATGGATCGCATTATTGCTAAGCAAGCAGAAGATGAAATGCTTAGGCGAATAAAGGAAAGCATTCTCAATAGAGAAGTTGTAAATGTGCAGAAGGGATGGGGCACTAAAATTGATACTAATGGAATTTTGAGGATCAACAATCGTATTTGCGTTCCGAATGTGGATGGTCTAAGACAGGAAGTACTTAGGGAGAATCATCAATCCAAACTTTCTATTCATCCCGGGGTCACCAAGATGTATCAGAATATGAAGAAGATTTATTGGTGGAGTGGAATGAAGAGAGATATTTCTATTCATATCAGTAGATGTGCCACTTGCCAGCAAGTAAAAGCCGACCATCAGAAGACTGCAGGGTTATTACAGCCTTTAGAGATTCCTAACTGGAAATGGGATCAGATTTCTATGGATTTCATAGACGGATTACCAAGGACCAGAAGGGGAAATGAAAGCATCTGGGTTATTGTTGATAGACTAACCAAATCAGCCCACTTTATTCTTGTGAAGACAACTCGAACTGCTTCAAGTTTAGCCGAGCTCTATATGAAGCATATAATCCGACTTCATGGTGTTCCGTCTAGCATAGTATGTGATAAAGATCCCATTTTTACTTGCAAATTCTAGAAAGCTTTCCATATAACTTTGGGAACTCAATTGAATCTAAGCACCCCCAATCACCCTCAAACAGACGGTTAGACCGTAAGAGTAAATCAGATTCTGGAGGATTTGCTTCGTGCTTGTGCTTTAGATTTTGGAGGATCTTTGGAAGATCATCTCCATCTCGTTGAATTCACCTATAATAATAGCTATCAGGTAATTTAATTCAATTTAAAAGTCATATTTAAATAAATATAAATCTTGAATAAATCTTTGAAATTCAGGCGAGTATTAAAATGGTACCGTTCGACGCTCTGTATGGACGGCCATGTAAATCTCCATCTTGTTTGATTAAATCTGGGAATCGACTTGTTCTAGGCCCCGAAATGATTTTGGAAGCTTCTGAAAAAGTTGGAGAAATCAGAAGGAGGATGAAGATTGCCCAGGATAGGCAAAAGAAGTATGCTGATGGAAAGAGGAGACATTTGGAATTTGTTGTTGGTGATCTTGTATTTCTGAAAATTTCACCTTTGAAGAACGTGATTCATTTTGGAAAGAAAGGAAAGCTTGCTCCGAGATTTGTTGGTCCTTTTCCTATCTTAGAAAAGATTGGCAGTTTGGCTTATAGAGTTGATTTACCGGAGAAACTATCGGGTGTGCATAATGTATTCCACGTTTCACATATTCGCAGATATGTACGTGACCCGTTAGCTATAGCCCAACCTGCTTTATTTGAAGATATGGATGTTGAGCCAAATCTTACTATTGAAAGAAGACCACTTTGTATAGTCGATAAAGATACGAAGCAGCTTAGAAGGAAGATAGTTAATCTCGTCAAAGTTCAGTGGAGTAGAGATGACCGAGATTGCACTTGGGAAACTGAGGAGAGTATCCGTGCCTCAAATCCTGAATTGTTTGCATAAGGTACTCAATTCATCTTTAAATCATTCTTACGTTTCTGCTTATTTCTTTACTTTTCCTTGTTCCGTTCTTTTCGAGGACGAAAAGACTTGAGTAGGGGAGAATGTAACGACCTGAGTTTTCAAATCGAAAAAAAATAATTTAAAATAAATTCCTAGAAATAAACAAGCAAATAAAATAAAACGATTAAATTTAGTTATTAGAATGAATATATTCAAAGCTGATTGAATTTAAAATAAAAATAAATATTTGTATGAAAAGAATTTGAAATCAAATTTGTAATTAAAACGTTATAAGTTTGTTCTGTATAATTCTGATAAATTTAAACTGAATAAATTTAAATGACCGTTCATTAAACTCAGTGAAAAAAAAATAGAATTTTTATAAAACATTCAAATCACTGATAACTGTATGCCGTTGAGTTTGTCTCGACGTCCTGATTCCAACGGTATATTTATACTGGTATTTTGGGGTCCGTAAATGCAATATAAGTAGATAGTTATTCCCATACAGGTAACCCTGTTTATAGCTAAATTATAAATCCGGAACCAAAGGAGTGCAACAGACAAGAAAAATATATTAAATCTCTCCGCAAATCCAACAAGGGTCCAAGAAAGTATGAAGCATTAAATGAAAAGGGATGGAGGCCACATTTTTTTCTTCGGAGCATTTAATGAGACGTGTGCAAGGCATCATTTTTCTACCTAACGACACCGCGCATATTTCACCTACCCCCATCTTATATACATAAAGGTCCCAAAACTTGCTCTGCTCCATCTTCATTTTCTCTTCTCCTTTTCTCCTTTTTTCTTGCTTCAGGAAATTTTTTTGCTTCATATAAAAAGAAAACAAAGAGAAAAAGACATGACAGAAGGTGAAAAATGAAGTAGCTGCTCCCCTCTTGCATTCGCCCTCTCTCTTTCTTTCTTTTTACAGCCAACACTCCTCTCAGCCCAAACCCATCCCTTCTTGCTCCCGCCTCTCTCTTTCCACCATGTTTAGCAGCAACTCTCCTCTTCGCACCAACGTAGCGAGTTCCGACAGTCCGCACCGAGTTCTGACAGTCCGCTCCGAGTCCGACAGCCATAGTCTCAAGCTCCGGCAACCTCGACAACAACCGCGATAGTAGCTCTGTTCTCTCGCCGTGTCCATCTCGACGTTTAGCTCTCGGAACTGAAAGTAAGTTACTACTCACGTCTAAACATTTTCTTAATGTGTTCGTTAGGAAAACAAAACAATTATTTTGTCCAAAATAAGTTATTTTATCCCCTATGCAATGCATGTATGAATCAGCTCAACTTTGCTTACCTTCTATATTCATGCGTGTATGATACTGTGACCATGAGCAGAAAGGTTGATTGGCAACATAACTATAACCAGTGAACCTAACATAAAACAATTAATAATTGAATAATCAAACTCAATGATAGTTTCTGTAGTAGTAGTTACGAAAAATCATCTTGGATGTTTTTGTGCTTGAACCAAATACTATGCGTACATGTTATAACTAAAATTTCACAGCCAATTCACAAATTTTGAATCTTCATCGCAAGTTAGGAACATGCAGCATGCACATAAAGCAGCATAAGTTTCATTGTAACAAAATGGAATTATCACTGATTAAGTGTAAAGTAAAAATGAACTGGGTTAAAGTGCTTATAAAAGCCCATGCATTAAAAGTTAATCACGGTTTAGTCAAAGGATAAGATAAAATGGGCCTCTGCTACTGCTATCTTCCAGTAAATTTATCACTTTGTCATGAGCATAAGTGTATGATCCTCATAATGCAATTCAACCAAGATGTGCTTCTAAGCCCATACATCTGATTGTATCTAAGCTGTAAAAAATTTCTTTATCAGTATCTTGTTTAACAACTAGCTTATTAACATGTGTGCATAAAAAAAATGCAAGCAACAGGGGATGGAAAGGGGTTCACTTTCTCTTCTCTGGAAACCTTCTTTTTCCCATTTGCTTTGCATGAAATATAGTACATGTATAAAAAGAAAGAAAGAAAAAAAACTTGTTGTTTGTGTGTGCATATTTGCTGCATGTATGAAGTGTTGTGTGTGCATATTTGCTGCATGTATGAGTGTATGTATGTTGAATATATATAAGTGTGTGAGTGTGGCGTGTGGTGCATATGCCCGGTGCATGTGTGTTATCTGCATGGCATGAGTATATGCTTGTGCGATGAGTGTGTTAAGGGGGTTAATTCATTTTGGTTTCAAAAAGCACGATTCATTTCTATTCAAAAAAAAAAAAAAAAAAACTTTTGGAAATATGACTTGCTGTTGGACATGCATACAAAAGAACGCTTACATGAATGCATGGACACAAAAGAATGCATGCATGAACGTTGGACATGGCCAAAACGTGGGTGGCTCAAAGTTCACAAAATAATGGACCATGCGCATGTTTATAAACCAAAAGCATGCATGTTTCATCCATGCATAAGCTTTGGGAAACAAAACAAAAAAATAATTAGGTAGTTTAATAAAGTAAAAATACATCTTTTGCAGACCCAAAATATTTAGAAAGATATGTAAGATCGTAAAAGGGACACATTGAACTCAAATGGCTTTGTTTCAAAAATGAACTATGCAAGCTTTTTCACAGTTTCAGCGCAAATCGGACACCGAAACTGACAAATGAATATATTTTGGTAATCACCGCGACGAGATGGACACAACGGTATAAATTTGCAGTGTCTGCATGCTCCGTTCAAAAACGCGTTACGGACCCCTTTGACGTAAAAATGCGGATGTGAAACGGAGGTCAAAACATCCGATTTTTGCGAAACGAATTTCACCATTAGATTACTGTCAACGAATAGAATATTTTTCATGTTTGTCCGAACTTGTTTTGAAGAGATTTTAAAATTGCTAAAAATTTGAACTGATATGCGCAGCTTTGCACTGAAATTTTGCGCGACCGGCGACATCAAAATTTTCCAACGAAATTTTCACAGCTGCTACAATTCACTATACGTATTTCAAATTTGAAATTCCCGTTATGAAATTCATAGAATATTTTCAAATTTCAAACATTAAACTTTGGTTTAAATTGTATGTATGAAAATTTGATCTAAATTGATGAATGAAATATTGAGTGATTTAAATTTTATTTTAAACTTATTGAAATAACCATTGTTGAACCTCTTATTGAAAAAAAAACGTTAGCCTAAATATTTGAGGGAATAAATTTCAAAATTGTAAATTTTGGATACAAATTTAGTTGAGAAAAACAAATTTGATAAATGAAGTAAAATTATGAAATTTGAAAGCGAACTTAAGTGAAATGTTCAATATTTGAAAAATGTAAATTTTATAAAAGAAAAATACACCTTTAGTTTATTGATTTGGAACTTTGAAATTAGACAAAAAAGTTAAGTGTAAATTGTAAATGATAAAATATCGTTAATATTTCAAAGTAGAATATTTGATAGTTCAAGTTTATATAAGGAGGTTGAAATACAATTATGTTTGATCCATTCGAAAAATTAATCAATGAAAAAAATAAAAATAAATGACGTTAGTTGTCAAGGAGACCGGAGCCAGTTATGGACACATTCTCTGTCGATACTGGAACCACTTTGATAACTATGTTCGTGAAGTGATGATACAAAATGAAGTGGTTGTTTTTGGTGTACGTTTATTGGATTGAAGAAAGTGAACGATTATGGATGACCGACACTTGTGTCAAATTTGAAATGACTAAAACAGGAGCCGTGCCGGGCCATTGAAGCTAGCTACCTCTAGCAAACACACTTCTTCGTGTATTTTATTTTTGTTATTTGGTGATCACCCTTGATTTTGGAAGTGTTGTGTTGCGGTGGGCCATTAGGGGTTACCACCAGTCCGGATCAGGCAAACTGGTAGTATCCTACCTTGGGCATTGCCTCACGTGCCTTGTCATACATTTTATCCTTATGCGCGACCATTACGAGTTTCTATTTAACATGTGCCTATAGGGGACTCACTGGCTACCGACGTTCTACTGGTTGTGTTACAGGACCTGCATAGACCACATTGTTTAAAAACGTGTTAAGGGGGATCAATGTAATGCCTTAACGCTATTTTAAATATTTTATATTACTGATAGACATTACATATAATAGCGTGTCATACCATATATAGATAGTTTAACGGATCCTTAAGAGGTGGAAAATACCGTAACATCTCTTGATTTATTTGCATTTGAGTTTAGATCTAATCACATTAGAATGTTTAGACCTGACTCGAGTGTTTTGTGTTTTTCTCATTTCGCTCGGGTCAGACTGAGTATTGCAGTGTTCTCGAGGAGCACTTTATCTGGAGCCGAAGACCTAGTCGAAGACTCCATCCTATCCACTTTTAGTTCCTATTTCCGTTCGGCTTGTATTTGCGAACTTTATGAGTCGCTATATTGTATAATTGAATTGTAACTGTTTAAGTAGCTTCATGAACTGCTTATGTATATTATTCCATTTCCGCTGCGAGATTCTGTGTTATTCTATATATGTGATTCTATGATCTGATTCTATTATACACCCTAAATTGATTATCTGTCAGTTTTGAATCGTTCTAGTTGGACATGTGTGGTTATATTGTCAACTTGGATTATTCAGAAAAGGCGGGTTGTCACAGTTGGTATCAGAGCCAAGGTTTAGAAACACCTTAGCCTGGGGGTAAAACTCATTATAGATAGGATTAGGAATACCCTAGAATGAGTAGAATCATTTCCGAGAGAGCGTATTTTGAAAGTATAAAATGTTTTAAATCAAACCTATTTTCTAAATCTTTTTTTAAACTTTAGCCTATTATCTTTAATTAGTATTCTCTTCAGTTTAAATACCTGAAGATATTGGAGGAAGTTTCATTTTCTCTCTCGATTCTCATCTTAGCTATCTTAGCACTACTCCTGTTGCTCAACACTTTCCTGATGTTTTTGGAGAAGTTACTTCCTTACCGCCTCATCGTGAAATCGAATTCCGTATTGATCTCATTCAAGGAGCTAGACCCATTATACTTTCCCCAAGAAAAATGGCACCTAAGGAGAAGATTGAATTAAAGGTGCAAATCGAAGATCTATTCTCTAAAGATCTAATTCGCCGAAGTCATTCAGAATGGGGAGCTGCAGTTGTATTTGTTACTAAGTCAGACGGTTCTCTGAGAATGTGCGTTGACTATCGAGAACTGAATAAGCTTACTCACAAGAACCGATATCCAATGCCTCGCATTAATGACCTATTTGATCAATTGCACGGAGCCAAGATATTTTCTCAACTCATCTTTGCCACAGGTTTTCACCAACTTCGAATTTCTGAAGATAGTATTCCCAAAACAGCTTTTCGAACAGAAGACGGTTTCTATGAATGGTTAGTTATGCCATTTGGTTTAACTAATGCCCCAGCTTACTTTGTTGACCTTATGAACAGAGTATTCCGGGATGTTATGAATAGGTTTGTCCTTGTCTTTATTGATGATATTCTAGTCTTTTCTAAGACTAAAGAAGAACATGAGGAGCATCTCAAGTTTGTTCTTGAAACTTTGAGGGATCACCAACTGAAGGCTAAGTTTTCTAAGTGTCATTTCTGGAGAGATGAAGTTGGATTTCTTGGACATATTGTTTCGGAGAATGGGATTTCGGTCGATCCAGCTAAGATCGCCGTAATCAAAGTAAGCCCTTTATTTAAAACATCCATTCATTCTTATTCGATTTATCTTATCTCTCTTGTATAGGTATTCATAATTCTTTAACTTTTAGGATTGGAAAACTCCTGAAACTCCAACTGATATTCGTAGTTTCCTCGGCTTAGCTGGTTATTATAGGAGATTCATCGAGAATTTTGCTCGAATTTCTTCACCACTCACAACTTTGACTGGAAAGAATGTTAAGTTCGATTGGAGCGATAAGTGTATAAAAGCATTTAATGAACTTAAACGCAAGTTAACTTCTTCTCCCGTTTTTACTGTTCTGGGTGGAAGTGAAGGTTTGACTGTTTATACTGATGCTTGCGGAGAAGGTTTGGGAGCTGTTCTTATGTAACATGGTAAAGTTATTGCTTATGTTGGTAGACAACTCATAGTTCATGAAGTTAATTATGCAGCGCATGACTTAGAACTACTTGCTGTAGTTTTTGCTCTTAAGTTGTGGAGGCACCATCTTTTGGGAATTAAATTTGAACTCTTCACTGAACACAAATCATTGAAGTATATCTTTTCTCAGAAGGATCTAAATCAGAGGCAAGTCATATGGCTCGAGTTCTTAGCATCCTATGACCTCGACATCAACTATACCCCCGGAAAGGCTAATGTGGTAGCCGACGCTTTGAGTAGAAACAAAGCAATGTTATTCCAAATTACTGCTTCTTCGGCTCTTATGGATCGCATTATTGCTAAGCAAGAAGAAGATGAAATGCTTAGGCGAATAAAGGAAAGCATTCTCAATAGAGAAGTTGTAAATGTGCAGAAGGGATGGGGCGCTAAAATTGATACTAATGGAATTTTGAGGATCAACAATCGTATTTGCGTTCCGAATGTGGATGGTCTAAGACAGGAAGTACTTAGGGAGAATCATCAATCCAAACTTTCTATTCATCCCGGGGTCACCAAGATGTATCAGAATATGAAGAAGCTTTATTGGTGGAGTGGAATGAAGAGAGATATTTCTATTCATATCAGTAGATGCGCCACTTGCCAGCAAGTAAAAGCCGACCATCAGAAGACTGCAGGGTTATTGCAGCCTTTAGAGATTCCTAACTGGAAATGGGATCAGATTTCTATGGATTTCATAGATGGATTACCAAGGACCAGAAGGGGAAATGAAAGCATCTGGGTTATTATTAATAGACTAACCAAATCAGCCCACTTTATTCCTGTGAAGACAACTCGAACTGCTTCAAGTTTAGCCGAGCTCTATATGAAGCATATAATACGACTTCATGGTGTTCCGTCTAGCATAGTATGTGATAAAGATCCTATTTTTACTTGCAAATTCTAGAAAGCTTTCCATATAACTTTGGGAACTCAATTGAATCTAAGCACCCCCAATCACCCTCAGACAGACGGTTAGACCGAAAGAGTAAATCAGATTCTGGAGGATTTGCTTCGTGCTTGTGCTTTAGATTTTGGAGGATCTTGGGAAGATCATCTCCATCTCGTTGAATTCACCTATAATAATAGCTATCAGGTAATTTAATTCAATTTAAAAGTCATATTTAAATAAATATAAATCTTGAATAAATCTTCGAAATTCAGGCGAGTATTAAAATGGTATCGTTCGACGCTCTGTATGGACGGCCATGTAAATCTCCATCTTGTTTGATTAAATCTGGGAATCGACTTGTTCTAGGCCCCGAAATGATTTTGGAAGCTTCTGAAAAAGTTGGAGAAATCAGAAGGAGGATGAAGATTGCCCAGGATAGGCAAAAGAAGTATGCTGATGGAAAGAGGAGACATTTGGAATTTCTTGTTGGTGATCTTGTATTTCTGAAAATTTCACCTTTGAAGAACGTGATTCATTTTGGAAAGAAAGGAAAGCTTGCTCCGAGATTTGTTGGTCCTTTTCCTATCTTAGAAAAGATTGGCAGTTTGGCTTATAAAGTTGATTTACCGGAGAAACTATCGGGTGTGCATAATGTATTCCACGTTTCACATATTTGCAGATATGTACGTGACCCGTTAGCTATAGCCCAACCTGCTTTATTTGAAGATATGGATGTTGAGCCAAATCTTACTATCGAAAGAAGACTACTTTGTATATTCGATAAAGATACGATGCAGCTTAGAAGGAAGATAGTTAATCTCGTCAAAGTTCAGTGGAGTAGAGATGACCGAGATTGCACTTGGGAAACTGAGGAGAGCATCCGTGCCTCAAATCCTGAATTGTTTGCATAAGGTACTCAATTCATCTTTAAATCATTCTTACGTTTCTGCTTATTTCTTTACTTTTCCTTGTTCCGTTCTTTTCGAGGACGAAAAGACTTGAGTAGGGGAGAATGTAACGACCTGAGTTTTCAAATCGAAAAATAAAATAAATTTTTTTTATATAAATTCCTAGAAATAAACAAGCAAATAAAATAAAACGATTAAATTTAGTTATTAGAATGAATATATTCAAAGCTAATTGAATTTAAAATAAAAATAAATATTTGTATGAAAAGAATTTGAAATCAAATTTGTAATTAAAACGTTATAAGTTTGTTCTGTATAATTCTGATAAATTAAAACTGAATAAATTTAAATGACCGTTCATTAAACTCAGTGAAAAAAAAATAGAATTTTTATAAAACATTCAAATCACTGATAACTGTATGCCGTTGAGTTTGTCTCGACGTCCTGGTTCCAACGGTATATTTATACTGGTATTTTGGGGTCCGTAAATGCAATATAAGTAGATAGTTATTCCCATACAGGTAACCCTGTTTATAGCTAAATTATAAATCCGGAACCAAAGGAGTGCAACAGACAAGAAAAAAATATTAAATCTCTCCGCAAATCCAACAAGGGTCCATGAAAGTATGAAGCATTAAATGAAAAAGGATGGAGGCCACATTTTTTTCTTCGGAGCATTTAATGAGACGTGTGCAAGGCATCATTTTTCTACCTAACGACACTGCGCATATTTCACCTACCCCCATCTTATATACATAAAGGTCCCAAAACTTGCTCTGCTCCATCTTCATTTTCTCTTCTCCTTTTCTCCTTTTTTCTTGCTTCAGGAAATTTTTTTACTTCATATAAAAAAAAACAAAGAGAAAAAGACATGACAGAAGGTGAAAAATGAAGTAGCAGCTCCCCTCTTGCATTCGCCCTCTCTCTTTCTTTCTTTTTACAGCCAACACTCCTCTCAGCCCAAACCCATCCCTTCTTGCTCCCGCCTCTCTCTTTCCACCATATTTAGCAGCCACTCTCCTCTTCGCACCAACGTAGCGAGTTCCGACAGTCCGCACCGAGTTCCGACAGTCCGCTCCGAGTCCGACAACCATAGTCTCAAGCTCCGGCAACCTCGACAATAACCGCGATAGTAGCTCTGTTCTCTCGCCGTGTCCATCTCGACGTTTAGCTCTCGGAACTGAAAGTAAGTTATTACTCACGTCTAAACATTTTCTTAATGTGTTCGTTAGGAAAACAAAACAATTATTTTGTCCAAAATAAGTTATTTTATCCCCTATGCAATGCATGTATGAATCAGCACAATTTTGCTTACCTTCTATATTCATGCGTGTATGATACTGTGACCATGAGCAGAAAGGTTGATTGGCAACAGAACTATAACCAGTGAACCTAACATAGAACAATTAATAATTGAATAATCAAACTCAATGATAGTTTCTGTAGTAGTAGTTACGAAAAATCATATTGGAAGTTTTTGTTCTTGAACCAAATACTATGCGTACATGTTATAACTAAAATTTCACAGCCAATTCACAAATTTTGAATCTTCATCGCAAGTTAGGAACATGCAGCATGCACATAAAGCAGCATAAGTTTCATTGTAACAAAATGAAATTATCACTGATTAAGTGTAAAGTAAAAATGAACTGGGTTAAAGTGCTTATAAAAGCCCATGCATTAAAAGTTAATCACGGTTTAGTCAAAGGATAAGATAAAATGGGCCTCTGCTACTGCTATCTTCCAGTAAATTTATCACTTTGTCATGAGCATAAGTGTATGATCCTCATAATGCAATTCAACCAAGATGTGCTTCTAAGCCCATACATCTGATTGTATCTAAGCTGTAAAAATTTTCTTTATCAGTATCTTGTTTAACAACTAGCTTATTAACATGTGTGCATAAAAAAAAATGCAAGCAACAGGGGATGGAAAGGGGTTCACTTTCTCTTCTCTGGAGACCTTCTTTTTCCCATTTGCTTTGCATGAAATATAGTACATGTATAAAAAGAAAGAAAAAAAAACTTGCTGTTTGTGTGTGCATATTTGCTGCATGTATGAAGTGTTGTGTGTGCATATTTGCTGCATGTATGAAGTGTTGTGTGTGCATATTTGCTGCATGTATGAGTGTATGTATGTTGAATATATATAAGTGTGTGAGTGTGGCGTGTGGTGCATATTCTCGGTGCATGTGTGTTATCTGCATGGCGTGAGTATATGCTTGTGCGATGAGTGTGTTAAGGGGGTTAATTCATTTTGGTTTCAAAAAGCACGATTCATTTCTATTCCAAAAAAAAAAAAAAAAACTTTTGGAAATATGACTTGCTGTTGGACATGCACACAAAAGAACGCTTACATGAATGCATGGACACAAAAGAATGCATGCATGAACGTTGGACATGGCCAAAACGTGGGTGGCTCAAAGTTCACAAAATAATGGACCATGCGCATGTTTATAAACCAAAAGCATGCATGTTTCATCCATGCATAAGCTTTGGAAAAAAAAACAAAAAAAAAATTAGATAGTTTAATAAAGTAAAAATACATTGCAGACCCAAAATATTTAGAAAGATATGTAAGATCGTAAAAGGGACACATTGAACTCAAATGGCTTTGTTTCAAAAATGAACTATGCAAGCTTTTTCACAGTTTCAGCGCAAATCGGACACCGAAACTGACAAATGAATATATTTTGGTAATCACCGCGACGATACGGACACAACGGTATATAATTTGCAGTGTCTGCATGCTCCGTTCAAAAACGCGTTACGGACCCCTTTGACGTAAAAATGCGGATGTGAAACGAAGGTCAAAACATCCGATTTTTGCGAAACGAATTTCACCATTAGATTACTGTCAACGAATAGAATATTTTTCATGTTTGTCCGAACTTGTTTTGAAGAGATTTTAAAATTGCTAAAAATTTGAACTGATATGCGCAGCTTTGCACTGAAATTTTGCGCGACCGGCGACATCAAAATTTTCCAACGAAATTTTCACAGCTGCTACAATTCACTATACGTATTTCAAATTTGAAATTCCCGTTATGAAATTCATAGAATATTTTCAAATTTCAAACATTAAACTTTGGTTTAAATTATATGTATGAAAATTTGATCTAAATTGATGAATGAAATATTGAGTGATTTAAATTTTATTTTAAACTTATTGAAATAACCATTGTTGAACCTCTTATTGAAAAAAAAACGTTAGCCTAAATATTTGAGGGAATAAATTTCAAAATTGTAAATTTTGGATACAAATTTAGTTGAGAAAAACAAATTTGATAAATGAAGTAAAATTATGAAATTTGAAAGCGAACTTAAGTGAAATGTTCAATATTTGAAAAATGTAAATTTTATAAAAGAAAAATACACCTTTAGTTTATTGATTTGGAACTTTGAAATTAGACAAAAAAGTTAAGTGTAAATTGTAAATGATAAAATATCGTTAATATTTCAAAGTAGAATATTTGATAGTTCAAGTTTATATAAGGAGGTTGAAATACAATTATGTTTGATCCATTCGACAAATTAATCAATGAAAAAAAAAAGAATAAATGACGTTAGTTGTCAAGGAGACCGGAGCCAGTTATGGACACATTCTCTGTCGATACTGGAACCACTTTGATAACTATGTTCGTGAAGTGATGATACAAAATGAAGTGGTTGTTTTCGGTGTACGTTTATTGGATTGAAGAAAGTGAACGATTATGGATGACCGACACTTGTGTCAAATTTGAAATGACTAAAACAGGAGCCGTGCCGGGCCATTGAGGCTAGCTACCTCTAGAAAACACACTTCTTCGTGTATTTTATTTTTGTTATTTGGTGATCACCCTTGATTTTGGAAGTGTTGTGTTGCGGTGGGCCGTTAGGGGTTACCACCAGTCCGGATCAGGCAAACTGGTAGTATCCTACCTTGGGCATTGCCTCACGTGCCTTGTCATACATTTTATCCTTATGCGCGACCATTACGAGTTTCTATTTAACATGTGCCTATAGGGGACTCACTGGCTACCGACGTTCTACTGGTTGTGTTACAGGACCTGCATAGACCACATTGTTTAAAAACGTGTTAAGGGGGATCAATGTAAAGCCTTAACGCTATTTTAAATATTTTATATTACTGATAGACATTACATATAATAGCGTGTCATACCATATATAGATAGTTTAACGGATCCTTAAGAGGTGGAAAATACCGTAACATCTCTTGATTTATTTGCATTTGAGTTTAGATCTAATCACATTAGAATGTTTAGACCTGACTCGAGTGTTTTGTGTTTTTCTCATTTCGCTCGGGTCAGATTGAGTATTGTAGTGTTCTCGAGGAGCACTTTATCTAGAGCCGAAGACCTAGTCTAAGACTCCATCCTATCCACTTTTAGTTCCTATTTCCGTTCGGCTTGTATTTGCGAACTTTATGAGTCGCTATATTGTATAATTAAATTGTAACTGTTTAAGTAGCTTCATGAACTGCTTATGTATATTATTCCATTTCCGCTGCGAGATTCTGTGTTATTCTGTATATGTGATTCTATGATCTGATTCTATTATACACCCTAAATTGATTATCTGTCAGTTTTGAATCGTTCTAGTTGGACATGTGTGGTTATATTGTCAACTTGGATTATTCAGAAAAGGCGGGTTGTCACATTTGTTCTCATACTGCAAGTTCCCTGTGGGTTGAAATGATACATACCTGAATCACTGTATAGATTCAGGAAATGAATTGAATCGATTAGGAATGTAGGTTGAAATGGTATATAACCGGGATTCGAAATTTTAAATCTCGGATTGAAATGATATATATCCGTATTACTTGGCCTTGGTAGGAAACTATATACGGACACCGTTGGTCTATTTTGAAATATTTTCTAAATTTAAATATATTTTAATTATAATATTATTATTTTTGAATTTAAATAATTTAAATTATTTTATAAGTAATTTAATAAATCTTTTATTATAATTTAATATTATTTAAATTTTAAATCCTATTTATAAATATATATTTTTTAAAAATATAAATGTAGATTTTTCTTAATACTTTACATTAAGAAAAGTTTAAAGAAATATTTGGAATATAATTGTAATTTTATGTGTTTAATGACTATATTGAAATGGAATTCAAATTTTAGCTAAAAACGTTGTAATTTGGAAAATGATGAAATGAGTTTTATATAAAATTGGTCAAGATAATGAAACTTAATAATTTGATTTGATAATAATATATAAATTGAATGATTTGAATCTAAATATAATCGAAGTTATATTTAGAACCGATTAAACTTGAAATTTGATATTCAACAGTCTGAAATGAAAGAAATGTTATTTAAAGTAAAATTGAAATTTTCAGAATTTGATTAAAGTAATGAATTTTGAACCCAACTGTATAATATCTGTAATATATTGGAATTTGAATATATTGTTATGTTTAAAAGAATCTGAAGTGAAGTTTTGATAATTGAATTTAATATAATTTGAACTTAAACATATGGATACTTTAAACTATTTTATATAATTATTATTTTACAACTATCTATATTTAACTTAACTATTAAACATCTTATAATTATTTTGTTTAAATATTTAACTATTATAAATATACAATTTATACCTTTTAATTAAATTATTTTATATAAACATATATATTTTTAAATTAAACTATTTTACATAAATTAACTATTTTAAATAGAAGTCTATTTCCGATCCGAGCTATTTGATCTGAAATGTTTAGTATGAAGATATTTGAATAATGATAATTGTGATAGAAATTTGAAATCAAATGTAATTTTTGTTAATGAACTATTTGTAAATTCGAAATATGAAACATGAAATCTAGAATATAACCAAATATTGAATTGATAGAAATACAATTTATGATGTTTGAATATTTGAACTTAATTGTTTATAAAACTAATATTTGGAGTTAACTGATTCATGATATTTTTTTGGCAAGGCCGACCGGTTTTTATAGTGATCTGTAACACTCTTTTATTTATTACAAAGTAAAAAGTACATAATAGTTCTGGTGATATGCAATATACATACCAAACGTAGAATCTTCCGCATAAGGAAGAAAAATTCCATATACGAAATGCTTACAGATATGACATAAACAACATTACATGAAAAAACATCTCTCATTTCATGACATTGTGACTTGAACTCAAGTATAACTCTGGGCGTTCCTGTCTTCATCCCTTGCCACCATCAAGACCTTTCAGAAGTTCAATTTTCTAACTTCTAGTAATAGGTGCACATCCCAGTACACGCCAAGAAGTAGAAGCGGCTATAGGAGTGTTGACGATAGGGTTCGGTGGTGCTTTGTAATCTGGTGATGGAGGTATATGATCGTAAGGTCCTACTTTTCTTTGAAATCTATCTTTATTTTTGCTACACGTAATTGGAGAAGATGAGCTGCTTATACTTGGCATGGTTTCACTACAAGAAAACGATCTTTTGTTGCAAAAAATCAGTGGCGTTTATTATCAAATGCAAGCAAAAGTGTTTTCATGACCAATGTAAGCATTGTAAAAAAAAATTCACATTCCCGCCTATTCGTAAACACAAGTCCGCGTGTCTTAGGAGAAACGTAACCGTCCTAATCTCTTTTCCTATTCCTTCATACTTAACATCTTTTAAGTTTTAACCCTCATTCACTTTTCTTTCTTTTTCTGAAAAAAAGCCTAGCTTTTTACCCCTTTCGATATTCCGCTTATTATTTCTCAGTTAAATTCGAATTTGTAAAGACTATCTCGTTCAACGTTGGTATGGATATCAGTAGAGGCGGTTTATCTGTGACGACCCGAACTTCCCTGTGAAGGAAAGCCCAGATTGACTTTGAGGACAAGACGAATCAGAACATAAACAGAAGAACATTTCATTGTTAATTACAACAATTCCATCAGAATACAAGAATGTACAGAGTATGAATAAATACTATACATCAGAGAAATATCATAGATTTAAATACATTACTGCAGCGGAAAAATAATACAATACACAACTGAAAGAGATATATGGATACAGAGATTTCCGGATATCATTCCAGCTGTAAACCAGGTTCTAGTGAATATAAATCTGCAAAACCAAAACTACTAGCTGCCCATGTGGAGAATAGGGGCACCCATAGTTTAGGTTAAAACAATAAACTCCAGGTCAGTCATGTGACTGGTGTGAGAACTAAAACAGTTATTAATCTTTATTTTACAGTTAGGTAAATCCAGGGATCACGCCACATAACACGGAAGGGGTTTCCTCCCAAGAATACCAGTGCATAAAAACAAAAGCGCAATGCTAAATAAAGAACAATGAAGCTATTATAAGACCCAGGTCCCATCATACAATGCAACGCAAGCCGGAGGATAGGGTTTTACCTTATAATAGCCAAAGAATGCTTGATACACTAAATTTCATTTTTTATTATTACTGTAAGTGTATAGTGTCAAAACAATTTCAATCAAAAGTATCAATCATAGATGGCATAAGTGCCCCATACCACTATGTCGCCATATATAGGTTCTACATTCAAAACCGTAAAATCACGTATTGGAAGTTGGATTTCCATCTGTGAACCGAGGCAAGGCATCGTCCTCACCGCTTCGAGACTCTCTAGCCCGAGCCTCAGGTCAGAGCTCGAGTGATCTTGGATCGTCAGGGCCGGTCTACTCGATGTGGATTAAAATGCCTGAACACTACGTTTCCCCGCCCTATGGGGCGTAAATGAGCCAAATGACTTCATCGGACCCGGATCGTCCGATTTAACCGAGGCGCCTCGCAATACAACAACCACACAGGTGAAAATAATATAAGTGTCAGGGCTGGTAGGTCACTGACACCACCTTAGCTAGAAGGAAATGCATGTCTTCCCTGATGTCCTCTCCTGTTTCTGGTTCACACCGGGGTGTGAGGCTCGCGAATTAACGTTATACACAAAGCTATGCCACACAGGTGGTGCTTTGATCATCAACCACAAGACTTTGCTTTTCAACAAAAGCCTTGATCATTTGCATCTCAGCGTGCCACACAGGCAATTCACGCTATGAAACCAATATCAATCACACAGAATGAAATCCGATGTCAGACACACATCCATTTACAAGTCCGTTCTGGGTCTGAACGAAACCGGAGGAACCTTATTCCTCGCATATCCATTGATCTCCAAGTACGTCTCGACGATCACCAACTGGATCCCTCCTCTTGGGTATACCTCCGGTCTTCAACCACCATCTTCATCCTCGACACATCGTCGATTCAGTTATTCAGAATGGGATAAAACCGACCTTTCCAAATAACTCGCGTATACAATAAACAAGTGTTACACAAACACAAAATACGCCTCATTCCAATTCAGAATATTATTTTATTCAAATATTCTTATACTTTGGGAAAGGTTCCCATTAATTTTATCAAAGATAAATTCTTTAAATTTATTCTTTAATCTTCTTCTGAATATCAATTCAAACCAAATTATGGTTTATCCAAACTAGTCGGGATTAGCAAACTTTACCGAAGTAATCATTTGTTAAATTTCTCAACCCCAACCTATTCATCTCATGAAGTAAAACTGGTAATACTTCATATCTAATACCACTGTGTTACCGGTAAATTCAATCACCATTTCACGTTCAAATATAATTAAAGATTTAACTATCGCCTGGAGAAAAATTGGTGATACTCCATTCTCGATCATTTCAATCTAATTAAAGATTCATTAAAACTCCACTTGGTTTTAATCTTCCCAAAAATCAATATTAACAATTGTTTAACTTGGGAAACCATATCATGTCTTTAACTGGGTTAAAGAACCAATGTCCTATAAAACACGGTTCACGATAAACCCAAAATACCATTCCATTCATCAGTCTCTAACCGTAAATTAGTAAGAGAACAAGTCCCTAAGTATTAACCCCGAAGGCCGAAACCAACAACAGATCAATATCCATGAAACCATTCAACTTAGCTAACCTTCAGTTAATTTCTAATTTTCACACGGGGTTTAAGAACAGTGTTAGTGAAGACACCGTTCACGACAAACCCAAAATCCCATTTGATATTAAATACAAGGCACTGAATAGAAAATATACCGGCCTATATTCAATATCAAATTCTGAAATCAACAAATATCGTATTGGAGTAACGATATATATATATATATATATATATCTCTTCCAAATTCCTCCACAATGTCTGTATGATCACGAAATCCAATATCGAAATATTCCGAAGATAATTTTAATTCAAATCTATTCCAATTCATATATTATGATTTTACATAAATTATAGATATTTTTAACAATTTTATCAAGGCCCGTACAGTCGATTTCCATAAACGGCAATCGAACTTCACTTACAGCGACCTTTTCCAAATTTGATTTGGACATAATTCCAAATCTAACCATTAGATTTCAATTTTCTAATATTCATTGGAAAGCTCTTTTCGATACGAACCCAACGGTTCTGGTTTCAGGAGAATCCGACAGTCGGATCTCCCGTAACGTCAATTCGAAGTCAATGGTCGAAATTCGCGAACTGCCGCGGCGCGGCGCATTCTATTCAGGCCAATCTATATATATATTATATATACTTCGTTGTTTTCAATTCTAAACATATTTTATAAATCGTTTTAAATTCGTTTTCAAAACAATTTCAACTTCATATTCAATTTTGAATCAAAATTGAATATTCCATATCATTAATATATAAATGATAATATTTTCAAAACGCTGTATTTTAAAATCAATTCCTTTTCTATATTCATTATAAAAACGAATATAATCGATATAAATATTGTTCGCGTCAAAATGGCGCAGATATAATCAGCACGGCTTTATATATTTCAATAACTTCGTTATTCTATTCAACAAATGAATATTTTCTTCAACACATGAACATATACTTTATTCAACATGTGAGTATTTATTAATTCTTACTTACAATAAAAATGTGAAATTTATTGTATAAATATTTCGTTCAACACATGAATCGTTTCAACACATGAATATTCTAAACACATGAGTATCGTCAACACATGACTCTTTTGTTTATTCAACACATGAATATTTAGTTTCCTGTTCTGAATATTATTTTAAAATATTCTTTATTTTCTAAATTGGAATGAGACCCAATCAATCACCATATAATATTATTTATATGGATTCCATACAACACATGTATATAATAGCAACGATAAATAATCAACCATCATCCAGAGTGCACTACACAACTGTCTGTCAACCTATTGATTGACATACAACTAAACAATTAGGATTAGTGTACGTAAAATATCATCCCAACACCCGTGCGGGGTTTCAAATCAACCAACACTGAATATTATTTGTGCAGTTGGGCGATGTGTAAAATTTATCATCCCAATCAATATCAGTCAAATGTGTGTACATAAACAAATCGTCCGATTTGTGTATAAATATTTATTTTATATACACGTTAAAAATTATATTTTTAACTATAAAATATTTATTCAATCCACATCACACAATCAATTTTCACAACACATCAATCAAACAACCAAGTCATCCATGGTCTGTGGACGACGGGTGTCGGGTGCTGCTAAGCACCATCTGCATCTAGCTTTACATATAAAAAAACCCTAGCTTTATATATATATATATATATATATATATATTTATATATTTATAAATAAATCTAGAAAAATATGGAAATAAAATTAAAACTTACTGTTCTTGTCGGAGGGGGGATTCCACTGCATAGATGGACGGTCGGAGGGCGTCAGAGGGCGAGGGTGGTGTTGCGTCGGAGCTGTGGCGGGCCGGAATCTTCGGTGTTGGCGGCGATGGAAACCGCGGCTTAGGGTTTAGATCCACGGGGAAGGGGTTTCGCCCGATCGTCAGAGGGGGTGTAGGAGGGTGCGTTGGTGGACTGGGGCGCGAGGTGGTCTCGACGACGACGGGGACGGAGGGCTCGATCGACTGCGTCGAGATGCGGGTTGGGGTGCTCGAATCGGGTGAAGTGTGAGAGGGGAGAGAGAGGAGGGTGCGATGGAGGGGGTGCGGTCGTTGGAGCTGGTGAAGTGGTGGCGGCGTGGGTGGGCGACGGGTTTCGATCTACGGGTTTTTTCTTTTTTAATTTTTCTGTCGAGGAGAGAGAATGGCAAGGGGGGTTGGCCAAAGGGATTGATATATATATATATATATATATAATTAATGTATTTAATTAATCTCTTAAAGCAACTTTTTAATTTGAACTCAAAATCGAACCCATCGACGGTCGTCCCTAGCTAATTACCCCCATTCCGAACACAATGGGATATGTCCAATAAGCCAATTCGGCTGTAACGATCAGTTTTCGTCAAAATCAAAATATAAATCTATATATTGATTTTAAACGTACATTTCAATTTACTGGGGTCACTGACGGACTCTAAAAATTCATGAAAAATTATTTCTAGCTTCGTATTTCCGATACGGTCCTAACAGAACTAATTTCATCAAATTCTGAGACCATTTGAAAAATGTTCATTTTCCGGTCGATCAAAATTGACAAAAACTGTCAAAACACGTTTTCTTTCGCCACGTTCACATATTGCTTTCAAAAATTACTAATTTTGGAATCTAGAAATAACTTGACATCCCGGATCCAACAAAAGTGGTTTCGTCGAAAACAGAGGCCGTTTGCAAAATTTCTATTTTTAAGGGCCATAATTCCACATCGACCATTCTGAATTTTCAATTGGGCATGACTTTTTATTCCCGCTATGAAATTTCAATTTTTCGGATTCGTTGGAAAGATATTCTCGAATAGATTCTAATATTTTTGGTTTCGCTAAAATCCGGTTTATTTTGAATCCTGTACATTCATTTGAAATTTGAAATCGAATTTTCAAACTACCGCGCCATTTTCAATTCCTTTTATAATTTAAAATAAATATTTATATTCTAACGACGATCTATATAAATATATACGTTCTAACTCTATTCAAAATAAATTTATCGTCGTTATTATTTAAAATAATTCATTTTAAATATTCAAAATTCATCAAAATTGCCAAAATAAAAAAATTAAATTGGCTCAGATTTTCCGGGTTATTACATCATCTCGGCGATGCTACAAAGCGATTCGATTCAATTCCTAATCATATTCAAGGCCGTGAAATCAGTAAGGCTAGAAAGGTATAAAACCAAACTTGATTTATCTAATTTTGTTTGGATTCTATCGGTTAGGGTTTTGAACAGTTAAATTTGCTGAGTGTTGAGTTCTGCAACCACAAGCCAAACAGTTGATTTCTGCAAACAGTGTATGTAAATGGGTTTTATATCTGGGTTTTTAAGTTACTTTTCAGCTTTGGGTTTTGATAGTATACCAGATTAAATTACTTCTCAATCAAATGGGTTTTTAACTTTGGGTTTTGATAGTATGCTCGAAAAAAATTACCAAACAATGTTGATTTCTAGTGTTTGCATCTGCATCGAATGGGTTTTGAACCTGTTTTGTACATATATGTTGATTGCCAGAACTATAGTCTATACTGATTGGAATTTAATATGGACATTGATTTTAAATGTTAACATGTTCATTTATATTGCTTCATTGAGTACTTGCAGCAAACATATTACATTGATATACATATATGTATATATACATATATATATATACATATATATATGTATGTGTATATATATAGGAACCTTGCAATGAATGAATTATATATGTGAGTTACTCAGTATACAAAATTGTGCAGCTTATGACTTGGGAGTTTATGAATTTTGCAATATGTGGTATTATGCAAGTATATCTAAATGTGTTTATGTATGCTAATTTAATTTGTTTTCTTTCATCTGATTTGCATGTATACGAGTATACATGAATTCTGAAATTGTGCAGTATAAAAGAATGACACTTAACTGATACATTTCATACAAAATTTCTCTGTAGGCTCAGGAGAAACCAAAGGGACAAGACAATTTGTTTTAGGCTCTTGTCCCATTAATAACAATAATTGAGATTGCAAAATTTGTGTTAGGCCATCAACGATCAAGTCGAACCTGAACCGTATTTGCGGTCTCGATATTGATATTTATGAGGGAGAAACTTGAATTGATGTGGGAAATTGAATAGAGAAACAAGTTCAAAACAGGTATACCTACATTGCAATCAGAATGTGTTTATGTATGTTATTTTATTTTATTTTTCTTCCATCTGATTTGCATGTATAGTAGTATATATATATATATATATAAATATATATATATATATGAACAATGAAATATGCTATATATTTTTTGTGATTGAACATGTGAATCCAGGCTCCCCCATATATATATATATATATATGCAAGGTTTTCAAAATGGGATTTAAATCGTAAATCGTAAAGTTTGTATTTCAAATCGGAAAGTATTTTAAATTGAAAGTCATAGTTTCTGAATATTTACTTTTGGGTTTCATATGCACCTTGAATTTGATTTAGATGTTTGAATTTCTACAATTAAATTTAAAATTCCAATTTTTCCCTCCAATTTCATTCTTATTTTGTTTTAAAAGCATTGTCAAGTGATTGTGAATCTAAACAAGTGTATTACATATGGTAGTTTGAGTTGAATGTGTTTTTTTATAACTAAGTTTGAATTGTAATGTAAAAGTCGAGTCGTAAACGGAGAGATTCAGGTTGGATCGGGATTCAAATCTCAAGATTTTAGGATTTTTGACAACAATGTGTGTATGCGTGTATATATATATATACATACATACACACACAATAATATACATCAGCACATGTATATATATAACATATAATGATTATGAGCATACAGACATAGATAGTGCAAGTGAAACTATGTTTTGTATCTGTGAAGCATGAGCACATATGTTTATGAGTGGTGTATATATCAAGTGTGTGTGAACATTTCGAGAAATCTCAAAATTATGATCAAGTTAATTTTATGGCCCAAGAGGTCTAATTTTATGAGCTGACAATGAATCTGTCTTGGGAGTTACTAAATTTATTTATTTTGACCTAGGAGTTACTAAATTAAGTTAATTTGACTTGGGAGTTAATAAATTAAGTTAATTTGACTTTGGAGTTAATAAATTAAGTTAATTTGACTTGGGAGTTACTAAATTAAATTAATTTGACTTAGAAGTTACTAAATTAAGTTAAGTGACTACGTAAATTCAGTTTATCTTGGAGGTAATAGAGGTATTAATCTCCTATCAGTGAATCAACAATTAATTTAAAATGAAACACTAACATGGTCAGATCTCCTATCAAAGTTCATTGTTAGTGTATAGTAGTGCTGTCAGAATGTATATTTCAGATCCATGTCAGCTGGTGTTTAGTATTATTAGGATACTATGACTTATTAAGAAACAAATCACGAGTTCTAAGCGTATACTTGGAGGTAAGAGAGATATTGTTCTTGCTTTCTGTGGTCTGGTTGAGGAAACACTCTGGAATGATGAAAAATTTAAAATAAATTTTTTAATCATTAAAGAGCTTGAAAATTCGGTAAATCAATTTCAGAAAATCAGTAAGTTTCAATGGATCAATTTAGTAACTCTCAAGATAAGTCGAGTTTAGTTGGTTTGTTAACCAAACCAGATTATTAAACAATAAGTGGTAAAAATATTTGTCCATATGATCAACTTTATCATTTTAGAGTGTTTCCTCGACCAACTCACAGAATGCTGGTTCAATTCTTCTTTTATCTTCAGGTGTATGCATATAACTCGTGATTTAGGACTTAATAGTCGCAGTATCTTAAGATTACTGAACATCTGGTCGCCATGGTTCTGAAATTTAATTTCTAGCAGTACTAATTAACATTGTCAGGATCTTCAAAAGTTTGTGTTGGCTAATGAATGTTACATTGGTTAACATACTTATTTTCTGTGCATAGGCAGATCACTCAAGGATTATGTAATGGTACAAGGATTATGTAACATTCTAATACATTACATACAAGATTACCATGTATGCTCTGGAGAAGCATTGTGTTACGTAGGGGATGAAGACAACTAGTTTTAAGCTCTTTCCTCATCAATATTAATAGCTGAGATTGCAAATTTCCATGTTAGGCCATCAACGATCAAGATGAACCTGAACCGTATTTGCAATCTTGATTATTAATATTATTGAGGCTAGAGGAGCCTGAATTGATGTGGGAAACTGAACAGAGATCTGGTCAACCTGAATTGGCGTTATAGAATAAATGATTATACCGAACAAGGGGAGTTTGAGGTCCAGTCTAACATTTGTTCGGACAATTATGTTTCTTCTTATCTGAATTTTCCTATAGTTCAAAAGGCTCTCCAAGTTTGTTGCATTGCTCGGAACTCTACAGGCATGCCTATTACTTACAAAAACTTCGTCTTTTTTTGTTAATTTAACATTGTTATATGTCTTAACAAATTTTGATTGCTTATAGTACCTATTACTTACAAACTTTATATGCATGCTCTTGGATTTTCTACGAGACAAACTGATACGGTAGGATCTCTTATTGCTGCATGTTAGCACATTTTATCCTAAAACTAATCCCAAGTCACTGCTGTTTAAACTGGTTTGCGTTCCGTTATATTATGCAGATTAGCAAAGCCAAGAATATGTGTGAGAGCATGATTGCATGTGCATGTTAGGCCATCAATGTAAATAATAGGAGGTAGGAAAACATGTAAACCTTAGGTACACCTAGGGTAATTCAAATCCCATATACATATACATACATACATGCGCGCGCGCGTGTGTGTGTATGTAATATATGTGTGTATGTATGCATATGTTTCAGCTAAGATCATAGATCATGGAGAGAAATAACATAGCTATTTACATGTACAGATGACATGCTGAAATTGATCAAGAAACATGATTGAGTGATATTGAAGGGTTATGTATACATATATCTGCTCAGATTAGAAAAATGGATCTTGAGGCAAGAAGTTTGCAACCAAGTGTTAATGTTATATTGCTGACAAAGCTGAGAGAGTACAAGTCCTACTTGCATAATCTGAAAGCTGAAGTTAAGAAAATTTCTTCAAGTAATTTGGATAAAGCTACTCGAGAGGAACTTCTAGAAGCAGGATTGGCAGATACTTTAGTGGTATTGGAACTTTTTAGTTATGTTATGCATTTTACATTGAAATGTTTATTTGCAATCCTGTTCTGCTTAATGTTAAACTTCAAAATAGTATTCATCGTGTTGTTGTAGCCACTGTTTATGTGAATTGTGCCGCCCTCCCACCACGCACCCACACAAACCCCACAAAAAGAACATAAGGAATGAGAAATTGGCAGAATTGAAAGTCAGTGCTATTTTTCCACCTATTGTTCTACACATAGATTAATGATTGTTTCCTACAACCTAAGTAAAATGTTCACCCTTTTGTAAATAGAGCAGTATTTATTTCGTGTTCCTAAATTGTAGCTGTAAACTTCTATACATCACATATATATAGGAAACCTGGTTGAGTTCACCATTTCAATGGAAGTAAGTTATCACATAAACATTTGGTAGTCTAATTTTGTTGTATACAGTCTGACGAATAGATCTTTTCACTGCTGTATACAGTTATCACATAAACATTTCAACGGCTGAGTTCACCATTTTAATGGAACTGCCTATGGAAGTACTTTCGGGTCTATTGCCCGAGGAAGTACTTTCAATGGCTGAGTTCACATTAATTTTCTGTATACTACTTTACTATTTACACGAATGGAACTCATAAAAGTTGGCTTCAGCGGAGACTAGTATTTTGTATTGTCACTTGTGTTCAGCTGCTGCTAAAGCTACACATTAGTATTCCATATTTACACGAAGGTAACAAACATATGAACTTGCATAGCCTGGTATATCTAGTCATGTTTTTCGATGACTCATAATCTGCTGGCTTGTTAACATAGCTTGTTAACATTTGTGTATCTTGTTGTGAAATCAGGGAGGAGCTGTCTGACTATATGTTGCATCACTTCAAAGAGCAAAGTGGTTATTGTACTAGATGTGTACATTACGGGTATAACATTTTCTTTGTATAAATTGTGTAAATTTGTATATCAAGTGGTTTTTGTATGTAAGTTTTTGGTTAGTTATACGGAAAACTATTATATTGAATCGGTTATCCATATTTTACTTGATTATATAGTTAATTGTTTTTCTGACTGTTTGAATGTCATGAGTTTGCGAATGATTATGGATTGATATTATAGAAACAAAATAGACTACTAATAGGAAATAATTACAGGGAAAAAAGAGCAAATTAATTAATAATTTTTAATTGTGTTTTAAAAATGCTACAGAAATATATTTAGTGGCATTGAATTCAACCGTAAACCAGGGTAAAATTGGGAATTTTATTAATAACATTATAAGCTTTTTTATGGCATTTATTTAGTGCGACGAAAATTATTTTGGTGGTGCTTAATAAATGTTGCAATAAAAGAAATTACAGTGGCGTTAAAAATAGTGCAACTAATTTGCAATGATTTTTACTGGCATGTTTTCTTGTAACGATTACCGAAACGCCACCAAAAATAATTGGTAGCGGTTTTTGAGCGCTACAAAAAATCATTTTTCTTGGAGTGTTTTGTTATCTATTTTAGGACTTTCCTGGATGCTGGATGTAACGATACGGATTTCGCCCGGACCTAATCGATCGCTAAATCGACCAAGACCGTTCAACACCCGGATACGCAAACTCTGGGCATACAACACATTAGAATAAATAACAGAAGACTTTTATAAACATCATAATAATGTTATATCAGAGTACAGAATATTAGAGTATATCGAAAAATAATAATACAGCGGAAGATTAATTTACAATAAATGTAATACAATGCATAGTGGAAGACTATAAATATCTGGACACAACTTAAAGCTTCAATCCAGAATCCTGCTCAATATATCTGCAAAATAAAACTACTCGATTGCCCGTGTGGAAAATAGTGGCACCCGAGTTTGCAAGGGAAAAACAAACTACAGGTTAGTCATGGGAATGGTGTGAGAACTCTAAACAGTTATAAACTTATATAAATGATAAGGCAAATCATGGAACCATGCCGCTAATGCAGAACGGGTTTACCCCCATGAATGCCAGTTTATAAACAAAAATCAATATAGATACATGGATCTACTATGCATCAATCAACATGCAATATCCTAATCTACCCGTTTAGATTAATCACCACACTTAGATTTTCCAAATCCAATTCAATTTACAGAAATGATTCCTTTGGACTTTATTTCCCGATTTCCATTTCAAATCATTTGAAATACATATCTAGCTTTTATATCAAAGTATATTTCACTTCGGGATCTAAAATCAAATTATTTGGAAATATGAACTCCAAATCATAACAATGCATACAAACAAGTATGCAACCAAATATCGGGCTCCCCCTAGACAAGGCAAAGGGCATGTACCTAAGCAACTCGATATATATATATATATATATATATATATATATATATATATATATATGCGCACCTCCCACTATGGAGCAGGCTACACCAATGATGCACCTCCCACGCATGGAAGCATACACCGCCCATCTCACCCATACTTTTAATCGTTCGGGTTACCAGAATGTTTAGCCACACACTAAATCCTTTTTCTTATATATCCCGAAGTGAGGAAAATCATTTCACAACATAATAATCACAAGTACTTTCAAAATATAGTACTTCACATCAGCAATTCACATATATGATCAGTCACTATTAATCACATAACCTTTGAGCTCGTACGTCTCAAAGAAGGGTGTTAAGCAAGAGAATAAATTCTCCACCACCAAACAGATATGTTATCAATAGCAACTAATCAATACGCAATGAACCACAATGTAACACATAATACATTTCTAAATCTTTTTGATAATATCGGGTTTAGGCCTCGAAATCCTTTCTGTTTTATAAAACATTTTTATAAAACATTCCCTGTCCAAAATCGGGAATACATTTCTTCACTTAAGAAAAATATCATTTCAAAATCATTCATTAAATTTTAAATGAACACAAGAAGATCGCTACACATCTCATAGTTAAATCGTGAAGTGTTTCACAAGATGTTAGCATACAAACAATTCTACCCAACCAAACCCGAAGGCTGAAACCAACATCAGATCAATACCCAGGAAACCGTTCAACTTAGCTAATCTCCAGTCAGTTTCTAATTTTCTTAACTCCATTGGGGTTAAGAATAGTATTATTAAAGATACCATTCACGACAAACCCAAAATCCCATTTGATATTAAGTACAAGGCCTTGAATAGGAAATATATCGGCTTATATTCAATATCAAATTCTGAAACCAACAAATATCGTATTGGAAATAACGTTATCTATATATCTTCCAAATTCCTCCACAATGTCCGTATAATCACGGAATCCAATATCGAAATATTCCGAAGATAATTTCGATTCAAATCCATTCCAATTCATATATTGGAAATTCTGGTTATATTAAAACCCATTCTCAATCCAATTTATTTATTTAAAAATAACTTGTTTATAATTCTAGTTAATAACTAGTTCATTTTGATAAAAATATATTTTTATCTTTACAAAGGTGGTAATTTTCATTCTAATTCTTTTCAAATCATTTATTATGATTTTACACAAATTATTAATATTTTTAATAATTTTATCAAGGCCAGTACTGTCGATTTCCATAAACGGTCATCGAACTGCACTTATAGCGACCTTTTCCTTTGGACATAATTCCAAATCCAACCGTTAGATTTCAAATCTCTTATATTCGTTGGAAAGGACTTTTTGATACGAACCCAATGGTTCTGGTTTTAGGAGAATCCGACGGTCGGATCTCCCGTAACGTCAATTCGAAGTCAATGGTCGAAATTCGTGAACAGTCGCTGCGCGGCGCGTTCTATTCAGCCCATTAAATATATATAATATATATGCTATATATACTTCGTCGATTTCCCTTTAAAATGTATTTTACAAATCGTTTTAAATTCGTTTTAAAAATGATTTCAACTTCCATTTCAATTTTTAATCAAAATCGAATATTCCATTACATGAAAATTTTATACATCTCATATATATGTTAAAAATGATATTTTAAAAAAACCAATATTTATTTCATTCACACTTCATATAGATATATATGTATATATATATCACCTTTCATATATATATATATATATCATTTTCATTTCATATATATATTATATTCATTTCTTATATATATTATTTTCATTTCATATATATATATTATTTTCTCACTTCATATATATATATATTTTATTTTCGTTTCTTAAATATATATAATTTTCACTTCTTTTATATATTCTTTTCATATATAGTATTCACGTACCCTATATATATATGTATATATATTTATTTTCATTCCATATATATATATATGTATATCTATTTTCCATTCCATATAAATATATTTATTTCACATTTCATATATAAATTATTTTCATTACATATATATATTATTTCCTTCACATCGTGTATATATATATATATATATATATAATTTACACATCGTATATATATATAATTTACACATCATATATATATAATTTACACTTCGTATATATATATTTTACACATCGAATATATATATTTTACACATCGAATATATATATATATATTTTTTATTTCACATTTCATATATATATTTTATTATACAACATTTCACATCGCAATCATAATACAATCAAACAAGTTGTCCATGGTCTGTGACGACGGGGAGCAGTTCATATATGCAGTCATAAAATAAATTACTGTACAGAAAATATTAGTGAGAAATTCTCATAGTGGTTGGTTTCTGATTGTTGAATACGATGATTTTAATTAAACTAAACAAAGGCGTTTAATTTAATCAAAATTTCCAATTACTTTAGAATTTGTCCAGGTTGGTTTCATGACGCAGATCTTTCTGAGACGATTCCAATGGATCCAGATTTGCTGAATTCTGACATCACTAGAGAGAGTTATGACCGTTTATCCATTAATCACATTATTAATTGACTTAAAACATTATTAAATAATTAATTACTTAATAATTATCTTCCTCATCTCTTTCTCTCTATATCGTTGTTTTCAGCAAACCAACGCGACCCATCCTTCAACCAAATCGAATAGCCATCGCATGCTTATCCAATGGCCGGACCCCGATCGACGTTGACCACCATAAGCGTCGTAGCACCACCTTCGTCCGCCCTGAATGTGGGCCTGCTCGAGCCCCTACGCTGCTGTGGAAACGACTTCTAACTCGCCTTGTTGTAGATGGAAATCCGATCACCAGAAAACAGTAAACCCAATCATGACCGTTGGCGGCGCAGATCTCGAGGAGGTCTTCGAGTTTCCCTTTTCAAGTTTTGAAATTTATCGATCAGATTTGGAGATTTTATGGGTTTTAAATTGGAGCTTCTGGCCTTGCATTTGAAACCACCGGCGCAGGGCAATGAAGAATGCTTTAGGGTTTTGTTAGTAAAGGGGGTATATTTATAATAAATATTTATTATTATTTAATTATTTTGATTCAAAAATACATGTTTATCAATCTAAACACCAAATCAAACCCAACGACTGTTGCCCCTAGCCAAATACCCCCATTCCGAACACAATGGGATATGTTAGGTATGCCAATTCGACTGTTACAATCAGTTTCCATCAATATCAAAATATAAATCATTATATTGAATTTTAAATGTACATTTTAATTTACCGGGGCCACATACTGACTCTAAAAATTCCAGAAAAATTATTTCTAGCTTCGTATTAATGATATGGTCCTAATAAAACTAATTTCGTCGAATTCGAAGACCGTTTGAAAAATGGCCATTATCTTGTCGATCCAATTTGACTTAAACTATCAAAACACGTTTTCATTTGCCATGCTCACATATTGATTCGAAAAATTATGAAAATTGGAATCTAGCGATAATTTGACATCGTGGATCAAACAAAAGTGGTTTCGTTGAAAAGGGAGGTCGTTTGCAAAATGGCTATTTTTAAGTGTTATTTATATATTAAAATATATATAAATTCCACAGCAACTATTTCAAATTTTAAACTGGATATAACTTACACTCTATAAAGTGAAATCTTAGTTTGTTATATCCGTTAGAAAGATATTGTTAATCAGATTCAAATATTTCTTGTTTCATCCAATTCTGACTTATAATGAATTTTGTATATTCATTTGAAATTTGAAATCGAATTTTCGAACTGCCGCGCCATTTCAGGCTTGTTATATAATTAAAATAAATTTATTCATTTTAACTTCATCGAAATTAATTTTTTCTTTGTTATTATTTAAAATAAATCATTTTAAATATTCAAAATCCATTAAAATAACCAAAATAAAAATTTTAAATTGGTTCTGATTTTCCAGGTTGTTACAATCTCATCCACTTAAAATCTTCTCGTCCTCGAAAAGGAACGGAGCTGAAAGTTGTTTAACTAATCAACTCAACTTTCATTCTTCAACTTTTCAGTTTCTAAGAATTTCTAAATTTTCAATAATTTGGCTAACACCTAAATTTTCGAAAAATTTCGCCATAACCTCCTTTGTACCGGGAGCATCGAGAAAATCCCCAAACCGCCACATAGGCCCTCTCATCTCAAAAAGAAAAAGAAAAAGCCAAGAGGCTACCAATCGGGTCATAAAATCATCCAAACCCAAACAAAACAGTAAATATGTACCTATTTGTCGGGCATACAATTTTATTCCTCTTCTCTAGCCTCCTTGCTACGACCTGTTCAATGTATATACATGTATATGTATGCATTTCCAATCAATTTTTAATTCAATTCAATATTTGACTTAATTTGGCTATATTTCTCTTATTGGTATTGATCATTCCAATATTTTAATTAGTTTAACAAATAATCACACAACACAACCAATAATCAATTTATTGATTAACTTTTCAAATGTACATAATTTTTTATATATTCAAAAGTCATATTTTCAAAAGAAGAATATATATATATAATCACAAATACGTTTTTTATAAACATATAACCCTCAACTCATTCTAGGGCATTTCTAACCCCATCTCTAACGAGTTTCTCATTCTAGGATACTACTGATCCTATCTATAATGAGTTTTCTTTCATAGGATATTACTTATCCAATCTCTGATGAGTCTTTTATCCTGTACTAACGAGTTGTGTAATGACCCGGGTTTTCGGTCAACCAATTTTAAATATTTAATATGGATTTAAATATTGAGTTGATAAGATAAATGGTATTTTATATTGTGTTATCAATTTAATAATCAATTTCGATTTAATATCGAATATATTAAATTATCTTAATACGAAGTCAATTGAATTTCAAATTTTTATTTGAATTGAAAACAATACAAATGATCAATACAAAATTCTGTTTGAATTGGAATAATAATATTTACTTATTTTCGAAGAATAAATTGTATGAAATTAATTTATATAGGTTTAAATTAAAATATTATTCAGATGATAAAATTTGACTTCGTAGCCCATCCCAGCGTGTCCAGAATAGTGATTTATCCCTAGCATTGCAGCTGTTAGGTTCAGAGAGGAGTTCAGGATCACGGAGTATTGTGAATTTACAGATATCAGTTAAATCAAAAAATATATATATATATAACCTAAATTAAAAGGATGAGAGAAAACCACGTCTTCCTTTATCTTCCACAAATTTCTCACGGATAAAAATCAAACACAGATACTCTTTTCCCCTTTCACCATTTTATAACTCAGCAATGCCACTTTCCCTTTTTATTTCCTTCTGCTAAAATTTGTTCGATCATTCCCTCTTCAAATCGAGTGCTCCTAAAATCAATACGCTACCCAGATTTAGTGATCGATTCAAATGGAGTTCCGTCGGTTCGAACTTGAACGCATCGCGATGGAGAAAGAGATCGATGCAACTAATCGATGGACTGGAGTTCGACACTGAGTGATTTGGTGGAAACGATGCTGGTCTGTAAGGGGGAATGGAGTTCGAAGGAGCAGATATTTTGGGAGGCCGACTGGGTTTTGGGGAAGGTGAGATGCAGTCGAGAATGGAGTTCGGATTGGTGTAGTTCCATTGAGGAGTCTAGTGATTTAGGATTTGGTCCTGTAGCGTTGGAGGTGAAATCAGCGAGGACATGGGTAGTTCAAGAGAGTACCTCACAGCAGTAGTGCGGAGCAGTACTGAGGTCTTTTGCTGGATGGTGATACAGAAGTTCGGCAGCTATAGTAATAGAAAGAAATGGAGTTTTATGCGAAATGGTCGATGAAATGCCAGAACGGGCTGATGCATATTTTTGGGATTTGTTTACATAAGAGATCGATGATTTGGGGATTTGTTTCATTTCTGGTCGAGCTAATTGCATGAGCAATAAGGTACGTGCTCTAAATAAATTTAAAGGTATATAGAATAAATTTATTAAATTAGTTTAAATTAATAATTGCCTAATTGTTAAATAAAATCAAATAATGGTAGGTACAAAATAACTCATTCAAGATGATTTGTAACCACGCGATTCTGAATTTAAATGGATATCAGCAAAGGAAATATCTCGGTGAGTAAATCTCACTCACCTGTTATTTAGAATTATTTTTATTCGGTAAAAATAATTGTTGTTGCTTGTTTGAATGCTTTCTGGTTGATTTAAATATATTAGTTATTTAGGGTTGACTATTATATATATATATATATCTTGGGTTGATGATTGGATTGTTCCCGCAGTCTCATTAGCGGATGCCCGCAGTTTCATAGTGGATGATTTCCCTATGCGCCCCACAAATATATATTAGTGGATGACCTTCATACCGCGATGTCCTGCCTCGAAGCAGGATGGGTATTATTTATGTTGACTAATATATTTGGATGCAGGAAAACAGGTTGGAGGGATCCAACTGGATTCCTCAAAAATATATTATTTATTTGTTTATTTATTTGCATATATACTGTCATATATGACGTGTTAGAAAGCCTGAAATAAATAATTGTTTGTTTGGTGTTTAAATATCACTGGGCCTAATGTTGATATTTAAAAATATCATGAAAAGGATTTTTTTTTCAGATTTAAAAAGGAAATTCAATTTTTCAAAAATAGAATTTGAAATTCGAATAAAATAGAAATATTAACTTGTTTTAAAGAATAAAAACAAGTAGTTCATTTATAAACAAAGTTTATAAATAAAGTGAAATGAATTATCATTGGATAATTCAGTAAATAGAAATACAAGTGTGACTTTGGGAAGGGAAATATATTTTTCCAAAGAAGAAATATTTTATTTGAAAGCGAGACTTGTTTAATAACGGTATTTGTAAATAGAAAGGTGAAAAATTACCATTTAGATAATTTAAACATTTAAATTCAAAAGTGAATTTAAAGTGAGAACTTAGAATCAGTTTAAATAATATACGATTAACTTTATTCCGATATTCGGAATATAAATGAAGTTGAATAAATCCTTAGGATTTATGTTTGAATTCGACTATGTCGGATTTACAAAAAAATAAATTTTTCCCAATTAGGATATTTAAAATAGAAACAGAGATAAAACATGAAAATAGGTTCTATAATTATATAGATAAGTGTTGATAAAAAGAATACTCCAAAATAATATTTTGGTTTTTAAATAGATTTCGAAATGGAAACATGGTTTAACTTTATAAAACAAGGAAGTTAAATTATAAACGATGTTTATAATTTAGGGAGATAAATTATCATTGGATAATTTAGAAGTTTAAATTCAAGGAAGAATTCAAAAAGTAAAATGGGAAAACGTGTTGAAAATAGAATTGAAATTGAATTTGAATAAAGAATTCAAATAGAATTGAAATGGAATTTGAATATAGAATTCAAACAGAATTGAAATGGAATTTGAATATAGAATTCAAATAGAATTGAAATAGAATTTGAGTATAGAATTGAAATAGAATTTAAATGGAATTTGAATATAGAATTCAAATATAATTGAAATGCAATTTGAATATAGGAAATTCAAATAGAATTGAAATGGAATTTGAATATAGAAGATCGAAGTATAAATAAATTTATTTCCGAGTTAGGGAAAATCGACAATTTTAGAAGATCAGAAATATTATGTTGAATTGGAAAATTGGATTTGATATATATTAAAAATATATCAGAATGGAGTTGAATTTATTTTAAACGAAGTTTAAAGTTTATACATATAAATATAATTAAAACGAACTCGCCGCGGCGCGGTAGTTCGTAAATTGGCGTTTCGAACTTCAATTGAGTTTATAGAACTCGACTGAAATCGGAATTCCTTGAAACAAGAATCGTCGGGACCTGTTGAATAATAGTTTTCTAATGAAAGAGAAAAATCTGGATTTCGTCGTATAGATTTTAAGTTATGTCAAAATCAATTTTTCAGAAAACAGCGCAATAATCGTTATATAAATTATAACGGTTCATTTAAGTAAATAAAAGGATTTTAAGGAAATAAAAATTCGAATGTTCATTAGAAAAATCTAGACTTGAGTTATAAAATATATATGAACTCAAGTGAAGTAAATGAAATGATTTTTGTAACAATAATCATATTTTTGATTATTGAATAGAATTAACTAAGTGGAAGAAAAATTTGTTAATCAAAGTTTTGAATCGAAATAAGAACATGGAAAGTGAATTGGAATTGTAAATGTATATTCGGAATCGAATATGGAACTTGAATTGAAAAATAGAATTCAGTTAGAGTATAAACAAGTTAAAATATATTTGAACATGTCATGTTCAAAGTGAAATTGGCAAAAGAGTTAATTGGCAAACTGATTAATGAATTAAGTTAAAATGATTAAATCAAGTTGACTTTGAATAAGTAAATTTAACTTGTGACTTCATATTCGAATCGAATATGAAACCTGAGTTGGAAAATTGAATTCAATTAGTTTATGAGTAATTTGAAATATATTTGAAACATGTTATATTCAAATATACAAGTGAAATAGGCAAAGAGTTAATTAACGAATTAATTAACGAGTTGAGTTAAAACGAGTGCATTAAGTTGAAATGAATTAGAAATATATGGATATACATAAGACAGGTATGGAATGATGTTAATGAAGATATATATTAAAATGCTCGACAAAAAGGTATGTATTTCAATTGAATATGAGATTTTATGTGCCGTATCGGCTAGCCGCTTGGATTTTTCTTTTTCTTTTTGAATGGAGAGGCCTATGTGGCGGTTGGGGGATTTTCCCGATGCTCCCGGTACAAAGAAGGTTATGGCGAATTTTTCCGGAAATTTAAGGAGTTAGAATATTTTTAAGAAAATTTAATAGTTAGAAATCTATATATCGATATATATATAGAATTTAATAAGGAAACGAACTTGAAAATAGAATATTATAAACAAAAAGGAAATCGATAACCTAGAAATAAAAAGGGAATTGTATATACGTTTTAAAAATGGAGAATTGGTTTTTATATGATGATAATTATTCGAGGTAAGTGGTCCTGTCCGTTTTGAAGTTAAGGATGTTTTCAGTCAAGGTCTGAGAGGTAGTTATACCCCAACTTGATTGATTTCGTTTTTAACCGATAAATAGCAAGATCCAGTCTCGAAGAGGAATGTTTGAATAAGAGTTAGTTGAATGCAGTGTTTGGGTTGTCGTAACGATGTTTTACACAACATTCGTTTTAACCTAAGGAAGTGAATTTTTGGAAATATGATTATAAATATTTCCTAAGTCTAAAAATGAATGGTCGTGAAAGAGATAAGTAATTGGAATATTTTCCAATTATAAATAGAATATATTTTCTACGTGTTGAAAATAAAAGGAGGCGATATATGGAAATGTTTTCCAAATAGCGAAAAGGGCCAAGATGATGATTGAAAATATTTGTTTAACAAATATTGACAAGGAAATGGAGAAGAGATTTAATTCATGAAATATTAATTAAAAAGCCCAGTGATTTGTTTGATATGTTGAATGAACACTTGTTTTTTTCGGATAGTTAAATCACAGACTATCGAAGTTTTGACCATCGTTGTCAATATGGAGAGAGCGGTTGGATTCTTATCCAAAGAACCACTCCGTATTGGCATAAGCGTTGCGAATCGTATATGCCAAAGAAAATTGAAGATGGAGTAAAGTGCAAGGGCTGTTGTATAAGTCCGAGGTAGAGATTGCTTAGGATGGATGTACGGAATTGTGCCTTCGGTTTCGTTTAGTCCCAGAACGAACGTATATGGACGAATGTCTGACAGAATATTTCCAATGATTGCATATGTTGGACTATACAAATATATATGGTGGCAACGGATTTATTCCCTTAGCATAATATCCAGAATATTTGCGTAAACCCAATTAATGATTAACGGATCTAATAATGTGTCATTCAAAGTGATCGTGTTATCAATGAATGGAAAGTAATCGTAGCCTCTGGCCTCAACAACCGGGAAATGACAAAAATTGGGTTGTTAGCATGGCTACGTGGGTAGCTTCCATTAGGGTGTATTATCACCTATCCAAAGATTCATTTAATTCCTTATTCTATTCGATGCTGTCCCATTCAGGAAAACGGATGCTGATCCCAACCGTTGGTGATATACATTCGATACACTCAAGCGAAATGAGTGGTTGGTCATGTGTGGCTGAGTTGCAAGATGTTCTTGTTGAACTCGGTGTATTCTCCTCTAGAGATACACCAGCGGCAGGTGGTTCCATACCTTGTCATAGTTGGAATTTCATTACCCAATAAGTGCTTGCGGTTTTGATTGTATATTATATATGTGGAATGTAAGATGCAAACGTTCCATTAGATTGTTATTTATATTGATTTAGACACTATCATAATATCAAAAGAGTTTTGACATAAAGATTATCGTTCCTTTCAAAAGGATTTTGAAAGTTAAATCAAGTGTTTGGATTCTCATAAGGGAAAAATCCGTTCCGTGTTATACGGTGTGGTCTTATGAGATATCATTTAGTTTCTGAAACTGTTTTAAATTGTTTACTCATACTAGTCCCATGACTGACCCAGATTTTATTTTGTTTTGTTTTAACTAAACTCTTGGGTGCCTAAATTTGTATGGGTAGTCAAGTAGTTCAGGATTTTACAGATTTATCTGAAGGAGCTTGGAGTAGGAGGCTTCAGTGTTAGTTATATAGAGTGTTATTCCGCTGTATTGTAAGTTCTGTACTCTGATAATGATATGTGTATACAGTACAAATTTTTTATTTCAAAAGTTATGATATATTATATTTTTTTCCGTTGCGATATGAGATTCTGTGTTGTTATTTCTGTTCTTCTTCTACCTTTGTCTTTTAAAAAAAATGATTCGTATTTTCGTGATATTTGGGTTGGATGTATGGTGTATGTAGTCAACTCTTATAATAAGGATTTGCGGGACATTACAGTTGGTATCTGTAATAACCCGAAAGTCCGAGCCAATTTAAAATTTTTATTTTGGCAATTTTAGCGAATTTTGAATATTTAAAATGAATTATTTTAAATATTAACGACGAGAAATTTATTTTGAATAGAATTAGAACGTATATATATATATATTTGAATCGATGTTAGAATATAAATATTTATTTTTAATTATAAAAGGAATTGAAAATGGCGCGGTAGTTCGAAAATTCGAATTCAAATTTCAAATGAATGTACAAGATTTAAAATAAACCGGATTTTAGAGAAACCAAAAATATTAAAATCTATTTGAGAATATCTTTCCAACGAATCCAAAAAATTGAAATTTCATAGCGAGAATCAAAAGTTACGTCCAGTTGAAAATTCAGAATAGTCGCTATGGAATTCTGGCCCTTAAAAATGGAAATTTTGCAAAAGATCTCTGTTTTCGATGAAACCACTTTTGTTGGGTCCGGGATGTCGAATTATTGCTAGATTCCAAAATTCATAATTTTCTGAATCAATATATGAGCGTGGAAAAAGAAAACATGTTTTGTCAGTTTCAGTCAATTTCGATCGACCAGAAAATGACCATTTTTCAAATGGTCTTGGAATTAGACGAAATTTGTTTTGTTAGGAGTATCTTCAATACGAAGCTAGAAAATATTTTTCGGGAATTTTTAGAGTCCGTAAGTGGCCCCGGTAAATTGAAATGCGCGTTCAAATTCAATATATAGATCTATATTTTGATTTTGATGGAAACTGATCGAAACGATCGAATCGGATTACGATACATATCCCATTGTGTTCGGAATGGGGGTAATTAGCTATGGACGACAGTCGGTGGGCTTGATTTCGAGTTCGAAATAAAAAGTTACTTTTTGGTATTAATTAAAAGAATTAAATAAATATATATTCTATAATATAGGCATTGACCACTTCCTCCCTCTTCCATTTTCACCCCCCCCCCCCCGACGCTTTTCAATAAAAGAAAAAAAAACGCGCATCCTCCATCGCGCCTGCCCTCCACCCACCGCGATAAGCCGCTGCAGCTCACCCTAGAGACGCCGCTGATCCCCTTACCCCCTTCCCCTCGTGCTCCTCCCTCCTTCTCTCTTCTCCTAAAACCCGCCCAACCCTGACAAAATCAGGTCACGCCGCAACCCTACACCCTCCGTCGTGACTCAGGGACCCACCTCCGACGCCTGACCCCACCTATGCGCTCCTCCACTTCCACCACCTTTGAAAAATGTGGGCTTTCCTCTTTTTCTCGATTTATTTATTTATTTCGCAGTTAGTTTAATTTACAATGAAGAAGCATTGTTTTAAAATGTGTTTTATTTTAAATAAATCATCATTGAACAAAAAGAAATGATTTTTATATTTTTAGAATATTAAAAATACGATTGTTATTTATGTAGAGTAATAAAAATATGATTTTTATTAATGTAGAGTGTTAGACCAAAAATTGGTTCTAACACCCAAACTAGTTATGATTTCAACGAAATAGAATCGAAAAGCAGTAAAGAACACACGATTTATAGTGGTTTGGCGTTAAGGAGCCTACGTCCACTTTGTTTTCTTTTATTGGATGATTTGAATACAAAGACATCAATAATTCTCACTCAACTTCACAATTACAATGCATAAACTCACTCAAATCTCTCAAATATAGACTTTAAGAGATGGTTTTGATCTGAATATGATTGTAGAATTTGGTTATGTAGGAAGTAAGGACTGAGAATTTGCCCAAAGATCCTTTAAAATGCCTCTAGATGGTGTATTTACAGGTGAGAAATCTCTTCAAAGTGGCTTCAGTTCGGAATTGCGTGGCGTCCATCCCTTGAGAGTCAGGTTCGGAGGCTCCAAAATGGCTATAGCGCATTGATTTAGTAGAAGATCGTGGGATAAATGGTCAGATCTTGTCTGAGTCTTCCGGAGATCTGCGCAGCAACGGTTGCAGATTCAGATGGAAAAAGGTGTTCGGATCGGGCACCCCCATCCGATCTGGTGAGGCAGCATGCTATCTCTTGACGTTGCTTGTGTACTCCTCCGATCCGTGAGGCCGTTTGCTGTTTAGTTTGCTGATGCATTTCTCCGATCCGATCCGATGAGGCAGCATGCTATCTCTTGACATTGCTGACGTACTCATCCGATCCGAACCGATGGTATTGCTTGCTTTCTTATGATGTCGCTGAAGCGTTCCTCCGATCCGAACCGATTGATGTCTTCCTCACTATTTGCTCTTTGTGTAGCCTAGTTCACAAAGTAGGCTAACATTTTGCCCCCTCGAAGTATACTTTTATTTAAGATAAAGTGTGCTTCGAAGCAATTTACAAAACATCCTCTGAATTGGAATCATTGAATGATCGCATCCATTTACTTGTAGTGTCGTGTTTCTTCATGAAGTCGTGGCTTTTGTTGCTTATATATATATCCATATTCCATATGAATTACTTTCTTCATTTTCAAACAACTTTGAGAGCTTTTATTTAACGTCCAGTGATTCTTCCAGGTGAGCTTTTTCTTTACTTTTCCTCAAATTCACCCCGTGTGTCAAATTAGTGTATATAGCCTCTTTCGGTTCGGATACCGATCCGAATGGATTTCCTTCAGTGGCACATCCGAATAGAACTTCCAATATCACTTCACCATGGGTTAGCAGGCCAGAGGACCTTCGTGGGCTTGACTCCCGATCCAAGCGGAGCGAAGTAGATTGGGAATACGAGTGGACACTGCTATTTCATATAAATATCCCCCCATCTCCTTCTTCCTCTTTCATTATTCTCTTCCAATGAAACTCTCATCAAACCCTTAGAATTTTAAAAACTTTGAAACTCACTCGTTTTAATCCCCGAATCCAACACATAGTTAGTTTTATAATCTCGAATCTCACCTTTATAATTGCTTTTAGCTTAGATTCACGATTTCCTTGAACGATTCCGGCGAGATATTCACTGGATTTCGTCGATATGACCTCCTCCACTCCGCCTCGTCATCCATGGCGTTAAATCTCTCTCGAGGCGACGGTGGAGGGGTTAAAATCCTTCGTTGAGCGTTTGAATGCATCAGCACTCGATTTCAGTTGGGACTCTTAACATAGGATCGAGCTTGACTCCAAAGAGGAGGGAAAAAGGAAGAGGAGAAGTGCAGGGGACCGGTTCGCGTGACAGGGCAGAGACGAGGAAAAAGGGAGAGAAGGAGTGCAGGGGATTGGTTCAGGTCACAGGGCAGAGACGAGGAAAAAGGGAGAGGAGGAGTGCAGGGGATCGATTCGGATGACAAGACAGAGATGAAAATGGGGGCTCAACTGACCGGATTGGGTCGGACTTGCAAGCCAAGAGAAGAACAATATTTACGTGACCGGACCGGATCGGAATGTGAAACGAAGATGGAGAGAAGCATGACTGTTCAAGCCGATCCGGACCATCCAAGTGTTCACCTCCGAACCGATCCGATTTTGGTCGCTGGGCATCAACTCTTGTCCCAGGCTATCATAAGGCCTTCTCCCCGATCCGACCCTAGTGTGTGCATCCGAACCGAACCAAAAAACAACCCAAGATTGTACATAAGACCTTGCTTAGTTTGTCAAACCAATTCTTAATATAATCTTCAACTTAATGGACAGTTAGGATAGTGCCTTGCGAACATAAACAAATATCAAGAACCGTTCTGAACATTACTGCTTCCTTGGACCTTTACATTATGCTTTCATGTATTTGCTTTGCATCTTTGTTACACATAGCACACACTTTAGTTCACAAACACACACGGGGGACACGGGCAACTTTACTCTAATCCTTGCCATTGTTTCTTCAATAGTCTATTGATCATGTCCGAGAGACATTCTTCTAGATTAGCAAAGAAGACGGAAACTGCGGAAACTTCTAAGAAATATACTCTCGATGACATATCTTCTTCTTCAGACCCTGAATGGGACGACGAGGGATCAGATTTTGAATTAGGGGCACATAACAGCGAAATGCCTTCTGACAGCAAAGTCTCTCTGGGCTATGAAGAGGAAGGAGGGATTGGAGATAATCGAGCTCCTGACGAATTTGAGTCTGCCATCATATTGGAATCACCTCAAGATTCTGTTGAATCGACGATTGACAACGACAGACTTGTTTGAATACGCTTAAAGCACGGGATACTGAAAAGGGATACCCTGGTGCCATCGAAAACTGACCGTCCTCACAATCCCCCAGAAGGATTTATGGCAGTTACTCGCTTGATGTGTATGGTTGGGCCTATTCCACCGTTTCCGTCTTTTGTTGTCGACTTCCTGAGATAGCTGCGGATTGCCCCCATGCAGTTACATCCCAATTCCTATGCTTACTTGTATACCTTATATATAGCATATCGAGAGAATTTAGGTATAGAGCTCACTTTTGATGACGTTCACTTTTTTTATAATTTCAAGCATCGAACTCGGGAAACTCCTTCCTTCTCTTACTTCGAATCAGTCCCAAAAAGAAAAATCATTTCTGCACCATTCAGCAGCAAGGCTGGCGATTCTAAGCTAGAATGGTTTTATATAAGGCAACAGCCGAGATGTGCGAGGAGATGGACAAAATCAAGTAAAGTATTGGTTTCCTAGATCTCAACTTTAAATGTTCGAACCAACACATTAATCCATTTTATCCTTGTTTGCAGTTGATAATCCAAAACAAATATCGGGTCAAGTGTATTTTGATCGGATGCACCGGCTCCTCAATGGAAACCAAAAATTTCTAACCATCAATGAAGTCCTTAAGGATGAATATATTCATCTTCATGGGTTGATGTCCATTACCCGTGGCATAGGTCACGGGTCGGGTCTATATGTATACATCCCCACAGTGGACGTAGTTCCAGAAACGGGCGAGAGCTCGAAAACCCCCACAATGCCACTTCGAACTTCACCTTCTCCATCTTCAACTCAGGATGACGAGGTGGCCAACATAGCCGAAAAGCTCCGAGAAGGGTACATCGTCCATGAGGATGCTATCTCTCCTGAAAAGTTGACGTCTTCCGACGAACCGCCAATAGATGCTTCCTAAGGAGATGCCCCTAGTACAGATGATCCTACATTTCAGGGTTTAGGAGATCTCCGCTTACCTGAAACTATCTACACTTCAGAGGATTTTGGTACAAATCCTTTAGTTTTCACCTCTTCAGAAGAGACCACTCCCGCTAAGGCCAATGAGCCCACTCGCACTAGTCTGGTTTCAGACTCGGGTTTGTCAAGGGGGAACAACACTTAGGATGCACTTAACACAATAGCACCACATTTCACAGCACTTACTTTTTATGAGAACACTAATTCTGAATTCCATTTACATTGTTGCACAGGTACAATGTCTCGTTCTCACTATGACATCAGGAAAATACGTCGCAGCATGGCCAGGCCCCCTTCCGATGTTGAACATGACCGTCGTGAAACCCGAGGTAGAGAGGACAGAAGGCTTCATGATTCTAATCAGTCGCGTACCTCGTGCTCTCGCTCCCCCATCCGGTCGGATCCAGACCGACATAAAAGCTATCAGAGCCGTCGGGGAGAAGATACATCGCAGCCGAATGACCGAACTTCTCCTCAGGACAAACACGGTCGGGAAAGAAGTCCGCCAAAAGACACCAGCTCTCGAGATAAACATAAGGTTTCTGACAAACGGTCTGGAAAGAGTGATGTAGCCATCGTGCCCACTAAACATAAGGATACTGAGCTAACGTACTGCCCACCTCCACCGCTGGATGCTGAGTCCAAAGTTAAGAGGGCATATTTGGTAAAAAAATTCCCCGAACACTACTTCGAAAATCTGACTTTCTTACCTGCTCTTGAACCTATTTCTTCGAGGTGGGCAGACAGGCCAAAGCCAAGATTGATGCAGTGGAGAAACAATATTCAGAAATGTTCAAGTATTCGCGTAACCTCCCCAGAATCATTCGAACTTTAATCACGGATACTGAGTCAATGAAAAATACTGCAGCAGCTGATGCAAAAGCCTTGAAAATTTTGAGAAAAGACCTTGAGGATACACAAGCCCAACTTATCGTTGCTCAACGGGATGCTACCAACTTCAAGCAGCAATTTGAAGAGCTACAAAAACGTTATCATGACTTTCTCGAGTCTCATAGTCAAGAGCGCTTGGAGCTGAAAAAGCAAGCAGAAGATGCTAAGTCGGATAAAGCTAAAATGCAACTTGCTTACACTGCTCTTGAGCAAGAGAAAGCCAAGTTAGCGAGAAAGAATGCAGAATTGGAGAAGAGAAACGCTGACTTGGCTTCCAAGTTGGTGGAGGCCGAGAATAGGGCTGCCCTAGCGGAGGGTAATGTGGAAAGTGTTATTAAGCCCGCCGAAGAAACCCGGAAGCAGCTGTCAGAGGCCGAGGAGGAAGTGCATGGTTTGGGCGAATTAATGATCGAATTCTTTGCGCATATAATCCGTCGACGAAACATCTCTTGGATTGAAGATTATCCGACTACCTTGGTTCACGTATGGAGTCAAATTGTTGAATGCGAGAAAGAGGAGCTCAAGGTAGATTCCATCGACAAAGACAAGCTTATGGAAAAATATCTAAGAGATGATGAGCCGGCACGTCTGGCCGAAGGGCGTCGCCTCATCGCTGCTGCTATGAAGGAGGAGTAGCGGATGGCCAAGCAAAAGAATGTCTCTGAGGCCGGTTCTTCTTCTACTGCCGCTGGAACTTCTGAAGTAGAGGGATATAACCCCGAAAACCCGGGGATCATTCAGGCATTTCTTTTATCCCCCATACTTGAGACGGCGTCGAAAACGACAGTTACTCCGGCTGAGAAATCATCGGAAGGTATTTCTACCTTTTCACCTCAATTCGTCAAGACCGTCTCCACTTTTCATCACATAATCGGACAATCGATGGAGGACCCTTTATTTTCTTCTGAGTTGATAACTGTTCCTTCTCATTCTGTAGGTGTTGAACCGACCAAGAAAGTTGGTGGGCCTCAGGAAACCACCACTGGAGCAAAATCCGCGGAGAAGGCTCAAGGAGAAAAGGATAAGGCTGCCACTATTGATTTAGGAGAGGGAGCTGAAGCGTCTAAGGCTGATGCTCCTCACGATGACGAGATGATAGACGCCTTGTAAGACAATGGCGGCAACGAGGGACATGAGGAAGACCTTGAGGTGGCTATAGTTGGGGAGTCAAAAAGCGCTGATGACATCACTTTGGCTGCATTGAAAGCTGAGCAAGACAAACGTATGCAGCTTAAAGTTGAAGACCTGGACCCTGAAAGCCTTAATCCTTTTGCAGTGGTGGATGCTAGATCAAGGTTAGTCGTTAAGCTTTCAACTAGGTCTATTACAGAAGAGCTTGCTAAAAAGTCTCCTCTTGATTCCAGTGTTCCGACTCCTGGGAAAAAATCAACCGATTCCAGCACTTCGGTCACAGGGAGGAAGAAGCCAAAGCACATTCTAACTGATGTTGAAAGAGAGGCGAAAGATGCTCAGAAGGCTGCTAAAAAATCCAAGTGTAATAACCTGGAAATCCGAGCCAATTTAAAATTTTTATTTTGGCAATTTTAGCGAATTTTGAATATTTAAAATGAATTATTTTAAATAATAACGACGAGAAATTTATTTTGAATAGAATTCGAACGTATATATTTATTTGAATCGTCGTTAGAATATAAAGATTTATTTTAATTATAAAAGGAATTGAAAATGGTGCGGTAGTTCGATAATTCAATTTCAAATTTCAAATGAATATACCGGGTGCAAAATAAACCGGATTTTAGTGAAACCAAAAATATTTGAATCTATTTGAGAATATCTTTCTAACGAATCCGAAAAATCAAAATTTCATAGCGGGATTCAAAAATTATGCTAAGTTGAAAATTCAGAATAGTCGCTATGGAATTCAGGCCCTTAAAAATGGAAATTTTGCAAACGACCTCGGTTTTCGACGAAACCAATTTTGTTGGATCTGTGATGTCAAATTATTGCTAGGTTTCAAATTTCATAATTTTTCGAATCAGTATGTGAGCGTGGAAAAGGATAAAGAGTTTGACTAGTTTTAGTTGATTTTAATCGACTGGAAAATGGCCATTTTTCAAACGGTCTCAGAATTCGATGAAATTAGTTTTGTTAGGACCGTATCGTCAATACAAAGCTAGAAAATATTTTTCGGGAATTTTTCGAGTTAGTACGTGGCCCCGGTAAATTGAAATGCGCGTTCAAATTCAATATATAGAGTTATATCTTGATTTTGACGAAAACTAATCGAAATGATCGAATCGGCCTACGATACATATCCCATTGTGTTCGGAATGGGGGTAATTAGCTATGGACGATAGGCGGTGGGTCTCGTTTCGAATTCGAAATAAAAAGTTACTTTTTGGTGGAAATTAAAATAATAAAAATATATATTTATATTCTCCTAACCTAGGTCAACTCCTTTATCCATTGAGCTCCACCCTTTACCGTTCATTTAAAATCAAAAGAAAAAAAAACACGGGCTCTGCAAATCGAGGGCGGCTATCGCCAACTGACGCCGCCGCGAGGGAGGCGCCACCTCGGCCTCCCCAAGCCGCTGCCTCCAATGGCGCTCCTCCACGGCGCGCTCTCTCTCTCCGGCCCCCTTTAAAAACCCCAAATCCAATCCTCTGACACCCGCGCAGCCGTCTACGATCACCCACCTCGCCTGCGCCACCTACTCGACGTCGTGAAGCCCCCAGTGCCTCCCCGCTTTGATTCCCCCCCCTTTCCGTTTTAACAGTAAGCTTTCTTCTATTTTATTTACTTAATCTCATTTTTTTATGCAATAATATTTACAAAGATTCAGATTTATATGGATATGAAACATTGAATTAATTATCAGTTTTTAAAGTAATAAAAATTTGATTTTTAATTATATGAAAATTTTGATTCTTAACTTCGTAAAGATATGATTTTTATTTCAGTAAAAATACGATTTTTAAGTAAATAAAAATATAATTTTTATATTATAGAAAGGTTAAAAATATAATTTATATATATAGAGCTAAGTGTTAAAAATATGATTTTTTACTTCGATAAAAATATGATTTTTTATTTATGTAGGGTAATAAAAATACGATTTTTATAGGAAGAGATTTGTAATAAAAATACGATTTTTATATTATATAGATGGTAAAAATATAATCTTTTCTATATATGTAGCGTTAGAAAAATATAACTTTATCAAAGAAAGAAATGATTTTTATAGAAGTATAGACGTGATTTTTAAACAAGGAAAGATTAGATTTTTAATCAAAGAAAAATATTATTTTTGTATAAAGTAGATAATAAAAATATGATTTTTATATTATAGAAAGAATAAAAATATGATTTTTATATTATACAGATAGTAAAGATTTGATCTTTATATATGAAGTAGAAATAAAAATATGATTTTTATTTATTGAATGAAGCAATAAAAATATAATTTTTATTGTGAGCAGCGTGAAAAGGACTGCATGGGAATTGCAAACAAATTCAGACAATTCAACAGTTCAAAAGCAAAGCACGGCGGAGTGGGACCCTCTGGGAGAACTCCTCACCTTTAATTTAATTTTTCTAGTTAAAATATATACTAGGATGCAGACGGTGTTTAGTAGCACCCGACACCCGTCGTCCACAGACCATGGACGGCTTGTATGCTTGTTTGTTTGATTTTGATGTGTAGTTGATTGTGTGATGTGATGTAAAATGAAATAAAATATTTATATAGTTAGAAATATTTTATAGGTGAAAATAGAATTTTAACGTGTATTTAAAATAAATATTTATAAACAAATCGGAGATTTGTTTATATACACTGATTTGATTGATATTGATTGGAACGATAAATTTTACACATCGCCCAACTGCACAAATAAATTCTGTGTTTGATTATTTGAAACCCCACACGGGTATTGGGATGATATATGACATACACTAATCCCAATAATTAGTTGTATGTCAATCGATTGATTGACAGACTGTCATAAGCGTTAAATATCTATATTTGATGCTTATAAAGTGTAGAATGCACTTTGGATAATGGTTGATTATTCATCGTTGTTGTTGTATACATGTGTTGTAGAAAATCTATATAATTAACATTATATGGTAATTGATTGGGCCTCATTCCAGTTTTGAAAAAAAAAATTTGAATAGAAATATTTGAAAAGAGATATTTGAAATAGAATATTGGAAAATAGAAATATATGAAGCCGTGTTGATTAGATTGATGCCATTTTGACGTGAACGATATTTATATCGATTTTATTCATTTTATAATGAATATCGAAAGTGATTTCAAAATCTGATATTTTAAATAGAATTGAATTCGAATTGAAATTGAATAGAAATGATTTTGAATTAAATTGAAATGAATTGAAATTCGAATTAAATTGAAATTGCATTGAAATCGTTTTGAAATGAAATTAAAACGAATTTATATTGTAATATTCAATTTTGATTAGAAATTGAATATGATGTTGAAATCGTTTCGAAATCGAATTTAAAACGATTTATAAAATACATTTTGAATGGAAATCGACGAAATATATATAATATATATATTATATATATATAATGGCCTGAATAGAACGCGCCGCGCTGTGGTAGTTCGCGAATTTCGACCATTGAATTCGAATGGACATTGCGGGAGATCCGACCGTCGGATTCTCCTAAAACCGGAACCGTTGGGTTCGTATCGATAAGAGCTTTCTAACGAATATTAGAAATTAGAAATCTAACGGTTGGATTCGGAATTATGTCCAAATCAAATTTGGAAAAGGTCGCTGTAAGTGCAGTTCGATGGCCGTTGATGGAAATCGACTGTACGGGCCTTGATAAAATTATTAAAATATTAATAATTTGTTTAAAATCATAAGAAATGATTTGGGAAGAATTGGGATGAAAAAGACCATATTTGAAAAGATAAAAATAGATTTTTATCGAAATGAATTAGTTTTGAACTAGAATAATGATTTATATATTTTTAAAATAAATAAATTGGATTTGAAATGGTTTTCAAAATACCCAGAAATTCCAATAATTGGATTGGAATGGATTTGAATCGAAATTGTCTTCGGAATATTTCGATGTTTGATTTTGTGATTATACAGATATTGTTATGGAAATTTGGAAGACATATTTATATCATTATTTTCAATACGATATTTGTTGGTCGTAGAATTTGATATTGAATATAAGCCGATATATTTTCTATTCAGAGCCTTGTATTTAATATCAAATGTGATTTTGGTTTGTCGTGAATGGTGTCTTCATTAACACTGTTCTTAAGCCCAGTGGAGAAATGATTAAATCTTTTTATTTAGATTTAATGAAGTGTACCAATTAAATAATATTTAATTGGAATTGAATTGATACTGATTTTTGGGTTTATCGTGGACAATATTTTAAATAACACTTATTCTTTAACTCGATAATTAATGGGTTGTGATTTTGGGTTTATTATGAACCGTGTTGTAAATGACACTGATTCTTTAACCCAATTAAAGATTAAAACTAAGTGGAGTTTTAATGAATCTTTAATTAGATTGAAAAGATCGAGAATGGAGTATCACCAGTTTTACTCCAGGCGATAGTTAAATCTTTAATTAGATTTGAACGTGGAATGGTAATTGAATTTACCGATAACACCGTGGTGTTAGATATGAAGTATTACCAGTTTTACATCATGGGATGAATAGGTTGGGATTGGGAAATAAAATAAATGATTACTTCGGCGTGGTTCGCTAATCCCGACTAGTTTGAATTGATATTCAAAATGGAGATTAAAGAATAAATTTAAAGAATTTATCTTTGATAAAATTAAAGGGAACCTTTCCCAAAATATAGGAATATTTGAATAAAAGAATATTCTGAATTGGAATGAAGGGTATGAGGTGTTTGTGTAACACTTGTTTATTATATACGCGAGTTATTCAGAAAGACCGGGTTTATCCCATTCTGAATAACCAATTCGACGTGGTGTCGAGGATGAAGACGGTGGTCGAAGACCGGAGGTCTTCAACATCGTTTGGATAATTACTGACGATCTTGATTGGGCCGGACACCCAAGAGGAGGGAATCAGTTGGTGATCGTCCAGACGTACTTGGAGATCGATGGATATGCGGGGTACTAGGTGCCTCCGGTTTCGTTCAGACCCAGAACGAACTTGTAAATGGAATGTGTGTCTGACATTGGATATCATTCTGTGTGATTGATGGATATCGGTTGCATGGGGTGGTTTTCCTGTATGGCATGCTAAGATGCAAATGATCAAGGCTTCTGTTGAAAAGTAGAGTCTTGTGGTTGATGATCATAACACAGCCTGTGTGGCACAGCTTTGTGTAGCCTTAATTCGCGAGGCTCACACCCCGGTAGTGAACCAAAACGGGAGACGGACATCAGGGAGGGCATGCGTTTCTTTCTAGTTAGAAGTGGCGTCAGTGTTTTACACGCCCTGACGAGTTTGACTTATGTGGTTGTTGCTGTTGCGAGGCGCCTCGGATATACCGGTGACTATGTGAAGCCGAAGGAGCCATTCGTTGGCTCACTTACGCCCCATAGGGCGGGGAAACGCAGTGTTCAGGCATAATAATCCACATCGGTGGACCGGCCCTGACGATCCAAGGCTTGCCTGCGCGCTTGCCTGAGGGGCGGACTAGAGCGTCTCGAATTCGGTGAGGACTATCTTTTGCCTCGGTTCACAGATGGAAATCCAACTTCCAAATACGTGACATTTGCGGTTTTGATTGTAGAGCCTAGTATGGCGACATGATATATGGTACCCATGCCGTCTATGATTGATATTTATGATTGAAATTGTTTAAACACTATACACTTATTATAGTATCAAATGACTTGTTTTAAACGTATCAAGCATGCTTTGGCTATTATAAGGGAAAACCCTATCCTCCGGCTTGCGTTGCATTGTGTGATGGGACCTGGGCCTTATAATAGCTTCATTTTTCTTTATTTAGCATTGCGTTGTTGTTTTATGCACTGGTATTCTTGGGAGGAAACCCGTTCCATGTTACCCTTGATTTACCGAACTTTAAAATAAAGATTAATAACTATTTTAGTTCTCACACCAGTCCCATGACTGACCTGGAGTTTATTGTTTTAACTTAAACTCTGGGTGCCCTTATTTTGACACTGGCAGCTAGTAGTTTTGGTTTTGCAGATTTATATTTGCAGGAACCTGGTTTACAGCTGGAACGATATCCGGAAAGCTTTGTATCCGTGTATCTTCTTCAGTTGTATTTTGTATTATTTTCCGCTGTTATGTAATATATTGTAATCTATGATATTTTATAATGTGTAATATTTATTCATTTATACTCTGTATATTCTTGTATTCTGATGGAATTGTTGTAATATACAATGAAATGTTCTTCCGTCTGCGTTCCTTTATGTGTTGTTCTCAAAGTATCCGCTCTTTCCTTACCGGGGAAGTTACGGGTCCTTACACCAAGTCCACTCCAACGTCTAAGTGATGAAATGCTTTGTTTTATTTTAGCATTTAACTGGCCCGCAATTGTTGCAGCGAGCGCAGCCCTCGCATCTTCTTTTTCGCTTGTTTTCCTTGTACAAACTCATATGTTTGTGAATAAAATTAGTTTATTTCCTGCAATGTCTGATAATCGTTAGTTCAGTACTTAAATGAAAATACACAAGTATGTCAAATTGAAGTCGTATAATGAAGTCATTGTTGGGGGAAACATGTATGCGCATATATGCCCCCAGTCAATCTTGCGTAACCGAGCAAGGATCATTCAAGATTGGCTAAATCAAAAATCCAATTGCCCCCGATTCTCGGGCGGGGCCATATTCCTTTTGTCGTTGATGCATATTCTTTCTAGCATCTTTATACTCTCCTGTCTTGTAACCAGGTTAGAGTTCCGTTGAGGCGGTCTTTCATCTGGGTGCACCTTCACACCTCAGAGGTCGTCGTCTTCCCGTCCTTTATACTCTCTCTCGATTCTTGATGGTTAGAGTTAAGAATGTCGTCTTCCCATTCTTCTGTATTTGGTCATACAGACAGTTATTTTATTTACTCCTGCACATGGGTCATCCCCAACTTTCTAAGTTTAGTTTAACATTTCGTGTTTCATAGTCATGACAAAATATTTGTTGAACGTATAAATAATGCAGGAAAGTAAATGACACATGATATTTTTATAGTGGTTCAGCTAAGTCATAGTCTACATCCACTTTATAATCCTTTGTTCACATAAATTGACTATTTAAGGCAAGTCGTGCCTTATTACATAGCTTATGAAAACAAAAGAAATGACATTTCACATTTAGCTCAGATATCGTCGTAAGTGCTGAGCGTTCCAAGCTCTGGGAATCTCTTCACCGTCCACGGTCGTTAGCTTGAATGCTCCTGTATCAAGCTTCCGTTGGATGGTGAATGGTCCTTCCCATTTTGGACCCAGTTGGGTCGACGGTGGGAAGACTCGCTTTAGTACTAGGTCTCCTGGTTCAAAGGTTTTAAAGAAAACTTTTTGGTCATAATAGCGTGCTACTTGATGTCGATGTCTTGAGGCACGCAAGTCGGCTTCATCTCTTTTTTCTTCAATCATATCAAGAGATTCTAGGAGGAGTGCTTTATTCGTCATCGGGTCATAGTGCGCAACTCGATGAGAAGGGACTTCTAATTCTACCGGGATTACTGCTTCTGACCCAAAGGAATGTGAATAGGGAGTATGGTCGGTAGCCGTCTTAAAGGTTGTCCTATAGGCCCACAGAGCTAATGGCAACTCGTCCACCCATCGAGCTTTGGCCCGCTATAATCGCTTCTTCAAAATTGATTTAATGACTTTGTTTACGGCTTCAACCTGGCCATTTGATTGCGGGTGAGCTACTGCAGTATATCGTTTTATCAATCTTGTATTTCTGCCAAAAATTTCTGAACTTGATGCTATCAAACTGCGTCCCATTATAAGTTATGATGGTCTTCGGTATCCCAAATCGACAAATAATGTTTCTCACCACAAAACTGATCACTTTCCTTGCCGTGATGGTTGTTAGAGGTTCAGCTTCCACCCACTTTGTGAAGTAGTCCACGACAACGATTGCATACTTAGCTCCTCCTCCGGCGATAGGTAGCACTCCAATAATATCAATCCCCCACATGGTAAATGGCCACGGACTTACCATCGACTTGAGCTGAGTTGGAGGCGCTCTGGGAACTTTGGAATATCTTTGACATCTATCGCAGCGTCGTGAATAATCGGCCGCGTCTTTATTCACGGTAGGCCAGAAATATCCGTACCGTAATATTATCTTTTCTAGGGTCTGACACCCAGTGTGGTCTCCACACTCACCTTCATGCACTTCTCGCAGTACACGTTTGATGTCATCATGTGCAATACACTGTAATAGGGGCATTGAAAACCCTTGACAATAAAGGACATCGTCCTGTAACACGTATCTTGTAGCCTTGCGTATTACCGCTCATCTTTCGCTCTTTCTTAATTGGAGGGTTCCGTCCTTGAGAAAATTATTAATTGATGTCATCCAGGATTCTCTTTCTGGTTCGACTTCCAAGGCTAGCTCTGCTTCCATTAGGTCGAAGCTTGGCGATTCCAATACCTCGATCGGGACCGTTTCGATTTCTTTAGGATTATTAGAACTTGCTAGTTTCACCAGTCGATCTGCTTTTTGATTTTCCGTTCTTGGAATGTGTGTTATGCTATAATGCTCCAAATCTTCCAATAAATCCTTTACCTTTTTAAGATAAGCACTAAATTGAGGTCCCTTAGCAGCAAATTCCTCCCGAACTTGACATACAATTATCTTGGAATCGCAATATATATCTAATGTCTTCACTCCCAAATCTTTGGCAAGTTTCAGCCCGGCAATTAGGGCTTCATACTCAGAATCATTGTTAGTAGCAATAAATTCCAACCGTAATGCATAATAAATAGATCGTCCTTCAGGAATTATTATAACAACTCCGGCGTCGGACTTTCTATCATTCTTGGCTCTGTCCGTATATAATTTCCACGGACTAAGCTCCAACTCTTGATCCAAAGTAACAATCTTGTCACCCACCGTTTCTTCTTCAGAAATTGTGAATTCAGCTATGAAGTCGGCCAAGGCTTGCCCCCTTATTGATCTTCGTGGCTGAAAGTTCAGATCAAACTGACTCAGTTCGATATTCCATTTGAGTAACCGCCCCGATGCTTCGGGTTTCTACAGCACTCGTCTCAAAGGTTGATCGGTATATACAATATCGGGTGTGCCTGGAAGTAATGGCGGAGTTTCCGTGAGGCAATAAGGAGGCTATAAGCAAGCTTCTCTATCTTCGGATAGTTGCGTTCTGCAGCAGCTAGTTTTTTACTTACGTAGTACATTGGTTTCTGGAATTTATCCCCTTCACGTACCAATGTTGTGCTGACGGCGTGAGACGATACTGCCAAGTAGACGAACAAATCCTCGTGTTCCACAGGCTTTGATAATATGGGAGGCTTTTCTAAAAAGTCTAACAAATTCTGGAATGCCTCTACACAGTCGGGAGTCCACTCAAAATTTCGCTTTCCCCGTTTTATGAGATTGAAGAAAGGTACACACTTGTCTGTTGCCTTGGAGATGAACCTACCTAGTGCTGCAACCTTGCCAGCTAAGCTTTGAACATCCTTAATCTTCCGCGGCACCTCTATGTTCCAGATTGCTGCTATTCAGTCCAGATTGATTTCAATTCCTCTGGAACTCACGATAAAGCCGAGGAACTTGCCTGATGCCATGCCGAAAGAACATTTCAAGGGGTTCAACTTCATCCCATACTTTCGTAGTATGCCAAACATTTATGCCAAGTCCTTCGCATGATCGGGAGATTGTTTGGACTTCACGAGCATATCATCCATGTACACTTCCATGGTTTTCCCGATTTGATTGTAGAACATGCGGTTGACTAGGCGCTGGTATGTGGCTCCCGCATTTTTTTAACCCGAATGGCATTACCACGTAACAATACAATCCCAAGTCTGTGATAAAGCTTGTATGCTCTTGATCTGGTATGTGCATGGGAATTTGATTGTTTCCGGAATACGCGTCCATAAAGGATAAGAGTTCATGCCAGGCAGTTGAATCTACTAGTTGATCAATTCTGGGGAGAGGAAAACTATCCTTCGGGCAAGCCTTGTTTAAATCATAAAAGTCGATGCACGTTCTCCACTTCCCATTTGACTTTTTAACCAGGGTAGGATTTGATATCCAGTCGGGATATTTTGAATCCTTAATGAACCCATTACCTTTTAATTTTTCTACTTCTTCTTTCAAAGCTGCTGACCGCTCTGGGCCTAACATCCGTCTCTTCTGCTTGGCTGGTGGGTGCTTTGGATTGATACACAAGGAGTGACTCATGATGGTAGGCGAAATCCCACACATGTCAGCGTGAGTCCAGGCAAACACATCCAGATTTGCCTTCAAGAAATCAGCCAATTCCATTGCTCTATCTGGATCTAGTTCCGAGCCGATCTTTAGTACTTTTGTTGGATCAGTTTCATCAATAAGTATGTCGATTGTTATTTCGTTGGGAGTTTCCTTCATGTCCCCAGGTTCTCTATCCTCTCTGGTATCTATATCCTCGAGCACGTCTGAGGGCGACTCTCTTGGTGAAGGACCCCTTAGTTGCTATGCTGATGCCCCCTTTGGAGAGGCGGAATCATCTTTATCATCTATGTTCAGCCCCTTCATTAGCATCTTTAACTCTGCCACGTAACAAGCTCGTCCCGTATCTTGGTCGCCTCTCATCGTCCCAACTCCCGAGTCAGTCGGGAATTTTAGAAGCAAGCACCAGGGCGCAATACATGCCCTAAATTTGGCAAGGGCCGGTTGGCCAAGGAAGGCATTGTATGGCGGCTATAAATCCAGAACTACAAACAGCAGGATCCTTACTCTCTGGCGATCTCCTTGCCCTAGTGTGACTGGTAATTCCACAAAACCCATTGGAGCTGTAGATACTCCGTTAAAACCGCGTATCCATCCTTGACATGGCTTTAAGTCTTTTGCTTCGAGCCTCATTTGTTCGAAGGCTTTCTTGAAGAGGATATTGACCGAGCTTCCGTTGTCCACTAGCACCTTATGGACCAGAGCGGGGCCAATTGTCGTGGTTATCACTAGCGGATCGTCAGTTGGGGATTGAATTCCAAACTCGTCTCTATTACGGAATACGACATCATAGGACATCGTTTTTTGCTATTTTATTGGAGTAACATCTTCAAGGCTGCTGCATTCTCCTACTTCATAATGCTTGGCGGCGTTGACATACTGGTCCAATGCTTTAAAACTACGACCAACCAAGTGAGGCCCGCCTATAATGGAGTTAATGACGATCCTCTTACCTTTTTGCTGAGCCGTGGGTTTTGAAGCAGGTTGTTCTTGGTTCGGGGTTTGTCCCCCTTGCCCACTGTCCCTTGCGGCGGCTTTGCACTCATCCAACCTCCCTTCTCGCAGCAATTTTTTGACGATATCCCTCAAATGAAGAAACTCATTGGTGGAATGACCGTGTGTACCATGAAACAAGCAAAACTTTCCCGTTTCAATCTCCTTCTCAGTAGAATCTCTGGGTTGTGGTTTTTTGTACTGCAATATGTTGTATGTGTCTAGATAAATTTTCTCCAACGTATCATTTAACGCCATGTAATTTTCAAAACTTTGGAATCTTGGTCTTTTATTAAAGCTATTACCAAGGTTTCTGTTCCTTCTATTGTCGTTCCCATTTTTATTGCTATTACCACCACTCTGGTTGCCAACATTTACTTCCACTTTTCCTGAACTGTCACCAGACTGTTTCACGACGACATTGCTCTAGACACCTTCCTTCGAGGCCCCTTCAGACTTTCTCTTCCGATTTGCCTTAACCTCTTCTCACCTCAAGCGGATATTAGACATTTCATAGAAAAATTCTCTAGTAGGAGGTGGTTTTCCAGCTAAGTAATCCCCGAACTCTGAATCTGGATCTACCCCTTCTATCAAGGCCATAAGGATAGTGGGCTCATGGGGATCAGTGACTTCAGTGACGGCAAGGTTAAAGCGATCCAAATATGACTTCAAAGGTTCTCCTAGGGCCTGTTTAATCCGTGACAATTCTATGACGGTCTTGGACTTTTGAGCATGAAGTCGGAATTGATTGATGAAACGTTCTCTCAATTCTGTGAAATTAGATATCGACCGAGGAGGGAGTCGTGTGAACCACATTAAGGCTACATCTTCAAGGTAGATTGGAAAAGCTTTTCATTTTACGGCATCTGGAGCTGCAGCTGCATTCATGAACCGTGCATATCTCATCAGGTGCTGACCTGGATCTGTTCTTCCTGATTATCGATCCATCTGAGGCAAGTTGAATCGCCGGGGGAACTGGAAATTCAGTATGTCATCTGTGAAAGGGGTATGACTTCGTTCAATGCCCCAATCTTCATTATTATACCGCCGGCTTTTAGACATAATCTGGCGCACCATAGCCCATACATCGGGGTTGGTTAATGTCTGCACTGGCTCTCTAGATCTGATGTTCGGATTACCCCTGGGTTCCTGATCAGGGGATAACCTTCGGTTTCTGGCGGCAGCCTCTCTATGTTGTTCTCTGCGCTCCCGGTCGACCTCTGGAGGTAGAGGTTGGAGAAGTTGTTGCTGTGTGGGGTTAGCAATATTAGGATCTCTGGGTAAGATGTGGGATCCGCGCATAGGTAGTAACATAGGCTGTTGCAGACTCGGGTCATTAGGGCACAATACACGAGCAGCATCTTCTCGGGATCCCAAAGATCCGAAAGTCAATTGATCTAGGTTCTGAGGTCGTTCAAGCGGCCTTCTCTCGCGAAGACGTTCCTCCTTCGAGGAAGACGAATCATCTGTAGGAATACGGTGCGGTGGGAAAGGAGTTCTCTGCATCCGGAGCTCTTGTAATTCTCTACCCATGGTGATCATATTTTCCTGCATGCGAAGGTTGTCATGCCTTTGGGCTTCCAATGCTTCTTTAGTGCTCTAAAGCATGTTAAGAAAACGTGAAAAATATCCCTGAGTAATGGGTGCAGATGGATCAGGCTGAACATTAGTCACTGCGGCTGGAGTCAGAGCGTTGGAGGGAGCTCGAGTAGAAGTTCCAGCTTCATTCTAATTTGGATCAGATCGGTTCACAACAGGCTGGTCGGAGCGGTTCGGATGGAGAGTGTGAGTGCCCCCAATTTCATCAGATTGGATCGGATCAGAGCCTTCCAGCCGGTTCGGATCGGCACCCCCGATCCGGTTCGGATCCCCCTGGTTGGAGTAGTCTGCTCCAGAGTTTTGAGCGCGCAACCTTGTGATCATGATGGCTGACTGATTTTCTCTAGCATCATTTCCCCTTGCACCTTGCACTTCCTTTCCTTTGGTCTTAGCCATAACACTCGATTCTTCAACGGTTAATCAACAAATACTGAAGGATGTCAAAGAGAAGGGATTTATTCTTTGAACTTGGAAGTCCAAATAGTAGACTGATAATCCCGAAAAAAGCTGAGAATTCGAAACGTCTCAGTGAAAGCACCAAAATGTTAGACCAAAAATTGGTTCTAACACCCAAACTAGTTATGATTTCAACGAAATAGAATCGAAAAGCAGTAAAGAACACACGATTTATAGTGGTTCGGCGTTAAGGAGCCTACGTCCACTTTGTTTTCTTTTATTGGTTGATTTGAATACAAAGACAGCAATAATTCTCACTCAACTTCACAATTACAATGCATAAACTCACTCAAATCTCTCAAATATAGACTTTAAGAGATGGTTTTGATCTGAATATGATTGTAGAATTCGGTTATGTAGGAAGTAAGGACTGAGAATTTGCCCAAAGATCCTTTCAAATGCCTCTAGATGGTGTATTTATAGGTGAGAAATCTCTTCAAAGTGGCTCCGGTTTGGAATTGCGTGGCGTCCATCCCTTGAGATTCGGGTTCGGACGCTCCAAGATGGCTACAACGCATTGATTTAGTAGAAGAACGTGGGAGAAATGGTCAGATCTTGTCCGAGTCTTCAGGTGATATGCGCAGCAACGGTTGCAGATCCAGATGGAAAAAGGGGTTCGGATCGGGTCCCCCGTTCCGATCCGGTGAGGCAGCATGCTATCTCTTGACGTTGCTTGTGTACTCCTCCGGTCCGTGAGCCCATTTGCTGTTTAGTGTGCGGATGTATTTCTCCGATCCGATCCGATCCGATGAGGCAGCATGCTATCTCTTGATATTGCTGACGTACTCATCTAATCTGAACCGATGGCATTACTTGCTTTCTTCTGATGCCGCTGAAGCGTTCCTCCGATCCGAACCGATTGATGTCTTCCTCACTATTTGCTCTTTGTGTAGCCTAGTTCACAAAGTAGGCTAACATAGAGTATTAAAAATATAATATATATATATATATATAGTGAGATAAAAATATAATTTATATATATATAGTGAGGTAAAAATATATTTTTTATATATATAGTGAAGTAAAAATATAATTTATATATATATATAGTGAGGTAAAAATATAATTTTTATGTATGTAGAGAAGTGAAAATATAATTTTTTATTATGCTACTAGCAAGATAAAAATATAATTTTTATCGTGGAGGTAGCGGTGTAAAGGAGTGATTTTTACATAAGTAGTAGAGTGATAAAAATTCGATTTTTATATATATGAAGTAGCTATAAAAATTCGATTTTTATATATATGCAGTGGAAATAAAAATATGATTTTTACGTACATATAGTGATAATAAAAATGTGACTTTTACTATGAACAGCGTGTAAAGGATTGCGTTGAATTTCGGGCAACTCCCAGCTATTCAGAAATTCAGAAATAAAAATAGCGTAGTGGAACCCCAAGGTGACAACTTCTCACTTTAATTCTTGTTTTCTAGTTAAAATTATATACTAGAATGCAGATGGTGCTTAGCAGCACCCGACACCCGTCGTCCACAGACCATGGACGACTTGTATGTTTGATTGTATGTTGTTGTGAAAATTAATTGTGATGTGGAATGAATGGAAATTTATTCATGTGTTGAAATAGATTATTTATCGTTAAAAATATAAATTTAACGTGAATGTGAATAAATAAATATTCATTTACAAATCAGACGATTTGTTTATGAACATCCATTTTACTGATATGGATTGGGACGATAAATTTTACACGTGGCCCAACTGCACAAATAAAAATCTGTGTTTGTTGATTTGAAACCCCACACGGGTGTTGGGATGATATTTGGCGTACACTAATCCCAATTGTTTAGTTGTGTGTCAATCGATAGGTTGACAGATAGTTGTGTAGTGCACTTTGGATGATGGTTGGTTATTTTTCATTTCTATTATATACATGTGTTGTATGGAATCCATATAATCAACATTATATGGTAATTGATTGGGCCTCTTTCCAATTGGGAAAATAAAGAATATTATAAAATATAGAATCATCTGTTGAATAGAATATATATTCATGTGTTGAATAAAATTTAAATTCATGTGTGGAATAAAAAAATAGTCATGTGTTGACAATACTCATGTGTTGAGCATATTCATGTGTTATAACGATTCATATGTTGAACGAAATATTTATACAATAAAATTCACATTTTATTGTAAGTAAAAATAAATAAATATTCAGGTGTTGAATAAAGTATATATTCATGTTTTGAAGAAAATATTCATTTGTTGAATAGAATAACGAAGTTATTGAAATATATAAAGCCGTGTTGATTAGATTTGCGCCATTTTGACGCGAACAATATTTATATCGATTATATTCGTTTTTATAATGAATATAGAAAAGGAAGTGATTTCAAAATATAACGTTTTGAAAATATTATCATTTATATATTAATGATATGGAATATTCAATTTTGATTTAAAATTGAATAGGAAGTTGAAATTGTTTTGAAAACGAATTTAAAACGAATTATAAAATACGTTTTGAATAGAAATCGACGAAATATATATATTATATATATTAAATGGCCTGAATAGAACGCGCCGCGCCGCGGCAGTTCGCGAATTTCGACCATTGACTTCGAATTGACGTTACGGGAGATCCGACCGTCGGATTCTCCTGAAATCGGAACCGTTGGGTTCGTATCGAAATGAGCTTTCCAATGAATATTAGAAATTTGAAATCTAACGGTTGGATTTGGAATTATATCCAAATTAAATTTGGAAAAGGTCGTTGTATGTGCAGTTCGACGACCGTTATTGGAAATCGACTGTACGAGCCTTGATAAAATTCTTAAAAATATCAATAATTTGTGTAAGAACATAATAAATGATTTAGAAAGAATTGGGGTGAAAAATTCCGTATTTGAAAAGATAAAAATATATTTTTATCGAAATGAACTAGTTTTAAACTAGATTTGAAATGATTTTAAAATAACTAGAAATTTCCAATCTATGAATTGGAATGGATATGAATCGAAATTATCTTCGGAATATTTCGATGTTGGATTTCGTGATTATACAGATATGGTTGTGGAAATTTGAAAGATATATTTATATCATTATTTCTAATACGATATTTGTTGGTTTCAGAATTTGATATTGAATATAAGCCGATATATTTTCTATTCAGAGCCTTGTATTTAATATCAAATGGGATTTTGGGTTCGTCATGAATGGTGTCTTAAATAACACTATTCTTGAACCCAGTTTAGAAAAGAATAAATCTTTTAATTAAAATTTAGTGAAATTGTCCAGTTAATTAGTATTTAATTGGAATTGAATTTAAATTGGTTTTTGGGGTTTATCTTGAGTGGTGTTTTGAATAACACCTGTTCTTTAACCCGATAAATAATGAAATGTTCTTCTGTTTTTGTTCTGATTCGTCTTGTCCTCAAAGTAATTCGTTCTTTCTCTTCTCTTCGGAAACCGGGGAGGTTCGGGTCACCACAGTATCAGAGCTTAGGTTGAGCGAATACCTACGCTTGTGTGTCATGTGCTCATTAGAAATAGGATCAGCAATATCCTAGAATGAGTTGAGTGTATATATACGAGAGTCCGTATTTGTTAATTGATATAAAAACTATTTTATATTGTGTTGGCTGGTCTGTTGGGTGGTTTATGGATTCTGGTCGAATCGTGGGATGCCACGATGTTGATAAGAGTTTGTAAATACTTGAACAGAATATTGAACACGATATTTTTTTTACAGTGGGTAAATGAAATAATTTTACCCTAAATCCTATTTTGATAGAAAAGGAACAATTTTCTTAAATTATTCTAGTATATGGATGTGTTGGATGTTAAAATTATAATCAAATAAGATTATAAAATTGAAATGGTTATGTATAACCAGTTATAATTTGTATAAGAATCAATTATACAAATGAGATGAATTAAAATTGAATTCAAAGCAGAATTTAGAATTTAAAATCCTGGGAAGGTGGGAAATGTTTCCAAAGTATATTAAATAAAATAGTTTTATTTTAAAATGATTTTTGAATAGAAATGGTTTTTGAATGGATTTTGAAAGTGATAAAGCACTGAACTCACTTCAGTAGATGGAAAATAATTCTGATGATGATTGCAAACATCATCAGTGTTCATTTTTGAGTTTCTAAGTGATGGATTGCTACCTTAGAAAAGTTTTGGGTGGAAATTTGTTTTAAAGGAAAACAAGTTAGTTTGAAAATTCAAATGTTTTGAATTTGAGATAGATATAAATATATATATATATATTTATTTATTTATATTATTTCAATGAAGATTTGAAATAAGAACCCAGGAATTTGAATGATTGAAATTAAATTTAACTTAAGTAAGTTAAATAGACCGAAGTGAATAAATTGATCTCAATTTAAAATAAAATTGGAATGCATATGAATGGAATATGAATTGAACGCGAATAACTTGATTGTAAACCGTTAAGATAAAATAAATATAAGCATATTTGATTTTCAATGTGAATGAGAACCAAAAGTTTTGGTTAGAACTAAATTTGTTGAAATATAAAAGTTGAGTTTAGCATAAGTGGAAAGTAATAGGTTAGTAGCACTTTTCCTAACTTAGAAATTTCGGGCACGAAATTCTTTTAAGGGGGGAAGAATGTATTGACCTGGGTTTTCGGTCAACCAATTTTAAATATTTAATATGGATTTAAATATTGAGTTAAAAAAATAAATGGTATTTTATATTGTGTTATCAATTTATAATCAATTTTGATTTAATATCGAATATATTAAATTATCGCAATACAAAGTCAATTGAATTCAAATTTTTATTTGAATTGAAAACAATACAAATGATCAATATGAAATTCTGTTTGAATTGGAATAATAATATTTATTTATTTTCGAAGAATAAATTGTCTGAAATTAATTTATATAGGTTTAAATTAATATCTTATTCAGATGATAAAATTTGACTTTGTAGCCCGTCCCAGTGTGTCCAGAATAGTGATTTATCCCTAGCAGTGTCAGCTGTTGGGTTCGGAGAGGAGTTCAGGATCATGGAGTATTGTGAATTTACTGTTATCGGTTAAATCAAAAAATATATATATATAACCTAAATTAAAGGATGAGAGAAAACCACATCTTCTTTTATCTTCCACAAATTTCTCATGGCTAAAAATCAAACACATATTCTCTTTTCCCCTTTCACCATTTTATAACTCAGCGATGCCACTTTCCCTTTTTACTTCCTTCTGCTAAAATTTGTCCGATCATTCCCTCTTCAAATCGAGTGCTCCTAAAATCAATACGCTACCCAGATTTAGTGATCGATTCAAATGGAGTTCCGTCGGTTCGAACTTGAACGCATCGCGATGGAGAAAGAGATCGATGCAACTAATCGATGGACTGGAGTTCGACACTGAGTGATTTGGTGGAAACGATGCTGGTCTGTAAGGGGGAATGGAGTTCGAAGGTGCAGATGTTTTGGGAGGATGACTGGGTTTTGGGGAAGGTGAGATGCAGTCAAGAATGGAGTTCGGATTGGTGTAGTTCCATTAAAGAGCCTAGTGATTTTGGATTTGGTCATGTAGCGTTAGAGGTGAAATCAGCGAGGACGTGGGTGGTCCAAGAGAGTACCTCACAGCAGTAGTGCGGAGCAGTACTTAGGTCTTTTGCTGGATGGTGATACAGAAGTTCGGCAGCTGTAGTAATAGAAAGAAATGGAGTTGAATGCGAAATGGTCGATGAAATGCCAGAACGGGCTGATGCATATTTTTGGTATTTGTTTGCATAAGAGATCGACGATTTGGGGATTTGTTTCATTTTTGGTCGAGCAAATTGCATGAGCAATAAGGTACGTGCTCTAAATAAATTTAAAGCTATATAGAATAAATTTATTAAATTGTTAAATTAGTTTAAATTAATAAACGCCTAATAGTTAAATAAAATCAAATAATGGTAGGTACAAAATAACTCATTCAAGATGATTCATAACCACGCGATTTTGAATTTAAATGGAAATCAGCAAAGGAAATATCTCTGTGAGTAAATCTCACTCACCTGTTATTTAGAATTATTTTTATTTGGTAAAAATAATTGTTGTTGCTTGTTTGAATGCTTTCTGGTTGATTTAAATATATTAGTTATTTAGGGTTGACTATTATATATATATATATATATATATATATATATCTTGGGTTGATGATTGGATTGTTCCTGCAGTCTCATTAGCGGATGCCCGCAGTTTCATAGCGGTTGATTTCCCTATGCGCCCCACAAATATATATTAGTGGATGACCTTCGTACCCCGATGTCCTGCCTCGAAGCAGGATGGGTATTATTTATGTTAACTAATATATTTGGATGCAGGAAAACAGGTTGTAGGGATCCGACTGGATTCCTCAAAAATATATTATCTGTTTGTTTATTTGTTTGCATATATACTATCATATATGATGTGTTAGAAAACCTGAAATAAATAATTGGTTGTTTGGTGTTTAAATATCACTGGGCCTAATGTTGATATTTAAAAATATCATGGAAAGGAATTTTTTTCAGATTTAAAAAGAAATTCTATTTATCAAAAATAGAATTTGAAATTCGAATAGAATAGAAATATTAACTTGTTTTAAAGAATAAAAACAAGTAGTTCATTTATAAACAAAGTTTATAAATAAAGTGAAATGAATTATCATTGGATAATTCAGAAAATAGAAATACAAGTGTGACTTTGGGAAGGGAAATATATTTTTCCAAAGAAGAAATATTTTATTTGAAAGCGAGACTTGTTTGATAACGGTGTTTGTAAATAGAAAGGTGAAAAATTATCATTTAGATAATTTAAACATTTAAATTCAAAAGTGAATTTAAAGTGAGAACTTCGAATCAGTTTAAATAATATACGATTAACTTTATTCCGATATTCGGAATATAAATGAAGTTGAATAAATCCTTAGGATTTATGTTTGAATTCGACTATGTCGGATTTACAAAAAAATAGATTTTTCCCAATTAGGATATTTAAAATAGAAACAGAGATAAAACATGAAAATAGGTTCTATAATTATATAGATAAGTGTTGATAAAGAGAATACTCCAAAATAAGATTTTGGTTTTTAAATAGATTTCGAAATGGAAAATTGTTTTAACTTTATAAAATAAGGAAGTTAAATTATAAACGATGTTTATAATTTAGGGAGATAAATTATCATTGGATAATTTAGAAGTTTAAATTCAAGGAAGAATTTAAAAAGTGAAATGGTAAAACGTGTTGAAAATAGAATTGAAATGGAATTTGAATATAGAATTCAAATAGAATTGAAATGGAATTTGAATATAGAATTCAAATAGAATTGAAATGGAATTTGAATATAGGAAATTCAAATAGAATTGAAATGGAATTTGAATATAGAAGATCGAAGTAGAAATAAATTTATTTCCGAGTTAGGGAAAATTGACAATTTTGGAAGATCGGAAATATTATGTTGAATTGGAAAATTGGATTTGATATATATTAAAAATATATCAGAATGGAGTTGAATTTATTTTAAACGAAGTTTAAAAGTTTATATATATATATATAATTAAAACGAACTCGCCGCGGCATGGTAGTTCGTAAATTGGTGTTTCGAACTTCAATTGAGTTTATAGAACTCGATTGAAATCAGAATTCCTTGAAACAAGAATCGTCGGGACCGGTTGAATAATAGTTTTCTAATGAAAGAGAAAATTCTGGATTTCGTCGTATAGATTTTGAATTAAGTCAAAATCAATTTTTCAGAAAAACAGCGCCATAATCGTTATATAAAATATTAACGATTTATTTAAGTAAATAAAAGGATTTTAAGGAAATAAAAATCCGAATGTTCATTAGAAAAATCTATACTTGAGTTATAAAATATATATGAACTCAAGTAAAGCAAATGAAATGATTTTTGAAATAATAATCATATTTTTTATTATTGAATAGAATTAACTAAGTAGAAGAGAAATTTGTTAATCAAAGTTTTGAATTGAAATAAGACCTTGGAAAGTGAATTGGAATTGTAAATGTATATTCGAAATCGAATATGGAACTTGAATTGAAAAATAGAATTCAATTAGAGTATAAACAAGTTAAAATATATTTGAACATGTCATGTTCAAAGTGAAATTGGCAAAAGAGTTAATTAGCAAACTGATTAATGAATTAAGTTAAAACGATTGAATCAAGTTGACTTTGAATAAGTAAATTTAACTGGTGACTTCATATTCGAATCGAATATGAAACCTGAGTTGGAAAATGGAATTCAATTAGTTTATGAGTAAGTTGAAATATATTTGAAACATGTTATATTCAAATATACAAGTGAAATACGCAAAGAGTTAATTGACGAATTGAGTTAAAACGAATGTATTAAGTTGAAATGAATTAGAAATGTATGGATATACATAAGACAGGTATGGAATGATGTTAATGAAGATATATATTAGAATGCTCGACAAAAAGGTATGTATTTCAATAGAATATGAGATTTTATGCGCCGTATCGGCTACCGCTTGGCTTTTTCTTTTTCATTTTGAATGGAGAGGCCTGTGTGGCGGTTTGGGGATTTTCCCGATGCTCCCGGTACAAAGGAGGTTATGGCGAATTTTTCTGGAAATTTAAGGAGTTAGAATATTTTTAAGAAAATTTATTAGTTAGAAATCTATATATCGATATATATATATATATATAATTCAATAAGGAAACGAACTTAAAAACAGAATATTATAAACAAAAAGGAAATCGATAATCTAGAAATAGAAAGGGAATTGTATATATGTTTTAAAAATGAAGAATTGGTTTTTATATGATGATAATTATTTGAGGCAAGTGGTCTTGTCCGTTTTGAAGTTAAGGATGTTTTCAGTCAGGGTCTGAGAGGTAGTTATACCCCAACTTGATTGATTTTGTTTTTAACCGATAAATAGCAAGATCCAGTCTCAAAGAGGAATGTTTGAATAAGAGTTAGTTGAATGCGGTGTTTGGGTTGTCGTAACGATGTTTTACACAACATTCGTTTTAACCCAAGGAAGTGAATTTTTGGAAATATGATTATAAATATTTCCTAAGTCTAAAAATGAATTGTTGTGAAAGAGATAAGTAATTGGAATATTTTCCAATTATAAATAGAATATATTTTCTACGTATTGAAAATAAAAGGAGGCGATATATGGAAATGTTTTCCAAATAGCGAAAAGGGCCAAGATGATGATTGAAAATATTTGTTTAACAAATATTGACAAGGAAATGGAGAAGAGATTTAATTCATGAAATATTAATTAAAAAGCCCAGTGATTTGTTTGATATGTTGAACGAACACTTGTTTTTTTCTTCGATAGTTAAATCACATACTATCGAAGTTTTGACCATCGTTGTCAATATGGAGAGACCGGTTGGATTCTTATCCAAAGAACCACTCCGTATTGGCATAAGCATTGCGAATCATATATGCCAAAGAAAATTGAAGACAGAGTAAAGTTCAAGGGATGTTCTATAAGTCCTAGGTAGATATTTCCTAGGATGGATGTACGGAATAGTGCTTTCGGTTTCGTTCAGTCCCAGAACGAACGTATATGGACGAATGTCTGACAGAATATTTCCAATGATCGCATATGTTGGACTGTACAAATATATATGGTGGCAACGGATTTATTCCCATAGCATAATATCTAGAATATTTGTGTAAACCCAATTAATGATTAACGGATCTGATAATGTGTCATTCAAGGTGATCGTGTTATCAATGAATGGAAAGTGATCATTGCCTCTGGCCTCAACAATCGGGAAATGACAAAAATCGGGCAGGCAGCATGGCTATGTGGGTAGCTTCCATTAGGGTGTATTATCACCTATCTAGAGATTCATTTAATTCCTTATTCTATTCGATGTTGTGCCATTCGGAAAAACGGTTGCTGATGCCAACCGTTGGTGATATACATTCGATACACTCAAGAAAAATGAGTGGTCGGTCATGTGTGGCTGAGTTGAAAGATGTTCTTGTTGAACTCGGTGTATTCTCCTCTAGAGATACACCAGCGACAGGTAGTTCCATACCTTGTCATAGTTGGAATTTCATTACCCAATAAGTGCTTGTGGTTTTGATTGTATATTATATATGTGGAACGTGAGATGCAAACGTTCCACTAGATTGTTATTTATATTGATTTAGACACTATCATAATATCAAAAGAGTTTTAATATAAAGATTATCGTTCCTTTCAAAAGGATTTTAAAAGTTAAATCAAGTGTTTGGATTCTCATAAGGGAAAAACCCGTTCCGTGTTATACGGCGTGGTCTTATGAGATATCATTTAGTTTCTGAAACTGTTTTAAATTGTTTACTCATACCAGTCCCATGACTGACCCGGAGTTTATTTTGTTTTGTTTTACCTAAACTCTTGGGTGCGTAAATTTGTACGGGCAGTCAAGTAGTTCAGGATTTTACAGATTTATCTGAAGGATCTTGGAGCATGAGGCTTCAGTGTTAGTTATATAGAGTGTTATTCCGCTGTGTTGTAAATGCTGTACTCTGATAATGATATGCGTATACAGTGCAAATTTTGTATTTCAAAAGTTATGATATATTATATTTTGTTCCGTTGCGATGTGAGATTCTGTGTTGTTATTTCTGCTCTTCTTCTACCTTTGTCTTCTAAAAAAAATGATTCATATTTTCGTGATATTTGGGTTGGATGTATGGTGTATGTAGTCAACTCTTATATTACGGATTTGCGGGACATTACAAGTTGTACCCCAAATATTTGAGTTTAACCAAAGCTCTGATATCATTTGTAAAGATACGAATTTCGTCCGGACCTAATCGATCGCTAAATCGATCAAGACCGTTCAAAGCCCGGATATGCTAACTCTGGGCATATAATACATCAGAACAAATAACATAAGACTTTTATAAACATCATAATATTGTTACATCAGAGTACAGAATATCAAAGTATATCGAAAAATAATAATACAGCGGGAGATTAATTTACAATAAATGTAATACAATGCACAACGGAAGACTAAAAATATCTGGACACAGCTTAAAGCTTCAATCCAGAATCCTGCTCAATATATCTGCAAAATAAAACAACTCGACTGCCCATGTGGAAAATAGGGGCACCCGAGTTTCCAAGGAAAAAACAAACTACATGTCAGTCATGGGACTGGTGTGAGAACTCTAAACAGTTATAAACTTATATAAATGATAAGGCAAATCATAGGACCACGCCGCTAATGCGGAACGGGTTTACCCCCATTTAATGCCAGTGTATAAACAACAATCAATATAGATATATGGATCTACTATGCATCAATCAACATGTAATATCCCAATCTACCCGTTTAGATTAATCACCACACTTAGATTTTCCAAATCCAATTCAATTTACAGAAATTATTCCTTTGGACTTTATTTCCCGATTTCCTTTTCAAATCATTTGAAATACATATCTAGCTTTTATATCAAAGTAGATTTCACTTCGGGATCTCAAATCAAGTCATTTGGAAATATGAATTCCAAATCATAACAATGCATACAAACAAGTATGCAACCAAATATCGGGCTCCCCCTAGACAAGGCAAAGGACACGCACCTAAGCAACTCGGGATATATATGTGCACCTCCCACTATGGAGCAGGCTACACTGATGATGCACCTCCCACGCATGGAAGCATACACCGCCCATCTCACCCATACTTTTAGTCGTCCGGGTTACCAGAGTCTTTAACCACACGCTAAATCCTTTTTTATATATATCCCGAAGTGGGGAAAATCATTTCACAACATAATAATCACAAGTACTTTCAAAATATAGTACTCCACATCAGCAATTCACATGTATGATCAGTCACAATTAATCACATAACCTTTAAGCACGTACGTCTCAAAGAAGGGTGTTAAGCAAGAGAATAAATTCTCCGCCACCAAACAGATATGTTATCAATAGTAACCAATCAATACGCGATGAACCACAATGTAACATATAATACACTTCGAAATCTTTTCGATAATATTGGGTTTAGGCCTCGAAATCCTTTTTGTTTTATAAAACATTTTTATAAAACATTCCCTGTCCAAAATCGGGAATACATTTCTTTACATAAGAAAAATATCATTTCAAAATCATTCATTAAATTTTAAATGACACAACAACATCGCTATACATCTCATAGTCAAATCGTGAATTGTTTCACAAGATATTAGCATACAAATATTTCTACCCAACCAACCCCGAAGGCCAAAACCAACATCAGATCAATACCTAGGAAACCATTTAACTTAGCTAATCTCTAGTCAGTTTCTATTTTTCTTAACTCCATTGGGTTTAAGAACAGTATTATTAAAGATAGCATTCACGACAAACCCAAAATCCCATTTGATATTAAATACAAGGCTCTGAATAGGAAATATATCGGCTTATATTCAATATCAAATTCTGAAACCAACAAATATCGTATTGGAAATAACGATATCTATATATCTTCCAAATTCCTCCATATTGTCCGTATAATCACGGAATCCAATATCGAAATATTCCGAAGATAATTTTGATTCAAATCCATTCAAATTCATATATTGGAAATTCTGGTTATAGTAAAACCCATTCTCAATCCAATTTATTTATTTAAAAATAATTGGTTTATAATTCTAGTTAATAACTAGTTCATTTTGATAAAAATATATTTTTATCTTTACAAACGTGGAAATTTTCATTCTAATTCTTTTCATATCATTTATTATGATTTTACACAAATTATTAATATTTTTAATAATTTTATCAAGGCCAGTACAGTCTATTTCCATAAACAATCATCAAACTGCACTTACAGCGACCTTTTTCAAATTTGATTTGGACATAATTCCAAATCCAACTGTTAGATTTCAAATATCTTATATTCGTTGGAAAGCTCTTTTCGATACGAAACCAATGGTTCTAGTTTTAGGAGAATCCGACAGTCGGATCTCCCGTAACGTCAATTCGAGGTCAATGGTAGAAATTCGCGAACGGTCGCTACGCTGCGCGTTCTATTAAGGCCATTAAATATATATAATATATATTATATATACTTCATCGATTTCCTTTTAAAACGTATTTTATAATTCATTTTAAATTCATTTTAAAAACGATTTCAACTTCCATTTCAATTTTTAATCAAAATCGAATATTCCATTGCATGAAAGTTTTATACATCTCATATATATGTTAAAAATAATATTTTTAACAAACCAATATTTATTTCATTCACAATTCATATATATATATATATCACCTTTCGTATATATATATATATATATATATATATATATTTGATATACACGTAAATGTGTATATTTTATCCGCTTATTTATCTTATTTTCCCTTTAAAATAATTGATACTGTGTTTTTATAGCTGTGTTTTCAGATTGTTGACAAAAAGCATGGTTTATAGCATTTGATGGATAAAGCATGGAGAAATTGCTTAAAAAGAGTGAAGTTTGAAATTCCTAAAGCTTGAAAAGTTTAAAGCTTGAAGAACGGCTACAAATATAGTTCAGTTAGGAAGATTTAGCTTAATGAAGACTCAGACTGCATTCACATTGGCTCATTTGCAAGGCCTCTTACTCATGTTGCGTTCACACTAGCTTATTTGCAAGACCACTCATTCTACAGCTGCGTTCACACTGGCTTAGGTGTTAATCGGGCTAATTCTTTAGTCCCACATTGTGTAATTAGCCGAGTAGTCTTTTTCATATCAGCTATAAATACATTGTATCTCATTCATGTGAAAACACACTTAGTTTTATTCTGTAATTCTCTTCTTGGAATAAAACTCCTTCTCCTTTTCTCTTAGTTGTTATTTTATTTTATTTATGTTAATGTCTGTTATTTTCTTTTGCTCTTCTTCTTTAGCTATGTCTAGCTAATCACCTTTGATTAGGGGGTGATGACACTAATAGATATGATTCAACATGAATCACATAGCCAATAGATGAGGACTGTATATATGTAGATTTGGATCTGAATCAAGGGTTAGATCTGAACCTTCATATTCTGTGTCGTTTAAGAGCTATGCTCCTTCACAGGGTATATTCGTGTTCGATCTAACAATTATCAAATTTAGATCTAATTTTAGGGTTTTAGAAGTTAATTGGTGAATCTGTCCTGATAGTCTATGGTTGTTTAAGAGCTCAGCTCCTGCATAGGCTATGTTTGTCGTTATTTACTTATTTGTTTCTAGGAACCTAATTATTGTTGATTCATGTGTGTGACAGAAACATGAATTAGATCTATATTTATTTGTTGGCTATTGATGAGTGTGAATCTAATCTATGTCATTATCCCCTAATTGCTTTCTCTTATTAGATAAATCTCTCTTTTTTATTTAATTGCTGTTATTTTCTGTGTTTTCAATCAATCAAAATTCTAGAATAACTTGATTGGATTTATTAATTAAAATATTTTTGGTCCCAGAGTTCGACACCCTCTACAACAATCCTTGTTGTTTAGGAAAGCCGAACGGATTTTACAGTTGTTTAAAATTGTATAATTTGTTCATAAACAAATTTTGGCGCCGTTGCCGGGGACTGAACCCGGGTCACCCACGTGACAGGCGGGAATACTCACCACTATTCTCGATTTGAATTCTAAAGCTTCGGTCGTGTTTCTGAGGTGTCTAAGGAACGGTAGAGTCTAAAACTCAAACAGGTTCTTAAACCTTCAGTCGTGTTTCTACGGTGATTCATGGCACGCTGATAACCCCTGTCCGAACCTGGCCTGGACTTGTATTCATATAATCCAAAGTTGTTAATTTTAACGTATTTTTTTAAGAGCTTCTTTTGAGCCACAAGTTTTCAACTGATTTTTCGACAAATAACTCTCTTCTTCTAGTACATGCGCGCTTACCCCATGTACAGCCAAAACAACAATTCTTTCCAAACTCTAAATGATTCTGGTTACAATTCAAATCAGAATGAGTTTCAAGCTAAAAACTTTTCGAATAATTTCCACCAATCTCATCAAACGGTTGTACACCATTATGAAAACTGCCATTCTACGATTAAGGAGAATTTATCTAAGGTGAGTCGACTATTAGTGCAAATGGATAAGCAAAGTTCATAATTTCAAAACAATTTCAACACGGGTTTCAATGAAACTTTGGCTATCGAATATGATTTTCGTAATACGGCTCGATGTATAAATTTGGAAATCGAATATGAAAAATGTGTTGCGAACAAGCTAAATTTTTGGTGATGTTGGTTGTGGAAATTAAATAATGAACGACTTTTGAGAGATGAGGTTGATGAGTTTTTAAGGTCAATCAGTGAGGAACACATAGAAACGACGAATCTAAAAACTAACATTTTGAAGTCTAATGTGTCCACCAATTTTATTGAGGAAAGTCTGAGTGAAATAGATCAATTAATTCATGACATTTGGATTTGTCGCAAGGAAATCAAGGAATGGGCTCGAGGTTTAGATGAAAAACAAACTTCTGAAAATAAAGATACCGAAAACAAGCGTATCATTGAACAATTGGCTCAATACACTATTGAATTTTGGCAAAATCTTGAAAATCAATTACTTGAGGGAATTGATGATGTTGATGACATTGAGAATTCCATGAAACTTGGCTTGTCTTACATCGAAGAAGTGGTTCAAAGAATGGATGATAGCAAACTAAGTGTATCTTATAGGATTGTTTATCAAATTTCTCTTCTTCAAACTGAGGTTACAGACTTGTACAACAACTTTAAATCCCAATCTAGTAATAAACCAGTTTCTGCCAATGCTTCTTTTGAACCAAATAACCAGCTAGTAACTTCGTCACAACATTACATAACGATTATTGATGATTCTGACGATATGCCCGTTGATGAAAATTTTGGAAAATCTCTTGTTCAAAACGTTGATTTCTGCGAAACTGAAATTAAAACTCAAACTGATGCTTCTTCTGAAGATTCAACTCTTACTGAAATCGAAAATTTTCAACTAACAACTTTTGAAATTGATGAAAATCTTAACGAAGTTGTTGAAATCTTGGTAATTGATTTGAATTTAAATTCTCTTGAAAACAAAGACATCAATCTTCAATTTGATCGTCCTCTCTCAGATTATGGAAATTTTGAAACGTTAGCAACTTTAGACTATGAACTTGAAAGAAATGACGAAGTTGGTAACAACTGTTTAGGTGAGGATGACCTTGACGAGCGAAAACTTCTTGAACTGATTGACGATAATGTTGTTGGGTCTGAAACTGAAAATGAAACATTTGAAAACTTTGAAATTCTTGAGTTTGAAAACAAAGAAACTGTTGAATGTGATCTTAAACACAATGACGATTTTTCTGAAATAGTTGAAACTCCTTGCGACTTGATCATTTCAACTGAACCTCACTGTGATCATTTGTTTTTCAATGATAAATTTCTGCAGTATATGAACTCTTTCTGGAATAACACTGTTTTTGAGAAAACACAATTTCGAAATTTACTGAAAATTCATTTGTTTAGTTTTAACTTTAGGTTTACGAATGAACCTTTAGCCAACAAAATTTCAAATATCAAAGAAAAACTGAACAATATTTCTCAAAACAAGTGTGGGGGTGAGAACGATGCACACGTCTCTCAATTTACACATCATCTGATCAAGTCAAACTTTGTTTTTGAAACTTTTTCTGAACCCTAGCTCATTGACTTCTCTTTAGTTGCTATAGAAATTCAATTCGATTTTTGGATCAATTGTAAGCTCAAAATTTTAAAATTAGCAACTGAAGCTTTTGAAAAAACAAAATTTGTTTTTCCAAATCTGGAACGTGATATAAATTTTTTTATGGTTTGGTTCAGTACTTCAGCTGTATATCATAATCTTAATGAGGCTGATCGATTGGTCCATTGTGGACCGGTTCATCTATTCGATGACTGCGTATTTTCTGCATGTGTACCCGGTAAGCCGTGCTGACCCTCTTATTTTATTTCGCTTTCACTAAGATATGTCTGATTAACGACTGTGAGGACACAGTCACACTCAACTGTGGGGGGGGAATTTACATTACATCATCAATCAAATTTAATGAACTAGGTCATTCATTGAACAAGGATTAACTTAAATTCATAAATAACACCTTGGTTCTTGTTTGATAAGTTGAATTGTTGGGTGATGGGAATGAACATTATTTATTCATTGAATTGTAATGTGTCTTTTTAAGATGCTAGCTTGAGACTGTGCAGAAGTTAGTCATGTTCTGGAGTAAGCGTGTCAACCCTTGTTATACATGTTAGAACGTGCAAGTAAAACAAATCAAAAATAAAATAAAAAAATCATGAAATAAAAATGATTTTGCACCTACATTTGTTGGATTTTTAGAACTTACAAATTCTCCTTCACCTATGCATAACTCACATCCAATACTTTACATTTACACTGGTGCAAAATTGTTTAATTAAAAAAAATGAATAAATGATTGGGTGCACATTGTCGATGTGTAGGACTTTGGTTGACACCACGCTCTTAACCTTCAAGACAATTACAGTGTTATCAAGGAATTACAATTCAGCTTGAGAATTTTTATTCATTTTTGCACCAACAATGGGATGGACAATTTGGGATTGAACCGTTATTATTGAAGTAAGGTGAAGTCCTTGGAATGTGATAGACCTTAAATATATTGTTTGATTAATCCGCGTACATAATACACTTTGGATTTTGTGGGTAGTATCCGCTGAAAACCCTCACGAGACAACACTCGTCCTACTAGGGACACCTAGAGGCTTAACGGCTTGTTGCATACGCTAAATGCAATCGTGTTTCCTACGAAAGTGTGACATATCTTAGTTTAGTTTATTCAAGGACGAATAAAAAGATAAGTGTGGGGGTATTTGATATACACGTAAATGTGTATATTTTATCCGCTTATTTATCTTATTTTCCCTTTAAAATAATTGATACTGTGTTTTTATAGCTGTGTTTTCAGATTGTTGACAAAAAGCATGGTTTAGAGCATTTGATGGATAAAGCATGAAGAAATTGCTTAAAAAGAGTGAAGTTTGAAATTACTCAAGCTTGAAAAGTTTAAAGCTTGAAGAATGGTTACAAATATAGTTCAGTTAGGAAGATTTGGCTTAATGAAGGCTCGGACTGCATTCACGTTGGCTCATTTGCAAGGCCTCTTACTCATGTTGCGTTCACACTAGCTTATTTGCAAGACCACTCATTCTGCAGCTGCGTTCACACTGACTTAGGTGTTATTTGGGCTAATTCTTTAGTCCCACATTGTGTAATTAGCCAAGTAGTCTTTTTCATATCAGCTATAAATACATTGTATCTCATTCATGTAAAAACACACTTAGTTTTATTATGTAATTCTCTTCCTGGAATAAAACTCCTTCTCCCTTTCTCTTAGTTGTTATTTTATTTTATTTATGTTAATGTCTGTTATTTTCTTTTGCTCTTCTTCTTTAGCTATGTCTAGCTAATCCCCTTTGATTAGGGGGTGATTACGCTAATAGATATGATTCAACATGAATCACATAGCCAATAGATGAGGACTGTATATATGTAGATTTGGATCTGAATCAAGGGTTAGATTTGAACCTTCATATTCTGTGTTGTTTAAGAGCTATGCTCCTTCACAGGGTACATTCGTGTTCGATCTAACAATTATCAGATTTAGATCTAATTTTAGGGTTTTAGAAGTTAATTGGTGAATCTGTCTTGATAGTATATGGTTGTTTAAGAGCTCAGCTCCTGCATAGGCTATGCTTGTCGTTATTTACTTATTTGTTTCTAGGAACCTAATTATTGTTGATTCATGTGTGTGACAGACACATGAATTAGATCTATATTTATTTGTTGGCTATTGATGAGTGTGAATCTAATCTATGTCATTATCCCCTAATTGCTTTCTCTTATTAGATAAATCTCTCTTTTCTATTTAATTGCTGTTATTTTCTGTGTTTTCAATCAATCAAAATTCTGGAATAACTTGATTGGATTTATTAATTAAAATATTTTTGGTCCCAGAGTTCGACACCCTCTACAACAATCCTTGTTGTTTAGGAAAGCCGAACGGATTTTACAGTTGTTTACAATTGTATAATTTGTTCGCAAACAATATCATTTTCATTTCATATATATATTTTATTCATTTCTTATATATATTATTTTCATTTCACATATATATTATTTTCTCACTTCATATATATATTATTTTCATTTCTTATATATATATATATCTATTTTCCATTCCATATATATATATATATATATTTCACATTTCATATATATATTATTTCCTTCACATCGTGTATATATAATTTACACATCGTACATATATATAATTTACACATCGTATATATATAATTTACACATCGTATATATATATTTCACACATCGAATATATATATTTTACACATCGAATATATATATTTTATTTCACATTTCATATATATATTTTATTATACAACATTTCACACCGCAATCATAATACAATCAAACAAGTCGTCCATGGTCTGTGGACGACGGGGAGCAGTTCATTTATGCAGTCATAAAATAAGTAACTGTACAGAAAATTTTAGTGAGAAATTCTCACAGTGGTTGGTTTCAGATTGTTAAATACGATGATTTTAATTAAATTAAACGAAGGCGTTTAATTTAATCAAAATTTCCAGTTACTTCAGAATTTGTCCAGGTTGGTTTCATAACGCAGATCTTTCTGAGACGATTCCAATGGATCCAGATTTGCTGAATTCTGACATCATTAGAGAGAGTTATGACCGTTTATCCATTAATCACATTATTAATTGACTTAAACGTAATTAATATAATTAATTACGTAATAATTATCTTCCTCATCTCTTTCTCTCTATATCGTTGTTTTTATCAAACCAACCCGACCCATCCTTCAACCAAATCGAACCGCCATCGCACGCTTATCCAAGGGCCGGACCCCGATAGACGTTGACCACCATAAGCGCCATAGACACCTTCGTCCGCCCTGAATGTGTGCCCGCTCGAGCCCCTGCGCTGCCGTGGAAATGGCTTCAAACTCTCCTCATTGTAGATGGAAATCCAAACACCAGAAACTGTAAACCCATCATGACCGTTGGCGGCGCAGATCTCGAGGAGGTCTTCGAGTTTCCCTTTTCAAGTTTTGAAATTTATTGATCAGATTTGGAGATTTTACGGGTTTTAAATCGGAGCTTCCTGGCCTTGTGTTTGAAACCGGCGGCGTAGGGCAATAAAGAACGCTTTAGGGTTTTGTTAGTAAAGGGAGGGGTATATTTATAATAAATATTTATTATTATTTAATTATTTTGATTCAAAAATACATGTTTATCAATCTAAACACCAAATCAAGCCCAACGACTATCGCTCCTTGCCAAATACCCCCATTCCGAACATAATGGGATATGTCTGGTAAGCTAGTTCGACTGTTACGATCAGTTTCCATCAATATCAAAATATAAATCATTATATTGAATTTTAAACGTACATTTTAATTTACCGGGGCCACATACTGAATCTATAAATTCCAGAAAAAAAATTTCTAGCTCCGTATTGACGATGCGGTCCTAACAAAACTAATTTCGTCGAGTTTGAAGACCGTTTGAAAAATGTCCATTTTCTGGTCGATCTAATTTGACTAAAACTGTCAAAACACGTTTTCTTTTGCCACGCTCATATATTGATTCGAAAAATTATGAAAATTGGAATCTAGCAATAATTTGACATCCCGGATCCAACAAAAGTAGTCTCGTCAAAAACGGAGGTCGTTTGCAAAATGGCTATTTTTAAGGGCTATTTATATATTAAAATATATATAAATTCCACAACGACTATTTCAAATTTTAAACAGGACATAACTTACACTCTATAAAGTGAAATCTCAGTTTCTTATATCCGTTAGAAAGATATTGTTAATCAGATTCAAATATTTCTTGTTTCGTCCAATTCTGACTTATAATGAATTCTGTATATTCATTTGAAATTCGAAATCGAATTTTCGAACTGCCGCGCCATTTCAGGCTCATTATATAATTAAAATAAATTTATTCGTTTTAACTTCATCGAAATTAATTTTTTCGTCGTTATTATTTAAAATAAATCATTTTAAATATTCAAAATCCATTAAAATAACCAAAATAAATTTTTTAAATTGGTTCTGATTTTCCGGGTTGTTACACTGGAAGCTCTACCATAGCTAGCGTTTAAGAACCAGGTTTCAGGGCAGTGGGAGAAAACTTTGTGTAGCTCATGTTAGGTTGAATTGTACCCAACTTGGTTCTTGAAACGACCCAAACTCGCCAGTAAGGGAAAACCCAGATTGAGTTGAGAACATGACAAATCAAAACACAAACAATAGAACATTTCATTTCTATTACAACAATTTCATCAGAGTACAAGAATATAACTGAGTATGAATAAATAATATACATTAGAAAAATATCAGAGATTAAAATATATTACATAGCAACGGAAAAATAATACATAACACAACGGAAAGAGATACACAGATACAAAGCTTTCTGAATATAGCTCTAGCTGTAAATCCAGGATCCTGGGAAAATAATATCTGCAAAACCAAAACTACCGACTGCTCATGTGGAAAATACGAGCACCCAGAGTTTAGGAAGAAATAATAAACTCCAGGTCAGTCATGGGACTTGTGTGAGAACTAAAACAGTTATTAAAAAACTTTACTTTAAAAATAAAGTAAATCAAGGGACCACGCCGTATAACATGGAACGGTTTTTCTCTAGTGCTAGCAATTAGAACCGAGAACCGAAAACCCGAACTGAACCAATCCGAAAACACCTGAACCCGAACCGAACCAGATGGGTCTCAGGTCGGGTCTAGGTGATGAAAAATACCATTAAGACCCGATCAAACTCGACCCGCATAGACCCGACCTGAAAGATCCGACCAAAAAGTATTGAAATATATGTATTTTTAGTGCTATTATTCAACAGGACCCTAACCGACCCGACCTTCGACCCGACCCGATCCGAAGCTCGGGTTGGGTCCAGATTTTTGAAATGTATAGTTTTGACCCGACAAAACCCGACCTGCCTAGAACCGAAACCCGACGGGTCGGGTCTGAGTCCATCGGGTCGGGTCTAATTGCCACCCATAGTTTTCTCCCAAGAATACCAATGCATAAAACAGTTTATAAATAGTGCAATGCTTTTCAAAAAATGAAGCTATTATATGACTCAGGTCCCATCACACAATGCAACGCAAGCCTGAGGATAGAGTTTTACCTTATAATAGCCAAACATGCTTGATACGTTTAAAACAAATCATTTTGATATTAGTATAAGTATATAGTGTTAAAATCACTTCAAATATAAATGTATCAATCATAGACGGCATAGTACCCCAACCTACTATGTCGCCATACTAGTTCTGCAATTAAAATCGAAATGTCACGTATTGGAAATTGGATTTTTGTCACGGGTCGAGCCCAGGGATGGCTCCTCACCGTTTCGAGACACTCTAGCAAATGCCCCAGGATCCCCCGCACTGAACCCTGGGAACAGAAGGGCCAGTCCACACTTACCTTTGTGGATTGGTTATTCCTGAACACACGTTTTCCGGTCCTATCGGACCTATCCATCGACCGCGCAGTGACCGATATATCTAAGGCGCCTCTCTATCCATCATCCACATAGGTAAAAATATAAATGTCTGGGATTCATACTATGACACCACCCATAGCTAGAAAGAAACGTCGTGCACTCCCAACGGTCCCTATCCCGTTTTTAACTCACACCAAGGTGTGAGGCTCGCGAATTAACGCTATACACAAAGCTATGCTATTTAAAGCCATGCTTTGATCATCAACCACAAGACTCTGCTTTTCAACACGAAGCCCTGATCACTGCATCTTAGCATGCCACACTGATAATTTACGCCATGCAACTGATGTCTATCAATATATAACCTCTAAGCTCGTACATCTCAGAGAAGGGTATTAAGCAAGAGAATAAATTCTCCGCCACCAAACAGATATATGTTTAATAAAAATCAATCAACACAGAATGAAATCCAATGTGAGACACACATCCATTTACAAGTCATTCTGGGTTTGAACGAAACCAAAGGCACCTTATACCTCGCCCCATATATCCAATACAAGAGAGAGGTCCTCGCATATCCGGTCGATCTCCAAGTACATCTGGACGATCACCACTTATTACCTTGTCTTGGGTGTACAACCCAATCAAAACAACAACAATCATCCAAACGATGTGAAGACTTTCGGTCTTCAACCACCGACTTCATCGTCGACTTATCGTCGAATCAATTATTTAGAATGGGTATAAACCCGGCCTTTCTGAATAATTCACGTATCTTATAATCAAAGGCTATAAAAACACAACATATGCCTCATTCCAATCTAGAATATTCTTTTATTCAAATATTTTTATCTTTTGGGAAAGGTTCCCATTAATTTTATCAAATATAAATTCTTTTATATTTATACTTTAATCTTCCTTTGGATATCGATTCTAAACCAAATTAAGGTTTATCAACTAGTCGGGATTATCGAGCCTTAACAAAGTAATCATTTATTTATTAATCCCAACAAATTCATCCCATGGACCAAAACTGGTAATACTCCATATCTAACATTACGATGTTAACATTAAATTTAATTACCATTTCATGTTCAAATCTAATTAAAGATTTAACTATCTCCTGGAGTAAAAACCGGTGATACTCCATTCTCGATCATTTCCCAAATTTGATAATTTAAATTATCACATTCACATTTCAATCTAATTAAAGATTCATTAAAAATCCACTTATCTTTAATCTTCCAACAATCACTATTTAATGATTATTCAACTTTGGAGACACAAACATGCCACATTGACAATCTACACCGTACCATTGATTTCTACCAATGTATAACCTCTAAGCTCATGTGTCTCAGAGAAGGGTGTTAAGCAAGAGAATAAATTCTCTGCCACCAAACAGAAATATATTTAGCAGAGATCAACAAATACAGTTCGAAATACAATGTTAGACATGTAATCCTGTCATTAACTGGGTTAAAGAACAAATGTCATTTAAATCAAAGTTCACGATAAACCCAAAATCACATTCCATTAATTATGGAATCTTTACGGAAAACAGATCAATATATAATTGATATCAATTTCCGTATCTGACTAATAATATAAATGGAATAACAATAAAGCCTTTTAAATTACATATATATTAACTGTCTTCCTCCACAGAAACTCACTTCGATTATTACCAAATCGAATTCCATTCCATTCCAATTTATTTTATTAAATTGGAATACTTTACTTTGGAAAATTCCATTAAATTTTAATAAAAGATTTATAAATTCCAAATCACATTTTACTGTTAATCAGGTTAAAGAACGAATGTCGTTAAAAGCACAGTTCACAATAAACCCAATTCGCATTCCATTTTATTCCAATTACTAAATATAACTGGAAACTCTAATAATATTAATTAAAAGATTTATTCTTTTCACATGGGGTTTAAGAACAGTGTTACTGAAGACATTATTATGATATACCCAAAATCCACTTTGATATTAAATATAAGGCTCTAAACAAAAATTATATCGGCTTATATTCAATATCAAATTCTGAAACCAACACATAACGTATGGGGAATAACAATATATATATCTATCTTCCAAATTCCTTCACAATATCCATATATTCACGGAATCCAATATTGAAATATCCTGAAGATGATTTCTTTTCAAATCCATTCCAATATATATATTGGAAATTTCTCGTTTTATTAAAACCCATTACATATCCAACTTATTTATTTAAAAATTGTTGGATTTCAAATCTAGTTAATAACTAGTTCAATTAGATAAAAATATACTTTTATCTTTACAAACATGGAAATTTTCATCCCAACTCTTTCCAAATCATTTATTATGATTTTAAACAAATTATTGATATTTTTAATAATTTTATCAAGTCCCGTACAGTTGGTTTCCAATAACGGCCACCGAATTGCATTCATAGCGACCTTTTCTAAATTTGATTTGCACATAATTCCAAATCCAACTGTTAGATTTCAAATATCTTATATTCAATGGAAATCTCTTTCCCATATGAACCCAACGGTTCAAGTTTTAGGAGAATCTGACGGTCGGATCTCCCGTAATATCAATTTGAAGTCAATGATCGAAATTCGCGAACGTTCGCGGTGCTTTCTATTCAAGCCATTAATATATATATATATATATATATGTACATATATTATATATAATATATATGTTGTTCAAAACGTATTTTATAAATTTGTTTTAAAAACGATTCCCACTCTCACATCAATTTTAAATCAAAATTGAATACTCCTTATCGTTATAATATTTAAATGATAATATTTTCAAAATATCAGATTTTGAAATAATTTCCTTTCAATATTCATTATAAAAATCAATAAAATTGATACAAATATCATTTGCATTAAAATGGGGCATATCCAATCAACACGGCTTCATACATTTCAATATTTTCATGTCCATCCAATATCGGACATCAAATTCACATTTTAATCCTTTACGGAATATTATTTTAAAATATTTGTTATTTTAAATATTTGTTAATTCTGAATTGGAATCAGACACAGTCAAATACCATATAATGTTGTTTATATGGATTTCATACATCACATGCACACAACAATCATGATACACAATCAACCATCATCCAGAGTACATTACACAACTACATAAGCATTAAATATAAACAATTAATGCTTACAACAGTCTGTCAACCCATCGATTGACATACAACTAAACAATTGGGATTAGTGTACGTAAAATATCATCCCAATACCCATGTGGGGTTTCAACCAACAAATACTGAATATTATTTGTGCAGTTGGGGGATGTGTAAAATTTATTGTCCCAATACATGTCAGTTAAATGGGTGTACATAAACAAATCGTTCGATTTGTAAATGAATATTTATTTTCATTTCAAGAGAATTTTATGCCGTTCATATATACATTAAAATTATATTTTTAATGATAAAATATTTCTTTCAACACTTGAATATTTTTAATAGTTCATACATTCAATAAAAATGATATTTTTATTGTTCAAACATTTTACTCAACATATGAATATTTTATACAGTTCGTATACACATTAAAAATTATTATTTTAATGAATAATATTTATTTAAATTTTTTTTCATTATAACGACGTGATATTAGAACCGGAGTAATGTCTAGCATTGCCCCTCTCCTGATAATGGCTCGTGCCATACACAATAATCAATCCAATCAACAAAACCACAATAAAATCAATTTCCAACATAAGCAAATTTCCACAATACAATCCAAATAAACAATCATGGTTTGTACAATAAATGGTGTCGGGGCCTACTAAGCCCCGTCTGCATCCTAGTATATATTTAATTGTAAAATAATTAGAGTGAGAAGGAGTTCTCACATTGGGATCCACTCCACCGTTATTTTCTAATGCTCTGATTTTCTATTCTGATTCCAAACATTGCAAACGGGCTCCAATCTTCACACCGTCTTTTTTTCTAGCCTAAACGCGCCATTCCGGACGTCTTTCGCCTTGTGGCCTTTCTTCTAAAAACGCTCCATTTCCGCGAAAATCACGAAAAGACATAAATCGGATAACAGATTTTGGACGCGTTTTCTGAACAACTCCACAATCCAAAATATGATTTCCATATAGCCAAATCGAAGAGAAAATGGTGCTCTTTGATTTTGGCATTGTGGAGTTTTGGCCATAGGGGCTCGGTCTGGGAAATATGGGTTGTGGAAGCTTAGGGTGTTATTTGCAAAACTGAAAATATATAAAAATTGCATTTTTATTGGAGGGGGCCCACGGCCGGAGTTGTGTTCGGAGGAGAGGCGCATGGGGTGGCTGGTGGTACGGGGATGGTGCAGAGATTGGCGGCGGTCCTAGTGTGGCTGGAGGCGGTGTTTTTGGAGTTAGGGCTTGGGGTTATGGGGGTTAGGGGCGGCGGTCGAGGGAGAAGGGAGGCGGAGGAGGATCGGAGGGGGGAGGGCGGTCTACGGCGCGGTTGGGGGGAGAGGGGGACGCGACGCAGGAGGCGGCGGCGGTTGGTGGTAGGCGACGACTTCGTTGGGTTTTTTTCTTTTAAATGTCGGGTTTGACTGAGGAAAGGGGGAGATAAGGGTTTGACCCTATTATATAAAAATATATGTTTAATTAACTTTAATTTCCCAAAAGTTACATTTTTCATTTCAACTCCAAATTGAACCCAACGACTGTCGCCCCTAGCGTGATACCCTCATTCCGGACACAATGGGATATGTTTCGTAAGCCAATTCGACTGTTTCGATCAGCTTTCATTAAAATTAAAATATTAATTAATTTAACATTCAAAATTGAATTCCACATACATTTTAATTTACCGGGACCACATGCTGACTCCAAAAATTCTAGAAAAATAAATCTAGCTATGTTTTGATGATACGGTCCTAACAAATCTAATTTCGTCGAATTTGGAGATCGTTTGAAAAATGGTCATTCTCAAGTGGATTAAATTTAAACTGAAAGTACCAAACGTGTTTAAATCCACCACGTGCACATATCAATTCCAAAAATTATGAAAATTGGAATATAGCAATAATTTGATATTCTCGATCCAACAAAAGTGGTTTCGTCGAAAACGGAAGTCGTTTACAAAATGACTATCTTTAAGGGCTATATATTATATTAAAAAATATATAAATTCCATAGCGACTATTCTGAATTTTAAACTGGACATAACTTTCAATTTATATTATGAAATATGAATTTTTTTCATTCGTTACAAATATATAGTTAAATAGATTCTAACATTTCTTGTTTCATCCAATTCTATTTTAAAATGAATTTTGTATACTCAATTGAAATTTTAAATCGATTTTTCAAACTACCGCGTCATTTTAGACTCGTTTTATAATTAAAATAAATTTATACATTTTAACTTCATTTAAAATAAATTTTTAGTCGTTATTATTTAAAATAAACCATTTTAAATATTCAAAACCCATTAAAATACCTAAAATAAAAATTTTAAATTGGTTCTGAAAATCTAGATTGTTACAGTTCTCTCAGCTACATACAACTCCATAGAGTTGTAATTCTTGATCATTATATCCATAAGTTTCTTTTTCTCATTGCACACAAATGGATCAAGCTTACCACTTACAATTTCAACTCTTAGGCTCTCTATTGTCTCGCGTACCCCTTTTTCATAGTCTTTGAAGTTTGCTTTGGCTTTTTTTTTGTCAGCTTCTTTTCTACTTTGTCATTTATTTTGATGTAGTCAAATTTGCCATGCATGAAAGTATCAAGCATAGAAGCTTCACATTGAGTATCTAAACATTCAACCACACTGATGCTACTATCTTTCATAAGTCCTACTTCGCATTTATTGGTTACACAATCAACAAAGTTGCTCACATTAGCTTCATCGGTGAAAGTCCTAGCAACTGCTTTATCTCCTGTAACTCCTTGACTATTTAACCTTACCTTAACATCTTTCAAGTCCATACTGGTGCCAGTAGCCTTCATTTCCTCAAATGTCGTTGATGGTCTACTTGAACACGCATTAAACAGTGTAGAGCACTGTCATTAGAATCCAAGAAAGGTGGAAATGCGCGAGATAAATACTCATTCACCTGTCTAATTTCACTTTCCTCACAGTCTTCCACTTCTACAACTATTTCTTCCTCCTCCGTCTCAAAAAGGACTGAAAAGTTATTATGCTTATTTGACCTGCACCCGTAACTTCTTTTCGTTTCACCGCACTTGTCTCTGTTAAGCTTCAGTTATGCCAGTTATTTTACTAGTCACCTTCCTCCATGTCGAATTATTTCTAGTCTGAGTACCAGCACAAATACTAACATTACTTTTAAACTGCCTACACTCGCCAGTTCTTACTACATGAAAATTGTCCTTATATTTTCTTGCAGTTTCGTCAGTTGACCCCACTTCGTAGTTTTCACAATTGCTAGTCGAGTGTACAAAATAGTCACACTTCACACATATCTCGGGTTTCCACAGATACAAAACAAACACAATTTGTTCACTGCCATCAGGTAGTAAGACAGGGATTTCATTAGGCAACTCATCGTGGGAGGGTTATCTCTACCATACATTTCACGAATTCAAGCCTATCGAGCCTCTCGTAGGGATATCCATACATAGGAATTTCCCAATTCTCATAGCTAACCAACAAATGCCCATTTAGACAAATCGTAGAGAGGTAAATTCATTAGTTTGATCCACACAAGCGCTGATGTTATGGTTTTATTCAAATCACCCAAACTCGATACCCATGACCGAACAATGAAAAGCTTGTTCTAAATAAGGACAAGGTCGGCTTGTAATACTTTTTCCCTATCCTCAATCCTCATCTCTATCGATGTAGAAAAAGAACACCTTACCTGTAGATCTTATCTTGATACCGCTGGTAGGGTTCCAAATATTTTTCAGGTGATTTGCGACCATTGTATAAGACATAGAATGATCTAGAAAATGGCGAAAAAGATAGCCTTTCCACTTCTCTTCAACAGCTTCGAAAATCTTGTCTGTAGGTTGCGTTGCTTTCCCTTTTAAAACGAGTTTTAAATGTGGTCGAGAGAAGGATCTAGCATTCCTTGGTTTCGATTAGAATAACGCCGACCATTTCTTCTTAGGAGGACCTGCAGTAAAATTAGGTTTAGAGGAGGAAGGCGAAAACGGTTCTAGAGGGGGTTTTGAAGGTGGAGGAGTAGGCGACGGAGTTTTCGTTTAGAGTGGTGGAGAGAGGTGTTTTCTGATTTGGTTTGGAGAGAGGAAGGAGGATAAGTTTGGCCGAGCTTAAAATATGATTTCAAATACAAGTGATCATGGTGTAGAAAATATAAATGTTTGGTTGTTAAGGAGACCAGAATCAGATATTGTCATACTCTCTGCCAATACCGAATACCACTTTAACAACTGTGTACGTGGTGGAGAATCTAGAATGAAGTAGGTTGGTTTGACGAACGATACTGGAATGAAGTAAGAGAACGATGATGGAAGTCCTTGACCTTCGGGTCATAATTAAAATGACTAAAACAGGTTCTATACCGTGATTAAGTGAGGTCGCAGCTCCTATCGGACGCACTTCTTTGAACCATATCACGTACTTTGTAATTTGATTGGTGGCCACCCTTGATTATAGGAGTGATGTTTGAGGTGGGCGGTAGTCGCAAATATGTGTTACCAGCGGTCCGGGCGTGCATCGGTGGAACTATCGTGGGTATTTCTCGTGTGCCTTGTCATATTATCCTGATCGACCCCCTACGATTTTTATTTAATGTTTTCATATCACGGAGCATCCCTATCCACTGACGTAGTGGTGTGTTATATGAAAATTGTACGGCAGAACTATAAGCGGTGTAAGGTTAATAATGTTAATCCCACTTACACTATTTTGATATTTTACTTTACTGAATAGACATTATTATAATAGCGCATTATACTATATGATATCTAGTTATACGGATCGTAAGAGGATGGAAATCCTAAACATCCTTTAAGTTACTAATGCATTTCATTTAATATTTCGCTTGAGTTGATTCGCTGATATAAGAATGTAAGTCCTGATTCGGGTTGTTTTGTTTTGCATTATTGCTCGGGTCAGACCGAGTATTGCAGTACTAAGATTTCACCTTTTGAAGCTGGAGACTGTTGAAGACATCATCTCTATCTACTGGTTTTGGTTATTTCGCTTTATATTAGAAATTCTTGTGTTTAGACTTCCACTGTATTTGATTCTGTAACTCTGGTATTATGTATAAGTTTTGAATTTTTATTTAGTAGCTTCATGAAATACTATTGTATTTTATTATTCTACTGTGAGGTATTCTGCTTTTCTGTGTCTATGATTCTATGATTTGATTTATTAAACCCTATAGCAATAACATTCTGTCATTTCGAATGGTTTGAGTTGGTTTAATTACCGACTTAAAGCGATTGAAAAAGGCTGGTTGCTACATTTATATAAAAAACATCGAAGTTTAGTCGCTCCATTTGATTCGGTTTTTGACGATTATTTGCGGTAGCGGCAACCAATATATCTCTAATAATAATGTAATATAAAAATAAAAATCTGAAATTAATTATTTGGGACGCGCCTAACTAGACATAGTGGAGGAATGAATTTCACGGAAAAATATGCAAGTTCATTCCATTCGCGTCAATCTATTGAACATTTAATAAATTGTTACGAATAAAACTTTTTCGGAACTTGAGCAAATTTGAACCAAAAATACTAGATTGAATTCTAAATATAACGCTATTTCTCATTTCGTAAAAAGAAGCATGAAGTTGTTGGTCAATGATAGAGTGATATGTGTTTAAAATGTTTATAGTTCTAAACTTATATTGATGCTCAAAATTTGCAAACTACACTGCCTGCTAAATTTATATTAATATGTATATATAGCATACCAAAACGATTAACCCTTAAACAACCCAGTATCTAGATATTGTCATATGTTCTAGTAGTGTTAAAGGAAGAAAAACAAGTTATCAAGCATTAATATAGTATGAATAAAATGAATTTCAACAACCATTTGTTGTATATTCATTCTTATACATATCCATATATATATATATAATTGAATACTAGTATAAATATATATGCATAACTGTGTACTTGTAATTTGGTACATATCAAAATTGTGTATATTATTAGAGGGGTAGGGGGTAGATTGTGAACCATATTTCCAATTAATATACATATCATTATAAGTACATGTAGTGTATTAAGATTAAATAAAACTAACTACAACAGATTATGTGTGTTGTTGAAAGTAGAAGAGGACTTGGCTATGTATTTCCAACTCAAATAAATTTAATCGTTATCATATGTGTGTGTGTGTGTATTGATGTGAATGTTTCACAAATCAGGGTAATTTCCAAAATTCATAAGTGTACAATTATTCAATCAACAAATCCCATATACTGTTGCAAGCATATTATAGGGGTAATGTTATATATATATATATATATATATATATATATTCAGTATGCACACTTCAACCCTTTACAATAATCCTTTTTTTGAATTTGTTTAGGAGGGAAACCGACCGGAGTCGTAAAACCCTCCTTAGTGCACCTAGCCTAATCTGCGAGCACCACATAAGTGGTCGATCTTGGCGTATGCACATGGTAAGATCTTAGCATGCCATTCTGGGTTTGGAACTTGTGCCACTGTTACCACGGTGCTAAGTACTTAACCGTTGGGCTACTACTGTGGACATGAATTTAAATAAATATATAATAGTTTTTTATAAATTAATTCAATGTCCATGTGCCAATATGTCATTTAAAACAACAAGATAAATATAATAGGTTATTTTTCTCTTCAAAACATTTTGCAACATGAATTTAAATAAAAACCAGTAGTTTGTTTTAGATGTCAGCCAATCAGCATATATGCAAATAATTATATATATATAATGTATCATGCATAAAAAAGAAGCAATTATTCTATGCTTGGTTGGCAAACTTGTATGCATCAAGTAAAAGGCGATGTACACTACAATACACACAAATATTAACATTTATATATATAGAAGATTATGCACTGAAAATATGGCAATATCATTAAGATAAATATCAATAACTTATTTAATGTCATATACTATTCACTTATTAGTATATGTATTATACTACTGCCATCAAACATAGTTAAGGAATATGGCTTTGAAAAGCATATATATGTTTCTGAAATTTTGCATAATAGAGAAGAATGCAAGTTATTTTGCATTACTCATACATATGTGTATGAATTCAAGACTTAAACAGATTTAAGAATATGGACAGATTGACCCAAAAGTAAAATGGGTTTGTAACTATCAAATTGCACAAGAATTTTATTGTGATCTCAAAATCACCCAGTTTCAAACACTATTTTTCATAAATCAACTATTTTTTGATAGGTATACGTGTTTGAATAATCGTTAATTGTTTAAGTTTTCCATAATCCCTTTAAAACGCTAGTCACCCCCCTCTAGTGTTAGTTATGCGTTAAGATCATTGATTCTCATCCCTAACAATTGGTATCAGAGCATAGGTTTTCAAAAGTTCATCATCCGAATTTTGGAAACATTGAATGGAAAATTTTGAAACGATCTATAACACTAGTTTCAATTCATACATTGCATCAGTATTAAATGAGTCTGCATTACAATGTACTGAAGAATCAAGTTATCTACTGAATTATTGTTCTACTATGGAAAAGATGTGTTACATGGTTGTTGAAAATTCAAATCTTGATGGTCAAATGATGGAAACCAAAAAGGACAAATGGATATTGGATAGTGGTTGTTCAAGACATATGATAAAAAATCCAAGATAACTGAATAATCTAGTATATGAAGACGGAGGATTGGTTAACTTTAGTGATAATTTTAAAGGATATGTGGTAGGCATCGACAATGTCGGTAATTCTGAAACCCCTACTACTTCTGATGTTTTATTAGTTAAGAATTTAAAACATAATCTACGAATTATAAGTCAACTATGCGATAAAGGCTATATATCAATTTTGAAAAAGATAAATGCTTTATAGAAGATAAAAATTCAAAAATAAAATTCGAAGGAGATAGAAAGAGAAATATCTATATTCTATGTATGAAAATTTCTGACGATAATTTATGTCTTATGCCTAATACAAGTGAAACAACCCAAACTCGCCCGTAAGGAAAGCCCGGATTGAGTTGAGAACAGGACATATCAGAACACAAACAATAGAACATTTCATTCCTATTACAACAATTTACATCAGAGTACAAGATATCAAAGTATAAATAAATAATATACAGCAGAAAAATATCAGAGATTTAAATTACAAAGCAGCGGAAAATATATACATAAATATAATGTACAACAGAAATCATCTACAACCACGACTGAAAGAGATATACAGATACAAAGCTTTCCGAATATAGCTCCAGCTGTAATCCAGGATCCTATGAAAAGAAGTATTTGCGAAAACCAAAACTACTTTGCTGCACATGTGGAAATATGAGCACCCATAATTTAGGTTAAAACAATAAACTTCGAGTTAGTCATGGGACTGGTGTGAGAATTAAAACAGATATTTAAAACTTTACTTTAAAATAGAGTAAATCAAGGGACCACGCCGTATGACACAGAACGGGTTTTCTCCCAAGAATACCAGTACATAAAACAAACATCGCAATGCTTTTTGGAATAATGAAGCTATTATAAGACTCAGGTCCCATCACACAATGCAACGCTAGCCGGAGGATAAAGATTTACCCTATAATAGCCAAACATGCTTGGTACGTTTAAAACAAAAATCACTTGGTACTATTATAAGTGTATAATGTCAATTTAAAACACTTTCTATGTAAATTTATCAATCCTAGACGGCATAGCTACCATATACTATGTCGCCATATATAGTTTTACAATCAAATATGAAAAGTTGCGTATTGGAAATTGGATTCTATCTATGAGTCGAGGCAAGGGATCACCCTCACCGGCTTCGAGACACTCTAGCAAATGCCTCAGGGTTCGGATGCTGGCGAACCCTTGTTAGCAGCAGGGCCAACCCACACTTACTTTAGTGGATTAATATTCCTGAACACACGTTTTATGTTCCTATAAGACCTATCACTTGGCCACTAGGGAATAATATCCGAGGTGCCTCGCAATCCATCATCCAAATAGGTAAACATAAATAAATGTCCGGGCTCCATACCATGACACCACCCATAGCTAGAAAGAAACGGCGTGTCCTCCCTGCCGTACTTGTAACACCCCATAATGTAACACCCCGTAATTCTGTTAATATTAATATTCACAAATTAAAGAATAACTAATCTCAGACGTGAGAATTGTGGGAAACGGGCTGCGCCATTGTGTTCGTCTCGGAATTATGGTTGAAACAGAGTCCGAGTTTGCCTGAATTGGACTTCGTATGAAGAAGTTATGGCCATCGGAAGTTTCTGAAAATTCAAAACAGATTTCAGAAAATTTAAAATTCAAAATTCGAAGTCAAACAGGCTAGGCAGGAAATTTCCCGCCCAGCACCCCAGGTCGACTAGGGAGTCGACTGGGCAGTCGGCACCCCCCCCCCAGGTCGACTGGGGAGTCGACTGGGTAGTCAACCTGGGTGTCGACCTGGTCCAGTCGGCTAGGGTTTGACTGAGCCCAATCTTGAGCTGCTGATGTGTCTTTAGGGCTGAGTTGGCAAATTTAACGGTTCAGTTTAGTTCTGAGTTGATCTGGCGGTCTAAATAAATCCTAAACTCTATAAATACCTAGGTAGTCTCTCACTCTAATTCACATGAAAAATAGAATAGCCACCATCATACCGCCGCCATGGAACTCAGTGTAGCCGCCGCCAACTAAGAAGGAAGAAAAGCTAATCAAAACCCTAATTCTACTCAATTCTAAAGCAAATCAAGACTCTCTTTCTCTTCTAATTGTGATTATGATGATCTTAACAAGATTATTATTAAACTAATTAGATTAAGTTATGAATGGATTATAAGTGAATGATGTGAATTGTCATATATGTTGTTGCAAACCTTATGCTATCATGTATGTTGTAAATCCTATGTTATGTGATGATAATATCCTATATGTTGTAAATCATGCTATGATGATATTGTATAGTTTGTAATTTTCTATGCTAAGTTGTGATAAATCATACATGTTATAAAATCATGAGGTTATTATCTATGCTAATTAGTTCATGTTAATCAAGTCATAACGTTGATATTATTTGGGCTATGTTGATTTATATGACAAATCATGTATGCAAGTTTAGATTGATATTAAAGATTATGAACATATGCCATGACATCTATTTAGATCTAGAATTGTGCTATGACATGGGTGAGTTCTATGTGTTAGATGCTAGTTCACACCATCATTATGTTGCATAAAACCCCATATGCAAGTTTGTACATGAATTTGGGTTATGATCATATCATGTAAAATGTGACATTTAACAAGTTGACACCTTTAGATCCTTAACATGTGTAGTTTTATGCAAGTTTCACCCCTATTATGATTAGATTATTTTATTTGTCTATATGTTGTGATAATTTATCTTTGTGCTATGAGTTAGACTTTTCGAGTCTAACGTATATTCTGCGTTGAATAAGCAAACGTATAACGTGGGGTAGGGGTAATATTAAGGATTTAATATTAAGAAGTTGGGATGCAATTGATATGATTTTGCATGCCATGAATGGATGGCCATAATTGAGTCAATTATGGACATCATTAAAATTGCAATTAATTAATAATTTGAATAGGGAATTATTAAAACTGGGGTAAAAGATTGTAAGTGTTAATCAATGCTTAGGACACGAGGTTGGACTCGTTTGTGACGTAAAACTGCCCGGACCCGCCCGGCAAATCCAGTAGTCACAAATGTCAGCCCAATGTGAGAGGTCCTAGGCCCAAATTAAAGCATAACAGTTGTAAAGACACGAGGTTAGACTCTTTTATGGTGTAAGACAGCCCGGACCCGCCCGACAAATCCAGCTGCCATAAATGCCAGTCTAATGTGAGAGGTCTTTATGAGGTTATGGCCCGAATGAATTAAGAAATACTTAAACAGATAAACATGTAAGGTGGGACATGGGGGTTAAGTAGGTGCCTTGGGTGGCATGAGGAATCTAGTGGTTGCCTTTAGTGGCATTTGAAATACGATTAGTAAGACTTAACCAAACACACATGTAAATGAACATGACTAAGAAGAGGGTTAAGTGGGATATACTAGTGGGGACAAGCTTAGGTGGATAGCTTGTGGGGGCCCATTTCAACCAGTAACCCAAACGTATCTTTGTGGGCTCGACCCAAGTCAAGGACGGGACACGCATACTGGGATTGACTATAAGAGGCCAAACGGGGTAGCGGTGGCAACGCAAGTCCAACGGGTTTCATATGCGTGTGTGGACCCGGGCTGGTAGGTAAGACGTTGTTGCATCGTGTAGGTATAAGCCGTGTAATCTCAAGTTGTATCGGGTTGCCACTTTAGGGGAGTGATACACCCCACTATGGGGCCAGCACGGGTATCTACGAGTAGGGAGCCGATTGCAAGTGGGTAGTGGGGTACACCTAGCGGAGATAGGGGCAGGCGGCACCTAAGTTGTCAGCTAGGGGTACGCAAGGCTATTTATATAATTTCTAAGTGAAGCAAGTAGGGATCAACTTTGAGGGTGACTGGTGTGGTGCAGTGTAGTAATTATTCGTTAGTAATTAGGTGTGCCTTTAACGTTATCTTTACCTGCTCTCCCATACCCCATAGTTCATAGACATTTCCTTGTATTCCAACTGATGCCTTAGTCTAGTTACTTTGATAATAGTATAGTTAGAATTATCATACTCGCCAGGCTTTATGTCTAACCCCCTCTATTTCCATCCTTTTTCTCCCTCCAGGTCCTCAGGGTGGACCCAGCTCTAGCGGAGTTTGATTAGATTGCTTTATTCTCTCTTTTGGAAAGCTTGGACCATTGAAGTAAAGTCCAGCTTGTTATCTTCTTTAATGGCTATTTATGTAATGGGATTATGTATTTTGTTTTATCAAGATGGATATTGTACTTGACTCTGATTTATGGTTTTATGATGTAACAAACATGTTTAATTTCTGCTGTAATAAAATTAAGTTTTAGATTTCCAAGTACTACTTATTATCTGTCTTGCTGTAATTTTTCTGTTCTATATTCACTTAAAACCTCCATGGAAGTTAATGCATTCCCTTTGTGAGTGACATTAATGGACGTGGGGTGTTACACGTGGCATCAGAGCTTAAGGTTACCAGAACAGATAAAATTTTTAGAAAAACTATTTTTCTAAAGTATTTTTGGAAGAAGTGTTTTAAAACATGTCTTGATGAGTAATTTAAAGAGGAAATTTTTTAAGAAAAACATAATCCCCAATAGCCATATCTTTATCTTTTGAATTCTACATTTTGAATCTTTCCTTTTTCGTTTCAGCATGGCTGAAGATCTTAACCTTCCGGATGGCGTAACGATACCAGGATGGTATAGGAGGTTATTAGAGGCCAGGGCCGCTGCAGGTCCAGCCAATGTTCCTCCACCACCAGTTGCACCCGCTCCTCCTCCTCCTCCTCGCGCTGATACTTTTGCAAACACATGCAAGGAATTTAAGGCTATGGGTGGAAAACCTTTTCAAGGGTCAGAAACGTTTGTAGAAGCTAGAGATTGGCTTAAGGAGGTGGAAGAATTGCTAGAAATCTTTGAAGTAGAAGAAGGGAGGAAAGTCAAATTAGCAGCTTGGTTAATGAAGGGAGAGGCCTCGTTTTGGTGGGAGGTCACTAATGGGGAGCGTCCTGTTGATTCTGGGGCGGATTTCAGATGTAGGTTTGAGGCGAAGTTTCTCTCAAGGGCAGAAGAGAATCTTTATATGGAAAGGTTTTTGTCATTAAAGCAAGGAAGCTCATCAGTGAAAGAATATGTCAACAAATTTAATCAGTTAGCAAAGTTTGGCTTGGACTTAGTGAACACGCCGGAGAAGAAGGCTCTGAGGTTCGTTAATGGTTTGAATGAACCGTTGCAAGGGTTGGCTATGACCCACATACCTATGGGGGCCACCTTTGAGAAGCTAGTAGACATGGCACTCATGCACGAGGAGAAAGGCGCTAATGCTAATAAGGCACCCGAGAAGAAAGGGGACCAGAAGAAACCACAACAGCAAAACAAGAAGGGTGGCAAAGACAATAATGGCAAGGGAAAGAAGAAATGCTTTAACTATGGGACACCAGGCCATCTCAGCAAGGATTGCCGAAAGAAAAAGAAGACTGGCTGTTTTCACTGTGGCGAAGCGGGACATCTAGTGAAGGACTGCCCAAAGAAGGGGCAGAGGGCAGGGTCTACCTCGGGAGGACAGGTGCAGGCTCTTATGGCACCAGGGCAGGCAATGGGACAAGATCAGGCTCTCGCGGTCCCACCGCTGCAAGAACGAGGTAAAACCATTTCTGTTGAAAGCTTAGTTTATCTGTTTGATCATCCTGTCCGTACTTTATTCGATTCGGGCGCATCGCATTCGTTTATCTCTACATCATTAGTTGAATCACTGCACTTAAACACCAGTTTAGTAGAGGATCCCTTAGTTGTTTCGAATCCAATTGGGGGCTTAGCTTATTTGTCCATGATGTGTTTGGATTTGAAAATTTCTATACTTAGCGTTGAGTTTAGATGTGATGCTTATGTTTTGGGCTTCACGGGCTGTGGGCTAATTTTAGGAATGGATTGGTTATCCAGAAATGGGGCCGTTCTTGATTGTGAAAGGAGAGTAGTTAGGCTCATGACTCGCCTTGGTAACGCTCTCGAAATCTTTTGTAATCCCATAAATTCCGTTATGCTAAGTTATGTAGAATCGCTTGACGCGTCTGTGGAGAATCTACGATCAGTTAGAGTGGTCCGAGAATACTCGGATGTGTTTGAGGAGGTGAAGGGCTTACCTCCGAAGCGGGAGATAGATTTTCGAGAATATCTTGTGGATAATGCAAAACCAGTATCTTTGCCAGTACGCCACATGGCTCCTCGTGAAAGGAGGGAACTCGATAAGCAAGTGAAGGAGTTGCTTGAGAAGGGGTTCATAAGACGAAGTATGTCGGAGTGGGGTGCTCCAGTAGTATTTGCCACAAAGGCGGATGGGTCCCATAGACTTTGTGTGGACTATATAGAACTTAATAAACTTACTAAGAAAAACAGACACCCACTGCCGAGGATTGACGATCTCTTCGATCAGTTACTTGGCGCCTCAGTGTTTTCGCAGTTGGACTTAGCCACTGGTTTCCATCAGTTGAAAGTGGCTGAGGATAGCATTGACAAGACTGCCTTTAGGACTCCGGATGGTTTCTATGAATGGCTTGTGATGCCCTTCAGTTTGACAAACGCCCCCGCATACTTTGTTGATTTGATGAGTAGGGTGTTTAGGGAGTACCTTAACAAATTCGTGGTAGTCTTTGTAGACGACATCCTGATCTTTTCTAAGGATGAAGAAGAGCATGACCTACATCTTAGGGAAGTGTTGGAGACCCTACGAGCGCATAATCTTAAAGATAAATTTTCTAAGTGTCACTTCTGGAGGAAGGAAGTACGATTCTTAGGGCATGTGGTTTCCAAGGAAGGGATAGCTGTGGATCCTGCGAAGGTGGTGGCCATCCAAGATTGGAAGGTCCCTAAAAATGCTACCGAAGTAAGAAGTTTCTTGGGGTTGGCTGGCTACTATAGGAAGTTTATCAAAGACTTCGCAAAAATATCAGCTCCATTGACACGGCTGACGAAGAAGAACCTAGTCTTCGCGTGGGACGTAGATTGTGATGATGCGTTCCAACGTTTAAAGAGAGCTTTGACCCCAGCTCCAGTCTTAGTGCTGCCAGACAGGAGTAAGCCATTTACTGTTTATACCGATGCTTGTGGGATAGGTCTAGGTGCAGTCTTAATGCAAGAGGGCAGGGTAATAGCCTATGGGGGAAGACAGTTGAGGGCGCATGAGAAAAATTATCCTACACATGACCTAGAGTTGGCCGCTATTGTTTTCGCGCTTAAGTCTTGGCGTCATTATCTTCTTGGCGAGAAATTCGAATTATTCACGGATCACAAATCGTTAAAATACTTGTTCTCTCAGAAGGACTTGAACTTAAGGCAGCAAAGGTGGATGGAGTTCTTAGCGTCCTACGATTTCGAAATAACATATACCCCTGGCAAGGGTAACGTGGTGGCCGATGCCTTAAGTAGAAAAAGATTATCCTTAAGTCCTTTGTTTGTTGAGCGGCGAAGTTTAGAGTTCATTTCTACGTTTGACTTTAGACCTTCCGTTGACTTTGTACCCGGTTTGCTAGCATCCTTAGAGGTCAGACCTACGCTTTTGGGACGGATTGGTGAGGCACAGGGAGACGACCCATAGTTGGTTGAGTTAGTAGAAAAGCTCAAAAGAGGGGAGTCATCAAGCCATCTCCGTAGGTATACCCTAGATGATAAGGGTTGGTTACGTAGGGATAGTAGACTTTGTGTACCTCGAGACGAAGGTTTGAGGAAGGCTATCCTTGACGAAGCACATCGTTCGAAGATGACCATTCATCCCGGCGGGGACAAGATGTACAAAGACATGAAGCGAGTTTTCTTTTGGACCGGTATGAAGAGGGATGTGGCCGAGTATGTCGCTAGATGCTTGGTGTGCCAACAAGTAAAAGCGGAGCAAAAGAAACCCGGTGGGTTGCTTCACCCATTGGAGGTTCCACCATGGAAGTGGGAGAGTGTCTCGATGGATTTTGTGGATGGATTACCAAGATCAATGAAGGGTAATACGGGGATTTGGGTTATAGTAGACAGACTTACTAAGAGCGCCCATTTTATTCCTTTGAAGAGTAAGAGGACTGCTCCATGGTTAGCTTCTGTGTACGTCCGAGAGATAGTTCGTTTGCATGGTGTTCCTTCTAGCATAGTAAGCGACCGCGATCCTATCTTCACTAGCGAATTTTGGAAGAGCTTACAAGAAGCGGTAGGGACTCAGTTATGTTTGAGCACCGCATATCATCCTCAGACGGACGGCCAGACCGAGAGGGTGAATCGCATTTTAGAGGATCTTTTGAGGCTATGTATCCTAGACTTTGGGGGTACATGGGAAGAGCATCTTCCATTGGTAGAATTCGCATATAATAATGGCTTCCAGTCCAGCATTGGCATGGCACCTTTCGAAGCTCTTTATGGACGACCTTGTCGTTCACCTACATGTTGGTGGGAATCTACGGATAAGATCTTACTTGGGCCCGATATGATTTGGGAGACTTCGAAGAAGATCGACTTGATTCGAAGGAGGATGAAAGTAGCGCAAGATAGGCAGAAATCTTATGCAGACAGGAGGAGAACATATCTTGAGTTCGATGTTGGGGACATGGTCTTTATCAAAGTGTCTCCATTACGGAATGTTGTTCGCTTTGTGTCCGTTGGGAAATTAGCACCAAGGATCGTAGGGCCGTTTATTAAGGAGAAGATTGGACAAATGGCGTATAGAGTGGAGTTGCCTGAGAGACTTAGTGGTGTACACGACGTATTCCATGTATCACATTTGAGGAAGTGCCTACATGAGACCGCGGAGGTGGTAGAGCCGTGCTTGCTTAGAGAGGTGTAGATAGAGCGTGATGCGACGATTCGACGAGCTCCTACATACATTCTTGGGTCGGAGATCAAGAAGCTGAGAAATCGAGAGGTCAAACTAGTCAAAGTACAATGGGGAGATGATGAGAGCAATGCTACTTGGGAGACGGAAGAGAAGATGCGTTCGTTGTACCCTTTTCTTTTTGAGGGTATGTCTTCTAATTTCTCCTTTATCGCTTAGCTTGTACTTATCTTACCTTTAGAGTATCCTCTCGCTAGTATTCTTGACCTTTAGTTAGGATAATCCAATGGTTGAAACATGTGTTTGAGACATGTTATGTATGATGGATGCAAAGTGGATGCAAGTGTTTGCTAGTGGTTGCTCGTGGATGCATACACACACACTACTAGGCACTAGAACGGCTCAGTCACTTCATATTGCATATTGCATATTGCATATATATGGATGTATTTAGTAAAATGGATGTATGAGGATTTTTTTTATCATATGGATGCCGCATTCAGATGATGATTGTGCACGCATATAAAGATAATATGTAGCATTAAGGAACTTTTGCATACATAATGGACGCATGGCACTATCATGATTTGCATTAAGGAGGTCAACTGAATCAGTGGACCGCCTGATTTTGCATTAGATATGGACATATACACACACTGTGCATTTAAACATGAAAGCATTAGAAGTCTATAAGGACAATGGATGCTTGTGTTTGATGGTTGAGTAGATGGACGATTGGATGTTAGGATATACATTCTTCTTGACTTGAAGATTTCGGGGTCGAAATCCTTTAAGGAGGGAAGAATGTAACACCCCGTAATTCTGTTAATATTAATATTCACAAATTAAAGAATAACTAATCTCAGACGTGAAAATTGTGGGAAACGGGTTGCGTCATTGTGTTCGTCTCGGAATTCTGGTTGAAATAGAGTCCGAGTTTGCGTGAATTGGACTTCGTACGAAGAAGTTATGGCCATCGGAAGTTTCAGAAAATTCAAAACAGATTTCAGAAAATTTAAAATTCAAAATTCGAAGTCAAACAGGCTAGGCGGGAAATTTCCTGCCCAGCACCCCAGGTCGACTGGGGAGTCGATTGGGAAGTCGACACCCCCCCCCCCCAGGTCGACTGGGGAGTCGACTGGGCAGTCGACCTAGGTGTCGACCTGGTCCAATCGGCTAGGGTTTGACTGAGCCCAATCTTGAGCTGCTGATGTGTCTTTAGGGCTGAGTTGACAAATTTAACGGTTTAGTTTAGTTCTGAGTTGATCTGACGGTCTAAATAAATCCTAAACTCTATAAATACCTAGGTAGTCTCTCACTCTAATTCACATGAAAAATAGAATAGCCACCGTCATACCGCCGCCATGGAACTCAGTGTAGCCGCAGCCAACTAAGAAGGAAGAAAAGCTAATCAAAACCCTAATTCTACTCAACTCTAATGCAAATCAAGACTATCTTTCTCTTCTAATTGTGAGTATGATGATCTTAACAAGATTATTATTAAACTAATTAGATTAAGTTATGAATGGATTATAAGTGAATGATGTGAATCGTCATATATGTTGTTGCAAACCTTATGCTATCATGTATGTTGTGAATCCTATGTTATGTGATGATGATATCCTATATGTTGTAAATCATGCTATGATGATATTGTATAGTTTGTAATTTTCTATGCTAAGTTGTGATAAATCATACATGTTATAAAATCATGAGGTTATTATCTATGCTAATTAGTTCATGTTAATCAAGTCATAACGTTGATATTATTTGGGCTATGTTGATTTATATGACAAATCATGTATGCAAGTTTAGATTTATTATTAAAGATTATGAACATATGCCATGACATCTATTTAGATCTAGAATTGTGCTATGACATGGGTGAGTTCTATGTGTTAGATTCTAGTTCACACCACCATTATGTTGCATAAAACCCCATATGCAAGTTTATACATGAATTTGGGTTATGATCATATAATGTAAATTGTGACATTTAACAAGTTGACACCTTTAGATCCTTAACATGTGTAGTTTTATGCAAGTTTCACCCCTATTATGATTAGATTATTTTATTTGTCTATATGTTGTGATAATTTATCTTTGTGCTATGAGTTAGACTATTCGAGTCTAACGTATATTCTGCGTTGAATAAGCGAACGTATAACATGGGGTAGGGGTAATATTAAGGATTTAATATTAAGAAGTTGGGGTGCAATTGATATGATTTTGCATGCCATGAATGGATGGCCATAATTGAGTCAATTATAGACATCATTAAAATTGGAATTAATTAATAATTTGAATAGGGAATTATTAAAACTGGGGTAAAAGATTGTAAGTGTTAATCAATGCTTAGGACACGAGGTTGGACTCGTTTGTGACGTAAAACTGCCCGGATCTGCCCGGCAAATCCAGTAATCACAAATGCCAGCCCAATGTGAGAGGTCCTAGGCCCAAATTAAAGCATAACAGTTGTAAAGACACGAGGCTAGACTCTTTTATGGTGTAAGACTGCCTGGACCCGCCCGGCAAATCCAGCTGCCATAATGTAACAACCCGCAAATTCTGGGCCAGTTTAAATTTTTTATTTTGACAATTTTAGCGAATTTTGATTATTTAAAATGAATTATTTTAAATAATATCGACGTGAAATTTATTTTGAATATAATTCGAACGTATATATTATATACGTCGTCGTTAGAATATATAATAATTATATATAATTATAAAAGGAATTGAAAATGGCGCGGTAGTTCGAAAATTCGATTTCTAATTTCAAATGAATATACAGAATTCAATATAAGTCAGAATTGAACGAAACAAGAAATATTTGAATCTGTATAACTATATCTTTGTAATGAAGTTAACAAACTGAGATTTCATCTTAGAAATGATAAGATATGTCCAGTTTAAAATTAGAAATAGTCGTTGTGGAATTTATATATATTTTTATATATATAAGGCCCTTAAAAATAGCAATTTTGCAAACGACCTCGGATTTCGACGAAACCAGTTTTGTTGGGTCCGTGATGTTAAGTTATTGCTAGATTCCAAATTTCATAATTTTTCGAATCAATATGTGAGCGTGGCGAAGGAAAACGCGTTTGACCAGTTTTAGTTGATTTTAATCGACTGGAAAATGGCCATTTTTCAAACGATCTCAGAATTCGATGAAACTAGTTTTGTTAGGACCGTATCGTCAATATGAAGCTAGAAAATATTTTTCAGGAATTTTTAGAGTTAGCATGTGACCCCGGTAATTTGAAATGTACGTTTAAAATTCAATATAGTGATTTAAATGTAAATTAAACGGAAACTGATTCAAATGGTCAAATCAGCTTGCGATACATATCCCATTGTGTTCGGAATGGGGGTAAAACGCTATGGACGACAGGCGGTGGGCCTCGTTTCGAGGTCGTATGTGAAAGTCAACTCTTTGAAAAAAAATGAAATAATTAAATTAATAAAAAAATTAATTAAATCTTCTCCCCCCTTTATTTCGTTCTAGCCCCTCCCCCTTTTTATTATTTCCAAATCAATTTTATCAGAGAAGAAGAAAAAAAAAAGAAAAAAAAAAACCTGACGAAATCGCGATCGATGACGCCACCATCTCGCCGTCGTGACCCCCACCCATCGCGCCGCCTTGGTTGGAGCCTCCCTCCTCAGTCGCTGCTCGACCCCACCCCTCGCCAGAAACGATCGCGGAGGACCACCAGGCCACCGCCGAAGACCAGGCACCTCCCCCTACCCTCCAAAGTCGAACTCGCCCCCACCCCCTCCTCCTGAAGCCGCGAAACCCTCCTCCGCCAGTAAAGGCCGCCGAGCCTGGCCATCACCCCCCCCCCTTTTTTCTTCGATGCGGTAAGTTTTTTTTACGTTACTATATTTTATTTATTTTGTTTTTAAAATCTGAAAATACTTTGTTTTAAATCTGAATACACTTTGTTTTTAAATCTGAAAATATTTTGTTTTAAATCTGAAAATACTTGGTTTTAAAATCTGAATCTACTTTGTTTAAAAAAAAAAAAAAGTAATTTGTAAAATAAAGAAGACTAGATTTCTATATAAGGAAAGTTGAGATTTTGAAGTACGTAGAGTTATAATTTTTAACGTGAAAGTGAAATAAAAATTCGATTTTTTATATATTGAACTTTGAAATAAAAATTCGATTTTTATATATTGAATAACGAAGTAAAAATTCGATTTTTATATATTGAATAACGAAGTAAAAATTCGATTTTTATATATTGAATAGCAAAGTAAAAGTATGATTTTTATATATGTAGTGGCTATGGGCGAAGGAACTAATTAGAGAGGAGAACAGTGAAGATTTCCTGCATTAGAAGTGCCGTGGAGCTAGGATAGCTATTAGTGAGAACTTCTCACCTTTCAATTTAATTTTTCTAGTTATATATATATACTAGGATGCAGACGGTGCTTAGTAGCACCCGACACAATCGTCCACAGACCATGGACTTGTTTGTTTGGCTGTTTGGTGATTGATTGCGATATTGGTTTGAATGTGGTTTGTGGTGTGAAAAATCGAATCGATAAATTGGTTAGGATTAGACGTGCGCCGTTATAAGGCGAAGGAGTAAGGCTAGGTTAGACTCTTACTCCAAATTTTGTGGTTTGCATAATGAAATGAATTAAATTGTTTGGTGAAACGAATTGATTTGATTGATGTGTGAATGGCGTGGGCCTTCACTAGACCTGGGATAAGGCTAGGCCTCGTCCCGTTTCTAGTATCGTGCCGTTATGCCGCCGAAATTTTCTAAAATAAGTTAGAAAAATAAAAATATCATTTTATTGAATAAATGAATTGAATTGAAAACGATTTCGAAATGAATTGAATTGAAAACGATTTCGAAATGAATTGAATTGAAAACGATTTCGAAATGAATTGAATTGAAAACGATTTCGAAATGAATTGAATTGAAAACGATTTCGAAATGAATTGAATTGAAAACGATTTCGAAACGAATTTAATTGAAAACGATTTCGAAATGAATTGAATTGAAAACGAATTCAAATTGAATTGAAAACGAATTGAAATGAATTCAAATTGAATTGAAATTTGAATTGAATAGAAATGGATTTTTAAAACGAATTTAGAAAGAAGAATTCAATTTTGATTTGAATTGAAATGGAAGTTGAAATTGCTTTTGAAACGAATTTAAAAATATTTATAAAATTCGTTTTAAATAGGAATCGACGAAGTATATATTATATATATTATATATATAATATAATGGCCTGAATGGAACGCGCCGCGCCGCGGCAGTTCGTGAATTTCGACCATTTATTTCAAACGGACATTACGGGAGATCCGACCGTCGGATTCTCCTAAAACCGGAACCGTTGGGTTCGTATCGAAAAGAGCTTTCTAATGAATGTTAGAAATTTGAAATCTAACGGTTGGATTTGGAATTATGTCCAAATCAAATTTGAAAAAGGTCGCTGTAAGTGCAGTTCGATGGCCATTGATGGAAATCGACTGTACGGGCCTTGATAAAATTATTAAAAATAGTAATAATTTGTGTAAAATCATAAGAAATGATTTGTGAAGAATTGGGATGAAAAACTCCATATTTGAAAAGATAAAAATAGATTTTTATCGAAATGAACTAGTTTTGAACTAGAATTATAATTCTATTTATTTTTAAATAAATAAATTGAATTCGAAAAGGGTTTTAAAAATAACCAAAATTCCAATGATTGCATTGGAGTGGATTTGAATCGAAATTGTCTTCGGAATATTTCGATGTTGGAATTCGTGATTATACAGGTGTTGTTATGGAAATTTGAAAGATATATATTTATATCGTTATTTCCAATACGACATTTGTTAGTCGTAGAATTTGATATTGAATATAAGCCGATATATTTTTCTATTCAGAGCGTTGTATTGAATGTCAAATGTGATTTGGGTTTGTAGTGAATGGTGTCTTCACTAACACTGTTCTTGAACCCAGTTGAGAAAAGATTAAATCTTTTTATTTAGATTTAATGAAGTGTACCAATTAAATAATATTTAATTGGAATTGAATTGATATTGATTTTTGGGTTTATCGTGAACAGTGTTTTAAATAACACTTATTCTTTAACCCGATAATTAATGAATGTGACTTTGGGTTTATCGTGAACCGTGTTTTTAAATGACACGGATTCTTTAACCCAGTTAACGATTAAAACTAAGTGGAGTTTTAATGAATCTTTAATTAGATTGAAATGATCGAAAATGGAGTATCACCAGTTTTGCTCCAGGCGATAGTTAAATCTTTAATTAGATTTAAACGTGAAATGGTAATTGAATTTACCGATAACACTGTGGTGTTAGATATGAAGTATTACCAGTTTTACTTCATGGGATGAATAGGTTGGGATTGGGAAATTAAAACAAATGATTACTTCGGTAAGGTTCGCTAATCCCGACTAGTTTGAATTGATATTCAAAAATAGATTAAAGAATAAATTCAAGAATTTATCTTTGATAAAATTAATGGGAACCTTTCCCTATGAATGTGAAATTTAGAAACTAACTGTCGGTTAGCCAAGCAGAATGGTTTTCTGGATATTGATCTGATGTTGGTTTCAGCCTTCGGGGTTAATATTTGGGGAATTATTCTCTTGATTAATTTACGGTTAGTGACTAATGAATTGGAATGAGGCGTATGTTGTGTTTGTGTAACACTTTTATAAAATATACGCGAGTTATTCGGGAAGACCGGGTTTATCCCATTCTGAATAACTGATACGACGATAAGTCGAAGATGAAGACGATGGTCGAAGACCGGAAGTCTTCACGTCGTTTGGGTAATTACTGATGATCTTGATTGGGCTGTACACCCAAGAAGATGGAAACAGTTAGTGATCGTCCAGACGTGCTTGGAGATCGATGGAGATGCGGGGTACTAGGTGCCTCCGGTTTCGTTCAGACCCAGAACGGACTTGTAAATGGACTGTGTGTCTGACATCGGATTTCATTCTGTGTGACTGATATCGGTTGCATAGGATGGCTTGCCTGTGTGGCATGCTAAGATGCAAATGATCAAGGCTTCTGTTGAAAAGCAAAGTCTTGTGGTTGATGATCAAAGCACGGCCTTTGTGGCGTAGCTTTGTGTAACGTTTACCTCGCGTGTTTCACACCCGGTATGAACCAAAAACGGGAGACGGACCTCAGGGAGGACTTGCGTTTCTTTCTAGTTAGAAGTGGCGTCAGTGGTTTTACACGCCCTGACGAGTTTGACTTATGTGGTTGTTGCTGTTGCGAGGCGCCTCGGTTATATCGGTTTCGGCCGATGCATTCTGGTCGGTTGACGGACCAGACTTACACCCCATAGGGTGGGGAAACGTAGTGTTCAGGCATTTTAATCCACATCGGTGGACCGACCCTGACGATCCAAGGGCCCACCTGTGTCTGGGTCCTGAGACACGGACTAGAGCGTCTCGAATCGGTAGAGGACTATCTTTTGCCTCGGTTCATAGACGGAAATCCAATTTCCAAATACGTGACATTTGCGGTTTTAATTGTAACCCTATATATGGCAACATAGTGGGATGGGGCGCTTATGCCGCCTATGATTGATACTTATGATTTGAAGTTGTTTTATACACTTATAATAGTATCAAATGATTTGTTTTAAAACGTATCAAGCATTCTTTGGCTGTTATAAGGGAAAACCCTATCCTCGACTGCGTTGCATTGTGTGATGGGACCTGGGTCTTATAACAGCTTCATTTTTCTTTATTTAGCATTGCGCTGTTTGTTTTATGCACTGGTATTCTTGGGAGGAAACCCGTTCCGTGTTATACGGCGTGGTCCCTTGATTTACCTAATGATTTAAAATAAAGATTAATAACTGTTTTAGTTCTCACACCAGCCCCATGACTGACCTGGAGTTTATTGTTTTGACCTAAACTCTGGGTGCCCCTATTTTGACACGGGCATCTAGTAGTTTTGGTTTTGCAGATTTATATTCACAGGATCCTGGTTTACAGCTGGAACGATATCCGGAAAGCTTTGTATCCGTATATCTCTTCTAGTTGAGTATTGTATTATTTTCCGCTGCTATGTATTTAAATGTAATTTAAATCTCTGATATTTCTGTGTAATATTCATTTTTACTCTGTGTATTCTTGTAATCTGATGCATTGTTGTAATATACATTGAAATGTTCTTTTATATGCGTTCTATTTTGTCGTGTTCTCAACGATAGGGCGTTTCGAACGGCCTGGATCGGTTTAGCGACTGGTTCGGACTGAGCGAAATTCCTTGCCGTCACAGTTGGTATCAGAGCTTTGGTTTACAAAGCTCAGAGAACAAGACACATTAGAACCGTATGAAAGAATTCATCAGATATTGGATTAGTAATATCCAATGGGAATGACTCGTTAGAGAAGGGATCAGTAGTATCCTAGAACGAGTGTGAAGAGTATATTTTTTAAAGTGAAAACAAATTTTTGTTTTGAAAATCTAAATCACTTAATCGTATTTGATTATTTATTTATATTGATTAGGACAGTCCAATATATAAAGATTTTGTGTATGCGCCTGGCTAGCGTCTATTCGAAGTTTTAATATATTGGATAGATATAGATTCACGCTCTAGTCGCCCGAAGATGATTCTGATGATAGTTCGAACATCATCAGAATTGGTATTCGTGTTTCGAAGGTGTGATATCTATATATTTCCTATTGGCTGGTGTGAGAACCAAAAACTATATAGGATCTATTGTTGTGATTTGGCACCAAAACACGATTTTCAGTATATATATCAAAATTATGAATTTGAAACGTTAATCCACTAATTGATTGATGTTTGTGTTGTTTGTTTATTTGTTTGCTAATTTTGAACCATTTATGCCTAATTGAATCAAATATTGAATTATATTGAAAGTTGGTCGCATTTGCTTGCAAATACATATACTTACATTGAACAGGTCATAGCAAGGAGGCTAGAGCAGAGAATAAAATTTGTTTGCCCGACAAATAGGTACATGTTTACTACATAATTTCCTGTTTTGTTTGGGTGATGATGATTTTGTGAGCCTATTGGCTAGCCGCTTGGCTTTTTCTTTTTCTTTTTGAGATCTGAAGGACCGGGGAAGCTATTTGAAATTCCCCGATGCTCCCGGTGCAGGGGAGGTTATGGCGAAAATTTTCGAAAATTTAGGGTGTTAGCCAAATTTTTGAAATTTTGAAAATTCTCAGAAACTAAAGAGTTGGAGAATGGAAGCCAGATCGAGCGTAGAGCTGAATAATCAAACCACTTTCGACTTTGTTCCTTTTCGGGGACGAAAAGTTTTAAGTGGGGGAGATTGTAACAACCCGCAAATTCTGGGCCAGTTTAAAAATTTTATTTTGGCAATTTTAGCGAATTTTGATTATTTAAAATGAATTATTTTAAATAATATCGACGTGAAATTTATTTTGAATATAATTCGAACGTATATATTATATACGTCGTCGTTAGAATATATAATAATTATATATAATTATAAAAGGAATTGAAAATGGCGCGGTAGTTCGAAAATTCGATTTCTAATTTCAAATGAATATACAGAATTCAATATAAGTCAGAATTGAACGAAACAAGAAATATTTGAATTTGTATAACTATATCTTTGTAACGAAGTTAACAAACTGAGATTTCATCTTAGAAATGATAAGATATGTCCAGTTTAAAATTAGAAATAGTCGCTGTGGAATTTATATATATTTTTATATATATAAGGCCCTTAAAAATAGCAATTTTGCAAACGACCTCGGATTTCGACGAAACCAGTTTTGTTGGGTCCGTGATGTTAAGTTATTGCTAGATTCCAAATTTCATAATTTTTCGAATCAATATGTGAGCGTGGCGAAGGAAAACGCGTTTGACCAGTTTCAGTTGATTTTAATCGACTGGAAAATGGCCATTTTTCAAACGATCTCAGAATTCGATGAAACTAGTTTTGTTAGGACCGTATCGTCAATATGAAGCTAGAAAATATTTTTCAGGAATTTTTAGAGTTAGCATGTGACCCCGGTAATTTGAAATGTACGTTTAAAATTCAATATAGTGATTTAAATGTAAATTAAACGGAAACTGATTCAAATGGTCAAATCAGCTTGCGATACATATCCCATTGTGTTCGGAATGGGGGTAAAACGCTATGGACGACAGGCGGTGGGCCTCGTTTCGAGGTCGTATGTGAAAGTCAACTCTTTGAAAAAAAATGAAATAATTAAATTAATAAAAAAATTAATTAAATCTTCTCCCCCCTTTATTTCGTTCTGGCCCCTCCCCCTTTTTATTATTTCCAAATCAATTTTATCAGAGAAGAAGAAAAAAAAAAGAAAAAAAAACCCTGACGAAATCGCGATCGATGACGCCACCATCTCGCCGTCGTGACCCCCACCCATCGCGCCGCCTTGGTTGGAGCCTCCCTCCTCAGTCGCTGCTCGACCCCACCCCTCGCCAGAAACGATCGCGGAGGACCACCAGGCCACCGCCGAAGACCAGGCACCTCCCCCTACCCTCCAAAGTCGAACTCGCCCCCACCCCCTCCTCCTGAAGCCGCGAAACCCTCCTCCGCCAGTAAAGGCCGCCGAGCCTGGCCATCACCCCCCCTTTTTTCTTCGATGCGGTAAGTTTTTTTTACTTTACTATATTTTATTTATTTTGTTTTTAAAATCTGAAAATACTTTGTTTTAAATCTGAATACACTTTGTTTTTAAATCTGAAAATATTTTGTTTTAAATCTGAAAATACTTGGTTTTAAAATCTGAATCTACTTTGTTTAAAAAAAAAAGTAATTTGTAAAATAAAGAAGACTAGATTTCTATATAAGGAAAGTTGAGATTTTGAAGTACGTAGAGTTATAATTTTTAACGTGAAAGTGAAATAAAAATTCGATTTTTTATATATTGAACTTTGAAATAAAAATTCGATTTTTATATATTGAATAACGAAGTAAAAATTCGATTTTTATATATTGAATAACGAAGTAAAAATTCGATTTTTATATATTGAATAGCAAAGTAAAAGTATGATTTTTATATATGTAGTGGCTATGGGCGAAGGAACTAATTAGAGAGGAGAACAGTGAAGATTTCCTGCATTAGAAGTGCCGTGGAGCTAGGATAGCTATTAGTGAGAACTTCTCACCTTTCAATTTAATTTTTCTAGTTATATATATATATACTAGGATGCAGACGGTGCTTAGTAGCACCCGACACAATCGTCCACAGACCATGGACTTGTTTGTTTGGCTGTTTGGTGATTGATTGCGATATTGGTTTGAATGTGGTTTGTGGTGTGAAAAATCGAATCGATAAATTGGTTAGGATTAGACGTGCGCCGTTATAAGGCGAAGGAGTAAGGCTAGGTTAGACTCTTACTCCAAATTTTGTGGTTTGCATAATGAAATGAATTAAATTGTTTGGTGAAACGAATTGATTTGATTGATGTGTGAATGGCGTGGGCCTTCACTAGACCGGGGATAAGGCTAGGCCTCGTCCCGTTTCTAGTATCGTGCCGTTATGCCGCCGAAATTTTCTAAAATAAGTTAGAAAAATAAAAATATCATTTTATTGAATAAATGAATTGAATTGAAAACGATTTCGAAATGAATTGAATTGAAAACGATTTCGAAATGAATTGAATTGAAAACGATTTCGAAATGAATTGAATTGAAAACGATTTCGAAATGAATTGAATTGAAAACGATTTCGAAATGAATTGAATTGAAAACGAATTCAAATTGAATTGAAAACGAATTGAAATGAATTCAAATTGAATTGAAATTTGAATTGAATAGAAATGGATTTTTAAAACGAATTTAGAAAGAAGAATTCAATTTTGATTTGAATTGAAATGGAAGTTGAAATTGCTTTTGAAACGAATTTAAAACTATTTATAAAATTCGTTTTAAATAGGAATCGACGAAGTATATATTATATATATTATATATATAATATAATGGCCTGAATGGAACGCGCCGCGCCGCGGCAGTTCGTGAATTTCGACCATTTATTTCAAACGGACATTACGGGAGATCCGACCGTCGGATTCTCCTAAAACCGGAACCGTTGGGTTCGTATCGAAAAGAGCTTTCTAATGAATGTTAGAAATTTGAAATCTAACGGTTGGATTTGGAATTATGTCCAAATCAAATTTGAAAAAGGTCGTTGTAAGTGCAGTTCGATGGCCATTGATGGAAATCGACTGTACGGGCCTTGATAAAATTATTAAAAATAGTAATAATTTGTGTAAAATCATAAGAAATGATTTGTGAAGAATTGGGATGAAAAACTCCATATTTGAAAAGATAAAAATAGATTTTTATCGAAATGAACTAGTTTTGAACTAGAATTATAATTCTATTTATTTTTAAATAAATAAATTGAATTCGAAAAGGGTTTTAAAAATAACCAAAATTCCAATGATTGCATTGGAGTGGATTTGAATCGAAATTGTCTTCGGAATATTTCGATGTTGGAATTCGTGATTATACAGGTGTTGTTATGGAAATTTGAAAGATATATATTTATATCGTTATTTCCAATACGACATTTGTTAGTCGTAGAATTTGATATTGAATATAAGCCGATATATTTTTCTATTCAGAGCCTTGTATTGAATGTCAAATGTGATTTGGGTTTGTAGTGAATGGTGTCTTCACTAACACTGTTCTTGAACCCAGTTGAGAAAAGATTAAATCTTTTTATTTAGATTTAATGAAGTGTACCAATTAAATAATATTTAATTGGAATTGAATTGATATTGATTTTTGGGTTTATCGTGAACAGTGTTTTAAATAACACTTATTCTTTAACCCGATAATTAATGAATGTGACTTTGGGTTTATCGTGAACCGTGTTTTTAAATGACACGGATTCTTTAACCCGGTTAACGATTAAAACTAAGTGGAGTTTTAATGAATCTTTAATTAGATTGAAATGATCGAAAATGGAGTATCACCAGTTTTGCTCCAGGCGATAGTTAAATCTTTAATTAGATTTAAACGTGAAATGGTAATTGAATTTACCGATAACACTGTGGTGTTAGATATGAAGTATTACCAGTTTTACTTCATGGGATGAATAGGTTGGGATTGGGAAATTAAAACAAATGATTACTTCGGTAAGGTTCGCTAATCCCGACTAGTTTGAATTGATATTCAAAAATAGATTATAGAATAAATTCAAGAATTTATCTTTGATAAAATTAATGGGAACCTTTCCCTATGAATGTGAAATTTAGAAACTAACTGTCGGTTAGCCAAGCAGAATGGTTTTCTGGATATTGATCTGATGTTGGTTTCAGCCTTCGGGGTTAATATTTGGGGAATTATTCTCTTGATTAATTTACGGTTAGTGACTAATGAATTGGAATGAGGCGTATGTTGTGTTTGTGTAACACTTTTATAAAATATACGCGAGTTATTCGGGAAGACCGGGTTTATCCCATTCTGAATAACTGATACGACGATAAGTCGAAGATGAAGACGATGGTCGAAGACCGGAAGTCTTCACGTCGTTTGGGTAATTACTGATGATCTTGATTGGGCTGTACACCCAAGAAGATGGAAACAGTTAGTGATCGTCCAGACGTGCTTGGAGATCGATGGAGATGCGGGGTACTAGGTGCCTCCGGTTTCGTTCAGACCCAGAACGGACTTGTAAATGGACTGTGTGTCTGACATCGGATTTCATTCTGTGTGACTGATATCGGTTGCATAGGATGGCTTTCCTGTGTGGCATGCTAAGATGCAAATGATCAAGGCTTCTGTTGAAAAGCAAAGTCTTGTGGTTGATGATCAAAGCACGGCCTTTGTGGCGTAGCTTTGTGTAACGTTTACCTCGCGTGTTTCACACCCGGTATGAACCAAAAACGGGAGACGGACCTCAGGGAGGACTTGCGTTTCTTTCTAGTTAGAAGTGGCGTCAGTGGTTTTACACGCCCTGACGAGTTTGACTTATGTGGTTGTTGCTGTTGCGAGGCGCCTCGGTTATATCGGTTTCGGCCGATGCATTCTGGTCGGCTGACGGACCAGACTTACACCCCATAGGGTGGGGAAACGTAGTGTTCAGGCATTTTAATCCACATCGGTGGACCGGCCCTGACGATCCAAGGGCCCACCTGTGTCTGGGTCCTGAGACACGGACTAGAGCGTCTCGAATCGGTAGAGGACTATCTTTTGCCTCGGTTCATAGACGGAAATCCAATTTCCAAATACGTGACATTTGCGGTTTTAATTGTAACCCTATATATGGCAACATAGTGGGATGGGGCGCTTATGCCGCCTATGATTGATACTTATGATTTGAAGTTGTTTTATACACTTATAATAGTATCAAATGATTTGTTTTAAAACGTATCAAGCATTCTTTGGCTGTTATAAGGGAAAACCCTATCCTCGACTGCGTTGCATTGTGTGATGGGACCTGGGTATTATAACAGCTTCATTTTTCTTTATTTAGCATTGCGCTGTTTGTTTTATGCACTGGTATTCTTGGGAGGAAACCCGTTTCGTGTTATACGGCGTGGTCCCTTGATTTACCTAATGATTTAAAATAAAGATTAATAACTGTTTTAGTTCTCACACCAGTCCCATGACTGACCTGGAGTTTATTGTTTTGACCTAAACTCTGGGTGCCCCTATTTTGACACGGGCAGCTAGTAGTTTTGGTTTTGCAGATTTATATTCACAGGATCCTGGTTTACAGCTGGAACGATATCCGGAAAGCTTTGTATCCTTATATCTCTTCTAGTTGAGTATTGTATTATTTTCCGCTGCTATGTATTTAAATGTAATTTAAATCTCTGATATTTCTGTGTAATATTCATTTTTACTCTGTGTATTCTTGTAATCTGATGCATTGTTGTAATATACATTGAAATGTTCTTTTATATGCGTTCTATTTTGTCGTATTCTCAACGATAGGGCGTTTCGAACGGCCTGGATCTGTTTAGCGACTGGTTCGGACTGAGCGAAATTCCTTGCCGTCACACATAAATGCCAGTCTAATGTGAGAGGTCTTTATGAGGTTATGGCCTGAATGAATTAAGAAATACTTAACCAGATAAACATGTAAGGTGGGACATGGGGGTTAAGTAGGTGCCTTGGGTGGCATGAGGAATCTAGTGGTTGCCCTTAGTGGCATTTGAAATATGATTAGTAAGACTTAACCAAACACACATGTAAATGAACATGACTAAGAAGAGGGTTAAGTGGGATATACTAGTGGGGACAAGCTTAGGTGCAAAGCTTGTGGGGGCCCATTTCAAGTAGTAACCCAAACGTATCTTTGTGGGCTCGACCCAAGTCGAGGATGGGACACGCATACTAGGATTGACTATAAGAGGCCAAACGGGGTAGCGATGGCAACGCAAGTCCAATGGGTTTCATATGCGTGTGTGGACCCGGGCTGGTAGGTAAGACGTTGTTGCATCGTGTAGGTATAAGCCGTGCATTCTCAAGTTGTATCGGGTTGCCACTTTAGGGGAGTGATACACCCCACTGTGGGGCCAGCATGGGTATCTACGAGTAGGGAGCCGATCGCAAGTGGGTAGTGGGGTACACCTAGCGGAGATAGGGGCAGGCGGCACCTATGTAGTCAGCTAGGGGTACGCAAGGCTATTTATATAATTTCTAAGTGAAGCAAGTAGGGATCAACTTTGAGGGTGACTGGTGTGGTGCAGTGTAGTAATTATTCGTTAGTAATTAGGTGTGCCTTTAATGTTATCTTTACCTGCTCTCCTATACCCCATAGTTCATAGACATTTCCTTGTTTTCCAACTGATGCCTTAGTCTAGTTACTTTGATAATAGTATTGTTAGAATTATCATACTCGCTAGGCTTTATGTCTGACCCCCTCTATTTCCATCCTTTTTCTCCCTCCAGGTCCTCAGGGTGGACCCAGCTCTAGCGGAGTTTGATTGGATTGCTTTATTCTCTCTTTTGGAAAGCTTGGACCGTTGAAGTAAAGTCCAGCTTGTTATCTTCTTTAATGGCTATTTATGTAATGGGATTATGTATTTTGTTTTATCAAGATGGATATTGTACTTGACTCTAATTTATGGTTTTATGATGTAACAAACATGTTTAATTTCTGCTGCAATAAAATGAAATTTTAGATTTCCAAGTACTACTTATTATCTGTCTTGTTGTAATTTTTCTGTTCTATATTCACTTAAAACCTCCATGGAAGTTAATGCATTCCCTTTGTGAGTGACATTAATGGATGTGGGGTGTAACAGTACTCATCCCGTTTTTGACTCATATCGAGGTGTGAGGCTCGCGAATTAATGTATACACAAAGCTATGCTATTTAAAGTCGTGCTTTGATCATCAACCATAAGACTTTGCTTTTCAACAGAAGCCTTGATCACTAGATCTTAGCATGCCACACTTACAATTTACGCCATGCAAATGATGTCTATCAATATATAACCTCTAAGATCGTACGTCTCAGAGAAGGGTATTAAGCAAGAGAATAAATTCTCTGCCACCAAACAAATATTTATGTAATAAGAATCAATCAACATAGAATGAAATCCAATGACAGACACACATCCATTTACAAGTCCGTTCTGGGTCTGAAAGAAACCAGAGGCACCTTATTCCTCGTCCCATATGTCCAATACAGGAGAGAGGTCCTCGCATATCCGGTCGACCTCTAAGTACGTCTGGACGATTACCACTTAGTACGTTGTCTTGGGTGTACAGCCCAATCAAGACATCAGTAATCATCCAAACGATGGGAAGAACTCTAGTCTTTAACCACCGTCTACATCATCGACTTTTAGTGTCGTATTAATTATTTAGAATGGGTTAAACCCGGTCTTTCAGAATAACTCGCGTATTTTATAATCAATAATCAAGTGCTATAAAACACATCATATGCCTCATTCTAATTCAGATTATTCTTTCATTCAAATATTCACATTTCTTGGGAAGGTTTCCATTAATTGTATCGAAGATAAATTCTTTTAAAACTATTCTTTAATCTTCATTTGGATATCTTTTCAAAATATTTGATTATCTTTTAACCATTCTAAACCAGATTATGGTTTATAAAACTAGTCGGGATTATCGCCTTACCGAAGTAATCATTTATTTTATCTTTCCAATCCCAACCTATTAATCCCATGGAGCAAAACTGGTAGCACTTCATATCTAACATCCATGGTGTTATCGGTAAATTTAATTACCATTTCCCGTTCAAATCTACGTAAAGATTTAACTATCGTCTGGAGTAAAACTGGTGGTACTCCACTCTCGATCATTACCCAAATTTGATGATTTAAATTATCACATTCTCGTTTCAATCTAATTAAAGATTCATTAAAACTCCACTTAGTTCTGTTCTTCCAATAATCATTATTTAATGATTATTTATCTTTGGAAACACAAACCTGCCACATTGACAATCTACACCATACCACTGATTTCTACCAATATAAAACCTTTAAGCTCATATGTCTCAAAGAAAGGTGTTAAGCAAGAGAATAAATTCTCTGCCACCAAATAGATATATATTTAGCAGAGATCAACAATACGGTTCGAAATACAATGTTAGACATGTAATCTTTTCTTTAACTGGGTTAAAGAACAATGTCATTTAAAACATAGTTCACGATAAACCCAAAATCACATTCCATTAACCATGGAATCTTCACGGAAAATTGAGCAATATATATAATCGATATAAATTTCCGTATCCAAACAATAATATAAATGGAATAACGACAAAGCCTTTTAAATTCCATATATATTAACAATCTTCCTCCACAAAAGCTCATTTTGATTATTACCAAATCGAATTCCATTCAATTCCAATTTAATATATTAAATTTGAAGACTTTACTTTGGAAGATTTCCATTAAATCTTAATAAAATATTTATAAATTCAAAATCACATTTCACTATTAATCGGGTTAAAGAATGAATGTCGTTAAAAACACAGTTCACAGTAAACCTAATTCACATTCCATTTTATTCCAATTACCAAATATAACTGGAAACTTTAATAATATTAATTAAAAATTTATTATTTTCACATGTGGTTTAAGAACAGTGTTACTGAAGACACCATTCACGAAAAACCCAAAATCCACTTTGATTTTAAAAATAAGGCTCTAAACAGAAATTATATCGGCTTACATTCAATATCAAATTCTGAAACCAACACATATCGTATGGGAAATAACGATATATATCTATCTTTCAAATTCCTCCACAATATCTGTATAGCCATGGAATCCAATATCGAAATATCCCAAAGATGAGGGCTATTCAAATCCATTCCAATACCTACACTGTAAAATTCTGGTTAGATAAAAACCATTCGCAAATCCGATTTATTTGTTTAAAAACGTTGGATTATCTTTCTAGTTAATAACTAGTTCATTTTGATAAAAAAAATAATTTTATATTTACAAACATGGAATTTTTCATCCAAATTCTTTCTATATCATTTATTATTATTTTACATAATTTTTCCATATTTTAAATAATTTTATCAAGGCCCGTACAGTCGGTTTCCAATAACGGCCACCGAACTGCATCCATAACGACCTTTTCTGAATTTGATTTGGACATATCTCCAAATCTAACCGTTCAAGTTTAAATCACTTATATTCATTGGAAATGTCTTTTTGATATGAACCCAACGGTTCTGGTTTTAGGAGAATCCGACGGTCGGATCTCCCGTTACATCAATTTGAAGTTAATGGTCGAAGTTCGTGAACGGTCGCTACGCGGCGCGTTCTATTCAAACCATTTTAAATATATAATATATATATATATATATATATATATTATTTCTGCTCAAAATGTATTTATAAATTCATTTTAAAACGATTCCCACTTCTATTTCAATCTTAAATTAAAATTGTATATTCCTTATCATTATAATGTTAAAATGGTAATATTTTCTAAATATTAGATTTTGAAATCATTCCATTTTCGGTATTCATTATAAAAATGAATAAAATCGATATAAAAATCGTTCATGTCAAAATGGCGGAAATCTAATTAACACGACTTCACATATTTCAATATTTTCATGTCCATCCAAAATCAGACATCAAATTCACATTATAATCATTTACTGGATATTATTTTAAAATGTTCGTTATTCCTGAATTGGAATCAGACCCAACCAATTACCATATAATGTTAGTTATATGGATTCCATACGTTACATGTACACAACAACAATGATGAACAATCATCCATCATTCAGAGGACATTACACAACTTCATAAGCATTAAATATAAATAATTAACGCTTACAATAGTCTGTCAACCAATCGATTGACATACAACTAAACAATTGGGATTAGTGTATGTCAAATATCATCCCGATATCCGTGTGGGGTTTCAACCAACAAATACCGAATACATTTTGTGTAGTTGGGCGATGTGTAAAATTTATCGTCCCAATCAATGTCAGTTAAATGGGTGTACATAAACAAATCTTCCGATTTGTAAATGAATATTTATTTTCATTTTAGGAGAATTTTATGTCGTTCATATGTACGTTAAAAATTACATTTTTAACAAAAAAAAATTATTTTAGCACTGGACTATTTTATATAGTTCATACATTCAATAAAAATGATATTTTTATTGTTCAAACATTTTATTCAACACATGAATATTTTATATAGTTTATTTCAGAAAATTTCGGCATTTTAGAGGTGCGAAATTAGAACCAGAATAATGTCTAGCATTATCCCTCTCCTGATACTGGCTCCCGCCATACACAATAATCAATCCATCACAATAAATCTACCACAATCAATATACCACAACCAATCAATTTCACTATAAATCAGTCCAAACAAACATCCATGGTTTGTACAATAAATAGTGTCAGGAGCTACTAAGCCCCGTCTGCAACCTAGGATATATTTAACTATAAAATAGTTTGAGTGAGAAGGTGTTCTCACATTGGGTTCCACTCTGCCACGCTTTTCTGACGTTCTGATTCGTTGTTCTGATCCAAGAATTTGTAAACGAGCTCCATTCTTCACACGATCTTTTTTCTTAGCTTAAACGCGCCATTCCGGACAACTTTCGACTAGTGGCATTTCTTCCGAAAATGCTCCAATTCCCCAGAATTTGCGAAAAGACATAAATCGGACAATAGACTTTGGACGCGTTTTCTGACCAACTCAGTAATCCGAAATACGGCTTCCATATAGTCAAATCGAAGAGAAAATCGTGTTCTTCGATTTTGGCACTGTTGGCATTTTGGCCAGAAGCGCTCGGTTGGGGGCTTATTGAGGCAGGAAGGTCAGGGGATTTAATGTAAAACAGGAAATTTGTATAGGTCGGATTTTTCAAAGGAGGGGGCCACGTGGTTGGCGGTGGAGGGTCAGGGGTGGTCGCGCTGGTGGTGGCCGGTTATGGCGGGGGTGGCGGCGACTATGTAGTGGGGTCTGGTGGCTAGGGTTCACGGGTTTGGGGGTTTTCAGAAGAGAGGGAAAGAGGGGAAGGAGGAGAGGAGGGGGTGGCGGTCAGAGGGAGGCGCGGTGGCGGTTCTCCAGTGTGGTAGCATGGCGGTGGGGCCTCAGGGCGATGTCGTTGGCTGCAAAAAGGGGGCGATAGGATTTTTGCTGAAGGAATTAGGTCAAACGATTTTTCCAAGGGGGTATATATATATATATGTATATTAAATTAAATAATATTTTTAATTCTCTAATTGCTTACATTTTCGTCCGTACTTCAAATGGAACCCAATGACTGTCGTCCTTAGCCAAATACCCTTATTTCGGATATAATGGGATACGTCCAGTAAGCCAATTCAACTGTTACGATCAATTTTCATCAAAACTAAAATATAAATTAATATAACATTCAAAATTGATTTTAACGTATATTTTAATCTACCGGGGCCACATACTAAATCCAAAAATCACAGAAAAATAAATCTAACTCTGATTTAACGATACGGTCCTAACAAAAATAATTTCGTCGAATTTGGAGACTGTTTGAAAAATGGCTTTTTTCAAGTTGATTAAATTTAAACTATATATTCAAAATTCGTTTAAATTTACTGCACTCACATATTGATTCCAAAAATTATGAAATTTGAAATTTAACAATAATTTGACATTCCGGATCCAACAAAAGTGGTTTCGTCGAAAATCGAGGTCATTTGCAAAATGTCTAATTTTAAGAGCTATATATATTACAAATATTTATATATATTCCAAAGCGACTATTTTAGATTTTAAACTAGACATAACTTTTAATGTATAAAGTGAAATCTCCGTTTCTTACATTCGTTAGAAAGATATAGCTAAACGGATTCAAATATTTCTTGTTTCATCGAAATTCGATTTATATTGAATTCTCTGTATTTAATTGAAATTTAAAATCGAATTTTCAAATTACCGCGCCATTTCAGGCTTGTTTTATAATTAAAATAAATTTATACGTTCTTACTTCTATTTAAATAAATTTTTGGTCGTTATTATTTAAAATAAATCATTTTAAATATTTTAAATCGATTAAAATTGCTAAAATAAAAATTATAAATTGGTTCAGAAATTCCAGGTTGTTACAATCTCCCCCACTTAAAATCTTTTCATCCTCGAAACGAAATGGAGTTGAAAGTTGTTTAACTAACCAACTCAACTTTCATTCTGGCTTTCATTCTTCAACTTTTCGGTTTCTAAGAATTTTCTAATTTCTCAAAATTTGGCTAACACCCTAAATTTTCGAAAAATTTGGCCATAACCTCCTTCGTATGGGTTGATATTTAAAACCGCAACTTGCCTCACAGGGCTCTCATCATCCAAAAAGAAAAAAACGCCAGGTGGCTTGCCAATTGGCTCATAAAATCATCAATACCCAAGAAATACAATAAACATGTACCTATTTGTCGGGCATACAATTTTATTCCTCTTCTTAACTTCCATGCTATAACCTGTTCATTATATATACATGTATATATATGCAGTTTCAATCAATTTTCAATTCTGTTTAATATTTGAATTGATTTGGCTAATAAACCTTCATTTTCTTTTTCGTTTTATTAGTTGGGTTAATAATCACACATCACAACCAGCAATCAATCAAACATATATCTTATATATATACTCAAAATCATATTTTTAATGCCAAATCACAACAATAACCTTATCTAATTTTAGTCCTCACACTAGTAATTGAAAATATATAGATATCACACTTTCGAAACTCGAACATAAATACTGATGATTATATATCAATCATCAGAATTATCTCCGGGCGACTAGAGTGTAATTCTATATCTATCCAGTATATTTGAGGCTTCGTATACACGTGGATCAGACGTATATTAAAATCTCTGTATACCCGATAGTCCAAAATCAATTTAAAATAAAATACTCAAATACGTATAATAAGGTTTAAAATTTTAATAACAAAATTTGTTTTCATTTTTATTTTAAAAAATAACACTCTTTGAAACTCATTCTAGGATACTACTGATCCCATCTCTAATGAGTCATTCTCATTGGATATTACTAATCCAATCTCTGATGAATTCTTTCGTTCGGTTCTAATGTGTCTTGTTCTCAAGCTTTGTGAACCAAAGCTCTGATACAAAGATGAAACGATCCAAACTCGCCCGTAAGGGAAAGCCCGGATTGAGTTGAGAACAGGACAAATCAGAACACAAACGATAGAACATTTCATTGCTATTACAACAATTTACATCAGAGTAAAAATATCAGAGTATAAATAAATAATATATAGCAGAAAAATATCAGCGATTTAAATTACAAAGCAGCGGAAAATATATACATAAATATAATGTACAGTGGAAATTATCTACAACCATAATAGAAAGAGATATACGGATACAAAGCTTTCCGAATATAGCTCCAACTATAATCCAAGTTCCTGCGAAAAGAAGTATCAACAAAAACCAAAACTACTAGCTGCCCGCACGGAAATATGGGCACCTAGAGTTTAGGTTAAAACAATAAATTCCAAGTCAGTCATAGGACTAGTCTAAGATTTAAAATAGTTATTTGAAACTTTACTTTAAAATAGAGTAAATCAAGGGACCACACCATATAACATGGAATGGGTTTTCTCCCGAGAATACCAGTGCATAAAACAAACAACGCAATGCTTTTTGGAACAATGAAGCTATTATAAGACTCAAGTCCCATCACACAATGCAACGCAAGACGGAGAACAGAGTTTTACCTTATAATAGCCAAACAAGCTTGGTACATTTAAAAGAAATCATTTGATACTATTATAAGTGTATAGTGTCAATTTAAAACACTTTTAATGTAAATGTATCAATACTAGACGACATAGCTACCATATACTATGTCTCCATATATAGGTTTACAATCAAATCCGAAAAGTCGTGTATTGGAAATTGGATTCCATCTATGAGTCGAGGAAAGGGATCACCCTCACCGGCTTTGAGACACTCTAGCAAATGCCTCATGGTTCGGACACTGACAAACCCTGGTTAGCAGCCGGGCCAGTACACACTTACTTTAGTGGATTAGTATTCCTGAACACACATTTCCCAGTCCTATAGGACCTATCACTTGGACCTAGGGGACCAATATCTGAGGCTCCTCACAATCTATCATCCACACAGATAAAAATAAATAAATGCCTAGGCTCCATACCATGACACCACCCATAGCTGGAAAGAAACGTCGTGTCCTCCCTGTGTCCTCATCCCGTTTTTGACTCATATTTAAGTGTGAGGCCCGCGAATTAATGCTATACACAAAGGTATGCTATTTAAAGCCGTGCTTTGATCATCAATCACAAGACTTTGCTTTTCAACAGAAGCCTTGATCACTGCATCTTAGCATGCCACACTGACAATTTACGATATGCAACTTATGTCTATCAATATATAACCTCTAAGCTCGTACGTCTTAGAGAAGGGTGCTAAGCAAGCGAATAAATTTTCCGCCACCAAACATATATATATTTAATAAAAATCAATCAACATAGAATGAAATCCAATATCAGACACACATCCATTTACAAGTCCGTTCTGGGTCTTAACGAAACCGGAGGCACCTTATTACTCGTCCCATATGTCCAATACAGGGAGAGGTCCTCGCATATCCGGTCGATCTCCAAGTACGTCTGGACGATCACTACTTATTACCTTGTCTTGGGTATACAACCCAATCAAGACATCTGTAATCATCCAAACGATGTGAAGAACTCCGGTCTTCAACCACCGTCTTCATCGTTGACTTTTAGTCGTCGTATTAATTATTCAGAATGGGTTAAACCTGGTCTTTCCGAATAACTCACGTATTTTATAATCAATAATCAAGTGCTATAAAACACATCATACGCCTCATTTCAATTCATAATATTCAAATATTCACATTTCTAGGGAAGGATTCCCATTAATTTTATCAAAGACAAATTCTTTTAAAACTATTCTTTAATGTTCCTTTGGATATCTTTTCAAAAGATTTGATTATCTTTTAACCATTCTAAACCAAATTAAGGTTTATAAAACTAGTCGGGATTATCGCCTTACCGAAGTAATCATTCATTTTATCTTTTCAATCCCAACCTATTAATCCCATGGAGCAAAACTGGTAGTACTCCATATCTAACACCAACGGTGTTATCCGTAAATTTAACTACCATTTCCCATTCAAATCTAATTAAAGATTTAAGTATCGTTGGGAGTAAAACTAGTGGTACTCTATTCTCGATCATTTCTCAAATTTGATAATTTAAATTATCACATTCTCATTTTAATCTAACTAAAGATTCATTAAAACTCCACTTAGTTTTATTCTTCCAATAATCATTATTTAACAATTATTTATCTTTGGAAACACAAACATGCCACATCGACAATCTACACCGTACCACTGATTTCTACCAATATATAACCTCTAAGCTCATACGTCTCAGAGAAGGGTGTTAAGCAAGAGAATAAATTCTCCGCCACCAAACAGATATATATTTAGCAGAGATCAACAATACGGTCTGAAATACAATGTTAGACATGTAATCCTGTCTTTAATTGGGTTAAAGAATCAATGTCATTTAAAACACGGTTCACGATAAACACAAAATCACATTCCATTAACCATGGAATCTTCATGGAAAACAGATCAATATATATAATCGATATAAATTTTCGTATCCAACTAATAATATAAATGGAATCTCGACAAAGCCTTTTAAATTCCATATATATTAACAGTCTTCGTCCACAAAAGCTCACTTCAGTTATTACCAAATCGTATTCCATTCAATTCCAATTTAATATATTAAATTGGAAAACTTTACTTTGGAAAATTTCCATTAAATATTAATAAAAGATTTATAAATTCTAAATCACATTTCACTATTAATCGGGTTAAAGAACGATTGTCATTAAAAACACTGTTCATAATAAACCCAATTCACATTCCATTTTATTCCAATTACCAAATATAACTAGAAACTCTAATAATCTTAATTAAAAGATTTATTCTTTTCTCATAGGGTTTAAGAACAGTGTTACTGAGGACACCATTCACGACCAACCCAAAATCCACTTTGATATTGAAAATAAGGCTCTAAACAGAAACTGTATCGGCTTACATTCAATATCAAATTTTGAAACCAACACATATCGTATGGGGAATAACGTTATATATCTATCTTCCAAATTCCTCCACAATATCCTTATAACCACAGAATCCAATATCGAAATATCCCCAAGATGATTTCTATTCAAATCCATTCCAGTTCATACATTGGAAAATTCTGGTTAGATTAAAACCATTCACAAATCCAATTTACTTATTTAAAAATGTTGGAATATCTTTCTAGTTAATAACTAGTTCACTTTGATAAAAAATATATTTTTATCTTTACAAACGTGGAATTTTTCATCCAAATTCTTTCCAAATCATTTATTAAGGTTTACACAATTTCTCCACATTTTTAATAAATTTATCAAAGCCTGTACAATCGGTTTCCAATAACGGCCACCAAACTGCATCCATAGCGGCCTTTTTTGAATTTGATTTGGACATATGTCCAAATATATCCATTTAAATTTAAATCTCTTATATCCATTGGAAAGCTCTTTTTGATACGAACCCAACGGTTCCAGATTTAGGAGAATCCGACGGTCGGATCTCCCGTTACATCAACTTGAAGTTAATGGTCGAAATTCGAGAACGGTCGCTGCGCATGCGTTCTATTCAAACCAATTTAAATATATTTAATATATATATATATTATTTTAGCTCAAAACATATTTATAACTTTGTTTTAAAACGATTCCCACTTCCGTTTCAATCTAAAATCAAAATTGAATATTCCTTATCATTATATTGTTAAAATGATAATATTTTCCCAATATTAGATTTTTTTGAAATCATTCCTTTTTCGATATTCATTATAAAAATGAATAAAATTGATATTAAAATCGTTCGTGTTAAAATGGCACAAATCTAATCAACACGGCTTCACATATTTCAATATTTTCGTGTCCATCCAAAATCGGACATCAAATTCACATTTTAATCATTTACTAAATATTATTTTAAAATATTCGTTATTCGTGAATTGGAATCAGACCCAACCAATTACCATATAATGTTAGATATATGGATTTAATACATCACATGTGCACAACAACAATGATAAACAATCATTCATCATTCAGAGTGCATTACACAACTTCACACGCATTAAATATAATAATTAACACTTACAACTGTCTGTCAACCAATAGATTGACATACAACTAAACAATTGGGATTAGTGTATGTCAAATACCATCCCAATACCCCGTGTGGAGTTTCAACCAACAAATACCGATTACTATTTGTGCTGTTGGGCGATGTGTTAAATTTATCGTCCCAATCAATGTCAGTTAAATGGGTGTACATAAACAAATCGTCCGATTTGTAAATGAATATTTATTTTCATTTTAGGAGAATTTTATGTCGTTCATATGTACGTTAAAAATTACATTTTTAATGATAAAATGTTTATTTCAACACTAGACTATTTTATATAGTTCATACATTCAATAAAAATGATATTTTTATTGTTCAAACATTTTATTCAACACATTAATATTTTATATAGTTTATTTCAGAAAATTTCGGCATTATAACGACGGGACATTAGAACCAGAATAATGTCTAGCGTTATCCCTCTCCTGATACTGGCTCGCACCGTACACAATAATCAATCCATCACAATAAATCAATCACAATCAATATACCACAACCAATCAATTTCACCATAATTCAATCCAAACAAACATCCATGGTTTGTACAATAAATAGTGTCAGGAGCTACTAAGCCCCGTCTGCAACCTAGGATATATTTAACTGTAAAATAGTTTGAGTGAGAAGGTGTTCTCACATTGGGTTCCACTCTGCCAGACTTTTCTGACGTTTTAATTTGCTATTATGATCCCAGAATTTGTAAACGAGCTCCAATCTTCACATGGTCTTTTTTAGCTTAAAAGCGCCATTCTGGACAACTTTCGCCTAGTGGCGTTTCTTCCGAAAATGCTCCAATTCACCAGAATTTACGAAAAGACATAAATAAGATAGCATACATTGGACGCATTTTCTGAACAACTCCGTAATCCAAAATACGGCTTCTATATAGTCAAATCGAAGAGAAAATCGTGCTCTTCGATTTTGGCACTGTGGAGTTTTGGCCAGAAGCACTCGGTTAGGGAGTTATTGAGGCGAGAAGGTCAGGGGGTTTAATGTAAAACAGGAAATTTGTAAAGGTCGGATTTTTCAGAGGAGGGGGCCACGTGGTCGGTGGTGAAGGGTCGGGGGAGGTCGTGCCGGTGGTGGCTGGTGATGGCGGGGGTGGCGGCGGCTGTGCCGTGGGGTCTGGTGGCTAGGGTTCGCAGGTTTCGGGGTTTTTAGAAGAGCGAGGGAGAGAGGGGAAGGAGGAGAGGAGGGGTGGCAGCGGCTGTCAGAGGGAGGTGCGGCGGCGGTCCCCTGGTGTGGCAGCGCGGCGGTGGGGCGCCAGGGTGATGGCATTGGCTGCAAAAAGGGGGCAACGAGATTTTTGCTGAAGGAATTAGGTCAAACGATTTTTCTAGGGGGGTATTTATATTAAATTAAGTAATATTTTTAATATTCTAAATGTTTACCTTTCCGTTCGAACTCCAAATGGAACCCAACGACTGTCGTCCCTAGCCAAATACCCTCATTCTAGACACAATAGGATATGTCCAGTAAGCCAATTCGACTGTTACGATTAGTTTTCATCAAAACTAAAATATAAATTAATATAACATTCAAAATTGATTTCAACGTACATTTTAATTTACGGGACAACATACTGACTCCAAAAATCACAGAAAAATAAATCTACCTCTGTTTTGATGATACGTCCTAACAAAACTAATTTCGTCGAATTTGGAAACCATTTGAAAAATGGCCATTTTCAAGTCTATTAAATTTAAACTGTATATTCAAAACACGTTTAAATTTACTGCGCTCACGTATTAATTCCAACAATTATTAAATTTGAATCTTAACAATAATTTGACATTTTGGATCCAACTAAAGTGGTTTCATCGAAAACGGTGGTCGTTTGCAAAATGGCTATCTTTAAGGGCTATATATATTAAATATATATATATATATTAAATATATATATATATATATATATTCCATAACGACTATTTTAGATTTTAAACTGGACATAACTTTTAATTTATAAAGTGATATCTCAATTTCCTACATTCATTAGAAAGATATAGCTAAATAGATTCAAATATTTCTTGTTCACTGAAATCTTATTTATATTGAATTCTATATATTCAATTGAAATTTAAAATCGAATTTTCAAACTACAATGCCATATCAGGCTCGTTTTATAATTAAAATAAATTTATACGTTCTAACTTCGATTTAAATAAATTTTTGGTCGTTATTATTTAAAATAAATCATTTTAAATATTCAAAATCCATTAAAATTGCTAAAATAAAAATTTAAATTGGTTCAGAAATTCTGGGTTGTTACAATAAGTGACCTTTGGATCTGTCATAAGAGATTCGGTTATATAAATTTCAAACATATTTCTAGGATTTCAAAGTTAGGTTCAAATAGAGGTTTCCCTAAAATGAAGTTTAAAGTAAATAATTTATGCGATGCTTGTCTATTCGGAAAATTTAAAAGAAGTTCATTTAAATCAAAAGAAGAAATTACAACCTAAAAACCACTAGAATTAACTCACATGGATCTATTCGGTCAATCTCAAACTCAACTGATAAATCACAATAGATATGTTTACGTAATAATCGATGATTTTTCTATATTTACTTGGACTTTGCTTCTTAAAAATAAAAGTGATGCTTTTGATCAATTAAAACCTTTGCTAAAAGGATTCAAAATTTACTATCTTTAAAAATTAAAACAATATGTAGTGATCGCAGAGGAGAATTCGAAAACTAAAATTTTGAAAAAAATTGTAATAAAAAGGGGATAACACATAATTTTTATTTCCCCAGAACTCCTCAACATAATGGAGTTGTTAAAAATTAAGAATATATGAATTCCAGAGTGTGCGAGAACCATGTTATCAGATAGTAACTTGCCAAATTTGACTCTTAATCTGATAAAGGAATATTTATTGGATATTCAAAGAGAAGTAAAGCATATAGAGTTTTTAATTTAAGAACTAATACTATAGAAGAAACTTTAAATGTATCCTTTGATGAAAATTATAAGAATACAACACAACATAATGAAGATGAATGTGAAAATGAGATTGATAAGTAAATAATGAAACTCATCAACCAAATAAAAGAATTAGACTTCTAAGAGATCATCCCGTAGAAAACATCTTAGGAGATATTGAATATGTCGTTAGGACTAGAAATCAATTAAAACATATTAGTAATTCAGCGTTCATTTCAACTATTGAACCTAAGAATCCAAAGGAAGCATCATCCGATGATTCATGGATCCTTTCTATGCAAGAGAAATTGAATAAGTTTACCAGGAACGATGTATGGGAACTTGTTCCTAGACCAGAGGATAAAACTGTAATTGGAACTAAATGGGTTTATAAAATTAAAATGAATGAACTCGGTGAGGTTATAAGAAACAAAGCTCGACTAGTTGCACATGGATACTGTCAAGAGGAAGGTATAGATTATGATGAAACCTTAGCTCCTGTAGCAAGACTATAAGCAATTAGGATTTTACTAGCCTTCATTAATCATAATAATTTCAAATGGATGTTAAAATTGCTTTTTTAAATGGATATGTTAAAAAGACGTATACGTAAAGCAACCTCCTCTTTTAAAGACGAAAAATTTCCAAATCACATATATAAATTAAATAAAGCATTATATGGATTAAAACAAGCTCCGAAAGCATGATATGTGAAACGACCCGCAAATCCGTGCTACCTGAGTTGACTAAATACACCACACGTCCAACCCAAATAACACAGAAATACGACTCATTATTAGAAAGAAGTTAGAGGATGAGAAATAGAAAGAAAGAAATATTAGAATAGAAGAAAAACGAAGATCACAACTCACAGCGGAACGAAGAAAATATATTATATAACATAAGCTTTGAAATACAAATCTGTTTGGTACATATATACATACCATCATCAGAGTACACATAACATTTGATCCAGCGGAAGTAACTCTAAATAACTAACGTTGAAGCCTCCTGCTTCAAGCTCCTCCAAGTGTATCTGTAAAAGCCTGAAACACTTGACTGCCCGTACAAATTTGGGCACCCAAGAGTTTAGGGAAAACAAAACAAAATAAACTCTGGGTCAGTCATGGGACTGGTGTGAGTAAACTCCAACCACTTGTTTAACTTTAAAAATCCTTTCAAAGAAAAGATAATAGTAAGACCAGCCCACACATAAACACGGACGGTTTTTACCTTACTATAACCCAAAACACTTTGATACGAAAATCCAATGATATTATAATAATGTCTACATCAAATAAATAACCAAATAGCAGAACGCTTGCATCTCACGCTCCACATATATAGTATAAAATCAAAACCCGCATGGCGCTTATTGGAGATTGGATTTCCAACATGACAAGGTATGGAACCACCTTCCGATGATGTATCTCTAGAGGCGAATACATCTGGGTTCAACAAGAACGTCTTGCAACCCGGCCCACACATGACCGACCACTCATTTCGCTTGAGTGTATCGAATGTATATCACCAACGGTTGGACTCAAACCACCGTTTCCCGAATGGGCAGAATCGATAGATTTAGAAACAAAAGGAATTTCTCTAGATAGGTGATTATACATCCTAATGGGTGCGACCCACATAGCCATGCTGCCTGCCCGATTTTTGTCCTTTCCCGGTTGTTGAGGCCTGAGGCTACGATTACTTACCATTCCTTTGATAACACAAGTACTTTGAATGCCACATTGTCAGATCCGTTAATCACTAGTTGAGTTTGCACAAATATTCTGGATGTTATGCTAAGGGATAAATCCGTTGCAACCATATATATTTATACAGACCAACCCTTTTGATCATTGGAAATACTCTGTCAGACATTCGTCCATTTACGTTCGTTCTGGGATTGAACGAAGCCGAAGGCACTATTTCTATAAATAGAAAAGCCCTTGCACTTTACTCCGTCTTCAATATATTCAGCATACTTGGTTCGCAACGCTTATGCCGATACGGAGTGGTTCTTCGGATAATAATCCAACCGGTCTCTCCATATTGACAACGATGGTCAAAAACTTCGATAGTCTGTGATTTAACTATCGAATAAAAACAAGTGTTCATCCAACATATCAAACAAATCACTGGGCTCTTTAATTAATATTTCATTAATTAAATCTCTTCTCCCTTTCCTCTATCAATATTTGTTAACCCAATATTTCCAATAACCATATTGGCCCTTTACGCTATTTTTGATTTCGTTTCCTTATCGAATTCTATATATATCGATATATAGATTTCTAATTGTCAAATTTCTTAAAAATATTCTAACTCCTTAAATTTCCGGAAAAATTCGCCATAACCTCCCCTGTATCGGGAGCATCGGGAAATTTCAAATAGCATCCCGGTATCTTCCAATCTCAAAAAGAAAAAGAAAAAGCCAAGCGGCTTGCCGATACGGCGCATAAAACCTCATATATGAATTAAACATGTACCTTTTTGTCGAGCACTACATTTATAACTTCATATACTTCATCCCAAACCTGCTTAACACATATTCACCTATTTGCAATTCAATTCAATACCATCTAATCGCTTGAATTCAGTTTCGCCCATTTATTCTTTAAATTGGTCCTTTTGCCTATTTCACTTTTTGTTGAACATAACATGCTCAAATTTGATTCCACTTGCTTATACAAATCAAATTCCCTTTTTTCCATTTCTAGTTTCATATTTGGTTTGAATATGAAATCACAAGTTAATCTACTTATTCACAGTTTGCTCGATTCAATCGTTTTAACTAATTCATTTGTCAGTTTGCAAATTAACTCTTTTTCCTATATCACTTTGATATTTGAATATAACCTATCCAAATATATTTCAACTTGATTATACTAATTTAATTTCATTTTCAATTTACGTTCTATATTCGATTTCAAATATATATTTAAAAATTCCATTCACCTTTCAAAGTTCATCGTCAAAATTCGATTAACTAACTTCTCTTTGTCTTAGTCAACTCTATTCAATAATCAAAATATGATTATTGATTTTAAAAACCATTTCTTTCACTTCACTTAAGTTCGCATATATTTTATAACTCAAATCTGAGATTTCCTAAATAGAAATTCGGATTTTTATTGGTTTAAAATCCTTTTATAAAATGAAATAAACCGTTATGGTTTTTAAATAGTTCTGGCGCTGTTTTTCTGAAAATTTGATTTTGACATAACTCAAAATCTATACGACGAAATCCAGATTTTTCTCCTTCATTAGAAACTATTATCAAATCGGTCCTAACGTTTCTTGTTTCGAAGAATTCCGACTTCAATTGCGCTCTGTATACTCAATTGAAGTTTGAATCGCTATTTTACGAACTGCAGCGCTGCGGCGAGTTCGTTTTAATTATATTTATATATAAAAACTTTTTAAACTTCTTAAAAATGAATTCAACTTCGTTTTAACCTTATTTGAATTCCTTGATTCAAATTCCAATCTCACTTTTGAATTCTATATTTCAAATCCCAAATCCTTTTCTATTTGATATTCAAATTCAATATTTGAATTTCTATTTGAATTCCCTATATTCAAATTCTAGACTTGAATTCATTTGAATTCTCTTATTCAAACTTTATACTTAAATTCCATTTGAACTTCTATATTCCCATTTCTATATTTGAATTCTATTGAAGTTCAAATATTCAAACTCCTTTTTAAATTCTATATTCAAAATTCCATAGTTTTAAACCCATTTGAATTTCATATTCAAATTCCATAGATCAAATCCGATTTGAATTCAATTTGAATCTCTTATATTCAAATTCCATTTTCCTTTTCCATTTGAATTCTAATATTCAAATTCATCTCCAATCCCATTTGAATTCTAATATTCAAACTTATTTTTTTACACCATTTGAATTACTTCACTCAAATCCATTTGAATTCCCTTAAATTCAAATTCCATTTCAAAACCCTTTGGATTTCCTATTTGAAATCCTATTTGAAATTCCATTTCCAATTCTACTTTGAAAATCCTATTTCAAAGTTTATTTCAAATTCTATTTTGAAATCTCATATTCAAATTTCTACTTGAATTTCGGTATTCAATTCCATGTTCAAATTCAATACTTGAATTTCTATTTCAAATCTCTATTCACATTTCATATTTAAATTCCATTCAAATCTCTATTCAGATTTCACATTCGAATTCTTCTTTGAAATACTATATTTCAAATTCTATTCAATTCTTCTTTGAAATTCTATATTTCAAATTCTATTTTGAAATTCTACCTTCAAATCTCTATTTGAATTTCTTTATTCGAATTCCTTTGAATTCAAATCTTATTTTAATTCCTTGAATTCAAATTCTATTTTTCAATCTTATTTCATTTATTCGAGTTCTATTTGAACTTCTATTTGAATTTCTAATATTCAATCTCCTCTTAAAATTCAAATATTTAAACTCCTTTTAAAATTCAAATGTTATACTCAAATTTCATTTGAGTTATATATTTAAAAATTCCATTTCACATCCTATTTGAAATTTCATTTCAAATTCCAATTTCACGCTGGTATTTCTATTTCTGAATTATCAAATGATAATTTTTTTTTCACTTCATTTATAACTTCGTTATAAAAGAATTATTTATAAACTTCGTTTATAAAGAAACTACTTGTTTTATTTTTCAAAAACAAGTTTATATTTTATTCCATTTTAAAAATTCAAATTCTATTTAAAAGTAGAATTTTCCTTTTTAAATCTCCAATATCCTTTTTACGATATTTTAAATACATTAACGCTTAGCCCAGTGATATTTAAGCCAATCAAATCACCCAATTTCCAATCATTTGATTTTTTTACACGTCATATATGAAAAATATATATGGAATCAAACAAACAACAAACAAACAGATAATATATTTTTGAGGAATCCAGTTGGATTCCTCCAACCTGTTTTCCTGCATCCACAGATGTTAGCACATAAATAATACCCATTCTGCTTCGTGGCAGAATATCGCGGTATAGAAGGTCATCCACTAATCATAGCGTGGGGCGTATAGGGTAATCATCCGCTATGAAACTGCGGGCATCCGCTAATGAGACTGCGGGAATCCAACCAATCAATCAACCCAATATATATATATATATAGCCTAAATAACTAATATATATAAAACAACCAGAAAACACTCACACAAGCAACAAACAATTATTTTTAATGAAATAAAAATAATTCTAAAGGTGAGTGAGATTTACTCACCAGGATTTTGCAGTTGTCGAATATCCTGTTTATTTCCAAATCATCGACTATGAATCTTCTCGAATGAATTCGCACCTACGATAATTTGATTTAAATTTCCTGATTAATATTTATCTAAATTAACTATTTAAATAAATAAATTACTTTCCTATATTTTCCTTCTTCTTTTAGTGGTTATTAACTGAAATCTTACTTAACAAATTCCCTTTTATTTAAACCAATTTTCCAACATCATAATCATTTTATTTAACCATAAAATGATTTACAATTAAAATGATCTATTTACAAAATGATTTATTACAAAAATTTATTTCCAGTTTTCCTTTAGATATAACCCGGATGGTATTTCCACTTGATTTCTCCCAGACAATGTCTTCTTTAAAGCCATTGATTTTAATGTAATTAAAATCTAATTACTTAATTTAAAAACTGATCTTACTGTATAAATTTAAGTAAACAAGGAAAATTGGTTTTCACCTTAGTTACCTTATCCTCAAATCAACGCAGAACTTGGAACCAAAACCCAGCTCCTCAGTTCGACCTTCATCAGAATCCCATCGCACTTCGCGATTCACGACGCATCGCGACCCCCTAACTACTCCACTGCAGAACCCCATGGCTTACTCTACTCTCGCACCCCTCAACACAGTCGAAAACCCTCTGCAACTCCGCTCAACTATAGCCAACAACAACCACCTCCCCTTTGAACATCCACGTCGCCACTGTTCGAGCGCCGATTTCCCCCTCAGAATCACATCGCAACCCCCTTCATCTTGTCGCCGAGCGTCAGGGAGATCCAGCGTTTATCGCGATATGATTTCGTGATTTTTGATTTGATTTTACTCATTTTTTTTCTTTTTTCTTCCTTTTTGTGGTTTCGATTTTCTGGGGGGGTAGAACGAAAGAGGGAAAAGGATTTAACGGGTATACGAAGTTGATAGGCTAATATATAGAAGCGAAAACAGACAGAATGTCTGCGGCATTAAATTTGGCCATTAATTTGCTGTTTTGTTCGATGTTGAGGATGGGAGACAATTTAATCAGCTCGAAGAAAGAATAGCTGCGACGTGAAAACATTTAGGTCGGCTGATTTAAACTTAGGGTGGCCATGATTAGATTAGGTAATTTATTTGATTTTATTTTTATTAAATAACTAAAATATCTCGCAGTCCTCTAGCTTAGTGTCCTAAACTGCTATCTAGTCGCAATGACCGACGTTACAAGATTATAATGTCATTCTGAACCCAATGGAACCCATTCTGAATTTTAATTCGACTTGTATATAAGAGATACAATTTAAATTAACAATTTAAATTAAATTTAAAATATAAATCAATTCCAAACAATCTATATATATTACGTTGCATAGATATTTAAACAAAATTTGAACATATATACACCCAAATAATTCAATATAAAATTTATATAAATCGGCTAAATTGTTTTCAATATAGTTTTGACTCTAAATCCGATTGGTTTTTCTTCGTATACGATTATTCAATATATTTGCTATTAAACCATATATCGATTATTAAATCGATAAAAAAATAAAAATTCATTTATATTATATATTCAATATTTAAAATCATACTAAATATTTAAAATAAACTGTTCAAAAATCTGGGTCGTTACATTCTTCCCCCCTTAAAATAATTTCGTCCTCGAAATTGCTAAGATAGGAAAATGGTACAAACTCATTACTTTTCAAACTCCTTTATGTTGAAACTCACCTCCTTATATTTCAACATATTTAATTTCACCAAAACTTTTGGTTTTCCTTTCATTTGATTCGAATGATCTACTATCAATCCATTTATCCAATCTATATTCCAATAAACCTATTCAAATTGATTCTAAATCAATTTATCCCCTTTGATTCATTTAACTTGCTTTAAATTAAATTTTAATTCCAGAATCCAAATCCCAGGGTTTTTATTTCAAATCCTTTTTGAAATCACATATATTTATAACTAATTCAAATTCAAAACATTTGAATTTTTTTCCAAACTATTTGTTTTCTTCCAAACAAATTCCCATCAAAAATTTTCTAAGGTAGCAATCCATCACTTAGAAACTCGAAAATGAACACTGATGAGGCTGCAGTCATCATCAGAATTATTTCCCAGCGACTGAAGTGAGTTCAGTGCTTTATTATTTCAAAATCCTTCTAAAATGATTTTCTTTCAAATCCTCCCAAAACAAATCTATATTATTTTAATATACTTTGAAAAATATTTTTCAACTCCCCAGGATTTTGAATTCTTAATTCTGGTTTGAATTAAATTCTAATTCATCCCATTTGTATATTTAATTCATATACAAGTTCTATTTGGTTATATATAACCATTTCAATTTTATAATCTCATTTGATTATAAAATCAACATCCAACACATCCATATAATAATTCTAGAAAATTATTCTTTCTATATCAAAATAGAAATTTCGGGTAAAATTATTTCATCTACCCACTAAAAACAATATCATGTCGTATTTTCTGTTCAAGTGTTTAGAAATCCCTATCGACTTCGTGGCGTCCCACGATTCGACCAGAATTCATAAACCACTCAACAGACTAGCCAACACAATATAAAACAACTTTTATATCAACTAACAAATACGCTCTCTCGTATATATATACACTCAACTCATTCTAGGGTACTACTGATCCTATCACTAATGAGCACAACTCCACAAAGCCTAGGTATTCGCTCAACCTAAGCTCTGATACCACCTGAAACGACCCGCAAATCCGTGCTACCTGAGTTGACTAAATACACCACACGTCCAACCCAAATAACACAGAAATACGACTCATTATTAGAAAGAAGTTAGAGGATGAGAAATAGAAAGAAAGAAATATTAGAATAGAAGAAAAACGAAGATCACAACTCACAGCGGAACGAAGAAAATATATTATATAACATAAGCTTTGAAATACAAATCTGTTTGGTACATATATACATACCATCATCAGAGTACACATAACATTTGATCCAGCGGAAGTAACTCTAAATAACTAACGTTGAAGCCTCCTGCTTCAAGCTCCTCCAAGTGTATCTGTAAAAGCCTGAAACACTTGACTGCCCGTACAAATTTGGGCACCCAAGAGTTTAGGGAAAACAAAACAAAATAAACTCTGGGTCAGTCATGGGACTGGTGTGAGTAAACTCCAACCACTTGTTTAACTTTAAAAATCCTTTCAAAGAAAAGATAATAGTAAGACCAGCCCACACATAAACACGGACGGTTTTTACCTTACTATAACCCAAAACACTTTGATACGAAAATCCAATGATATTATAATAATGTCTACATCAAATAAATAACCAAATAGCAGAACGCTTGCATCTCACGCTCCACATATATAGTATAAAATCAAAACCCGCATGGCGCTTATTGGAGATTGGATTTCCAACATGACAAGGTATGGAACCACCTTCCGATGATGTATCTCTAGAGGCGAATACATCTGGGTTCAACAAGAACGTCTTGCAACCCGGCCCACACATGACCGACCACTCATTTCGCTTGAGTGTATCGAATGTATATCACCAATGGTTGGACTCAAACCACCGTTTCCCGAATGGGCAGAATCGATAGATTTAGAAACAAAAGGAATTTCTCTAGATAGGTGATTATACATCCTAATGGGTGCGACCCACATAGCCATGCTGCCTGCCCGATTTTTGTCCTTTCCCGGTTGTTGAGGCCTGAGGCTACGATAACTTACCATTCCTTTGATAACACAAGTACTTTGAATGCCACATTGTCAGATCCGTTAATCACTAGTTGAGTTTGCACAAATATTCTGGATGTTATGCTAAGGGATAAATCCGTTGCAACCATATATATTTATACAGACCAACCCTTTTGATCATTGGAAATACTCTGTCAGACATTCGTCCATTTACGTTCGTTCTGGGATTGAACGAAGCCGAAGGCACTATTTCTATAAATAGAAAAGCCCTTGCACTTTACTCCGTCTTCAATATATTCAGCATACTTGGTTCGCAACGCTTATGCCGATACGGAGTGGTTCTTCGGATAATAATCCAACCGGTCTCTCCATATTGACAACGATGGTCAAAAACTTCGATAGTCTGTGATTTAACTATCGAATAAAAACAAGTGTTCATCCAACATATCAAACAAATCACTGGGCTCTTTAATTAATATTTCATTAATTAAATCTCTTCTCCCTTTCCTCTATCAATATTTGTTAACCCAATATTTCCAATAACCATATTGGCCCTTTACGCTATTTTTGATTTCGTTTCCTTATCGAATTCTATATATATATCGATATATAGATTTCTAATTGTCAAATTTCTTAAAAATATTCTAACTCCTTAAATTTCCGGAAAAATTCGCCATAACCTCCCCTGTATCGGGAGCATCGGGAAATTTCAAATAGCATCCCGGTATCTTCCAATCTCAAAAAGAAAAAGAAAAAGCCAAGCGGCTTGCCGATACGGCGCATAAAACCTCATATATGAATTAAACATGTACCTTTTTGTCGAGCACTACATTTATAACTTCATATACTTCATCCCAAACCTGCTTAACACATATTCACCTGTTTGCAATTCAATTCAATACCATCTAATCGCTTGAATTCAGTTTCGCCCATTTATTCTTTAAATTGGTCCTTTTGCCTATTTCACTTTTTGTTGAACATAACATGCTCAAATTTGATTCCACTTGCTTATACAAATCAAATTCCCTTTTTTCCATTTCTAGTTTCATATTTGGTTTGAATATGAAATCACAAGTTAATCTACTTATTCACAGTTTGCTCGATTCAATCGTTTTAACTAATTCATTTGTCAGTTTGCAAATTAACTCTTTTTCCTATATCACTTTGATATTTGAATATAACCTATCCAAATATATTTCAACTTGATTATACTAATTTAATTTCATTTTCAATTTACGTTCTATATTCGATTTCAAATATATATTTAAAAATTCCCTTCACCTTTCAAAGTTCATCGTCAAAATTCGATTAACTAACTTCTCTTTGTCTTAGTCAACTCTATTCAATAATCAAAATATGATTATTGATTTTAAAAACCATTTCTTTCACTTCACTTAAGTTCGCATATATTTTATAACTCAAATCTGAGATTTCCTAAATAGAAATTCGGATTTTTATTGGTTTAAAATCCTTTTATAAAATGAAATAAACCGTTATGGTTTTTAAATAGTTCTGGCGCTGTTTTTCTGAAAATTTGATTTTGACATAACTCAAAATCTATACGACGAAATCCAGATTTTTCTCCTTCATTAGAAACTATTATCAAATCGGTCCTGACGTTTCTTGTTTCGAAGAATTCCGACTTCAATTGCGCTCTGTATACTCAATTGAAGTTTGAATCGCTATTTTACGAACTGCAGCGCTGCGGCGAGTTCGTTTTAATTATATTTATATATATAAACTTTTTAAACTTCTTAAAAATGAATTCAACTTCGTTTTAACCTTATTTGAATTCCTTGATTCAAATTCCAATCTCACTTTTGAATTCTATATTTCAAATCCCAAATCCTTTTCTATTTGATATTCAAATTCAATATTTGAATTTCTATTTGAATTCCCTATATTCAAATTCTAGACTTGAATTCATTTGAATTCTCTTATTCAAACTTTATACTTAAATTCCATTTGAACTTCTATATTCCCATTTCTATATTTGAATTCTATTGAAGTTCAAATATTCAAACTCCTTTTTAAATTCTATATTCAAAATTCCATAGTTTTAAACCCATTTGAATTTCATATTCAAATTCCATAGATCAAATCCGATTTGAATTCAATTTGAATCTCTTATATTCAAATTCCATTTTCCTTTTCCATTTGAATTCTAATATTCAAATTCATCTCCAATCCCATTTGAATTCTAATATTCAAACTTATTTTTTTACACCATTTGAATTACTTCACTCAAATCCATTTGAATTCCCTTAAATTCAAATTCCATTTCAAAACCCTTTGGATTTCCTATTTGAAATCCTATTTGAAATTCCATTTCCAATTCTACTTTGAAAATCCTATTTCAAAGTTTATTTCAAATTCTATTTTGAAATCTCATATTCAAATTTCTACTTGAATTTCGGTATTCAATTCCATGTTCAAATTCAATACTTGAATTTCTATTTCAAATCTCTATTCACATTTCATATTTAAATTCCATTCAAATCTCTATTCAGATTTCACATTCGAATTCTTCTTTGAAATACTATATTTCAAATTCTATTCAATTCTTCTTTGAAATTCTATATTTCAAATTCTATTTTGAAATTCTACCTTCAAATCTCTATTTGAATTTCTTTATTCGAATTCCTTTGAATTCAAATCTTATTTTAATTCCTTGAATTCAAATTCTATTTTTCAATCTTATTTCATTTATTCGAGTTCTATTTGAACTTCTATTTGAATTTCTAATATTCAATCTCCTCTTAAAATTCAAATATTTAAACTCCTTTTAAAATTCAAATGTTATACTCAAATTTCATTTGAGTTATATATTTAAAAATTCCATTTCACATCCTATTTGAAATTTCATTTCAAATTCCAATTTCACGCTGGTATTTCTATTTCTGAATTATCAAATGATAATTTTTTTTTCACTTCATTTATAACTTCGTTATAAAAGAATTATTTATAAACTTCGTTTATAAAGAAACTACTTGTTTTATTTTTCAAAAACAAGTTTATATTTTATTCCATTTTAAAAATTCAAATTCTATTTAAAAGTAGAATTTTCCTTTTTAAATCTCCAATATCCTTTTTACGATATTTTAAATACATTAACGCTTAGCCCAGTGATATTTAAGCCAATCAAATCACCCAATTTCCAATCATTTGATTTTTTTACACGTCATATATGAAAAATATATATGGAATCAAACAAACAACAAACAAACAGATAATATATTTTTGAGGAATCCAGTTGGATTCCTCCAACCTGTTTTCCTGCATCCACAGATGTTAGCACATAAATAATACCCATTCTGCTTCGTGGCAGAATATCGCGGTATAGAAGGTCATCCACTAATCATAGCGTGGGGCGTATAGGGTAATCATCCGCTATGAAACTGCGGGCATCCGCTAATGAGACTGCGGGAATCCAACCAATCAATCAACCCAATATATATATATATATATATAGCCTAAATAACTAATATATATAAAACAACCAGAAAACACTCACACAAGCAACAAACAATTATTTTTAATGAAATAAAAATAATTCTAAAGGTGAGTGAGATTTACTCACCAGGATTTTGCAGTTGTCGAATATCCTGTTTATTTCCAAATCATCGACTATGAATCTTCTCGAATGAATTCGCACCTACGATAATTTGATTTAAATTTCCTGATTAATATTTATCTAAATTAACTATTTAAATAAATAAATTACTTTCCTATATTTTCCTTCTTCTTTTAGTGGTTATTAACTGAAATCTTACTTAACAAATTCCCTTTTATTTAAACCAATTTTCCAACATCATAATCATTTTATTTAACCATAAAATGATTTACAATTAAAATGATCTATTTACAAAATGATTTATTACAAAAATTTATTTCCAGTTTTCCTTTAGATATAACCCGGATGGTATTTCCACTTGATTTCTCCCAGACAATGTCTTCTTTAAAGCCATTGATTTTAATGTAATTAAAATCTAATTACTTAATTTAAAAACTGATCTTACTGTATAAATTTAAGTAAACAAGGAAAATTGGTTTTCACCTTAGTTACCTTATCCTCAAATCAACGCAGAACTTGGAACCAAAACCCAGCTCCTCAGTTCGACCTTCATCAGAATCCCATCGCACTTCGCGATTCACGACGCATCGCGACCCCCTAACTACTCCACTGCAGAACCCCATGGCTTACTCTACTCTCGCACCCCTCAACACAGTCGAAAACCCTCTGCAACTCCGCTCAACTATAGCCAACAACAACCACCTCCCCTTTGAACATCCACGTCGCCACTGTTCAAGCGCCGATTTCCCCCTCAGAATCACATCGCAACCCCCTTCATCTTGCCGCCGAGCGTCAGGGAGATCCAGCGTTTATCGCGATATGATTTCGTGATTTTTGATTTGATTTTACTCATTTTTTTTCTTTTTTCTTCCTTTTTGTGGTTTCGATTTTCTGGGGGGGTAGAACGAAAGAGGGAAAAGGATTTAACGGGTATACGAAGTTGATAGGCTAATATATAGAAGCGAAAACAGACAGAATGTCTACGGCATTAAATTTGGCCATTAATTTGCTGTTTTGTTCGATGTTGAGGATGGGAGACAATTTAATCAGCTCGAAGAAAGAATAGCTGCGACGTGAAAACATTTAGGTCGGCTGATTTAAACTTAGGGTGGCCATGATTAGATTAGGTAATTTATTTGATTTTATTTTTATTAAATAACTAAAATATCTCGCAGTCCCCTAGCTTAGTGTCCTAAACTGCTATCTAGTCGCAATGACCGACGTTACAAGATTATAATGTCATTCTGAACCCAATGGAACCCATTCTGAATTTTAATTCGACTTGTATATAAGAGATACAATTTAAATTAAATTTAAAATATAAATCAATTCCAAACAATCTATATATATTACGTTGCATAGATATTTAAACAAAATTTGAACATATATACACCCAAATAATTCAATATAAAATTTATATAAATCGGCTAAATTGTTTTCAATATAGTTTTGACTCTAAATCCGATTGGTTTTTCTTCGTATACGATTATTCAATATATTTGCTATTAAACCATATATCGATTATTAAATCGATAAAAAAATAAAAATTCATTTATATTATATATTCAATATTTAAAATCATACTAAATATTTAAAATAAACTGTTCAAAAATCTGGGTCGTTACAATATGATAGATTAAGAACGTATTTATTACAATCAAACTTTTAAGTTGGTAAAGTAGATTAGACACTTTTCATCAAAAGAAATAAAAACGATATTCAATTAGTACAAATATACGTTGATGATATAATATACGGGTCAACGAATAATCAAATGATTAAAGAATTCTCAAATATTATGACCCGTGAATTTGAGATGAGTCATATGGGTGAACTCACATTTTTCTTAGGATTACAAATAAGGCAACTAGAAAATGGAATATTTATTAATCAAGAAAAATATGCTAGAGATTTAATGAATAAATACAATTTAACCAAAACCAATGGAAGACCTACTCTACAAATGGGGAAGGAAAAGAGGGGGAGGGAGGAGAGAGAGGCACGAGAGGGGGGGTTGCCGGAGATGGCGGCGCCGGTCAGCGGGAGACGCGACAGCGGTTGGAGCGACGACAGAGGTGCTGAACGATGAAGGATTGAGTGGTTTTTTTCTTCATTGAATGGTATGTGAGAGAGAGAATGAATGGGGTTGACTTTATATAATAATATATATATTTTATTTCCAAAAAGTTACTTTTTCATTCGAACCCCAAATCGAACCCAACGATTGTCGCCCCTAGCTAAATACCCCCATTCTAAACACAATGGGATATGTCCGGTAAGCCAATTCGACTGTTTTGGTCAGTTTCTGTTAAAATCAAAATATAAGTTAATTTAACGTTCAAAATAGATTTCAACTACATTTTAATTTACCGAAGCCACATACTGACTCCAAAAATTCCAAAAAAATAAATCTAGCTATGTTTTGACGATACAGTCCTAACAAAACTAATTTCATCGAATTTGGAGATCGTTTGAAAAACGGTCATTTTTGAGTCGATTAAATTCAAACTGAATTTACCAAACACGTTTAAATTCACCACGCTCACATATTAATTCCAAAAATTATGAAAATTGGAATCTAGCAATAATTTGACATTTCGGTTCCAAAAGTAGTCTCTTTGAAAACGGAGGTCGTTTGCAAAATGGCTATTTTTAAGGGCTATATATTATTTAAAATTCCATAGCGACTATTCTGAATTTTCAACTGGACATAACTTTTTATTCCCATTATGAAATCTGGATTTTTCACATTCGTTGGAAAGATATTTTCAAACAGATTCTAATATTTCTGGTTTTACTGAAATTCGATTTGTTTTGTTCTTGTACATTCATTTGTAATTTGTAATCGAAATTTTAAACTACCGCGCCATTTCAGGCTCGTTATAACAAATTTATTCATTCTAACTTCGATTTAAATAAATTTTTAGTCGTTATTATTTAAAATAATTCATTTTAAATATTCAAAATTTAGTAAAATAGCTAAAATATTTTTTTTAAATTGGTTACGATTTTCCGGGTTGTTACAAATAATTTTCTTTAAAACTATTTACCTTATAACTATTTTATTTTATTATTTAGTTTAAATTAACAATTTTAATATTTAACTATTTATTTTATAAACTATTTTAATATTTTACCTATAGATTTTACTAGATCTGTAATTCTATTTTAAATACAAATTATTTATTTTCAAACTATTTATATCATATATTAAAACTAAAAAAATATTTTTAACTATTTTAAATTATTTTAAAGTTGGAATTGTTTCAAGATTTTAAATTAGTAAAATGTAGATTTTATGATGAATAATATTCTCTCTTGAATATTGAAATGATTTTTATGAAAAGTTGATATTTTGATATGAAGTACGAACCCCTTTAAAATGTAAAAGAACTGACCTGTGTGAAAAATGTAAACGATTGGTTGTTAGAGAGACCGGGATCGGATATTGTCATACTTTCTACCAATACAAAAAACCACTTTAACAACTGTGTACGCGGCGGAGTTCCAGAATGAAGTAGGTTAATTTGGAGGCGATTACTAGATTTGAAAAAAGAGAACGATGATGGATGCCTTGACCTTCGGGTCATAATTAAAATGACTAAAACAGGGCTATACCGTGATTAAGTAGGGTTAGCTACCTCCATCAGCAACACTTCTTCCTTTATTAGTACAGTCCCTCGGTTTGATTGATTTGATTTGATGTGCATCCATGATTTGGGAGTGTTGTCCGATGTGGGCGGTAATCGCGGCTATGCGTTACCACCAGTCCGGGCATGCAACTAGTAAATTCATACTCTGGGCATTTCTCACGTGCCTTGTCATATTATCATAATCGCGCCCCCTACGACTTTGATTTTACGTTGTTATATCACGACGCACCCTATCCGCCGATGTATTGGTGTGTTATATGCAAACTGTAAGACAATGGTATAAACGGTGTAAGGGTAACAGTGGTAATCCCGCTTACACTATTTTAATATTTTATATTTAACCATAGACACTATTATAACAACGTATTATATTATATAGTATCTAGTTTAACGGATCCTTAGGAGATGGAAATTCCCGTAACATCTCTTAAGTTATTCACCCATATTATTGCATGAATTTGATTAGACTAATATGAAAATATTTTAGTTATAATCCGAATGTTTTTATCTTTTCATTTATGCTTGTGTCAACCTGAGTTTTCAGTTATTGAAGATACCATTATGGAGATGAAGATGGAGCTCAACAGACGTAATTATTTCTATTATTCCGCTGCAAATATTGGTATGTTTATTATAGTTAACTCTGATAATTGTTGTAAAATAAAATCAAATGTATGTTTTAAAAACTTCATGAACTGTTATTTAATTATTATATTTTGTACTTCCGCTGTGAGATCCTGTGTTTGTTTTTCTTCTTCCCTGCTTTTTCTTATATAAATTCCAATAATTATCCGTATTTTTGATTTGTGTATGTCAACATTGAGGATCATTTTCGATTTGAACAGTTAAAAATCTCGGATGTTACATTAAATTTCAGTAAGCATTTGCAGTACATCCTTCATCGATTCCTCCAATTTCACGAATCTCACAAGCGTAGTTTGTTGAAATGGACCTTTAGGAGGTTCCGTAAACAAAACAGGAGTATTCTGATTGATATTATTAAGGATGCCATTGTTTTAATTGTTTGAGAATTTTTCCAGAGAGAAAATGAAGAGATAAAGTAGAAAATTCGAAATAATAAGTTTAAATATAGGTTGTATCTAACTTTTGATGGGAATTAATTTTAAAAATCTGGCAGTTATATGTTGACATGTAAAATAATGTATGTCGACATGTAAAACAATGTATGTCGACATATGTGTATTTTTTATTTTTATTTTTATGATTTTTATTATATTATATTATATATATATATATATATATATATTAATATATTTAATTACTCTATTTCACTAAAGGAACAAATGTGTAATTCTCTTCTAAATTTAGTAAATGTTGCTTCATTTAAAGGTTTGGTTAATATATCGGCTATTTTTATTCCTTTTCTATGAAATCTTGTGAAATTTTTTCTTTGCTTACGTTATCTCTTAGAAAATGATATCCTATATCTATATGTTTGGTTCTCGAATGATGAGCTGGATTTTTAAATATATTTGTAGCGCTTGTATTATCACGATATATTGGTGATTTATTTATATTTAATCCAAAATCTTTTAGAGTTTGTTGCATATATATTACTTGTGAACAATCCAAAGCAGTAGATTTATATTCTGCTTTAGTTGTAAACAAGGATACTGTATTTTTCTTTTTACTAAACCATGAGACCAGAGAATGACCTAAGAAGTGACACGTTCCACTAGCACTCTTACGATCTGATTTACATCCTGCGTAGTCAGCGTCATAATAGGATATTAAATCAAACGAATCAATTTTAGGATAAAATAATCCAAAATCTAACATATGTTTTACATATCATAGAATACGTTTTACGGCTTTTAAGTGAGCTTCTTTAGGTTGAGAGTGATATCTTGCACAGGGGCATACACTATGCAATATATCTGGTCTACTAGCGGTTATATATAATAACGATCCTTTCATTCCTCTATATAATTTTTGATCAATGCCTTTTGATGTATCATCCTTACTTAGGGATATATTAGTTGCCATAGGCCGACGCTGCCCACAACCCCAAATCGAGACGCCCTAGCCATCGTCGTGGCCCCCACTGCCACCGCCACCACTTGCGCGCACCCTCCCCACCCCCGACGTTCTCTAGCAACCCTCCTCCCTCTTTGAACATCAATGGTGAGTTCTAATTAATTTATTTTCTTCATAGGAAATTGATTAGGTTAATTAAGTAATTAAGGTATTATTTTTAAATCTGATCTATTTATATATATATATAAAGCTAGGATTTTTATTTAGGTAAAATTTAGATTTTTTATGTATATTAATAAGATAAAAATGAGTTTTTTTTTATGATTAGCAATATAAAAATGATATTTTTATATATATATTAGCAAGGTAAAAATGAGATTTTTATTATATGATTAGCAATATAAAAATTAGATTTTTATAGAAGAATTAGCGATACAAAAATTAAATTTTTATATATGGAGTAGTGGTATAAGAATATGATTTTTATATATGCATAGCGTTATAAAAATATGATCTTTATAATATATGTAGTGAGATAAAAATGCGATTCTATATATAGCTTTAGTTAAAAATATAAAGATGAAATTTTTAAAAAGGTAAAAATGAGATTTTTATCATATGAATCATAATGTTTTTAGTTAGAGATAAAAATTCGATTTTTAGTTATATAAAATTCGATTTTTAGTTAGATAAAAATTCGATTTTTAGTTATATAAAAATTCGATTTTTAGTTATATATAACGATATAAAAATGTGATCTTTTATATATATAAAGCGATATAAAAATATGATTTTTAAATATATAAATATCATATTAAAAATGTGATTTTTACTATGAACAGCGTCAAAAAGGTAGCGTTGGAATTTCGGGTAAATCCAAATGGTTCACAAATTCAGAAATTGAACTGGAGGAGTGGATCCTAAAGGTGAGAACTTCTCACTCTAATTTATTTTCTAGTTAAATATATATATTAGGATGTAGACGGTGCTTAGTAGCACCCGGCACCTTTGTTTGAAACCATGGTTGTTTGGTTGTTTCCTTTGATTGTTTATTTGTTTGAATTTGGTTTGGGATGTGAATTGAATTGATTAGAATTGGTATGTGTATGGCACGAGCCAGTATTAGGCGAGGGATAAGACTAGACCTTATTCTAGTTCTAGTATCGCGCCATTATGCTGCCAAAATTTTCTAAAAATGTTAGAACCATAAAAATATCATTTTTATTGTATAATGAACTGTATAAAATATTCATGTGTTGAAATAAATATTTTATCATTAAAAATATAATTTTTAATGAGTATATGAATGAAAATAAATATTCGTTTACAAATCGAATGATTTTTTTATGTACACACATTTGACTGATATTGATTGGGACGATATATTTTACACATCGCCCAACTACACAAATAAAATCTGTGTGTGTTGATTGAAACCCCACACGGGTATTGGAATGATATTTGACGTACACTAATCCCAATTGTTTAGTTGTATGTCAATCGATTGGTCAACAGATTGTTGTAAGCGTTATTTATTTATATTTAATGCTTACACAGTTGTGTAATGAACTCTGAATGATGGTTGACTGTGTCTGATTATTGTTGTGTACACGTGTGTATGAAATCCATATAAATAAAATTATATGGTTATTGACTATGTCTGATTCCAATTCGGAAAGAACGAATATTTTAAATTAACGAATATTTTAAAATAATATTCAGTAATGGATCAAAATATGTTTTTGATGTCCGATTTGGGATGGACACGAAAATATATAAAGCCGTGTTGATTAGATTAACGCCATTTTGACGTGCACGATATTTATATCAATTTCATTCATTTTTATAATGAATATCGAAAAGGAAATGATTTCAAAATCTGAAATTTTGAAAATATTATCATTTATATATTATAATGATATGGAATATTCAATTTTGAATTAAAATTGAAAAATGAAGTTGAAATCATTTTTAAAACGAATTTAAAATGATTTATAAAATACAATTTAAATGGAGATTGATGAAATATATATAAGATATATATTATATATATTTAATGGCCTGAATAGATCGCGCCGCACCGTGACCGTTAGCAAATTTTGACCATTGACTTCAAATTGACATTACAGGAGAACCGACCGTCGGATTCTCCTAAAACCGGAACCATTGGGTTCGTATCGAAAAGAGCTTTCCAACAAATATAAGAGATTTGAAATATAAAGGTTGGATTTGGAATTATGTCCAAATCAAATTTGAAAAAGGTCGTTGTAAGTGCAGTTCGATGACCGTTTATGGAAATCGACTAAAATGGCCTTAATAAATTTGTTAAAAATATTGATAATTTGTGTAAAATCATAATAAATGATTTGGAAAGAATTGGGATAAAAAATTTCATATTTGAAAAGATAAAAATATATTTTTATCGAAATGAACTCGTTATTAACTAGAATTATAATCCAATTTTTTTTAAATAAATAAATTGTATTAAGAATGGGTTTTAATATAACCAGAAATTCCAATATACGAATTGAAGTGGATTTGAATGGAAATCTTCTTTGGAATATTTCGATGTTGGATTTCATGATTATACTGATATTGTTATGGGAATTTGGAAGATATAGTTATATCGTTATTTTCAATACGATATTTGTTGGTTTCAGAATTTGATATTGAATATAAGCCGATATAATTTCTATTCAAAGCCTTGTATTTGATATCGAATTGGATTTTTGGGTTTGTCGTGAACGGTGTCTTAAATAACACTATTCTTAAACCCAGTTGAGAAAAGGAATAAATCTTTTAATTGAAATTTAGTGAAGTTTTCCAAATTGGAATTGAATAAAAGAATTGGATTCTGGGTTTGTCGTGAATGGTGTTTTCAATAACTGTAATGTCCCGCATTTTCTGACCATCTACTTGGAATATTTTATTTATTTATTTTTTTTGAAAACCAAAAATGTGTGATCTTCTAAGAAGAAGAGAGCACACATATATATCATAATGACATAAAAATACAGAGTCCCAATAAAACTCCCTAGGAGTAAAACAACCAGCAACACTCCGAATGACAACACAACTCTAGAAAAGTATTTGGTAATAGATAGATGAGCTCTGGATAAACCACCGCCCATCTACTCCTATATCGAATTCCGGCAAGGCCACCACCCGATATAGAAGTATATCTACTCCAATACTATAATCAAAACCTCCTAGGAAGAATAATAAGAAGTACAACCCACACCAACTCTCAAAGTATAGTCACAATAAGAGCTCCACCAAAAAAACCAAGCATCAAAACCAGATAGCTATCCATATATTCCACCAATATGCACTTCCACCCAAAAACATATATGTGTCATAAGCAGAAATAAATGCTGAAAGGAAATAATTTATGAAGAACCCCAAATTTGAAGCAATCCATGCATTTCTTCAATATTCCTTCCACCTGAAAACCTGAATAATAACTACAACATCCCTCATTAGTTACCATCACATATATGTATGGATATATTATGTATATATAAATGTATAGAAGTATATTTATATATACATTATATGTCCATACATATATATGATAAAAAGTAAAAAAACAAACATTTCCAAAATTAAAATTTAATTTCTATGCACTAATACGAAACCTATTATTTCCAAAATATCTAATGATACTCTTAAATAACTCCAAATTAGACCTAACTTTTTGCAACAAGTTTCCAGAACTCAAATCTCTAAAATACTTATAACATGGGGTGGTCATCCATTCCAAACAGAAATAAACTATCTTTATGATTAAATTATCAGGGGACACTGAAATAAAATAAAAAAGTCTTTGATTCCTTTCCATCCAAATGAACCAACTAATGATAATAACTAACGAATCCATTACATATCTCTGTTTTGATTTATATGTAAGTCTATAGTGATTCCAATATTTCTCACATTTATTAAATATATTCACACTAGACATAACAAAAATCCTTAGCACCATAGTTAAAATATAATTGGACAATTTACAAGAAAAGAATATATGGTCAACATCTTCCTCTGAATGACTACAAAAACAACATTTAACATCCAACACAACATTCTTCTTCTTTAAAAGCTCAACTGTGTTAAGCTTCTTATGGATAATCAACCACATAAGAAACTTAGCTTTAGGAGGAGAATTTGATTTCCATATAAACTTAAAAGGAAGCAATGACATACTAGGGAAATTGATAAGTTTGTACATTGAATTGACTGAGTAGACTGAACTCTTATCCAATCCCCAACTAATGGTATCCCTAAACTCATACAGATGGTATAAGGTTAATTTTGCTTTCAATAGGGCCAATTGTCTTAGTAAATCCCCATCTAAAATATTAACAAATGAAAACTCCCATGGGGGTTCTAAATTTCTTCTATAAACATCCGCAATTAATGAATTCTTGAAGTTACAAACATTAAAAAGTTCAGCAATTAAAATATTGGTTCGGATTTAAATAATCGATTTTTACCATTTTAATTTAAATATTTAAATTATATTAATAATATTTAATTTCCAGAATATTGGAAAAATGCTGAATATGCTGTATAATATGATCGGGCGATTTTAAAATGGCTTAGTATCATTCGTATTGAAAACATCATGGTGATTTCGTTTATAAAACGATGTTATAACGTTTAATTTATAATTTAATTATAAAATGAGCAGCAGCGGCGCGGTTGTTCGTAAATTGGCGTTTTGAACTTTAAACGGCTGTACAGGGCCCAAAATGAGTCGGATTTTCTCGAAACAAAAAACGTCGGAATCTGTTGGATAATATCTTTCTAACGAAAGAGAAAAATCGAGTTTTCGTGTTGTAGATTTTATTTTATGTCCAAATCAAATTTTGAAATAGTCGCTGTGGAATTCCTTTATAAATTTTATCGTTAGTTATATTAAAAAAGGGGTTTTTAAATTTTTATAATATCAATTTGGCTTCAAACTCAACCCGAGCAATTTTATTTTAGTAGTATACGATATTCTTGTAACGACCCATATTTTCTGCCTATTTATTTGGAATATTTCTATTATTTTTATTATTTAAAATATTGGTTTGAATTTAAATAATCGAATTTAATGATTTTATTTGGAATATATTATTCAAATAAATAATAAAATAATATTTTAATTTCCAGAATATTTGGGGAAATATAGAATTTGAAATATATTGTGACCGGGTAGTTTAAAGTGGTCAAATATTGGTTATATTGAAAATATAGTGACGATTTCGATTCGAAAACGACGGTTGAGCGATATTGTTTATAATTTAATTAAATAATGAGCTGTAGCAGCGCGACAGTTCGTGATTTGGCATTTTGAACTTCAATTGGTCGTACCGAGTTCAAAATAAGTCGGATTTCCTCGAAACAAGAAACGTCGGGACCGGTTTGACTATATCTTTCCAATGGCAGAGAAAAATCCAATTTTCATCGTGTAGATTTTATTTTATGTCCAAATCAAATTTTGAAAAAAACGCTATGGAATTTCCTTTATATATTATATCGATTATTTATATAGAATAAATGGTTTTTAAATTTTTAAATATCGATTTGGCTTGGAATTCAACCCGGGATATTTTATTGTGGTTGTATACGATATTCTGGTCGTGTATGGCCAATGGCAATTTTTAATATTATTATATTGAGGAATTTTAAAATTGATTTATTTTATTTGAATTGGCCAGTTATAAAAGGGACATTTTTCAAACGACCTCTGTTTTCGACGAAACAAATTTTATCGGGACCGCAACAGTAAATTATTGCTAGATTTCAAGTGGCGTGTCAATCGGGGTTAATTTGTGAGCGTGACAAAATAAAATACAAGTAAAAACGACCATTTGAACATGAATGAGGGCCATTCGAGCAAACGAACTCGGAATTCGACGAAACAAGTTTCATTAGGACCATATCGTCAAATTATTCTATGTCGTCCAGTCGCGTCTCGAACGGGGCTTGTATGTGAGCGTAGCAGCGAATAAACAACGTTTAAAATAGCGATAGGTACGAAATAAAAATCGTTAGTCAACGTCGATCGTCACATCGACTTAAAATATATTTTCTCCACTCTATATATACCCTATACTTCAGAATTTTCTGCCACAACCCATTCTTCACATTCACATTTTGTAAAAAGGTCCACTTTTACAATTTAATTTATTTCTCTCGTTTGGTAAAGAATTTGGGGGGGGGGGTTCAAAAGGGGAAGTTGTAGATCGGGACCATATTTACTTGCTGAGAAAAATTGGGGAGGTTCCGTCGACTGTGGTGGCCGGAATTGAGGTTAAACCTTGAGCTTCTAGTTTCGGTTTTGGCCCAAATTGCAAGGATCTATTCGATTTTAGATGTTAGGACCTTAGGGGTTTTGAAGAGCAGAGTCAGGCGGAGGTTTTGGTGGTGGTCTCGGGGTATGAAATGGTCTGTGGTGGTCGTAGTTGTTAGATGAATGTGGGGTGGTGTTTTGAGTTCGGTTTTGTTTAATGGTGGCGGTTTTGGTGAAATTCCGGCCGACTGGGTGGTCTAGGGGGATGCTGGCTGAAGGCCGATGGAAGAGGTGAAGGTGGCGGTGACATGGGCGGTGGTCCGGTCGTTGATAGGTTTCTGTGGCGGTCGAATTAGGGGTTTGAATTGAATTGAATTGGGGGTAACGGAAATTCACGGCGATTGGGGAGGAGTTGGCCACTGGCGTCGGGGACGGTTGAGCCAGGTGGAGCGGCACATCAGAGGATGGTGTCAGGTGGGTGTCAGAGCATCGGTGGGCGGTGCTGGGACCTTGGGAAGGGGATGAAGTTGTTCGTTCAGAAGAAGAAGAGGGACGTTTTTTTTAGTATCGGGTTTCAGATATCAACGAAGGGGAAAACGCGTTTTGACATCTGACGTGGCATGGTTTGTTATAAGGTAATGATTAGTTAATTATTTAATTAAATTATTTATAATTTAGTTTGTTTTAAATCTCGTATATATATATATATCAAACTTTAAAATAGCGTAACTTGCTCATACGATAACGAAATTTAATGCAACTGGATCCGTTGGGATCGCAGGGACGAGGCCTAGGTGATGGCACTGACTAGGCACTGATCTGACGCCGTTAAAATTTCAGTAAAGTTTGAATGTACGTTCAAGATTTAAAGGAACAAATGCGTCAACCGTGCACCGTATAAATCTAGTGAGTTAATTCTCACACCTTCTGGAGTCCTAGGATGTGGTAAATCCATAGAAAAATATAATCTAAAATTTACAGTATAAATTGGTTGATTGGATGCGATGGATGCAAATTGGTTGTTATGGTTTGTTTAGTTGCAGTTATGTATATTCCGTCATTTATTTAATTCGTATATTTTTATCAGCTGATATCTGTGATGTAGAGGAGGATAGGTTGGAGGAATCCGACCGGATTCCTCAAATAAACTGTATTTTTGTTTGTTGTGCATATATATGAATTGTTCACCCCGACTGACAACAAAACCTGTCTGTATGTTGATGGTTGAATAAATATTCACCTATGTGTGTTTAAAATCAACCGACAGTGTTGATTGGGTAATTGGCAGTGAATGGCCTAAAATGTTTTGTTTCTGACGTCAGTTGATCATTCGGTGAATTGACGCGGTTGAAATCATAAGTTCTTTTATAACTGAATAAAGTTCTTCAATTATTTTGTGTAAATATTTAGATTTTGAAATTTACAAATATATGTTTTAAATCAAGTTTATATAAGAAATTGTATAAGTGGTTTATACAGGATTTAAAAACTAGAAAGGCAAAGAAATCACCTGTGGGGTGGTAAAGTAGAATAACAATATCTTTTTACAATTAAATAGTAATTTTAAATAAATTAGATTATTTGATTAAATTAAGAAGGGCAAATGACAAACGAAATCAATTAATAGTTAACTGATATGTACGGTTGGTAAAATCCGCCGTTTTCGAGCAAAATGGACAAAGGAATAAATTTTGATTTAAATATTCGTTAAGGTTTAGCGAATAGTGTTAAATATTAGTTAATCTTCGATTTACCATAATATAAAGAAATTATTGAATTGGTTATTGTTAATAACCTTAATTATTATTGAATAAGCTTATAGAAAATGATAATAATCCTATTATTAAGGTCAAAGTAAACTATATTTTAATATGGTTAATGTTAAAGCTAATTATTCTTTTATTTATGTAACAACCCGGAAATGCGAGCCAATTTAAAAATTTTATTCAATTTTAGCGAATTTTGAACATTTAAAATAGATTATTTTAAATAATATCGACGAGAAATTTATTTTGAATAGAATCGAACGTATATATTTATATACGTCGTCGTTAGAATATAAATAATTATATATAATTATAAAAGGTATTGAAAATGGAGCGGTAGTTCGATAATTCGATTTCAAAATTCAAATGAATGTACAGGATTCAAAATAAACCGGATTTTAGTAAAACCAAAAATATTCGAATCTAATCAAGAATATATTTCCAACGAATCCGAGAAATCAAAATTTCATAGCGGGAATCAAAAGATACGTCTAGTTGAAAATTCTGAATAGTCGCTATGAAATTCAGGCCCTTAAAAATAGCCATTTTGCAAACGACCTCGGATTTCGACGAAACCACTTTTGTTGGATCCGTGATGTCAAGTTATTGCTAGATTCCAAATTTCATAATTTTTCGAATCAATATGTGAACGTGACAAAGGAAAACGCGTTTGACCAGTTTCAGTTGATTTTAATCGACTGGAAAATGGCCATTTTTCAAACGGTCCCAGAATTCGATGAAACTAGTTTTGTTAGGACCGTATCGTCAATACGAAGCTAGAAAATATTTTTTTGGAAATTTTAGAGTTCGTATGTGACCCAGGTAAATTGAAATGCGCGTTCAAATTCAATATATAGAGTTATATGTTGATTTTAACGGAAACTGATCGAAACAGTCGAATCAGCTTACGGTACATATCCCATTGTGTTCAGAATGGGGGTAATTAGCTATGGACGACAGGCGGTGGGCCTCGTTTAGAGGTCGAAAATAAAAGTTGCTTTTTGGAAGATAATTAAATAAAATAATTGAAATAATCCCCTATTCCATCTCCTGTATTCATTCAGCCCCCCCCCCCCCCCCCCCCCGTTAAAGTTCATTTCAAAATCGAAAAGAAAAGAAAAAACGTCGCTGGCGATTTACCACCGCCCCACCCCCTCTGCCGCCGGTGCCGCGTCAGGGAGGCGCGCGCCTCCTCCCACCAGACCGCAGCACCCCTCCCTCTTCTTCTCTCCTCCTCTTCCTCCCTCCGTTCGCCGCTCAACACCCCAGCGCCCCCCTTTTCTTCCTCCGCCTTCCTTCCTCCACCTTAAACCACCGCCGCACCCCCCTTTAAAACCCTAGCCGCCTCGATGAAGCCACCCCCCTCGCCCATGCTCCACCGACCACCGCGAGGATGCCACCAAGCCCAGAGACCGCCGCCAAACCCCTCCTCTCCTTCAAAGACAATGTATGTTTTAATTTTCAGTTTTATTTATTTTCCTTGAGTTAAAAACTGAATTTTTGTTCGATAGGAAAGTTAAAGATAGAATTTTTATTCGATAGGAAAGTTAAAGATATGATTTTTATATGATAAGGAAGTTAAAAATATAATTTTTATCGTATGTAAAGGTTGAAAATATAATTTTCATATTATATAGATAATAAAAATATAATCTTTTATATTGTAGAAGTATAAAAATATAATTTTTATATAGGTAAGATAGTAAAAATATCATCTTTATATATGTAACGAAATAAAAATCTGATTTTTATTATATATATATATAATGAAGTAAAAATGCGATTTTTATAGTGATGAAATAAGAAAATATAATCTTTATATTTGAAAAGGCGAAATCTTTATATTTAAAAAGGCGGAATCTTTATATAGAGAATACCGTGATAAAAATATAATCTTTATTGTATGAACATCGATGTAAAAATAGAATTTTTATCTATATAGTAGCGATGTAAAAATAGAATTTTTACCTATGTAGTAGTATTATAAAAATATGATTTTTATATACATAGCAACAATATAAAAATGTGATTTTTATATATGTAGTGGCTACGGGCAACGAAAGTGACAAAAGGCGAGAACGACGAAGATGTCTACATAGGAAGAGTCGTGGTATTGGATTAGCTAGTCGGCGAGAGCTTCTCACTTTAAATTTCTTTTTCTAGTTATATATATACTAGGATGCAGACGGTGCTTAGCAGCACCCGACACCCGTCATCCACAGACCATGGATGGCTTGTATGCTTGTTTGATGTGTTGTGAAATTTGTTTGTGATGTTGATGTGAAATCGATAATAAAATGTAGATGGTTGAAATAAATTAATTATCGTTAAAAATATAATTTTTAACGTGAAAGTGAATAAATAAATATTTATAAACAAATCGGTCGATTTGTTTATATACACTGATTTGACTTATATTGATTGGGATGATAAATTTTACACATCGCCCAACTGCACAAATAATATTCAGTGTTTGTTGATTTGAAACCCCACATGGGTGTTGGGATGATATTTGGCGTACACTAATCCCAATTATTTAATTGTATGTCGATCGATTGATCGACAGACTGTGTAAGCATTGATTATTTATATTTGATGCTTATGCAGTTATGTGGTGCACTTTGGATGATGATTGATTGTTTATCGTTGCTAGTATATACATGTGTTGTATGGAATCCATATAATTAACATTATATGGTAATTGACTGGGCCTCATTCCAATCGGGAAAATAATGAATATTATAAAAGAAAATTCATGTGTTGAATATAAAAATAGTCATGTGTCGACGATTTTCATGTGTTGAAACTATTCATGTGTTGAGTAAAATATTTGAACAATAAAATTTACATCTTTATCATATTTAAAATTAGAAACTACCTCACGGTGGAGTCTGATTTGAAAATCAAACGATAGATACCATAATTTTATAAAATATTTTACATAACAAAAATAGTTGTGCGTTAACAGTACTCATGTGTTGAGATTGGTCGTGTGTTGAAAGAAATATAGATTCATGTGTTGAATAGAATAAATATTCATTTGTTGAATAGAATAACGAATTTATTGAAATATATAAAGCCGTGTTGATTAGAGTCGCGCCATTTTGACGTGAACGATATTTATATCGATTATATTCGTTTTTAAAATGAATATAGAAAAGGAAGTGATTTCAAAATATAACGTTTTGAAAATATTATCATCTATATAGTAATGATATGAAATATTCAATTTTGATTTGAAATTGAATATAGAGTTGAAATGGTTTGGAAAACGAATTTAAAACGATTTATAAAATACATTTTAAAAGGAAATCGACGATATATATATATAATGGCCTGAATAGAACGCGCCGCGCCACGGCAGTTCGTGAATTTCGACCATTGACTTCGAATTGACGTTGCGGGAGATCCGACCATCGGATTCTCCTAAAACCGGAACCGTTGGGTTCGTATCGAAAAGGGCTTTCCAATGAATATTAGAAATTTGAAATCTAATGGTTGGATTTGGAATTATGTCCAAATCAAATTTGGAAAAGGTCGCTGTAAGTGCAGTTCGATGGCTGTTGATGGAAATCGACTGTATGGGCCTTGATAAAATTATTAAAAATATCAATAATTTGTGTAAAATCATAATATGTGAATTGGAAAGAACTAGGATGAAAATTCCACATTTGAAAGGATAAAAATATATTTTTGTCAAAATGAACTAGTTTTGAACTAGAATTAAAATCAATTTATTTTTGAAATAAATAAATTGAATTCGAAAGTGATTTTAAAAATAATCAATATTCCCAATACGTGAATTGGACTAGAGTTGAATCGAAATTATCTTCGGAATATTTCGATATTGGATTTCGTGACTATACAGATATTGTTATGGGAATTTGAAAGATATATTTTATATCGTTATTTCCAATACGATATTTGTTGGTTTCAGGATTTGATATTGAATATAAGCCGGTATATTTTCTATTCAGAGCCTTGTATTTAATATCAAATGTAATTTGGGTTTGTCGTGAATGGTGTCTTCATTAACACTATTCTTAAGCCCAATAGAGAAAAAGATTAAATCTTTCTATTATGATTTAATGAAGTGTATCAATTAAATAATATTTAATTGGAATCGAATTTGAATTGGTCTTTGGGTTTATCGTGAGCGGTGTTTTGAACAACACTTGTTCTTCAACCCGATTAACCATAGAGTGTAATTTTGGGTTTACCGTGAATCGTGTTTTAGATGACATTGGTTCTTTAACCCAGTTTAAGACAGAATATTGATTTTTAAGAAGATTAAAACTAAGTGGAGTTTTAATGAATCTTTAATTAGATTGAAATGTGAATTGATAATTTAAATTATCAAATCTGAAAGGTAATCGAAAATGGAGTACCACCAGTTTTGCTCCAAAGCGATAGTTAAATCTTTAATTAGATTTGAACGTGAAATGGTAATTAACTTTACCGATAACACCGTGGTATTAGATATGGAGTATTACCAGTTTTCTCCATGGGATAAATAGGTTGGGATTGGGAAACAAAACAAATAATTACTTCGGTGTGGTTCGCTAATCCCGACTAGTTTGAAATGATATCCAAAGGAAGATTAAAGAATAAATTTAGAAGAATTTATCTTTGATAAAATTAATGGGAACTTATTCCCCAAGAATGTGATTTTGTGAATAAATGAATATTCTGAATTGGAAGGAGGCGTTTGTTGTGTTTGTGTAACATTTGTTTATCATATATGTGGGTTATTCAGAAAGGCCGGGTTTATACCCATTCTGAATAACCGATTCGACGAGATGTCGAAAATGAAGACGATGGTTGAAGACCGGAAGTCTTCATATCGTTTGGGTGATTACTGATGATCTCGATTAGGCTGTACACCCAAGATGAGGGAAAACAGTTGGTGATCGTCCAGACGTACTTGGAGATGGATGGATATGCAAGGAAAGTGCCTCCGGTTTCGTTCAGACCCAGAACGAACTTGTAAATGGATTGTGTGTCTGACATTGGATTTTATTCTGTGTTGATTGATCTCTATTAAATATACATCTGTTTGGCGGCAGAGGATTTATTCTCTTGCTTAACGCCCTTCTCTGAGACATACGAGCTCAGAGGTTGTATATCGATGGGCATCAATCGCATGGAGTGAATTGCCAATGTGGCACGCGTAAGTGGCAATTGATCAAGGCTTCTGTTGAAAAGCAAAGTCTTGTGGTTGATGATCAAAGCATGGCCTGTGTGGCGCAGCTTTGTGTATAACGTGGATTCGCGAGCCTCACACCTCGGTATGAGTCAAAAACGGGAGACGGACCGTTGGGAGAGCACGGCGTTTCTTTCTAGCTAGGGTCTTGTCAGTGACCTACCAGCCCTGACATTTATATACTTTTTACCTGTGTGGTTGTTGGAATGCGAGGCGCCTCGGATTTTGGTCTGTAAGGACCGGGAAACGTGTGTTCAGGAATTGCCAATCCTCAAAAGTAAGAGAGGACCGGCCCAGCCGATTCCAAGGATCAAAGTGGGGTCCTGAGACATTTGCTAGAGTGTCTCGAACGGAGAGGAGCTTGCCACTTGCCTTGACTCATGATGGAATCCAATTTCCAATACGTGTGTTTTGGTTTTATTTGTAGAGCCTAGTATGGCGACATAGTGGGATGGGGCGCTTATGCCGTCTATGATTGATATTTATGATTGAAATTGTTTTGACACTATACACTTATAATAGTATCAAATACTGTGTTTTTAACGTATCAAGCATGCTTTGGCTTTTATAAGGTAAAAACCCTATCCTCCGGCTTGCGTGGCATTGTGTGATGGGACCTGGGTTGTGAAGGCCCGGCCCGCACCAACCGACATTTACTCCAAAAGTGCGCTGTACACATGTCCAGTTAGCACGGAACGGGTCGTTAGAAGGAAAAAGGGAAGAAGAAAGTGAACTAATCAAGAACCTGTAGAGTGTCTCACAGCGCATAGAATAAAATATAATAATAACATACTTGACATAAAACATGTGAGACAGTGCATAAGCTGAAAACCAGAACTAAACATCATAGCAGCGGAAATTCAAAATACAGCTTATTACAACTTTTCAAACTGTCTCGAAGCAAAATCAAGATAAAAGAGGTACACTACTAATGCCCAAGTAGCGACCACCAACGACACAGGGAGAATATATATATATAATACGTGGAAGCCTCCTGCCCGCCTCCGAATCAGCTACTCGCGCATCACCAGCTAACCTGTCTCTAGTCTGCTCGTGTGAGCACCCAGAGTAATAAGAGGAGACATAAAACTCTGGGTCAGACATAAAGCCTGGTATGAGCGATAAGCATCTAAAGTGAATAATAACAGGTAGACTAAAACATACCTGAACCTGGACCTGCAACCAAAGAGTTAGCACTACATACTGTACAACACTCTAAGGAGCCATATAAAACGGTGTAAAGATACGGAGGTGGGGAAGGTGTGCCTGTCATAGTGATGGTAAACAATCAAACACAGCAACCATCCTCGCATCTCTCACTCAGTGCATAAATCATACGATATTCACCACTTCGTTCACCCCACATGCCTTGCTACGATCACTCTGCCCCATGAAGTCATAAATGGCTTCACTGCACTGATAACGTAGCCACTAATCCTTTGCTATGTCCACTTGCCCCATGGAGTTATTCACCTCATCTGCGCTGGCTCATAGCCTTACTAATCCTTACTATGTCCACTTGCCCCATGGAGTTATTCACCCCATCTGCGCTGGCTCATAGTCTTACTAATCCTTTACTATGTCCACTTGCCCCATGGAGTTATTCACCCCATCTGCGCTGGCTCATAGTCTTACTATGCATCACCTTGCCCCTCGAGTCGTAATGACTCTACTGCACTGATAACGTAGTCTTGCTACCATCACCTTGCCCCTCGAGTCATAATGACTCTACTGCACTGATAAGTAGCCCATCATTCATTTTTTAGTGTTGAATCGAAGTTATGAACGTCGACAACTCCTTAGCACACGTCCCGCAGCAAAGTCCAACCATGAAGTGAACTCATCGGTTCCCAACTGGATCCTGAGCTCTAACTTCCCATATTGGACTACCTTTGCATCTCGGGTTATTGGTCATCAAAGGATCGGTTCGGCCTTTATCTTCTTTCAATGGATCGTGGTACCCTCCAGTTCGTGGCTCCCTGGTGCCCTTCAGTTCATGACCGTGCTTCCTCACCGGTTCAGATTGTGCTCCGCCTTCGTCAGGTCGGATTGGGTCGAGGCACTCCCACTGGTTCGGGTCGTGCTCCATAGCTCGTGGCGCTTCCCTTCGGTCGTGATGCTACTCCCACTTCAGATCGTGGATGCACATCGGTTCGGATCGTGAGATTCTGAAGTGGATCGGGTCGGATCGGAGATGGCATGCGATCGGGTGCTCCAGCGCGTGACGCGGTTCGAGTTCGAGCTCCTCCCACCATTGGATCGTGGTCTCCGGTCTGGGTCGTGGCACATAGGGCGATCCGCGATCCGGTCCCTGCACAGCTTCCCTACGACTTATTTTACGCCATTCGACGGCGTTTTCGACCAATCTAACACTTCTAAACATTCACAAAGCATACCATACAGTCATAGCAACAAATAGAAGTGACCTCAAACACCAAAACATCAATATGATAAGTCAAAATGGATCAAACATAGCCAAAACCCCGTATTTTCCCTTAAGCATGTTTAGGTGAAACTAATGATAGGATTAGCAAAACTTAACCAAATTAACCCAAATTCATATCAGAGGTCTAAAACATCATTTAGGAATTTATGAGCATTTTTCCAGAATTTTATCACGTTTAAATTCGCTAATTAACACTAATTACCCTTAACTAGCCATAATTAGTGTAAAACTATGCAAATCACTCACCTTAGCCACAAATAAACTAAGATCTGAAATAAATGTCTGATTTGATGCAAATCCCAATGCTAAACAGCAGCTTCAATGTTGATTTGGTGTAGATCTTCCTTGATTAGAGGTTGCTAAGCTTAATCCTTGACCAAAAGGTGATTTGGAGGTGATTTAGAGGTTAGAGGCCATTTTTAGGGTTCCTTGGTGATAAGTGGAGGCTAGAAAACTGAAATGGAATGATTCTCTACTTCATTTCAGCCTCCCCATAACCCTAAACCCGAAATGAGTTATGGGCCTATTCACTAATCACCCTATTTGGCCCGGCTAAGCAGTTTTTTCACCCTCCAAACCTTATTTCAGCCATATCTCCCAAACGGTAAGTCCGTTTGGCTATTATGACCACTCTACGGAAAGGTAAACCATCAAACGAATCTAATGGAAGTGGTTTCAGGTCAAAATTCCTTTCCAATCAAAAGTTATGGCCAAAACAGTACCAACTAGGGGTAAAATAGTCATTTAAAAATCGACAAAAATCATAAGCATGGGAAATGACTCTAATGGATGTTTCCCAAAGTTACATGACCATACGACTTCATACGTGAAAGAAATAAATATTCTACGATCCCCCGATGCGTAGAATGCGGGTCATTACACTCTCCCCCCTTAAGAAATTTCGCCCCCGAAATTCCCTAATCAAAACACACACAAAGGTCCCGCATGCCTATCAATCATAAAACAACAATCAAACATGCAAAACACGCAAAACAAGTCTACCCTAGCATGCGGAAAAATTAAATTGCAAGGTAAATCTTACCAGGCAAAGAGTTCTGGATATGTCTTCCTAATGCCCTCCTCTGTCTCCCAAGTACAATCATTCTCATTCTCGCCTCACTGAACCTTGACTAGCTTCACCGCCTTCCTTCGAAGTTGCTTCCTATCATGCCTCACAATACGAATCGGCTTGCGGTTCCCAACCGCCTCGGGTTCTACTTCGAAGTCCTCTAACTGATCAGGTGAAATAGTCACATCTGAGTCGTGAACGAACTTCCTTAGTTGGGAAACATGAAATACATTGTGAACTCCCGCCATCTTCTCTGGTAAGCCAACTCTATATGCCAAATTCCCGACTAATTCAAGAACAGGGAATGGGCCAACAAATCTTGGTGCCAACTTGCCTCTCCTGCCAAATCGAATCACGCTCTTTAACGGAGAAATCTTGACAAACACCAAGTCACCAACGGAGAATTTTAAGTCTCTTCTCCTCTTATCAGCATAACTTTTCTGCCTATCTTGGGCAGCTTTCATTCGTTGTTGAATGATCTTAATCTTATCTGAAGTTTCCCTCACCACGTCTGGTCCAAGCATAAACTTCTCGTCGGTCTCTATCCAACATGATGGTGAGTTGCACGGCCTTCCGTACAAAGCTTCATATGGAGCCATACCGATACTGGATTGGTAACTATTATTATATGCAAACTCTACTAGATGCAAATGGTCATCCCATGATCCACCAAAATCCAATATACAAGCTCTCAAAAGATCTTCCAATATACGATTCACCCTCTCCGTCTGACCGTCGGTCTGAGGATGATATGCGGTACTGAGATGTAATCCTGACCCTAGAGCCTCTTGTAAGCTCTTCCAAAACCCACTAGTGAACAACGGGTCTCAGTCGCTCACAATGCTTTTAGGTACTCCATGAAATCTCACTTCCCACTTCATATACAATTCTGCCAACTTGGCTGCCGTTCTGGTCGATTTGACTGGTATAAATCTTGCACTCTTAGTCAATCGATCCACAATTACCCAAATGCTATCGTATCCCGACCTAGTCCTCGGTAATCCATCGATTAAATCCATCGAGACTTGCTCCCATTTCCATTCGGTAATTTCTAATGGTTGCAACAAACCACTAGGCTTCTTTTGCTCGGCTTTAACTAGCTGGCAATTCATGCATTTGGATATAAACTTCCCAACGTCTCTTTTCATCCCTTCCCAGTAGTAAGTCTATTTCATGTCTCGATACATATTATTACCACCGGGATGTATAGTCAGTTTTGAGTGATGACATTCTCTAAGCACTTCATCCCTCAAACCATTCACGTTGGGCACAACTAGTCTTCCCTTCTTTCGAAGCCATCCATCTCGATCAAGCCCATACACATTCATCTCCTCCCCGTCGACGCCCATCTCTAACTTGGAGATGGTTTCTAATAGATTAGGATCGTCCCTCTGGCTGGAACCAATCCGCTCCATCAAAGTGGGTCTGATCGTCAAACTAGCTAGCATGACTGGATCCAATTCGCAATTTGGTCTGAAATCAAACCCCGCGATATACTCCAGTTGCTTCCATTCAAGAAACATTGCCCCTAAATTGGCATGTCTCCTACTCAAGGCATCGTCTACCGCATTACCTTTCCCAGGTGTATATGCGATATCAAAATCATACGAAGCCAAGAACTCTAACCATCTCTGCTGATGGAGATTCAGATCTTTCTGGGAGAAGAGATACTTTAACGATTTATGATCGGTAAATAACTCAAATCTTTCTCCCAAGAGATAGTGTCTCCATATCTTCAGCGCAAACACAATCGCTGCTAATTCCAAATCATGGGTAGGATACTTCTTCTCATGCGGCTTTAGCTGTCGACTAGCATAAGCTACAACCCTACCTCCTTGCATCAATACAGCACCCAGTCCGGTACCACAAGCATCCGTGTATACCGTCATCTCTTCATTCCCTTTAGGAATGACTAACACTGGCGCACGCGTCAACTTCTCCTTTAGACTCTTGAAGGCATCCTCACACACTCCGTCCCAGACGAAGGACTGATTCTTCTTAGTCAATTGAGTCAACGGTGCTGCTATCTTGGAGAAGTCCTGGATAAACTTACGATAATATCCAGCTAATCCCAAGAAACTTCTTACATCGGTTGCATTCTTGGGCGTAGGCCAATCCTGTACCGTAGCCACCTTCGTAGGGTCCACGGCAATACCACTCTCGGAAACAACATGACTCAAGAATCCCACTTCCCTTCTCCAAAAGTGACATTTAGAGAATTTCGCTTTCAATTGGTGTTTCCTCAACACCTCCATCACTATCCTCAAGTGTCCCTTGTGTTCCTCCTCTGTCCTTGAGTAAACAAGGATATCATCCACGAACACAAGAACAAACTTATTCAACTGTTCTCTGAATACTCGATTCATAAGATCCACAAAATAGGCTGGTGCATTGGTCAACCCAAATGGCATGACCAACCACTCATAAAATCCAGACGGCGTCCTAAATGTCGTTTTCGGAACACTCTCATCTGCTACTCGAAGCTGATGAAATCCTGTTGCGAGGTCCAACTGGGAGAACACTCTTGCTCCTTCCAGTTGATCAAACAAATCATCTATCCGCGGTAGAGGATACTTATTCTTCCTCGTCACCTTATTCAACTCGCGATAGTCCACACACAAACGAAGGGAACCATCTGCCTTAGTGGCAAACACAACTGGTGCTCCCCACTCGGAGACACTCCTTCTAATAAGTCCCTTCTTCAAAAGATTGCTGACTTGCACCCCGAGCTCTCGCTGCTCCCTTGGTGCCATACGACGAAGTGGCATCACTATAGGTCTGGCATCTTTCACTAAATCAATACGGAACTCAATCTCTCAGTGTGGTGGAAGCCCGGTCACCTCCTCGAAGACGTCCGGATACTGGCCAACCACGGGCACATCTGACAACTCATCCTACGGGATGTCGAGGGAATTTACAAAACTAGCCATAACCCCATCACTAGGTAGACTACCAAACACTACCCTCCGCCCATCATCCGCCCTCACTGTCACCAAAAAGCCCTCACAGTCTACCACCACCCCGTATCTTTGGAGCCAATCGACTCCCAATATAATGCCATATCCAGTAAAGCCCAAAATAAAGCAATCACTAACAAACATACATCCATGACTCGATAAGACCAAATTCCTGCAAATCATACTAAGGCTAGTCGAACCACCAATCGGGTTCGTCACAACCAATGGTCTATCGACTATCTCGGGTTCCAGTCCCAACCTATCTACCAGGTCACTAGATATGAAGGAACGGGAAGCCCCAGTATCAAACAAAACTTGAACTGGTACATCATAAATAGAAAGCATACCTTGAATAACAACATTCTTTCCTTTCTCCGCCGCAGTTGGGGGCATTCGACGAAGAAGGAACAACATCAATAGCATATGCTTTCACAATCTGCTTCTCCTTAAGAGGTTGCGGACACTTATCCTTAAAATGTCCCACTTGACCACAGTTGAAGCACTTCTTATCCGCTGGCTTGGCCCGACAATCTTTAGCATAATGGCCCTTCTTCCCACAGCTGAAGCACTCAACATCCTTCTTGTTCTTTTTCTGGCCACCTTTAGATTGGTCTTGCTTCCTCTTATTCTGAGAGCTATTCTTGCCTCCACCGCCTGCTTTCGGTTTTGGCCCTTCTGCAGATGCAGCCTCAGTCTTTGACTTAGGGTAAAGACTCTCTGATCTCAAAGCTTTCCCCACAATCGATTCAAAAGTCTCATCGATGTGGTTGATAAGCCTTTCCCCCAAGTATCCATCCAAGCCAGTAATGAACTTCTCATTCTTCTTCTCAGGAGTATCGATAAGAGACAGTCCATACTTCGACAAAGTGTCGAACTCAGCAATATAGTCAGAAACTGCCCTTCCGTTCTGCTTGAGTTCCAAGAACCTCTTGAACAACACTGACTTCTGGGCAGTTGGAATGAACTTCTCGCTAAAGCGAGCCTTGAACTGAACCCAAATAACTTGATCCTCTGGGGTAGCTATTCTAATGGCATTCCACCAATTCATCGCTCGCCCTTGCATCTGACGAGACGCTAGCCTTCTCTTCATCGCATCTTCAAGACCCAAGTCATCGAAGATACGGTCACAGCTATCCATCCAGTCTTGAACATCCGTGGCCGACTCCGTCCCGTAGAACGGCTTCCCACCAAGATTTGTGTAATCTTTGCACAACTTGGCGAAATCGACCCTAGGCGCCTGCACTACTGGGCCAACACCAACTCCGGGATTGGGAACTGCCCCTTGCACTTCTCTAAGCATGTCTCTCATGAGGTTAGTAAACATCGCCCTCATGTCAGCGGCATTCCCCTGGTTGGTCCCTCTACCAGCACCCCTCGTGTCTCGGCTCATCGTCAATCTGAAAAAGGGAAACGATTAATGACCCATAGTGGTGCTAGTGCAGTGCGACTTCATTCTTACACTACTAATAGTATATACATATATAGCTTTTGAAAACCAAAGTAATCACAAATACGCGCTCTCATATACGTACTATCTCTCCTTAGTGTCTTTCCCTAGGTTAACTACGCAACCTAGAGCTCTGATACCAAGTGTGAAGGCCCGCCCCCCACCAACCGACATTTACTCCAAAGGTGCGCTGTACACATGTCCAGTTAGCACGGAACGGGTCGTCAGAAGGAAAAAGGGAAGAAGAAAGTGAACTAATCAAGAACCTGTAGAATGTCTCACAGTGCATAGAATAAAATATAATAATAACATACTTGACATAAAACAGGTGAGACAGTGCATAAGCTGAAAACCAGAACTAAACATCATAGCAGCGAAAATTCAAAATACAGCTTATTACAACTTTTCAAACTGTCTCGAGGCAAAAGCAAGATAAAAGAGGTACACTACTAATGCCCAAGTAGTGACCACCAACGACACAGGGAGAATATATATATATATATAATACGTGGAAGCCTCCTGTTCGCCTCCGAATCAGCTACTCGCGCATCACCAGCTAACCTGTCTCTAGTCTGCTCGTGTGAGCACCCAGAGTAATAAGAGGAGACATAAAACTCTGGGTCAGACATGAAGCCTGGTATGAGCGATAAGCATCTAAAGTGAATAATAACAGGTAGACTAAAACATACTTGAACCTGGACCTACAACCAAAGAGTTAGCACTACATACTGTACAACACTCTAAGGTGCCATATCAAACGGTGTAAAGATACGGAGGTGGGGAAGGTGTGCATGTCATAGTGATGGCAAACAATCAAACACAGCAACCATCCTCACATCTCTCACTCAGTGCATAAAGCATACGATATTCACCACTTCGATCACCCCACATGCCTTGCTACGATCACTTTGCCCCCATGAAGTCATAAATGGCTTCACTGCACTGATAACGTAGCCACTAATCCTTTGCTATGTCCACTTGCCCCATGGAGTTATTCACCCCATCTGCGCTGGCTCATAGCCTTACTAATCCTTACTATGTCCACTTGCCCCATGGAGTTATTCACCCCATCTGCGCTGGCTCATAGTCTTACTAATCCTTTACTATGTCCACTTGCCCCATGGAGTTATTCACCCCATCTGCACTGGCTCATAGTCTTACTACGCATCACCTTGCCCCTCGAGTCGTAATGACTCTACTGCACTGATAACGTAGTCTTGCTACCATCACCTTGCCCCTTGAGTCATAATGACTCTACTGCACTGATAAGTAGCCCATCATTCATTTTTTAGTGGTGAATCGAAGTTATGAACGTCGACAACTCCTTAGCACACGTCCCACAGCAAAGTCCAACCACGAAGTGAACTCATCAGTTCCCAACTGGATCCTGAGCTCTAACTTCCCATATTGGACTACCTTTGCATCTCGGGTTATTGGTAATCACCGGATCGGTTCGGCCTTTATCGTCTTTCAATGGATCGTGGTACCCTCCAGTTCATGGTTCCCTGGCGCCCTTCAGTTCGTGACCGTGCTTCCTCACCGGTTCGGATCGTGCTCCACCTTCGTCAGGTCGGATCGGGTCGAGGCACTCCCACTGGTTCGGGTCGTGCTCCATAGCTCGTGGCGCTTCCCTTCGGTCGTGATGCTACTCCCCCTTCAAATCGTGGATGCACATCGGTTCGGATCGTGAGTTTCTGAAGTGGATCGGGTCGGATCGGAGATGGCATGCGATCGGGTGCTCCAGCACGTGACGCGGTTCGAGTTCGAGCTCCTCCCACCATTGGATCGTGGTCTCCGGTCCGGGTCGTGGCACATAGGGTGATCCGCGATCCGGTCCCTGCACAGCTTCCCTGCGACTTATTTTACGCCATTCAACGGTGTTTTCGACCAATCTAACACTTCTAAACAATCACAAAGCATACCATACAGTCATAGCAACAAATAGAAGTGACCTCAAACACCAAAACATCAATATGATAAGTCAAAATGGATCAAACATAGCCAAAACCCCATATTTTCCCTTAAGCATGTTTAGGTGAAACTAATGATAGGATTAGCAAAACTTAACCAAATTAACCCAAATTCATATCAGAGGTCTAAAACATCATTTAGGAATTTATGAGCATTTTTCCAGAATTTTATCACGTTTAAATTCGCTAATTAACACTAATTACCCTTAACTAGCCATAATTAGTGTAAAACTATGCAAATCACTCACCTTAGCCACAAATAAACTAAGATCTGAAATAAATCTCTGATTTAATGCAAATCCCGATGCTAAACAGCAGCTTCAATGTTGATTTGGTGTAGATCTTCCTTGATTAGAGGTTGCTAAGCTTTATCCTTGACTAAATGGTGATTTGCAGGTTAGAGGCCATTTTTAGGGTTCCTTGGTGATAAGTGGAGGCTAGAAAACTGAAATGGAATGATTCTCTACTTCATTTCAGCCTCCCCATAACCCTAATCCCGAAATGGGTTATGGGCCTATTCACTAATCACCCTATTTGGCCCGGTTAAGCAGTTTTTTCACCCTCCAAACCTTATTTCAGCCATATCTCCCAAACGGTAAGTCCGTTTGGCTATTATGACCACTCTACGGAAAGGTAAACCATCAAACGAATCTAATGGAAGTGGTTTCAGGTCAAAATTCCTTTCCAATCAAAAGTTATGGCCAAAACAGTACCAACTAGGGGTAAAATAGTCATTTAAAAATCGACAAAAATCATAAGCACATGAAATGACTCTAATGGATGTCTCCCAAAGTTACATGACCATACGACTTCATACGGGAAAGAAATAAATATTCTACGATCCCTTGATGCGTTGAATGCGGGTCATTACATGGGTCTTATAACAGCTTCATTTTTCTTTATTTAGCATTGCGCTGTTTGTTTTATGCACTGGTATTCTTGGGAGGAAACCCGTTCCGTGTTATACGGCGTGGTCCCTTGATATAACGAACTTTAAAATAAAGATTAATAACTGTTTTAGTTCTCACACCAGTCCCCTGACTGACCTGGAGTTTATTGTTTTAACCTAAACTCTGGGTGCCCCTATTTTCCACACGGGCAGCTAGTAGTTTTAGTTTTGCAGATTTATATTCCCAGGGTCCTGATTGACAGTTGGAATGATATCCGGAAAGCTCTGTATCCGTATATCTCTTTCTAGTTGGGTTTTGTATTATTTCCGCTGCGGTGTATTTAAATGTAATTTAAATCTCTGATATTTGTTGAATGTAATTTATTCATTTATACTCTGTATATTCTTGTATCTGATGGAATTGTTGTAATAACAATGAAATGTTCTTCCGTCTGCGTTCTATTTTGTCTTGTCCTCAATTCTATCCGGGCTTTCCTTACCGGGGAAGTTCGGGTCGTCTCAGTACTTTGGTTTACAAAGCTCGAGAACAAGGCACATTGGAACCATACGAAAGAATTCAACAGATATTGAATTAGTAATGTCCAATTAGAATGACTCGTTAGAGATGGGATCAGTAGCATCCTAGGACGAGTGTGAAGAGTATATTTTTCAAATGAAAACAATTTTGTTTTAAAATTTAAACCATTTTATACGTATTTGATTATTTATTTATTTTGAATTTGGACAATCCAAAATATAAAGATTTCGCGTATACGCGTCTTGAACGTATATTCGAAGTTTTAATATACTGGGTAGATATAGAATCACATTCTAGACATCCGGGGATGATTCTGATGATGGTGCATCATCATCAGTATTCATATTCGTGTTTCGAAGGTGTGATATCTATATAATTCCATCAGACTGGTGTGAGAACCAAAATATAAGCTAGAATACATTGTTGTGAATTGGCATCAAAAACATGATTTTTTGTATATATCAAATTATGAATTTGAAACGTTAATCCACTAATTGATTGATGGTTGTATTGTTTGTTTATTTGTTTAATACTTTTGAACCATTTAGCCTAATAGAATAAAATATTGAATTGTATTGAAAATTTGTCGCATTTGCTTGCATATACATGTACTTACATTGAACAGGTCATAGCAAGGAGGCTAGAGCAGAGAATAAAATTTGTTTGCCCAACAAATAGATACATGTTTATCATAATTTACTGTTTTGTTTGGGTGATGATGATTTTACGAGCCGATTGGCTAGCAGCTTGGCTTTTTCTTTTTCTTTTTGAGATCAGAGGGCCTGTATGGCAATTTCGGGATTTTCCCGGTGCTCCCGGTGCAGGGGAGGTTATGGAGAAATTTTTCGAAAATTTAGGGTGTTAGCCAAATTTTTGAAAAATTGGAAAAGTTCTAAGAAACTGAAAAGTTGAAGAACTTAAGCCGTAATGAAAATAATGGAAGTTGAGTTGATTAGTTAAACAACTTCCGGCTTCGTTCCTTTTCGGGGACGAAAAGTTTTAAGTGGGGGAGATTGTAACAACCCGGAAATGCGAGCCAATTTAAAATTTTTATTTTGGCAATTTTAGCGAATTTTGAACATTTAAAATAGATTATTTTAAATAATATCGACGAGAAATTTATTTTGAATAGAATCGAACATATATATTTATATACGTCGTCGTTAGAATATAAATAATTATAAAAGGAATTGAAAATGGCGTGGTAGTTCGATAATTCGATTTCAAAATTCAAATGAATGTACAGGATTCAAAATAAACCGGATTTTAGTGAAACCAAAAATATTTGAATCTAATCGAGAATATCTTTCCAACGAATCCGAGAAATCAAAATTTCATAGCTGGAATCAAAAGATACGTCCAGTTGAAAATTCTGAATAGTCGCTATGAAATTCAGGCCCTTAAAAATAGCCATTTTGCAAACGACCTCGGATTTCGACGAAACCACTTTTGTTGGATCCGTGATGTCAAGTTATGGCTAGATTCCAAATTTCATAATTTTTCGAATCAATATGTGAGCGTGGCAAAGGAAAACGCGTTTGACTAGTTTTAGTTGATTTTAATCGATTGGAAAATGGCCATTTTTCAAACGGTCTCAGAATTCGACGAAACTAGTTTTGTTTGGACCGTATCGTCAATACGAAGCTAGAAAATATTTTTCTGGAATTTTTAGAGTTCGTATGTGACCCCGGTAAATTGAAATGCGCGTTCAAATTCAATATATAGAGTTATATGTTGATTTTAACGGAAACTGATCGAAACAGTCGAATCAACTTACGGTACATATCCCATTGTGTTCAGAATGGGGGTAATTAGCTATGGACGACAGGCGGTGGGCCTCGTTTAGAGGTCGAAAATAAAAGTTGCTTTTTGGGAGATAATTAAATAAAATAATTGAAATAATCCCCCCTTCCATCTCCTGTATTCATTCAGCCCCCCCTCCCCCCCCCCCCCCCGTTAAAGTTCATTTCAAAATCAGAAAGGAAAAAAAACTGTCGCTGGCGATTTACCACCGCCCCCCCCCCCCTCTGCCGTCGTCGTCGCGTCAGAGAGGCGCGCGCCTCCTCCCACCAGACCGCAGCACCCCTCCCTCTTCTTCTCTCCTCCTCTTCCTCCCTCCGTTCGCCGCTCAACACCCCAGCGCCCCCCTTTTCTTCCTCCGCCTTCCTTCCTCCACCTTAAACCACCGCTGAAACACCCCACCTCCGTTAGAGTCACTCTCAAAGGGAATGCCCTAATTTTGGTGGAGGTTTATAAGTATAAGTCACAGATATACAAGACAGATATAAGAACACATATTTGTAAACAGCGGAAAAACAACAACTTTTATTTCATAAAAGCAAATACGTGTTACAACAACATCACCATAATTGTCTTACATCTTTTCCAAAAACATAACACTTTCATAATCTGTCTTGATTACATTATTTAAAGAAGCATAAAGAAAACATAGATAAAACTGCAAAAGCCCCATAGTGGTTGTCCAAAGCCATAGTTCAAAAAGAAAAGGTCCAAGCAATACATTTCTCCTCTTCAAGCTGGATGTTAAGGCTGGTCAAGCTGTAGTGTTCCCTCCATGTGGACCTGGGGGGGGGGGGGGAAATGGAAGAAAAGAAGACGAAAGAAAAGTAGAGTCAGACATAAAGCCTGAGTAAGTCTAGTACTATTCTGTCTATGAATAAAGAACTGGGTATGATAAGTATAAACAAGAAGTGGGAAAGCATTATAACTTGGTTAAGTTGTCTAGGGTCGAATATACTATCGTACCCCATGTTAATCTCTGAACCCATATAAACTAGTTTCCAACTGGCACCCCATAATCAGGGTGATGTGATCCATTCTATGATGATCGGCTCCTACTCGCATAGTTACATGTGTCTTACGGCCCCCGATGTTGTAGTTACCTATGCTGGTCCCACCATGGGGTGTATCAAGTCCTATGGCGGCGGCCCGACACAACCTTAGAATGCACAGGTATGCTACTGGTGCCCAGTGCTTTATTTTTCTGCGCCGGAGTGTGTGCACGCCCGCACCCCGTTAGAACCTACACTACTACAACACCGCCGTCGATTTGACCTCTTACAATCAGCCCAGTAATCGTGCCCCACCCTGCCTAGTTTCAGGGTATCCTGATACACCTTCTAGGGTTACTGCTGAAAAGGGTCCCCCATTACTAGGTTTTCTATCTCTAGCCAACATGCTAAGTTGGTTAAGTGTTTTCTAACCTAACCCCCACCAGTCCGTTTAGTTTAGCATGTTCCATTTTGATTAAGCCTTTAGTCCACTTAATCCTAACAATCCTGACTCCGCTTTAATTGTCTTATTAAAGCCTTGACCTCTCACATTAGACAGGTATTGTTGTGGCTGCCTGTTGCCAGTTGGTTCCGGGCAGTCTTACGCCACAACTCAGTCTAACCTCGGGTCCTTATTGGGCTCCATGTTTAACCTCCCACATTGGATAGGTATTGTTGTGACTACTGGACAGCCGGGCGGTTCCGGGCAGGTTTACATCACAACTCAATCCAACCTCGGGTTAAACACATCGTATGTTCTACATTCACATATTTTGTCTTTCTTCTTTATTTTCTTATATGTAAATATTTGCGGCCCATTATTAAGTTAATGGTGTAAAGGTTACACCAATCATGGGCCCAACCCATACTTGAATTTGGGCCCTTCTACTTTATGTTTTCATTTATTAATTAAGTTAACCCAACGTTATTTTCCCCCGTTTAACACGTCCGTTTATTATATATATGTTGGGCTTAGCCCTTTTAAGCCCAACTTAGCCATGCGAAAAGGGGAGGCTTAAAGCGAGATTACATACACAAAAAGGGGGAATGTGAACGCATGAACTTGCAATGTGACGTTGGAACTACAAAATAGAAATTGGTGTACTTGCATAGTAGTAACATATACTTTGGTCATAAAGCATAAGTGACATGAATCAAACCATGTAAACTTGTAGTTAAGTTAAGAATATCACTATTGACACATAGGCTTAACTACAACATAACCCTATATTTTTATTCAGGCATAATGTCAAACATAAGCAAATCATGTTCATAAGATTACTACATGTTTACAAAGGTGTTTACTTTTGTTACCAACACAAAAGTATAGTTCAACTTAGTCATGATTAAATCTTTTCACATACCCATGGCATAAATATTTCTAACATGAAATCATGATTTTCACTTTAGTCATGCAAACTTGCAAAAAGGGATTTTTGAATCTAACCTAGCTATGTGCCACACATGTCATCATATAATTCTTGTTAACAATATAGACCTAGCATGGATTTCAATTATGCAAAGTATCAATCATAGCCTAGTCATATTCATAAGTTTGCAAATAGGTTTTCTAGTACAAAAGCATGGCTTAATACATAGATCATGATGCCAAAATTTCAACATAGTTTCATATGAACTATAATAACCCAAATTTGTTCCAATTACGTACAAAATGATTTTTGTACAAAATATACATTATGATGGCATAGTAGCAAAACCCCAAACTTGCATGAATTTCAATTAATAAACTACATACATGTAGCTTCAACATGGATTACATAATTTGCGAATATTCCAAACGTATACTTGCATAAAACTACCGCAAACATGTAGTTTTTCATAATGAATAACATAATTCGAGAATATCCAAACGTATACAATATTCCAAATCGATAAGAATCATAGTAACGCATAAATATGAATTACTTTATCGCCACAAATCAAATATACAAACCAACACAATTATTTGTTCATACCAAAGTAATACTCTACTTACAATTGTGTGGCGAATTCTCAAATTTAGGGATTTGAAGATGCGATTCCTTGTTGATTTGATTTGTTTAGGTTGCTTGATGCTTTAGAATTTGCCTCCTAATCCTCTCTCCAATTGGTGGCTACTCTTAGTCGTTCCTCAGCAACATGGCGGCTTTGTTCTTATTTTTGAATGAATAGATTAGGTTGAGTCTAGGGTCATTTTTATAGGGTTTATGAACTGATTAGGACCATTGATGTTGCTTGGTTTGATCATAGCCATTCATACGAAAGAGAGACCAATTAGAGCCTGCCACCTAGCCCTAATGACAAAGCAGACTACAGAAAACCGACCAACATAAAATAGGCCAGCCAGGTTGGGCTGGGTTCGACCTGGCTCTGGACCAGGTCGACAGCCCTGTCGACAGCCCTGTCGACCTGGCTAGACCAGGTCGACAGCCCAGTCGACCTGGGTGCCTTAGGCGGGTGTTCTTCTGCCCTGGCCCATTGGGCCCCATTTTGGAATTTAAACTTGATTTTCTGAGCTATTTTATTCTGTTTGAATTTTAAACTTAATTCAGAAACTTCCGAAGGCCATATCTTCTTCATACGGACTCCGTTTTTCGAATACTCGGACTCTATTTCGCGTATTTTTCCGAGACGAACGCAATGGCGTATCCCGTTTCCCTTAGTTCTTTGATTTGAAATTAATTATACTTTAAATTTGTGAATTTCACAGTTATAGAATTCGCGGGGTGTTACATTCTCCCCCACTTAAAAGGATTTCGTCCCCGAAATCTTCAAGTTATGAGGAATGTATATCCTAACATCCAATCATCCATCTACTCACCCATCAAACACGAGCATCCATTGTCCTTAAAAGACTTCTAATGCTTCATGATCATATGCGAAGTGTGTGTGTACATGTACTTATCTAATGCAAAATCAGGCGGTCTACTGATTCAGTTGACCTCCTTAATGCGAATTATGTAAGTGCCATGAATCCATTATGTATGCAAATTTTCCTATTCTTGATTCTACATGAGTGCACAATCATTCAATACAAATGCAGCATCCACATGACAAAACATTAAAGTTCAACCACATACGAATGCAAACATATATGCATATGCAATATGAAGTGACTGAGCCGATCTAAAACCTAGATTGTGTGTGTATATGCAACCACGAGCAATCACTAGCAATCACTTGCAACCACTTGCAACCATCATCCATAACATGTTTCAATTACATGTTTCCATCCAAAGGGTTTCTACCTACAAGATAAGGTCGAGGAAATATACCTAAAAAGATAGATAAAAGCGCAACTTAAGGAAAATGAAAGATCAAGGATGTACCCTCGAACAGAAAAGGGTAGGCAGTGCGTATTCTAGCTTCAGTTTCCCAAGTCGCGTCTCCCTCGGCGTCGCTCCACTGAACTTTGACGAGCTTGACTTCACGGTTGCGTAGCTTCTTCACTTCCGTTCCTAATATGCGGGTTGGAACTTTTCTTATGGTTGCTTCGCGCTCCACTTCGGCCTCTTCGAGGATATTTGGCTCTACCACTTCAGCAGACTCATGTAGACATTTTCGGAGATGTGAAACGTGAAAAACGTTGTGGACTCCAGCCAACTTCTCGGGTAGCTCTAATCTATAGGCCATTTTCCCAATTTTCTCGATGATAGGGAATGGCCCTACGAACCTTGGTGCCAGTTTTCCTGTGGTTCCAAAACGAACAACGTTCCTTAGCGGTGATACCTTGAGAAAAACTCTGTCTCCAACCTCAAATTCAAGGTCGGTCCTTCTCTTGTCGGCATAGGACTTTTGTCTGTCTTGGGCCGTCTTCATCCTTCTTCGTATTAAGTCTACTTTCTCTAAAGTCTCTCGGATCATATCTGGTCCAAGTATGAGCTTATCAGTAGACTCCCACCAACAAGTGGGCGATCGGCACGGTCTTCCATATAAAGCTTCGAAGGGCGCCATTCCGATGGTTGCTTGATAGCTGTTGTTGTAGGCAAATTCCACCAAAGGAAGGTGGTCTTCCCAAGTCCCTCCGAAGTCAAGGACGCATAGCCTTAAAAGGTCTTCCAAAACTCTGTTCACTCTCTCTGTTTGGCCGTCGGTTTGGGGATGATAGGCTGTGCTCAAGCATAACTGCGTTCCTACTGCTTCTTGCAGACTCCGCCAAAACTCACTGGTGAAGATGGGGTCTCGGTCACTAACAATGCTAGATGGTATTCCATGGAGTCGAACGATTTCCTTGAGGTAAAGTGATGCTAGGGATGAGGCAGTTCTTTTACTTTTGACAGGTAAAAAGTGGGCGCTTTTAGTAAGCCTATCCACTATTACCCAAATGCTAGTGTTGCCTCTCCTAGACCTAGGCAGCCCATCAATGAAGTCCATTGAGATGCTATCCCACTTCCACTGTGGGACCTCCAGAGGATGTAGCAGTCCGTCAGGCTTTTTCTGTTCCGCCTTAACCTGTTGGCACACCATGCACTTAGAAACGAATTCTGCCACGTCCTTTTTCATGCCGTTCCAGAAGAAAGTCCTTTTTATATCTTTGTACATTTTATCTCCGCCTGGGTGTATCGTCATCTTGGAGTGATGTGCTTCCTCGAGAACCTTCTTTACTAAATCTTTTGTCTGTGGGACGCATAGTCTTCCGTCTCGCCTTAGCAAACCCTTATCGTCGATGGAGTATCTGTAGAGGTGACTTGAAGTCTCACCCCTAATTAGCCTATCAATTGTTTCTACAAGCTGAGGGTCTTCGCGTTGTGCTGTCCCTACTGAATCCACTAAAGTTGGGCGCACTTCGAGAGATGCTAGCAAGCCTGGTACGAAATCGGAGGAAGGCCTAAAGTCGAAGCTGGCTATAAACTCTAGGCTTTGTCTTTCAACAAACAACGGGCTTAGGGTCAATTTCTTTCGGCTTAACGCATCTGCCACTACGTTGCCTTTTCCCGGAGTATAGGAGATTTCGAAATCGTACGAGGCAAGAAACTCCATCCATCTTTGTTGCCTCAAGTTAAGATCCTTCTGCGAGAAAAGATATTTCAAAGATTTATGGTCAGTGTAAAGTTCGAACTTCTCACCTAGGAGATAGTGTCGCCAAGACTTGAGTGCAAAGACGATGGCGGCTAACTCAAGATCGTGGGTTGGGTAGTTCTTTTCGTGCACTTTCAACTGCCTCCCGCCATAAGCTACTACCCTTCCTTCTTGCATTAAGACGGCGCCTAGCCCTGTCCCACATGCATCCGTATAAACAGTGAACATCTTGCTCCCATCTGGCAGCGTCAAAACTGGGGCTGTTGTGAGAGCCCTTTTCAGTCATTGGAAAGCAAACTCGCAATCCAAATCCCAATTGAACACTAGATTCTTCTTAGTTAATTTCGTGAGCGGAGCTGAGATTTTCGCAAAATCCCTTATAAATTTTCGATAGAAACCTGCTAGTCCTAGAAAGCTTCGGACCTCAGTTGCATTCCTTGGTGTCTTCCAATCCTGTACCGCCACTACCTTAGCAGGGTCCACTGCTAACCCTTGTTTGGATACTATGTGCCCAAGGAACCTCACCTCTTCTCTCCAAAAGTGGCATTTGGAGAATTTGGCTTTTAGTTGATGGACTCGCAAAGTTTCTATGATTGCCCTTAGGTGCTGAGCATGTTCCTCTTCACTCTTTGAGAAGATAAGGATATCATCTACGAAGACCACTACGAATTTGTTGAGGAAATCTCTAAATACCCTACTCATCAGGTCCACGAAGTAAGCAGGTGCATTTGTCAAGCCGAAAGGCATGACAAGCCATTCAAAGAAGCCGTCTGGGGTTCTGAACGCCGTTTTATCGATGCTATCTTCAGCCACCCTTAGCTGATGAAAACCGGTTGCTAAATCGAGTTGGGAGAAAACAGACGCTCCTACAAGCTGGTCAAACAAATCGTCAATTCTAGGGAGAGGGTGCCTATTCTTTTTCGTTAGCTTGTTGAACTCCCTATAGTCAACACATAGACGGAGTGAACCATCCGCCTTTGTAGCGAACACCACCGGAGCGCCCCATTCTGAAATGTTTCTCCTTATGAACCCCTTTTCTAGAAGCTCTTTAATCTGTTTACTGAGCTCTTTCCTTTTTCGTGGAGCCATGTGTCTAACGGGCAACGCAACAGGCTTTGCATTATCTACAAGATATATGCGGAAGTCTATTTCCCGCTTCGGAGGCAAGCCCTTCACCTCTTCGAAGACATCCGGATATTCCCGGACCACTCTAACTGATTGCAAATTTTCAACAGAGGCATCTAGCGATTCAAGATAACTAAGCATAACCGCATACGAGGGATTACAAGAAATTTCCAAAGTATTACCGAGCTGGGTTAGGAGCCTAACAACACTTTTCTCACAATCAAGGATGGCCCCATTACTGGATAGCCAATCCATACCCAAAATCAAACCATAACCCGAAAAGCCCAAAACAAAGGCACTACATTGAAATTCTACACTTAGAATAGAAATTTTCAATCCCAAACAGATCATAGACAAATGAGCTGGGCCCCCAATTGGGTTTGAAACAATTAAGGGGTCCTCTACCATACTAGTTTTTAGGTGCAGAGATTCTACTAAAGCAGACGAGATAAAGGAGTGTGATGCGCCAGAATCAAGTAAAGTGTGAACGGGTTGATCATAAAGATAAACTACACTTTCTACAGAAGTATTTATACCTCGCTGTTGCAGAGGTGGCGCTTCTAGCACATGAACCTGTGCCCCTGCGGTGGATCCAGCCCTCTGCCCCTGTCCTCGTTTCTTTGGGCAGTCCTTAGCCCTGTGGCCTGTCTCACCGCAAGAAAAGCACCCACCATTCTCCTTGGCCTTCTTTTTCCGGCAGTCCTTTACTAAGTGCCCCACTTTGCCACAGAAATTGCACTTCCTCTTCTCTTTGTTGCCTTTCCCGCCCTTCTTAAAGTCTGTCTTCTTAGGCTGCAAACCCTCTTTCTTCCCTTGAGAGCTTTCTTCCTTTGTCTCCTTCTTGCCCTTATCCTCTTCATTCAGCAATGCCATTTGCACCAATCTTTCATACGTGGCTCCCATGGGTATATGGGTCATGGCCAAACTGTGTAATGGCTCATTCAACCCTTTGACGAAACGGAGAGCCTTCTTGTGCGGGGTGTTGACTAGGTCAAGCCCAAACCTAGCCAGCTCATCGAACTGATTCACATACTCTCTGACTGTCTTGTCCCCTTGCTTAAGAAATAAGAATTTTTCCAACTGCAAACTTCTTTCAGCATTAGTGACTTCCCACCAGTAGGAAGCCTCGCCCTTCAATAGCCACACTGCCAATTGTACTTTTTGTCTATCCTCTACCTCAAAGATGATAAATAGGTCCTCCGTTTCTTTCAGCCAATTTCTAGCTGCCACGAAGGACTCAGTTCCATGGAAATCCTTTCCTCCCATAGCTTTAAAATCTTTACATATCTTAGCAAATGTATTTCCCCGTGGAGGAGGTGGAGGAAAAGGTGCCGCTGCAGCTGGATGATTTCCGGCAGCTGGGGGAGGAGGAATGGTAGGACCTGGCTGAGTGGCCCTTGCTTCTAAGAACCGTCTAAACCAACCAGGTATTGGCACCCCTTCTGGCAAGTTAAGATCTTCGGACATGCTGAAACAAAAAGGATAGATTCAAAACGAAGGATAAGAGATAGTACCTATGGCTTTGGGGAGTGGACTTTGCCTTTTTTAAAATAATATAATATTTTTCTTTTAAAAATGCTTCTTTAAATTTCCTTTTTGAAAATAATTTTTCAAAACTTTTTATCTTATCTGGTAAACCTATGCTCTGATACCAAGTGAAACACCCCACCTCCGTTAGAGTCACTCTCAAAGGGAATGCCCTAATTTTGGTGGAGGTTTATAAGTATAAGTCACAGATATACAAGACAGATATAAGAACACATATTTGTAAACAGCGGAAAAACAACAACTTTTATTTCATAAAAGCAAATACGTGTTACAACAACATCACCATAATTGTCTTACATCTTTTCCAAAAACATAACACTTTCATAATCTGTCTTGATTACATTATTTAAAGAAGCATAAAGAAAACATAGATAAAACTGCAAAAGCCCCATAGTGGTTGTCCAAAGCCATAGTTCAAAAAGAAAAGGTCCAAGCAATACATTTCTCCTCTTCAAGCTGGATGTTAAGGCTGGTCAAGCTGCAGTGTTCCCTCCCTGTGGACCTGGGGGGGGGGGGGGGGGAAATGGAAGAAAAGAAGACGAAAGAAAAGTAGAGTCAGACATAAAGCCTGAGTAAGTCTAGTACTATTCTGTCTATGAATAAAGAACTGGGTATGATAAGTATAAACAAGAAGTGGGAAAGCATTATAACTTGGTTAAGTTGTCTAGGGTCGAATATACTATCGTACCCCATGTTAATCTCTGAACCCATATAAACTAGTTTCCAACTGGCACCCCATAATCAGGGTGATGTGATCCATTCTATGATGATCGGCTCCTACTCGCATAGTTACATGTGTCTTACGGCCCCCGATGTTGTAGTTACCTATGCTGGTCCCACCATGGGGTGTATCAAGTCCCATGGCGGCGGCCCGACACAACCTTAGAATGCACAGGTATGCTACTGGTGCCCAGTGCTTTATTTTTCTGCGCCGGAGTGTGTGCACGCCCGCACCCCGTTAGAACCTACACTGCTACACCACCGCCGTCGATTTGACCTCTTACAATCAGCCCAGTAATCGTGCCCCACCCTGCCTAGTTTCAGGGTATCCTGATACACCTTCTAGGGTTACTGCTGAAAAGGGTCCCCCGTTACTAGGTTTTCTATCTCTAGCCAACATGCTAAGTTGGTTAAGTGTTTTCTAACCTAACCCCCACCAGTCCGTTTAGTTTAGCATGTTCCATTTTGATTAAGCCTTTAGTCCACTTAATCCTAACAATCCTGACTCCGCTTTAATTGTCTTATTAAAAAGCCTTGACCTCTCACATTAGACAGGTATTGTTGTGGCTGCCTGTTGCCGGTTGGTTCCGGGCAGTCTTACGCCACAACTCAGTCTAACCTCGGGTCCTTATTGGGCTCCATGTTTAACCTCCCACATTGGATAGGTATTGTTGTGACTACTGGACAGCCGGGCGGTTCCGGGCAGGTTTACATCACAACTCAATCCAACCTCGGGTTAAACACATCGTATGTTCTACATTCACATATTTTGTCTTTCTTCTTTATTTTCTTATATGTAAATATTTGCGGCCCATTATTAAGTTAATGGTGTAAAGGTTACACCAATCATGGGCCCAACCCATACTTGAATTTGGGCCCTTCTACTTTATGTTTTCATTTATTAATTAAGTTAACCCAACGTTATTTTCCCCCGTTTAACACGTCCGTTTATTATATATATGTTGGGCTTAGCCCTTTTAAGCCCAACTTAGCCATGCGAAAAGGGGAGGCTTAAAGCGAGATTACATACACAAAAAGGGGGAATGTGAACGCATGAACTTGCAATGTGACGTTGGAACTACAAAATAGAAATTGGTGTACTTGCATAGTAGTAACATATACTTTGGTCATAAAGCATAAGTGACATGAATCAAACCATGTAAACTTGTAGTTAAGTTAAGAATATCACTATTGACACATAGGCTTAACTACAACATAACCCTATATTTTTATTCAGGCATAATGTCAAACATAAGCAAATCATGTTCATAAGATTACTACATGTTTACAAAGGTGTTTACTTTTGTTACTAACACAAAAGTATAGTTCAACTTAGTCATGATTAAATCTTTTCACATACCCATGGCATAAATATTTCTAACATGAAATCATGATTTTCACTTTAGTCATGCAAACTTGCAAAAAGGGATTTTTGAATCTAACCTAGCTATGTGCCACACATGTCATCATATAATTCTTGTTAACAATATAGACCTAACATGGATTTCAATTATGCAAAATATCAATCATAGCCTAGTCATATTCATAAGTTTGCAAATAGGTTTTCTAGTACAAAAGCATGGCTTAATACATAGATCATGATGCCAAAATTTCAACATAGTTTCATATGAACTATAATAACCCAAATTTGTTCCAATTACATACAAAATGATTTTTGTACAAAATATACATTATGATGGCATAGTAGCAAAACCCCAAACTTGCATGAATTTCAATTAATCAACTACATACATGTAGCTTCAACATGGATTACATAATTTGCGAATATTCCAAACGTATACTTGCATAAAACTACCGCAAACATGTAGTTTTTCATAATGAATAACATAATTCGAGAATATCCAAACGTATACAATATTCCAAATCGATAAGAATCATAGTAACGCATAAATATGAATTACTTTATCGCCACAAATCAAATATACAAACCAACACAATTATTTGTTCATACCAAAGTAATACTCTACTTACAATTGTGTGGCGAATTCTCAAATTTAGGGATTTGAAGATGCGATTCCTTGTTGATTTGATTTGTTTAGGTTGCTTGATGCTTTAGAATTTGCCTCCTAATCCTCTCTCCAATTGGTGGCTACTCTTAGTCGTTCCTCAGCAACATGGCGGCTTTGTTCTTATTTTTGAATGAATAGATTAGGTTGAGTCTAGGGTCATTTTTATAGGGTTTATGAACTGATTAGGACCATTGATGTTGCTTGGTTTGATCGTAGCCATTCATACGAAAGAGAGACCAATTAGAGCCTGCCACCTAGCCCTAATGACAAAGCAGACTACAGAAAACCGACCAACATAAAATAGGCCAGCCAGGTTGGGCTGGGTTCGACCTGGCTCTGGACCAGGTCGACAGCCCTGTCGACAGCCCTGTCGACCTGGCTAGACCAGGTCGACAGCCCAGTCGACCTGGGTGCCTTAGGCGGGTGTTCTTCCGCCCTGGCCCATTGGGCCCCATTTTGGAATTTAAACTTGATTTTCTGAGCTATTTTATTCTGTTTGAATTTTAAACTTAATTCAGAAACTTCCGAAGGCCATATCTTCTTCATACGGACTCCGTTTTTCGAAAACTCGGACTCTATTTCGCGTATTTTTCCGAGACGAACGCAATGGCGTATCCCGTTTCCCTTAGTTCTTTGATTTGAAATTAATTATACTTTAAATTTGTGAATTTCACGGTTATAGAATTCGCGGGGTGTTACAACCGCCGCACCCCCCTTTAAAACCCTAGCCGCCTCGATGAAGCCACCCCCCTCGCCCATGCTCCACCGACCACCGCGAGGATGCCACCAAGCTCGGAGACCGCCGCCGAACCCCTCCTCTCCGTCAAAGATAATGTAAGTTTTAATTTCAAGTTTTATTTATTTTCCTTGAGTTTAAAACTGAATTTTTGTTCGATAGGAAAGTTAAAGATATAATTTTTATTCGACAGGAAAGTTAAAGATATGATTTTTATATGATAAGGAAGTTAAAAATATAATTTTTATCGTATGTAAAGGTTGAAAATATAATTTTCATATTATATAGATAATAAAAATATAATCTTTTATATTGTAGAAGTATAAAAATATAATTTTTATATAGGTAAGATAGTAAAAATATCATCTTTATATATGTAACGAAATAAAAATCTGATTTTTATTATATATATATAATGAAGTAAAAATGCGATTTTTATAGTGATGAAATAAGAAAATATAATCTTTATATTTGAAAAGGCGAAATCTTTATATTCAAAAAGGCGGAATCTTTATATAGAGAATACCGTGATAAAAATATAATCTTTATTGTATGAACATCGATGTAAAAATAGAATTTTTATCTATATAGTAGCGATGTAAAAATAGAATTTTTATCTATATAGTAGCGATGTAAAAATAGAATTTTTATCTATAGAGTAGCGATGTAAAAATAGAATTTTTACCTATGTAGTAGTATTATAAAAATATGATTTTTATATACATAAAAACAATATAAAAATGTGATTTTTATATTTGTAGTGGCTACGGGCAACGAAAGTGACAAAAGGCGAGAACGACGAAGATTTCTACATAGGAAGAGTCGTGGTATTGGATTAGCTAGTCGGTGAGAACTTCTCACTCTAAATTTCTTTTTCAAGTTATATAAATATATATATATATATACTAGGATGCAGACGGTGCTTAGCAGCACCCGACACCCGTCATCCACAGACCATGGATGGCTTGTATGCTTGTTTGATGTGTTGTGAAATTTGTTTGTGATGTTGATGTGAAATCGACAATAAAATGTAGATGGTTGAAATAAATTAATTATCGTTAAAAATATAATTTTTAACGTGAAAGTGAATAAATAAATATTTATAAAAAAATCGGCCGATTTGTTTATATACACTGATTTGACTGATATTGATTGGGATGATAAATTTTACACATTGCCCAACTGCACAAATAATATTCAGTGTTTGTTGATTTGAAACCCCACACGGGTGTTGGGATTATATTTGGCGTACACTAATCCCAATTATTTAATTGTATGTCGATCGATTAGTCGACAAGACTGTGTAAGCGTTGATTATTTATATTTGATGCTTATGCAGTTGTGTGGTGTACTTTGGATGATGATTGATTGTTTATCGTTGCAATTATACACATGTGTTGTATGGAATCCATATAATTAACGTTATATGGTAATTGACTGGGCCTCATTCCAATCGGGAAAATAATGAATATTATAAAAGAAAATTCATGTGTTGAATATAAAAATAGTCATGTGTTGACGATTTTCATGTGTTGAAACTATTCATGTGTTGAGTAAACTATTTTAACAATAAAATTTACATCTTTATCATATTTAAAATTAGAAACTACCTCACGGTTGAGTCTGATTTGAAAATCAAACGATAGATAACATAATTTTATAAAATATTTTACATAACAAAAATAGTTGTGTGTTAACAGTACTCATGTGTTGAGATTGGTCGTGTGTTGGAAGAAATATAGATTCATGTGTTGAATAGAATAAATTTTTATTTGTTGAATAGAATAACGAATTTATTGAAATATATAAAGTCGTGTTGATTAGAGTCACGCCATTTTGACATGAACGATATTTATATCGATTATATTCGTTTTTATAATGAATATAGAAAAGGAAGTGATTTCAAAATATAACGTTTTGAAAATATTATCATCTATATAGTAATGATATGAAATATTCAATTTTGATTTGAAATTGAATATAGAGTTGAAATGGTTTGGAAAACGAATTTAAAACGATTTATAAAATACATTTTGAAAGGAAATCGACGAAATATAATATATATATATATATATTATATAATGGCCTGAATAGAATGCGCCGCGCCGCGGCAGTTCGTAAATTTCGTCCATTGACATCGAATTGACGTTGTGGGAGATCCGACCGTCGGATTCTTCTAAAACCGGAACCGTTGGGTTCGTATCGAAAAGGGCTTTCCAATGAATATTAGAAATGTGAAATCTAACGGTTGGATTTGGAATTATGTCCAAATCAAATTTGGAAAAGGTCGCTGTAAGTGCAGTTCGATGGCCGTTGATGGAAATCGACTGTACGGGCCTTGATAAAATTATCAAAAATATCAATAATTTGTGTAAAATCATAATATGTGAATTGGAAAGAACTAGGATGAAAAATTCCACATTTGAAAGGATAAAAATATATTTTTGTCAAAATGAACTAGTTTTGAACTAGAATTAAAATCAATTTATTTTTGAAATAAATAAATTGAACTCGAAAGTGATTTTAAAAATAATCAATATTCCCAATACGTGAATTGGACTGCAGTTGAATCAAAATTATCTTCGGAATATTTCGATATTGGATTTCATGACTATACAGATATTGTTATGGGAATTTGAAAGATATATTTTATATCGTTATTTCCAATACGATATTTGTTGGTTTCGGGATTTGATATTGAATATAAGCCGGTATATTTTCTATTCAGAGCCTTGTATTTAATATCAAAAGTAATTTGGGTTTGTCGTGAATGGTGTCTTCATTAACACTATTCTTAAGCCCAATAGAGAAAAAGATTAAATCTTTCTATTTAGATTTAATGAAGTGTATCAATTAAATAATATTTAATTGGAATCGAATTTGAATTGGTCTTTGGGTTTATCGTGAGCGGTGTTTTGAACAACACCTGTTCTTTAACCCGATTAACCATAGAGTGAGATTTTGGGTTTACCGTGAATCGTGTTTTACATGACATTGGTTCTTTAACCCAGTTAAAGACAGAATATTGATTTTTAAGAAGATTAAAACTAAGTGGAGTTTTAATGAATCTTTAATTAGATTGAAATGGAATTGATAATTTAAATTATCAAATCTGAAAGGTGATCGAGAATGGAGTACCACCAGTTTTGCTCCAAAGCGATAGATAAATCTTTAATTAGATTTGAACGTGAAATGGTAATTAACTTTACTGATAACACAGTGGTGTTAGATATGGAGTATTACCAGTTTTCTCCATGGGATAAATAGGTTGGGATTGGAAAAAAAACAAATAATTACTTCGGTGTGGTTCGCTAATCCCGACTAGTTTGAAATGATATCCAAAGGAAGATTAAAGATTAAATTTAGAAGAATTTATCTTTGATAAAATTAATGGGAACTTAATCCCTAAGAATGTGATTTTGTGAATAAAAGAATATTCTGAATTGGAAGGAGGCGTTTGTTGTGTTTGTGTAACATTTGTTTATCATATACGTGGGTTATTCAGAAAGGCCGGGTTTATACCCATTCTGAATAACCGATTCGACGAGATGTCGAAGATGAAGACGATGGTTGAAGACCGGAAGTCTTTATATCGTTTGGGTGATTACTGATGATCTCGATTGGGCTGTACACCCAAGATGAGGGAAAACAGTTGGTGATCGTCCAGACGTACTTGGAGATGGATGGATATGCGAGGAAAGTGCCTCCGGTTTCGTTCAGACCCAGAACGAACTTGTAAATGGATTGTGTGTCTGACATTGGATTTTATTCTGTGTTGATTGATCTCTATTAAATATACATCTGTTTGGCGGCAGCGGATTTATTCTCTTGCTTAACGCCCTTCTCTGAGACGTACGAGCTCAGAGGTTGTATATCAATGGACATCAGTCACATGGAGTGAATTGCCAGTGTGGCACGCGTAAGTGGCAATTGATCAAGGCTTCTGTTGAAAAGCAAAGTCTTGTGGTTGATGAACAAAGCACGGCCTGTGTGTCGCAGCTTTGTGTATAACGTGGATTCGCGAGCCTCACACCTCGGTATGAGTCAAAAACGGGAGACGGACCGCTGGGAGAGCACGACGTTTCTTTCTAGCTAGGGTGGTGTCAATGACCTACCAGCCCTGACATTTATATACTTTTCACCTGTGTAGTTGTTGGAATGCGAGGCGCCTCGGATAAAGGTCCGTAAGGATTGGGAAACGTGTGTTCAGGAATTGCCAATCCTCAAAAGTAAGAGAGGACCGGCCCAGCCGAATCCAAGGATCAAAGTGGGGTCCTGAGACATTTGCTAGAGTGTCTCGAATGTAGAGGAGCTTGCCCCTTGCCTCGACTCATGATGGAATCCAATTTCCAATACGTGTGTTTTGGTTTTATTCGTAGAGCCTAGTATGGCGACATAGTGGGATGGGGCGCTTATGCCGTCTATGATTGATATTTATGATTGAAATTGTTTTGACACTATACACTTATAATAGTATCAAATAATGTGTTTTTAATGTATCAAGCATGCTTTGGCTATTATAAGGTAAAAAACCCTATCCTCCGGCTTGCGTTGCATTGTGTGATGGGACCTGGGTCTTATAACAGCTTCATTTTTCTTTATTTAGCATTGCACTATTGATTTTATGTACTGGTATTCTTGGGAGGAAACCCGTTCCGTGTTATACGGCGTGGTCCCTTGATATAACGAACTTTAAAATAAAAATTAATAACTGTTTTAGTTCTCACACCAGTCCCCTGACTGACCTGGAGTTTATTGTTTTAACCTAAACTCTGGATGCCCCTATTTTCCACACGGACAGCTAGTAGTTTTGGTTTTGCAGATTTATATTCACAGGGTCCTGATTGACAGCTGGAATGATATCCGGAAAGCTCTGTATCCGTATATCTCTCTCTAGTTGGGTTTTGTATTATTTCCACTGCGATGTATTTAAATGTAATTTAAATCTCTGATATTGGTTGAATGTAATTGATTCATTTATACTCTGTATATTCTTGTATCTGATGGAATTTTTGTAATAACAATGAAATGTTCTTCCGTCTGCGTTCTATTTTGTCTTGTCCTCAATTCTATGTGGGCTTTCCTTACCGGGGAAGTTCAGGTCGTCTCAATTTAGAAATGATGTAAAGTAATGATTTCAATTTGAAGCCAAGTAAGAAATAATTGGTTAGGCATAATAAAGTAAAGTATTGTCTAATCAAATTTTAAAAGTGATAATTATCATATTTTTGATAAATAGCAAAGTTAACAATTTTTATATAGTTAATTTTGAAGTTATTATTATTTTTGACAATTAGAGAAATGATTTTTAAATAGGAATTCAATTAAGAAATGACTTAAGTGACATTATGGTTCGACCAAGGAAGTGGGAAAAGTTTATAAAGTGGTTTATAATCCAAATTTCAAATGAGGGTGGTAAATGGAATCGGTAAGTAAAGGTGGTGTTTTATGGATATTTACTTAATCAAACAAGTTAAGTAAAGAGAGGATTAAACGAGGAATTCAAATATAAGGGATGGTTTAAAACCAGATTTGAAATCGAAGGGGAAATGAGATTTTTGATGTTAGTGGTTAGACTGATATTATCCTGAGATAAGAACGGGTTGATCAAGGTATGAGAGGTAGCTAAAATACCCCAACTTGGTTGGCTTCACTATTATCGAGGAATGATATTAGTTTGGAATAAGTGGAAAATGTTGAGATTTGGTTTACCTTACACGAGGAATATCGAACTTTAATGCAAGGATTTTTGGGGAATAAATATTATGGCAATATTAGTTTCAAAGAAATAAGAATATTGATTTCAAATTTTAATGAACATTTGTTATTCAATTAGAATTGCTCGAATATAGTATTTGTGGTAGAGTTAGCCAAACATAGTTATTCAGGAAGAGTTGCCATTGCGTACGACTGCTAGCGTAATTCACAGGGCTGCAGATAGCCTACGGCGGTCGGATGTTTCCTGAGGGAATCAGGCGTAACCATTGTGATTGCTGCGATCTAGAGTCAAGCAAATGGAGTTAAGTCGAATATTAGTTAATCGATAGGAGTAATCAAGTCGAATATTGGTTAATCAATAGGAGTAATCAAGTCAAGTTAGTTCGGTTGAGTTAAAGAGGTCAAGTTATGTCAAGTACTGAATTAGCAAAAGCTCATGTATTCACACTATTGTTATTTGATAGTTAAGACACCGACTATCAAACCAGACCAATACGATTGTTGGGATGGAAAGACCGGGATCGAATTTATATTCGAAAACCATTCCGACCAACAAATACGTGAAGACGTCGATTGACGATGGAGAAAGTGAAGATCGTGGATCTTCATAAGCGGAAGGACTGCTTGTCGAATTTCTCTGGCTTGCAACCAAGGTTATTTGATTTGTGTTTCTGTCGTGGTTGAATCAACGGATTGCAAGGACTTCTCGCTACCGATCCTTGGTGTGATTCCTATATAAGGATGCAGTAGGAGAGTGCCTTCGGTTCATCATGTTCCTGGATGACTTGTAAGGATGAATGTCTGACAGAGCATGTCTCAAGGGTCACGTACGTTGAGTTTTACAAACGTAACTCTGTTAGTGGCGGAGAGGGCCACCTCTCTAGCTTAACGACCAGAACATTTTTGTGGATGTCAATTAGTGATATCTGGCGGATCTGACGATGTGACATTCAAAGTGAATGGTGACCAGATGTGTTCTAGCCTCATCAACCGGGAAATGACAAAAATCGGGCAGGCAGCAGGGCTATGTGGGTCGCTCCCATTAGGGTGTATGATCACCTATCTAGAGAAATTCCATTTGCTTATTTAATCTATGTTTGATGCTGTCCCTATTCGGGAAGGCGGTTGCTGATCCCAACCGTCGGTGATATACATTCGATACACTCAAGCGAAATGAGTGGTCGGTCATGTGAGGGCCGGGTTGCAAGACGTTCTTGTTGAACCCAGTGTATTCGCCTCTAGCGATACACAGTCGGAAGGTGGTCCCATACCTTGTCAAGGTTGGAATCCAATATCCAATAAGCGCCCGCGGTTTTGATTGTATACTATATATGTGGAGCGTGAGATGTAAGCGTCCCACTAGATTGTTATTTACTTGTATTTAGACATTATGATAATATCAGAAAAAGTTATGATTTCAAAAACGTTTTGGGTTATAGTAATGTAAAAACCGTCCGTGTTTATGTGTGGGCTGGTCTTACTATTATCCTTTGATTCCATAAAGGAATTTACAAAGTTAAGCAAGTTGTATGTTTGTGCTGTGAATTTATCACTGATAGTATTCCAGACTGACCCGGTGTATTTTGCTTTGCTTCAAATGTGCTCGGGTCAGACCGAGTGTATTTACAGGTTATATTTTCTTGGAGTTGCAGGAGCTAGAAGCAGGCGGCTTCACCGCTAGTTATATAAAGTTATTCCGCTGTGTCTGATGTATGTTGTACTCTGATGATTGGTATGTATATACAATTCTTTTGTATAAAGAGATTTGATATTATATTTTATCAGTTCCGCTGTGAAATTCTGATGTGGTGTTCTTCTTCTTTCTTCTATTCTAATATTTCTTTCTTTCTTTCTCACCCTCTAATTTCTTTCTATTGACAATCTGGGGTTCGATACTTGGGTTTTTGGCAAGTAATACGGGTTTATGTATTATAGTCAAAAATTCGAGCGTCGAATTTTCCCACGGTTCGTTACAGTGGTATCAGAGCTATTGGTTTAGTGATAACCTTGGCTCTGTGGCGTGACTCGATAGAGATGGGGTTAGTAACACCCTAGATTGAGTTCGTGTATATATATATGTGAGAGCGCATATTTGTAATTTGATATAAAATATATTTTTGAAAATATTTTTGACCAATATATTTTGTAAAATAATAAAGGTGATGATTTCCATAAATAATTATAATATGGAAAATCAATTGGATTTTTGATTTGAATGATATGCTTAGATTGTGTGTTGATTGCTTGGATATAAATCTGAAATGGATAGACTTTATTGAAAACCAAAAATGAAATAAGTAATTCGAATAAATCAATCCAGATAATTAAATTTGAATGGATAATTATAAGAGATAAATGGATTGTTATAACTTAGTTATAAATCCCGTGTGGATTAAATTGTGTGTGGTATGGATGATATGTAGGATATGGATGTTTGAACCTTATTGCTATTGTTTTGAGGACTAACGAATTGGTTTGAGTTGAGAACAGGTGCGGAAGTACCAATTCAGTTTAGAAATCCATTAGAATGAAGAAATTCTGAAGTTAACTGAATCCAGTTGAATAGAGCTACATAATAACCAAGCAAGCTCAAGTATGATATATCGCTTATCGCGTATTAACGCACGCAAAAAGGTACGCCTACGAAAATATTAAATTTTTGGTTTTTATTTGGGCTTTGAGTTTGGATTCTGATTTTTCCGACCATGAGAGTCGATGTGTATTTATTTCTTGAACCTGCGATATTCTAGATGTTCCTCCGTACAGGGGAGACTCTGCCGAAATTTTTCCAAAATTTATGGTATTAGAAATTTTTTGGGAAATTCTTTTATTTGAAATAAATTGGTTTTGAAACCAATTGGGTCAGTTTGAAAATAAATTCGAGTTTTAAAATTAATTCTTTTTGGAAAGAATAATAGGGTTTAACGTTCTCTCTGCCTTAGCAATTTCGGGGACGAAATTATTTTAAGGGGGAAGGAATGTAACGACCCGTATTTTCTACCTATTTATTTGGAATATTTTTATTATTTAAAATATTGGTTTGAATTTAAATAATCGAATTTAACGATTTTATTTGGAATATATTATTTAAATAAATAATAAAATAATATTTTAATTTCCAGAATATTTGGGGAAATATAGAATTTGAAATATATTGTGACCAGGTAGTTTAAAGTGGTCAAATATTGGTTTATTGAAAATATAGTGACGATTTCGATTCGAAAACGACGGTTGAGCGATATGGTTTATAATTTAATTAAATAACGAGCTGTAGCGGCGCGGTAGTTCGCGATTTGGCGTTTTGAACTTCAATTGGTCGTACCGGGTTCAAAATAAGTCAGATTTCCTCGAAACAAGAAACGTTGGGACCGGTTTGACGATATCTTTCCAATGGCAGAGATAAAACCAATTTTCGTCGTGTAGATTTTATTTTATGTCCAATTCAAATTTTGAAAAAAATGCTATGGAATTTCCTTTATATATGATATCGATTATTTATATAGAATAAAGGGTTTTTAAATTTTTAAATATCGATTTGGCTTGGAATTCAACTCGGGATATTTTATTGTGGTAGTATACGATATTTTGGTCGTGTATGGCCAATGGCAATATTTTAATATTATTATATTGAGGTATTTTAAAATTGGTTTATTTTATTTGAATTGGCCAGTTATAAAAGGGACATTTTTCAAATGACCTCTGTTTTCGACGAAACAAATTTTATTGGGACCGTAACAGTAAATTATTGCTTGATTTCAAGTGGTGCGTCAATCGGGGTTAATTTGTGAGCGTGGCAAAATAAAATACAAATAAAAACAACCATTTGAACGTGAACGAGGGCCATTCGAGCAAACGAACTCGGAATTCGACGAAACAAGTTTCATTAGGACTGTATCGTCAAATTATTCTATGCCATCCAGTCGCAGCTCGAACGGGGCTTGTATGTGAGTGCAGCAGCGAATAAACAACGTTTAAAATAGCGATAGGTACGAAATAAAAATCGTCAGTCAACGTCGATCATCACATTGACTTAAAATATATTTTGTCCACTCTATATATACCCTATACTTCAGAATTTTCACCCACAACCCATTCTTCACATTTACATTTTGCAAAAAGGTCCACTTTTACAATTAATTTATTTCTCTCGTTTGGTAAAGAATTTGAGGGGGTTCAAATGGGGAAGTCGTAGATCGGGACCATATCTACTTACTGAGAAAAATTGGGGAGGTTCCGTCGACTGTGGTGGCCGGATTTGAGGTTAAACCATGAATTTCTAGTTTCGGTTTTGGCCCAAATTGCAAGGATTTGGTCGATTTTAGATGTCAGGACCTTAGGGGTTTTGAAGAGGAGAGTCAGGCGGGGGTTTTGGTGGTGGTCTCGGGGTTTGAAATGGTCTGTGGTGGTCGTAGTTATTGGATGAACGTGTGGTGGTGTTTTGAGTTCGGTTTTGTTTGATGGTGGCGGTTTTGGTGAAATTCCGGCTGATTGGGTGGTCTAGGGGGATGTTGGCTGAAGGTCGATGGAAGAGGTGAAGGTAGCGATGACATGGGCGGTGGTCCGGTCGTTGATAGGTTTCTATGGCGGTCGAACTAGGGATTTGAATTGAATTGGTGGTAACGGAAATTCACGGCGATTAGGGAGGAGCTGGCCGCTGGCGTTGGGGGCGGTTGAGTCTGGAAGAGCGGCACATCGGAGGATGGTGTCAGGTGGGTGTTAGAGCATCGATGGGCGGCTTTGGGACCTTGGGAAGGGGATGAAGGCGTTCGTTCAGAAGAAGAAGAGGGACGTTTTTTTAGTATCGGGTTTCAGATATCAACGAAGGGGAAAACGCATTTTGACATCTGACGTGGCATGGTTGGTTATAAGGTAATGATTAGTTAATTATTTAATTAAATTAGTTATAATTTAGTTTGTTTTAAATCTCGTATATATATATATATATATCAAACTTTAAAATAGTGTAACTTGCTCATACGATAACGAAATTTAACGAAACAAGATCCGTTGCGATCGCAGGGACGGGGCCTAGGTAATGGCACTGACTTGGCACTGATCTGACGTCGTTGAAATTTCAGAAAATTTTGAACGTCCGTTCAAGATTTAAAGGAACAAACGCGTCAACCGTCCACCGTATAAATCTGGTGAGTTGATTCTCACACCTTCTGGAGTCCTGTGATGTGGTAAATCCATAGAAAAATAGAATCTAAAATTTACAGTATAAATTGGTTGATTGGATGTGATGGATGCAAATTGGTTGTTAAGGTTTGTTTGGTTGCAGTTATTTATATTCCGTCATTTATTTAACTCGTATATTTTTATCAGCTGATATCTGTGATGCAGAGGAGGACAGGTTGGAGGAATCCGATCGGATTCCTAAAATAAATTGTATTTTTGTTTGTTGTGCATATATATATGAATTGTCCACCCCGACTGACACCAAAACCTGTCTATATGTTGATGGTTGAATAAATGTTCACCTGCAGAGGAGGACAGGTTGGAGGAATCCGATCGGATTCCTCAAATAAACTGTATTTTTGGTTGTTGTGCATATATATATGAATTGTCCACCCCGACTGACACCAAAACCTGTCTATATGTTAATGGTTGAATAAATGTTCACCTGCGTGTGTTTAAAATCAACCGGCAGTGTTGATTGGGTAATTGGCAGTGAATGGCCTAAAATGTGTTGTTTCTGACGTCAGTTGATCATTCGGTGAATTGACGCAGTTGAAATCATGAGTTCTTTTATAACTGAATTAAAGTTCTTCAATTATTTTGTGTAAATATTTAGATTTTGAAATTTACAAATATATGTTTTAAATCAAGTTTATATAAGAAATTGTATAAGTGGTTTATACAGGATTTAAAAACTAGAAAGGCAAAGAAATCACCTGTGGGGTGGTAAAGTAGAATAACGGTATCTTTTTACAATTAAATAGTAATTTTAAATCAATTAGATTATTTGATTTAATTAAGAAGTGGAAATGACAAACGAAATCAGTTAATAGTTAACTGATATGTACGGTTGGTAAAATCCACCGTTTTCGAGCAAAATGGACAAAGGAATAAATTTTGATTTAAATATTCATTAAGGTTTAGCGAATAGTGTTAAATATTAGTTAATCTTTGATTTACCATAATATAAAGAAATTATTGAATTGGTTATTGTTAATAACCTTAATTATTATTGAATAAGCTTATAGAAAATGATAATAATCCTATTTTTAATTAAGGTCAAAGTTAAATATATTTTAATATAGTTAGTGTTAAAGCTAATTATTCTTTTATTTAGAAATGATGTAAAGTAATGATTTCAATTTGATGCCAAGTAAGAAATAATTGGTTAGGGTTAATAAAGTAAAGTATTGTTTAATCAACTTTTAAAAGTGATAATTATCATATTTTTGATAAATAGCAAAGTTAACGATTCTTATATAGTTAATGTTGAAGTTATTATTATTATTATTGACAATTAGAGAAATGATTTTTAAATAGGAATTCAATTAAGAAATGACTTAAGTGACATTATGGTTCAATCAAGGAAGTGGGAAAAGTTTATAAGGAGGTTTATAATCCAAGTTTCAGATGAGTGTGGTAAATGGAATCCGTAAGTAAAGGTGGTGTTTTATGAATATCTACTTAATCAAATAAGTTATGTAAAGAGAGGATTAGACGAGGATTTCAAATATAACGGATGGTTTAAAACCAGATTTGAAATCGAAGGGGAAATGAGATTTTGATGTTAGTGGTTAAACTGATATTATCCTGAGATTAGAACGGGTTGATCAAGGTCTGAGAGGTAACTAAAATACCCCAACTTGGTTGGCTTCACTATTATCGAGGAATGATATTAGTTTGGAATAAGTGGAAAGTGCTGAGATTTGGTTTACCTTATACGAGGAATATCGAACTTTAATGCAAGGGTTTTTGGGGAATAAATATTATGGCAATATTAGTTTCAAAGAAATAAGAATATTTATTTCAAATTTTAATGAACATTTGTTATTCAATTAGAATTGTTCGAATATAGTATTTGATGTAGAGTTGGCCAAACATAGTTATTCAGGAAGAGTTTCCATTGCGTATGACTGCTAGCGTAATTCGCAGGGCTGCAGATAGCCTACGACGGTCGGATGTTTCCTGAGGGAATCAGGCGTAACCATTGTGATTGTTGCGATCTAGAGTCAAGCGAATGGAGTTACGTCGAATATTAGTTAATCGATAGGAGTAATCGAGTCGAATATTCGTTAATCAATAGGAGTAATCAAGTCAAGTTAGTCCAGTTGAGTTAAGGAGCTCAAGTTATGTCAAGTACTGAATTAGCAAATGCTCATTTATTCACACTATTGTTATTTGATAGTTAAGACACTAACTGTCAAACCAGACCAATACGATTGTTGGGATGGAAAGATCGGGATCGAATTTATATTCGAAAACCATTCCGACCAACAAATACGTGAAGACATCGATTAAAGATGGAGCAAGTGAAGACCGTGGATCTTCATAAGCGGAAGGACTGCTTGTCGAATTTCTCTGGCTTGCAACCAAGGTTATTTGATTTGTGTTTCTGTCGTGGTTGAATCTACGGATTGCAAGGACTACTCGCTACTGATCCTTGGGGTGATTCCTATATAAGGATGCAGTAGGAGAGTGCCTTCGGTTCATCCTGTTCCTGGATGACTTGTAAGGACGAATGTCTGATAGAGTATGTCTCAAGGGTCACGTACGTTGATTTTTACAAACATATCTCTGTTAGTGGCGGAGAGGGACATCTCCCAAGCTTAACGACCAGAATATTTTTGTGGACGTCAATTAGTGATATCTGGCGGATCTGAAGATGTGACATTCAAAGTGAATGATGACCAGATGTGTTCTAGCCTCAAGCCTCATCAACCCGGAAATGACAAAAATAGGGCAGGCAACATGGCTATGTGGGTCGCTTCCATTAGGGTGTATGATCAACTATCTAGAGAAATTCCATTTGCTTCTTTAATCTATGTTCGATGCTGTCCCTATTCGGGAAGGCGGTTGCTGATCCCAACCGTCGGTGATATTTATTCGATACACTCAAGCAAAATGAGTGGTCAGTCATGTGAGGGCCGGGTTGCAAGACGTTCTTGTTGAACCCAGTGTATTCGCCTCTAGAGATACACAGTCGGAAGGTGGTATCATACCTTGTCAAGATTGGAATCCAATATCTAATAAGCGCCTGCGGTTTTGATTGTATACTATATATGTGGAGCGTGAGATTCAATTGTCCCACTAGATTGTTATTTACTTGTATTTAGACATTATGATAATATCAGAATAAGTTATGATTTCAAAAATGTTTTTTGTTATAGTAAGGTAAAAACCATACGTGTTTATGTGTGGGCTAGTATTACTATTATCCTTTGATTCCATAAAGGATTTTACAAAGTTAAGCAAGTTGTATGTGTGTGCTGTGAATTTATCACTGATAGTATTCCAGACTGACCTGGTGTATTTTGCTTTACTTCAAATGTGCTCGGGTCAGACCGAGTGTATTTACAGGTTATATTTGTTTGGAGTTGCAGGAGCTAGAAGCAGACGGCTTCACCACTAGTTATATAAAGTTATTCCGCTGTGTCAGATGTATGTTGTACTCTGATGATTGGTATGTACATACAATTCTTTTGTATAAAGAGATTTGATATTATATTTTATCTGTTTCACTGTGACATTCTGATGTGGTGTTCTTCTTCTTTCTTCTATTCTAATATTTCTTTCTTTCTTTTCTCACCCTCTAATTTCTTTTTATTGACAATCTAGGGTTTTTGGCAAGTAGTACGGGTTTATGTATTGTTGTCAAAAATTCGAGCGTCGAATTTTCCCCCGGGTCGTTACAATTCTGGTCGTGTATGGCCAATTTCAATATTTTATTAATATTATATTGAGATACTTTAAATTTGGTTTATTTTATTTGAATTGGCCAGTTATAAAAGGGCCATTATTCAAACGACCTCAGTTTTCGACGAAACAAATTTTATTGGGACCGCAACAGTAAATTATTGCTAGATTTCAAGTGGCGCCTGAGCGTGGAAAAATAAAATACAAATAAAAACGACCATTTGAATGTGAACGAGGGCCATTCGAGTAAACGTACTCGGAATTCGACGAAACAAGTTTCGTTAGGACCGTATCGTCAAGATATACTATGTTGTCCATTCGCGTCTCGAACGGGGTTGTATGTGAGCGCAGGAGCGAATAAACAGCGTTAAAAATAGCGATAGACACGAAGAAAAATATCGTTCGTCAGATCGACTTAAATAAATATTATTTTTCCTTATAAATACACTTCCCCCTCAGCCATATTTCTGATCAACACATCCAAAATAATTTTCAGCTAAGCATTTTTGCAGAAAAGCCCTTGTTTCTATTTTAATCTATATCTTCCAATCCGAGAGGAATTTGTGAGGGTAACCTGAACAAAAGTTGTAGATCGGGTTGTTATCTACCTACTGTAAAAAGTTGGGTGAGTTTCTTCAACTGTGGTGGCCGGAATCGAGGTAAAACCGTGAATTTCCAATTTCGTTTTTGGCCAAAATTAAGGGGATTGGTTTGATTTAAGGAGAAGGGACCTTGGGGGAATGGAAGAGGGGAGCTAAGGCTTCGATTTGGTGGTGGTCTCACGTCTTCTGGTGGTTGGAGGTGGAAGAAATCATGAGATAAACGTGGGTGGTCATTTCTGGGTTGATTTCGAAAGCAATGGTTGGATTTTGCCAAAATTCTAGTGATGGGGGCGGAGTTGGCATCGCGGTCGGGGGGGATCGATGCTGGGAGGCGTGCTCTTTCGATCTGAGGTGGTGGCGAGGCAAATGATCGAAGGTGGCGGCGGATTTTCTCAGATGAACGGTTTCCGTTCAGTTACGATTTCAGGGCAGACGAATGGGTATTGGGGTTAGGGCTCTCGATCGATGAACGCTGGCAGAGCTGAGGTGTTGACGGCGGTGTCAAGACGGGGTCTGGAGGTGTCAGGCATCGGCCGTGGGTGATGGAAGGCACCGTGCTTTTCTGAGATGAAGGAGTATCGGGTTTTACCAGGAGAAGAAGAAGAAAACACGTTTTAGCGTTATACGATGCTGACGTGGTTAATTTTTAAGGTAATTTAAAGTTTTTAATTTAATTAATTTGTTTCATTAATTTTCGTATAATCTATACAATCTTTAAACCAATGTATCTCTTTCATACGTTAACGAAATTTAACGAAAGTTGATCTGTTGGGATCGCAGGGACGAGACCTATCCGATGACATTGACTAGGAGTCGATTGGACGCAGCTGAAATTTCAGCAAATTTTGAACGTTCGTATCAAATTAGATGCAAAAAACGCGTCAACCGTCAACCAAAATATAATCTGGTGAGTTAATTCTCACACCCTCTGGATTTCTGTGATGTGGTAAATCCAGAGAAAATATAATTGACCATTAACGGTAGAGATTGGTTGATTTGCTGCTATGGATGCTATTGTTTGTTTGATTGATTGTTGTTATTTATGTTCGTCAGATTTAAATAATATATTATTGAATTAGATTTGTATAACTGATATCTGTGATGCAGAGAAGGACAGGTTATCCGACCGGATTCCTCAAATAAACTGTATTTTTGTTGGTTATGCATATATATGATTGTTCACTCTGACTGACACCAAAACCTGTTTCAATGTTGATGGTTGAATATATATTCATCATCGTTGTGATTAAGATTAATCGACAGTGCTGATGGGGTAATTGGCAGAAAATGGCCTAAAATATATTGTTTTAAATGTCGTTCTACTGTCAGATGGGTCGACGTAGTTTTAAAGTATAAATTATTTTATAACCGAACTAGAGTGTTAGTTATTTTGTAAAAGTAATTAAAATAGAAAATTATAAATATATCTTTGATCAAGGTTATGAAAGAAATCATTTGAATGGTTAAGACCAGTTTTCAAAGCAGAAACCAAGAATTTACCGACAGATTGGTAAGATAGGATAATTGTTTTTCAAATAATTAAACAGTGATTTTTAAATTAATTTAAAAGGGGGAAATGACAATGCAATTCAGTTAATGGATAACTGATAGGTACGGTTGATAAAATCGACTGTGTTTAATTTAATTTGTCAATGGAACTAAATTGATAATGAAATGGGCTTTCTAGATATTCGTTACATTTAACGAATAGGGAAAAAGATTTAATTAATCACTGATTAACTATAAATTAAGAAAATTTATTGAGATGTTTATGGTTAAATATTAGTTAATCTTCGATTAACTATAAATTATGGAAATTTCTAATTGAATAGTGTAAAATATTAGTGAATCTTTCGGCAACCATAAATTAAGGATTTAATCTTTGATTAACTATAATTTAAGGAATTATTGAAGTATTTGGTTTTAATGAAATTAATTATTATTGGATAAGCTTTTAAAGGTAATAATTATTCTATTTTTAGTTAATAACAAGGTAACTATTTTTAATATAGTTAATATTAAGGTTAATCATTATTTTAATCAATAATGATTTAAGGTGATGATCTTTAATGGGAATCCAAGTAAGGAATAATTAATTAGCGATAAGTATGGTTAAGGGGTATAAAGGGGTTTATAACCCAAGCGTTCAAACGAGATGAGAAAATGGATTTGGTAGTAAATATAGCAATTTTAAATAGGGTTTTTCTTAATTATTAAAATAAGTGAAATAATGTTTTGAGTAAAAGTTATGGTTAGTGAATATTTACTTAATTGAAGGAATTAAGTAAAAGGATTTTGAACAAGGATCTCAAATATAGGAGACGGGTTTTTAAAACCAGATTTGAAATCAAAGAGGGAAATGAGATCTTAATATCAAGTGACAAATTAATGTCATTTGAGATAAGAACGGGGTCGATCAAGGTCTAAGAGGTAATAAAATACCCCAACTCGATTGGCTTCACTATTATCGAGGAATTATATTAGTTTGAAACGAGGGAAGGTGTTGTAATTGGTTAACTATCCTAAGCAAGAATATTGAACAAGAATATGAAGTTTTTGAATATCAGGCTAGTTACAAGGCAAATAAGAATAATTGGTTTTGAATTATATAAATTGAGATTTGATTTATCATATCAGAAATGGGTAATTTGGGATATACAATTAAGTATATACATATATGTGAGATGCTCGAATATAAAGAAAGGGGAAAAAGGGTCTTGAGGAATTATACCAACATTTCCAAAACTAATGGAAAGCTGGGAGTATATGTACATACATATATATACATACATACATATATATATATATATATATATGCTCAAAAGTATCTGAAATATTTTTATTATAAATAAGGAAGAATAAATATAAATGTTTAAATATATTGGAAGATTTAAAAGTTGATTTACCATTTGGTTAAATATATATATATATATATATATATATATATATATATCAGAGAAATCATTTCATTGACACTATTGTTATTTGATAGTTAAATCACCGACTATCAAACCCGACTAATACGCTTGTTAGTATGGAAGGACCGGGGTCGAATTTATATTCGAAAACAATTCCGACCAACAAATACGTGAAGATATCGGAAGATGATCGTGATGGAGCATTGAAGACTGTGGATTTTCATAAATGGAGGAATCATTAATGATCTCTGATGTTGCAACTAGAGAGAAACTGTGGTTCTGTCGTGATTGGAATCTACGGGTTGCAGGACTACTCGCTACTGATCCATGGGGTGATTCCTATATGAGATGCAGTAGGAGAGTACCTTCGGTTCATCCTGTTCCTGGATGACTTGTACGGACGGATGTCTGATGGAGTATTTCCAAAGGAATTACATGAGTTGATTTCTCCAAACGTACCATAGTTGATGGCAGAGAAATGGTTATTTTCTAGCCAAATAACTAGAGTATTTTTGTGGACGTCAATCAAGTCTGATCCAGCGGATCTGACGATGTGGCATTCAAAGTGAATGATGACCAGATGTTCTAGAGATAAATTCTAGCCTCAAGCCTCAACAACCGGGAAATGACAAAAATCAGGCAGGCAGCATGGCTATGTGGGTCGCTCCCATTAGGTTGTATGATCAACTATCTAGAGAATATCCATTTGCTTCTTTAATCTATATTCGATGCTGTCCCTTTTCGGGAGGCAGTTGCTGATCCCAACCATCGGTGATATACATTCGATACACTCAAGAGAAATGAGTGGTCGGTCATGTGAGGTCCCGGTTGCAAGACATTCTTGTTGAACCCAGTGTATTCGCCTCTAGGGATACACATGCGGAAGGTGGTCCCATACCTTGTCAAGTCGAAATCCAATCTCCAATAAGCGCCCGCGGTTTTTGATTGTATAATATATATGTGGAGCTTAAGATGCAAGCGTTCCACTAGATTGTTATTTACTTGTATTTAGACACTATGATAATATCAGATCAAAGTATGATTTCAAAAATGGTTTGGGTTATAGTAAGGTAAAAACCGTCTGTGCTTATGTGTGGGCTGGTCTTACTATTATCCTTTGATTTCAGAAAGGATTTCCAAAGTTAAACAAGTTGTGTGTTCTGTGAATTTATCACTGACAGTATTCCAGACTGACCCGGTGTATTTTGCTTTGCTTCAAATGTGCTCGGGTAAGACCGAGTATGTTCTAGGTTAGGTTCGCTTGGAGTTTCAAGAGCTGGAAGCAGGCGGCTTCACCGTTAGTTATATACAGATATTTTTCCGCTGTGACTGATATATGTTGTACTCTGATGATTGGTATGTATATACAGTTCTTTTATATAAGGAGATTTGATATTATATTTTATTCATTCCGCTGTGAGATTCAGATGTGTTCTTCTTCTTTCTTCTGTTCTAATTCTTCTTTCTTTCTTTTCTCACCCTCTAAATTCTTTCTATTGACAATCCAGTATTTTCGATACTTGAATATTCGACATGGGAATTTTATGTCGATTTTCGAGGTCGAAAATCCTTGGGTCGTTACAGTGGTATCAGAGCTATTGGTTTAGTGATAACCTTGGCTCTGTGGCGTGACTCAATAGAGATGGGGTTAGTAATTCCCTAGATTGAGTACATGTATATAAACGAGAGTGCGTATTTGTGATTTGATATTAAAATTATTTTTGAAATTATTTTTGCCCAATATATTTTATAAATAGTGGAAGTAATGTTTTTTCAAATTATTATAATATGGAAAAATTATTTGGATTTGTTAATGTGATTGTGTGATATGTTTTGATGGTGTGCTCGATCTCATAGATGTAAACGTGAACATGAATCGACTTGGTTTAAAACCAAAATGAAATAAGTAATTCGAATAAATCAATCCAGATAAATAATTTTGAATGGATTATTAAAGAAATAAATGAAGTGATTATAAATTATTATAACATCGTATGGATTGAATCGTGTGTATAATTGGCTGATTTGGATGATATGGATGTTTTGAACCTAATTAGCATTTGTTTGATGACTAATGAATTCATGTGAGTTGAGAAACAGGTGCAGAAGTGCCAGTTCAGCTTTAAAATCCAGCCAGAGAAATTCTGGATTTAATTGAACCCAGTTCGAATCGAGCTGCATAATAATTAAGACAACTCAAGTATAATTATCGCATAATAACGCTAGCAAAAAGGTACGTCTATGAAAATATGAATTTTTGTATTTGTTTGGAATTTGAGTTTGGTTTTTGAATTTTCCGACCATGAGGGTTGATGTATATTTATTTCTTGAACCTGCGATTTTGCAGATGTCCTCCGTACAGGGGAGACTCTACCAAAATTTTTCCAAAATTTAAGGTGGAAGATTTTTCGGAAATTCTTTTATTTGAAATAAATTGGTTTTCAAACCAATTAGATTTGTTTTGAAAATAAAAATCGAATTTTAAATTTAATATTTTTGTAAAGTAATGGGTTGTGACTTTCTTTCTACCTTAGCAATTTCGAGGACGAAATTATTTTAAGGGGGAAGGAATGTAATGTCCCGTATTTTCTGACAATCTATTTGGAATATTTTATTTATTTAAAATATTTGTTTGAATTTAAATAATCGATTTTTACCATTTTAATTTAAATATTTAAATTATATTAATAATATAATAATATTTAATTTCCAGAATATTGGAAAAATGCTGAATATGCTGTATAATATGATCGGGCGATTTTAAAATGGTTTAGTATCGTTTGTATTGAAAACATCATGGCGATTTCATTTATAAAACAACCTTATAACATTTAATTTATAATTTAATTATAAAACGAGCTGAAGCGGCGCGGCAGTTCGTAAATTGGCGTTTTGAACTTTAAACGGCTGTACAGGGCCCAAAATGAGTCGGATTTTCTCGAAACAAGAAACGTCGGAATCTATTGGATAATATCTTTCTAATGAAAGAGAAAATTCGAGTTTTCGTGTTGTAGATTTTATTTTATGTCCAAATCAAATTTTGAAATAGTCGCTGTGGAATTCCTTTATAAATTTTATCGTTAGTTATATTAAAAAGTGGGTTTTTTTAATTTTTATAATATCGATTTGGCTTCAAACTCAACCCAAGCAATTTTATTTTAGTAGTAAATGATATTCTAGTCGTGTATGGCCAATTTCAATATTTTATTAATATTATATTGAGATACTTTAAAATTGGTTTATTTTATTTGAATTGGCCAGTTATAAAAGGGCCATTATTCAAACGACCTCAGTTTTTGACAAAACAAATTTTATTGGGACCGCAACAGTAAATTATTGCTAGATTTCAAGTGGCGCATCAATCGGGGTTAATTTGTGAGCGTGGCAAAATAAAATACAAATAAAAACGACCATTTGAACGTGAACAAGGGCCATTCGAGCAAACGAACTCGGAATTCGGCGAAACAAGTTTCGTTAGGACTGTATCGTCAAGATATACTATGTCGTCCATTCGCGTCTCGAACTTGGTTTGTATGTGAGCGCAGGAGCGAATAAAAAACGTTAAAAATAGCGATAGACACGAAGAAAAATATATTTCGTCACATCGACTTAAATAAATATTATTTTTCCTTATAAATACACTTCCCCCTCAGCCATATTTCTGATCAACACCTCCAAAACAATTTTCAGCCAAGCATTTTTGTAGAAAAGCCCCTGTTTCTATTTTAATCTATATCTTCCAATTCGAGAGGAATTTGTGAGGGCAACCTGAGAAAAGTTGTAGATCAGGTTGTTATCTACCTACTGTAAAAAGTTGGGTGAGTTTCATCGAATATGGTGCCCGGAATCGAGGTAAAACTGTGAATTTCCAGTTTCGTTTTTGGCCAAAATTAAGGGGATTGGGTTGATTTGAGGAGACGGGACCTTGGGGGAATGGAAGAGGGGAGCTCAGGCTTCGATTTGGTGGTGGTCTCACGTCTTCTGGTGGTCGGAGGTGGAAGAAATCATTAGATAAACGTGGGTGGTCATTTCTGGGTTGATTTCGAAAGCAATGGTCGGATTTTGCCAAAATACCGACGATGGGGGCGTGCTCTTTCGATCTGAGGTGGTGGCGGGGCAAATGATCGACGGTGACGGCGGATTTTCTCAGATGAACGGTTTCCGTTCAGTTACGATTTCAGGGCAGATGAAGGGGTATTGGGGTTAGAGCTCTCGGTCGATGAACGCTGGCGGAGCTAAGGTGTTGACGGCGGTGTCAAGACGGGGTCTGGAGGTGTCAGGCGTCGGCCGTGGGTGATGGAAGGCACCGTGCTTTTCTGAGATGAAGGAGTATTGGGTTTTACCAGGAGAAAAAGAAGAAAACGCGTTTTAGCGTTATACGATGCTGACGTGGTTAATTTTTAAGGTAATTTAAAGTTTTTAATTTAATTAATTTGTTTAGTTAATTTTCGTATAATCTATACAATCTTTAAACCAACGTATCTCTTTCATACCTTAACGAAATTTAATGAAACTGGATCCATGGGATCGCAGGGACGAGACCTATCCGATGACACTAACTAGGAGGCGATTGGATGCAGTTAAAATTTCAGCAAATTTTGAACGTTCGTATCAAATTAGATGCAACAAACGCGTCAACCGTCAACTAGAATATAATCTGGTGAGTTAATTCTCACACCCTCTGGAATTCTGTGATGTGGTAAATCCATAGAAAAATATAATTGACCATTAACGGTACAGATTCGTTGATTTGATACTATGGATGTTATTGTTTGTTTGATTGATTGTTGTTATTTATGTTCTTCAGTTTTAAATAATATATTATTGAATTAGATTCGTATAACTGATATCTGTGATGCAGAGAAGGACAGGTTGGAGGGATCCGACCGGATTCCTCAAATAAACTGTATTTTTGTTGGTTATGCATATATATGATTGTTCACTCCGACTGACACCAAAACCTGTTTCAATGTTGATGGTTGAATATATATTCATCATCATTGTGATTAAGATTAATCGACAGTGCTGATTGGGTAATTGCAGAAAACGGCCTAAAATATATTGTTTTAAATGTCGTTCTACTGTCAGATGGATCGACGTAGTTTTAAAGTATAAATTATTTTATAACCGAACTAGAGTGTTAGTTATTTTGTAAAAGTAATTATAATAGAAAATTATAAATATATCTTTGATCAAGGTTATGAAAGAAATCATTTGAATGGTTAAGACTTGTTTTCAAAGCAGAAACCAAGAACTTACCGACGGATTGGTAAGATAGGATAATTGTTTTTCAAACAATTAAATAGTGATTTTTAAATTAATTTAAAAGGGGGAAATGACAATGCAATTCAACTAATGGATAACTGATACGTACGGTTGATAAAATCGACCGTCTTTAATTTAATTTGTCAATGGAATTAAATTGATAATGAAATGGGTTTTCTAGATATTCATTAAATTTAACGAATAGGGAAAAAGATTTAGTTAATCTATGATTAACTATAAATTAAGAAAATTTATTGAGATGTTTATGGTTAAATATTAGTTAGTCTTCGATTAACTATAAATTAAGGAAATTTCTAATTGAGTAGTGTTAAATATTAGTGAATCTTTCGGCAACCATAAATTAAGGATTTAATCTTTGATTAACTATAATTTAAGGAATTATTGAAGTATTTGGTTTTAATGAAATTAATTATTATTGGATAAGCTTTTAAAGGTAATAATTATTCTATTTTTAGTTAATAACAAGGTTAACTATTTTTAATATAGTTAATATTAAGGTTAATCATTATTTTAATCAATAATGATTTAAGGTGATGATCTTTAATTGGAATCCAAGTAAGGATTAATTTACTAGCGATAAGTATGGTCAAGGGGTTGTAAAGGGGTTCATAACCCAAGCATTCAAACGAGATGAGAAAATGGATTTGGTAGTAAATATATCAATTTTAAATAGGGTTTTTCTTAATTATTAAAATAAGTGAAATAATGTTTTGAGTAAAAGTTATGGTTAGTGAATATTTACTTAATTGAAGGAATTAAGTAAAAGGATTTTGAACAAGGATCTCAAATATAGGAGACGGCTTTTTAAAACTGGATTTGAAATCAAAGAGGGAAATGAGATCTTAATATCAAGTGACAAACTAATGTCATTTGAGATAAGAACGGGGTCGATCAAGGTCTGAGAGGTAATAAAATACCCCAACTCGATTGTCTTCACTATTATCGAGGAATTGTATTAGTTTGAAACGAGGGAAGGTTTTGTAATTGGTTAACTATCCAAGCAAGAAATATTGAACAGGAATACGAAGTTTTTGAATATCAGGCTATTTACAAGGCAAATAAGAATAATTGGTTTTGAATTATATAAATTGAGATTTGATTTATCATATCAGAAATGGGTAATTTGGGTTATACAATTAAGTATATACATATATGTGAGATGCTCGAATATAAAGAAAAGGGGAAAAAGGGTCTTGAGGAATTATACGGACATTTCCAAAACTAATGGAAAGATGGGAGTATATGTACATATATATATATATACATATATATATATATATATATATATATATATATATATATATATGCTCCAAAGTATCTGAAATATTTTTGTTATAAATAAAGAAGAATAAATATAAATGTTTAAATATATTGGAAGATTTAAAAGTTGATTTACCATTTGGTTAATTATAAATATATATTTTAAATAGGCCAGGTAATGCCAAATATAGAATCAGAGAAATCATTTCATTGACACTATTGTTATTTGATAGTTAAATCACCGACTATCAAACCCGACTAATATGCTTGTTGGTATGGAAAGACCGGGATCGAATTTATATTCGAAAACCATTTCGACCAACAAATACGTGAAGATATCGGAAGATGATCGTGATGGAGCATTGAAGACTGTGGATTTTCATAAATGGAGGAATCACTAATGATCTCTGATGTTGCAACCAGAGATAAACTGTGGTTCTGTCGTGATTGGAATCTACGGGTTGCAGGACTACACGCTACTGATCCATGGGGTGATTCCTATATGAGATGCAGTAGGAGAGTACCTTCGATTCATCCTGTTCCTGGATAACTTGTATGGACGGATGTCTGACAGGGTATTTCCAAAGGAATTACATGAGTTGATTTCTCCAAACGTACCATAGTTATTGGCGGAGAAATGGTTATTCTCTAGCCAAATAACTAGAGTATTTTTGTGGACGTCAATCAAGTGTGATCTGGCGGATCTGACGATGTGGCATTCAAAGTGAATGATGACCAGATGTTCTAGAGATAAATTCTAGCCTCAAGCCTCATCAACCGGGAAATGATAAAAATCGGGCAGGCAGCATGGCTATGTGGGTCGCTCCTATTAGGGTGTATGATCACTTATCTATAGAAAATACATTTGCTTCTTTAATCTATGTTCGATGCTATCCCTTTTCAAGAGGCGTTTGTTGATCCCAACCGTCGGTGATATACATTCGATACACTCAAGTGAAATGAGTGGTCGGTCATGTGAGGGCCGGGTTGCAAGACGTTCTTGTTGAACCTAGTGTATTCTCCTCTAGAGATACACATGCGGAAGGTGGTCCCATACCTTGTCAAGTTGGAATCCAATCTCCAATAAGCACCCGCAGTTTTCGATTGTATAATATATATGTGGAGTGTGAGATGCAAGCGTTCCACTAGATTGTTATTTACTTGTATTTAGACACTATGATAATATCAGATCAAAGTATGATTTCAAAAATGGTTTGGGTTATAGTAAGGTAAAAACCGTCTGTGTTTATGTGTGGGCTGGTCTTACTATTATCCTTTGATTTCAGAAAGGATTTCCAAAGTTAAACAAGTTGCGTGTTCTGTGAATTTATCACTGATAGTATTCCAGATTGACCCGGTGTATTTTGCTTTGCTTCAAATGTGCTCGGGTAAAACCGAGTATGTTCCAGGTTAGGTTCGTTTGGAGTTTCAAGAGTTGGAAGCAGGCGGCTTCACTGTTAGTTATATACAGATATTTTTCCACTGTGACTGATATATTTTGTACTCTGATGATTGGTATGTATATACAGTTCTTTTATATAAAGAGATTTGATATTATATTTTATTCGTTCCGCTGTGAGATTCTGATGTGTTCTTCTTCTTTCTTCTATTCTAATAATTCTTTCTTTTCTCACCCTCTAAATTCTTTCTATTGACAATCCAGTATTTTCGATACTTGAATAGTCGACATGGGAATTTTGTGTCGATTTTCGGGGTCGAAAATCCTTGGGTCGTTACAATAACACTGTTCTTGAACCCCGTGTGCAAAGAATAAATCTTTTAATTAAGATTGTTAGAGTTTCCAATTATATATAATAATTGGAATAAAATGGAATGTGAATTGGGTTTATTGTGAACTGTGTTTTAATGACATTCGTTCTTTAACCCGATTTACAATGAAATGTGATTTGGAATTTATAAATCTCTATTCTAAGATTTAATGGAATTTTCCAAAGTAATGTTTTCCAATTTAAAATAATAAATTGGAATTGAATGGAAATCGAATCGATAATAATCGAAATGAGCTTCTTTGGAGGAAGAATGTTAATATATATGGAATTTAAATGGCTTGGTCGTTATTCCATTTATATTATTAGTCGGATACGGAAATTGATATCGATTATATCTATATCGATCTGTTTTCCGTGAAGATTCCATAATTTATGGAATGTGATTTTGGGTTTATCGTGAACTATTTTTCAAATGACATTAGTTCTTTAACCCAGTAAAAGACAGGATTACATGTGTAACATTGTATTTCGAACTGTATGGTTGATATCTGCTAAATATTTATATCTGTTTGGTGGAGGAGAATTTATTCTCTTGCTTAACAATCTTCTCTAAGACGTACGAGCTTAGAGGTTATATATCGGCAGAAATCAATAGTACGGTGTAGATTGTCGATGCGACATGTTTGTGTTTCCAAAGTTAAATAATTATTAATATTGATTTTTGGGAAGATTAAAACTAAGTGGATTTTTAATGAATCTTTAACTAGATTGAAATGTGAATTGATAATTTAAATTATCAAATTTGAGAAATAATCGAGAATGGAGTATCATCAGCTTTGCTCCAAGCGATAGTTAAATCTTTAATTAGATTTGAACGTGAAATGGTAATTAAATTTACCGATAACACAGTGGTGTTAGATATGGAGTATTACCAGTTTTGCTCCATGGGATGAATAGGTTGGGATTGGGAAATAAAAGTAATGATTACTTCGGTAAGGTGCGCTAATCCCGACTAGTTTGGATAAACCTTAATTTGGTTTGAATTAATATCCAAAGGAAGATTAAAGAATAATTTAAAGAATTTATCTTTGATAAAATTAATGGAAACCTTTCCCAAAGGATATGAATATTTAAATAAAAGAATATTCAGAATTGGAATGAGGCGCTTGTTGTGTTTTTATAGCACTTGTTTATTATATACGCGAGTTATTCGGAAAGGCCGGGTTTATAGCCATTCTGAATAACTGATTCGACGATAAGTCGACGATGAAGACGGTGGTTGAAGACCGAGTTCTTCACATCGTTTGGGGTATTACTGATGTCTTGATTGGGCTATGCACCCAAGACGAGGTAATAAGTGGTGATCGTCCAGATGTACTTGGAGATCGACCAGATATGCGAGGACCTCTCTCCTGTATTGGACATATGGGATGAGGAATAAGGTGCCTTCGGTTTCGTTTAGACCCAGAACGAACTAGTAAATGGATGTGTGTCTGACATTGGATTTTATTTTGTGTTGATTGATCTCTATTAAATATATATCTGTTTTGCGTGGGAGAATTTATTCTCTTGCTTAACGCCCTTCTCTGAGACGTACGAGCTCATAGGTTGTATATTGATAGACGTCAGTTGCATGGCGTGAATTACCAGTGTGGCATGATAAGATGCAAAAGATCAAGGCTTCTATTGAAAAGCAGAGTCTTGTGGTTGGTGATCAAAGCACAGCTTTAATATAGCATAGATTTGTGTATAGCGTTAATTCACGGGCCTCACACCTCGGTATGAGTCAAAAAGGGATAAGGGACAATAGGGAGTGCATGACGTTTCTTTCTAGCTATGGGTGGTGTTATGGTATGGAGCCCAGACATTTATTTATTTTTACCTATGTGGATGATGGATAGCGAGGCGCCTCGAATATATTGATTACTACAGAGCCGATGGATATAGGTCCTATAGGACTGGGAAATGTGTGTTCAGGAATTGCCAATCCTCAAATGTAAGAGAGGACTGGCCCTGCAAGATCCAAGGGTTCTCTGCGGGGAATCCTGAGGCATTTGCTAGAATGTCTCGAAGCCGGCGAGGAGTACATCCCTTATCTCGACTCACAACGAAAATCCAATTTCCAATACGTGACGTTTCAGTTTTAGTTGTAAACCTATATAGCGACATAGTAGCATGGGATACTATGTCGTCTTTGATTGATACATTTATATTTGAAGTTGTTTTATACACTTTACACTTACAATAGTATCAAATGATTTATTTTAAACGTACCAAGCATGTTTTGCTATTATAAGGGAAAAATCTATCCTCCGGCTTGCGTTGCATTGTGTGATGGGAGCTGAGTCTTATAATAGCTTCATTTTTCTAAAAAAGCATTGTGGTGTTTGCTGTATGCACTGGTATTCTTGGGAGAAAAATCGTTCCGTGTTATACGGCGTGGTCCCTTGATTTACCTTATTTCTAAAGTAAAGTTTTAAATAACTGTTTTAGTTCTCACACCAATCACATGACTGACATGGAGTTTATTGTTTTAACCTAAACTCTGGGTGCCCCTATTTTCCATACAGACAGCTAGTAGTTTTGGTTTTGCAGATTTCTATTTTCTAGGATCCTGGTTTACAGATGGAGCTATATTCAGAACGCTTTGTATCCTGTATTTCTTTAAGTTGTGTTATGTATTATATTTCCACTGTTATGTATTTAAATGTAATTTAAACCTCTGATATTTTTCTAGTGTATATTATTTATTCGTACTCTGTATATTATTGTACTCTGATGAAATTGTTGTAATAAGCAATGAAATGTTCTTCTGTTTGCATTCTGATTTGTCGTGTTCTCAACTCAATCCGAGTTTTCCCGTAAGGACGAGTTTGGGTCGTTTCATTATTATTATAAAAATAAAATAGCTTATAAAATGGTTTAAAAATAGTATAGTTGGAAGTAGAATTGTTTCTTCAAAATTTAACCAATTGGAAATCATATTTCAGTTTCAAATCAATCGACTAAATTTCGATATCTTATTTCAAAAGGATTTGACTTCCCACATAAGTTTTAATTCAATTCAACAATTTGATTATTACTATAAATCAAGTTAATTTAAAGTAAATGTCAATGATTCAATTTCGATAAATTTATATTTTATATTCAATTCTATTTCAACTTCAGTTATCCACATTTACGAATTCCTAAAAATTGAAAATTTTAATTTCAAGGCATAAAGTTAAAACTTAAAGGAAATAGATTAATAATATCATTTATTTGTCTTTAAAACAAAATTTCAAAATTCAAGGTTAAAACAATTTTATTTAACAAACCGGTGTCCGTATATTATTTTCTATCCTATGGCCAAGTAATACTTAAAATTTAATTTTTAGTATTTTGGGAAAGGATATATATCATTTCAATCCAAATCAGGGTCATAGGTATTTATCGTTTCAAGCTACGTTCTTAATTCATTTTAGTGATTAATCCCGGGTTTATTTGATGCCCGTAACATCTGGGGTAATGGTTGGGATTAGTCAACAAAAATCAATAAACATATATAAACAATGTTGATAACAAGATGAATTACATGTCGATACATTGAATATATAAATCCAAGGGATCCATCAAAATCAACACTTTTAAACATTTCAATATAATATCAACTTACTAGCCATCAGGTATGAGATTTTTAAACAAGAAATTAATTTATAACCGTACAACTTATATAAACAGTTAAATTAAATTATACAGTTTATGCAGATTCAACATGAATAATAAATTTAAACAGTCTAACATCAACCAAAGCAATCATATCATAACATGAATTTAATTTAACTAACAATCGAATATTTTAGTTAGGTGTGAGTTGAACTCACCTTCAGTGGCATATAAATAGAGACAATAACAGAGAGGCGCAGAAATGAACGACACAGAAACTTCAACGAACTGGACAAACAAATTATGGTCAAGACAAGTACAAACATAGCGAAGTTTTATTACACAAACAGAAAAAGAAAAAGAAAAGGAAAAAAGAATCTTTTTTTCATTTGTGCATGGAAGTCTATCCTAACTAAACAAGTTATGCATGTCTAGTTTATAATTCCTATAGGTTACATGTCACAGCAACCTTTCAGGCTTACTACTTCATTTATATTGTAATAATGGTCTCACGTTGACAAAATGCCTAGGTATAGTTTACATTCCTATCCAATATTATATGTTCCAGCAAAGCTTAGCAAAATGTCCTCTAGTTTTTTAGTATATACAAAATGCAAATATAAAATATCTGGTACAATATAGTTTACATTCCTATCCAATATTATATGTTCCAGCAAAGCTTAGCAAAATGTCCTCTATTTTTTTAGTATATACAAAATGCAAATATAAAATATCTGGTACAAAATTTCTTTATTCTTCCCAAAAATTCACATGCATGTACAACTTGTTTCTATCTCTTAACTTGCTTCCACTGCTTATATATAAAATTATACCTATGACTGTACATGTATTAACGCATGGGGAAGGATGTTATTTCCATGCTACAACAAACTTAGAAAAACTAAAAAAAGTCCATTCTTTATATATGTATTTTTTTAAGGCGCATGGGAAAGATCTACAATGGGAGGCATGCAACTACTACTAACATATAAACCAAGGCTACAGTAAAAGTTCTAAGGCAAACAGTTTTTTTTTAATATAATAACAACAGTTCGGTTCTCAAACTAACAAGGGAAACAACGGGGCTAGGGTTCGGTGTTGGTTTATCAAGGTTTATCGAAAAGAAAAAGAGAAAAAACAAAGGTTGAAGGTGAAGCAAAACAAAGGAAGAGACAATGAATTTGTAACTTGCGTAAAGTTGATCTGATGATAGAAATGGACATTAAATAAAATTAGAGAGAGATATAAGTAAATTTGCAAATCCGAAGATGTAACTACCTGGGATTTCAGAACCAATTTAAATTTTTTATTTTAGCAATTTTAATGGATTTTGAATATTTAAAATGAATTATTTTAAATAATAACGACTAAAAAATTATTTGAATTGAAGTTAGAACGTATAAATTTATTTTAATTATAAAACGAGCCTGAAATGGCGTGGTAGTTTGAAAATTCGATTTTAAATTTCAAATGAATGTACAGGATTCAAAATAAATCGGATTTCGGTAAAACCAAAAATACTTGAATCTGTTTAGTAATATCTTTCAAACGAATGTGAAAAATCCAGATTTAATAACGAGAATTGAAAGTTATGTCTAGCCTAAAATTTAGAATAGTCGCTATGGAACTTATATATATTTTAATATATATATATATAGCCCTTCAAATAGCCATTTTGCAAACGACCTCCATTTTCGACGAACCCACTTTTTTTGGATCTGGATTGTCAAATTATTGTTAGATTCCAATTTTCATAATTTTTGGAATTGATATGTGAGCATGGTGAATTAAAACATGTTTGGTAATTTCAATTTGAATTTAATCGACTGAAAAATGACCGTTTTTCAAACGGTCTCCAAATTCGATAAAATAAGTTTTGTTAGGACCGTATCGTCAAATCATATCTTGATTTATTTTTTTGGAATTTTCAGAGTTAGTATGTGGCCCCGGTAAATGAAAATGTACGTTCAAATGTAATATATATTGATTTATATTTTAAGTTAAAGGAAAGTTGATCGAAACAATCGAATTGGCTTACGAAACATTTCCCATTATGTTCAGAATGAGAGTAATTAGCTAGGGACGACAGTCGGTGGGTTCCATTTGGAGTTCGAATTAAAAAGTTACTTTTTGAAATTATTAATTAAATTTATGGAAGGGGTCAACCCCTTTATCCCCTCCCTCACAAAGTCAAACCCGCCCCAATTGAAAAAAAAACCACATGGCTCTTCCAAATCGCTGCCTTCACCATGCAGCAGCACTACCCACCGTGTCGTTGGCCCACCACGCCTCCTCCCCCACGTCAGCCGCCACCCTCCGGTCCTCCTCCCCCCCTTCCGCCGCTCCCTCCTCTCTCCATCTCGCCAAAAACCCAAACCGAGCCAAAACAGCCCACCACCACCTCCTCGGCCACGCCGCCGACCAACCTAGCTCCCCCGCTACCTTAGGTGACTGCATCGCTCTCCCCAGACCACCAGCTCCGACCCCGGGCCCCTCCACCACTAAAAATCTAATTTTTATAAATTTCCTGTTTTGCAAATAACACCCAGACCTGGTTTAGCCCATATCTCCCAAATCGTGTGCTTCTGGCCAAAACTCCACTTTTCCAAAATCGAAGAGCACGATTTTCTCTTCGATTTGGCTACATGGAAGTCAGATTTTGGATTGCGGAGTTATTCAGAAAGCGCATCCAAAGTCTGTTATCCAAATAATGTAATTTCGTGAATTTCGGCGAAATGAAGCGTTTCCATAGAAAAGTCCATGAGGCGAAAGTTGCCCAGAATGGCGCGCTTACGTTAGGATAAAGATGGGAAGAAGACTGGAGCTCGTTTGCAAAGTCAGCGAATCAGAACGTCAGAAAAGCATGGCGAAGCAGATCCCAATGTGAGAACACTTTCTCACGCTAATTATTTTACAGTTAAATATATACTAGGATACAGATGGGGCTTAGTAGCCCCTGACACCTTTGATTGAAACCATGATTGTTTGTTTGGATTGAATAGACTGTATTGTGGTTGTTGATTGTATGTGTTGAATAAAATGTTAGAACAATAAAAATATCATTTTTATTGTATATACGAACTGTATAAAATATTCATGTGTTGAATAAAATATTTTATCGTTAAAAATATAATTTTTAACGTATGTATGAATGACATAAAATTTTCCTGAAATGAAAATAAATATTCATTTACAAATCGGGCGATTTGTTTATGTACACCCATTTAACTGATATTGATTGGGACGATAAATTTTACACATCGCCTAACTGCATAAATAATATTCAGTATTTGTTGGTTGAAACCCCACACGGGTATTAGGATGATATTTGATGTACACTAATCCCAATTGTTTAGTTGTATGTCAATCGATAGGTTGACAGACTGTTGTAAGCGTTAATTAATTATATTTAACGCTTATGCAGTTGTGTAATGCACTCTGGGTGATGGTTAATTGTATATCATTATTTTTGTGTACATGTGTGTATGAAATCCATATAAATAACATTATATGGTAATTGACTGTGCCTGATTCCAATTCAAAAGGAACAAATATTTTAAAATAAGGAAATATTTTAAAAATAAAAAATATTTTAAAATAATATTCCATAAGGGATTAAAATATGAATTTGATGTCTGATTTGGATGGACACGAAAATATTGAATTATATGAAGCCGTGTTGTTTAGATTCACGCCATTTTAACGCGAACGATATTTATATCGATTTTATTCATTTTTATAATGAATATCGAAAAGGAAATGATTTCAAAATCAGATATTTTGAAAATATTATCATTTAAATATTATAATGATAAGGAGTATTCAATTTCGATTTAAAATTGAAATGAATGTGGGACTCCTTTTTAAATGAATTTGTAACGACCCGCATTCTACGCATCGAAGGATCGTAGAATATTTATTTCTTTCTCGTAAGGAGTCATATGGTCGTGTGACATTGGGGGATGACTATTGTGGTCATTTCCCATGTTCACGATTTTTGCTGATTTTTAAATGATCTTTTTGCCCTTGGCTGATTTTGTTTCGGTCATAACTTTTGATTGGAAAGGAGTTTTGACCTGAAACTACTTCCATTAGATCCGGATGATGGTTTACCTTTCTGTAGAGTGGTCATATGTGAAAAACGGACTTACCGTTTCGGAGATATGGCTGAAATAAGGTTTAGGAGGTGAAAAACTACTTAACCGGGCCAAATGAGGTGATTAGTGAATGGGCCCATAACCCATTTCGGGATTAGGGTTATAAGGAGGCTGAAATGAGTTAGGTTTTCATTCTATTTCAGTTTTCTTGCCGCCATTTACCTCTTAGAAACTCTAACAATGGCCTCCACCTTCTAATTTCATCCCAAATCGCTATCTAATCAAGGATTAAGCTTAGCAACATCAAATCAAGGAGAAATACCACCATTTCTGAGTTAGAGCTGCTGTTAGACATTGGTATTCGCCCAAATCAGAGGTGTTTCAGTTTTGAAAGTTTTAATTGTGGCAAAGATGAGTGATTAGCGTTGTTTTTACACTAATTGCAGTTAATTAGGGTGATTAGTGTTAATTAACGAAATTATGCAAGATTAAATTCTGGAAAAATGTTTAGAAAGTCTTAAACACCGTTTTAGGCCTTTGTTAGAAGTTTGGGTTGGTTTGGTTAAGTTTTGCTAATCCTATCATTAGATTTGCTTAAACATGCTTAAGGGCAAAATAAGGGTTTTTGGGTATGTTTGATCCATTTTACATGTTATGATTGTTGTTTTGGTGTTTATTGTTGATTCTCTATGTTGCTATGACTGTATGGTATGCTTTGTTATTGATTAGAAAAGTTAGAATGGTCGAAAACGCCATCGTATGGTGTAAAACAGTCGCTGGAAAAGTTGCAGGATATAGTGCAGGGATCGGATCAGATCGCCCTCTCCCACTCGCGAAGCACGTACCACGAAATGATGATGGAAGCCCGACTCGACCCACTCGTGGAGAACCACCTCCTTCTCATGAACCTCTCCAGTTTGATCACCACGAACTGCTTCAGAAGCTCACGTACCGATGGTCAAGGAAGATCACGAACCGGAGTCCTACCCCGACCCGAACCGATTTGGAGCATGCATAATGGAACATAATCAGTGTGTCACCACGACTCAGTTTGGGAACCACGACCCGATCCAATGGAGGAAACACAACCAGACCTAAGCGAGGTTGACGACCATGGACTGATCGAGAAGACGAGAACCGATCTGAATAGAAGCTTGATTCCGAACCGATCCGGAGGAGACCAAACCCGAGATGGACAGGTAGTCCAAATGGGAAGTAGAACTCAGGATCTAGTTGGGAACCAACGAGTTAACTTCATGATTGGAATTTGCTGTGGGACGTGTGCAAAGGTATTAGCGATGTCTATAGCTTTGACTCACCACAGAAAGATGGATATTGGCAACGGATCAGTGCAGTGAGGTCATTATGGCTTCATGGGGGCAGAGTGATCCTAGCAAGACTATGAGCAAGTGCAGTGGAATCGTTATGACTCCTTGGGGTAGAGTGGACATAGCAAAGTGTAACACCCCACCTCTGGTAAGGTCACTCGCAAAGGGAATGCCTTAACTTTGGTGGAGCATTTTAGTAGACAGAACAGAATATTACAAGACAGATAAAATAGTACTTGAAAAGTTTATAACTTTATTACAACAGAAACAGAAATGAGTTTAGTTACATCTGTCAAAATCACAATATCGGAATTAAAGTAGATAAATATCGGTCTTGTACAAAAGCCTTCAGAATGCATAGTTTTTAAAGCCATAATCCCCAACATAAACTGCCATGGAAAGATAGAGCCAAAGCCAAGCAATACTTCAAACACTTCAAGTAGAGAGAATCTGATTCAAGCTCCTATGTTTCCACCCTGAAAACCTGGGGGGTGGGGGAAACGGAAAGAAAAGAGGTGAAACAAACTAGGTCAGACATAAGTATGGTGAGTCCAGTGACTTTCAGCATATAAACAGATGATAGTATCATGACATGTAAATAAAACTGGATGAGAGATAACCGTAACAGGAATAGCAGGTTAATAGAAGAAACGGAATGATATAGGCTAAGCTAAGCTTCTTACTTAGTTTTCACTTCTCTGCACTAATACTAGTATAACAGGATTAGGTGTTACCCTAATGTCTAAACTGAAACAGAAACGAAAACAGAATAATCTCTACAGAAACAGAATGCTAGTAATGGGCATTTACCACCCGAACAGACAAAAGGTACAGAAGTAGAATACTAATAATGGGCCTTTACCACCCCAACAGACAAAAGGTACGGAAACAGAATACTAATAATGGGCTTTTAACCCCAACTAATGGGCCTTTACCACCCCAACAGACAGAAAGTACAGAAAAAGAATCGGAAACGGAATCAGAGACGGAAAAAGAATAATCCTTACGGAAACAGAATGTTATAATTAGGTGTACACTAGTAATGGGCCTTTACCACCCCAACAGACGGTACCACGCAGAAACAGACATGTGTTACCACCCAACAGAAACAGACGGTACCAACAGAAACAGACAGAACTAAGTGTACCCTAAGTCCTACCCCCAAGCGATCGGCTCCCTAATACATAAATACCTTGTGTCGGCCCACAGTAGGGCGTATCACTCCCTAAAGTGGCAACCTATTGGCACATACCTATTTACAGATGTCACGGTGTCTTACATCCTCAGAGCAGACCGGATCCATGCACGCACATGACCCGGTTGGAATGCACCATCAACACCCCTCGCCATTATCAGAATGAACCGCTTATAATTAGTTCAGTAAGCGTGCCCGGACCCCTCTTAGTGTTGGGTCATAGTTTTGATACCAGAAAGGGTTACTGACTAATATGGGCCCCAAACAACAGATGACACAAGTAGTTCCCCTCCTAACCTTGTGTCCCCAGACTAACAGATTTCAGATTAACTTGTTTACAAGTTTCAGACATACAGAGTTCAGATTTACTAGTTCACAGATCAGACAATCAAGTTAACAAGTTTTCAGACTAACGGATCATATGTACAGTTTAAACAGAATTACAGATTGTCTAACTTTGTATTGGGCCTACAGATTCACGAAACGGGTTTGTTAAACTCATCAGTCCAGTTGGTTAACCCTATCCACCCAACACGTTTTAGACGTCATATTTATCTCAGATTTGCATTAATTAAATATTAGTGCACAGACCTCTCACATTAGGTCAGTAGCTTGTGGCCGCTGGATATGCCGGGCGGTTCCGGGAAGACTTCTGCCACAAGCCAGACCTAACCTCGTGTCTAAGCATATTTCAGTTATGCCTACGACCTCTCACATTAGACTGACAGTTTGCGATTGCTGGTTAAGCCAGTTGGCTCCGGGTAGGCTTCCACCGCAAACGGAGTCTAACCTCGTGTCATAGCCAATTTATTCCAATACAGATTATACAGATATCAGACTAATTATGTCCATTTAATAGATTAAACTTCTTTACAGGTTATAGCAAATTAATCAAATTTCCATGTTTTACTCAATCTTAGATCGAGCCTACAGATTTTCATACCCAAATTACAATTATTTAGCTTTCAACAAATTAGGCAATTCAACAGATAATAGACCTAGCAGATTAGGCGATTCAACAGAATTAGCAGATTAGGCAATTCAATAGATTTAGCAGAAAACAGATTTAGCAGATTAGGCAATTCAACAGATTTAGCAGATAATAGATTTAGCAGATTTGGCAATTCAACAGATTAAACATTTCTAAAATTCTATTTACATATCTTGCCTAATCATAAATTAAGCCTAAACTTACATGCCCAAATCATGGTTATAATTCATAATACAATATATGCCCCCAAATTTTAGTTTAAACTTTGCAAAGTACAGAACACTCTAAAAGCCCCAAATCATGATATAAAAATATGAATTATGCCAAATTATAGCCTTTAATGCCAATATCCAAAAATCCATTTTTAGGTGCATTCACATTAATAGTTATCCTATTTTAATATAGGTCTTTACGCCTAAGTCACATATTCCTTTTTCAAGTCATGAATCGTTATATAAAAATATGCCCAAAAATCTAGATCTTTAAATTATAACATCTCAAAATCAGATCTTAATTTTAAACATGTGTTATGTCCCCAAGTTTCAAGTCATATGTTAACATACAATGGTTCCTCTTCTTCCAAATCACAGAGTATGCACAGATCTAGATCTAATTTACAACATATGTCCATTTCTCAAATTAGTAAAAGATCAGTCATGTCCAATTATGCATTGTCCATTATTAGTCCCAAAATTTAGCGTTCATGAGTTAATCTCTTATGAGATTTGGCGCAGGCTCGTGGTAGCCTGGCTATAACAAAAAGGAAGAAAAGAGGGAACAGATACAGAATAGTCACAATAATATTAAAAAGATAGATCCACAGAAAGTATGCATAAACTCAGATCCAGATTCACGAAAATGTCAAGATAATAATTAAATTTCATATCTGCAAATGACTGTACTCACGATTGAAATGGTAAATCTTGATTTCTGGGATCTGTTTTCTGACACTGAATAGCGCTCCTTTGGCGTAGACTATCGATTAGATTAGAAAATAGTTGTTCTCTCTATTCAGATTAGAAGAAGATGCACTAGTTCAAGTTTTGATTCTAGCAGAGTAGCGACGCCATTTTTAATTTTAATTAGAATAGAGGCAGTGTATAGGCGGAATGAATTGTGTGGAGAGAAAGCTAGGTTTGGGGGTGCTTAAATAGCATAGGAGTCACGAATCTAGTCAGAACGGGCGTCTAAATACAAAAAAAATGCATCTGTCCATGGATCTGGAAATAGGGGGGAGGTCGACCCTAAGGTCGACCCTAGTGTCGACCTGTTTACCCAGGTCGACCCTAGTGTCGACCTGGGTCCTGGGCGGGAATTTTCCCGCTCAGCCCTGGTGTCTGTTTTGAATTTCGAATCCGAATTTTTGAATTTCGGGCTGGTTTTTATTGAAACTTCTTAAGGCCATATCTTCTTCATACGGAGTCTGATTTACGCTAACTTGGACTCTATTCCAAGAAGAATTTCGAGACGAATGCAATGGCATAACCCGTTTCCCTTAATTATTTTTTTACAATTTAATTATTCTTTGATTTGTTACTCTTATGTTCACAGAAAATACGGGTGTTACACAAAGGATTAGTGGCTATGGATCAGTGTAGTGGGGTTGTTATGACTCCATGGGGCAGAGTGATCATAGCAAGGAATTTGGTGATCAAAGTGGTAGATATCGTATGCTTTACGCACTGAGTGAGATATGTGAGGATGGTTGCTATGCTTGATTGTATGCCATCACTATGACATGTACACCCCCACCCCCGTATCCTTTACACCATATGTTAGTGGAACCTTAGAGTATTGTACGGTACGTTGTGCGAACTCTTTGGTTGCAGATCCAGGTTCAAGTATGGTTTAGTATACCTGTTATTGTTTTGTTTTGCTGCTTATCGCTCATACCAGACTTTTGTCTGACCTAGATTTTGATATCTCTTCTTATTACTCTGGGTGCTCTTAAACGGGCAAACTAGAGACAGGTTATCTGGTTATGCACGAGTAGCTGATCCGAAGACGAGCAAGAGGCTTACGCTTACCATTCTATATATATTCTCCCTGTGTCGTTGTTGTTCACTACTTTGGGCATTAGTAGTGTACCTTTCCTTTACTTTGCTTAAGAGACAGTATTTTGAAGTTGTAATAATGGTTATGGATCATAAGCTGTATTTTGGATTTCCGCTGCTATGATGATTATGGTTTAATTTTCAGCTTATGCACTGTCTCGCCTGTTTTATGTCAAGTTATGTTATTATTATATTTTATTCCATGTGCTGTGAGATATACTACAGGTTCCTTATTAGTTCAAATTCCATTCTTTTCCTTTCTTTGGCGACCATCATGTGCTAGTCGGGCATCGGTACAGTGTATTTCAGGGAAATGTTGGCTGGTACGGAGCGGGCCGTCACAGAATTTATAAACGATTTATAAAATACGTTTTAAATAGAAATCGACGAAATATATTTTATAAATATATATATATATATATTTAATGGCCTGAATAAAACGCACCGCGCCGCGACCGTTCGTGAATTTCGACCATTGACTTCGAATGGACATTACGGGATATCTGACCATCGAATTCTCCTAAAACCGGAACCATTGGTTTGTATCGGAAAGAGCTTTCAAACGAATATAAGAGATATGAAATCTAATGGTTGGATTTGGAATTATATCCAAATCAAATTTGGAAAAGGTCGCTGTAAGTGCAGTTCGATGACCATTTATGGAAATCGATTGAAAGGGCCTTAATAAAATTATTAAAAATACTAATAATTTGTGTAAAATCATAATAAATGATTTGGAAAGAATTGGGATGAAAAATTCCATATTTAGAAAGGTAAAAATATATTTTTATCGAAATGAACTAGTTATTAACTAGAATTATAATCTAATTATTTTTAAATAAATAAATTGGATTGAGAATGTGTTTTAATATAATCAGAATTTCCAATATATGAATTGTAGTGGATTTGAATGGAAATCATCTTCGGAATATTTCGATGTTGGATTCCATGATTATACGGATATTGTTGAGGAATTTGGAAGATATGTATATCGTTATTCCCAAAACGATATTTGTTGGTTTCAGAATTTGATATTGAATATAAGCCGATATAATTTCTATTCAGAGCCTTGTATTTGATATCAAATTCGATTTTGGGTTTGCCGTGAACGGTGTTTTAAATAACACTGTTCTTAAACCGAGTTGAGAAAAGAATAAATCTTTAATTTAAGATTTAGTGAAGTTTTCCAATTAATTAATTTTTAATTGGAATTGAATAAAAGAATTGGATTTTCGGGTTTATAGTGAACGATGTTTTAAGTGACATTTGTTCTTTAATCCGATTAACTGTGAAATGTAACTTGGAATTAATAAATCTTTTGTTAAGATTTAACGGGAAATTTCCAAAGTAAAGTTTTCCAATTTTATAAATTAAATTGGAATTGAATGGAATTCGATTTGGTAATAATCAGTGTGCTTCTGTGGAGGAAGACTGTTAATATATATGGAATTTAAAAGGCTTAGTCATTATTCCATTTATATTATTAGTCAGATACGGAAATTGATATCGATTATATATATTGATTTGTTTTCCCATGAAGATTCAATAATTAATGGAATGTGATTTTGGGTTTATCGTGAACTGTGTTTTAAAGGACATTGATTCTTTAACCCAGCGAAGACAGGATTACATGTCTAACATTGAATTTCGAACTGTATTGTTGATCTCTACTAAATATATATTTGTTTGGTGGCGGAGAATTTATTCTCTTGCTTAACACCCTTCTCTGAGATGTACGAGCTTAGAGGTTATATGTCGGCAGAAATCAATGGTACGGTGTAGATTGTCGATGCGGCATGTTTGATTTCCCGAAGTTAAATAATCATTAATATTGATTTTTGGGAAGATTAAAACTAAGTGGAGTTTTAATGAATCTTTAATTAGATTGGAATGTGAATGTGATAATTTAAATTATCAAATTTGGGAAATGATCGAGAAAGGAGCACCACCAGTTTTACTCCAAGCGATAGTTAAATCTTTAATTTGATTTGAACGTGAAATGGTAACACCGTGGTGTTAGATATGGAGTATTACCAGTTTTTCTCCATGGGATGAATAGGTTGGGATTAGGAATAGTAAATAAATTATTACTTCAGTAAGGCTTGATAATCCCGACTAGTTGATAAACCTTAATTTGGTTTGAATTGATATCCAAAGGAAGATTAAAGAATAAATTTAAAGAATTTATCTTTGATAAATTTAATGGGAACCTTTCCCTAATGATGTGAATATTTGGATAAAAGAATATTCTGAATTGGAATGAGGCATATGTTGTGTTTTTATAGCACTTGATTATAAGATACGTGAATTATTCGAAACGGCCGGGTTTATACCCATTCTGAATAATTGATTCGATGATAAGTCGATGATGAAGACGATGGTTGAAGACCGAAGGTCTTCACATCGTTTGGATGATTACTGATGTCTTGATTGGGTTGTACACCCATGACAAGGTAATAAGTGGTGATCGTCCAGACGTACTTGGAGATCGACCGGATATGCGAGGACCTCTCTCCTGTATTGGACATATGGGACGAGGAATAAGGTTCCTGCGGTTTCGTTCAGACCCAAAACGAACTAGTAAATAAATGTGTGTCTGACATTGGATTTTATTCTATGTTAATTGATCCCTATTAAATATATATCTGTTTGGTGGTAGAGAATTTATTCTCTTGGTTAACAGCCTTCTCTGAGACGTACGAGCTAAGAGGTTATATATTGATAAACATCAATTGCATGGCGTGAATTGCCTGTGTGGCATGCTGATATGCAAGTGATCAAGGCTTATGTTGGAAAGTAGAGTCTTATGGTTGATGATCAAAGCACGGCTTTAAATAGCATAGCTTTATGTATAGTGTCAATTCGCGGGCCTCACACCTCGGTATGAGTCAAAAATGGGATAAGGGACAGCAAGGAGTGCATGATGTTTCTTTCTAGTTATGGGTGGTGTCATGGTATGGATCCAGGACATTTAATTAATTTTACCTATGTGGATGATGGATAGCGAGGCTCCTCGGATATATCGGATACTATGGAGCCGACGGATAGGTCATATAGGACCGCGAAACGTATGTTTAGGAATTGCCAATCTACTAACGTATGTGTGGACCGGCCCTGCAAGATCCAAAGGTTCACTGCGGGGGATCCTGAGGCATTTGCTAAGTGTCTCGAAGCTAGCGAGGAGTACATCCCTTACCTCGACTCATGACGGAAATCCAATTTCCAATACTTGACATTTCGGATTTAGTTGTAAAACCTAGTATGGCGACATGGTAGCATGGGATACTATGCCATCTATGATTGATACATTTATATGTGAAGTGATTTTGACACTATATACTTATAGTAATATCAAAATGATTTGTTTTAAACGTACCAAGCATGTTTGATGTAGTGACCCGAAAATCCGGTCCAATTTGAGCTGACTAAATAACACAAGTCCAACCCCAAATTGCACTTGAAATTCAAGAAACTAATAGAAAGAAGATAGAGGGTGAAGATAGATAAGGTAGAACTAGTAGGATAGAAGAAGAAGAACATCATCATCAGAGTAACACGAACCTCATAGCGAAACGAATAACATATAATAGATAACATAACTTGGAAATATAACAGTTATGTATACAATAGCACTTATCAGAGCACAACACTTACAACACAGCGGAAATAAACTATAGCTATATGATCCTGAAGCCTCCTGCTCCAGCTCTTCATGTATATCTGTAAAATCCTGACTACTTGACTGCCCGTACAAAATTGGGCACCCAAGAGTTTAGGGAAAACAACAAAGTAAGCTCCGGGTCAGTCATGGGACTGGTATGAGTAAAACTCCTAACACTTGGTTTAATAACGGATATATCATAAGACCACGCCGTGAAAACGGAATGGGTTTTCCCTTATGAAAATCCAATAACTTTGTAAAGCAATATCATTCTGATATTATAATAATGCCTAAGTACAAATAGATATCAATCTAGCAGAAACGCTTTCATCTCACGTTCTACTATATAGTATACAATCAAAACCGCAAGCACATATTGGGTAATGGATTTCCAACTATGACAAGGTATGGAACCACCTTCCGATCAGTGTACTCTAGGAACGATACACTGGAGTTCAACAAGAACATCTTGCAACTCAGCCACACATGACCGACCACTCATTTCGCTTGAGTGTATCGAATGTACACCACCAACGGTTGGGATCAGCAACCGTTCCCGTATATATATATGGGACAACATTGATAGTTTAAAGAAGCAAATGAATATTCTCTAGATAGGTGATTATACACCCTACTTCGGTGCGACCGACTTAGCCATGCTGCCTGCCCGATTTCTGTCATTTACCGGATGTGAAGCTAGAGGTTACGCTTTATCATCACATCAGATTCACTTCGAATGCCACAATGTCAGATCCATCGAAAATCACTAATTTACGTCTACAAAAGTACATCACGTGTTAGCTGAAGAAGTGCCCTTCTCCACTTCCACTATTGGTACGGTTGAAGAAATCAATGTACGTGACCTTTCTGGAAATACTCTGTCAGACATTCATCCATACAAGTCATCCAGGAATAGGATGAGCCGAAGGCACTATTCAGTACATCCATCTTAGGCACTGTTATTTAAGACTTATACAATAGCCCTTGCACTTTACTCCGTCTTCAATTATCTTTGGCATATATGATTCGCAATGCTTATGCCAATACAGAGTGGTTCTTTGGATAATAATCCAACCGGTCTCTCCATATTAACAACGTAAAATGGTCAAAACATTTGATAGTCTGTGATTTAACTATCAAAGGAAAACTCGTGTGCAAACAACGATATTATTTCCAATTGGAAATTATATTAATCCACCATCATTCAACTTTTATACCTTTAGTTCATTTCTTCACTTATCTCCTGTTTCCATATATTCAACCTTTCTTATTTTCTATTTTTAGAAAATATACCTTATTATCAATGGAAAACATTTCCATTTCCTGTTTTCTATATTAGAAACATTTCTGATTTCTTATTTGGAAAACATTTCCAAGTTCCTTTATTGGATTTAGACTGATGTTTAAATAAAACATCGCTATGCAAACTCAAACCATTTACTGAATTCACTTAACCATCATTCACTATCAAACCTTACCATTCCTTAGTTAAGAAGGAAGTCAATCAAGTTGGGGTATAATTACCTCTCAGACCTTAACTGAACAACGTTATAACTTCGAAATAGTAACAATTTATCCTTTAAACCTTTAACAACTTCTTTACGTAACTCTCGGATTCAATTTACGAATCCACTTCTTTATTGAAAACATTGATTATAACGATAACGTTATAATCCCTACTTTCGAAATATCTAACTTCAATTATAACCTTTATTCTTTAATTCGAATAATTAAACCTAACCCTAATTTATTAGTGTATACTCTTGATTTACAAACCGGAAAGTAAATATTTCTTTCCCGAATTCGATATAATTGAATTCGACGTAAAATTCTCTTTCGAGTAATCTCTATTTGATTAACTCTTCTTCGAATATCCTATATTCGATTATCTCTCTTCGAATAACTTATATTCGAAATCTCTCTCTTTCGAATAAACTATATTCGATCTCTTTCTTTCGAATACGCTATATTCGAAAATCTCCTTTCGACTAAACTAACATCGATATTTCCTCTTGATTAAACTAACATCGATAATTCCTTTCGATTAAACTATAATCGATAACTCCTTTCCTTTAACTCTATTCGAATAAACTATATTTGACTAACTCTATTTAACTCCGTTTAACTCTATTTAACTCTATTCGAATAACTAATATTCGATAACTCTATTTAACTCTATTCGAAAAACTCATATTCGATAACTCTATTTAAATCTGTTTAACTCTATTTAACTCTATTCGAATAACTAATATTCGATAACTCTATTTAACTCTATTCGAAAAACTAATATTCGATAACTCTACTTACTTCATTCGCTTGACTCCAGATCGCAGCGATCACAATGGTTACGCCTTATTCCCTCAGGAAACATCCGACCGCCTTAGGCTATCTGCAGCCCTACGAATTACGCTAGCAGTCGTGCTAAATGGAATATTATTTGGATTAACTCTAACTGATTAACTCTATTGGTTTAACTCTAAATTATTTATTCTAATTGGTTAACTCTAACTGATTACTCTAACCGATTAATTCTAACTGATTAACACTAACTGGTTAACTCAAATCGATTAACTCTATTTGACTAACTCGACTCGACTAACCCCCTTCGAATACCATATTCGATTAACTAACTTCGAACACCATATTCGATTAACTAACTTCGAATACCATATTCGATTAACTAACTTCGAATACCATATTCAATTAACTAACTTGGAATACCATATTCGATTAACTAACTTCGAATACCATATTCGATTTACTAACTTCGAATACCATATTCGATTAACTAACTTTCGAATACCATATTCAATTAACTAACTTCGAATACCATATTCGATTAACTAACTTCGAATACCATATTCGATTTACTAACTTCGAATACCATATTCGATTAACTAACTTCGAATACCATATTCGATTTCTCCTTTTTGATAACGTTTATCCATTTAAAAAGATCCCCTTTTAACAACGTTTATTCATTTATAAAGATTCACTTTTTAGTAACGGTTCTTCACTTTATAAATATTCATTTAGTAACGTTTTCCTTTTTTTATAACGGTTTCCTTTTTATAACATCTTATTCCGTTATAAACCAATTTCCTTTTTTATTAACTCTATTTATTTTCTAAATATTCCCTTTTCAATTCTATTTGTAAATGTTTTACAAATATTTCTTTTTTCTATTTTATTCTATTTGCAAATGGTTTGCAAATATTTCCTTTTCAAATTTATTCTTAAGAATATTCTAACTCCTTAAATTCCCGGGAAAATTCGCCATAACCTCCTTTGTATCGGAAGCATCGGGAAAATCCCCAAACACGCCACCCAGGCCTTTCCATTCAAAAAGAAAATGGTTTGAATTTATTTCCTTTTTAAAATATCTCCTATTTATAAATATTCCTATTTTTAAATATTCCTTATTTATAAATATTCAAATTTATAAATATCTCTTATTTATAAATATTTCATTTATAAATATTTTATTTTCACTATCACTTTGAAAATTTCCCTTTCCCATTCCGATATGTTATGGTATTCAATCATATCAAATCACGATGATAAATATCGTCCAAACACATATAATCGACAACATATTATATATCACATCATATAACACAATATATGAATAAAACAGTATTAGAAATATTGAGGGGTCCAATTGGACCCCTCCAACCTGTTTCCCTGCATCACAGATGTTAAACCATATAATCAACATCACTTTCAGTTCAGTACGGATTATTCTGATAACCGCATCAATATATAAATATTTAACGATTTTTATATATATATATATATAATTTCCACTAACTGACTAGCAGTTCAATCAATCAACTAACACACAACAATCACCAGATGATTAACAGTTCTAAAAGTACATTATAAAAATATAACTGTTCAGAGTTGGTGAGTTTTACTCACTTTTGCGCATTAGCCGTTAAATAACGGTTTGCGTTATTTGATTCAGTCTGACAATTTATTTCGCCATAAATTGTAACTGTCTCCGATCCATTCCTGGTCAGTCTCATTGTGTTGCTCCCGTCCATACGATCCTATCGGATCTTGTTTCGCTCAATTCTGATTAAGTATGACCGAGTTATACCCTTTTAAAGTTTTGAATACAATTTAAATTAATTAAACTTGGATTTAATTAAATAATCGGGCCTTCACCTTTTATATACTCTGGCCCATCCCCTTTCAAAAAGCCCAAACCAATGTGAAGCCATCCTCCCCGAAAGCTCAGAAAACTGCTCCAAATATTTCGGTTAATAGGCCATGACCGCCTCTCCCTCTTGTACTACTCCAGTTAATCCCCTCCCAACTCACGTATCCGCATGCCTTCACGCACGCACCCCCAACAAACTCCCATCAATTTACTTCCAGAACCCCTCCTGTTCGCCACGTCCCACGCCTGCATTCTCCCCTCCTTCCTGCCGTTTGATCAATACTCACACACCACACACCACGCATCAGATCCGCACCACACACTCCCTCACGTCGTCAGCACAACCCCACAAAGAAACAGCGCACTTCTCCTCACACGGGTTTCGCTTCAGCTAGTATCTCGTGTCCTTCAGTACACCGTGTGACTTTAGCTAACCCATCACCTTTACTTCCTTCGCCCCCTCATCCGGTTATAACCCAACCCTAGGTCTCACGCAGGTCTCATTTCCAGGTTCGAACCACCTGAAATGGTTCTGAAGTCAAGCGAGATTACCACATGAATTCATATACGTATAAATCATGAACTCTAGGCTTTGATTTGATTTGATATAAATTTATTTGCTTATCGATGTCTTTGCTATGTGAAGAACAACAAACCGACGGCGGAAAATTACGTTGTAAGGAGATGCTAACGAGGGGTACTTATAGTGAAAGAGATGGAGATATTTTTCTTATTTTATTATATTTAAAACTTACACGTGAAGTCTTGTGAAAATATAACCTCGTACGATCCCTGTTTTTGACAAACTAAGCTATTCCTGGCATAGAAAAATATTCCGGACCTAATGGGACAGGTTTCGTCGAATTCCGACACCGTTTGTAAAATCCCTTAGAAAATATCGATGAAAAACACCGAGCATTAATTCTTTAAAATTATAGAAAAAATCCTAAAAATATGAGGCCTTGACATTTCACTAGACCTCTTCCTAAGGTTTCGTATGAAACTTGTTTCGTTGAATTTCGAGTTCGTTTGACCAGTTAACCATTCAGTTTAGTTTGTTTCAAGTTAAAAACATAGTGTACCGTACTATGAAATACCCTGTTCAAGTAGGGACTGTTATGGACAGAAACAAAGATACCATTTAAACGAGTGACGTGCTCTGGTCCCAAAAATGTAATAATACCGGTAGATGGACTCATATTGTGAAACCCCGAAATGTCGATACAGGGTGCCAAATACTCCAAATAAAAAGTTGCTTATTTAATTAATTAAAAATTACCATAAAATTCTAAAAATTAAATTATCACTACTTACCAAAAGAACCTTGTCTAAATTCAAACCCGATCTCTAGTTATATCGAATAAACCGATACGGTCGATAAATGATTCTATAGCGACTATTTCAAAATTTGATTTGGACATATCTCAAAATCTACACAATGAAATCCTAATTTTTCTCTTCTGCTAGAAATATATACACCACCAGCTCCATACATTTCTTGTTTCACAGAAATCCGATTTAAACGAATTCTGTACATTCAGTTGAAGTTCAAATCGCCAAATACGAACTGCCGCGCCATTTCGAGCTCGTTTATAAATATTATCAAATTCCAGTTATCGATATCGCCAAAACGATATTTAAATAATTAAATAAATTAATTATTCAACAGCTAAAAATGCGGGTCATTACATTCTTTCCCCCTTAAAATAACTTCGTCCTCGAAATTGCTAAGGTAGGGGACGACCCTATCTACTGGGTAAAATTTTATCTGTTTACCTCTTATCTCCGGTTTCAACTGAACCAATTAATATCGACTAAAATATAAATTTATTACTACTAACTAAATTTTCAAAAATCCTGAAAATTTTCTAACACCTTAACTTTTCGAATTTTTTTGCCATACCCTCCTTTGTACAGCCCTATCGGTAAAACCACAACTCGCCTCTCTAGGCCTTCTCCACCCAAAAGAAAATCAAACAGGCAAGCGGCTTGCCAATTCGGCTCATAAATCTCATATTCATATATAATATAAACTGGTACCTTTTTGTTGGGCATATCAACTCTATCACTTCCATATGCAATCAACTCAGCATATAACAATGTTATCTCAATCAAATTCCAATCAGTTCATATCCTCAAATCCAAATCGAATTTCATTCGAACCCCAATATAAAATTTCAAATTCTTAACTCATCAACCCAATTCCATAACAGATTATTCTCTAATCCAATTCAATTCTATTTAACTCAGTTCAAGTTAAATTCAATTTATTTTTGTCATCTCATTTTATTTAACTTCATTAGTTAAATTTTAATTCCAGAACTGAAATTCCTAGGTTTCTTTCAAATCAAATTTGAAATTATAATGCCAATTCAAAACCTTTGAATTTCTAAACAACTTGTTTTCTCAAAACAATTCAAAAACAAACCTTTGTTAGTAATCTGTCACTTAGAACTCGAAAATGAACACTGATGATGTCGCTATTCATCATCAGAATCTATTTTCCAACTATCGAAGTGGGTTCAATACTATATCACCTTCAGTTTGAAAAACGTTTTCAAAGTCTCCCAAGAACTTAAAATTTCCTTATTTTAATTCCAAATTTGATTTAAATTCAGATTTTACTTCATCTTATTGCATATACTTTACTTATATGAATTCTGATCAGTTATTTACATAACCATTTCACATTTTATAACCTTACTCGATTATACTAACAACCAACACAACCAATTATACTATGTTAATTTCAAAACATACCATGTCGGTTCATCGTGTTCAAGTGTTTATAAAACTCCTACCGATACAGTGGATCAAACTGATCGACCAGAATTCATAAGCCACTCAACCAATAAATCTCCATAATATAAAACAAATTTTTATATCAAATAACAAATACGTTCACTCGTATATATATACACTCAAATCCAGTCTAGGGTATTACTAACCCCATCTCTACTAAATTACGCCACAGAACCAAGGTAATAACTAAACCAATGCTCTGATACCAACTGTAGTGACCCGAAAATCCGGTCCAATTTGAGCTGACTAAATAACACAAGTCCAACCCCAAATTGCACTTGAAATTCAAGAAACTAATAGAAAGAAGATAGAGGGTGAGGATAGATAAGGTAGAACTAGTAGAATAGAAGAAGAAGAAGAACATCATCATCAGAGTAACACGAACCTCACAACGGAACGAATAACATATAATAGATAACATAACTTGGAAATATAACAATTATGTATACAATAGCACATATCAGAGCACAGCACTTACAACACAGCGAAAATAAACAATAGCTATATTACGTGTTAGCTAAAGAAGTGCCCTTCTCCGCTTCCACTCTTGGTACGGTTGAAGAAATCAATGTACGTGACCTTTCTGGAAATACTCTGTCAGACATTCATCCATACAAGTCATCCAGGAACATGATGAGCCGAAGGCACTATTCAGTACATCCATCTTAGGCACTGTTATCTAAGACTTATACAATAGCCCTTGCACTTTACTCCATCTTCAATTATCTTTGGCATATACGATTCGCAACGCTTATGCCAATACAGAGTGGTTCTTTGGATAATAATCCAACCGGTCTCTCCATATTAACAACGTAAAATGGTCAAAACATTTGATAGTCTGTGATTTAACTATCAAAGGAAAACTCGTGTGCAAACAATGATATTATTTCCAGTTGGAAATTATATCAATCCATCATCATTCAACTTTTATCCCTTTAGTTCATTACTTCACTTATCTCCTGTTTCCATATATTCAACCTTTCTTATTTTCTATTTTTAGAAAATATACCTTATTATCAATGGAAAACATTTCCATTTCCAGTTTTCTATATTAGAAACAATTCTGATTTCTTATTTGGAAAACATTTCCAAAGTTCCTTTATTGGATTTAAACTGATGTTTAAATAAAACATCGCTATGCCAACTCAAACCATTTACTGAATTCACAAACCATCATTCACTATCAAACCTTACCATTCCTTAGTTATGAAGGAAGTCAATCAAGTTGGGGTATAATTACCTCTCAGACCTTAACTGAACAACGTTATAACTTCGAAATAGTAACAGTTTATCCTTTAAACCTTTAACAACTTATTTACGTAACTCTCGGATTCAATTTACGAATCCACTTCTTTATTGAAAACATTGATTATAACGATAACGTTATAATCCCTACTTTCGAAATATCTAACTTCAATTATAACCTTTATTCTTTAATTCGAATAATTAAACCTAACCCTAATTTATTAGTGTATACTCTTGATTTACAAACCGGAAAGTAAATATTTCTTTCCCGAATTCGATATAATTGAATTCGACGTAAAATTCTCTTTCGAGTAATCTCTATTTGATTAACTCTTCTTCAAATATCCTATATTCGATTATCTCTCTTCGAATAACTTATATTCGAAATCTCTCTCTTTCGAATAAACTATATTCGATCTCTTTCTTTCGAATACGCTATATTCGAAAATCTCATTTCGATTAAACTAACATCTTTCCTTTCGATTAAACTATAATCGATAACTCCTTTCCTTTAACTCTATTCGAATAAACTATATTCGACTAACTCTATTTAACTCCGTTTAACTCTATTTTACTCTATTCGAATAACTAATATTCGATAACTCTATTTAACTCTATTCGAAAAACTCATATTCGATAACTCTATTTAAATCCGTTTAACTCTATTTAACTCTATTCGAATAACTAATATTCGATAACTCTATTTAACTCTATTCGAAAAACTAATATTCGATAAATCTACTTACTCCATTCGCTTGACTCTAGATCGCAGCGATCACAATGGTTACGCCTGATTCCCTCAGGAAACATCCGACCACCTTAGGCTATCTACAGCCCAGCGAATTACGCTAGCAGTCGTGCTAAATGGCATATTATTTGGATTAACTCTAACTGATTAACTCTATTGGTTTAACTCTAACTAATTTATTCTAATTGGTTAACTCTAACTGATTACTCTAACCGATTAATTCTAACTGATTAACTATAACTGGTTAACTCAAATCGATTAACTCTATTTGACTAACTCGACTCGACTAGCCCCCTTCGATTACAATATTCGATTAACTAACTTCGAACAACATATTCGATTAATTAACTTCGAATACCATATTCGATTAACTAACTTCGAATACCATATTCGATTAACTAACTTCGAATACCATATTCGATTAACTAACTTCGAATACCATATTCGATTAACTAACTTCGAATACCATATTCGATTTACTAACTTCGAATACCATATTCGATTAACTAACTTTTGAAAACCATATTCCATTAACTAACTTCGAATACCATATTCGATTAACTAACTTCGAATACCATATTCGATTTACTAACTTCGAATACCATATTCGATTAACTAACTTCGAATACCATATTCGATTTCTCCTTTTTGATAACGTTTATCCATTTAAAAAGATCCCCTTTTAACAACGTTTATTCATTTATAAAAATTCACTTTTTAGTAACGGTTCTTCACTTTATAAATGTTCATTTAATAACGTTTTCCTTTTTTATAACGGTTTCCTTTTTATAACATCTTATTCCGTTATAAACCAATTTCCTTTTTATTAACTCTATTTATTTTCTAAATATTCCCTTTTCAATTCTATTTGTAAATGGTTTATAAATATTTCTTTTTTCTATTTTATTCTATTTGCAAATGGTTTGCAAATATTTCCTTTTCAAATTTATTCTTAAGAATATTCTAACTCCTTAAATTCCCGGGAAAATTCGCCATAACCTCCTTTGTATCGGAAGCATCGGGAAAATCCCCAAACCCGCCACCCAGGCCTTTCCATTCAAAAAGAAAATGGTTTGAATTTGTTTCCTTTTTAAAATATCTCCTATTTATAAATATTCCTATTTATAAATATTCCTTATTTATAAATATTCAAATTTATAAATATCTCTTATTTATAAATATTTCATTTATAAATATTTTATTTTCACTATCACTTTGAAAATTTCCCTTTCCCGTTCCGATATGTTATGGTATTCAATCATATCAAATCACGATGATAAATATCGTCCAAACACATATAATCGACGACAGATTATATATCACATCATATAACACAATATATGAATAAAACAGTATTAGAAATATTGAGGGGTCCAGTTGGACCCCTCCAACCTGTTTCCCTGCATCACAAATGTTAAACCATATAATCAACATCACTTTCAATTCAGTACGGATTATTCTGATAACCGCATCAATATATAAATATTTAACGATTTATATATATATATATATATATATAATTTCCACTAACTGACTAGTAGTTCAATCAATCAACCAACACACAGCAATCAACAGATGATTAACAGTTCTAAAAGTGCATTATAAAAATATAACTGTTCAGAGTTGGTGAGTTTTACTCACTTTTGCGCATTAGCCGTTAAATAACGGTTTGCGTTATTTGATTCAGTATGACAATTTATTTCGCCATAAATTGTAACCGTCTCCTATCCACACCCGGTCAGTCTCATTGTGTTGCTCCCGTCCATACGATCCTGTCGGATCTTGTTTCGCTCAATTCTGATTAAGTATGACCGAGTTATACCCTTTTAAAGTTTTGAATACAATTTAAATTAATTAAACTTGGATTTAATTAAATAATCGGGCCTTCACCTTTTATATACTCTGGCCCATCCCCTTTCAAAAATCCCAAACCCATGTGAAGCCATCCTCCCCGAAAGCTCAGAAAACTGCTCCAAATATTTCGGTTAATAGGCCATGACCGCCTCTCCCTCTTGTACCACTCCAGTTAATCCCCTCCCAACTCACGTATCCGCATGCCTTCACGCACGCACCCCCAACAAACTCCCATCCATTTACTTCCGGAACCCATCCTGTCCGCCACGTCCCATGCCTGCATTCTCCCCTCCTTCCCGCTGTTTGATCAATACTCACACACCACACACCACGCATCAGATCCGCACCACACACTCCCTCACGTCGTCAGCACAACCTCACAAAGAAACAACGCCCTTCTCCTCACATGGGTTTCGCTTCAGCTAGTATCTCGTGTCCTTCAGTACACCGTGCGACTTTAGCCAACCCATCACCTTTACTTCCTTCGCCCCCTCATCCGGTTATAACCCAACCCTAGGTCTCACGTAGGTCTCATTTCCAGGTTCGAACCACCTGAAATGATTCAGAAGTCGAGCGAGATTACCACATGAATTCATATACGTATAAATCATGAACTCTAGGCTTTGATTTGATTTGATATAAATTTATTTGCTTATCGATGTCTTTGATGTGTGAAGAACAACAAACCGACGGCGGAAAATTAGGTTGTAAGGAGATGCTAACGAGGGGTACTTATAGTGAAAGAGATGGAGATATTTTTCTTATTTTATTATATTTAAAACTTACACGTGAAGTCTTGCGAAAATATAACCTCGTACGATCCCTGTTTTTGACAAACTAAGCTATTCCTGGCATAGAAAAATATTCCGGACCCAATGGGACTGGTTTCGTCGAATTCCGACACCGTTTGTAAAAATCCCTTAGAAAATATAGATGAAAAACACCGAGCATTAATTCTTTAAAATTACAGAAAAAATCCTAAAAATATGAGGCCTTGACATTTCACTAGATCTCTTCCTAAGGTTTCGTATGAAACTTGTTTCGTTGAATTTCGAGTTCGTTTGACCAGTTAACCATTCAGTTTAGTTTGTTTCAAGTTAAAAACATAGTGTACCGTACTATGAAATACCCTGTTCAAGTAGGGACTGTTATGGACAGAAACAAAGATACCATTTAAACGAGTGACGTGCTCTGGTCCCAAAAATGTAATAATACCGGTAGATGGACTCATATTGTGAAACCCTGAAATGTCGATACAGGGTGCCAAATACTCCAAATAAAAAGTTGCTTATTTAATTAATTAAAAATTACCATAAAATTCTAAAAATTAAATTATCACTACTTCCCAAAAGAACCTTGTCTAAATTCAAACCCGATCTCTAGTTATATCGAATAAACCGATACGGTCGATAAACGATTCTATAGCGACTATTTCAAAATTTGATTTGGACATATCTCAAAATCTACACGATGAAATCCTGATTTTTCTCTTCCGCTAGAAAGATATACTTCACCAGCTCCACACGTTTCTTGTTTCACAGAAATCTGATTTAAAACGAATTTTGTACATTCAGTTGAAGTTCAAATCGTCAAATACGAACTGCCGCGCCATTTCGAGCTCGTTTATAAATATTATTAAATTCCAGTTATCGATATCGCCAAAACGATATTTAAATAATTAACTAAATTAATTTTTCAACAGCTAAAAATGCGGGTCATTACATTTAACTATTATAAGGGAAACTCTATCCTCCAGCTTGCGTTGCATTGTGTGATGGGACCTGAGTCTTATAATAGCTTCATTTTTCAAAAAGCATTGCGCTGTTGGTTTTATGCACTGGTATTCTTGGGAGAAAACCCGTTTCGTATTATATGGCGTGGTCTCTTAATTTACTTTGTTTCTAAAGTAAAGTTTTAATAACTATTTTAGTTCTCACACCAGTCACATGACTGACCTGGAGTTTATTGTTTTAACCTAAACTCTGGGTTCCCCTATTTTCCACAGGGGCAGCTAGTAGTTTTGGTTTTGCATATTTCTATTTTCCCAGGATCCTGGATTACAACTGGAACTATATTTGGAAAGCTCTGGATCCGTGTATTTCTTTCAGTTGTGTTATGTATTATTTTTCCGCTGCTATGTATTTAAATCTCTATTATTTTCTGTTGTATATTATTTATTCATACTCTGTACTCTGAGGTAAATTGTTGTAATAACAATGAAATGTTCTTCAGTTTGTGTTGTGATTTGTCGTGTTCTTAACTCAATCTGGGCTTTCCCGTAAGGGTGAGTTTGGGTCGTTTCAGAAGATTACCTGGAAGTGAGTCTCACGGGGAAGAAAGGTTTGAGGAAGAGAACAAATGGTTTTATAGAAAAAAGAACGGATAATATATATAAAGGAACCATCGTGCAATTAGCGGCTTTACAAAAAAATTCTTCTTTTACGCTATGAATTAGTGGAATAATTTACTAATGTGTCAAAGTCTTTTCCAATAAGATATGTTTTAAAAGGAATGAGATCATTCACTATTAAACATTACTAATGCTTCCCATTTATTGTCAATCAAAATCTTAATTCTAATGTTAATGGATTTAGAAGAATTAAAAACGTACATACATTCATAATTTCAATTTGCGTTTGGAAAATATAAAGTTTTGTATAACCCAAACATTCATTTTTAGTATTTAATAATTCTATATTTGACAAATGACAACCGTACGTTCTGCATATAACTAATTCCAAACTATTACCATAACAAATGATATTTTAATATTTCAAATTTAGTAATTAACTATTTTTTTTGATTTCATCTCCATTTAATAAAATAAATTGTGTGAAATTATGGGATGTTACACTCTCCTCCACTTAAAACTTTTCATCCTCGAAAAGGCGTAGTAAGAAAGTTGTCGATTTAGATATATTTAACCATATAATTTCTTATTCCACTTGTCACGTTCGTTAGTTTACATAAATAATTTCATTAACAATTTAGTTCTGAATCGTGAATTACCAAACTGCGATTTTTATGAAAATTTGAATTACACATATCTTAAAATTTACAATTCAAAATCTAAATTTTTCTCTTTCATTAGAAAACTATATTCAAATAGATCCGAAGGATTCTTATTTCAAAGAATTACAACTTAGTTTGGATCCTATACATTCATTCAAACTTTAATTCGGAAAATTACGAACTACAGCTTCGCGATGAGCTCGTTTTAATTTAATTTAATTAATTCATTCAATCTTCGTTTAAATTTATAATTTATAAACCAATTCACTTTATTTTCACAAAACAAGTTAAACATTTATTTTCGACTTAGTAATATCGATTATCTTAAATCGTCGAATATCTAACCATGGATTGCAATACAATTAAATTTGTAACCAATTAATTCACTTCATTAGCTCATTTCATTGACACGGGTTATTTGCATTAGACATTGAATTTAATTTCAAACATAACTAAGTATACATAGTTTATTTCATAACTTGAGTTTCATTTGTATATATAAACCATCAATTTGTTTTTTTTTCAGCATTCATTATTCATACTAGTACTTGTATATTATCCAATTTTAATCCTATAACATGTTAACTTTAGATTAAGTGGTAAGTTATATATATGCAATGGAAGTATTCGATTTTTATACAAGTTCAATTTATTTTCAATTCATTATCAACTACAAAGAGTTTTATTTTAATTATAACTCTCTCGGATTCATTTTCTTATTATATAATTCAGAAATTTCTATAATTTCAATTTGAGTACATTTCAACCCTTCAGAATTCATTAATTATTCAAGAACTTAAAAATTCCAACTTCGGTTTCGTTTCCAAATCAACTCTAAAATTATATATATATATAATCTTGTATATCAAACCATAATTTAAAAGATTTAAAAGAAATCCAAATTTTCAAACAAAGTATAAAAATTCTAAGTGGTCTCTCCCCATTTAGTCTCTTGAAAATAATGTCGATAATGCGTGCATTCATTACCGAGATCATTTTCCATAAGCAAGGGGAAAATATAAACTTTTTTCAAAATTCATTTGGAAACAATTTCTATATGAAACAAGTTTTTAAAACATGTTATTTCAAAACCACATTTTAATCAATATTACAAAACCACCCGAAATTAAATTCTCAAATTCATATTTAGTTTCTTATTTCATTACTGAATTAATTTTCAATATTTCATTATCAATTTATTTTCAATATTTATTTCTAAACCATTCAATAACCAATAGTTTTTAAATTATTGATTAATCGACTAATAAATAATGAAAATTTTATATTATCATCAACAAAATCAAAATTTCATATATTTACAAATAATTCTTTATATATAGAAAAATATAATTCAAAACAATATTATGTCAATAAACCATATTCGAGTGTTTAGAAATCCCTATCGATGCCTTGGCGTCCCAAGTACCGACCAGAATCCATAACTACTCAACAGAGCAAACCAACATAATCCAAAATCGTTTTATATCGAAATTACAAGTACGCTCTCTCATACACACTCAAACTCATTCTAGGGTATTACTACCCTATCTCTAATGAGTTAATCCCAAATAGAGCCAAAATTTTCGCTAAACCAAAGCTCTGATACCACATGTAACATCCGAGATTTTTGACCGTTCAAATCGACAATGACCCTCAATGTCAACATAAAAAAACCAAAAATACGGATAGTTATTGGGATTTATATAAGAAAAAGAAGGGAAGAAGAAAAACAAACACGGAATCTCACAGCCAAAGGACAAAATATAATAATTAAATAACAGTTCATGAAGTTCTTAAAACATACATTTGATTTTATTTTACAACAATTATCAGAGTTAACTATAATAAATATACCAATATTTGCAGCGGAATAAATAAAAATAAGTACGTCTGTTGAGCTCCATCTTCATCTCCATGATGGTATCTTCAATAACCGAAAACTCAGGCTGACCCGAGCATAAATGAAAAGACAAAAACACTCGGATCAGAATTAAAATATTCTCATATTAGTTAAATCAAATTCATGCGATAATATGGGTGCAATAACTTAAGAGATGTTACGGGAATTTCCATCTCTAAAGGATCCGTTAAACTAGATACTATATAATATAATACGCTATTATAATAGTGTCTATGGTTAAATATAAAATATTAAAATATTGTAAGCGGGGTTACCATTATTACCCTTACATCATTAATATTGTTGCCGTACAGTTTTCATCTAACACACTAGTACGTCGGCGGATAGGGATGCGCCGCGATACGTCAACGTTAAATCAAAATCGTAGAGGGCTCGATCAGGATAATATGACACGAGGAATGCCCAGAGTATGAACATACTAGTTGCATGCCCGGACTAGTGGTAATGCATAGCTGCGATTACCGCCCACCTCGGACAACACTCCCAAATAACGGATGCGCATCAAATCAAATCAGTCAAACCGAGGGACTATAGTAATAAAGGAAGAAGTGTTGCCGATGGAGGTATCTAACCCCACTTGGTCACAGTATATCCCTATTTTAGTCATTTTAATTATGACCCAAAGGTCATGGACATCCATCATCGTTCCTTTTCTTCAAATCCAGTAATCGCCTCCAAATCAACCTACTTCATTCTGGAGCTCCACCGCGTACACAGTTGTTAAAGTGGTTTTCGGTATTGGAAGAGAGTGTAATATTATCTGATCCCGCTCTCTTTAACAACCAATCATTTACATTTTCACACCGGTCAGTTCTTTTACATTTTAAAGGGGTTCATACTTCATATCAAAATATCAACTTTTCATAAAAATCAGTTCAATATTCAAGCGAGAATATTATTCATCATAAAATCTACATTTTGCTAATTTAAAATCTTGAAACAACTCCAACTTCAAAATAATTTAAAATAGTGAAAAATATTTTTTTTTAGTTCAAATATATGATATAAATAGTTTGAAAATTAATAATTTGTATTTAAAATAGAATTTCAAATTTAGTAAAATCTATAGGTAAAATATTAAAATAGTTTATAAATAAATAGTTAAATATTAAATTAGTTAATTTAAAATAAATAGTTATAAGGTAAATATTTTATAGAGAATATTATTATTATAAAAATAAAATAGTTTAAAAATAATATAGTTGGAATTAGAACCGTTTCTTCAAAATTTAACCAATTGGAAATCATATTTCAGTTTCAAATCAATCGACTAAATTTCTATATCTTATTTCAAAAGGATTTGACTTCCCACTTATGTTTTAATTCAATTCAACAGTTCGATTATTACTATAAATCAAGTTAATTTAAAGTAAATATCAAAGATTCAATTTTGGTAAATTTATATTTTATATTCAATTCAGTTTCAACTTCAGTTATCCACATTTACGAATTCCTAAAAATTAAAAAAATTAATTTCAAGGCTTAAAGTACAAATTTAAAGAAAATAGATTAATAATATCATTTATTTGTCTTTAAAACAAAATTTTCAAAATTCAAGGTTAAAACAATTTTATTTAACCAACCGGTGTCCGTATATAATTTTCTATCCTACGGCCAAGTAATACTTAAAATTTAATTTTTGGTATTTTGGGGAAGGATATATATCATTTCAATCCAAATCAGGGTCACAGGTATTTATCATTTCAACCTACGTTCTTAATTCATTTTAATGATTAATCCCGGGTTTATTTGATGCCCATAACATCTAGGGTAATGGTTGGGATTAATGTAACAACCCGGAAAACCAAAGCCAATTAAAATTTTTTAATTTGGCTATTTTAATGAATTTAGAGTAATTGAAATAATTTATTTTAATTAAATAATAAGTTAGAAATAGCGAGGCAGTGTAAAATTTTGAATTTGAAATTTGAATGAATGTACAGGATCCAAAATAAAACGGATTTTAGCAACCCAAAAATATTTAAATCTATTTAAGAATATCTTTCTAACGAATCTAAAAAATCGAAATTTCATAGCGGGAATCAAAAGTTAAGGCCGAATGAATTTTCAGAATGGTCGTTATGGAATAAATATAGCCCTTGAAAATAGACATTTTGCAAACAACCTCCGTTTTCGACGAAACCACTTTTGTTGGATCCGGGATGTCAATTTATTGCTAGGTTTCAAACTCCATAATTTTTCGAATTAATATGTGAGCGTGGCAAAGGAAAAAGTGTTTGGTTGATTTCAGTCAAATTGGATCGACCAGAAAATGGCTGTTTTTCAAACGGTCTCAGAATTCGACGAAATCAGTTTTGTTGGGACTGTATCATTCCAACATAGCCAGATTAATTTTTCGGGAATTTTTAGAATCAGTATGTGGCCTCGGCAAATTAAAATGTACCTTCAAATCCAAATTTGAATGTTTTATATTTTAATTTGAAGAATAACTAACTGAACAGTCGAATGGGCTTGCGAAACATATTCCATTGTGTTCGGAATAGGGGTATTTAGCTAGGAGCGACAGTCGTTGGGTTTGGATAGGAGTTCGTATGGAAAAAATCCTAATTTTTGAATTAATATAAATATCGGCGAATAGGATTTTTTATTCATTATTTAATTATATAAAAAATCATAAAAACCCGATCCTCTCTCTCTCATTCGACGGCGAACCGTGTTCCTCCCTTCCCAACCATATTCCGGCCAAACCACGTCGAATCAGACCCTGCCTCTTTTGGAACTTTTTGAAGATCATCTCCTCCTCTTCAAATATATATAAGGAGCTCCCCCTACCGTTCACCGTACCTCGAGAATCACCCCCAGGAACGGACACCGTTCGACATCGAGTATCTCTGATGATCTGAGCTCGAGTTGAATGTGAGGGGGTCTTTGGGAAGCCCTTCCGAAGCGCTATGCCATGGTGAAACATGATCGGCATATCGTGCTACGGGTTTGAATTAATTCCGTGACCTAGTTTTGAACCATCGTGAAAGGTATACGGATATTCAATTTTAAAACTGATTATAACATTTCTAAGTGTTGCAAATCTTGATTTTCAAATAAAAATCATATAATTTTGCTATATTGACGAAATTCGATGAAACAGGAGACATCGGACTCGTAGCGAGGTCATCCACATTCTAGAAGAAGCTAGAACATATTCCGAGTTCGCTACAAATTTCAGAAGGATTAAAATCGATGTGAGACTTCTAAATTAAAATATGGAATGGAAATGCATTGTATAAATTATGTGAGCGAAGTATAAATTATATATGTGTTGTATACCTCATGTATGGGCATTGTATAAGTTATATGAGCGATGTATAAATTATACATGCGTTGTATGAATCATATATGTATTGAAATGGAAATGAAATATATTTATATACGTATATATATACTCCCTTCGTTCACAGACCATGGACAATATGAATTGATTGTGATTGGCGTGAAAATTGGTTGATAATGTGAATGGTTGAAAATTAGTTGAAATGCGAATGGTTGGAAATAATTGTTTGTGGTTGAAAGAAATTGCTTGTGGTTGAAACAAATGGAAATTGTTGTGGAAAATTCATATGATATGAAATTGATCTTAGATCATTTAGATAATCCCCTTATGGAACGCCGCGAGGCCTAAGGTAGTGCGAGGAGCCGTACTCGGGACGGTGCCGGTTTTAAACCACCTACCGTTATGCTGCCGAAATTTCCAGTAATATCTATGTGTTTGAATTATTTTCATGTGTTGAATTATATTCATGTGTCGAATAAATTGTTTAGATAATAAAAATCACATTTTTATTAAGCGTATGAAGTATATGAAGTATGCATGTATGAAATATTCATGTGTTGAGATATTCATGTGTTGAGTAAATTTTTTGAAAGATAAAAATCACATTTTTATCATATATATGGACTATATAAAATACTAGTGTTTTAAACAAATTGTTTTAACGCCAAAAATAACATTTTTATCTTATCTATGAAGTATATAAAATATTCGTGTTTTAAATAAATTGTTTTAAAAAGAAAAATATCATTTTTATTATATGTATGAATTATATAAAATATTCATGTGTTGAAAAGGATTCATGTGTTGAATAAAAGGGTTGAACAATAAAATTTACATTTTTATTGTGAATATGAAGTGCTAAAAACATTCATGTGTTTAATAAATATTTTGAACGATAAAAATATCATTTTTATCATGTATACGAATCGCTAAAAAATCACATGTGTTGAAACATATTTTTGTTCGCTAAAAATATCATTTTTATCCTATGTATGAAATGTTAAAAATAACCGTATGTTGAAATAAACATTTGTTCGCTAGAAATATTATTTTTAGCTTAGTTCTGCATATATATACATATGTTGAACATGAATATGGATTAGCTATTGAGTAAAGAATATATTTGCGTGCCTGTAACACCCCACGTCCGTTAGTGTCACTCACAAAGGGAGTGCACTAAGTTCTGTGGAGCATTTTGGGTAAAAGATGCAGATAAATTACAAGACAGACAAATATTAAACAGCAGAAAATAGAACTTTGCTTTATTGATAAAATAATCTGTACAAGATTCTTTTACAATATCAGAGTATCATCTGTCTTTACAAAATAAAGAAGCATAAAACAACATTATATATTCCCCAATGTAGCAAGAGCCAGCCATAGCATCTGAAAGAGAATCCAAGGACGACTTCGTCAAATCTTCAAGCTGGGGAAAGAGCAACGGTCCAATATAATCCTGAGTTATTCTATTCCCTCCTCGACTACCTGGGGGGGAACGGAAGAAAAGAAGCGAAAGAAAACAGAGTCAGACATAAAGCCTGAGTAAGTCAGTAACTTCTAGCATGTGAACAGGGAAAAATGAAACGACATGAATTAACTGAATACAAGACAATACCATGATGATAGGGTCAACAGGATAAGATAAGATTACCACAAGATATACTAAGGCAAGATAAACTGGATATACATTAATACTTTCTCTGCTTCGCTATTACCTTATTATTCTGGTTTCTATATCTCTGCACCACCTAACTAGTGTTCCAACTAGTAACGATAACGTGATCCCAATCCCTGTAGTTTCTGTCGCCTTCAGGCGTACCTTGATTATTTATTACCTAGATCTAGTCTAGGTTTTATATCAAGTGCTTTCTAGATTCAATTAGAGTTTACGCTATTTGTTGAACGCTTCTTGTATTCAGGATTTATGCCACCTAGTTCCAAACTAGGGATTATGCTACCTGTCGAACGATGCCCTTTAGTCTAGGATACACTACCTAGAGTGGTATATGTTCCTAGACTTTCCCCACGCATGTATCGCGAATCGTTATCGCTTGTCTAGATGCACATGTCCTGTAATGTGCTACCTGAGTCCCGTGTCAGGGCTACTCTAGAAATACGGAACTCGGTCGGGAGCTTTCAATATCTGCCGATGCAGATGTTAAGGTCTGTTTTTCCAGTGGCTATCGTCCCACTCGACCCCTCCCTCAACTAATGGAAGGCCACCCTTGTAAAATGAGAACTGTACGAAGGCCCCTATCTGCCCCACTAATTCTATGGCCAACAACACCCCGCAACCACAACTAGATAGCAAGTATGTGGTCCGTATGAGTCCTCGAGCCTTCCCGCTTCACGTGTCTCGCTTGACTGAAGATGGTAGGTAGACGACGAGTTGCTATCACAGGGCTTCCGTCTTCTCGTCGAATCACACTGGTCCATCCTAGTCTTTTGGTTGCCATATATTGCAACCAAGGCATACCCTTGGCTCTTCTACCGCAGACCTTAACCTCTGTGTGCCCAGGCGGATCATCTGCAGCCTCACAGAGGGATACCAAGAGTACCCTCACGTCCCCTCGAAGCCTCGGGCTTCGTATCCCAATTCGTTGGAAAAATCAGATGGGCGTCCTCTCCTTCGTGTTATACTAAGAATTACTACTTTGTTCTACTAACTAAGTTTTACCACTTAGTTTCCAGGATCATTGTCTTCTTAACTAAGTTTTACTACTTAGTTCTCTTTCCCGTTAAGTTGGATTGGTTAAGTGTCTTTAGTCGATTCAAGCTAACTTAACCCTCTTCCCTTATCCTATTAAACTGGTTAAGTGTTGTCAGTATTCATGTTGACTTAACCCCACCACAAACCAAGTCATATTGGTTAAGTATTTCTTAACCCTACCCATTCATCCTGTATTGGTTAAGTGTTCCCTTTTTAACTTAACCTTTCCCACCGGTTTTAACTAAACCTGTTATTAATGGTTAAGTATCATCTCTTCGTGTCTTAGACTTAACCCTATTCATTTATCATATTCTGATGGTTAAGTGTTCAAGTTTACTTAACCCTACGGTCCAACCCAGCTAACATATTAAATTGGCTAAGTGTATTACTTAACCCAACCTCTAGTCTAATTAACATGTTAAATTGGCTAAGTGTATTAAATTTACTTAACCCCGCCTTGTAGTCTAGTCAACATGTTAATTTGCTAAGTATTCCCATGGACTTAACCCTCCCATTCTAGCTTTAACTGTGTTAAGTTGGTTAAGTGTTTCTATGGACTTAACCCTACCATTCTAGCTTAACAGTGTTAAGTTGGTTAAGTGCTCCTATGGACTTAACCTTTCCATTCTAGCTTTAACTGTGTTGGTTAAGTGTTCCTATGGACTTAACCCTCCCCTTCTTGTTCTAGCTTTAATTAATAAATTAAAGCCGCAACCTCTCACATTAGACAGATATTGCTGCGGTTACTGGATGTGCCGGTCGGTTCCGGGCAGGTTTACACCGCAACTCAGTCTAACCTCGGGTTAGGCATATTCATGTTTTCTAAGTTCAAAGGGTTTTCTGATTAATTTCCAAACCTGGTTTTGAAAGCAACCATCCCGTTCGTCGGATTAGTTAGGGATAGCCAGGGAGGGCAGGAAACTTGTATTTTCCAAACCCAAGCCTAGACACTATCCTCTCTGTCACCCTAGAACTTTCTGGTACGAGTTATAAAAAGGGGTGTTATCAAAATATCTTTCTTTTGTTTATAAATTGTTAACAATTTATCTTACAGCCCATTTCCCCCTTTTTAAACAAATTTGGCCTATATTCATTTGTCGCTAACAGACTTATATTCTAGGCCCAAATCTTGATTTGCCTAACCTACAGTTCATAGCAATTTAGATCTATCATCTTTATTTTTAGTTTATGCTAAACTAGATTTTAGATGCCAAACTAGATTTTCTATTCTCACCGTTTATGCCCAAAAACTAGATTTATTCTTCTAGTTCACAGTCTACATACAAACTAGATTTATTATTCTAGTTTTTCAGTTTACAGGCCAATACTAGATCTAAATTTCATAACCTATAATCCATGTCAAATCTACCCAATTCACATGTCTTAACACATGTTCTAAAACTGTATAAATCAGAATCATGTTCGCTTCCAAACTATGCCAATTTCAAGCTTACAACTATATTAATGTTTATTTTTGTTTTTTTCCCAAATCGCATTCCCACCGTTCGTATAATCATGATTCAACCTAGATTGTAAATAAATCTAGATTCGTAGAAAATATGGAATGAACCAAAGATGCTATGAAAAAGGGTGGACATAATAATTGGCATAAAAAGATTTTGAATAACGACGCAGGTTCAAGAATATGGGTAGACCTAACTTAATAGGTAAATTCCCACGGTCTAAAACCAAGAATAGACAGAATAGGTTCGAGAACATGGGTAGACCTAACTTAATAGGTAAATTCCCACGGTCTAAAACCAAGAATAGACAGAATAGGTTCAAGAACATGGGTAGACCTAACTTAATAGGTAAATTCCTACAGTCTAAAACCAAAGAAAATCAAGAACAGACAGAATAGATAAATCGGGTTTTAGACCCAATTTCATAGTCACAAAACCTAAGCAACAATTTTCCTAGTCATGAATCATAGGTGTTTAAATCATCGTTGTTATGTCATAGGTAATACTTTATGTCCAAATCAAAGGCTTCTGTTCATAGTCATAGGCAAATGTCCATAGTCATTGGCAATATTCATAGTCAAAAGGGAAAATAATTCCCACAGTCATAAGTCACCGTCATAGGCAATGTTTTATGTCCCAAAATCAAAGGTTTATGTTCATAGTCTAAAGGCACATGATCTCAGAATCCATAGTCATAGGCAACGGTCTTAGGCAAAGTCTTATTTGTCCTTGAATCATAACAGTTCTTAATTTAGTCCAAGAGTATAAACACAGATTCGAATAGAGAGAGAGAGATTTGGCATACTCTTTTATTCCTTTAATTTCATGTCACAAAATAAAGCAAAAACGTTCAAATCTAGAAACAACTGACTTACAGAAATTAGAGCTAGAATAGAAGAATGGCGATGCTAAGATTCGTATGTCGTTGCTCGATGTTTGTTGATTTAGCCTTTGAATTCTTCACTTTGATTTGAATCTTCTCTTGAACAGATTTGAGCAGAATCTCCATGTCTTGAATTTACATTTTATTTTAATTATTTAAGAAAATTTAGAGGAGGGGAAGAAGCCATGAATCTTAGCAGCATAAGGATAGAAGAGAATTGGTGCAAAGAGAATGAAGACTAGGGTTGTTTATATAGCTGCTCAAGACCTTATCGTACACGCAGCGCTGAGTCAGCATTGAACCTAGTTAAGAAAATAGTCCAGGTACGTAGATGAATCTAGCCAAACCTTATCATACACGCAGTGCTGAGTCAGCATTGGGTCCCCCTATTTTGGCGTAGAAAATTGAATTTCGAATGAATTGTTTTTGGCGTAGAAATTTGATTTTCGAACTTTTGAATTTCTGGAATTTATTTAACTGTTTTATTCACATGAAATATTCTTATATGTATACAATTCCTCTAACGACCATTTTACGCGTATATATATACGCACAACTTTCGTTTTATTTTCAAAATTCAAATGATGTTGCCATATTTCATTGACTGTAGCCTTATCTTGAATTTTATCTTTCGTATACATATATTTTTGCATATATATATATATATTTATATTCTCATATGTATATATATATTTTTTCTTTATTTCCTTATATGTACGTTCTTATCCATTCAAATTTTGAATTTGTATACGTACATATATTTGCATGTTCAGTTGGCCCTCTCTAAAACAAAGATAAAAAATTATGCCGCCGCCGGGGTTCGAACCCCCGACCTCTATGCTACAAATCTAATGCCTTAACCAACTGAGCTACAGAGGCTTTTGTTAATAAGTCTTAGAACAATAATAATTATTGTTCTCTCCTTACTTCTCTTTTTCATGTTAGTTACGATACTTAAATTAAACAACTGCATGGATTTTTTTTTTTTTTTTTAAAATTAATTGTACTTTAATTTGTGAATCTTAATGTCACAGAATTACGGGGTGTTACAGTGCCCGACAAATAGGTAAGCCTTAATGAGTTGGCTACGCAATTTTATTATTATATAAACTCCTATGAATGCCATTGGATGCGGAGTGCTGGTTGTTCTGTGTGAAATCATAAACGTCGCCATAGGATAGTAACAACTAATTTTGATCTACACTACATGGCATACATCTTGAAGATAGCACACCCTATCATATACTACATAAAAATTTGGAGCTTATGTGACGAGGTTGAAGATTTACCATACAAGCGAGAGGCTTGTATGGCGATCACTATATTTCAGGTTGAACTGAAGACTGATATGGACTATATAAAATGTAACGGTAAATTGCCAGATAAATAAAAAAACCCCACACGGGTCTGGAGATGACAATAAACACGTCTCTCTAGTCATTAAGGCACAAAAACCATTAATAGGGTGACGAGAATTTATTATCTGAAGTTATGATCTATACACATGTGAAAACCCGCAACTTCCCCGTAAAGGAAAGCGTCGGATAGTTAGAGAACAAACCACAACAGAACGCATCTAAAAGAACATTTCACTGTATATTACAACAATGCATCAGATTACAAGAATATACAGAGTATGAACAAATAAATATTACACAGAAATATCAGAGATTTAAATTACATTTAAATACATCGCAGCGGAAAATAATAAAATACACAACTAGAAGGAGATATACGGATACAAAGCTTTCCGGATATCGTTCCAGCTGTAAACCAGGATCCTGTGAATATAAATCTGCAAAACCAAAACTACTAGCTGCCCGTGTCGAAAATAGGGGCACCCAGAGTTTAGGTTGAAACAATAAACTCCAGGTCAGTCATGTGACTGGTGTGAGAACTAAAACAGTTATTATTCTTTTATTTTAAAAGTTAGGTAAATCAAGGGACCACGCCGTATAACACGGAACGGGTTTCCTCCTAAGAATACCAGTGCATAAAACAAACAGCGCAATGCTAAATAAAGAAAAATGAAGCTGTTATAAGACCCAGGTCCTATCACACAATGCAACGCAAGCCGGGGGATAGGGTTTTCCCTTATAACAGCCAAAGAATGCTTAATACGTTTAAAACAAATCATTTGATACTATTATAAGTGCATAGTGTATAAAACAACTTCAAATCATAAGTATCAATCATAGGCGGCATGAGCGTCCCATGCCACTATGTCGCCATATATAGGTTTACAAATAAAACCGCAAAGTCACGTATTTGGAAATTGGATTTCCGTCTATGAACCGAGGCAAAAGATAGTCCTCAACCGATTCGAGACTGCCTAGCCCGAGTCTCAGGATCAGAACGCATCGACCCTTGGATCGTCAGGGCCGGTCCACACGGAGTGGATTAAAAATGCCTGAGCACTACGTTTCGCCGCCCTTTGGGGCGTAAGCGAGCCAACGAATGACTCCATCGGACCCGGATCGTCCGATCTAACCGAGGCGCCTCGCAACAGCAACAACCACATAAGTCAAACTCGTCAGGGCGTGTAAAACCACTGACGCCACTTCTAGCTAGGAGGAAACGCAGGCCCTCCCTGAGGTCCGTCTCCCGTTTTTGGTTCATACCTGGTGTGAAACACGCGAGGTAAACGTTACACAAAGCTACGCCACAAAGGCCGTGCTTTGATCATCACCACAAGACTTTGCTTTTCAACAGAAGCCTTGATCATTTGCATCTTAGCATGCCACACAGGCAAACCACTCTATGCAACCGATATCAGTCACACAGAATGAAATCCAATGTCAGACACACAGTCCATTTACAAGTCCGTTCTGGGCCTGAACGAAACCGGAGGCACCTAGTACCCCGCATATCCATCGATCTCCAAGTACGTCTGGACGATCACCAACTGTTTCCATCTTCTTGGGTGTACAGCCCAATCAAGATCATCAGTTATCACCCAAACGACGTGAAGACCTCCGGTCTTCGACCATCGTCTTCATCTTCGACTTATCGTCGTATCAGTTACTCAGAATGGGATAAACCCGGTCTTTCCGAATAACTCGCGTATATTTTAAATAGTGTTACACAAACACAACATACGCCTCATTCCAATTCATTAGTCACTAACCGTAAATTAATCAAGAGAATAATTCCCCAAATATTAACCCCGAAGGCCGAAACCAACATCAGATCAATATCCAGAAAACCATTCTGCTTGGCTAACCGCCAGTTAGTTTCTAAATTTCACATTCAAATCTAATTAAAGATTTAACTATCGCCTGGAGCAAAACTGGTGATACTCCATTCTCGATCTTTTCAATCTAATTAAAGATTCATTAAAACTCCACTTAGTTTTAATCTGTGACTGGGTTAAAGAATCAGTGTCATTTAAAACACGGTTCACGATAAACCCAAAGTCACGTCCCATTAATTATCGGGTTAAAGAACAAGTGTTATTTAAAACACTGTTCACGATAAACCCAAAAATCAATATCCATTCAATTCCAATTAAATATTATTTAATTGGTACACTTCATTAAATCTAAATAAAAAGATTTAATCATTTCTCAACTGGGTTCAAGAACAGTGTTAGTGAAGACACCATTCACGACAAACCCAAATCACATTCATTAATTATCGGGTTAAAGAACAAGTGTTATTTAAAACACTGTTCACGATAAACCCAAAAATCAATATCAATTCCATTCCAATTAAATATTATTTAATTGGTACACTTCATTAAATCTAAATAAAAAGATTTAATCATTTCTCAACTGGGTTCAAGAACAGTGTTAGTGAAGACACCATTCACGACAAACCCAAATCACATTTGATATTCAATATAAGGCTCTGAATAGAAAATATATCGGCTTATATTCAATATCAAATTCTACGATTAACAAATGTCGTATTGGAAATAACGATATAAATATATATCTTTCAAATTTCCATAACAACACCTGTATAATCACGAATTCCAACATCGAAATATTCCGAAGACAATTTCGATTCAAATCCACTCCAATGCAATCATTGGAAATTTTGGTTATTTTCAAAACCCTTTTCGAATTCAATTTATTTATTCAAAAATAAATAGAATTATAATTCTAGTTCAAAACTAGTTCATTTCGATAAAAACCTATTTTTATCTTTTCAAATATGGAGTTTTTCATCCCAATTCTTTCTAAATCATTTCTTATGATTTTACACAAATTATTACTATTTTTAATAATTTTATCAAGGCCCGTACAGTCGATTTCCATCAATGGCCATCGAACTGCACTTACAGCGACCTTTTTTCGAATTTGATTTGGACATAATTCCAAATCCAACCGTTAGATTTCTAATTTCTAATATTCGTTAGAAAGCTCTTTTCGATACGAACCCAACGGTTCCGGTTTTAGGAGAATCCGACGGTCGGATCTCCCGTAATATCCGTTTGAAATAAATGGTCGAAATTCACGAACTGCCGCGGCGCGGCGCGTTCTATTCAGGCCATTATATTATATATATAATATATATAATATATATTTCGTCGATTACTATTTAAAACGAATTATATAAATAGTTTTAAAGTCGTTTCAAAAGCAATTTCAACTTCCATTTCAATTCAAATCAAAATTGAATTTTTCTTTATAAATTCGTTTAAAAAAAATTCATTTCTATTCAATTCAAATTTCAATTCAATTTGAATTCATTTCAATTCGTTTTCAGTTCAATTTGAATTCGTTTTCAATTCATTTCGAAATCGTTTTCAATTCAATTCATTTCGAAATCGTTTTCAATTCAATTCATTTCGAAATCGTTTTCAATTCAATTCATTTCGAAATCGTTTTCAATTCAATTCATTTCGAAATCGTTTTCAATTCAATTCATTTCGAAATCGTTTTCAATTCAATTCATTTCGAAATCGTTTTCAATTCAATTCATTTCGAAATCGTTTTCAATTCAATTCATTTCGAAATCGTCGATTTCGAAATTACTTCTCAATATTCATTTTTTTTAAAATGAATAAAATCGATACAAATACCGTTCACGTCAAAATGGCGTCAATCTAATCAACACGGCTTCATAAATTTCTATTTTCAAATTTTCTTTATTTTTCAAATTGGAATGAGGCCCAATCAATTACCATATAAAATTAATTATATGGATTTTCATACAACACATGTATATAATAGCATTGAAAAATAATCAACCATCAACCAAAGTGCACTACACTGTATAAGCATCAAATATAAATATCTAACGCTTATAACAGCCTGTCAATCAATCGATCGACATATTTAATCAATCAGGATGAGTGAACTTCAAATTTCATCCTAACACCCGTGTGGGGTTTCAAACAATCAAACACATATTTTATTTGTGCTGTTGGGCGATGTGTAAAATTTATCGACCCAATCAATATCAGTCAAATCAGTGTATATACAAACAAATCGGCCGATTTGTTTATAACTATTCATTTATTCACATTCACGTTAAAAATTATATTTTTAACGATAAAACATTTTATTTCAACCTATGAATTTCTATTCAATTCATTTACACAATAAAATGATATTTTTATTTTCTAACATATTTTAGAAAATTTCGGCGGCATAACGGCACGATACTAGAAACGGGACAAGGCCTAGCCTTATCCCCGGTCTAGTGAAGGCCCACGCCATTCACTCATCAATCAAATCAATTTCATTTTGCAAACCACAAAATTTGGAGTAAGGGTCTAACCTAGCCTTACTCCTACGCCTTATAACGGCGCACGTCTAATCCTAACCAATTTATCGATTCGATTTTTTTACACCACAAACCACATTCAAACCAATATCGCAATCAATCACCAAACAGTCAAACAAACAAGTCCATGGTCTGTGGACGGTTGTGTCGGGTGCTACTAAGCACCGTCTGCATCCTAGTATATATATAACTAGAAAAATTAAATTGAAAGGTGAGAAATTCTCACATATAGCTATCCTAGCTCCACGGCACTTCATTGATAGAAATCTTCAACGCTATCGCATCTTCGTCTCCTTCGTTGCCCGCATTCACTACATATATAAAAATCGAATTTTTACTTCGCTATTCAATATTTAAAAATCATATTTTTAACTCGAAGTTCAATATATAAAAAAACCCTTTTTAACTCGAAGTTCAATATATAAAAATTCCATTTTCCTTTCGCTATTCAATATATAAAAATCGAATTTTTACTTCGATGTTCAATATATAAAAATTCCATTTTTCTATCGAAGTTCAATATATAAAAATTCTATTTTTCTATTTTCAAAACAAAGTATATTTTTCTATTTTCAAAACAAAGTATATTTTTCTATTTTCAAAACAAAGTATATTTTTCTATTTTCAAAACAAAGTATATTTTTCTATTTTCAAAACAAAGTTTATTTTTCTATTTTCAAAACAAAGTTTATTTTTCTATTTTCAAAACAAAGTTTATTTTTCTATTTTCAAAACAAAGTTTATTTTTCTATTTTCAAAACAAAGTTTATTTAAACTGCATTTAAACTGAATTTAAAAAAAACTGCTTAAAACTGCTTTTAAATTTTAAAACTGATTTTAAACTTAATTTAAACTGAATTTAAATAACTGCTTAAAACTTTTTTTTAAAATTCAAAACTGATCTTAAACTTAATTTAAACTGAATTTAAATAACTGCTTAAAACTGTTTTTTTTTAATTTAAAACTGATCTTAAACTTTAAAAAGAATAAATAAATAAAATAAAATAAAAAAAACCTTTTCTTTGTAACACGCGAGAAGACAAACCCCAAATCACATCCAGGGTTGACCGCCGCTTTTGCCACCAACGCGCCGGAGTTCGATCTGACCTCTCCAGAGTGGGCGCCGGACCTCCCTGCTACATCGTTGACCAGCTCAGCCACCTCGATAGGTCTTGGCGGCGCGAAAGCAGCAGCGAACGGAAGTGGAGATGGGCGCAGCGTCCTTTGCGGCAGTGGTAGGCGCGAGGGGGCGACGCCTGGAGGGTGGCGTGGCGGTGGGTGGCGGAGGGCAGGGCGACTTCGATTTGGGGGAGGGCTGCGACTCCGTTCGTCCATTTTTTTCTCTTTTTTTTTTTTTTTTTGTTTTGATCTGAATAACGAAAAAGGAGGGGGGGGCCAGAACATAAAAAGGGGTGAGGAGATATTTTTTTTTATTATTTTATTTACATAAAGTTGACTTTTACATACGACCTCGAAACGAGGCCCACCGCCTGTCGTCCCTAGCGTTTTACCCCCATTCCGAACACAATGGGATATGTATCGCAAGCTGATTCGATCGTTACAATCAGTTTCGTTAAATTTACATTTAAATCACTATATTGAATTTTAAACGTACATTTCAAATTACCGGGGTCACATACTAACTAGAAAAATTCCAGAAAAATATTTTCTAGCTTCGTATTGATGATACGGTCCTAACAAAACTAGTTTCATCGAATTCTGAGACCGTTGGAAAAATGGCCAATTTCCAGTTGATTAAATTCAACTGAAATGGTCAAACGCGTTTTCCTTTGCCACGCTCACATATTGATTCGAAAAATTATGAAATTTGAAACCTAGCAATAACTTGACATCACGGACCCAACAAAACTGGTTTCGTCGAAATCCGAGGTCATTTGCAAAATGTCCATTTTTAAGGGCCTGAATTCCATAGCGACTATTCAGAATTTTCAACTGGACATATCTTTTGATTCCCGCTACGAACTTTTGATTTTTCGGATTCGTTGGAAAGATATTATCAATTAGATCCTATCATTTTTGGTTTCACTAAAATCCGGATTGTTTTGCACCCGGTACATTCAATTGAAGTTTGAAATTGAATTATCGAACTACCGCGCCATTTTCAATTCTATTTATAATTATATATAAATATTTATATTCTAACGACGACGCGTATAATATATACGTTCGAATTATATTCAAAACAATTTCACGTCGATATTATTTAAAATATTTCATTTTAAATAATCAAAATTCGCTAAAATGGCCAAAATAAAAATTTTAAACTGGCCCAGAATTTCCGGGTTGTTACAACACACTCCCCTGTGGACACCAGAATATATCACTATAAATATGTGCATGCTTTTTAGGATTTATTGCGTGCCTAATACGGCCCAATAAATTTCCAAACCCCTCCCCGTACAAAGGAGGTTATGGCGAAATTTTCTGAAATTTAAAGGCGTTAGTGAAATATTTGAAGTGAAAAACGATATAGAAATCGTCGAATGAATTATATATATATATATATATATGTATATGTAAATATAAATTAAATAAACGAATCGCGCAGCTGCAGTTCGTGTTTTGGAATCGTAATTTTAAATGATTATACCGAGAAATCCGACCATCGGATTTCCCCAAAACCGGAACCGTTGGGTTCGCTTTGGAAAAATCTTTCCAACAATATAAAATTTGTTAGGATCCAACGGTTGGATTATGTGAAATGTTTAATTCAAATCTAAATAAAAACAGCGCCAGAATGAATTATATATATATAAATTAAATAAAACGAATAACGACGCTACAGTTCTTGTTTTGAAATCGTAACTTTAAACGATTATATCAAGAGATCCGACGATCAGATTTTCCCGAAACCGGAACCGTTGGGTTCGCTTTGGAGAGATCTTTCCAACAGAATAAACTTTGTTAAGATCCGATGGTTAGATTTTGAGAAATGTGTAAATCAAATTTGGAGAAAAACAGCGCCAGGGCCACGTTATGGCCTGAAACGTCGTTTAATTAAATGGAGCTATTTTTAAATAAATAAAAATAGCGATATATCGTTATAAAATATTATAGGAGATATGGAATGGAAGTAAACCGATTCTACTTGGTTTGCTTGATATTTGATGGTTAAATGTGTTTGACATGAAAATTATATAAAGAACTGAAATGTGGATGTCGAATAATTTAACCATGGATAGAATTGATTTGAATTCTAATATACGTGAATTATTTGAAAAGGTCGAGTTAATTCTCATTTCAAATAATTGATCAACGAATAAATGTCGAAGATATGAAGATGGTGCAAGACCGGTGATCTTCACATCATGTAGATTACTACTGATGCCTTTGAGATGGGTAGCTCCTTTGACAAGGTTACAGTGGTAGTGGTCTGGACATACTTGTTGATCGTCCGGATGTGTGAGGGCCTCTCTTCCGTACTGGACATATGGAACGAGGAATAAGGTGCCTCCAGTTTCATTCAGACCCAGACGGATTTGTAAATGGATGTGTGTCTGACATTGGATTTTATTCTTTGTTGATTGATCTCTATTAAATATATATCTGTTTGGCGGCGGAGAATATATTCTCTTGCTTAACGCCCTTCTCTGAGACGTATGAGCTCAAAGGTTATATATAGATAGAAATCAGCCGCATGGCGTGAATTGCCTACGTGGCATGCAAAGATGAAAATGATCAAGGCTTTGTTGAAAAGCAAAGTCTTGTGGTTGATGATCAAAGCACGGCTTTGATATAGCATAGCTTTGTGTATGGTGTTAATTCGCGAGCCTCACACCTCGGTATGAGTCAAAAACGGGATCGTGACTGCAGGGAGTGCACGACGTTTATTTCTAGCTATGGGTGGTGTCAGCGTTTTACTAGCCCTGTCATTATTATTATTTTTACCTGTGTGGTTGTTGGAATGTGAGGTGCCTTGGATATATCGATCTCTAAAGAGCCGATGGATCGGTCCGATAGGACTGGGAAACGTGTGTTCAGGTATGACTAATCCGCTATGTGTGAACCGGCCCTGAAGATCCAAGTGTTCGTCAGTGTCCGAGCCCTGAGGCATTTGCTAGAGTGTCTCGAACGGAGAGGAGCCATCCCTGGCCTTGACTCATGATGGAATACAAATTTCCAATACGAAATTACGGATTTGTTTGTAACTTATATATGGCGACATGATATATGGTACCCATGCCGTCTAGGATTGATATTTATGATTGAATTTGCTTTTGAAACATATATGCACTAGTAATAATATCAAATGATTTTGCTTTACACGTATTAAGCATATTTTGTCCATTATAAGGTAAAACTCTATCCCTCGGTTTGTGTTGCATTGTGTGATGGGACTTGAGTCTTATAACGGCTTCATTCTTTCTAAAAAGCATTGCGTTGTTTAAAAGATTTACTTAATCTCATGCACTGGCAATCACTGGAGTAAACCCGTTCCGCGAAAGTGGCGTGGTCCTATAATTTGCCTTGTTATTGTTGTTTAACCAGTTAAGTAGATTTCTCATACCAGTCCCATGACTGACTCGTAGTTTGTTTCACTTTGCAAACTCAGGTGCCCTTATTTTCACACGGGCAACCTAGTGACAGGTGACAGGTTATATTTTGGCTTTTGCACTGTGGCATGGAGTGCACCTTTTGGCTTGTATGGCGAAGACTAGATTTCACAGTATTTTGGCTTTTTGATATTCCGCCATTAGTATCTTATGTATATGATTCCTCTTATCGCGATGTAGACAGATTTACTTCCATTATGTACTCTATGATGTATATGTCTCAGTGATCTTGGTGTAGACTGATCATTTCCTTTTATGCACTAAGTTGTATCCTGCACTGTGCTACTCTGATGTTATTACATATTATGATTCCACTATCATATTGATGTAAATTATTCTATTTTTTGTTTATGCTATTATCTGTTCTCTGCTAATGATGATTAATGTGTTATATTCTAATGATTATCCTTAATTTCGTCGTACGGGGTTTTGGGATCGTCACAATTAATCAACAAAAATCAATAAAAATATATAAACAATGTCGATAAAAAGATGAATTACATATCGATACATTGAAAATATAAATCCAAGGGATCCATCAAAATCAACACATCTAAATAGTTCAATATAATATCAACTTACTAGTCATCAGGTATAAGATTTTTTTTAAATAAGAAATTAATTTATAACCGTACAACTTATATAAACAGTTAAATTAAATTATGCAGTCTATGAAGATTTAACATGAATGATAAATTTAAACAGTCAAACATCAACCAAAGCAATCATATCATAACATGAATTTAATTTAACTAACAATTGAATATTTTAGTTAGGTGTGAGTTGAACTCACCTTCAGTGGCACAGAAATAGAGAGGCGCAGAAATGAACGACACAGAAACTTCAATGAGCTGGACAAATAAATTATGGTCAAGACCAGTACAAATGTAGCGAAGTTTTATTTCACAAACAAAAAAAGAAAAAAAAAGGAAAAAATGATTTTTTTTTCAATTTGTGCATGGAAGTCTAACCCAACTAAACAAATTATGCATGTCTAGTTTATAATTCCTATATGTTACATGTCACAACAACCTTTCATGCTTACTACTTCATTTATATTGTAATAATGGTCTCATGTTGACAAAATGCCTGGGCATACTTTACATTCCTATCCAATATCGTATGTTCCAGTGAAGCTTAGCCAAATGTCCTCTTTTTTTTTAGTATATACAAAATGCAAATATGAAATACCTGGTACAAATTTTCTTTATTCTTCCCAAAAATTCACATGCATGTACATCATGTTTATATCTCTTAACTTGCTTCCACTACTTATATGTAAAATTAAACCCATGACTGTACATGTATTAACGCATTGGGAAGGATGCTATTTCCATGCTACAACAAACTTAGAAAAACTAAAAAAAGTCCATTTTTTTATATGTATTTTTTTAAAGGAGCATGGGAATAATCTACAACGGGAGGCATGCAACTACTACTAACATAGAAACCAATAGCCTACAGTATAAGTTCTAAGGCAAATAATTTTTTTTATATATAATAACAACAGTTCGGTGTTCAAACTAACAAGGGAAACAAGGGGCTTGTGTTCAACGTTGGGTTATCAAGGTTTATCGAAAAGAAAAAGAGAAAAAAACAAAGTTTGAAAGTGAAGCAAAACAAAGGAAGAGACAATGAATTTATAACTTGCGCAAGGTAGATCTGATGACAGAAATGGACATTAAATAAAATTAGAGAGAGATATAAGTAAATTTGCAAATCTGAAGATTACCTGGAAGGGAGTCTCACGGAGAAGAAAGGTTTGACGAAGAGAACAAATGGTTTTACAGAAAAAGGAACGGATAATATATATAAAGGAACCATGGTGCAATTAAGTGCTTTACAAAAAAAATTCTTCTTTTACACTATCAATGAGTGGAATAATTTACTAATGTGTCAAAGGATGTTCCTATAAGATATGTTTTAAAAGGAAAGATCATTAACTGTTAAATGTTACTAATGCTTCCCATTTACTATCAATTACATCTTAATTCGAACATTAACGGATTTAAAAGAATTAAAAACATACATACATTTATAATTTCAATTTGCATTTGGAAAATATAAAGTTTCCTATAACCCAAACATTCATTTTTAGTATTTAATAATTCTATATTTGGCAAATGACAACCGTACTCTCTACATATAACTAATTCAAAAATATTACCATCACAAATGATATTTTAATATTTCAAATTTAGCAATCAATTAATTTTTTTCAATTCCATCTCCAATTAAATAAAATAAATTGTGCGAAATTATGGGATGCTACATTCAAGTTCTACAAATAAGAATGAACAAAGAGCATGAGAAACAAGGGAAGATGATGAGAAATTTGCAACGGTTTGTTAGGGATAACCACACTAATCCAATCATTATCGAAGATGATAATAAAATGGAAGAATAGGAAGAGGAAGAAGAAGAGGTAATGGAAGAAGTGGCGATAAACAAAAATTTGGACGAAGACGATAACGTTATATGTGTAGGCGAATTATGCTTTGACAGTGATGGAAATGTAGTTGAGCAAAGTGGGGAATTTTGTCTTCATTATCCCCGTTTCCTAATTCACAAATCTCCAATATATTCATAAATTCATATATTGTTTTCATACAAACGTTGTAAAACATATATTCATAAATTTGTTGTAAATACCTATACTCATAAATATTTTGTTTGAATGTTTTGTATATGTTGTTTGACTTGTTTGTAAACATTGTTTGAATTAATTTATACAATGTTTGTTTTCATTATCTTTCTATTTTAATTAGTAGATATACAATAGTATAGATTTAGTATTATAATCTTAGGAAAGTTATAAAATAAGTTATTTAGTATTAGGATCATTTATAGCATAGATTTAGAGGGAGTATAGTTTAGTTTATATTTTTGTTGATGACAAAGGAGAATAAATTATAAAATAAAATATAGATAAGATAGGCATTGTTTAAGGGGGAGTCAGGAAGAATTCATGGTGAAAGGGGGAGTATTCACGAAATCAGATCATTAGGCATATCAGGTATGAATATTTTATAAACTAAGATTGTCATCATCAATAAGGGGGAGATTATTGGAGAATGGAATTTTGATGACAGCAACCTTGTTTCAATTATTAACATGATTGATTATAAATATATGATAACATCTTTTATCCAAAAAAATATAGATATATATGCAGGAATTATATACAAGTGATAAAGAAGACTGTACATGTGACAACTGCCCATAGCCCTTGCACTATACAAGAGGAATAATGCGCTGAAAGGTGTGAACGACAGCTATGGACGATCATCAAGGTATGATACATAAGCGAAACCTGTTGTAAACTCACAGTGCAAGGATAAAATATAATAGAACATATACAACAGGCAGTGATAGTGAAGTAGAAAACACTAAGCTTTCATGACAACTAGAAAGTATTTCCTATACATGTGGATATCAACAACAGTGTTAGTACAGTATGCCTCACTACAACACTCAAGGAAATAGCAACCAGCGGAAACAAATACTAGATAGTAATAAAATTGGTACGTGAGCCTCCTGCTCGCCATCGATCAGCATCGTCGCCCTCACTGAAGCATTACCTGTTACTCAGTCTGCCCATCCACAACCGGATGAACAGCCCAAGTTAATAAGAGGGAAATATAAAACCTTGAGTCAGACAACAGTCTTAGTGAGCGATAAAACAACTAACAAACTTCATCAATAAAGTATATGATAATGGGTAAATATGGGTAAATAAACAACTAATCTACCCAGCTCTAGCGAAGAACTTACGATCCATACATCCAAAGGAATAATAATTCAGCCCTGGCAACCAGAACAATCATTCACACATAGCAATAGCAACTCGGCCATTATTACGACAAGCATTCAAATTTCCTTGACTGACTCTGGCTATCACCGCCAACCTTGTTTGGAACCCTCATTATCGTATGATTGGCTAACAACTTGTCATCAATTGTCAAGGACCACACACGACGCCCCGGTTCTAGTAAAAACCACACGCTATACACAACACGTGTCTAGGCCATACACGACTCCCAGGGTACATGACCTACAACCGGGTTTTCCATTGTACCCCTGCTTTGAGCCCGCTAGAACCTGCGACAACGATAATTCCTCGGCCTTCTCACCTGTAGTCATTATAAATTATGACTATTCATAAGCTCAGAACACCTTAGAGCAATAACTTCACACGAACTAAATATATCCTTGAGTCGTTCCCATATTCGTCACATCCAATGAACAAATCACTTCACTTCGTCATTCTCCATTGAATTCACTACGAAGTCACCACATCACTGAGCTGAATTATATCACTGCGCTGTGGCTAGGGTTCGCCCCCAAAAAGTATATTTTTATCCCTTTTTATTCAAATCTGAGTCGTACCCGAAAAATAAAATTTTCAGAAATTGGCCCGGTGCGACCGACCCCTGGTGCGACCGACCCAATTCCTTGGTGATCGACTCCTTCCTGTGACCGACCCTTCGAAGATCGACCAGCCCCTGGGTGCATGACCCAAGCTTGCTCGACCGACTCACCTTCAACGTGTAGACCGACCAACCCAAACTTCTTCCAAAACCAGAACCCTCAGACCTACTCGACCGACCCCTACCAAGACCGACCCAACCCAGATGACCGACCCGACCAAAATGAGACCGACCAGGGCATGGTTTCTGACTTGTTATCCAAGACACACTTTTGGGACCGACCCACCATGCTCGACCGACCTTTGCTTGCTCGACCCAAAACCTGCATCCTTCAATGCAACTCCAATTTCGACCAAAACTTCGCCAAAATGACCTGTTCGACGAAACCAACTCATACAATTCATTAAATATGACCACAAGCATGATATGAAATTACTAATAACACCAATATGTTAATTCCATCAATAAACATGTAAAATTCACCAAAATCACCATAAATGTACATATGAGCAAAACCATGAATCGAACTTGCACATTCACATGAAATGTCACATAAATTACCTATTTAAACTTGCTAAATCAAATCATAGGGTGATTTATGAAAATGGACTTACCAATGCATAAATCTATGGAAAATCACTTGAATTTGATGAAAAGCATGAACAAATACTCATACACTTCATTGAATCCATGTGAGAGATGCATATCACTCACGGATTCTCCAAAACAAGCTAAAATTGATGAAATAGGAATCCGGACAGCAAGCACCTCGCACCAAACACCTTGATCCGATGAATCCTTGCTTCAATTGATGTAGATCTATCCTCCAGTGGTGTAGATCTTCAATTTCCCTCCTTGGATTATGATTTTTAATGGTGAAAAGGTGTTAGAGGAAGGAGGAGATCAAGGCACTAAATTAGAGAATGGAAAACTAAAACCATTTCCCATATCCCTTACCCTCTATTTATAGTTTCCACCAGGCCACTAATGGGCCTCCCCCAAACCAGCCCATTAGGCTCCCGAAACCTGAACAGCAAATTGAAAAACCTTAAAACAACGATTTCTTCCAAACTGCTGAGCCAAATCTTTAATGTAACCACTCTATGTAAAGGCAACCATCAATTCCTTTCCAATGGCACATGTCTCATCCTTTGATTCGACCTGAGTCAAAAGTTATGCCCTGTACAAGACTGATAGGGGCAAAATGGTCACAAACAAAATTAGTAAAAATTATGGACATGTCTCACATCTCCATAAGCAACATATTAAAAGATGAGAATGATCCAACCGTCTGGGAATAAAATAAAAATATTTTATGATCCTTCGATACGTAAAATGCGGGCTATTACAGTACAGTTTAACAGATTCAAGATTTCAAAGAATACAAGATTCAAGACTCGTGAGAATCAAGATTTCAAGAGTTTACAAATATCAAAGTAATAGAGTCTAGTTAATATGCAAAACTCTGGTTAGCACTTTCAAAATTCTGTTTTCAAATTCTTTTAAATTCTGTTTTCAGATAATTTTCCAAATCCTTTCTAAATGATTTCAAATTATTAAAGGTTTTAACTTATGTTTTCAAACATATATGTTTATTATATAGTTTATATATTGTTAAGTTTTATAATTATATATATATACATATATGTTTATAATATATAGTTTTATATCACATAATATATATATATATATATGTTTATATGTTTACATTATATATTACTATGTTTTTATACTTTAGAAAATTCATTTTAAACAACTAGTTTTGATTCAGGAATTTCCAGAATATATATATATATATTGGTTTAAACACTTGAAAAATGATTTTAAAAATTCGAATATCATATATATGTCAACATGTATATATTAGTATGTCGACATATAACCGTCACAAATTTAAATTTCGAAGGAAGTGTCTTTTCATTATTTGAAACGATTCAGAAATGTTGCAACCTTTGGAACTCTATATAAATGGATCATTTTCGAATTTTTAACTAACTTTTATTCTCCTTCTCCATCCTTACTATTACCACCATTATTCTATCTTAATTTCTTGATTTCTACACTTATACTCTGCCGCTTTCAATACAAATTATATCATTCTCTTTCTCTTCTCAAGCTCTATCAAATAATCTCTGTTTGGAAGTGCTATTGAAGAGTTCTAGAGATGTTTGTAATTGTTAAGGAAAGGATCTGTTCCATGTAGCCTGTAAATCAAGGAAAGAGAGCAGTGTGAACCTTGTAGCCGTGAAATCAAGGGTATTGAATTGGTCTGAACCTTGTAGCCATGAAATCAAGAGTGTGGAATAGGTGTTAACCTTGTAGACATGAAATCAACGGTGTTGTTAGATTGATACTAGTATTAGTAAAACTCTGCGCAATCCAGCATTACGTGGGACTAGACGTAGGAGTAATCCGAACCAGTATAAAATCCAGTGTATTCTTTCCTTTTCTGCATTTTATTTCTATTTATATCTACATCTGTGATTGTTTCTGTTGTAATATTCATTCTGTTATTCATATTGTGGTTTGAATAATCGTTAATTGTTTAAGTTTTCTATAATCTCTTTAAAACACTATTCACCCCCCTCTAGTGTCAGTTTTGCCTTAAGATCTGTGATTCTTATCCCTAACATACAAAGCCAAAAACATAGTTCAAAATACTAATTTTGCAAGCCTAAGCTTTGATACCACTGTTAGGTTTAATGCGGTCTAAGCGAAACCATATGTAACAACCCGGAAAATCTAAACCAGTTTGAAAATTTTAAATTGGCTATTTTGGTGGATTTTAAATATTTAAAATAAATATTTTAAATAATAACGACGAAAGGTGTGTTTGAATCGACGTTTGAAAATAAATATAATTAATTCTAATTATAAAACAAGGCCTGAAATGGCGCGGTAGTTTCAAATTCTGAATTCAAACTTTGACTGACTGTACCGGGTGCAAAATGAATCGGATTTTAGTGAAACCAAAAATATTTAAATCTGTTAGTGAATATCTTTCTAACGAATCTGAAAAATCGAAGTTTCATAGCGGGAGTCAAAAGTTATGGCCAAACGAATTTTCAGAAAGGTCGCTATAGAGTTTATATAGCTCGTGGAAATGGCCATTTTGTAAACGACCTCGGAATTCGATGAAACCACTTTTGTTGGATCCGGGATGTCAAATTATTGCTAGGTTTAAAATTTCATAATTTTTGAAGCTAGTATGTGAGCGTGGCAAAGGGAAATGTGTTTGATCGATTTCTATTAGATTAGATCGACCAAAAAAGGGCCATTTTTCAAACGGTCTCGGAATTTGATGAAACTAGTTTTGTTGGGACCGTATCATCAAAACATAGCTAGATTTATTTTTCGGGAATTTTTAGAATCAGTATGTGGCCCCGGAAAATTGAAATGTACGTTCAAATTAAATATTGAATGTGTTATATTTTAATTTAAAGAAAAACTGACTGAAATAGTTGAATGGGCCTACGAAACATATCCCATTGTGTTCGGAATGGGGATATTTAGCTAGGGATGATAGTCGTTGGGTTTGGATTGGAGTTCGTTTGGAGAAAACCCTCATTTTTCAAATTATAAATCGCGGGCCAATAGGAAAATTCTTTCATAAAGTAAAAAAAAATATCAACCCCCCACCCATGTAACCTGCGATCGACGACGGTGGGTGTTCAAATCTTTCCATCCATTTTCCGACCAAACTACGAAGAACCAGACCCTGCTCCAGTTCAACTTTTTGAAGATCTCGATCCCCTCTCCACATCCATACCTAACTCGACCCCTGTAGTTGTGCCATCGTCGAGATCGAACGCTTCAAAGTTCACGACTTTAAACCGCTGCCGCGCCTCCCTGGGGGTGTCGATCTGGACCCCACCACCGGCGCCGGGAACCCTGTTCCTCCCTCTATGACGTCATACAACCTGATCGCCTTCAAGCGCCACGGATTTCACGAAAAACTAAAACCTAGTTTTGAAGAATTTTGAAATGTACGACTGTTATAATATTAAACTATTTAATAGCACTTTAAAGCGCTACGGTTTTTGATTTCACTGTAAAAATCATATCTCTTTCGTTTGTTGACGAAATTCAGTGAAACAAGAGACAGTGGACTCGTGTGGACGCCTTCTACATTCTAGAAGAGACCGCATATTTTTCTGAGCCTTCTGCTGTTTTTGGTGGAGTGGAACCCAATGTGAGATTTCTGAATTATAACGATATGGAAATGACGATGTATAAATTATATATTCGAAGTATGAGTTATATAAGCATTGTACACCTCATGTATAAGCGTTGTATAAGTTGTATGTTCGATGTATAAGTTATATATGCGTTGTAAAAATTATATATGTATTGAAATAGAAGTGAAATATACTTATATAAACATATATATATACGCCCCTCATCCACAAACCATGGACGATATTTATTGGTTGTGATTGGTGTGAAAATTGGTTGATAGCGAATGGTTGATTTGAATTGTTTGTGGTTGAAATTGATTGATTGTGGTTGAAAAATACCCGTTTGTGGTTGAGAATTATTTGGTTGAAACCACATAGGATTAGTTTGTGGAAAAGAAAAATAAACATGCCGCCTGCGTGCGAATTAGATGCATGAAATCCCCATTGTCAAAAGCTGCGAGGCTTTAAGGTAGAGCGAGGAGCCGTACTAGGGACGGCCCCGCTTTTAACTACACTGCCGTTATGTTGTCGAAATTTTCTGAAATATTTCTGTGTTTGATTTTAAATTCATGTGTTGAATGTTGAAATAAAATTCATGTGTTTAATGTTGAAATGAAATTCATGTGTTGAATGTTGAAATGAAGTTCATGTGTTGAATGGAGTTCATGTATTGAATAAATTGTCTGAAAAATAAAAATAACATTTTTATCACATATATAGATTATATAAAATACTAGTGTTTTAAATAAATCGTTTTAACACCAAAATTAACCTTTTTAACTTATATATAAACTATATAAAATGATCGTGTTTTGAAATAAATTGTTTTACATTAAAAAACACATTTTTACCTTATATATAAACTATATAAAATAATCGTGTTTTGAAATAAATTGTTTTACATTAAAATTAACATTTTTACCTTATATATAAACTATATAAAATAATCGTGTTTTGAAATAAATTGTTTTATAATAAAAATCGCATTTTTATTATATATATGAACTATAGAGAATATTCATGTGTTGAATAAAGGAGTAGAACGATAAAAATTATATTTTTATCGTGTGTGTGAAGTCGAAAACATTCATGTGTTGAATGTATAGATTGAACAATAAAATCTACATTTTTATTGTGAATATGAAGGGTTAAAAATGGTGATGTGTTGAAATAAATATCAGTGGGATAAAAATATCATTTTTATCAAATATATGAAAAGAATATAGTTTTGAAATCAAAGGAAGAATTATATTTATATATATATAAATATAATTAAAATATATCGAATAACGAAGCTGCAGTACGTGTTTTGAAACCGTGATTTCAAACGATTAGTGCAGGAGATCCGACCATCGGATTTTCCCAAAACTGAAACCGTTGGGTTCGCTTTGGAAATATCTTTCCAACGATACCCACTTTGTGAAAATCCAACGGTTGGATTGTCTGGAATGTTTAATTCAAATCTAAAGAAAAACAGCGCCAGAATCGATTATTTATATGTATATATATATAATTAAATTAAATCGAATAACGACGTTGTAGTTCGTATTTTGAAATCGAAACTTCAAACGAGTGTACCGGAAGATCCGACCATCGGATTTTCCCAAAACTGAAACCGTTGGATTCGTTTTGAAAAGATCTTTCTAATGATATAAAATTTGTGAAGATCCAACGGTTAGATTTTCATATATGTGTAAATCAAATCTGAAGAAAAACAGCGCCACGGCCGCGTTATGGCCCGTAGCGTCGTTTGAATAAATTGGCTATTTTAAAGTAAATAAAAACAGCAATAAATCATTATAAAATATTATAAATGATATGGAATGTTAAATTTAGAAACTAACTGAAGGTTAGCTAAGTCGAATGGTTTCCTGGGTTTTGATCTGATGTTGGTTTCGGCCTTCAGGGTTAATATTTGGGAAATCGTTCTCTTACTAATTTATGGTTAGTGACTAATGAATTGGAATAAGGCGTATGTTGTGTTTGTGTAGCACTTGTTTTATCATTAAATCTATTTATTTAAAATTCGAATAACATTCAACACATGAATTTTCAATTCAACGAATGAATTTCAATTCAACACATGAATATTCTTTATAGTTTGTATATATATAAAAATGTGATTTTTATCGTTAAAGCTATTTATTTAAAATTCGAATAACATTCAACACATGAATTTCAATTCAACGAATGAATTTCAATTCAACACATGAATATTCTCTATAGTTTGTATATATATAAAAATGTGATTTTTATCGTTAAAGCTATTTATTTAAAATTTGAATAACATTCAACACATGAATTTTGACTCAACGAATGAATTTCAATTCAACACATGAATATTGGTTTCAACATATGTAATTAATTTCAACAAATGAAAATTATTCTAACACATGAATATTTCATAAAATTTCGGCAGCATAACGACAGGGTAGTTAAAACCGGGACCGTCCCTAGTACGGCTCCTCGCTCTACCTTAAAACCTCGCGGTTTTTGACAATGGGGAATCATGCATCTAGTTCGCACGCAGGCGTCATGTTTTATTTTCATTTCCACAATTCTACTCTAATTTGTTTCAACCACAAGAGGGTATTTTTCAACCACAAAGGTATTTTTCAACCACAAAGGTATTTTTCAACCTCAATATCAACCACAAACAATTATTTCCAACCATTCATCATACTATATATTTTCACGCCAATCACAAGCAATAAATATCGTCCATGGTTTGTGGACGAGGGGAGTATAAGTATATATATATATATATATATATATATATATTATTTCTATATTTCACTTGCATTTCATCACAATTCAAAGCATATATGTTTCATACAACGCTTGTATAATTTATACATCAGTAATATAACTTATACAACACATGTACATGAGGTATACAATGCGTATATAATTTACACTTCGCTTATATAATTTGTACAACACGATTCCATTCACACAATTTAATTTAGATTCCTCACATTGGTTTTTGAAGTGCTAAAAATCGTATGTAGATCAGAAAAATCCGCGGCTTCTGCTAGATGGTAGAGAGCCTCCTTGCGGTCCCGATGTTTCCCGTTTCATCGAATTTCGTTAACACACTAAAAAGATATGATTTTTCAAAGTTTTGCAACACTTAAAAGTGTTATTTTCATTTCAGAATTTTCAAAGCCGATACCTCTTCTAAACCTTCGAAACTAGGTTTTAAATTCACGACCAATCCGTGAAGATCGTCACGATCAGATGTTGCAACGTCGAAGAGCTTCGAACAGGCTCTCCAGCGCCTGTGGTGGCACTCAGCTCGGTCGCCTCTACTAGGCACGGCGGCGCTCCAAAGATGCTGACTTCCTCGAGGAAGAACGACACACATACTAAATGATTTCAGTCGAGGGTTGGATGGATTTAAAGAGGAGGGGAAGACGAACGGAAAAGTCAACTGGAGGGGGTGGCGAAAACGCCTGTGGCGGCGGCGATCGGGCCTGGAAGTTTTGAACTGGTTTCCGTCGTTCGTCAATGGATGTTTGACCGATTTCAGAAGAGAGAGAAAATAAAGGGCTTTGACCCATTATATTCAAATTTTAAATTCCCAAAATATCCTTTTGAACAAACATACACCAATTTCAACCCAATGACTGTCGCCCCCAGCTAAATACCCCCATTCCGGACACAATGGGATATGTTTCGTTGGCCAATTTGACTGTTACAGTCAGTTATTTTTCAAATTAAAGTATAAAACATTTAATATTCAATTTGAACGTACATTTTAATTTGCCAGGGCCACAAACTGAATCGAAAAATTCTAGAAAAATAAATCTAGCTATGTCTTGACGATACAGTCCCAACAAAACCAGTTTCGTCGAATTCTGAGATCGTATGCAAAATGACCATTTTCAGGTTGACCCATTTTAACAGAAATTGACCAATCACATTTTCTTTTTCCCCCCTCACATACTAGCTTCAAAAATTATGAAATTTGAAACCTAGCAATAGTTTGACATCCCGGATCCAACAAAAGTGGTTTCGTCGAATTCCGAGGTCGTATGCAAAATATCTATTTTCAAGGGCTATATATTCTATATAGCGACCTTTCTGAAAATTCATTTGGCCATAACTTTTGATTCCTGCTATGAAACTTCGATTTTTCAGATTCGTTACAAAGGTATTCATAAACAGCTTTAAATATTTTTGGTTTCACTAACATCAGTTATATTTTCCACCCGGTACAGTCAGACAAAGTTTGTATTCAATTTTCAAACTTCCTCACTATTTCCAATTCATTATCTTACTGAAATGTTCTATTTCAATTGTTTAAATTCTTTGACAATAACCAATTTTAAAAAATTAAATTGGTTCACATTTTCCGTGTTGTTACAAGTGGATTTGATAAGACCTTGCTTTATTCTAGGAAAGATCAGGGATGTAACACCCCACGTCCATTAATGTCACTCACAAAGGGAATGCATTAACTTCTATAGAGCGTTTTAAGTGTGTATAAAATAGAAACTTAACAAAAAGAAAGATATAAACAGTACTTGAAAATTTAAAACTTTATTTCATTGTAGTGGTAAATACATAAGTTTGATTACATCATCAAAAACCAGAGCCAAAGTACATAATATCCATCTTGACTAAATCAGAGTACATAAATTAAAAGACATAACCCCAATACAAAATAGCCATAAATTAGATAGGCTGAAATTTTACTTCAGCGATCCAAGCAACTTCTAAAAGCAAGAGATACAGTTGTCCAAAATCAAGCTCCACTGGTGCTAGTTCCACCCTGAGCACCTGGGGGGGAGGGAAAGGAAGAAAAGAGGTGGAAACAAAGGGGGTCAGACATTAAGTCTGGCGAGTGCGATAACTTTAACAATATAATTACCAAAATAACTAGGCTAAGGCATAAGTTGGAAAATAAGGAAATGACTGTGAACAATTGGGTATGACAGAGTAAACAAGGAAATAAGATGAACAAAGATAACGTTAAAGGCGCACCTAAACCACTATAAGATAATTACTATACTGCACCACCACTAGTCACCCTACGGTTGATCCCGCCTATAAGACTTAATAATGATAACGGTAGTTTCGTGCATCCCTAGTAGCCTTCATAGGTGCCGCCTGCCCCTATCTCCACAAGGTGTACCCACTACCCCCATGCGATCGGCTCCCTAACTTGTAGATACCCGTGCTGGCCCCACAGTGGGGTGTATCACTCCCCAAAGTGGCAACCCGATACCACCAATAATGCACGGTTTATACCTACACGATGCAACAACGTCTTACTTACCAGCCCGGGCCCACACACGCACGTGAACCCGTTGGACTTGCGTTGCCACCGCTAACCCATTTTGGCCTCTTACAATCAAGCCGAGTACGTGTGTCCCGTCCTCGACTTGGGTCGAGCCCACAAAGATACTTATGGGTTACTGGTTGAAACGTGGCCCCATTACTTGACACAAGCTATCCACCTAAGCTTGGTCCCCTCTAGTACATCCCACTTAACCCTCTTCTAATTCATGTTCACTTACATGTTTCAATTTTGGTTAAGTGTTTCTAATCGTATTTCAAATGCCACCCAAGGCACCCTCTAATTTCCACATGCCACCCAAGGCACCCACTTAACCCCCTCATGTCCCACTACATGTTTATCTGGTTAAGTGTTTCTTAATTCATTAAGACCGTAACCTTATAAAGACCTCCCACATTAGACTGGCATTTGTGGCAGCTGGATTTGTCGGGCGAGTCCGGGCAATCTTACACCACAAAAGAGCCTAACCTCGTGTCTTTACAACTGTTACGCATTTAATTTATGCCTAAGACCTCCCACATTAGACTGGTATTTGTGGCAGCTGGATTTGCCGGGCGGATCTGGGCAGTCTTACACCACAAAAGAGCCTAACCTCGTGTCTTAGACGATTAATTACAAAAAATTAATTATTCCCCAATTTGAATTAATTTCCCTATTCAAATTATCAATCAATTCCAAATTTAACTATGGCCATAATTGACTCAATTATGTCCTTCTATTTATGGTATGTAAAATCATACCAATTATCATCACAAATTTATTTTATGCCATTTAAGGCATTTATGCCAATTCTCAGTATTAAATCTTTTAATATTATCCCATTGCCCCACGTTGTACGTTCGTTCAATTAATGTAAAATATACGTTAGACTCGAATAGTCTAACTCATGGAATAAAGAGAAAACATCACAACATACATAGAAATAAAACTAGATCTAAACATAAGGGGTGAACTTGCATTTGTGAATGAGGTTCTACATCTAAAACTTGCATAGGCCAAACTTGCATAAAACTACATATGTCATAGATCTAAATCTAAAGGTGTGAACTTGTTTAGGAAATAGTCACAAACTTGCATGAACCTTGTATGTCATAGATCTAATCATAAGGTGTAAACTTGCATAGGCAATAACCACAAACTTATATTACATGATTCATACTCCAAACATATATATGTATATAATTGCATATGTCATTTATGCAACATAACGATGGTGTAAACTTGCATCTAAACATGTAAACTAGTATGTAGAATTTTGTATACTAGCATATAACTCACACATGTCATAGCCTAACTTTAGATCCAATTTATACATAAAATAGATGTCATGAAACATGTAAGGTTATATATTAAATTTCACTAACTTACATATGATTAACATCTAAACTTGCATTCATACATATGATTTATGATTAGTTCCAACAACATAACCAAATTAGCATATGAAACAACATCATGAATTGATTATACATAAGCCAATCATAGAATTACAACATAGATGATAACATCACAACTTTACAACATAGATGATAACATCATAGAATTTACAACATAGATAATAACATGCGGTCAATAATTCACAACATAACCATATAATCCGCATCATAGCTTAATCCAATTAAATTGTTAATTATTTTATTAAAGAAATCGAACTCACAACTCAAAGAAGGTCTTGAGTTCTGAAATCTGAGTTCTGAAGTTGAATTAGCTTTCCTTTGAAGAAGACAATTTGTTGCGATTTAGAATAGAGTTGAATTTGATTAGCTTTCTTCCTCTCTAATTTGTGGCGGCTATTCTAGGTTGCAAGGTGACGGCATGGAGGCCATGATTCTAATTTTAATTTGATTTTAGGGTTTGAGTCTACATGTGTTTTTATAGAGTTTAGGATTAATTTAAGCCGTCCGATCAACCCAGAATTAATCCCAGCCAATCAGAGCAGATCAGAAACCCTAATGAGTCAACTTACAGTCATAAACATGTCATCAATCAAATATGCCCGAGGGGGCAGGTCGACCCCTAGGTTGACCCTATGGTCGACCTGGCCCTGGCGGGAAATTTCCCGCCTAGCCAAACAGAGTTTGAATTTTTCAATTTTTGAAATCTGTTTTGAATTTTCTGAAACTTCTGATGGCCATAACTTCTTCATACGAAGTCCAATTCACGCAAACTCGGACTCTGTCTCAACCAGAATTCCGAGACGAACATGATGACGCAACACGTTTCACTTAATTCTCACATCTGAGATTAGTTATTCTTTAATTTGTGAACATTAATATTGAAAATTACGGGGTGTTACATTCTCCCCTCCTTAAAGGATTTCGCCCCCGAAATCTCCAAGTTAAGGAGAATGCATATCCTAACATCCAAACAACCATCTACTCAACCATCAAACACAGGCATCCATTGTCCTTATAAAATTCCTAATGTTGTATGAACATATGCAAGAAGTGTGTGTATATGTTCTTTATCTAATGCAAAATCAGGCGGTCTACTTATTCAGTTGACCTCCTTAATGCAAACTATGATAGTGCCATGCGTCCATTATGTATGCGAAAGAATCCTATCGATACATATTATTTCTACATGTGTACACAACCATTCACCAAAATGCAACATCCATATGATAGCACAACCATTATACATCCATTAACTTAAATATGCACACACATTTATATGAAATATGCAATATGAAGTGACTGAGCCGATCTAGTGCCTAAAGTGTGTGTATATGCATCCACGAGCAACCACTAGCAAACACTTGCATCCACATGCATCCATCATACATAACATGTCTCAAACACATGTTTCAACCATAGGACTACCCTATCTAAAGGTCAAAGATACTAGCGAGAGGATACACTAAAGATAAAACAAGTACAAGCTAAGCGATAAAGGAGAAATTAAAAGACATACCCTCGAAAAGAAAAGGGTACAATGAACGCATCTTCTCTTCCGTCTCCCAAGTAGCGTTGCTCTCATCATCTCCCCATTGCACTTTGACTAGTCTGACCTCTCGATTTCTCAACTTCTTAATCTCCGACCCAAGAATGCACGTAGGAGCTCGTCGAATCGTCGTATCATGCTCTATCTCCACCTCTCTAAGCAAGCTCGGCTCTACCACTTCCGCGGTCTCATGCAAGCACTTCTTCAAATGTGATACATGGAATACATCGTGTACACCACTAAGTCTCTCGGGAAACTCCACTTTATACGCCATCTGTCCAATCCTCTCCTTAATAGGAAATGGCCCTACGAACCTTGGTGCTAACTTCCCAACGGACCCAAAGCGAACGACATTCCATAATGGAGACACCTTAACAAAAACCATGTCCCCAATATCAAACTCAAGATCTGACCTCCTCTTGTCCGCATAAGATTTCTGCCTAATGTGCACCGTTTTCATCCTCCTTCGAATCAAATCGATCTTTTCCGAAGTCCCTCTAATCATATCGGGTCCAAGCAAGATCTTATCTGTAGATTCCCACCAACATGTAGGCGAATGACACGGCCGTCCATAAAGAGCCTCGAACGGTGCCATGCCAATGCTAGACTGAAAGCTATTATTATATGCAAACTCCACCAACGGAAGATGTTCCTCCCATGTACCTCTGAAGTCTAAGACACACAATACGATTCACCCTCTCGGTCTGGCCATCTGGCTGAGGATGATATGAGGTGCTCAAACATAACTGAGTCCCTACCCCCTTTTTTAAGCTCTTCCAAAACTCGCTAGTAAAGATAGGATCGCGGTCGCTCACTATGCTATAAGGAACACCATGCAAACGAACTATCTCTCGAATGTATACGGAGGCTAACCATGGAGCAATCCTCTTACTCTTCACGGGAATGAAATGGGCGCTCTTAGTAAGTCGGTTTACCACGACCCAAATCCCCGTATTACCCTTCCTCGATCTCGGTAACCCATCAATAAAGTCCATCGAGACACTTTCCCACTTCCATTATGGGACCTCCAATGGGTGAAGCAACCCACCAGGCTTCTTTTTCTCTTCTTTTAATTGTTGGCACACCAAGCATCTAGCGACAAATTCAGCCACATCCTTCTTCATGCCGGCCCAAAAGTAAACTCGTCTCATGTCCATGTACATCTTGTCCCCGCCGGGATGGATGGTCATCTTCGAACGATGTGCATCATTAAGAATGGTCTTCCTCAAATTCTCGTCCCGTGGTACACAAAGTCTACCGTCCCTACGTAACCAACCCTTATCATCTAGGGTATACCTACGGAGATGGCTCGATGACTCCCCTCTTTTGAGCTTCTCTACTAACTCAACCAACTGTGGGTCATCTCGCTGTGCCTTACCAATCAGTCCCAAAAGCGTAGGTCTAATCTCTAAGGATGCTAGCAAACCGGGTACAATGTCAATGGAAGGTCTAAAGTCAAACGTAGAGATGAACTCTGAGCTTCACCGTTCAATAAACAACGGACTCAAGGACAATCTTTTCCTACTTAAGGCGTCTGGCACCACGTTACCCTTGCCAGGGGTATACGCTATCTCGAAATCGTAGGACGCTAAGAATTCCATCCACCTTTGCTGCCTTAAGTTCAAGTCCTTCTGAGAGAACAAGTATTTTAGCGATTTGTGGTCAGTGAACAATTCGAATTTCTCGCCAAGAAGATAATGGTGCCAAGACTTAAGCGCGGAAAAAATAGCGGCCAACTCTAGGTCATGTGTAGGGTAATTTCTCTCATGCACTCTCAACTGTCTTCCTCCATAGGTTATTACCCTTCCCTCTTGCATTAAGACTGCGCCTAGTCCTGTCCCACAAGCATCGGTATAAACGGTAAATGGCTTACTCCCATCTGGCAACACTAAGACTGGGGCTGTGGTCAAAGCTCTCTTTAAACGTTGGAATGCATCATCACAATCAACGTCCCATGTGAAAACTAGGTTCTTCTTCGTCAAGCGTGTTAATAGGGCTGATATTTTTGCGAAGTCTTTGATAAACATCCTATAGTAGCCAGCCAACCCTAAGAAACTCCTCACCTCGGTAGCATTTTTAGGGACCTTCCAATCTTGGATGGCCACTACCTTCGCGGGATCCACAACTATCCCTTCTTTGGAAACCACATGCCCTAAGAATCGCACTTCCTTCCTCCAAAAGTGACATTTAGAAAATTTAGTATTAAGGCTATGCGCTCGAAGGGTCTCCAACACTTCCCTAAGATGTAGGGCATGCTCTTCCTCTCTTTTAGAAAAGATCAAGATGTCGTCCACAAAGACTACCACGAATTTATTAAGGTACTCCCTAAATACCCTACTCATCAAGTTAACAAAGTATGCGGGGGCGTTTATCAAACCGAAGGGCATCATAAGCCACTCGAAGAAGCCGTCCGGAGTCATAAAGGCAGTCTTGTCTATGTTATCCTCAGCCACTCTAAACTGATGGAAACCTGTGGCTAAGTCCAACTGCGAAAAAACCGAGGCGCCAATTAACTGATCGAAGAGATCGTCAATCATCGGCAGTGGGTTCCTATTCTTCTTAGTAAGCTTATTAAGTTCTCTATAGTCCACACAAAGTCTAAGGGACCCATCTGCCTTCGTGGCAAATACTACTGGAACACCCCACTCCGATATACTACGTCTGATGAACCCCTTCTCAAGCAATTCTTTCACTTGCTTACTGAGTTCTCTTCTCTCTCTTGGAGCCATGTGGCGCACTGGCAATGCAACTGGCTTTGCATTATCTACTAGACATATTCGAAAGTCTATCTCACGTTTTGGGGGTAAATCCCTCACCTCATCGAAGACATCAACATATTCACGGACTATACGAACAGAATGTAAATCATCATTGGATGCGTCAAGGGATTCTAGGTAGCTAAGCATTACTGGACCTCTAGGGTCACAAGAAATATCAAGGGCCTTTCCACAACGAGTCAACAATCTAACTACCCTTCTTTCACAATCTATGCGTATCTAGTTAGCCAATCCATACCTAGAATCAAGCCATAGCCCATGAAACCAAGAACAAAGGCGTTGCATTCAAACCCTAACGCCCAAGATAAACACTCTCAAATCCCGACAAATCGTAGAAAGATGAGCCGAACCACCAATAGGATTTGAGACTACTAAGGGATCTGTAACTAAACTAGTACCTAGGTGCAGTGTTTCAACTAATGATGTAGAGATAAACGAATGTGATGCGCCATAATCGAATAAAGCACGGACAAGATGATCAAATAGAAAAACTAAACTTTCAACGAAAATCACTCTACCTCGTTCATCCAGCGGTGGGACCACGAGAGCCTGAACTTGCCCCCTTGCCTTCCCTGGTGCCATAGAGCATGCACCTGTCCTCCCGAGGTAGACCCTGCCCTCTGTGCTTTCCTTGGGTAGTCCTTAATCAGATGTCCCGCTTCGCCACAGTGGAAACAGCCAGTCTTCTTTTTCTTCCTACAATCTTTGCTTAGATGGCCTGGTGTCCCACAGTTAAAGCATCTTTTCTTTCCCTTAGCATTGTTGCCTTTACCACCTTTCTTGTTCTGTTGTTGCTGTTGCGGTTTCTTTTGATCCCATTTCTTCTCGGGTGCCTTATTAGCATTGGCGCCCTTCTCCTCTTCATGCATAAGCGCCATGTCCACTAGCCTCTCAAAGGTTAACCCACATAGGGATGTGGGTCATGGCTAACCCATGAAGCGGCTCGTTCAAACCCTTAACAAATCTCAGGGTCTTCTTTTCTGGTGTATTCACCAAGTCCAAGCCAAATTTCGCCAACTGATTGAACTTGTTGACGTATTCTTTCACTGATAGATTCCCTTACTTAAACGCCAAAAATCTTTCCATATATAAATTCTCTTTAGCCCGTGAGAGAAACTTTGCCTCAAACCTCCGCCTGAAATCTGGCCATGTATCAACTGGACGCTCTCTATTAGTGACCTCCCACTAAAAGGAGGCCTCATCCTTCATTAGCCAGGCAGCTAACTGGACCTTTCTTCCATCTTCCACTTCAAAGATCCCAAACAATTCTTCCACCTCCTTTAGCCAATTTCGAGCTTCAACAAATGTCTCTGTCCCATGAAAAGGTTTTCAACACATTGCCCGAAAGTCCTTACATATATTTGCAAAAGTATTGACACGAGGAGGAGGAGGAGGAGGGGGAGGAAGAGGATTTGCTAGACCTGCGGTGGTGGCCCTAGTCTCCAAATACCACCTAAACCACCCAGGTATCGGTAATCCCTCGGGTATCTCGGGAATTCCAGACATGTTGAAACGGAAAAGGAAAGATTCAATACAAAAGAACCAAAGGAAAGATATATGGCTCTTAGGGTTATGCTTTCTAAAATAAGCTTTTCTCTTGAAAATACTTTCCTTAAAACATACTTTTGAAAGTACTTCTTTATAAAAGTGTTTTTGAAAAACAGTTTTTCAAAATTCATATATGTTCTGGTAACCTTCGGCTATGATACCACGTGTAACACCCCACGTCCATTAATGTCACTCAAAAAGGGAATGCATTAACTTCTATGGAGTGTTTTAAGTGTGTATAGAATAGAAACTTAACAACAAGATAGATATAAACAGTACTTAAAAATTTAAAACTTTATTTCATTGCAGCGGTAAATACATAAGTTTGATTACATCATCAAAAACCAGAGTCAAAGTACATAATATCCATCTTGACTAAATCAGAGTACATAAATTGAAAGACATAACCCCAATACAAAATAGCCATAAATAAGATAGGCTGAACTTTTACTTCAGCGATCCAAGCAACTTCTAAAAGCAAGAGATACAACTATCCAAAATCAAGCTCCACTGGTGCTAGTTCCACCGTGAGCACCTGGGGGGGAAGGAAGAAAAGAGGTGGAAACAAAGGGGGTCAGACATAAAGTCTGGCGAGTGTGATAACTTTAACAATATAATTACCAAAATAACTAGGCGAAGGCATAAGTTGGAAAATAAGGAAATGACTGCGACCAATTGGGTATGACAGAGTAAACAAGGAAATAAGATGAACAAAGATAACGTAAAAGGGGCACCTAAACCACTATAAGATAATTACTATACTGCACCACCACTAGTCACCCAAAGGTTGATCCCACCTACAAGACTTAATAATGATAATGGTAGTTTCGTGCACCCCTGGTTGCCTTCATAGGTGCCGCCTGCCCCTATCTCCACTAGGTGTACCCACTACCCCCATGCGATCGGCTCCCTAACTCGTAGATACCCGTGCTGGCCACACAGTGGGGTGTATCACTCCCAAAGTGGCAACCCGATACCACTAACAATGCACGGCTTATACCTACACGATGCAACAACTTATTACCTACCAGCCCGGGCCCACACACGCACATGAACCCATTGGACTTGCGTTGCCACCGCTAACCCGTTTTGGCCTCTTACAGTCAAGCCCAGTACGCGTGTCCCGTCCTCGACTTGGTTCGAGCCCACAAATATACTTATGGGTTACTGGTTGAAACAGGCCCCATTACTTGACACAAGCTATCCACCTAAGCTTGGTCCCCTCTAGTACATCCCACTTAACCCTCTTCTTATTCATGTTCACTTACATGTTTCAATTTTGGTTAAGTGTTTCTAGTCGTATTTCAAATGCCACCCAAGGCACCCTCTAATTTCCACATGCCACCCAAGGAACCTACTTAACCCCCTCATGTCCCACTACATGTTTATCTGGTTAAGTGTTTCTTAATTCATTAAGACTGTAACCTTATAAAGACGTCCCACATTAGACTGGCATTTGTGGCAGCTGGATTAGCCGGGAGGGTCCGGGAAACCTTACACCACAAAAGAGCATAACCTCGTGTATTTACAACTGTTACGCATTTAATTTATGCCTAAGACCTCCCACATTAGACTGGCATTTGTGGCAGCTGGATTTGCCGGGCGGGTCCGGGCAATCAAACACCACAAAAGAGCCTAACCTCGTGTCTCAGACGATTAATTACACAAAATTAATTATTCCCCAATTTGAATTAATTTCCCTATTCAAATTATCAATCAATTCCAAATTTAACTATGGCCATAATTGACTCAATTATGTCCATCTATTTATGGTATGTAAAATCATCACAAATTTATTTTATGCCATTTAAGGCATTTGTGCCAATTCTCAATATTAAATCTTTTAATATTATCCCATTGCCCCACGTTGTACGTTCGTTCGATTAATGTAAAATATACGTTAGACTCGAATAGTCTAACTCATGGAATAAAGAGAATACATCACAACATACATAGAAATAAAACTAGATCTAAACATAAGGGGTGAACTTGCATGTGTGAATGAGGTTCTACATCTAAAACTTGCATAGGCCAAACTTGCATAAAACTACATATGTCATAGATCTAAATCTAAAGGTGAGAACTTGTTTAGGCAATAGTCACAAACTTGCATGAACCATGTATGTCATAGATCTAATCATAAGGTGTAAACTTGCATAGGCAATAACCACAAACTTATATTACATGATTCATACTCCAAACATATATATGTATATACTTGCATATGTGATTTATGCAACATAACGATGGTGTGAACTTGCATCTAAACATGTAAACTAGTATGTAGAATTTTGTATACTAGCATATAACTCACACATGTCATAGCCTAACTTTAGATCCAATTTATACATAAAATAGATGTCATGAAACATGTAAGGTTATATATTAAATTTCACTAACTTACATATGATTAACATCTAAACTTGCATACATACATATGATTTATGATTAGTTCCAACAACATAACCAAACTAGCATATGAAACAACATCATGAATTGATTATACATAAGCCAATCATAGAATTACAACATAGATGATAACATCACAACTTTACAACATAGATGATAACATCATAGAATTTACAACATAGATAATAACATGCGGTCAATAATTCACAACATAACCATATAATCCGCATCATAGCTTAATCCAATTAAATTGTTAATTATTTTATTAAAGAAATCGAACTCACAACTCAAAGAAGGTCTTGAGTTCTGAAATCTGAGTTCTGAGGTTGAATTAGCTTTCCTTTGAAGAAGACAATTTGTTGCGGTTTAGATTAGAGTTGAATTTGATTAGCTTTCTTCCTCTCTAATTGGTGGCGGCTATTCTAGGTTGTAAGGTGACAGCATGGAGGCCATGGTTCTAATTTTAATTTGATTTTAGGGTTTGAGTCTACATGTGTTTTTATAGAGTTTAGGATTAATTTAAGCCGTCTGATCAACCCAGAATTAATCCCAACCAATCAGAGCAGATCAGAAACCCTAATGAGTCAGCATACAGTCATAAATAGATCATCAATCAAATCTACCCGGGGGGGGGCAGATCGACCTTATGGTCGACCTGGTGAGGGTAGGTCGACCCCCAGGTCGACCTGGCCCTGGCGGGAAATTTCCCGCCTAGCCCACCTGAGTTTGAAATTTTGAAATCTGATTTGAATTTTCTGATACTTTCGTTGGCCATAACTTCATACGAAGTCCAATTCACGCAAACTCGGACTCTATCTCAACCAGAATTCCGAGACGAACACAATGGCGCAAACTGTTTCCCTTAATTCTCATATTTGAGATTAGTTATTCTTTAATTTGTGAACATTAATATTGAAAATTACGGGGTGTTGCAAAGGAGTTCAATATAGCCGTTTTAACTTTGTTCAGTTTGTATCTATCTTTTGCTATCAGGGATAATTCAATTAACATAATTTCCATGGTGATTTTTTGAAAGTTTAAAAATATCTCATATAAATGAAATTCTACTATAAAATGAATTCGGTGAATATTCATTTAATACCCCCAAAATGATTTGAAATAAAAGCAGCATATTTTTCAAAATTTTGTACTTAATATTTATCCATTCATTCATTTTATTAAATAAAAAGTAAATATCTCTGACTGTGCTTAATAGATGTGTCGTATGCTAGTTGTCATAATAGTTGATAAAACTGAATTGGGACAAATGCCAACCATTCATATCATTCCTGATACTGGGCAGCATATTCCTAATGAGATTAGCTCCCAATTAAGAAACATTATAAATAATGTTTCTTTAAACGATGATCCTAATAAAACACAATACTCATAGGATCTACATTATCTACAAATTCACTTTTTTGCCAGCAAATCAATTTTGTACATTTTTTATCTTATAGAGTGCATAATGGTTTTTTTGGGTTAGGAGGTAGGGGAGGGGGACTTCTTAGGTCGGTCCACTTTCTATATGGTTGAAAATTTAAACTTTGAAGTATGATTATGAACCATATGATTCAATATTTTGGCCTAAACATAAAGGTTAATCATATTACGCGAAATAATTTGAGAAACTTCTATCGGATCTGATTCATCTGATTATAACTACAATTTGCAACCATTCATACAAATAATATCACAGTTGTAATAGTGGATGTCGAGAAAGTATAAGAAGTGCTTAAGATATAATATCGTGGTGAAGTCCTAATTAAAGATAGGGGAGCACACTACAACTTTTATCAAGAGTTTTAACTTTTCTTAAACGTATAACTAATATATTTTAGCATATTTCGTTCAGCATTAAGTCATTTATATACTCTACTCACAATACTGACTTAATGTGTAACACCCCACGTCCATTAATGTCACTCACTAAGGGAATGCATTAACTTTCATGGAGTATTATAAGAGTATAGAACAGAATATCACAAGACAAATATATAAATGGTACTTAAAAAAATTCAAACATTATTCGTTGTAGCGGAAAAGAAAAACATGTTTGAATACAACATCAAAACCACATACTAGAGTCAAGTATATAAATATCGATCTTGAACAAAATTATTATCAGAGTACATAAAAGTAAAATCATAATCCCCCTCCAAATAGCCATAATGTAAAGAGATAAAGTTGTGCGTTACTATCAACACTTCCAAGCGCTTCAAGAAGAAAGAAATCCAAGTCAAGCTTCAGTGTTTTCTCCTTGAGAACCTAGGGGGAATGGAAGAAAAAGAGGCGAAAACAAAAAGGTCAGACATAAAGCCTAGCGAGTCAAGCTACTTTTAGCATGAAAATAAGTAAAGAAATATGATAGGAATAAACAGGATGGAAAGTATAACCATGACATAATGTAAAGCTGAATAACAGGATGAATATAAAGGAATGTCTAGTGCACTTCCCAGATTTCTTAATTTATTTCTCTGCACCACCTACTAGTAATTCTTAACGAAATGATTCCAACCCCGCAATTGGTAGTACTCAGGCATAACATCTAGTAAGAGGTATCCACCCCATACAATCCTTGAAAGTCCACTTACCCATAATAAATACTAGATGTCCCCACACTACCCCTAATCGATCGACTCCCTAACTTGTATATATCTGTGCGGGTCCCAGCTTAGGGTGTATCACTCCCTAAGTGGCAACCCGTGGGTGCACAGCTTTATACCTATTGATGTACAGTGGCTAAATCTTCCAATGCCGGGAGCACCTTGTGCACGCTTAACGAACCCGTCAGAACCAGCACTGTTACACCCTCGCTCTTATTTAACCACTTATAATCAGCCCAGTAAGCATGCCCCAACCCTGCCTAGCTTAGGGTTCCCGATACCACTAAGTGGGTTACTATCTGAAATGGTTCCCTACCGCTACTAGGTTTTTCCCCAGGGTTTATCCTAACCCAAACTTATATTGGTTAAGTGTTGTCTATCAACCCAGTTGACTTAACCCCATCCACTTATCTAATCAATATGCATTATTGGTTAAGCTTGCCTTAACCCTATCCACTTTGTTCATGTATTATTGGTTAAGTTGTCATCTTACACAGGTTAACTTAACCCCGCCCACCTAACATGTTTTAGATATCATATTCATCTTTGATCAGCATTAATTAGTTATTAATGCACAGACCTATCACATTAAGTCGATGGCTTGTGGCCGTTGGATGTGCCGGGCGGTTCCGGGCAGACTTCTGCCACAAGCCAGACTTAACCTCGTGTCTAAGCATCTTTTAGTTATGCCTACGACCTCTCACATTAGACTGGTCATTTGCGGTTGCTAGTTAGGCCGGTTGGTTCCGGGCAGGTTTCTACCGCAAACGGAGTCTAACCTCATGTCTCAGCATGCTTGTCTTAGCTAATTTATTTATTTGCAATTTATGCCAATTTTAGGCTTATTATGCCAATTACCCAAAATTCCCAATTTCATATCATGCCCAACAATTAACATATATTATGCCGAATTTAACATTTGTCATGCCCAAACCAACCCAACGTATATTATGCCAAATTTCCCATCGTTCCCTAAATTACCGTTCGTACGTTTATCTCTATGAGATTTGGCCTAGGCTCGAAGTTGCCCGGCTATAAAAACCAAAAAGGGAAGGAGGAAGAGATAAGATAAAGAATAGGCATAATAATAACAATAGACATCATAAGTATGAACTTATCATAAAGATATGATAAAACTGATGATAATATCAACATGGGCTTATAAGAATCATGAATCTGATGTTATAGGTTAAGACAGAATTAATGAGATTCAATCTTATTATCATGTATAATTCCAAAATCCAATTTACAACATGTCAGAATTGCTTTAGCATTATTTTAATCTAATAATATTCAGTGAACTCACAAAGATTGGATTAACGAAGAGAATTAGGCGTTGTAGTTGTTGTAGATTTGATCCCCTTTACAGAATTCCTTTACTTTGATTTGTTGAAGAAGAAGGACTAGTTTAGGTTGAGGCAGCATGGAGGCGCCATGAATTAGTGTAGTGAAATTAGGTTTTGGTCTAGGTGTGTTTATATAGGTGTAGTGAATTAATTAGGGCCATTAGATTAGATCAGGAGCCATAGGAATCGTCCTCGTCATGCGATCAATAGAAAATAGCCATGTTGCGGAAAAAATGATCATTAACTAATAAAAATGTGCCATGTGTGAAACATGATGCGCAGCAGCAGGGTGTTGACACCCACACGTCATATATATATATATATATATATATATATATATATATATATATATATATATATTCTTTTTAACCATTTTTCCAATTAATCGTCCAATTATCCATTTTCACACTAAACCGCTTTTTAATTGAACTGTGTTCACACTAGGCCACTTTTTAGCCATTCCCCTAAAAAAAATATTGCGCTGGCGGGGATCGAACTCTGTACCTCTTGTATGCAAGTCACATGCTCTAACCAACTGGGCTACTTAGTCTTTTGTTAACAAGACTTAGGAAAATGGTATCCATTATTTTTTTCTCATTCCTCTTTTTTTCATGTTTTGTTGCAATATTTAACTAAAAGATATATTTTTCATCCTAAATCGGTTTTCTGCAAACCATAGGTCTAAATTGAATAGAAAATAGCTACGAACACAATGACGTAACCCGTTTCACCTAATTCTTCTCTTAAATTAATTATTATTTAATTAACTCTTATGACATGTTTCAAAATAACGGGGTGTTACATTCTCCCCTCCTTGAAGGATTTCGTCCCCAAAATCTTCAAGTTAAGAAGAATGTATCCAACCATCCAATCATCCATCATCCACAAGCATCCATTGTCCTTAAAAGATTCCTAATGCCATATGAACATATGCAAAAGTATGTGTATATGTTCCTTATCTAATGCAAAGATCAGGCGGTCTACTGATTTAGTTGACCTCCTTAATGCAAAACATGATAGTGTCATGCGTCCATTATGTATGCAAAAGAATCCTAATGATACATATCATTTCTATATGAGTGCACAGTCATTCATTCAAATGCAGCATCCATATGATAACACATTCAATATACATCTATTAATTTAAATATGCACACTTATTCATATGCAATATGAAAGTGATTGAGCCGATCTAGTGCCTGATGTGTGTGTAAATGCATCCACGAGCAATCACTAGCAATCACTTGCATCCACTTGCAACCATTAATCATAACATGTCTCAAACACATGTTTACATCAATAGGGTTTTCTACCTAAAGATCGAAGATATAATTGAGAGGATACACTAAACGATAGAACAAGCATAAACAAAGCGGTAGAAAAAGGAGAAGTTGAGAACATACCCTCAAAAAGGAAAGGGTACGATGTGCGTATCTTGTCTTCAGTCTCCCAAGTCGCGTCTCCTTGATCATCTCCCTATTGGACTTTAACCAACTTGACCTCTCGGTTGCGTAATTTCTTGACCTCCGATCCAAGGATGCATGTAGGAGCTCGTCTAATCATGGCATCTCGCTCCACTTCAACTTCTCTAAGCATGCTCGGCTCTACTACTTCCGCGGTATCATGTAAGCACTTCCGCAAATGCGACACATGAAATACGTCATGAACACCGCTTAGCTTCTCGGGCAGCTTCACTCTGTAGGCCATTTGTCCAATTCTTTCTGTAATGGGGAATGGCCCTACAAACCTTGGTGCCAATTTCATACAGATCCAAAGCGAACTACATTCCTCAATGGTGACACTTTAATAAAGACATGTCTCCAACACTGAACTCAAGATCGGTCCTTCTCTTATCAGCATATGACTTTCGTCGGTCATGTGCCGTCTTCATACGTCTTCGAATCAAATTTATCTTCTTCGAAGTTTCCCTGACCATATTGGGCCCAAGCAAAATCTTATCCATAGACTCCCACCAACAAGTCAGTGATCGACAAGGTCGTCCATATAGAGCTTCAAAAGGTTCCATGCCAATACTAGTCTGATAGCTGTTGTTGTAGGCGAACTCTACCAATGGAAGATGTTCCTCCCACGTCCCTCCAAAGTCCAAGATGCATAACCTCAAAAGATCTTCTAGAATTCGATTCACTCTTTATGTTTGGCCATCCGTCTGAGGGTGATAAGCGGTGGTCAAACATAATTGCATTCCTACCGCCTCTTGCAAGCTCTTCCAAAACACACTAGTGAAAATGGGGTCTCGATCGCTTACGATACTATAAGGTACGCCATGTAGACAAACTATCTCTCGGAGATAAACAGATGCTAACCATGTTGCTGTTCTTTTACTCTTAACAGGAATGAAATGGGCGCTCTTCGTAAGTCTATCTACCACTACCCATATCCCTGTATTACCCTACCTTGACCTTGGCAACCCGTCGATAAAATCCATGGGAACACTTTCCCATTTCCACTGTGGAACCTCTAAAGAGTGAAGCAAACCACCAGACTTCTTTTGCTCTGCCTTGACTTGCTGGCACACTAAGCATCTAGAAATGAACTCAGCCACATCCTTCTTCATTTCAGCTCAAAAGAAAACTCGCTTCATGTCCCTATACATCTTGTCTCCACCGGGATGTATGGTCAGCTTAGAACGATGTGCTTCTTCAAGGATTGTCCTCCTCAAACCCTCGTCTCGAGGTACGCAAAGTCTCCCATCCCTACGCAACCAACCTTTGTCATCGATAGTATACCTACTAAGATGGCTCGAAGACTCCCCTCTGATGAGATTGTCTACTATCTCTATCAACTGTGGGTCATCTCGCTATGCCGCACCTATCTGTCCCAAAAGCTTTGGTCGTACCTCTAACGATGCCAACAAATCGGGTACATAATCAATAGAGGGTCTAATGTCAAAGGTAGAGATATATTCTAAACTCCGTTGCTCGATAAACAAAGGACTCAAAGTCAACTTCTTTCTACTCAAGGCGTCCGCTACAACGTTACCCTTGCCAGGGGTATATGCAATCTCAAAATCGTAGGATGCTAAGAACTCCATCCACCTCTGTTGCCATAAGTTTAAATCTTTTTGGGAGAACAAGTATTTATTGACTTATGGTCTGTATACAACTCAAACCTCTCACCAAGCAAGTAATGGCACCAAGACTTAAGCGCAAAAACTATGGCAACTAACTCTACGTCGTGGGTAGGGTAATTCTTCTCGTGGACTTTCAACTGTCTTCCACCATAGCATTTCACCCTTCCCTCTTGCATCAAAACTGCGCCAAGCCCTGTACCGCAAGCATCGGTATACACTATAAACGGTTTACTCCCATCAGGCAAAACTAAAACTGGAGCTGTCGTCAATGCCTTCTTCAAACACTGGAAAGCATCGTCATAGTCAACATCCCAAGCAAAGGTCAAATTCTTTTTCGTCAACCGTGTAAGTGGGGCTGATATCTTAGCAAAGTCCTTGATGAACTTTCTATTATAGCCCTCCAAACAAGGAAAACTTCTTACTTCTGTTGCATTCTTAAGAACCTTCCAATCTTGGATTGCCACCACCTTCGCGGGATCCACTGCTATCCCTTCCTTAGAGACCACGTGCCCTAAGAACCTCATCTCCTTCCTCCAAAAATGACATTTGGAGAACTTAGCTTTGAGTTGATGTGCTTGAAGGGTCTCTAAAACTTCCCTAAGATGTAGGGCATGCTCTTCCTCGCTTCTAGAGAATATCAAGATATCATCCAAAAAGACTACCACGAACTTGTTTAGAAACTCCCTAAACACCCTACTCATCAAGTCTACGAAATACGCGGGCGCATTCGTCAAACCAAAAGGCATGACGAGCCATTCAAAGAAACCGTCAGGAGTCCTAAAAGCAGTCTTATCTATACTATCCTCAGCTACCCTCAACTGATGAAATCCTGTAGCTAATTCGAAATTGGAGAAAACCGAAGCACATACCAACTGATCGAACAAATCATCTATCCTCGGCAATGGGTGTCTGTTTTTCTTCGTGAGCTTATTCAGCTCCCTATAGTCCCCGCACAATCTAAGCGAACCATCAGCCTTCGTGGCAAAAACAACAGGAGCACCCCACTCCGAGATACTTCTTCTTATGAACCCTTTCTCATTCACTTGTTTACTAAGCTCCCTCCTTTCTCTTAGAGCCATGTGGCGTACAAGAAATGTAACTGGCTCTGCATTGTCTACCAAGTATATACGGAAATCTATCTCCCGTTTTGGAGGTAAGCCCCTAACCTCCTCAAAGACATCTTCATACTCACGGACTACTCGAACTGATTGTAAATCCTCAATAGATGTGTCAAGAGATTCTAGGTAGCTAAGCATAACAGAACCCTTAGGGTCGCATAAGATATCGAGAGTATTACCCAAACTAGTCAACAGTCTAACTACCCTCTTTTCACAGTCGAGAATGGCACCATACCTGGCTAGCCAATCCATTCCTAGAATAAACCCATAGCCCATGAAACCAAGTGCATAAGCGTTGCATTCGAACTCAACGCCATACACAAATATTCTCAAATCCCGACGTAACATAGAAAGATGGGCCGTACCCCCAATAGGATTTGAGACTACAATGTGATCCATAACTAGACTAGTATCTAGGTGCAGAGATTCAACAACAGAAGCAGATATAAACGAATGTGAAGAGCCAGAATTAAACAAAGTTCGAACAGGATGATCAAAGAGGAAAATCAAACTTTCAACAGAAATGTTTCTACCTCTCTCTTACGTAGGTGCCATGAGGGCATGAACCTGCCCTCCAGAAGTAGATCATGTCCTCTGCCCTTGCCTTCTTGGGCAGTTTTTAATCATATGTCCTGCCTCACCACATTGGAAGCACCCAGTCTTTTTCGCCTTCTTCTTTCTATAATCTTTAGCTATATGACCTGGTATACCATAGAAATGGCACTTCCTTTTATCTTGGGATTTCCCACCCTTCTTAGGATCCACTTTCTTGTCCTGTGCCTTATCTACCTTAGCACTTTCTCCTCTTCATGCATCAGCGTCATATCAACAAGTTTCTCGAGAGTAGCCCCCATAGGAATGTAGGACATAGCCAACCCATGTAATGGTTCATTCAGACCCTTTGCAAATCTCAAAGCCTTCTTATGTGGTGTATTAACTAATTCCATACCAAATCTTGCTAACTGGTTAAACTTGTTGACGTACTCCTTCACACATAAATTCCCTTGTTTCAAAGCCAAGAACCTCTCCATGTATAAACTCTCCTCCGCTTGTGAAAGAAATTTCAACTCGAACCTCCATCTAAAGTCTATCCACGTCTCCACTGGATGTCCTCCATTAGTTACTTCCCACCAAAAGAAAGCTTCGTCCTTCGTCAACAAAGTAGCTAGCTGAACTTTCCTTCCATCGTCTATCTCAAAGATACCAAACAAGTCCTCAACTTCCTTGAGCCAATTCCGAGCCTCAACAAATGTCTCAGTCCCATGAAACGGTTTTCTGCCCATCGCACGGAAGTCTTTGCATATCTTAGTAAAAGCATCTACACGGGGAGGAGGAGGGGCGGCAGCTGGGGGAGGAGGAACGTTGGCTGGGCCTACGGCAGTAGCCTTAGCCTCCAGATACCTTCTGAACCAGCCTGGTATCGGTATGCCCTCAAGTATATCAGGTTCCCCAGACATACTGAAAGGAAAAGGGAAGAGATTCAAAACAGAGAATCGAAAGATAGATATATGGCTTTTGGGGACTATGTTTTTCATAATAAACTTTTCTCTTGAAAATACCCTCTTTAAAACATGTTTTTGAAAATACTTCTTTCTAAAAGTGCCTTTTGAAAACGGTTTTCAAAATCTTTTATCAGTTCCGGTAACCTTCAGCTCTGATACCACGTGTAACACCCCACGTCCATTAATGTCACTCACAAAGGGAATGCATTAACTTCCATGGAGTATTGTAAGAGTGTAGAATAGAATATCACAAGACAGATACATAAATGGTACTTAAGAAAATTCAAACTTTATTCATTGCAGCGGAAAAGAAAAACATGTTTGATTACAACATCAAAACCACATACTAGAGTCAAGTACATAAATATACATCTTGAAAAAAATTATTATCAGAGTACATAAATATAAAATCATAATCCCACTCCAAATAGCCATAATGTAAAGAGATAAAGCTAGGTATTACTCTCAACACTTCCAAGTGCTTCAAGAAGAAAGAAATACAAGTTAAGCTTCAGTGTTTCCTCCCTAAGAACCTGGGAGTGGGGGGGATGGAAGAAAAAAAGGCGAAAACAAAAAGGTCAGACATAAAGCCTGGCGAGTCCAGCTACTTTTAGCATGAAAATAAGTAAAGCAATATGACAGGAATAAACAGGATGGAAGTATAACCATGACATAAGGTAAAGCTAGTTAACAGGATGAATATAAAGGAATGTCTAGTGTGCTTCCCAGATTTCTTACTTAATTTAATTCTCTGCACCACCTACTAGTAATTCTTAACGAAATGATCCCAACCCCGCATTTGGTAGCACTCAGGCATAACATCTATTAAGAGGTATCCGCCCCATACAATCCTTGAAAGCCCACTTGACCATAATAGATACTAGATGTCCCCACAATACCCCTAATTGATCTGCTCCCTAACTTGTAGATATCTGTGCGGGTCCCAGCTTAGGGTGTATCACTCCCTAAGTGGCAACACGTGGATGCACAGCTTTATACCTACTGATGTACAGTGGCTAAATCTTCCAATGCAGAGAACACCTTGTGCACGCTTAATGAACCCGTCGGAACCTGCACTGCTACACCCTCGCTCTTATTTGACCGCTTATAATCAGCCCAGTAAGTGTGCCCCAACCCTGCCTAGCTCAGGGTTACCGATACCACTAAGTGGGTTACTGTCTGAAATGGGTCCCTACCGCTACTAGGTTTTTCTCTAGGGTTTATCCTAACCCAAACTTATATTGGTTAAGTTGTCTATCAAACCAGTTGACTTAACCCCATCCACTTATCTAATCAATATGCATTATTGGTTAAACTTGCCTTAACACTATCCACTTTGTTCATGTATTATTAGTTAAGTTGTCATCTTACACAGGTTAACTTAACACCAACCACCCAACATGTTTTAGGTATCATATTCATCTTTGATCAGCATTAAGTAGTTACTAATGCACAGACCTCTCACATTAAGTCGATGGCTTGTGGCTGTTGGATGTGCCAGGCGGTTTCAGGTAGACTTCTGCCACAAGCCAAACTTAACCTCGTGTCTAAGCATCTTTTTGTTATGCCTACGACCTTTCACATTAGACTGGCCGTTTGCAGTTGCTGGTTAGGCCGGTTGGTTCCGGGTAGGCTTCTACCGCAAACGGAGTCTAACCTTGTGTCTCAACATGCTTATCTTAGCCAATTTATTCATTTGCAGTTTATGCCAATTTTAGGCTAATTATGTCAATTACCCAAAATTCCCAATTTCATATCATGCCTAACAATTAACATATATTATGCCAAATTTAACATTTGTCATACCCAAACCAACCCAACATATATTATGCCAAATTTCCATCGTTCCCTAAATTACCGTTCGTACGTTCATCTCTATGAGATTTGGCCTAGGCTCGAAGTAGCCCGTCTATAAAAACCAAAAAGGGAGGGAGGAAGGGATAAGATAAAGAACAGGCATAATAATAACAATAGGCATAAGTATGAAGTGATCATAAAGATATGATAACACTGATGATAATATCAACATGGGCATATAAGAATCATGAATATGATGTTATAGGCTAAGATAGAATTGATGAGATTCAATCTTATTATCAATTATAATAATCCAATTTACAACATGTCAGAATTGCTTTAGCATTAATTTAATCTAAAAATAATCAATGAACTCACAAAGATTGGATTAAGGAAGAGAATTAGGCGTTGTAGTTGTTGTAGATTTGATCCCCTTTACAGAATTCCTTTACTTTGATTTGTTGAAGAAGAAGGACTAATTTAGGTTGAGGCAGCATGGAGGCGCCATGAATTATTGTTGTGAAATTATGTTTATGTCTAGGTGTGTTTATATAGGTGTAGTGAGTTAATTAGGGCCATTAGATTAGATCAGGAGCCATAGGAATCCTCCACGTCATCTGACCAATAGAAAATATCCATGTTGCGAAAAAAACGATCATTAACCAATAAAAATGCACCATGTGTGCAACATGATGCGCAACAGCAGGGTGTTGACACCCGCACGTCACACACACACACACACACACATATATATATATATATATATATATATATATATTCTTAACTATTTTTCTAATTAATCCTCCAATTAACCCTTTTCACACTAAACTGCTTTTAAATTGAACTGCGTTCACACGAAGCCACTTTTTAGCCATTCCCCTAAAACAACAATATGGCGCTGGCGGGGATCGAACTCTGTACCTCTTGTACGCAAGTCACATGCTCTAACCAACTGGGCTACTTAGTCTTTTGTTAACAAGACTTAGGACAATGGTATCCATTATTTTTTTCTCATTCCCTTTTTTTTCATGTTTTGTTGCAATATTTAATTAGTGGATATCTTTTTCATCCTAAATCGGTTTTCTGCAAACCATAGGTCTAAATTGACTAGAAAATAGCCACGAACGCAATGACGTTACCCATTTCACCTAATTCTTCTCTTAAATTAATTATTCTTTAATTATCTCTTATGACATGTTTCAAAATAACGGGGTGTTACATAATGTTGCGTATTTCATTTACATTATTGAGAGTTTTTACTCATAATAGTGATGTAATGTCATAAATACTCTCGAATAAGATAAGACACTAATCATGTACATAGTAGCATTTTGTTGTTAGAGTGTGTAAGAAATGCAATATCAAGCTCATTTTATTGTACGCCCTCCAATTTTAGCAATTAAATTGACCTTCTTCTTAAATTGAATTGACCCACTTCTTAAAATAAATCCCATTTTCTTATATCATTACTATAACAAGTACAACAACAATAACAAAGTGTAGGGTGCATGTTACCTAACTCAAGAAATTCGTTGCAAACAATTGGAAAATAAGACTTCTATAGCAATTGCACTGCCTTTAAAGATATTTATAGAAATTTTATATGTTAAAGATGATTCACAGAATTTACTAGATAAACAATATATAATCAAAAGAAACTAACAATCCGAATTAATAAAATACACGGATAAATGCTTAGTACAACATATGAATCAAAAGAAACACCGATAACATATATTATTATAGAAAAAGAATATAAAGAAATACTTATGGATCTTACTTTGCTAGAAATATTTATCAATTGTACCAAATTTAATAACATATAAAATAACGAAAAAATCATCCGTCACTTTATACTCTTCGTTAAACTGAAAACACATTACATTAATTTAGGGAATCACAACAAGGGAATTAGTAATTCAGTTAATATCTGAAGCAATCCAAACTAGTTAATCAGTAAATAAGGTAGATCCAAAATAGCGTTGAAGAAAAAAATTCTGTCTTGACATCAATACAAATTGATTAAAATGCAGATCCAAATGTCAATCGGAAAATTCACCCTTCACATCATTGAAGAGTCAACATTGATTGGAATAAGAAGAAGAAAATGCGAACAGAAGAAAATTTACATCTTTTTCCCTTTTTCTTTCTCTTCAATAAAAAATTTCCTTTATGTGAATTTTGGGCGCGGTGAGACATTGTTTGGGTGGGCTTATGTGATACAATATAATTGGGGCCTAATGGTCAGGGAACCAGTGCAAATAAAACGAAATTGCTTCTGTTGTATAATGATCCGGACTAATAAACTATATTTGCATCTGCATTATTACTTTTGTCTACAACAACAAAAGAAAAATTTTGAAGGTAGATTTTCTACTGCTTCCCTTGTACTAATTACTTCTATTATAATGATAGAAAAGAAGCAAATAACATTATTTGCTTCTGTTGCAAGCACATCAGAAGCAGATGAAGAGGAGCAATAAGTGCTTTTTGTACTAGTGCCATATAACAACCAACATGTTTATTTATTGTTTATTATAGTATACACTCACTTTTACAATCTTCTATAGTTGGATACATGTTAAGCAATTAGCTAGAAAGCAAACTCTTTATAATCACCAACATTTTCATTTAAGATTTTAAACTAAATAACCACTAACTATATTGAGGTTCTTAAGACGATTGCTCCACAATGCATGATCGAACAATCAAAACACCAACAATTGGAGAGAGATCCTCAAATGATATATTTATAACTATTATTTTAACAACCCACCCAGAGTGTGCTTAAATTTGGACCCGGAAAAGGCCCAATGAAACTTAGAGCCACTATAAACGGGTCGTTGGCTCCTATAAGGAATTACATTTGAATAGAATAACAGAGCAATATAACAAGATGGAATCGCACACAGCAGAAGGGATAAAATATAATAGTGAGAAAATAGATGTACCATTTAAATTAAAAAACAATAATGTAGCTTACAACCATTATTCAAACAGTTACATAAATTAATATCCCAAATTAATGACAACAATAATATGCCAATAATAAATAGAACATAAATAGATAAGTTCCTCCATCGTCAGGCTTCATCTCTCAGCATGAAGTCCAACCTATTGTCCTGTAAGTATGTAAAGAGGAGGGAGGTCAGAACATAAAGTCCTTATGAATGAAAAGCACACATGTTTGTAGGTAACTATTCTTATATTTGGCAGGATAGATATTTCATGATATGCCTACATGAACAAGCATACACACAAGGTAATCAATCTAATTAATGAGGTTGACATTCATATAGTCACTTAAGACCTTCGTTTACACTTTAGGGCAGATCCGCGATCACTAAAGACCCAACAAGGTGGGCATTCTCGGTCACTTAAGGCCATATTACTGTATTAAATTTAGAGTGGATTCTTATAATCACTTAAGACCCTTTGGTGGACCCTAGCCACTTAAGACCTCGTCCTAAACCGTCAATATATATATATATATATATATAGAGAGAGAGAGAGAAGCGTTCAATGGCACCCCAATTAGTGAGCACCCTAATTGCCCCTATATAAACCAAGCATTTATATTAGAATAAGTGAGTGGGAGGTGAGAGAATGAGTGGAGGAGAGAGAAACGGGATATGTGGTGAAAATCAGGGGGCATTTAGGGGTGCTGCACTATTTAGGGTGCCATTGAACGCTCGCCATATATATATACAAACACACTCTCATTTGTAATACGGAAAGTAGCAACTCGCCTCTTAATACCGGTTTAGAGTAAACCTAGTTTTCCATTTAAGACCCTTCCAGCGGACTCCTATGTTACTACTTAACTAATATCTCGGGTGAACTCCTATGTCACTTAAGACTTCCTGTAGATTGGCGGTTAATTAAAGTTGCATGAAGCGTAGGGTACTTATCCTGTCCCTAGGTTATCCCTCACACTGCTCCTAGAGGAAGTGTACAATTTCTGGAGAACTACCCCCACTCAACGTTACCGTTGTATTTAGTCCATTTTAGAGAAGGACGACCCAAAGACCACTTAGAACCTAATAAGGAAGGGTCCCATGACTTTGGCCCAAACCAAGGAGTGAATCTTAGGAACAGGCCTAGTCTGAACCACTTAAGACACGAATTAGGTAGATCAGCCACTTAAGACCTTTTCAAGGAAGGCATGTCTACTCACACACACATATAATATATATATATATATATATATATACATACACACACATAATATTTGTATACACACACAATGCCTTTCACGTTAAACCGTCTACTTGTAAATGCTGGATTTGCCGGGCGGTTTCGGGAAGGCTTCTACAACAAGTGGGCTTAACCTAGTGCCTTGGTGTAATAAATTTAAAGACCACTTAGAACCTAATAAGGAAGGGTCCCATGACTTTGGCCCAAACAAAGGAGTGAATCTTAGGAACAGGCCTAGTCCTAACCACTTAAGACACAAATTAGGTAGATCAGCCACTTAAGACCTTTTCAAGGAAGGCATGTCTACTCATACACACACACACATAATATATATATATATATACATACATACACACACATAATATATGTATACACACACAATGCCTTTCACGTTAAACCGTCTACATGTAAATGCTGGATTTGCCGGGCGGTTTCGGGAAGGCTTCTACTACAAGTGGGCTTAACCTCGTGCCTAGGTGTAATAAATTTAATGGCCCACGACACGTAGACCTCTCACCTAGATGCTGGATATGCCTGTGATGACCCCAAACTCCCACAATACGAAAGCAAGGATAATCATTGGAATACAACACATAAACAATAACAGCAGAACAGAAATATAAAATTACTACAGATAAAGTACATCAAATTACACTGGAAATAATACATCATAAGAGTTACACAACATAATAGGATCATACTTAGTACATAATATAGTTTTCAACTTAATATAGAATGTCTGCAGCAGAATAAACATAATACACTAAGTGAAATCTGAACAGTAATATAGAAATGGTAAGTCCGTCTTCAGCTCCAAAGCTATCCAGAATGAGTCTGCTAAACCTGTACACAAGGCTGCCTATGTGGAAAAGAGGGCACCCAAGTTTGCAAAGTGAAAAAACTACGAGTCAGTCATGGGACTGGTATGATAAATCTTCTACAACCTATTTAATAACAAGGCTAATCACAGAACCACGCTGCTAATGCAGAACGGGTTTACTCCATTGGATTGCCAATGCAATAAATAATGTAAATCGTTAAATAATGCAATGCTTTTTAGAAAAATGAAACCAATATAAGACTCAAGTCCCATCACACAATGCAACGCAAACCGAATAATAGAGTTTTACCTTATAATGGTAAAAAATGCTTGATACGATAAAATGGATTTGATATTATCATAGTGTATATGTGTTCAAAACATTAAAATCATAATATATCAATCATAGATGGCATAGCTACCATATACTATGTCGCCAAATATAGTTTACAATCAAAACCGTATGGGTCATATTGGAAGTTGGATTTCAATCACGAATGTAACAACCCGTATTTTCAATAACCTGTTATAACATAAATGGAGGCAGAATTAAACTGTAAAATCTGAATCAAGGGAAGCGGGCTATTCCATTGAGTTCGTCTCGGAAAAATACGCGAAATAGAGTCTGAGTTTTCGAAAATCGGAGTCCGTATGACCAAGATATGGCCTCGCGAAGTTTCACGAAAAATTCCCAAATTAAAGTATACTTAATTAAGTGAAATGGGTTGCGCGGAGAAATATATATATATTGATATATATATATATAATTGAAAATTAAATAAATAAATAAGACCCTAACCTATCCTAAATCCTCATTATTCATTCATGCAACTAAACTATGGCAAAATTGCTCCTCTCATGGCCTCCACTCAAAATCCTAGCCTCCACTTCATTTCTATGAGAGGTTTCATGATCATGAGAGTGTTAGAGAGTTTCTATGTTAGTATGAGAGCCTCTCAAGTTGATTTCAAGGCTAAAGCTTTGATCTTTTTTCATAAAGACGGGGTTTTGATTGATTTGGAGCTTTCATTTTTGGGTTTTAGGATGATGACATGCATAGGCTTTGTCTCAATCTTTCATCTAATCGATTTGTGCCTTCATAGCAATGTAAGCCCTTTCCCTACTCTTAGATATTAACTATGAAGTTAAATGTTCATGTTGCAAGTTTGGGTTTGATCATTGAGAATAATACATGCTATCATGTCATGCAAGTTTATGAAGTCATTATCTTGATCTCATGAGCTAAAAGCTACAACCTTTATGTTGAAATGTTGCATTATGCAACATTAGAACCTTCATAATCTTTATGTCAACTTGCATATGAAGTCATAACCCTTATATGATGATATATGCGAGTTACTAGTCATCATTCCATGTCTTTTGTCACCATGATTCGTTTATGTGCCAAGTTTGGGTTTATGCATGTTTTTGAGGCTTAAGAATGTAACATGCAAGCTAATGAACACATTTGTTCCTCATTTGCCACCATGATTAACTTGTGGCTTAATATCCATTTTTGTCTTGCCTTTGTCAAGTCTCTTCTTTTAATCCATTACGTTGTTGCGAACGTATATGCGAGTTTAAAAGCGTTGGGGTCACATTATGGGAAAACATAATGACATGAACATGATGTGGGTAAATGGGTATAAACATGACAACGTGTAACGTTAAATATGACATGTGTTTATACTTGAAAACATGACTTGAAATATAACATGGAAGTTGACATGTAAGTATGCATAAAAACACAAGCTTGGGAATTTACCTATTAAGTTAGGTCTACCCTTTGGGAATTTACCTATTAAGTTAGGTCTACCCAAATGCTTGAAAAACTTGTAACATGTTTTGGAAACATGATGAACATGACACTTAGATAATATAAGTGTGGCCAACTCGAGGTTGGGTTGAGTTTGCAACGTAAAACTACCCGGAACCGACCGGCCTAACTAGTAGTTGCAAACAATAGGACCCAATGTGAGAAGTTGGTCATGTTGTGCTTGAACCCGAGGTTAGACCAAGTTGTGGTGTAAAGCTACCCGGAACCGACCGGCTTAACTAGTAACCACAACAAAGTCTAATGTGAGAGGTTGGGGTGCATTAAGTAATTAATGCCACATGATAGGGTTAAGTTAATTTGATTAATGACTCTTAACCAGATATGACATGGACAAAGGGGTTAAGTAAATTGATTAGGCTAATGATACTTAACAAAACATGACAAGGTTGGGTAGGTTAAGTAACTTGATTTGCCTAATGACACTTAACCATTTTTATACGACTAGTGGACGGGGTTAAGTTAACCAACACTTAATCAATCCAACACAATAATTTGGTAAGGTTAAGTAAGTTTTCTTAATGACACTTAACCGAAAGATACAGTTAATGGATGGGGTTAAGATTAGACTCAACTAGTCTAAACATGATAATCGGATGGGGCTAAGTTAGCCTAGACTTAATTAATCCCACTTGGTAGTTTAATGGGGTTAAGTTAAACACTTAACCAATCTAACTCGTTAATTTGATGTGGTTAAGTGATCTATACTTAACCAATCTAACTCGTGAATTTATTGAGGTTAAGTTAACCCATACTTAACCAATATAACGTGAAAACATGATAAGGCTAAGTCATGAATCGCTTGAATACACTTGACCGGTTTGACTAAGTAATTTGATAGGGTCAAGTTAATATATACTTAACCAACTTGAGCATGGTTTGTAGGGTTAAGTCTTGAACTTGTATACTTAGCCAATTTTGACATGATTTGTAGACGGGTTAAGTCTCGAACTTGGATACTTAGCCAATTTTGACATGATTTGTAGACGGGATTAAGTCATGAACTTAAGTGACACTTAATCTGTTATATAAACCCTAATTCGGAGGATTAGGTGGGTAACCGTAGTTAACAAGGATAACGGGAATAAGGCTAAGTGGTAAACATTAGTTGAAGAATAACTAAGTAATGATTCTTAGTCAAGGAAATTTGGACTAGTTCATATATAAATGAGTAACCTGATACGGTAGGTCATCGTTTAAGTATACGAGTAGGAGCAAGTATCTGATTTAGATAAAGGCTCCAACGAACTGGGTAGCGAAGCAGCGGCTTCGGGGGAACGTAAGGATATTCTTGGGATCCCTCTGTGAGCTGCCAGGTGATCATACTAGGCTCATGAGAGGTTAAGGTCTGCGTTAGAAGAACCAAGAGTATGCCTTGGTTTCTATACGAGCAACCTAAAGACGGGGATGGATAGGGGATAGTCGACGATACACGGTCGTACCCTAGATAGCATTTTCGTCAGGCTACCTACCATCTTTGGTCAAGCATGTACGTACGGAAAGGCAGAGAACACCCAATAGACCATAATTGCTATCTAATTATGGTTGCGGTAAGGCTTGGATGTGGGTTGGCCAGTGTTGTGTTCTCATACAGGATTTATCCTGTCTTGTCTTTCACTAGTTGAGGGAGGGGTCGCGTGGGACCATAGCCACGTATAGAAAAACAGACCTTAGCATCTGCATCGGCAGATAAATCGAAAGCTCCCGACCGAGTCCTGTATTTCCTGGTCTGCCCTGTGACAGGACTCGGATGGCACGATGTGATACATGTGCATACAGTCATGGAAAACGATTCACGATGAATGCGTGGGAAAAAGGGCGCGGTTGACGGTTAGCGTAAATCCCAGTGGCCCTGGGTGGTTGAACCAGAACCGAGATACGAAAACGTGCAATAGGTAAGCGTAATCCCTAGTAGCCCTAGGTAGCATAAGTCCTAGTTGTACAAACGATAATTCATGCTGGAAGACCCTAGCTAGGTTTAGGGTAACAGTCCAAACCGATCTTAAGGATCCTGGAACTATGTTAAAGTAGTATAGAACCTCATGGGAAAGCCCGTATGGTCTACGGCAAGGGACTGAACACTTTCATGGAATAAAACATACGAGTTGAGTAACCTATATATGCGATATATTAGGTTGACATGGACCATTATACGACTTTTGAGTAAGGGTCATTCACGGATAACACATGATACAGTTGGGATACTAGTACGGTAGGTGCAGAGCAGATGTACAGGATAGATACCATGGGACGTTATACGTGATAGATATCTTGGGGATATTATACTTGATAGAAACCTGACGATGTGATACCTTGTTTTATCTTGACATCGTAATTTATCATGACACCTTAGTTTATCTGAGTTCAGTAGTTCATCCTGTTATTTTGATTTAGCTTATCTATCTTGTTATCATGCTTATGTTCATCTCAGTTTCTCATGTCAGTTAACTTTACTAGTTTTTATGCTAATAGTAGATAGGGCTTACTCAGTCTTTTTGACTGACCCGTTTTGTTTCGCCTCTTTTCTTTCGTTTCCCCCCACGTTACAGGGAGGAAATACTGCTGTTTAGTTCGGACTTCTTCTGCTTGAAGGTCATCATGGATGGCTTGGACTTTCCTTGGCTATGGCTGCTTTACTGTTTTTACTTGGGGAATAATTTATGAAAAAGTCTTTATGCTTCTTTATTATTGCAAGACAGGTTTTGATGTACTCTGATGTAAAAGGCTTTTGACCTTAATTATTAATGTTTATGAAAGTTTGATTTTACTTCCGCTATGTTATATGTTCTGTCTTGTGATATTTCTGTGCATGTTTACCAATAATGCCCCTCTAAAGCTAGTGCATTCCTTTGCGAGTGACCCTAGCGGAGGCGGGGTGTTACATTTGATATCAGAGCAGAAGGTTACCAGACTGGGCAAAAGTTTTTAAAGACCTTCTGAAAACTATTTGAAAATCGTTTACAAAGAAGCATTTTTCAAGAAAATTTTCTTTTAAAAGAAAAAGGCTATTCCCCAAAGGCCATTAGCACTATCCTCGTTTCCTTAATTGAATCTCTTTTCCTTTCATTCCTCCATCTGTAGTCACAGTGGTTTTAACTGCGACTAGTCTTTTCTATCTACGAAAGTGCTTTCCATGCGATGGAGGTGGTTCTCGGGTGACCAGTGGCCGCGTTATAAGGAAGGATAGTGAGAAAGAGGATAAAGGATACGGGCTTAAGGATGAGCAACTTGTTGGTATGGCTTAGTCCTCAAAGGAGGGAGAAAGATGAAAAACAAAACCCATGACGAGAGAGTACCTTTGGCATGGTAAAACGGGGTGGATAGTTAAGTATTATGGGACAAGGACAAGATCATCGGGAGGGCAGTAGTATGCTCTCATTTCTAGAGTACCTCGGAAGGAGGGTAACGATCTTGTTAAAGGTTTAGCTTTTATTCTCTATCATCCCGTTAGGACTTCGTTGTTCGTATCATTTAAGTCTGCTTCGATAGTTGAGTCTCTGCACCTTAAGTACTAGCGTAATAGAGAATCCCATTTTTGTCTCAAAGTCCTATTGGAGAATCAGTCCATTTATACAAGACTTGTTTGGATTTGGGAATGTCTATGCCAAGTGTTGAGTTTGGAAATAATGCTTATGTTTATAAGCTATGGATGGATTCTAGGGATGAAGTGGTTATCCAGTAGGGGGTGCCACTCTCGGTTTTGTTAGGAGGGTAGTTAGACCTTTTGACTAGCCTTGGTAATGCCCTCGAAGTATCGGGTAACCTTTTTGAGGTTCTGTCATGACTAGTTACTTAGAATCCCTTGATGCCTTTATTGGAAATTTGAAGCCCGATCGAGTGGTGTTCGCCAATAAGACGGATGGTTTACTTCATTTATGCATGGGTTATAGAGATCACCCTAGTAAGTGCGCATGATAACCTGATTGACATCTGTTTACTTTCAAGAGAAAGTTCTTCTACATGGAATGCCTTATAGTATATAAACGAGATCCAAGATTCACTAGTGAATTTTGGAAAGCTTGCATGAGATCATGAGTACGCAGTCATGTTTGCGTCAAGTATTCTAGGAAAAGGATAAGTGCAAGTGGAACGAGAGGCGACGAAGAAATGAGTTCCAGCTCATGTTATGGAAACAGGAATAAGAAGCTACAAAATCGCGAAGTTAAAAGACGACTTTGATGGTCAAAGACTAGATACGCGCATGATATCTCTTTTTGGGAGTATATCCTTGATCCCTGTTTTCTGTAGAGCTTACTTGTAGGCTATCTTTTGTGGACATCCTCTCGGTCCTATTTTCTGTTACAAACCCAGTAAGGAGTTTGTCCTGTTTATCTTCTCGACCCTGTTTCAGGGAATTCTAGGTAGAACCCTATGGATGTAAACATGTATTTGAAACATGTTATGATTGATATGGTTGCAAGTGGTTGCTCGTGGATGCGCGAATACACATTAGATACTAGCTCGACTCGGTCACATTTCTTATTGCATATGCACGAGTATTTATACTTGTTTATGGATGAAATCGAATGTATTATCATGCGGTTGTCGCATATGAATGAATGATTGTGCACGCATATAGTATCTATATGGCTAGGACTATTTGCATACATGTTGGATTCATGGCACTATACATATTTTGCATTAGAAAGATTATTCAGGCATGATCATTAGCATTAGCTAAGGAACATGTACACACACGTTTTGCATATATTCATACAGCATTAGAAATCATCTAAGGACAATGGTTGCTTGCGGATGATATTTTGAGTAGATGGATGATGGATGGTAGGATATGTTCTTCCTAACTTGGAGATTTCGGGGACGAAATCCTAAAAGGTGGGGAGAATGTAACAACCCGTATTTTCAATAACCTGTTATAACATAAATGGAGGCATAATTAAACTGTAAAATCTGAATCAAGGGAAGCGAGCTATTCCATTGCGTTCGTCTCGGAAAAATACGCGAAATAGAGTCCGAGTTTTCGAAAATCGGAGTCCAGATGACCAAGATATGGCCTCGCGAAGTTTCACGAAAAATTCCCAAATTAAAGTATACTTAATTAAGTGAAATGGGTTGCGCGGAGAAATATATATATATTGATATATATATATATATATAATTGAAAATTAAATAAATAAATAAGACCCTAACCTATCCTAAATCCTCATTATTCATTCATGCAACTAAACTATGGAAAAATTGCTCCTCTCATGGCCTCCACTCAAAATCCTAGCCTCCACTTCATTTCTATGAGAGGTTTCATCATCATGAGAGTGTTAGAGAGTTTCTATGTTAGTATGAGAGCCTCTCAAGTTGATTTCAAGGCTAAAGCTTTGATCTTTGTTCATAAAGATGGGGTTTTGATTGATTTGGAGCTTTCATTTTTGGGTTTTAGGATGATGACATGCATAGGCTTTGTCTCAATCTTTCATCTAATCGATTTGTGCCTTCATAGCAATGTAAGCCCTTTCCCTACTCTTAGATATTAACTATGAAGTTAAATGTTCATGTTGCAAGTTTGGGTTTGATCATTGAGAATAATACATGCTATCATGTCATGCAAGTTTATGAAGTCATTATCTTGATCTCATGAGCTAAAAGCTACAAACTTTATGTTGAAATGTTGCATTATGCAACATGAGAACCTTCATAATCTTTATGTCAACTTGCATATGAAGTCATAACCCTTATATGATGATATATGCGAGTTACTAGTCATCATTCCATGTCTTTTGTCACCATGATTCGTTTATGTGCCAAGTTTGGGTTTATGCATGTTTTTGAGGCTTAAGAATGTAACATGCAAGCTAATGAACACATTTGTTCCTCATTTGCCACCATGATTAACTTGTGGCTTAATATCCATTTTTGTCATGCCTTTGTCAAGTCTCTTCTTTTAATCCATTACGTTGTTGCGAACGTATATGCGAGTTTAAAAGCGTTGGGGTCACATTAAGGGAAAACATAATGACATGAACATGATGTGGGTAAATGGGTATAAACATGACAACGTGTAACGTTAAATATGACATGTGTTTATACTTGAAAACATGACTTGAAATATAACATGGAAGTTGACATGTAAGTATGCATAAAAACACAAGCTTGGGAATTTACCTATTAAGTTAGGTCTACCCTTTGGGAATTTACCTATTAAGTTAGGTCTACCCAAATGCTTGAAAAACTTGTAACATGTTTTGGAAACATGATGAACATGACACTTAGATAATATAAGTGTGGCCAACTCGAGGTTGGGTTGAGTTTGCAACGTAAAACTACCCGGAACCGACCGGCCTAACTAGTAGTTGCAAACAATAGGACCCAATGTGAGAAGTTGGTCATGTTGTGCTTGAACCCGAGGTTAGACCAAGTTGTGGTGTAAAGCTACCCGGAACCGACCGGCTTAACTAGTAACCACAACAAAGTCTAATGTGAGAGGTTGGGGTGCATTAAGTAATTAATGCCACATGATAGGGTTAAGTTAATTTGATTAATGACTCTTAACCAAATATGACATGGACAAAGGGGTTAAGTAAATTGATTAGGCTAATGATACTTAACAAAACATGACAAGGTTGGGTAGGTTAAGTAACTTGATTTGCCTAATGACACTTAACCATTTTTATACGACTAGTGGACGGGGTTAAGTTAACCAACACTTAATCAATCCAACACAATAATTTGGTAAGGTTAAGTAAGTTTTCTTAATGACACTTAACCGAAAGATACAGTTAATGGATGGGGTTAAGATTAGACTCAACTAGTCTAAACATGATAATCGGATGGGGCTAAGTTAGCCTAGACTTAATTAATCCCACTTGGTAGTTTAATGGGGTTAAGTTAAACACTTAACCAATCTAACTCGTTAATTTGATGTGGTTAAGTGATCTATACTTAACCAATCTAACTCGTGAATTTATTGAGGTTAAGTTAACCCATACTTAACCAATATAACGTGAAAACATGATAAGGCTAAGTCATGAATCGCTTGAATACACTTGACCGGTTTGACTAAGTAATTTGATAGGGTCAAGTTAATATATACTTAACCAACTTGAGCATGGTTTGTAGGGTTAAGTCTTGAACTTGTATACTTAGCCAATTTTGACATGATTTGTAGACGGGTTAAGTCTCGAACTTGGATACTTAGCCAATTTTGACATGATTTGTAGACGGGATTAAGTCATGAACTTAAGTGACACTTAATCTGTTATATAAACCCTAATTCGGAGGATTAGGTGGGTAACCGTAGTTAACAAGGATAACGGGAATAAGGCTAAGTGGTAAACCTTAGTTGAAGAATAACTAAGTAATGATTCTTAGTCAAGGAAATTTGGACCAGTTCATAGATAAATGAGTAACCTGATACGGTAGGTCATCGTTTAAGTATACGAGTAGGAGCAAGTATCTGATTTAGATAAAGGCTCCAGCGAACTGGGTAGCGAAGCAGCGGCTTCGGGGGAACGTGAGTATATTCTTGGGATCCCTCTGTGAGCTGCCAGGTGATCATACTAGGCTCATGAGAGGTTAAGGTCTGCGTTAGAAGAACCAAGAGTATGCCTTGGTTGCTATACGAGCAACCTAAAGACGGGGATGGATAGGGGATAGTCGACGATACACGGTCGTACCCTAGATAGCATTTTCGTCAGGCTACCTACCATCTTTGGTCAAGCGTGTACGTACGGAAAGGCAGAGAACACCCAATAGACCATAATTGCTATCTAATTATGGTTGCGGTAAGGCTTGGATGTGGGTTGGCCAGTGTTGTGTTCTCATACAGGATTTATCCTGTCTTGTCTTTCACTAGTTGAGGGAGGGGTCGCGTGGGACCATAGCCACGTATAGAAAAACAGACCTTAGCATCTGCATCGGCAGATAAATCGAAAGCTCCCGACCGAGTCCTGTATTTCCTGGTCTGCCCTGTGACAGGACTCGGATGGCACGATGTGATACATGTGTATACAGTCATGGAAAACGATTCACGATGAATGCGTGGGAAAAAGGGCGCGGTTGACGGTTAGCGTAAATCCCAGTGGCCCTGGGTGGTTGAACCAGAACCGAGATACGAAAACGTGCAATAGGTAAGCGTAATCCCTAGTAGCCCTAGGTAGCATAAGTCCTAGTTGTACAAACGATAATTCATGCTGGAAGACCCTAGCTAGGTTTAGGGTAACAGTCCAAACCGATCTTAAGGATCCTGGAACTATGTTAAAGTAGTATAGAACCTCATGGGAAAGCCCGTATGGTCTACGGCAAGGGACTGAACACTTTCATGGAATAAAACATACGAGTTGAGTAACCTATATATGCGATATATTAGGTTGACATGGACCATTATACGACTTTTGAGTAAGGGTCATTCACGGATAACACATGATACAGTTGGGATACTAGTACGGTAGGTGCAGAGCAGATGTACAGGATAGATACCATGGGACGTTATACGTGATAGATATCTTGGGGATATTATACTTGATAGAAACCTGACGATGTGATACCTTGTTTTATCTTGACATCGTAATTTATCATGACACCTTAGTTTATCTGAGTTCAGTAGTTCATCCTGTTATTTTGATTTAGCTTATCTATCTTGTTATCATGCTTATGTTCATCTCAGTTTCTCATGTCAGTTAACTTTACTAGTTTTTATGCTAATAGTAGATAGGGCTTACTCAGTCTTTTTGACTGACCCGTTTTGTTTCGCCTCTTTTCTTCCGTTTCCACCCCAGGTTACAGGGAGGAAATACTGCTGTTTAGTTCGGACTTCTTCTGCTTGAAGGTCATCATGGATGGCTTGGACTTTCCTTGGCTATGGCTACTTTACTGTTTTTACTTGGGGAATAATTTATGAAAAAGTCTTTATGCTTCTTTATTATTGCAAGACAGGTTTTGATGTACTCTGATGTAAAAGGCTTTAGACCTTAATTATTAATGTTTATGAAAGTTTGGTTTTACTTCCGCTATGTTATATGTTCTGTCTTGTGATATTTCTGTGCATGTTTACCAATAATGCCCCTCTAAAGCTAGTGCATTCCTTTGCGAGTGACCCTAGCGGAGGTGGGGTGTTACAATGAACCAAGGCAAGAGATAGTCCTTACCGAATTCGAGACAATCAAGCCCATTTCTCAGGACTCAGACTCAGGTGAGCCCTTAGGATAGCCATGGCCGGTCCACACATATGTTAGTGGATTAGTTATGTCTGAACAATACGTCTCCCCGCCCTATGGGGCGTAAATAGAGCCACTAGGGACTCCAATCTGAGGTACCTCGCTTTCCATCATCCACATAGGTAAAATATCTGGACGTGTAAAACCATAGACACCACTTCTAGCTAGAAAGAAATGCATGTTCTCCCTGGGATCCTTCTCCCGTTTCTGGTTCATACCGGGGTGTGAGGCTCGCGATGTAACGCTATACACAAAGCTATGCTATAATAAAGCTGTGTTTTGATCATCAACCACAAGGCTCTGCTTTTCAACAATAAGCCTTGATCATTTGCATCTTGGCATGCCACATTGACAATTCACGCCATGCGATCGATAACTATCCATATATAACCTCTGAGCTCGTGCGTCTCAGAGAAGGGTGTTAAGCAAGAGAATAAATTCTCCACCACCAACAGATATATATTAAATAGAAATCAATTTACATGGAATGAAATCCAATGTCAGACACACATCCATTTACAGTTCCGTTCTGGGTCTGAATGAAACCGGAGACACCTTATTCCTCGTCCCATATGTCCAATACGGAAGAGAGGTGCTCGCATATCTGGACGATTAACAAGTATGTCCGGACAACTACCACTGTAACCCTTTCAAGGCAGCAACTCTAATCAAAGGCATCAGTGGTCATTCATTCGATGTGAAGATCGTCGGCCTTCAATCAACGTCTTCAAATGTTCGACTTCCAATCGTCGTATAATTATTTGAAATGAGAGTTAACTCGAACTTTTCAAATAATTCTCAAATATATATCATTTTAATCATTCCATATCATTTATAATATTTTATAACGATTTATTGCTATTTTTATTTACTTAAAAATAGCCATTTTTCAATTAAACGATGCTTCGGGTCATTACATGGCCCTGGCGCTGTTTTCATCGAAATTTGATTTACACATGTCTCAAAATCTAACCGTTGGATTTTAGCAAATTTTATATCGTTGGAAAGGTCTTTCCAAAACGAACCCAACGGTTCTGGTTATGGGAAAATCCGACTGTCGGATCTTTCCGTATAATCGTTTGAATTTACGATTTCAAAACGCGAACTACAGCAGCGTGATTCGTTTTATTTTATTTTATATTTATATATAAATATATAACTATAAATCGCTCGACGATATCAAACTATCTTCAATTCAACGTTGATTACTATAATATATGAAATCACATATAACATTAAAATGATTTTTTTTAAATGATAATACCATCCTCTTTGTATGTTGAATCTTTTATCTTATTATTTATTTACATTGAAAATGTAAATCTTTTATTTCATTATTTATTTACACTGGAAATGTAAATCTTTATATCATTATATATTTACATTGAAAATGTAAATCTTTTATATCATTATATATTTACATTGAAATGTAAATCTTTTATTCTTTCCTTGATTACAAATAAGAATGTAATTTCATTATTAACTTTAATTACATATAAAAAATGTAACTTTCATTCTTTACTTTAATTACATATTAAAAATGTAACTTTCTATTTCATTTTATTTACATAGAAAAATATAAACTTTTTATCCTTTCTTTACTTACATTTAAAAAAATGTAAATTTATGTAATCCATTCTTAAAATAAAAATGTAAAATTTCCATGTAATCTTCATTTACATATAAAAATGTAAATTTCTATTCTTGCTTTGATAACATACAAAATGCAATTTTTGTACTTCATTCTTTGATTACATTGAAAATGAAATCTGTTATACTTTTCTATGATTACAAATAAAAATGTAATCTTTATTCTATATCTCACTACATTGAAAAAATGTAACTTTTTACTTCAATATAACATTACAATTTAAAAATGTAAATTTTCATTTCATGTTTGGTTTACATTGGAAAAATGTAAATCTTTATTTATTCCTTTATTTACATTGAAAAATGTAATTTCTTGTTCATTCTTTAATTTACATTGAGAAATGTAAATTTTCATTCATTCTTTAATTTACATTGAGAAATGTAAATTCTTGTTCATTCTTTAATTTACATTGAGAAATGTAAATTCTTGTTCATTGTTTAATTTACATTGAGAAATGTAAATTTTCATTCATTCTTTAATTACATTTGAAAAATGTATATTTTCATTCATTCTTTATTTACATTTGAAAAATGTATATTTTCATTCATTCTTTATTTACATTTGAAAAGTGTATATTTTCATTAAAATATGAAATCTAATGTCAAAACATTATTATATCCAAATGAATATTTTAAAGTTGCATTACATAAAAATGTAAAATGAAATGCAAATACAGTTTATATTAAATGTTTATTTTGATGTTATATTTACATTGAAAATGTAAGATCACATGTAAATTCACTTTTCTCTAAATGATTATCTTTATGCCACATTTACATTAAAAATGTAAAATCAAATATAAATTCATTTTTCTATATAAATGCTTATTTTTTATTTTACATTTACATTAAAAATGTAAGATTAAATGTAAATTCATTTTTTTCTGAAAACAAATGCTCCATTTTTTATTACATTGAAAATGTGGATTCAATGTTGACATATAACGATCAATATCATATATATATATATATATATATGTATGTATGTATACATATATATTAAAAATCTGATTTTCATATTATTCAAACAATTAATATATAACAACATGAATATTTTATAACATAAAATATTTCAGAAAATTTCGGCAGCATAACGGCAGGGTAATTAAAACCGGCACCGTCCCGATGTACGGCTCCTCGCGTTACCTTAAAGCCTCGCAGCTTTTGACAAGGGGGATTTCAATAATCTATTTCGTACGCAAACAAATTTTTCAATAAACTAATCCTATTTGTTTTCAACCAAAATCAACAATTCGTAATGTCCACCAAATTTCAAACTACAAATCAAACAAGTCGTCCATGGTTTGTAGACGACGGGTGTCGGGAGTTTCTAAACTCCGTCTGCATCCTAATATAATTTTATTTAATTTAATCGGATTCAGAAATCTCACCTCGCTTTCTATTTCTTCTAAAATTGTCGAATGCTCCAAAAATTATGCGGTCTCTTCTAAAATGTAGATCTCGATTTTACGGTCCCAATGAATCTGGTTTCATCGAATTTCGTTATCGTTTGAGCAAGTTATGATTTTTATACGATAATGACATATTTTTAAAATTAAATTAAGGAATAAATTAAAAACAAAGCACCTTCTTCTTCAATAATTAACACAGCCAATCGTTTTAACCACCAGTTCAAAACTAGGGTTGAAGATTGCGTTCGATACAAGGCACGGGAGGGGGATCGGCTGCTGCCACGTCAGAGGCCTTGGAGTCGCGCGTCGATCAGTGGGGGTGAAGTCCAGCTCGATGGCGGCAGTCGGTCATTGCGGCGCAGGGAAGGGTGTAGGTTTCGAGGGCCAGAACTCCCTTGATACGCGATGAAAAATTCTGAGGTTGGTAAGGTTTTGTAGATCAGGAGATTTACTTCAAAATCCTCAAAAGGATCAATGGGTTTTATCGCGCGGATTTGAAGTTATGGAGGAGGAATCGATCGAGCTTTCTACACCATTGAATTTGAGGCGTCGGGTTTACAACGATGGAAGAAATACGGTGGTATACGCGTAAATATACTACGTATATATATATATATATATATACACGTATTTCTATATATTTTTATTTAATTAAATTCTTTTAATTTCTATATCACAATTAACTCCAAATCAAACCCAACGAGTGACGCCCCCAGCTAAATACACCCATTCCGGACACAATGGGATATGTCTCGTAGGCCCATTCGACTGTTTCAGTCAGTTATTCTTCAAATTAAATAATAAAACATTTAATTATTTAATTTGATCGAACATTTTAATTTACTGGGGCCACACACTGACTCTAAAAATTCTCAAAAAATAAATATGGCTATGTTTTGATGATACGGTCCCAACAAAACTAATTTCGTCGAATTTGGATACCGTTGGAAAAATGGCCATTTTCAAGACGATCGAAAATGACTGAAATTGTCAAAACACATTTTCTTTTTCAATTCTCACATATTGGTTCCAAAAATTATGAAAATTGGAATCCTGTAATAATTTGACATTCCGGATCCAACAAAAGTGGTTTCGTCGAAAACGGAGGTCATTTGCAAAATGACTATTTATACGGGCCATATATTATATTAAATTACATAACGACCTTTCTCAAAATTCAAATGACCATAACTTTTGATTCCCGCAATGAAATTTTAATTTTTCGGATTCTTTGGAAATATATTCTTAAACAGATTTAAATATTTTTGGTTTCACCAAAATTCGATATATTTTGCATCCTGTACAGTCAGCCAAAGTTTGAATTCAAATTTTCAAACTGCCGCGCCATTTCTAACTCCTTTTGAAATGAAAATAAATATATTCATTCAAACTTCAATTTAAATAAATTTTTAATCGTTATTATTTTAAATAAATTATTTTAACTATTCAAAATTCAGCAAAATAACCAAAATAAATTTTTTTAAATTGGTTCTAATTTTCCGGGTTGTTACAATCTCCCCCACTAAAAGCTTTTCGTCCCCGAAAAAGAAACAACAGTAAAGTAGGAAACAAAACGGAAAATGTAAATATGGTAAATGTACCTTGTACAAGAGCTAGTCAGAGATATCCACTCTGCACTGGCGATAAGCCTGTTTGATGCTATCCTTTGTCTCCCTTGTATAGTCTTTAGGATCTCCGCTCCGCTGCACTTTGACTAGATGAATTCTTTTGTTCCTCAGAACTCGGATTTATTTACCAATGTGATCTTTACCGGCTCTCTTCATACTGCTAAGTTCGGGGTAATCTTCAAATCTTGTTATGCAGCTTCCTCCACAACCAAGTCTGGATCATGCACATGCTTCCGAAGTTGACACACATGGAATACATCATGTACCCCTTGCAACCAGTCGGGTAAATGAACTCTGCAAGCAAGAGTTCCAATTCTTTCTAGAATTGGGAATGGACCAATGAATCTAGGATCCATCTTCCCAGTCTTCCCAAAGCGAACTACTCCTCTCAATGGAGAAACTCTCAGGTACACGTAATCGCCAATAGCGAATTCTAAATCCCTTCTTATTGTATCTGCATAACTTTTCTGTCGGCTCTGAGCTGCTAGTAATCTATTCTTAATAAAATCAACTTTGACCGAAGCTTCACGGATCATGTCGGGACCCAATACTAGTCTATTGCCTGGTTCCACCCAACATGCGGGAGATCTACAAGGCCTGCCATACAATGCTTTGAATGGCGACATTTTCAAGCTTGCTTGGTAACTGTTGTTATAAGAGAACTCAACCAAATGCAAGTGATCTTCCCATGATCCGCCAAAATCAAGAATGCAAGCCCGCAATAAGTCTTCCAGTATATAGTTCACCCTCTCAGTCTGGCCATCTATTTGAGGATGATAAGCGGTGCTCAGATTTAATGTTGTCCCCAGCTCTTCTTGGAATGCTTCCCAGAATTTACTAGAAAATATAGGGTCATGGTCACTAACAATGCTACTAGGAACTCCTGTAGTCGGACAACTTCTTTGAAATAAATTTTGGCCAAACTTTGAGCTGTTCTGCTAGATCTGACTGGAATGAAATGGGCAGACTTCGTGAAACGATCAATGATCACCCAAATACTGTCATTGCCTTTTCTGGTTCGGGGCAACCCATCAATAAAATCCATGGAGATTTCATCCCATTTCCAACTTGGAACTTGTAGTGGTTGTAACAAGCCGGCAGGTTTTTGCTGATCACCTTTAACTTGCTGGCAAGTAGAACACCTGCTGACATAAATGGAGATGTCTCTTTTCATAGACTTCCACCAGAATGCGCGATTGAGATCATGATACATCTTGCTCACCCCTGGATGAATACAAAGCTTGGATTTGTGACATTCATCCATTACTTAAAATCTGAGCTCGGAAATATTTGGGACACAAATTCGGCCTTTTAACCTCAGAGATCCCTTGTTATCAATTTGGAAACTCGATGGTTCACCTTCCCAAACTCTTTTACTAATTCTCTGTATAAATTCATCATCCTTCTAAAGAGCAGAGATTTTATCAATTAATGTGGGTGTAATGATGAGATTGGCAATGATAAGATTGGTGACACTCGCATTCTTTCAGCTAAGCGCATCCGCCACAACATTGGCTTTCCCTGGCATATATAAGATGTCCAAATCATAAGCTGCAAGAAATTCTACCCAACGTTGCTGCCTCAAATTCAAGTCCCTTTGGGTGAACAGATACTTCAAGGATTTATGATCTGTATATAGTTCGAATTTCTCGCATAAAAAAGATAATGCCTCCATATCTTTAAAGCAAATACGATGGCCATCAACTCAAGATCATGAGTGGGGTATTTCTTCTCATGCGGTTTCAATTGACGACCAGTGTAAGCAACTACTTTGTCTCTTTGCATTAGTACCGCACCAATACCTTCTCTAGAAGCATCAGTCCAGACTTTCAAATCTTGGTTGCCATCAATGATAGTCAACACTGGAGTAGTGGTCAACCTCAATTTCAGCTCTTGGAAAGTTGCCTCACATTCATGTGTCCAAATAAACTTTGTATGCTTCTTTGTAAGCTTCGTCAATGGACAAGCTAGCCTGGAAATCATTTTAACGAACTTCCGGTAATAGCCAGCAAATCCTAGGAAACTTCTGACTTCCGTAGGAGTGCTAGGCTGCTTCCAATCTTTAATGGTTGTGATTTTACTGGGATCCACTGAAATTCCTTCCTTCGATACTACATGACCGAGGAAATTCACTTCTTCTTGCCATAATACACATTTAGAAAATTTGGCTTTTAATACATTCTTTCTCAAAATTTCTAAGACTTGTTCCAAATGTTTTTCATGCTCGGCAGTTGATTTGGAGAAGATTAAAATGTCGTCGATGAAAACCAGCACAAATTTGTTTAGACCATCACAGAATACTCGATTCATTAAATCTAAAAATAAGCTGGAGCATTGCATAAACCGAACGGCATTACTAACCATTCATAAAATATGTCTGGACCTCTGATTGCTGTCAAAGGAACACATTCTTCAGCAATTCACAGTTGATGGAAACCTGTAGCTAGGTCCATTTTAGAAAATACTTTCGCTCCATTTAATCGATCCAACAAATCATCTATACGAGGCAATGCATATTTATTCTTGAGTGTCTGCTTGTTTAAATCTCGGTAATCTACACACAGTCTGAGAGTACCGTCTGACTTTGGGAGAAACACTACTATTGCACCCCACTCCGAAAAACTAGGCCTAATCAGACCTTTCCATAAAAGCTGTTTAGTTTTCTTACTCAACTCTGCTTTCTCTTTCAATGTCATTCTTCGAATAGGATGTACCACTGGCCTTGCATTCGGAACTAGATCAATCATGAAGTCGATTTCTCTCCACGGAGGTAAGCTATCAACTTCTTCAAACACATCCGCATAATTCTTAACAACATGAATATCTTCAATAGGAGCAGGAGAAACATCAAGAGCAGACCAAAATTCTTTTCTATCTGAATTTGGTCCTAAGCTTGGTATCGTTATAAAATTGTTATACTTGGTCTTCGCCTTAACGATCCTTTCTGCACATTTAACCTCGGCTTCATATTTGGTTAACCAATCCAGCCCAAGAATGATGTCAAATTCAGGGAAATCCATGACGATCAAATTAAAAGATACCGGAAACGTGAAAAGGAAATAGGTGCTCTACAATACACACCGAGGATAAGAGAACCTCCTATCGGGTTATGAACTCTAACCGATTCCTTAAGGTTTCTTAGCTTTAGCTTCAACTTCTTAACTGTATTGCTTGAAATAAAGCTTTGTGACGTGCCCGTATAAAACAATACTTTAACTGGATTGTTGTTGACAGTGAGAGTGCCTTCTAAAACATCTGGCCTTTGCTGACTGGCTGAGGGTGCTGGAGTTTCCGCTACTTCATTTACATGAGCCATTACAGATTCCTTTGATAGTTGGCAATTCTTCGCAATATAACCAGATTGGTGGCACTTATGGCATTTTCTGCCCTCTTCAGACTTCTTATTGTATTTGGATTCAACATTCCTTTTTCTCTTCGAAGATTTACAATTCCTTAACAAGTGCCCTGGCTTATTACAGTTATTTCATATGGCATTCGTTAATGGTTCTTCTTTAGATTCAACCTTTTTCTTATCAGCTTTAGGCTTCTTGCTGGCCTCAGGCTTTGTACTTGCCTTAGGGCAATCAGCTTCAAACTTTCTTTTGCTACAAGAACCGCTTTCTTCTTCATCCTTTGTACCATATTGCTTATAATTATACTCATAGCGGTAATCCATTCATATTATTTCAGAGAATGGTAGATTCATGAGACGACCCCAAACCCCGTTCTGACGGTGGCAAGGGTAATCCGTGGAATATAACACAGAAACAGATAATAGTAGAACAGAAATAAATAAATACACCAGATAATGAACAATAGAATATACTGGATAAAAGTAATCATCAGAGTTACACAGTATATAGGATCTTACTTAGTACAATTACAGTTTAGCTATACATAAATGTCTACAGTGGAAAACAAACAAAATATGTATAATAGGAGCTGAACAGCATAAAAAGAGATAAATGATAGAATCCATCTTCAGCTCCAGCTATCTAGAAAGAACCAGCTAAACCTGAATACAAGGCTGCCCGTGTAGAAAAAGGGGCACCCGAGTTTGAGAGTGAAACAAACTACGAGTCAGTCATGGTACTGGTATGAGAAATCTACTCAACACATATATAATTTGGCTAATCACAGGACCACGCCACTTTCGTGGAACGGGTTTACTCCATTGGATCGCCAGTGCTTTAAAACAAATCTTTCTTTTAAACATCGCTATGCTTTTTATAAAAATGAAGCCGTTATAAGACTCGGTTCCCATCACACAATGCAACGCAAACCGGAGGATAGAGTTTTACCTTATAACGGCCAAAATATGCTTGATACGAATAAAACAAAGGCATTTGATATTATTGCTAGTGTTTATATGTTTTGAAAACAATTTCAAATCATAACTATCAATCATAGACGACATGAGCGTCCCATGCCACTATGTCGCCAAATATATATATACAATCAAAACCGCACAGTCACGTATTTGGAAATTGGATTTCCGTTATGAACCAACGCAAAAGATAGTCCTTACCGACTTTGTGACTCTCTAGCCCGAGCCACAGGGTCAGAGCGCATCGACCCTTGGATCGTCAGGGCCGGTCCACCGATGTGAATTAAAATTCCTGAACACTGCGTTTCCCCACCCTTTGGGGTGTAAATGAGCCAACGAATGGCTCCATCGGACCCGGATCATCCGATCTAACCGAGGCGCCTCGCAACAGCAACAACCACATAGGTGAGAAGTATATAAATGTCAGGGCTGGTAGGTCACTGACACCACCCTAGCTACAAAGAAACGCATGCCCTCCCTGATGTCCTCTCCCGTTTCTGGTTCATACCGGGGTGTGAGGCTCGCGAATTTCCATTATACACAAAGCTACGCCACACAGGCGGTGCTTTGATCATCACCACAAGACTTTGTTTTTCAACAGAAGCCCTGATCATTTGCCACTTAGGCATGCCACACTGGCAATTCATGCCATGCGACGGATGTCCATCGATATACAACCTCTGAGCTCGTGCGTTTCAGAGAAGGGCGTTAAGAAAAAGAATAAATTCTCCGCCGCCAAACAGATGTATATTTAATAGAGATCAATCAACACAGAATAAAATCCAATGTGAGACACACAGTCCATTTACAAGTCCGTTCTGGGTCTGAACGAAACCGGAGGCACTAAATACCTCGCAAACCCATCGATCACCACGTACGTCTGGACAATCACCACTCATTATCCATATTTCGGGATGCCTCCCAATCAGGACCTCGGTTACCATCCAAACGAGGTGAAGATCTCCGGTCTTCGACCACCGTCTTCATCTTCGAATTTCAATCGTCGGTCAATTATTTGAAATGAGAATTAACTCGGCCTTTTCAAATATTCACGCATATTTAGAATTTCCAATCAATTTAATTCAATGGTTAAATCATTCGACAATCATCAATTTTGTTCTTTAATGTAATTTTCACACCAAACACATTCAACCATCAAATACCACATAAATCGAGCAAATTCAGTTGATTTTCATTCCAAATCGTTTATGGTATTTTATAACAATTTATTGCTATTTTTATTTATTTTAAAATAGCCAATTTAGTCAAAACGACGCTTCGGACCATAACACGGCCGTGGCGCTGTTTTTCTTCAGATTTGATTTACACATATCTGAAAATCTAACCGTTGGATCTTCACAAAATTTACATCATTAGAAAGGTCTTTTCAAAACGAATCCAACGGTTCCAGTTTCGGGAAAATCCGACGGTCGGATCTCCCGGTACAATCGTTTGAAGTTTCGATTTCAAAATACGAACTGCAGCGTCGTTATTCGATTAAATTTAATTATATATATATATATATATAATCGATTCTGGCGCTGTTTTTCTTCAGATTTGAATTAAACATTCCAGACAATCCAAACGTTGGAGTTTTACAAAGTTGGTGCCGTTGGAAAGATATTTCCAAGGCGAACCCAAAGGTTGCGGTTTCGGGAAAATCCAATGGTCGGATTTCCCGCACTAGTTGTTTGAAATCATGGTTTCAAAACACAAACTGCACGGCCACATTTCGTTTTAATTTTATTTATATTTATATATTTATATAAATATAGTTCATTCAACAATTTCAATATCGTTTTCACTTCAAATATTTCACTAACGCCTTTAAATTTCAGAAAAATTCGCCATAACCTCCTTTGTACGGGTGGGGCTGGGAAAATTCCCAAATAGCCACACGGGCGTCTCATGTCGAAAAGAAAAAGAAAAAGCCAAGCGGCTAGCCAACAGGCTCATAAAATCATCACCCAAACAAAACAGTAAATGTGTACCAATTTGTCGGGCACAAAATTTTATTCCTCTTCTCTAGCCCCTTTGCTATAACCTGTTCAATAAATATGCATGTACATATATACAGTTCTTATCATTTATCATTTTCCATTCAACTTCATATTTGATTCCATTTGGTTTTAAAACACCATTCATTCTAATGTTGCATGCATAGGCAAAAACATATCATTAGCTAATTAATGAATATTTCAACTCATATATATTTATTTGAACGAGTGGCTATTTTTAACACTTCACATTTCAACAATTCATGTATATAATAAAAATGTGATTTTTATTGTAAAACAATTTATTTTAAAACAAGGTCATTTTTCATAGTTCATATAGATGATAAAAAGGTGATTTTTATTATAAAACAATTTATTTCAAAATATGAATACCATTCAACACATGAATTTCAATTCAACGAATGAATATCGATTCAACACATGAGGGTTTTCTATAGTTTATATATATATATATAATGTGATTTTTATATTTAAAACACGAAGACCATTCAACACATGAATTTCAATCAACGATTGAATATCGATTCAACACATGAAGGTTTTCTATAGTTTATATATATAGAAAAAAAATGTGATTTTTTATATTTAAAACACGAAGACCATTAAACACATGAATTTCTAATCAACGAATGAATATCGATTCAACACATGAAGGTTTTCTATTCAACGAATAAATATAGTTTCAGCAAATGAAAATAATTCAAACACATGAATATCATTCAAAATTTCGGTAGCATAACGGCAGGGTAGTTAAAACCGGGATCGTCCCTAGTACGGCTCCTCGCTCTACCTTAAAACCTCGCGGTTTTTGACAATGGGGATCATGCATCTAGTTCGCACGCAGGCGACATGTATATATTTATTTCATTTCCACAAACTAATCCTATGTGGTTTCAACCAAATATTTCTCAACCACAAACAGGTATTTTTCAACCACAATCAATCAATATCAACCACAAGCAATCCCAAACAACCATTCGCTATCAATCAATTTTCACACCAATCACAATCAATAAATATCGTCCATGGTTTGTGGACGAGGGGCGTGTATATATATATATATATATATATATATATATTTATATATAGCAATTCACTTCTATTTCAACACATATATAATTTTTACAACGCATATATAACTTATACATCGAACGTACAACTTATACAATGCTTATACATGAGGTGTACAACGCTTGTATAACCCATACATCGACTATATAATTTATACATCGTCGTTTTCCATATCGTTTATAAATTAGAAATCTCACATTGGGTTCCACTCCACCAAAAATAGCAGAAGGCTCAGAAAAATGTGCGGTCTCTTCTAAAATGTAGAAGACGTCCTCACGGTCCCGGTGTCTCTTGTTTCACTGGATTTCGACTACAAACAAGAAAGATATGATTTTTTTATAATGCTATATATATTTAAAAATCACATTTTTATATTGCTCTGTATATTTAAAAAAAACATAATTTTAAAATAAAGTCTTTTACAAATAAAATCACATTTTTACATAATGATCTATATAATAAAAATCACATTTATATTATAGCTATATCGATATAAAAATCTCCTTTTTACACTATAGCAAATTTATTTAAAAATATAAATTTTTAAAACAAGGTTATTTATATTTTATTTTAACTAATGTGATTCATGAAAAAAAAACTGATTTTTCTACTAGGTTATTTCTTTTTTCCTAAATCTAATTAAACTAATTAAAGGGAAAAAAAATTACACTGTCGCTGGTCTTCTTCTTCCTCCTTCTGTTCACCAAAACCCACTTAGAAAACTAGGGTTCCTCTTCTCTCGCTCCACGCTCTACCGAACTCCGATCCGCCGATGCTAGCTGAAGCGCCATTGAACCCTCCTCCTCCGCCCAAAGTGGCTCGCAACTCGCCGGCCTCCTGTGGCCAGAAATGGCGTGCGAACGGAGCAGTTTCTCGCTCGAGAATCAAACAAATCACGAAAGGATAATTCACCAAATTAGCTCAGCATGTAGATCTCACCAAGTAGAAGGATTTTCGTTTATAAAGCTTTCAATTTTATTTAGTGGATTTTGAAATGTTTGAGGAGAAAGGATCGAATAAAATTCCGCCGTGAACGAGAGTGAAGGAGGCGAGTTGACCAGTCAAAAGGGAATGAGAGAGAAAGGCTTTGATTGGCCACTTTATATTTTATTTTTAATTTATTTTAAATTCAAAATTATTTTCTTATCTAAACGAACACCAATTTCAACCCAACGACTGTCGCCCCTAGCTAAATACCCCCATCCCGGACACAATGGGATATGTTTCGTTGGCCAATTCGACTGTTACAGTTAGTTTTCCTCCAAATTAAAATATAAAATATTCAATATCTAATTTGAACGTACATTTCAATTTGTCAAGGCCACAAACTGATTCGAAAAATTCCAGAAAAAAAAATCTAGCTATGTTTTGACGATACGGTCCCAACAAAACTAGTTTCGTCGAATTCTGAGGTTGTTTGCAAAAAGGCTCATTTCTGGTCGATCCAATTTAACTATAATTGACCAAAACACATTTTCCTTTGCCACGCTCACATACTAGCTTCAAAAATTATGAAATTTCAAACCTAGCAATAACTTCACATCCCGGATCCAACAAAAGTGGTTTCGTCGAATTCCGAGGTCGTATGTAAAATGGCCAATTTCACGGGCTTTATAAATTCCATAGCGACCTTTCTGAAAATTCATTCGGCCATAACTTTTTCTTTCCGCTATGAAAATTCGATTTTTCAGATTCGTTAGAAAGGTATTCACTAACAGATTTAAATATTTTTGGTTTCGCTAAAATCCGTTTTGTTTTGCACCCGGTACAGTCCGACAAAGTTTGAATTTAATTTTTGAAACTACAGCGCCATTTCAGGCCTTGTTTATAATTATAATTAATTATATTCGTTTTCAATGGTCGATTCAAACTCACTTTCCATTGCCATTATTTAAAATATTTATTATAAATATTTAAAATCCATTATTTTAGCCAATTTAAAAATTTTAAATTGGTTCAGATTTTCTGGGTCGTTACAATCTCCCCCACTTAAAACTTTTCGTCCCCGAAAAGGAATAAAGTCGAAAGTGGTTTGATAAATCTACGATCACACAACACAACCAATAATTAAATCGTTTTAACCTTTTAAAAATATACTGATCAACTTCTATGCTCTTTTTAATATCATTCAGACTATAGAATTTAAAAGTGCACATCCATGAAAAGAAAATAACAACAGAGTAGAGAATTAAATGGTAATGCAAAGTAGGGTAAATGTACCTTGCACCAAAGTCAATCAGAGATATCCACTAGGCATCTAGGATAAGCTTTCTGAATGCCCTCCTCAGTTTCCCAAGTACAATCTCGTGGATCTCCACTCCATTGCACTTTGACTAAGTGAACCTTCTTGTTCCTCAGCTCTTTGGTTTCTTTGCCGATAATCTTTAGCGGCTCTCTTCTCACAGCTAGTTCTGGAGTAATTTCGATATCCTGCTGAGCTGCTTCTTCAACGATCAAGTCTGGATTATGAACATGCTTTCGAAGTTCAGATATATGGAATACATCATGAACTCCGGAAAACCAATCAGGCAATTTGACCCTGTAAGCGAGAGTCCCGATCCGTTCCAGAATAGGAAACGGACCAATGAATTTGGCGCCAATTTTCCAGTTTTACCGAACCGGATTACTCCTTTCATCGGCAATACTTTCAAATATACATAGTCGCCAACAGCAAAGGATATATCTCTTCTTCTCCTATCGGCATAGCTCTTTTATCGGCTTTGAGCGGCGAGTAATCGCTTCTTAATAAAATCGACTTTGTCGGCAGCTTCTCGAATCATATCAGGACCCAACACAAGTCTATTTCCGGGCTCGACCCAACAAGCAGGAGATCGGCACGGTCTACCATACAATGCTTCGAATGGCGACATTGTCAGACTCGCCTGGTAGCTATTGTTATAAGAGAATTCAGCCAAATGCAGATGGTCTTCCCATGATCCACCGAAATCTATAACACAAGCCCGCAATAGATCTTCTAAAATACGATTCACCCTATCAGTCTGACCGTCTGTCTGAGGATGATAAGCGGTGCTCAAGTTCAACTTCGTTCCCAGCTCGACTTGAAATGCTTCCCAGAATTTGCTAGTGAATATTGTATCTCTATCACTGACTATACTGAGCGGCACTCCACGTAGTCTAACTATTTCCCTGAAGTAAATCTGCGCCAGACTCTGAGCAGTTCCGTTTAATCTGACAGGTATGAAATGGGCGGTCTTCGTAAAGCGATCTACGATCACCCAAATACTGTCATTCCTTTTTCTGGTTCTGGGCAGACCATCAATGAAATCCATGGAAAAATGTTCCCACTTCCAACCAGGAACTTCTAGTGGTTGTAACAATCCAGCCAATTTCTGTTGGTCGCTTTTGACTAGCTGGCAAGTAGGGCATCGACTAACATATATCGAGATGTCTCTTTTTAACGACTTCCACCAGAATGTGCGCTTGATATCGTTATACATTTTACTCACACCCAGATGGATACTGAGCTTAGATTTGTGGCATTCGTCAAGCACATCTCTCCTGAGTTCAGTAATTTCTGGAACACATATTCGTCCTTCTAATCTCAGAATCCCTTCGCTGTCGAGCTGGAAATCCGAAGCATTGCCTTCACGAATTCGTTGACTCATTCCTTTAATAAATTGGTCATCTTTTTGGAGAGCCGATATCTTGTCAATCAACGAAGTCGCAATGATAAAACTGGCGATCATTTCATTCTTTCGGCTCAACGCATCGGCCACGACATTGGCTTTCCCTGGAGTGTACAGAATCTCAAAATCATACGCTGCAAGGAACTCCAGCCAACGTTGCTGCTTCAGATTCAGGTCTTTCTGAGTGAACAGGTACTTTAACGACTGGTGATCCGTAAACAGTTCAAATCTCTCACCCAGCAGATAGTGTCTCCAGATTTTCAAGGCGAATACTATGGCCAGTAACTCAAGATCATCAGTTACATAGTTTTTCTCGTGCGGCTTCAGTTGACGGCTAGCATAAGCAATCACGTGACCCTTTTGTATTAACACTGAGCCAAGGCCTTCTCTAGAAGCATCAGTCCAGACTTTTAAATCTTGGTTGCCATCGATGATGGTTAACACTGGAGCTGTCGTTAATCTTAACTTTAGCTCTTCAAAAGCCTCTTCACTCTCTGGAGTCCATTTGAATTTAGAGTGCTTCTTTGTAAGCTTCGTTAAGTGGCCAGATATCTTCAAAAAGTTTTTAACGAACTTCCGGTAATAGCTAGCCAATCCGAGAAAACTGCGGACTTCAGTGGGGGTACTGGGCTGTTTCCAATTCTGAATAGCCGTGATTTTACTTGGATCAATAGCGATTCCTTCTTTCGATACAACGTGACCCAGAAATTTCACTTCATCCTGCCAGAAGATACATTTGGAAAACTTTGCTTTCAATACATTCTTTCTGAGGATTTCTAACACTTGTTCCAAATGCTTTTCCTGTTCGGCCCTTGATTTAGAGAAGATTAGAATATCGTCAATGAAAACCAGAACAAATTTATTCAAAACCCCTCTGAACACTCTATTCATCAGATCGATGAAATAGGCTGGATCGTTACATAAGCCGAACGGCATTACTAACCATTCGTAGAATAAGTCGGGGCCTCTGAATGCTGTCATTGGAACACACTCTTCGGCGATTCGAAGTTGATGGAAGCCTGTAGCTAGGTCCATTCGTGAAAATACTCGTGTGCCATTTAATCGATCCAACAAATCATCAATCCACGGCAATGGATATTTGTTCTTTATTGTCTGCTTGTTCAGATCACGATAATCCACACATAACCGTAGAGTACCGTCAGATTTTGGGACAAACACCACTGCTACACCCCAATCAGAGAAACTAGGCCTGATCAGACCCTTCCATACGAGCTTTCGTGTTTGATTGTCCAATTCCTCCTTCTCTTTCAAGGACATTCTTCGAATAGCATGAACTACTGGCCTTGCATTGGGAATCAAAGCAATCTTGAAATCTATTTCTCTGCGGAGGTAAGCGAACAACTTCTTCGAACACATCCGCATAGTTCTTGACGACAGGAATATCTTTCACTAGGTCGGGAATATTCTCTGTGATTTCTGGGATATTTTCTATTTGGGCTGGAGAAACATTCAAAGCTGCCCAGAAGTCTTTTCTATTAGATTTCTGACCTTCACATGGTATGGTTATATAACTCCCTGATTTAATCTTAGCTCTAACAACTCTCTCGGCGCATCTAACCTCTGCTTCATATTTGGTTAGCCAATCCAATCCCAGAATAAGATCGAATTCATCAAAATTCATAACGACAGAGATAGTAGGGAATTTATAGCAGGAAAAAGAGACAGGCACCCCACAAACCCAACTGAGACCGATAGAACCCCCAACTGGATTTTGGACAGTCATTGGTTCCTTGAGCTTTTTCAAATTCAAATCCAGTTTCTCAGCTGCATCTTTGGCAATGAAGCTTCGTGACGCGCCTGTGTCAAACAGTACTTTGACTGGAATGTTTTTGACAGTTAGCGTGCCTTCTAAAACATCGGCCCTTTCTTGACTAGCTGAGGGCTCCGAAGTTTCTGCTACTTCATTTACTTGAACTATTTCAGGCTTGTTTAAGAGCGGGCAGTCCTTTGCAAGATGACCAGCCTCGTGGCACTGTTTGCACTCTCTATTCTCTTGTAACCTCCCACCGGATTTAGACCCATCCTTTTCTTGTTTCTTTAGAGATCTACAACTTATCGAGAGATGTCCTTGTCTATTGCAGTTACTGCATATGGCGGTCGTTACGGGTTCTTTCCCAGATTCATCCCTTTTCCTCTTGGCACTGGGCTTCCTACCGACCTCAGATCTCGCACTGGCTTCAGGAATATCAGTTTCCGACTCTGCTTTGTCACTAGAACTGACTTCTTCTTCGTCGCGTAACATTCCTTTCTTATGGAGATCTTCATACTGATAAGCCATATAAATCATTTCAGAGAAAGGAAGTTTTACATTCCTTAGTACACTGTTCTGATATCTCCTTTGCAAGCCATGAATAAATCTCGGATTTTTCCTCCTTGGATCTTGAATCAGATGAGGAGCAAAGTGAGCAAGTTCATTGAATTTCTTATGATATTCTGGGATGGTCATATCACCTTGTATTAGATAAGAAAATTCATCACATAGTCGTTCAATTGCTTCTGGAGGAGTAAATCTTCCTAGGAAAATCTCTTTGAATCTATCCCAGGTGATATCACCTTCTGGATTATCTTTTATGATTGTTTCCCACCATATTAAAGCTTCTCCATTGAGCGCCCAAGATGCTACTAATCTTTTCTGGTCATCCCTCAGCTGGAAACGCTCAAATATTCTTTCCGTAGAGCTCACCCAAGCTTGAGTTTGAATAATAGATTCATTGCCCGAGAATTGTGCTCCACCCAGATTTCGATATCTCTTAAATAGAGCCTCTAGATCGGGTTCTGTATTTCTCCTGTTTCTGACACTCATTTTTCTAGTACTTCTGCAAATGGCAGATCAAGTGTCAGGTCACAGAAAAGGTATTTTAAACTATAGAAACACATACTTCAAATGTAAATGTGTCTATCGAGGTGTAATTTCATTCTGCTTTACTCATACTAGGATATTGCTAATCCTATCTGTATAGAGTTACCCGTCCTAGAACACTACTGGTTCTATTTCTGACGAGTTCGTTCAAATGTTATATCCCAGAACTAAGCTTAACCAAAGCTTTGATACCAAATGAGACGACCCCAAACCCCGTTCTGACGGTAGCAAGGGTAATCCGTGGAATATAACACAGAAACAGATAATAGCAGAACAGAAATAAATAAATACACCAGATAATGAACAATAGAATATACTGGATAAAAGTAATCATCAGAGTTACACAGTATATAGGATCTTACTTAGTACAATTACAATTTAGCTATACATAAATGTCTACAGCGGAAAACAAACAAAATATGTACAATAGGAGCTAAACAGCATAAAAAGAGATAAATGATAGAATCCATCTTCAGCTCCAGCTATCCAGAAAGAACCAGCTAAACCTGAATACAAGGCTGCCCGTGTAGAAAAAGGGGCACCCGAGTTTGAGAGTGAAACAAACTACGAGTCAGTCATGGTACTGGTATGAGAAATCTACTCAACACATATATAATTTGGCTAATCACAGGACCACGCCACTTTCGTGGAACGGGTTTACTCCATTGGATCGCCAGTGCTTTAAAACAAATCTTTCTTTTAAACATCGCTATGCTTTTTATAAAAATGAAGCCATTATAAGACTCAGTTCCCATCACACAATGCAACGCAAATCGGAGGATAGAGTTTTACCTTATAACGGCCAAAATATGCTTGATACGAATAAAACAAAGGCATTTGATATTATTGCTAGTGTTTATATGTTTTGAAAACAATTTCAAATCATAACTATCAATCATAGACGACATGAGCGTCCCATGCCACTATGTCGCCAAATATATATATACAATCAAAACCGCACAGTCACGTATTTGGAAATTGGATTTCCGTCATGAACCAACGCAAAAGATAGTCCTTACCGACTTCGTGACTCTTTAGCCCGAGCCACAGGGTCAGAGCGCATCGACCCTTGGATCGTCAGGGCCGGTCCACCGATGTGGATTAAAATTCCTGAATACTGCGTTTCCCCACCCTTTGGGGTGTAAATGAGCCAACGAATGGTTCCATCGGACCCGGATCATCCGATCTAACCGAGGCGCCTCTCAACAGCAACAACCACATAGGTGAGAAGTATATAAATGTCAGGGCTGGTAGGTCACTGACACCACCCTAGCTACAAAGAAACGCATGCCCTCCCTGATGTCCTCTCCCGTTTCTGGTTCATACCGGGGTGTGAGGCTCGCGAATTCCCATTATACACAAAGCTACGCCACACAGGCGGTGCTTTGATCATCACCACAAGACTTTGTTTTTCAACAGAAGCCCTGATCATTTGCCACTTAGGCATGCCACACTGGCAATTCATGCCATGCGACGGATGTCCATCGATATACAACCTCTGAGCTCGTGCGTTTCAGAGAAGGGCGTTAAGAAAAAGAATAAATTCTCCGCCGCCAAACAGATGTATATTTAATAGAGATCAATCAACACAAAATAAAATCCAATGTCAGACACACAGTCCATTTACAAGTCCGTTCTGGGTCTGAACGAAACCGGAGGCACTAAATACCTCGCAAACCCATCGATCACCACGTACGTCTGGACGATCACCACTCATTATCCATATTTCGGGATGCCTCCCAATCAGGACCTCGGTTACCATCCAAACGAGGTGAAGATCTCCGGTCTTCGACCACCGTCTTCATCTTCGAATTTCAATCGTCGGTCAATTATTTGAAATGAGAATTAACTCGGCCTTTTCAAATAATTCACGTATATTTAGAATTTCCAATCAATTTAATTCAATGGTTAAATCATTCGACAATCATCAATTTTGTTCTTTAATGTAATTTTCACACCAAACACATTCAACCATCAAATACCACATAAATCGAGCAAATTCAGTTGATTTCCATTCCATATCGTTTATGGTATTTTATAACAATTTATCGCTATTTTTATTTATTTTAAAATAGCCAATTTAGTCAAAACGACGCTTCGGACCATAACGCGGCCGTGGCGCTGTTTTTCTTCAGATTTGATTTACACATATCTGCAAATCTAACCGTTGGATCTTCACAAAATTTACATCATTAGAAAGGTCTTTTCAAAACGAATCCAACGGTTCCAGTTTCGGGAAAATCCGACGGTCGGATCTCCCGGTACAATCGTTTGAAGTTTCGATTTCAAAATACGAACTTCAGCGTCGTTATTCGATTAAATATAATTATATTTATATATATATATATATATATAATCGATTATGGCGTTGTTTTTCTTCATATTTGAATTAAACATTCCAGACAATCCAACCGTTGGATTTTTACAAAGTTGGTGCCGTTGGAAAGATATTTCCAAGGCGAACCCAACGGTTGCGGTTTCGGGAAAATCCAATGGTCGGATTTCCCGCACTAGTTGTTTGAAATCATGGTTTCAAAACACGAACTGCACGACCACGTTTCGTTTTAATTTTATTTATATTTATATATTTATATAAATATAGTTCATTCAACAATTTCGATATCGTTTTCACTTCAAATATTTCACTAACGCCTTTAAATTTCGGAAAAATTCGCCATAACCTCCTTTGTACGGGAGGGGCTGGGAAAATTCCCAAATAGCCACATGGGCGTCTCATGTCGAAAAGAAAAAGAAAAAGCCAAGCGGCTAGCCAACAGGCTCATAAAATCATCACCCAAACAAAACAGCAAATGTGTACCTATTTGTCGGGCACAAAATTTTATTCCTCTTCTCTAGCCCCTTTGCTATAACCTGTTCAATAAATATGCATGTACATATATACAGTTCTTATCATTTATCATTTTCCATTCAACTTCATATTTGATTCCATTTTGTTTAAAAACACCATTTATTCTAATGTTGCATGCATAGGCAAAAACATATCATTAGCTAATTAATGAATATTTCAACTCATATATATTTATTTGAACGAGTGGCTATTTTTAACATTTCACATTTCAACAATTCATGTATATAATAAAAATGTGATTTTTATTGTAAAACAATTTATTTTAAAACAATTTATTTTAAAACAAGGTCATTTTTCATAGTTCATATAGATGATAAAAAGGTGATTTTTATTACAAAACAATTTATTTCAAAACATGAATACCATTCAACACATGAATTTTAATTCAACGAATGAATATCGATTCAACACATGAGGGTTTTCTATAGTTTATATATATAGAAAAAAAATGTGATTTTTATATTTAAAACACGAAGACCATTCAACACATGAATTTCAATCAACGAATGAATATTGATTCAACACATGAAGGTTTTCTATAGTTTATATATATAGAAAAAATGTGATTTTTTATATTTAAAACACGAAGACCATTCAACACATGAATTTCTAATCAACGAATGAATATCGATTCAACACATGAAGGTTTTCTATTCAACGAATAAATATAGTTTCGGCAAATGAAAATAATTCAAACACATGAATATCATTCAAAATTTCGGCAGCATAACGGCAGGGTAGTTAAAACCGAGACCGTCCCTAGTACGGCTCCTCGCTCTACCTTAAAACCTCGCGGTTTTTGACAATGGGGATCATGCATCTAGTTCACATGCAGGCGGCATGTATATATTTATTTCATTTCCACAAACTAATCCTATGTGGTTTCAACCAAATATTTCTCAACCACAAACAGGTATTTTTCAACCACAATCAATCAATATCAACCACAAGCAATCCCAAACAACCATTCGCTATCAATCAATTTTCACACCAATCACAATCAATAAATATCGTCCATGGTTTGTGGACGAGGGGCGTATATATATATATATATATATATATATATATATATATAGCAATTCACTTCTATTTCAACACATATATAATTTTTACAACGCATATATAACTTATACATCGAACGTACAACTTATACAATGCTTATACATGAGGTGTACAACGCTTATATAACCCATACATCGACTATATAATTTATACATCATCGTTTTCCATATCGTTTATAAATTAGAAATCTCACATTGGGTTCCACTCCACCAAAAATAGCAGAAGGCTCAGAAAAATATGCGATCTCTTGTAAAATGTAGAAGACGTCCTCACGGTCCCGGTGTCTCTTGTTTCACTGGATTTCGACTACAAACGAGAAAGATATGATTTTTTTATAATGCTATATATATTTAAAAATCACATTTTTATATTGCTCTGTATATTTAAAAAAAACATAATTTTAAAATAAAGTCTTTTACAAATAAAATCACATTTTTACATAATGATCTATATAATAAAAATCACATTTTTATTATAGCCCTATCGATATAAAAATCTCATTTTTACCCTATAGCAATTTTATTTAAAAATTTATATTTTTAAAACAAGGTTATTTATATTTTATTTTAACTAATGTGATTCATGAAAAAAAAACTGATTTTTCTACTAGGTTATTTCTTTTTTCCTAAATCTAATTAAACTAATTAAAGGGAAAAAAAATTACACTGTCGATGGTCTTCTTCTTCCTCCTTCTGTTCACCGAAACCCACTTAGAAAACTAGGGTTCCTCCTCTCTCGCTCCACGCTCTACCGAACTCCGATCCGCCGATGCTAGCCGAAGCGCCATTGAACCCTCCTCCTCCGCCCGAAGTGGCTTGCAACTCGTCGGTCTCCTGTGGCCAGAAATGGCGTGCGAACGGAGCAGTTTTGCGCTCGAGAATCAAACAAATCACGAAAGGATAATTCACCAAATTAGCTCAGCATGTAGATCTCACCAAGTAGAAGGATTTTCGTTTATAAATCTTTCAATTTTATTTAGTGGATTTTGAAATGTTTGAGGAGAAAGGATCGAATAAAATTCCGCCGTGAACTAGAGTGAAGGAGGCGGGTTGACCAGTCAAAAGGGAATGAGAGAGAAAGGCTTTGATTGGCCACTTTATATTTTATTTTTAATTTATTTTAAATTCAAAAATATTTTCTTATCTAAACGAACACCAATTTCAACCCAACGACTGTCGCTCATAGCTAAATACCCTCATCCCGGACACAATGGGATATGTTTCGTTGGCCAATTTGAATGTTATAGTTAGTTTTCCTCCAAATTAAAATATAAAATATTCAATATCTAATTTGAACGTACATTTCAATTTGCCAGGGCCACAAACTGATTCGAAAAACTCCAGAAAAATAAATCTAGCTATGTTTTGACGATACGGTCCCAACAAAACTCGTTTCATCGAATTTTGAGGCTGTTTGCAAAAAGGCCCTTTTCTGGTCGATCCAATTTAACTTTAATTGACCAAAACACATTTTCCTTTGCCACGCTCACATACTAGCTTCAAAAATTATGAAATTTGAAACCTAGCAATAACTTCACATCCCGGATCCAACAAAAGTGGTTTCGTCGAATTCCGAGGTCGTATGCAAAATGGCCAATTTCACGGGCTATATAAATTCCATAGCGACCTTTCTGAAAATTCATTCAGCCATAACTTTTGCTTTCCGCTATGAAAATTCGATTTTTCAGATTCGTTAGAAAGGTATTCACTAACAGATTTAAATATTTTTGGTTTCGCTAAAATCCGTTTTTTTTTGCACCCGGTACAGTCCGACAAAGTTTGAATTCAATTTTTGAAACTACAGCGCCATTTCAGGCCTTGTTTATAATTATAATTAATTATATTCGTTTTCAATGGTCGATTCAAACTCAGTTTCCATTGCCATTATTTAAAATATTCATTTTAAATATTTAAAATCCATTATTTTAGCCAATTTAAAAAATTTAAATTGGTTCAGATTTTCTGGGTCGTTACAATTCATATGAGTGAGTACTTTACCTTCGTATTTCTTTTGAAGCCCTTTGATAAATCTTAGATTCTTCCTTACAGGATCTTGAATTAGTTCTGGGGCAAAGCGAGAAAGTTCATTGAATTTCTTCTGATATTCTTGGATGGTCATATCTCCTTGTCTCAGATTGTAAAACTCATCATATAGCCGCTCAGTTGCTTCTAGAGGAATAAATCTTCCTTTGAATATTTCTTTAAATCTATCCCGAGTAATATTACCTTCTGGATTTTCCTCAGTAATAGTTTCCCACCAAATTAGAGCTTCGTCTTTGAGTGCCCAAGATACTATTAATATTTTCTGATCATCTCTCAACTTTAAGCCTTCAAGAATTCTCTCAGCAGACCGCATCCATGCCTGTGTTTCAATCACGGATTCTTTGCCAGAGAATTGTACTCCACCCAGATTTCGATATTTCATTACTAGAGCTTCTAGATCAGGTTCTGGTTGTGGGAGCACGGTTGGCTCATTAGATTGTCAAACCATAGTATTACTTCGTCTGTTTCTGCCACTCATTTTCAACTATGTCTGCAAATAGCAGACAAAGAGTCGGGCCAACAGAATAGATATTTTAAAACATAGAGACATATATTTAAATGTAAATGAATCTATGGGGGAGTGTTTTATTCTGCTATACTCACTCTAGGACATTGCTAGTCCTATCTATAATGAGTTATTTGTTTTAGAATACTACCGATTCTACTTCCGTCCAGTTTATTTATATGTTATATTCCAAGCTAAGTTTAACCAAAGCTCTAATACCAACTGTGATGACCCCAAACTCCCACAGTATGAAAGCAAGGATAATCATTGGAATACAACACATAAACAATAACAGCAGAACAAAAATATAAAATTACTACAGATAAAGTACATCAAATTACACTGGGAGTAATACATCATCAGAGTTACACAGCATAATAGGATCATACTTAGTACATAATACAGTTTTCAACTTAATATAGAACGTCTGCAGCGGAATAAACATAATCACTAAGTGAAATCTGAACAGTAATATAGAAACGGTAAGTCCGTCTTCAGCGCCAAAGCTATCCAGAATGAGTCTGCTAAACCTGTACACAAGGCTGCCCGTGTGGAAAAGAGGGCACCCGAGTTTGCAAAGTGAAACAAACTGCGAGTCAGTCATGGGACTGGTATGAGAAATCTTCTATAACCTATTTAATAATAAGGCTAATCACAGGACCACGCCGCTAATGCCTAACGGGTTTACTCCATTGGATTGCCAGTGCAATAAATAAAGTAAATCATTAAATAACGCAATGCTTTTTAGAAAAATGAAACCATTATAAGACTCAAGTCCCATCACGCAATGCAACGCAAACCGAAGGATAGAGTTTTACCTTATAATGATCAAAAATGCTTAATATGATAAAATGGAGTTGATATATTATAGTGTATATGTGTTCAAAACATTTAAATCATAATATATCAATCATAGACGGCATAGCTACCATATACTATGTCGCCAAATATAGGTTTACAATCAAAACCATATGGGTCGTATTGGAAGTTGGATTTCCATCATGAACCAAGGCAAGAGATAGTCCTTACCGAATTCGAGACAATCTAGCCCATGTCTCAGGACTCAGACTCAGGTGAGCCCTTAGGATTGCCAGGGTCGGCCCACACATATGTTAGTGGATTAGTTATGCCTTAACAATACGTCTCCCCGTCCTATGGGGCGTAAATAGAGCCACTAGGGACTCCAATCTGAGGTACCTCTCTTTCCATCATCCACATAAGTAAAATATCTGGACGTGTAAAACCACAGACACCACTTCTAGCTAGAAAGAAACGCATGTTCTCCTTGGGATCCTTCTCCCGTTTCTGGTTCATACCGGGGTGTGAGGCTCGCGAAGTAACGCTATACACAAAGCTATGCTACAATAAAGTTGTGCTTTGATCACCAACCACAAGGCTCTGCTTTTCAACAATAAGCCTTGATCATTTGCATCTTGGCATGCCACACTGACAATTCACGCCATGCGATCGATAACTATACATATATAACCTCTAAGCTCGTGCGTCCCAAAGAAGGGTGTTAAGCAAGAGAATAAATTCTCCACCACCAGCAGATATATATTAAATAGAAATCAATTTATATGGAATGAAATCCAATGTCAGACACACATCCATTTACAAGTCCGTTTTGGGTCTGAACGAAACCGGAGACACCTTATTCCTCGTCCTATATGTCCAATACGGAAGAGAGGTGCTCGCATATCCGGACAATCAACAAGTACGTCCGGACAACTACCACTATAACTCTTTCAAGGCATGAACTCCAATCAAAGACATCAGTAGTCATCCATTCGATGTGAAGATCACCGGTCTTCAATCACTTTCTTCAAATCTTTGACTTCCAATCGTTGTATAATTATTTGAAATGAGAGTTAACTCGGATTTTACAAATAATTCTCGAATATGTATAATTTAAATCATTCCATATCGTTTATAATATTTTATAACGATTTATCACTATTTTTATTTATTTAAAAATAGCCATTTTTCAATTAAACGACGCTTCGGGTCATTACATGGCCTTGGCGTTGTTTTCATCGAAATTTTATTTACACATTTCTCAAAATCTAACCGTTGGAGTTTAGCAAACTTTATATCATTGGAAAGGTCTTTCCAAAACGAACCCAACGGTTCTGATTTTGGGAAAATCCGACGGACGGGTCTTTCGGTATAATCGTTTGAAGTTACGATTTCAAAATGCGAACTGTAGCAGCGCGATTCGTTTTATTTTATCTTATATTTATATATAAATATATAACTATAAATCGCTCGACGATATCAAACTATCTTCAATTCAACATTTATTACTATAATATTTGAAATCACATATAACATTAAAATGAATTTTTTTTTTTAATGATAATACCATCCTCTTTGTGTATTGAATCTTTTATCTTATTATTTATTTACATTAAAAATGTAAATCTTTTATTTCATTATTTATTTACACTGAAAATGTAAATCTTTTATATCATTATATATTTACATTGAAAATGTTAATCTTTTATATCATTATATATTTACATTGAAATGTAAATCTTTTATTCTTTCCTTGATTACAAATAAGAATGTAATTTCATTCTTAACTTTAATTACATATAAAAAAAATGTAACTTTCATTCTTTACTTTAATTACATATTAAGTAACTTTCTATTTCATTTTATTTACATAGAAAAATATAAACTTTTTATCCTTTCTTTACTTACATTTTCAAAAAAATTCTATGTAATCCTTTCTTAAAATAAAAATGTAAAATTTCCATGTAATCTTTATTTACATTTAAAAATGTAAATTTCTATTCTTACTTTGATTACATACAAATGCAATTTTTGTACTTCATTCTTTGATTACATTGAAAATGAAATCTGTTATACTTTTCTATAATTACAAATAAAAATGTAATCTTTATTCTATATCTAACTACATTGAAAAAAAATGTTACTTTTTACTTCAATATAAGATTACAATTGAAAAATGTAAATTTTCATTTCATGTTTGGTTTACATTGGATAAATGTAAATCTCTATTCATTCCTTTATTTACATTGAAAAATGTAATTTCTTGTTCATTCTTTAATTTACATTGAGAAATGTAAATTTTCATTCATTCTTTAATTTACATTGAGAAATGTAAATTCTTGTTCATTCTTTAATTTACACTGAGAAATGTAAATTCTTGTTCATTGTTTAATTTACATTGAGAAATGTAAATTTTCATTCATTCTTTAATTACATTTAAAAAATGTATATTTTCATTCATTCTTTATTTACATTTGAAAAATGTATATTTTCATTCATTCTTTATTTACATTTGAAAAGTGTATATTTTCATTAAAATATGAAACCTAATGTCAAAACATTATTATATCCAAATGACTATTTTAAAGTTGCATTACATAAAAATGTAAAATGCAACGCAAATACAGTTTATATTAAATGTTTATTTTGATGTTATATTTACATTGAAAATGTAAGATCACATGTAATTTCACTTTTCTCTAAATGATTATTTTAATGCCACATTTACATTAAAAATGTAAAATCAAATATAAATTCATTTTTCTATATAAATGCTTATTTTTGATTTTACATTCACATTAAAAATGTAAGATTAAATGTAAATTCATTTTTTTCTGAAAACAAATGCTCCATTTTTTATTACATTGAAAATGTGGATTCGTTGTTGACATATAACGATCAATTTCATACATACATATATATATATATATATATTATAAATCTGATTTTCATATTATTCAAACAGTTAATATATAACAACATGAATATTTTATAACACAAAATATTTTAGAAAATTTCGATAGTATAACGGCAGGGTAATTAAAACCGGCACCGTCCCGATGTACGGCTCCTCGCGCTACCTTAAAGCCTTGCAGCTTTTGACAAGGGGGATTTCAATAATCTATTTCGTACGCAGACGAATTTTTCAATAAACTAGTCCTATTTGTTTTCAACCAAAATCAACAATCAACCATTCGTAATATCCACCAAATTTCAAACCACAAATCAAACAAGTTGTCCATGATTTGTGGACGATGGGTGTCGGGAGTTTCTAAACTCCGTCTACATCTTAATATAATTTTATTTAATTTAATCGGATTCAGAAATCTCACCTCGCTTTCTATTTCTTCTAAAATTGTCGAATGCTCCAAAAATTATGTGGTCTCTTCTGAAATGTAGATCTCGATTTTACGGTCCCAATGAATCCTGTTTCATCGAATTTCCTTATCGTTTGAGCAAGTTATGATTTTTATACGATAATGACATATTTTTAAAATTAAATTAAGGAATAAATTAAAAACAATGCACCTTCTTCTTCAATAATTAACACAACCGATCATTTTTACCACCAGTTCGAAACTAGGGTTGGAGATTGCGATCGATACAGGGCACGGGAGGAGGATCGCCCGCTGCCACGTCAGAGGCCTTGGAGTCGCACGTCGATAGGTGGGGGTGAAGCCTACCTCGGTGGCGGCAGTCGGTCGTGGCAGCGCAGGGAAGGGCGCAGGTTTCAAGGGCCAAAACTCCCTCGATACGCGATGAAAAATTCCGAGGTTGGTATGGTTTTGTAGATCAGGAGATTTACTTTAAAATCCTCAAAAGGATCAATGGGTTTTATCGCGTGGATTTGAAGTTATGGAGGATGAATTGATCGAGCTTTCTATGCCATTGAATTTGGGGCATCGGGTTTACAATGATGGAAGAAATACGGTGGTATACGCGTATATATACTGCGTGTACATATATATATATATATATATATATATATATATATACATATATGTATGTATTTCTAAATATTTTTATTTTATTAAATTCTTTTAATTTCTATATCGCTATTAACTCCAAATCAAACCCAACGCGTGATGCCCCTAGCTAAATACCCCCATTTCGAACATAACGGGATATGTCTCGTAGGCCCATTCGACTGTTTCAGTCAGTTATTCTTCAAATTAAATAATAAAACATTTAATTATTTGATTTGATCGAACGTTTTAATTTACCAGGGCCACAGACTAACTCTAAAAATTCCGGAAAAATAAATCTGGCTATGTTCTGACGATACAGTCCCAAAAAACTAATTTCGTCGAATTTGGAGACCGCTGGAAAAATGGTGTAACAACCCGAAAATCTGGGCCAGTTTAAAATTTTTATTTTGGCGATTATAGCGAATTTTGAATATTTAAAATAAATTATTTTAAATAATATCGACGTGAAATTTATTTTGAATATAATTCGAGCGTATATATTATATACGTCGTCGTTAGAATATAAATAATTATTTATGATTATAAATAGAATTGAAAATGGCGCGGTAGTTCGATAATTCGATTTCAAACTTCAATTGAATGTACCGGGTGCAAAACAATCCGTATTTTAGTGAAACCAAAAACAATAGGATCTAATTGGGAATATCTTTCCAACGAATCCGAAAAATCAAAATTTCATAGCGGGAATCAAAAGATATGTCCAGTTGAAAATTCTGAATAGTCGCTATGGAATTCAGGCCCTTAAAAATGGAAATTTTGCAAACGACCTCGGATTTCGATGAAACCACTTTTGTTGGATCCGTGATGTCAGGTTAATGCTAGGTTTCAAATTTCATAATTTTTCGAATCAATATGTGAGCGTGGCAAAGGAAAACGCGTTTTGACCATTTCAGTTGAATTTAATCGACTGGAAATTGGCCATTTTTCAAACCGTCTCAGAATTCGACGAAACTAGTTTTGTTAGGACCGTATCGTCAATACGATGCTAGAAAATATTTTTCGGGAATTTTTAGAGTTAGTATGTGACCCTGGTAAATTGAAATGTACGTTTAAAATTCAATATAGTGATTTAAATGTAAATTCAACGAAAACTGATTGTAACTATCGAATCAGCTTGCGATACATATCCCATTGTGTTCGGAATGGGGGTAAAACGCTAGGGACGACAGGCGGTGGGCCTCGTTTCGAGGTCGAAAATAAAAGTTTCTTTTAGGCGAAAAATAAAATAATTTAAATAATATAAAATATATATATACACCCTAGGTCAAATTGAATTGGTCAAACCCCTCATTTAATTTCCCACGGTCAAACATCAGAAACCCGCCCCCTTCCTCGATCTCGCGCCGCTCCACCCTCCACCCGACGCCGACGGTGGCGCGCCCACCACCAAGTCCTCCTCCTTGCCCGCCTTCTCTTCTCCCTCCCTTCTCCGTAGTGGAAATCGCAACCCCCCTTCTTCGTATAGAACCGCGCCACCAGTCAACGGGGGGGGGGCGCCTCTGGCCATCCGCCACCACATCGACCCCTGCGCGCCCTTTCCTCTCCCCCTTCTCCAGCGTGAGCCCCAAGACCCACAGCCCAGGAAACCAGCGCCTTCGGCCGCTGCTCCAACCACCTCGTCCGAACCAGCGTGTTGCGCCCTCCTCTGGCCACTCTCCGGTGGCTACTGGACCCTCCTTCACTTAATTTTCAATGTAAGTTTTCTTTGTTATTTTTATTTAATTCTTTCAATCGGTATTTGTTTTCTAAATTCAGTCTATATATATGACCTATTATAAAATCAGTTTTATAAGTAGCAAAACATTAATAGATTAAAAATATAATTTTTAATTATATAGAGATATTAGAAATATGATTTTTAATTTACGGAAGATATAAAATATAATTTTTATATAATATAGATAATAAGAATTCGATCTTCATTATGTAGGAAGTATAAAGATATGATTTTTATAAGGTAGAAGTATTAAAAATATGATCTTTGTATTTTTAAAGTAATAAAAATATGATCTTTATATTTTTAAGGTAATAAAAATATAATCTTTACTATATAGAAGATGTAGAAATATGATTTTTGCTCAAATAGGAAAAAGTATATTTTTAGAGAAAAAATAGGATTTTTGCTTTCGTGAAGTCCGGATTTTCAATATCTAAAAGTTCGGATTTTTAAAATTAGAAAAGGCGAAATTTTTAGATGTAAAAATGCGAAATATATATTTTTGAAATGGAATTTTATCTATATTGGATAACATAGTAAAAATTTGATTTTTATATAAAGTATAACGAAGTATAATGAAGTAAAAATTCAATTTTTAAAAGGTATGAAGCAATTATAAAAATATGATTTTTAAATTGAAAGTGAACAAATAAAAATGTGATTTTTTTTAAAGGCATCAACAAATAAAAATGTGATTTTTACATATGTAGTGGCTACAGCAACGAAGATGCGATGACGATGAAGATTTCTATCAAAGAAGAGTCAAGATGATTGGATAGCTATCGGTGAGAACTTCTCACTCAAAATCTCTTTTTCTAGTTATATATATATACTAGGATGCAGACGGTGTTTAGTAGCACCCGACACCCGTCATCCACAGAACATGGATGGCTTGTTTGTTAAATTGTTTGGTTGTGTAGTTGGTTAGTTTATTTGGTTTGAATTGAATTGTTTGGTGAAATGGATTGGATTTGATTGATGTGTGAATGGCGTGGGCCTTCACTAGACCGGGGGTAAGGCTAGGCCTTGTCCCGTTTCTGGTATCGTGCCGTTATGCCGCCGAAATTTTCTAAAATAAGTTAGAAAAATAAAGATAGCATTTTATTTAATAAATGAACTGAATAGAATATTTTCATAGGTTGAATAAAATGTTTTATCGTTAAAAATATAATTTTTAGCGTGAAAGTGAATAAATAAATATTTGTAAACAAATCGGCCGATTTGTTTATATACACTGATTTGACTGATATTGATTGGGTCGATAAATTTTACACATCGCCCAACTGCACAACTAAAATCTGTGTTTGATTAGTTGAAACCCCACACGGGTGTTGGGATGAAATTTGAAGTTCACTCATCCTGATTGATTAAATATGTCGATCGATTGATTGACAGGCTGTTATAAGCGTTAGATATCTATATTTGATGCTTATACAGTGTAGTGCACTTTGGTTGATGGTTGATTATTTTTGAATGCTATCATATACGTGTGATGTATGAAAATCCATATAATTAATATTATATGGTGATTGATTGGGCCTCATTCCAATTTATAAAATAAAGAATATTATAAAATAAAGGTTCATGTGTTGACTATACTCATCCGTTGAGATTAGTCATGTGTTGAACGAAATATTTGAAATAAAATGTTTGAAATAAGAAACATTTGAAATAGAAATATTTGAAATAGAATATTTGAAAATAGAAATATATGAAGCCGTGTTGATTAGATTGACGCCATTTTGACGTGATCGACATGTATATCGATTTATTCATTTTGAAACGAATATTGAATATAAAGCGATTTCGAAATGAATTGAATATAAAGCGATTTCGAAATGAATTGAATATAAAGCGATTTCGAAATGAATTGAATATAAAGCGATTTCGAAATGAATTGAATTGAAAACGATTTTGAAAACGATTTCGAAATGAATTGAATTGAAAGCGAATTGAATTGAATTCAAATTGAATTGAAATTTGAATTGAATAGAAATGAATTTTAAAACGAATTTATAAAGAAGAATTCAATTTTGCTTTGGATTGTGTGAAGACCCGTAACTTCCCCGTAAAGGAAAGCGTCGGATAGTTCGAGAACAAGCCACAACAGAACGCATACAGAAGAACATTTCATTGTATATTACAACAATGCACCAGAATACAAGAATATACAGAGTATAAATGAATATTACACAGAAATATCAGAGATTTAAATTACATTTAAATACATAGCAGCGGAAAATAATACAATACACAACTAGAAAGAGATATACGGATACAAAGCTTTCCGGATATCGTTCCAGCTGTAAACCAGGATCCTGTGAATATAAATCTGCAAAACCGAAACTACTAGCTGCCCGTGTCAAAATAGGGGCACCCAGAGTTTAGGTTAAAACAATAAACTCCAGGTCAGTCATGTGACTGGTGTGAGAACTAAAACAGTTATTAATCTTTATTTTAAATCATTAGGTAAATCAAGGGACCACGCCGTATAACACGGAACGGGTTTCCTCCCAAGAATACCAGTGCATAAAACAAACAGCGCAATGCTAAATAAAGAAAAATGAAGCTGTTATAAGACCCAGGTCCCATCACACAATGTAACGCAGTCGAGGATAGGGTTTTCCCTTATAACAGCCAAAGAATGCTTGATACGTTTTAAAACAAATCATTTGATACTATTATAAGTGTATAAAACAACTTCAAATCATAAGTATCAATCATAGGCGGCATGAGCGCCCCATCCCACTATGTCGCCATATATAGGTTTACAAATAAAACCGCAAATGTCACGTATTTGGAAATTGGATTTCCGTCTATGAATCGAGGCAAAAGATAGTCCTCAACCAATTCGAGACTGCCTAGCCCGAGTCTCAGGATCAGAACGCATCGACCCTTGGAGCGACAGGGCCGGTCCACACGGAGTGGATTAAAAATGCCTGAGCACTACGTTTCGCCGCCCTTTGGGGCGTAAGCGAGCCAACTAAATGACTCCATCGGTTCGAGAACGACCGATCAATCCGAGGCGCCTCGCAACAGCAACAACCACATAAGTCAAACTCGTCAGGGCGTGTAAAACCACTGACGCCACTTCTAGCTAGGAGGAAACGCAGGCCCTCCCTGAGGTCCGTCTCCCGTTTTTGGTTCATACCTGGTGTGAAACACGCGAGGTAAACGTTACACAAAGCTACGCCACAAAGGCCGTGCTTTGATCATCACCACAAGACTTTGCTTTTCAACAGAAGCCTTGATCATTTGCATCTTAGCATGCCACACAGGCAAACCATTCTATGCAACCGATATCAGTCACACAGAATGAAATCCGATGTCAGACACACAGTCCATTTACAAGTCCGTCCTGGGTCTGAACGAAACCGGAGGCACCTAGTACCCCGCATATCCATCGATCTCCAAGTACGTCTGGACGATCACTAACTGTTTCCATCTTCTTGGGTGTACAGCCCAATCAAGATCATCAGTAATTACCCAAACGACGTGAAGACCTCCGGTCTTCGACCATCGTCTTCATCTTCGACTTATCGTCGTATCAGTTATTCAGAATGGGATAAACCCGGCCTTTCCGAATAACTCGCGTATATATTATAAAAGTGTTACACAAACACAACATACGCCTCATTCCAATTCATTAGTCACTAACCGTAAATTAATCAAGAGAATAATTTCCCAAATATTAACCCCGAAGGCCGAAACCAACATCAGATCAATATCCAGAAAACCATTCTGCTTGGCTAACCGACAGTTAGTTTCTAAATTTCACATTCATAGGGAAAGATTCCCATTAATTTTATCAAAGATAAATTCCTTGAATTTATTCTTTAATCCATTTTTGAATATCAATCAAAACTAGTCGGGATTAGCGAACCTTACCAAAGTAATCATTTGTTTTAATTTCCCAATCCCAACCTATTCATCCCATGAAGTAAAACTGGTAATACTTCATATCTAACACCACAGTGTTATCGGTAAATTCAATTACCATTTCACGTTCAAATCTAATTAAAGATTTAACTATCGCCTGGAGCAAAACTGGTGATACTCCATTTTCGATCTTTTCAATCTAATTAAAGATTCATTAAAACTCCACTCAGTTTTAATCGTTAACTGGGTTAAAGAATCAGTGTCATTTAAAACACGGTTCACGATAAACCCAAAATCACATTCATTAATTATCGGGTTAAAGAACAAGTGTTATTTAAAACACTGTTCACGATAAACCCAAAAATCAATATCAATTCAATTCCAATTAAATATTATTTAATTGGTACACTTCATTAAATCTAAATAAAAAGATTTAATCTTTTCTCAACTGGGTTCAAGAACAGTGTTAGTGAAGACACCATTCACGACAAACCCAAATCACATTCATTAATTATCGGGTTAAAGAACAAGTGTTATTTAAAACACTGTTCACGATAAACCCAAAAATCAATATCAATTCAATTCCAATTAAATATTATTTAATTGGTACACTTCATTAAATCTAAATAAAAAGATTTAATCTTTTCTCAACTGGGTTCAAGAACAGTGTTAGTGAAGACACCATTCACGACAAACCCAAATCACATTCATTAATTATCGGGTTAAAGAACAAGTGTTATTTAAAACACTGTTCACGATAAACCCAAAAATCAATATCAATTCAATTCCAATTAAATATTATTTAATTGGTACACTTCATTAAATCTAAATAAAAAGATTTAATCTTTTCTCAACTGGGTTCAAGAACAGTGTTAGTGAAGACACCATTCACGACAAACCCAAATCACATTCATTAATTATCGGGTTAAAGAACAAGTGTTATTTAAAACACTGTTCACGATAAACCCAAAAATCAATATCAATTCAATTCCAATTAAATATTATTTAATTGGTACACTTCATTAAATCTAAATAAAAAGATTTAATCTTTTCTCAACTGGGTTCAAGAACAGTGTTAGTGAAGACACCATTCACGACAAACCCAAATCCCATTTGATATTCAATATAAGGCTCTGAATAGAAAATATATCGGCTTATATTCAATATCAAATTCTACGATTAACAAATGTCGTATTGGAAATAACGATATAAATATATATCTTTCAAATTTCCGTAACAACATCCGTATAATCACAAATTCCAACATCGAAATATTCCGAAGACAGTTTCGATTCAAATCCACTCCAATGCAATCATTGGAAATTTTGGTTATTTTCAAAACCCTTTTCAAATTCAATTTATTTATTTAAAAATAAATAGAATTATAATTCTAGTTCAAAACTAGTTCATTTCGATAAAAATCTATTTTTATCTTTTCAAATAGGGAGTTTTTCATCCCAATTCTTTCTAAATCATTTCTTATGATTTTACACAAATTATTACTATTTTTAATAATTTTATCAAGGCCCGTACAGTCGATTTCCATCAATGGCCATCGAACTGCACTTACAGCGACCTTTTTCGAATTTGATTTGGACATAATTCCAAATCCAACCGTTAGATTTCAAATTTCTAATTTTCATTAGAAAGCTCTTTTCGATACGAACCCAACGGTTCCGGTTTTAGGAGAATCCGACGGTCGGATCTCCCGCAATGTCCGTTTGAAATAAATGGTCGAAATTCGCGAACTACCGCGGCGCGGCGCGTTCTATTCAGGCCATTATATTATATATATAATATATATAATATATATTTCGTCGATTCCTATTTAAAACGGATTATATAAATAGTTTTAAATTCGTTTCAAATTCTATTTCAACTTCTATTTCAATTCAAAGCCAAAATTGAATTCTTCTTTATAAATTCGTTTTAAAATTCATTTCTATTCAATTCGAATTTCAATTCAATTTGAATTCATTTCAATTCGCTTTCAATTCCATTTGAATTCGTTTTCAATTCAATTCATTTCGAAATCGTTTTCAATTCAATTCATTTCGAAATCGTTTTCAATTCATTTTGAATTCGTTTTCAATTCAATTCATTTCGAAATCGTTTTCAAAATCGATATAAATATCGTTCACGTCAAAATGGCGTCAATCTAATCAACACGGCTTCATATATTCCTTTATTTTCAAATATTCTATTTCAAATATTTCTTTTTCAAATATTTCTTTTTCAAAACTGGAATGAGGCCCAATCAATTACCATATAAAATTAATTATATGGATTTTCATACAACACATGTATATAATAGCATTGAAAATAATCAACCATCAACCAAAGTGCACTACACTGTATAAGCATCAAATATAGATATTCAACGCTTATAACAGCCTGTCAATCAATCGATCGACATATTTAATCAATCAGGATGAGTGAACTTCAAATTTCATCCTAACACCCGTGTGGGGTTTCAAACAATCAAACACATATTTTATTTGTGCAGTTAGGCGATGTGTAAAATTTATCGACCCAATCAACGTCATTCAAATAGGTGTACATAAACAAACCGTCTGGTTTGTAAATGAATATTTATTTATTCACATTCACGTTAAAAATTATATTTTTAACGATAACACATTTTATTTTAACATATGAATTTCTATTCAGTTCATTCTTTAAATAAAATGCTATTTTTATTTTTCTAACTTATTTTAGAAAATTTCGGCGGCATAACGGCACGATACTAGAAACGGGACAAGGCCTAGCCTTATCCCCGGTCTAGTGAAGGCCCACGCCATTCACACATCAATCAAATTCACTTTCGTTATGCAAACCACAAAATTTGGAGTAAGGGTCTAACCTAGCCTTACTCCTTCGCCTTATAACGGCGCACGTCTAATCCTAACCAATTTATCGATTCGATTTTTCACACCACAAACCACATTCAAACCAATATCACAATCAATAACCAAACAGCCAAACAAACAAGTCCATGGTCTGTGGACGATTGTGTCGGGTGCTACTAAACACCGTCTGCATCCTAGTATATATATATAACTAGAAAAGTAAATTGAAAGGTGAGAAATTCTCACAGATAGCTATCCTAGCTCCCCGGCTCTTCATTTGCAGAAGTCTTCGTCGCTTCGCCTTTTTGTCACCTTCGTTGCCCAAGGCCACTATATATATAAAAATCGAATTTTTATTTCAAAGTTCAATATATAAAAATAGAATTTTTATTTCAAAGTTCAATATATAAAAATCGAATTTTTATTTCAAAGTTCAATATATAAAAATCGAATTTTTATTTCAAAGTTCAATATATAAAAATCGAATTTTTATTTTTAAAACATTCCCATATATTTTCAAAACCCTGTGATATATACATATTCACAACTTTGTGATATAGATATATTTTCAACAATGCTAATTTTTATATTTAAAAATCATTTCAAATTTATATTTTCTATTTAAAGTTTTAACCTTTTTCTAATCAGTTTTAAATACCTTTTTAAAATCAGTTTTAAATACCCTTTTTTAAAATCAGTTTTTTTTATACTTAAAAAAAAAACAGTTTTCAATACCCTAAAAAAAAAACTGTTTTTAAACCTTTTTCAAAAATCAGTTCAGTTTTTAAATCCTTTTAAAAACTGTTTTTTTTTTCTTTTTTAATCCTAAAAAAAAAAATCTGTTCGGTTTTTTTTTATCCTTTTAAAAACTGTTTTTCAAAATCTTCTAAAAAAACAGTTTTAAAATCTAATAAAAATCAGATTTAAATCTTCTTAAAAAAAAACAGTTTCAAAATCTAATAAAAATCAGATTTAAATTGCTTAAAAAAAACAGTTTCTTCAGATAAAGAAAAAAAATAAATAATAAAAAAAAAGTAAAATAACTTACTTTTTAACCTGCGAAGGAGGGGGGGGTTTCGGCGAAGCTTCGCCGCCGGCGTCGGAGCTGCTTCGAAGGGCGGCGGCTTCAGCGTCGAGAACGGGGGCTTCGTCGATTTTTGGGTGTCGGGGTCTCGAAGGAGGGAGGGAGGGTGCTAACGCGAGGAGGGGGAGGGATGTGTCAGAGGGCGGCGGAGCGATGGAGGTCGAAGGCTGGTGGCGTGCGATCGAGGGTTAGGTGCGATTTAATCGAGCGGTTTCCTCCCCCTTTTTTTTTTTTTTTAATAACCGGCGTTGACTTGATTTGAAGAGGAAAGGGGGTTAAGGGAAAGATTATATAATATTATATATTAATTTAATTTGTTTTCCAAAAAGCAACTTTTTCCTTCAAACTCCTATTCAACCCCAACGAATGCCGCCCCTAGCTAATTACCCCCATTCCGAACACAATGGGTTATGTATCGTAAGCTGATTCGACCGTTTGAATCAGTTTCCGTTAAATTTACATTTAAATCACTATATTGAATTTTAAACGTACATTTCAAATTACCGGGGCCACATACTAACTAGAAAAATTCCCGAAAAATATTTTCTAGCTTCGTATTGACGATACGGTCCTAACAAAACTAGTTTCGTCGAATTCTGAGGCCGTTTGAAAAATGGCCAATTTCCAGTCGATTAAAATCAACTGAAACCGGTCAAAACGCGTTTTCCTTTGCCACACTCACATATCGATTCGAAAAATTATGAAATTTTAAACCTAGCAATAACTTTACATCCCGGACCCAACAAAACTGGTTTCGTCGAAATCCGAGGTCGTTTGCAAAAATGCTATTTTTAAGGGCCTTATATATATAAAAATATATATAAATTCCACAGCGACTATTTCTAATTTTAAACTGGACATATCTTATCATTTCTAAAATGAAATCTCAGTTTGTTAACTTCGTTACAAAGATATAGTTATACAGATTCAAATATTTCTTGTTTCGTTCAATTCTGACTTATATTGAATTCTGTATATTCATTTGAAATTAGAAATCGAATTTTCGAACTACCGCGCCATTTTCAATTCCTTTTATAATTATATATAATTATTATATATTCTAACGACGACGTATATAATATATACGTCGAATTTCAATTCAAAATAAATTTCTCGTCGATATTATTTAAAATATTTCATTTTAAATAATCAAAATTCGCTAAAATTGCCAAAATAAAAATTTCAAACTGGCTCGCATTTTACGGGTTGTTACAATCTCCCCCACTTAAAACTTTTCGTCCCCGAAAAGGAACAAAGTCGAAAGTGGTTTGATTAATCAACTCTACGTTCGATCTGGCTTCCATTCTCCAACTCTTTAGTTTCTGAGAATTTTCAAAATCTCAAAAATTTGGCTAACACCCTAAATTTTTGAAAAATTTCGCCATAACCTCCCCTGCACCGGGAGCATCGGGGAATTTCAAATAGCTTCCCCGGTCCTTCAGATCTCAAAAAGAAAAAGAAAAAGCCAAGCGGCTAGCCAATAGGCTCACAAAATCATCATCACCCAAACAAAACAGGAAATTATGTAGTAAACATGTACCTATTTGTCGGGCAAACAAATTTTTATTCTCTGCTCTAGCCTCCTTGCTATGACCTGTTCAATGATATATATGTATATGCAAGCAAACGCAACCAATTTTCAATACAATTCAATATTTGATTCAATTAGGCTAAATGGTTCAAAATTATCAAACAATGAACAAACAACACAGACATCAATCAATTAGTGAATTAGAGTTTCAAATTCATAATTTTGATACATATACAAAAATCAGATTTTTGATGCCAAATCACAACAATAGGCCCTATCTAATTTTGGTTCTCACACCAATCAATAGGAAATATATAAATATCACATCTTCAAAACACGAACATAGATTCTGATGATGATCGATCAATCATCAGAACCATCTCCGGGTGTCTAGAATGTGATTCTATATCTATCCAGTATATTAAAATTTCAAATACACGTTTGCAAGGCGTATATGCAAAATCTTTATATACTGGACTGTCCAAATCAATATAAATAAATAATCACATACGAATAATCGATTTAAATTTTCAAAACAAAAATTGTTTTCATTTGAAAAATATACTCTTCACACTCGTTCTAGGATACTACTGATCCTATCTCTAACGAGTCATTCTAATTGGATATTACTAATCCAATATCTGATGAATTCTTTCGTACGGTTCTAATGTGTCTTGTTCTCGAGCTCTGTAAACCAAAGCTATGATACCAACTGTGAAGACCCGTAACTTCCCCGTAAAGGAAAGCGTCGGATAGTTCGAGAACAAGCCACAACAGAACGCATACAGAAGAACATTTCATTGTATATTACAACAATGCACCAGAATACAAGAATATACAGAGTATAAATGAATATTACACAGAAATATCAGAGATTTAAATTACATTTAAATACATAGCAGCGGAAAATAATACAATACACAACTAGAAAGAGATATACGGATACAAAGCTTTCCGGATATCGTTCCAGCTGTAAACCAGGATCCTGTGAATATAAATCTGCAAAACCGAAACTACTAGCTGCCCGTGTCAAAATAGGGGCACCCAGAGTTTAGGTTAAAACAATAAACTCCAGGTCAGTCATGTGACTGGTGTGAGAACTAAAACAGTTATTAATCTTTATTTTAAATCATTAGGTAAATCAAGGGACCACGCCGTATAACACGGAACGGGTTTCCTCCCAAGAATACCAGTGCATAAAACAAACAGCGCAATGCTAAATAAAGAAAAATGAAGCTGTTATAAGACCCAGGTCCCATCACACAATGTAACGCAGTCGAGGATAGGGTTTTCCCTTATAACAGCCAAAAAATGCTTGATACGTTTTAAAACAAATCATTTGATACTATTATAAGTGTATAAAACAACTTCAAATCATAAGTATCAATCATAGGCGGCATGAGCGCCCCATCCCACTATGTCGCCATATATAGGTTTACAAATAAAACCGCAAATGTCACGTATTTGGAAATTGGATTTCCGTCTATGAACCGAGGCAAAAGATAGTCCTCAACCGATTCGAGACTGCCTAGCCCGAGTCTCAGGATCAGAACGCATCGACCCTTGGAGCGACAGGGCCGGTCCACACGGAGTGGATTAAAAATGCCTGAGCACTACGTTTCGCCGCCCTTTGGGGCGTAAGCGAGCCAACTAAATGACTCCATCGGTTCGAGAACGACCGATCAATCCGAGGCGCCTCGCAACAGCAACAACCACATAAGTCAAACTCGTCAGGGCGTGTAAAACCACTGACGCCACTTCTAGCTAGGAGGAAACGCAGGCCCTCCCTGAGGTCCGTCTCCCGTTTTTGGTTCATACCTGGTGTGAAACACGCGAGGTAAACGTTACACAAAGCTATGCCACAAAGGTCGTGCTTTGATCATCACCACAAGACTTTGCTTTTCAACAGAAGCCTTGATCATTTGCATCTTAGCATGCCACACAGGCAAACCATTCTATGCAACCGATATCAGTCACACAGAATGAAATCCGATGTCAGACACACAGTCCATTTACAAGTCCGTCCTGGGTCTGAACGAAACCGGAGGCACCTAGTACCCCGCATATCCATCGATCTCCAAGTACGTCTGGACGATCACTAACTGTTTCCATCTTCTTGGGTGTACAGCCCAATCAAGATCATCAGTAATTACCCAAACGACGTGAAGACCTCCGGTCTTCGACCATCGTCTTCATCTTCGACTTATCGTCGTATCAGTTATTCAGAATGGGATAAACCCGGCCTTTCCGAATAACTCGCGTATATATTATAAAAGTGTTACACAAACACAACATACGCCTCATTCCAATTCATTAGTCACTAACCGTAAATTAATCAAGAGAATAATTTCCCAAATATTAACCCCGAAGGCCGAAACCAACATCAGATCAATATCCAGAAAACCATTCTGCTTGGCTAACCGACAGTTAGTTTCTAAATTTCACATTCATAGGGAAAGATTCCCATTAATTTTATCAAAGATAAATTCCTTGAATTTATTCTTTAATCCATTTTTGAATATCAATCCAAACTAGTCGGGATTAGCGAACCTTACCGAAGTAATCATTTGTTTTAATTTCCCAATCCCAACCTATTCATCCCATGAAGTAAAACTGGTAATACTTCATATCTAACACCACAGTGTTATCGGTAAATTCAATTACCATTTCACGTTCAAATCTAATTAAAGATTTAACTATCGCCTGGAGCAAAACTGGTGATACTCCATTTTCGATCTTTTCAATCTAATTAAAGATTCATTAAAACTCCACTCAGTTTTAATCGTTAACTGGGTTAAAGAATCAGTGTCATTTAAAACACGGTTCACGATAAACCCAAAATCACATTCATTAATTATCGGGTTAAAGAACAAGTGTTATTTAAAACACTGTTCACGATAAACCCAAAAATCAATATCAATTCAATTCCAATTAAATATTATTTAATTGGTACACTTCATTAAATCTAAATAAAAAGATTTAATCTTTTCTCAACTGGGTTCAAGGACAGTGTTAGTGAAGACACCATTCACGACAAACCCAAATCACATTCATTAATTATCGGGTTAAAGAACAAGTGTTATTTAAAACACTGTTCACGATAAACCCAAAAATCAATATCAATTCAATTCCAATTAAATATTATTTAATTGGTACACTTCATTAAATCTAAATAAAAAGATTTAATCTTTTCTCAACTGGGTTCAAGAACAGTGTTAGTGAAGACACCATTCACGACAAACCCAAATCACATTCATTAATTATCGGGTTAAAGAACAAGTGTTATTTAAAACACTGTTCACGATAAACCCAAAAATCAATATCAATTCAATTCCAATTAAATATTATTTAATTGGTACACTTCATTAAATCTAAATAAAAAGATTTAATCTTTTCTCAACTGGGTTCAAGAACAGTGTTAGTGAAGACACCATTCACGACAAACCCAAATCACATTCATTAATTATCGGGTTAAAGAACAAGTGTTATTTAAAACACTGTTCACGATAAACCCAAAAATCAATATCAATTCAATTCCAATTAAATATTATTTAATTGGTACACTTCATTAAATCTAAATAAAAAGATTTAATCTTTTCTCAACTGGGTTCAAGAACAGTGTTAGTGAAGACACCATTCACGACAAACCCAAATCCCATTTGATATTCAATATAAGGCTCTGAATAGAAAATATATCGGCTTATATTCAATATCAAATTCTACGATTAACAAATGTCGTATTGGAAATAACGATATAAATATATATCTTTCAAATTTCCGTAACAACATCCGTATAATCACAAATTCCAACATCGAAATATTCCGAAGACAGTTTCGATTCAAATCCACTCCAATGCAATCATTGGAAATTTTGGTTATTTTCAAAACCCTTTTCAAATTCAATTTATTTATTTAAAAATAAATAGAATTATAATTCTAGTTCAAAACTAGTTCATTTCGATAAAAATCTATTTTTATCTTTTCAAATAGGGAGTTTTTCATCCCAATTCTTTCTAAATCATTTCTTATGATTTTACACAAATTATTACTATTTTTAATAATTTTATCAAGGCCCGTACAGTCGATTTCCATCAATGGCCATCGAACTGCACTTACAGCGACCTTTTTCGAATTTGATTTGGACATAATTCCAAATCCAACCGTTAGATTTCAAATTTCTAATTTTCATTAGAAAGCTCTTTTCGATACGAACCCAACGGTTCCGGTTTTAGGAGAATCCGACGGTCGGATCTCCCGCAATGTCCGTTTGAAATAAATGGTCGAAATTCGCGAACTACCGCGGCGCGGCGCGTTCTATTCAGGCCATTATATTATATATATAATATATATAATATATATTTCGTCGATTCCTATTTAAAACGGATTATATAAATAGTTTTAAATTCGTTTCAAATTCTATTTCAACTTCTATTTCAATTCAAAGCCAAAATTGAATTCTTCTTTATAAATTCGTTTTAAAATTCATTTCTATTCAATTCGAATTTCAATTCAATTTGAATTCATTTCAATTCGCTTTCAATTCCATTTGAATTCGTTTTCAATTCAATTCATTTCGAAATCGTTTTCAATTCAATTCATTTCGAAATCGTTTTCAATTCATTTTGAATTCGTTTTCAATTCAATTCATTTCGAAATCGTTTTCAAAATCGATATAAATATCGTTCACGTCAAAATGGCGTCAATCTAATCAACACGGCTTCATATATTCCTTTATTTTCAAATATTCTATTTCAAATATTTCTTTTTCAAATATTTCTTTTTCAAAACTGGAATGAGGCCCAATCAATTACCATATAAAATTAATTATATGGATTTTCATACAACACATGTATATAATAGCATTGAAAATAATCAACCATCAACCAAAGTGCACTACACTGTATAAGCATCAAATATAGATATTCAACGCTTATAACAGCCTGTCAATCAATCGATCGACATATTTAATCAATCAGGATGAGTGAACTTCAAATTTCATCCTAACACCCGTGTGGGGTTTCAAACAATCAAACACATATTTTATTTGTGCAGTTAGGCGATGTGTAAAATTTATCGACCCAATCAACGTCATTCAAATAGGTGTACATAAACAAACCGTCTGGTTTGTAAATGAATATTTATTTATTCACATTCACGTTAAAAATTATATTTTTAACGATAACACATTTTATTTTAACATATGAATTTCTATTCAGTTCATTCTTTAAATAAAATGCTATTTTTATTTTTCTAACTTATTTTAGAAAATTTCGGCGGCATAACGGCACGATACTAGAAACGGGACAAGGCCTAGCCTTATCCCCGGTCTAGTGAAGGCCCACGCCATTCACACATCAATCAAATTCACTTTCGTTATGCAAACCACAAAATTTGGAGTAAGGGTCTAACCTAGCCTTACTCCTTCGCCTTATAACGGCGCACGTCTAATCCTAACCAATTTATCGATTCGATTTTTCACACCACAAACCACATTCAAACCAATATCACAATCAATAACCAAACAGCCAAACAAACAAGTCCATGGTCTGTGGACGATTGTGTCGGGTGCTACTAAACACCGTCTGCATCCTAGTATATATATATAACTAGAAAAGTAAATTGAAAGGTGAGAAATTCTCACAGATAGCTATCCTAGCTCCCCGGCTCTTCATTTGCAGAAGTCTTCGTCGCTTCGCCTTTTTGTCACCTTCGTTGCCCAAGGCCACTATATATATATAAAAATCGAATTTTTATTTCAAAGTTCAATATATAAAAATCGAATTTTTATTTCAAAGTTCAATATATAAAAATCGAATTTTTATTTCAAAGTTCAATATATAAAAATCGAATTTTTATTTCAAAGTTCAATATATAAAAATCGAATTTTTATTTTTAAAACATTCCCATATATTTTCAAAACCCTGTGATATATACATATTCACAACTTTGTGATATAGATATATTTTCAACAATGCTAATTTTTATATTTAAAAATCATTTCAAATTTATATTTTCTATTTAAAGTTTTAACCTTTTTCTAATCAGTTTTAAATACCTTTTTAAAATCAGTTTTAAATACCCTTTTTTAAAATCAGTTTTAAATACCCTTTTAAAATCAGTTTTTTTTATACTAAAAAAAAAACAGTTTTCAATACCCTAAAAAAAAACTGTTTTTAAACCTTTTTCAAAAATCAGTTCAGTTTTTAAATCCTTTTAAAAACTGTTTTTTTTTTCTTTTTTAATCCTAAAAAAAAAATCTGTTCGGTTTTTTTTTATCCTTTTAAAAACTGTTTTTCAAAATCTTCTAAAAAAACAGTTTTAAAATCTAATAAAAATCAGATTTAAATCTTCTTAAAAAAAAAACAGTTTCAAAATCTAATAAAAATCAGATTTAAATTGCTTAAAAAAAACAGTTTCTTCAGATAAAGAAAATAAATAAATAATAAAAAAAAAGTAAAATAACTTACTTTTTAACCTGCGAAGGAGGGGGGGTTTCGGCGAAGCTTCGTCGCCGGCGTCGGAGCTGCTTCGAAGGGCGGCGGCTTCAGCGTCGAGAACGGGGGCTTCGTCGATTTTTGGGTGTCGGGGTCTCGAAGGAGGGAGGGAGGGTGCTAACGCGAGGAGGGGGAGGGATGTGTCAGAGGGCGGCGGAGCGATGGAGGTCGAAGGCTGGTGGCGTGCGGTCGAGGGTTAGGTGCGATTTAATCGAGCGGTTTCCTCCCCTTTTTTTTTTTTTTTTAATAACCGGCGTTGACTTGATTTGAAGAGGAAAGGGGGTTAAGGGAAAGATTATATAATATTATATATTAATTTAATTTGTTTTCCAAAAAGCAACTTTTTCCTTCAAACTCCTATTCAACCCCAACGAATGCCGCCCCTAGCTAATTACCCCCATTCCGAACACAATGGGTTATGTATCGTAAGCTGATTCGACCGTTTGAATCAGTTTCCGTTAAATTTACATTTAAATCACTATATTGAATTTTAAACGTACATTTCAAATTACCGGGGCCACATACTAACTAGAAAAATTCCCGAAAAATATTTTCTAGCTTCGTATTGACGATACGGTCCTAACAAAACTAGTTTCGTCGAATTCTGAGGCCGTTTGAAAAATGGCCAATTTCCAGTCGATTAAAATCAACTGAAACCGGTCAAAACGCGTTTTCCTTTGCCACACTCACATATCGATTCGAAAAATTATGAAATTTGAAACCTAGCAATAACTTTACATCCCGGACCCAACAAAACTGGTTTCGTCGAAATCCGAGGTCGTTTGCAAAAATGCTATTTTTAAGGGCCTTATATATATAAAAATATATATAAATTCCACAGCGACTATTTCTAATTTTAAACTGGACATATCTTATCATTTCTAAAATGAAATCTCAGTTTGTTAACTTCGTTACAAAGATATAGTTATACAGATTCAAATATTTCTTGTTTCGTTCAATTCTGACTTATATTGAATTCTGTATATTCATTTGAAATTAGAAATCGAATTTTCGAACTACCGCGCCATTTTCAATTCCTTTTATAATTATATATAATGATTATATATTCTAACGACGACGTATATAATATATACGTCGAATTTCAATTCAAAATAAATTTCTCGTCGATATTATTTAAAATATTTCATTTTAAATAATCAAAATTCGCTAAAATTGCCAAAATAAAAATTTCAAACTGGCTCGCATTTTACGGGTTGTTACAGATTGAAATGGAAGTTGAAATTGTTTTTGAAACGAATCTAAAACTATTTATAAAATTCGTTTTGAATGGTAATCGACGAAATATATATTATATATATTATATATATAATATAATGGCCTGAATAGAACGCGCCGCGCCGCGGCAGTTCGTGAATTTCGACCATTTATTTCAAACGGACATTACGGGAGATCCGACCATCAGATTCTCCTAAAACTGGAACCATTGGGTTCGTATCGAAAAGAGCTTTCTAACGAATATTTGAAATTTGAAATCTAACGGTTGGATTTGGAGATACGTCCAAATCAAATTCGAAAAAGGTCGCTATAAGTGCAGTTCGATGGCCTCTGATGGAAATCGACTGTACGGGCCTTGATAAAATTATTAAAAATAGTAATAATTTGTGTAAAATCATAAGAAATGATTTAGAAAGGATTGGGATGAAAAACTCCGTATTTGAAAAGATAAAAATAGATTTCTATCGAAATGAACTAGTTTTGAACTAGAAATAAAATTCTATTTGTTTTTAAATAAATAAATTGAATTTGAAATGGTTTTGAAAATAACCAGAATTTCCAATGATTGCATTGGAATGGATTTGAATCGAAATTGTCTTCGGAATATTTCGATGTTGGATTTCGTGATTATACATATGTTGTTATGGAAATTTTGAAAGATATAGATATATATATCGTTATTTCCAATACAATATTTGTTAGTCGTGGAATTTGATATTGAATATAAGCCGGTATATTTTCTATTCAGAGCCTTGTGTTTAATATCAAGTTGATTTGGGTTTGTCGTGAATGGTGTCTTCATTAACACTGTTCTTGAACCCAGTTGAGAAAAGACTAAATCTTTTTTTTTAGATTTAATGAAGTGTACCAATTAAATAATATTTAATTGGAATTGAATGGATATTGATTTTTGGGTTTATCGTGAACAGTGTTTTAAATAACACTCGTTCTTTAACCCGATAATTAATGGAATGTGACTTTGGGTTTATCGTGAACCGTGTTTTAAATGACATGGATTCTTTAACCCAGTTAACGATTAAAACTAAGTGGAGTTTTAATGAATCTTTAATTAGATTGAAATGATCGAGAATGGAGTATCACCAGTTTTGCTCCAGGCGATAGTAAAATCTTTAATTAGATTTGAACGTGAAATGGTAATTATATTTACCGATAACACCGTGGTGTTAGATATGAAGTACTACCAGTTTTACTTCATGGGATGAATAGGTTGGGATTGGGAAATTAAAACAAATGATTACTTCGGTAAGGTTCGCTAATCCCGACTAGTTTGAATTGATATTCAAAAATAGATTAAAGAATAAATTTTAATGATTTATCTTGGATAAAATTAATGGGAACCTTTCCCTATGAATGTGAAATTTAGAAACTAACTGTCGGTTAGCCAAGCAGAATGGATTTCTGGATATTGATCTGATGTTGGTTTCGGCCTTCGGGGTTATTATTTAGGGAATTATTCTCTTGATTAATTTACGGTTAGTGACTGATAAATTGGAATGAGGCGTATGTTGTGTTTGTGTAACACTTATTTAAAATATACGCGAGTTATTCGGGAAGGCCGGGTTTATCCCATTCTGAATAACTGCTACGACGATAAGTCGAAGATGAAGACGGTGGTCGAAGACCGGAAGTCTTCACGTCGTTTGGGTGATTACTGATGATCTTGATTGGGCTGTACACCCAAGAAGATGGAAACAGTTGGTGATCGTCCAGACGTACTTGGAGATCGATGGATATGCGGGGTACTAGGTGCCTCCGGTTTCGTTCAGCCCCAGAACGGACTTGTAAATGGACTGTGTGTCTGACATTGGATTTTAGTCCGTGTGATTGATCTCTATTAAATATATATCTGCTTGGCGGCGGAGAATTTATTCTCTTGCTTAACGCCCTTCTCTGAGACGTACGAGCTCAGGGGTTATATATTGATGGATATCAATCGCATGGAGTGAATTGCCTGTGTGGCATGCCTAAGTGGCAAATGATCAAGGCTTCTGTTGAAAAGCAAAGTCTTGTGGTTGATGATCGAAGCACGGCCTTTGTGGCGTAGCTTTGTGTAACGTTCACTTCGCGAGTTTCACACCCGGTATGAACCAAAAACGGGAGACGGACCTCAGGGAGGGCATGCGTTTCTTTCTAGTTAGAAGTGGCGTCAGTGGTTTTACACGCCCTGACGAGTTTGACTTATGTGGTTGTTGCTGTTGCGAGGCGCCTCGGTTATATCGGTTTCGGCCGATGCATTCTGGTCGGCAGACGGACCAGACTTACACCCCATAGGGTGGGGAAACGTAGTGTTCAGGCATAATAATCCACATCGGTGTACCGGCCCTGACGATCTAAAGGCTTGCCTGCGCGCTTGCCTGTGGCTCGGGCTAGAGAGTCACAAATCGGTAGAGGATCTTGCCCCTAGCCTCGGTTCATACCATAAATGATAACCCAACTTCCAATACGACATTGCGGTTTTGATTGTAAACCTATATATGGCGACATAGTGGCATGGGACGCTCATGTCGCCTATGATTGATACTTATGATTTGAAGTTGTTTTATACACTATACACTTATAATAGTATCAAATGATTAGTTTTAAACGTATCAAGCATTCTTTGGTTGTTATAAGGGAAAACCCTATCCCCGGCTTGCGTTGCATTGTGTGATAGGACCTGGGTCTTATAACAGCTTCATTTTTCTTTATTTAGCATTGCGCTGTTTGTTTTATGCACTGGTATTCTTGGGAGGAAACCCGTTCCGTGTTATACGGCGTGGTCCCTTGATTTACCTAACTTTAAAATAAAGAATTAATAACTGTTTTAGTTCTCACACCAGTCACATGACTGACCCGGAGTTTATTGTTTTGACCTAAACTCTGGGTGCCCCTATTTTGACACGGGCAGCTAGTAGTTTTGGTTTTGCAGATTTATATTCACGAGATCCTGGTTTACAGCTGGAACGATATCCGAAAAGCTTTGTATCCGTATATCACTTTCAGTTGTGTTTTGTATATTTTTCCGCTGCTATGTAATATATTGTAATCTCTGATATTTATCAAATGTAATTTATTCATTTATACTCTGTATATTCTTGTATCTGATGGAATTGTTGTAAATACAATGAAATGTTCTTTTGTATGTGTTCTATTTTGTCATGTTCTCAAACGACAGGGCGTTTCAAACGGTCTGGGTCGGTTTAGCGACTGGTTCGGACCGAGCGAAATTCCTTTTCGTCATAGTTGGTATCAGAGCTTTGGTTTACAAAGCTCGGAGAACAAGGCACCTTAGAACCATACGAAAGAATTCATCAGATATTGGATTAGTAATATCCAATTAGAATGACTCGTTAGAGATAGGATCAGTAGTATCCTAGAACGAGTGTAAAGAGTATATTTTTCAAATGAAAACAATTCTGTTTTGAAATTTAGATCGTTTTACACGTATTTGAATAATTTATTTATATTGATTTTGGACAATTCAGTATATAAAGAATTTGCATATACGCCTTGCAAACGTATATTCAAAGTTTTAATATATTGGGTAGATATAGAATCACATTCTAGTTGCCCGGGGATGATTCTAATAATGCTGCAGCGTTACCAGTATTTATTTTCGAGTGACGAAGGTGTGATATTTATATATTTCCATCAGGTTGGTGTGAGAACCAAAACTTATATAGTTAGAACACATTGTTGTGAATTGGCATCAAAAACATGATTTTCTATATATGTATCAAATTTATGAATTTGAAACTCTAATTCACTAATTGATTGATGTTTGTGTTGTTTGTTCATTTGTTTGATAATTTTGAACCATTATGCCTAATTGAACCAAATATTGGACGGTATTGATAATTGGTCGCATTTGCTTGCATATACATATACTTACATTGAACAGGTCATAGCAAGGAGGCTAGAGCAGAGAATAAAATTTGTTTGCCCGACAAATAGGTACATGTTTACTACATAATTTACTGTTTTGTTTGGGTGATGATGATTTTATGAGCCTATTGGCTAGCCGCTTGGCTTTTTCTTTTTCTTTTTTTTTTTTGAGATTAGAAGGACCGGGGAAGCTATTTGAAATTCCCCGATGCTCCCGGTGCAGGGGAGGTTAAGGCGAAATTTTTCGAAAATTTAGGGTGTTAGCCAAATTTTTGAAAATTTGAGAATTCTCAGAAACTGAAAAGTTGGAGAATGGAAGCCAGACCGAACGTAGAGTTGATTAATCAAACCACTTTCGACTTTGTTCCTTTTCGGGGACGAAAAGTTTTAAGTGGGGGAGATTGTAATAACCCGAAAATCTGGGCCAGTTTAAAATTTTTATTTTGGCGATTATAGCGAATTTTGAATATTTAAAATGAATTATTTTAAATAATATCGACGTGAAATTTATTTTGAATATAATTCGAGCGTATATATTATATACGTCGTCGTTAGAATATAAATAATTATTTATAATTATAAATAGAATTGAAAATGGCGCGGTAGTTCGATAATTCGATTTCAAACTTCAATTGAATGTACCGGGTGCAAAACAATCCGGATTTTAGTGAAACCAAAAACAATAGGATCTAATTGGGAATATCTTTCCAACGAATCCAAAAAATCAAAATTTCATAGCGGGAATCAAAAGATATGTCCAGTTGAAAATTCTTAATAGTCGCTATGGAATTCAGGCCCTTAAAAATGGAAATTTTGCAAACGACCTCGGATTTCGATGAAACCACTTTTGTTGGATCCGTGATGTCAGGTTAATGCTAGGTTTCAAATTTCATAATTTTTCGAATCAATATGTGAGCGTGGCAAAGGAAAACGCGTTTTGACTATTTCAGTTGAATTTAATCGACTGGAAATTGGCCATTTTTCAAACCGTCTCAGAATTCGACGAAACTAGTTTTGTTAGGACCGTATCGTCAATACGATGCTAGAAAATATTTTTCGGGAATTTTTAGCGTTAGTATGTGACCCTGGTAAATTGAAATGTACGTTTAAAATTCAATATAGTAATTTAAATGTAAATTCAACGAAAACTGATTGTAACTATCGAATCAGCTTGCGATACATATCCCATTGTGTTCGGAATGGGGGTAAAACGCTAGGGACGACAGGCGGTGGGCCTCGTTTCGAGGTCGAAAATAAAAGTTTCTTTTAGGCGAAAAATAAAATAATGTAAATAATATAAAATATATATATACACCCTAGGTCAAATTGAATTGGTCAAACCCCTCATTTAATTTCCCACGGTCAAACATCAGAAACCCGCCCCCTTCCTCGATCTCGCGCCGCTCCACCCTCCACCCGACGCCGACGGTGGCGCGCCCACCACCAAGTCCTCCTCCTTGCCCGCCTTCTCTTCTCCCTCCCTTCTCCGTAGTGGAAATCGCAAACCCCCCCCCCTTCTTCGTATAGAACCGCGCCACCAGTCAACGGGGGGGGCCCGCCTCTGGCCATCCGCCACCACATCGACCCCTGCGCGCCCTTTCCTCTCCCCCTTCTCCAGCGTGAGCCCCAAGACCCACAACCCAGGAAACCAGCGCCTTCGGCCGCTGCTCCAACCACCTCGTCCGAACCAGCGTGTTGCGCCCTCCTCTGGCCACTCTCCGGTGGCTACTGGACCCTCCTTCACTTAATTTTCAATGTAAGTTTTCTTTGTTATTTTTATTTAATTCTTTCAATCGGTATTGGTTTTCTAAATTCAGTCTATATATATATATGACCTATTATAAAATCAGTTTTATAAGTAGCAAAACATTAATAGATTAAAAAATAATTTTTAATTATATAGAGATATTAGAAATATGATTTTTAATTTACGGAAGATATACAAATATAATTTTTATATAATATAGATAATAAGAATTCGATCTTTATTATGTAGGAAGTATAAAGATATGATTTTTATAAGGTAGAAGTATTAAAAATATGATCTTTGTATTTTTAAAGTAATAAAAATATGATCTTTATATTTTTAAGGTAATAAAAATATAATCTTTACTATATAGAAGATGTAGAAATATGATTTTTGCTCAAATAGGAAAAAGTATATTTTTAGAGAAAAAATAGGATTTTTGCTTTCGTGAAGTCCGGATTTTCAATATCTAAAAGTTCGGATTTTTAAAATTAGAAAAGGCGAAATTTTTAGATGTAAAAATGCGAAATCTATATTTTTGAAATGGAATTTTATCTATATTGGATAACATAGTAAAAATTTGATTTTTATATAATGTATAACGAAGTAAAAATTCAATTTTTAAAAGGTATGAAGCAATTATAAAAATATGATTTTTAAATTGAAAGTGAACAAATAAAAATGTGATTTTTATTTTAAAGGCATCAACAAATAAAAATGTGATTTTTACATATGTAGTGGCTACAGCAACGAAGATGCGATGACGATGAAGATTTCTATCAAAGAAGAGTCAAGATGATTGGATAGCTATCGGTGAGAACTTCTCACTCAAAATCTCTTTTTCTAGTTATATATATATACTAGGATGCAGACGGTGTTTAGTAGCACCCGACACCTGTCATCCACAGACCATGGATGGCTTGTTTGTTAAATTGTTTGGTTGTGTAGTTGGTTAGTTTATTTGGTTTGAATTGAATTGTTTGGTGAAATGGATTGGATTTGATTTGATTGATGTGTGAATGGCGTGGGCCTTCACTAGACCGGGGGTAAGGCTAGGCCTTGTCCCGTTTCTGGTATCGTGCCGTTATGCCGCCGAAATTTTCTAAAATAAGTTAGAAAAATAAAGATAGCATTTTATTTAATAAATGAACTGAATAGAATATTTTCATAGGTTGAATAAAATGTTTTATCGTTAAAAATATAATTTTTAACGTGAAAGTGAATAAATAAATATTTGTAAACAAATCGGCCGATTTGTTTATATACACTGATTTGACTGATATTGATTGGGTCGATAAATTTTACACATCGCCCAACTGCACAACTAAAATCTATGTTTGATTGGTTGAAACCCCACACGGGTGTTGGGATGAAATTTGAAGTTCACTCATCCTGATTGATTAAATATGTCGATCGATTGATTGACAGGCTGTTATAAGCGTTAGATATCTATATTTGATGCTTATACAGTGTAGTGCACTTTGGTTGATGGTTGATTATTTTTGAATGCTATCATATACGTGTGATGTATGAAAATCCATATAATTAATATTATATGGTGATTGATTGGGCCTCATTCCAATTTAGAAAATAAAGAATATTATAAAATAAAGGTTCATGTGTTGACTATACTCATCCGTTGAGATTAGTCATGTGTTGAACGAAATATTTGAAATAAAATGTTTGAAATAAGAAACATTTGAAATAGAAATATTTGAAATAGAATATTTGAAAATAGAAATATATGAAGCCGTGTTGATTAGATTGACGCCATTTTGACGTGATCGACATGTATATCGATTTATTCATTTTGAAACGAATATTGAATATAAAGCGATTTCGAAATGAATTGAATATAAAGCGATTTCGAAATGAATTGAATATAAAGCGATTTCGAAATGAATTGAATTGAAAACGATTTTGAAAACGATTTCGAAATGAATTGAATTGAAAGCGAATTGAATTGAATTCAAATTGAATTGAAATTTGAATTGAATAGAAATGAATTTTAAAACGAATTTATAAAGAAGAATTGAATTTTGCTTTGGATTGAAATGGAAGTTGAAATTGTTTTTGAAACGAATCTAAAACTATTTATAAAATTCGTTTTGAATGGTAATCGATGAAATATATATTATATATATTATATATATAATATAATGGCCTGAATAGAACGCGCCGCGCCGCGGCAGTTCGTGAATTTCGACCATTTATTTCAAACGGACATTACGGGAGATCCGACCGTCGGATTCTCCTAAAACCGGAACCGTTGGGTTCGTATCGAAAAGAGCTTTCTAACGAATATTTGAAATTTGAAATCTAACGGTTGGATTTGGAGATACGTCCAAATCAAATTCGAAAAAGGTCGCTATAAGTGCAGTTCGATGGCCGTTGATGGAAGTCGACTGTACGGGCCTTGATAAAATTATTAAAAATAGTAATAATTTGGGTAAAATCATAAGAAATGATTTAGAAAGGATTGGGATGAAAAACTCCATATTTGAAAAGATAAAAATAGATTTCTATCGAAATGAACTAGTTTTGAACTAGAAATAAAATTCTATTTGTTTTTAAATAAATAAATTGAATTTGAAATGGTTTTGAAAATAACCAGAATTTCCAATGATTGCATTGGAATGGATTTGAATCGAAATTGTCTTCAGAATATTTCGATGTTGGATTTCGTGATTATACATATGTTGTTATGGAAATTTTGAAAGATATAGATATATATATCGTTATTTCCAATACGATATTTGTTAGTCGTGGAATTTGATATTGAATATAAGCCGGTATATTTTCTATTCAGAGCCTTGTGTTTAATATCAAGTTGATTTGGGTTTGTCGTGAATGGTGTCTTCATTAACACTGTTCTTGAACCCAGTTGAGAAAAGATTAAATCTTTTTATTTAGATTTAATGAAGTGTACCAATTAAATAATATTTAATTGGAATTGAATGGATATTGATTTTTGGGTTTATCGTGAACAGTGTTTTAAATAACATTCGTTCTTTAACCCGATAATTAATGGAATGTGACTTTGGGTTTATCGTGAACCGTGTTTTAAATGACATGGATTCTTTAACCCAGTTAACGATTAAAACTAGGTGGAGTTTTAATGAATCTTTAATTAGATTGAAATGATCGAGAATGGAGTATCACCAGTTTTGCTCCAGGCGATAGTTAAATCTTTAATTAGATTTGAACGTGAAATGGTAATCGTATTTACCGATAACACCATGGTGTTAGATATGAAGTACTACCAGTTTTACTTCATGGGATGAATAGGTTGGGATTGGGAAATTAAAACAAATGATTACTTCGGTAAGGTTCGCTAATCCCGACTAGTTTGAATTGATATTCAAAAATAGATTAAAGAATAAATTTTAATGATTTATCTTGGATAAAATTAATGGGAACCTTTCCCTATGAATGTGAAATTTAGAAACTAACTGTCGGTTAGCCAAGCAGAATGGTTTTCTGGATATTGATCTGATGTTGGTTTCGGCCTTCAGGGTTATTATTTGGGGAATTATTCTCTTGATTAATTTACGGTTAGTGACTGATAAATTGGAATGAGGCGTATGTTGTGTTTGTGTAACACTTATTTAAAATATACGCGAGTTATTCGGGAAGGCCGGGTTTATCCCATTCTGAATAACTGCTACGACGATAAGTCGAAGATGAAGACGGTGGTCGAAGACCGGAAGTCTTCACGTCGTTTGGGTGATTACTGATGATCTTGATTGGGCTGTACACCCAAGAAGATGGAAACAGTTGGTGATCGTCCAGACGTACTTGGAGATCGATGGATATGCGGGGTACTAGGTGCCTCCGGTTTCGTTCAGCCCCAGAACGGACTTGTAAATGGACTGTGTGTCTGACATTGGATTTTAGTCCGTGTGATTGATCTCTATTAAATATATATCTGCTTGGCGGCGGAGAATTTATTCTCTTGCTTAACGCCCTTCTCTGAGACGTACGAGCTCAGGGGTTATATATTGATGGATATCAATCGCATGGAGTGAATTTCCTGTGTGGCATGCCTAAGTGGCAAATGATCAAGGCTTCTGTTGAAAAGCAAAGTCTTGTGGTTGATGATCGAAGCACGGCCTTTGTGGCGTAGCTTTGTGTAACGTTCACTTCGCGAGTTTCACACCCGGTATGAACCAAAAACGGGAGACGGACCTCAGGGAGGGCATGCGTTTCTTTCTAGTTAGAAGTGGCGTCAGTGGTTTTACACGCCCTGACGAGTTTGACTTATGTGGTTGTTGTTGTTGCGAGGCGCCTCGGTTATATCGGTTTCGGCCGATGCATTCTGGTCGGCAGACGGACCAGACTTACACCCCATAGGGTGGGGAAACGCAGTGTTCAGGCATAATAATCCACCTCGGTGGACCGGCCCTGACGATCTAAAGGCTTGCCTGCGCGCTTGCCTGTGGCTCGGGCTAGAGAGTCACAAATCGGTAGAGGATCTTGCCCCTAGCCTCGGTTCATACCATAAATGATAACCTAACTTCCAATACGACATTGCGGTTTTGATTGTAAACCTATATATGGCGACATAGTGGCATGGGACGCTCATGTCGCCTATGATTGATACTTATGATTTGAAGTTGTTTTATACACTATACACTTATAATAGTATCAAATGATTAGTTTTAAACGTATCAAGCATTCTTTGGTTGTTATAAGGGAAAACCCTATCCCCCGGCTTGCGTTGCATTGTGTGATAGGACCTGGGTCTTATAACAGCTTCATTTTTCTTTATTTAGCATTGCGCTGTTTGTTTTATGCACTGGTATTCTTGGGAGGAAACCCGTTCCGTGTTATACGGCGTGGTCCCTTGATTTACCTAACTTTAAAATAAAGAATTAATAACTGTTTTAGTTCTCACACCAGTCACATGACTGACCCGGAGTTTATTGTTTTGACCTAAACTCTGGGTGCCCCTATTTTGACACGGGCAGCTAGTAGTTTTGGTTTTGCAGATTTATATTCACAAGATCCTGGTTTACAGCTGGAACGATATCCGGAAAGCTTTGTATCCGTATATCACTTTCTGTTGTGTTTTGTATATTTTTCCGCTGCTGTGTAATATATTGTAATCTCTGATATTTATCAAATGTAATTTATTCATTTATACTCTGTATATTCTTGTATCTGATGGAATTGTTGTAAATACAATGAAATGTTCTTTTGTATGTGTTCTATTTTGTCATGTTCTCAAACGACAGGGCGTTTCGAACGGTCTGGGTCGGTTTAGCGACTGGTTCGGACCGAGCGAAATTCCTTTTCGTCACAAATGGCCATTTTCAAGTCGATCGGAATTGAGTGAAATTGTCAAAACACATTTTTTTTTGCCACGCTCACATATTGATTCCAAAAATTATGAAAATTGGAACCCTGCAATAATTTGACATTCCGGATCCAACAAAAGTGGTTTTGCCGAAAACGGAGGTCGTTTGCAAAATGGCTATTTATACGGACCATATATTATATTAAATTTCATAGCGTCCTTTTTGAAAATTCAACTGACCATAACTTTTGATTCCCGCTATGAAATTTCAATTTTTCAGATTCGTTGGAAAGATATTCTTAAACAGATTTAAATATTTTTGGTTTCACCAAAATTCGATATATTTTGCATCCTGTACAGTCAGTCAAAGTTTGAATTCAAATTTTCAAACTACCGCGCCATTTCTAACTCCTTTTAAAATGAAAATAAATATATTCATTCGAACTTCGATTTAAATAAATTTTTAATCGTTATTATTTTAACTATTCAAAATTCAGCAAAATAGCTAAAATAAAAAATTTCAATTGGTTCTGATTTTCCGGGTTGTTACAATGTCGTCGATTCCGGGAAGGTTTCCACTACAATTAATTGTTAACCTCGTGTCTTTGTGTCATTTATTACTATTTATAAATACATTAACGTAACATATATATATATATATATATATATATATATATACAAACAAATTCTTAAGAGGACATTTGAAATTCAAATTACTACTTTCCTAAATTAATCGTATATACTACGCATTTATTATACGTTAATTATGTTATTTAATATGTATGGAAATAATAGATATCCTAAATTAAACGTATACTAAACGTGCGAATATAACGTTTATAAACTATTGAAATGTCAATCTCTAACCAAAGAAAGACATACAATTTAATTTCCCACATTTGACGAATCAAGTACAAGACATGTATATAAACATATAACTAAATAGGAAACAAACAATAATAACATATAAAACTTGTATCCTAGGCTTGACTGATTGCTACAACAAAAGATAACAATTGTGAAATGCATCCAAACACACACACACACACACACACACACATATATATATATATATATATAATTATTATTTTATGGTTCGAATCCACTTTTGAATACATTTATGTGTAAAATATTAATATTTGAACATTGTATAAATAAATACGTTCAAATAATCTATTTATAAAAATTGATATTTAAACCTATTTTGATTCACAAAACATCCAAATTCTTAATGTTTGACAATAAACAGTACATGAAAACCACAACATATGAAATATGGATTTGACAAAATAATAATTATACAATACAACTCTGTCATCTTTTTCATTTCTTTAACAACCACAAACCACAAATTTACATAGATTGCTCATTTTTGCAAATAAACATAAAAGAGAGGAATTTACTACGCCATAGACGGCCTACTACAGCACCAGAGAAGTGATGCATTTACTGTCAAAAAATGTTGCTATAGGCAAAAAATGACTAAAGGCAACACTTTTTCGGTGTTGCATTTTGCAGCGTTGCCCTAGAGTTAAAGGCAACATCTTTACGATCCAATGGCGCAACATTTTCCTGATGTGGACAGAGATACTAATTTTACTTAAAAGTGGGCCCCACATTAATCTATAGTAACACGTTTACCATCTAGTGACAACACTTACCTAGTTTATCACAACATTTATCATCGCATAATTCAACATTTATTATCACCTACTGCAACATGTTGTTGAATATAATAATATTTATTGAATAATGTAATTTTGACACAATTAGATATTCAAACACAATATTTTATTTAAATAAATATTTTATTTTAACATTTCAAATAGTACAAATTTTCCAACTCCACTTTTGTACATTCACTAGTATATTACATAGTTATTCATATTTACATACATTCCGCACTGGATTGTCACTCGATTCACTCATATACAAACTCAATTACCCTCTCTGTCACACACAGTCTTCAACATTTCTGCTTGCACACATACATTTGTGCTGCCATTACATTATGCCTCCTACACCAAACCATACACAAAAACCATATTTCTAAACTAGTCCACCTCCTCAAACAAATCTGCACAGCAAATACTTTAGAGAGCCATTTTAAAAGGTACAATTATCCGTGCATATATAACATATAATACAGTTTAACTAATATAAACCTACAAAACATCATTTGCGGGTGAACCCAAACAAATACCTTCATATATAACGGATTATTGTATTTCAATTAATATGCATACAAACCTCAAATATAACTGGTATTATTGATCAATAGTAAATGCTGCGAATGCTCAGATACATTTCAAATCTAAACTATACCGCACACCCAAGAAGAAACGGTGCAATTGCGATCACTGAAGGAATGCCAATTATTGGGTAAGTAGCAAAGGCATCGAAAAGAGGAGGAAATATTTTGATGCCTATGGTAAAGAAAGGATAATATAGGTATCCTTTAAGACCAGTTACGAGACTCCATTGCTTTGCACTATAGTCTAGATATGGGTGTTGCATGCGGTTGGTAATAAATAGAAATGAAGCAAGCCCATCATAAACGAAGATCTCTGAGAAGAAAATTGCAACAATCTCGGTATTGTGGAAAATTAATACTAAATTTTAGACCATAAGGCGGTAAAACATTACAATATGTACATTATTTAGTTATTGGAAAATAATAATACACATGAATAGCTTCAAGGATTCAACGGTTCTCACAGGTAAATTCATAATTAAGCCAAGACCAAGCTATACAGAAATCGGCTTCACTTTTGAAAGAGATGCATCAGAGTACTTCAAAAGTAAGCAAGCTAAAAACATGATTAGCCTTTTTATTTCAAGTACAGTACCACGAAGGAACTATTTATACATAATAAACTGATCCATGTTGAAGTACTAATGTTAACAATTATGGAATATACTTACATACCAGCAAAGGTACTCATATATGGAATACAGCCTTTTTAAAATGTGGAGAGATAACAATTATGTGTTTCAAAATGCGCGAAAAATAAAAAGAAATGGTAACAACTAAATGAAAGCAACTTCATCTTACAAAAATGGAAGGAGGCATAATTGGGTCTTGGAAAAATCTATTTGCAAGTGCAGGCACTGGAAGACTGCTTTGCATTCCTAGAAACAGGAGAAAACTATGCAAAATATTATGCTTGAGCAAATGATATTCCATGTAGGACTTAAATATTCAAATTTGAAGTGATTATTTGCAATTAGAAGCCTGAATCCTAAGCATAAACAAAAATATCGTCAAGTATGTCACAACCAAAAGCGATGAATTCCAGGCAACACAACTGGATATACGTCGTTCCCCACATTACCACATTCAGAATTACCGCGATCCTTTAAAAATCTAGGCAACACAGCTAAATATACATTATCAAAATGACAACGGTCATGAGGTAAAACACAGGATAAAATCGAAGTGGATAAAGAGGTATTACCATGAATCGTAAGACCATAGAGAGGGTCGACTTCTAAAGCGTCGCAGCCTGGGCACCAAGACAAGATAATACAGGAATCTTCAAAGTAGCAACATTGGAAATTGCACCTGATTCCAGTAGTGACGAAGATGTATGAGGATAATTTGGGTGACAAGTTACTCTATAAAAGGCCTACATGATATCTTCATTAGGTGGTGGAAAAATTTGTCATTGTTCTTCATTATCTTTCTCCTCAAATTGTTTAGCCATTAGATATTCTCTACCCATTTCTCAATAAGGTTATTGATTCAAGTTGTGTTTGTTCAACGATAGTTGAGATCGGTTGTAAACAATATTTTGGTGAATCAATAAAGAGGGTGGTTGGGTGGAATATCGTGTGTTCATATTTCCGATATTTTTTTGTGTTGTTGTTTGTTATTCAATCACATTCATCTTCAAGTGATTGGCTGAAAAAGATTCATTTTGTTTTTGGGTGTTTTATCAAAACCTCCGCTGAGCACAAAATCCCAACAGTTGGTATTAGAGCTCAGATCACCGCATAGCTTGGAGTGTTTGTTGGATTGAAAAAAAAAATTGATTTTTTGTTTGAAAAAAATTGATTTTTTTGATGTCGGAGATGATGACGTTGTCGAAGATGGCTATTTTGAATGGGAGGAATTGGGTATATGGAAGCCCAAGATGGAGGACGTTCTATATCTCAATGATTTGCATGATCCCATTGATGGAAATGGGGAGAAGCCCTCGAATATGGATGAGGGAAAGTGGAAGAAAATGGACAAAAAGGCGATTGCGTTGATTCGCAATATGTGGATGATTCTGTGTTCCAACATGTGGCTAGTTATGAATCCGCAAAGGCGTTGTGGAACAAATTAGTATCACTGTATGAGTCAAAGAGTGCTACAAGCAAGGCTTTTTTGGTTCGAAAGTTGGTGCAACTTCGATTGGATGAGGAGAAGTCTGTTGCAGAGCATTCGAACGAGTTTCAAGATGTCATCAATCAATTGGCAAACATGAAGGTCAATTTTAATGATGAGTTGCACGCTCTTTTGTTGATGAGTTCTCTTTCGGAAAGCTGGGAGACTTTGGTTGTTTCATTGAGTAATTCCAATGCTAATGGAACTATCTCTTTGAAAACGATTCGAAGCAGTCTTTTGAATGAGGAGCTAAGGAGAAAAGGGTCAGAGTTGAAATCGGTTCAAACTGAGGCGATTGTAACAAGGGACTCAGGTAAAGATACGAGGAAGAAGAAATGTGCTATCTTTTGTCATTATTGTGGTAAGAAAGGCCACAAGCGCAATGATTGCTATTCATATATACGAGATATGAAGAAGAAGAAGGCGCAAGGTGATAATAATAGTGATTTGGCACAAGCAGTCCTTGTTGAAGGTACTGAAAGCGATTCTTCATGTGATGTACTATTTAGTGTTGTGGATCCTTGGAAGATGGATTCAGGAGCCAGTTTTCACATATGTCGAGATGTGAAAAGTTTTTCTTCGTATGAGAAGAGTGTTGGCATGATAAAGACGGCCAATGGAGTAGAGCTACCAATTTGTGGAGTTGGAGCTGTTAGGTTTCAGATGCATGATGGAGTGGAGAGAGAAGTTGCCGGTGTGAGGCACATACTCACTTGTTCGCATAACCTCATATCTCTCGGTCAGTTAGATCGCCGTGGTTGCACTTATGAGACTCGAGGTGGAGTTTTGAGAGTGAAGAAGGGTGGTCGTGTGATGATGCGAGGAGTTTTGGAGGAGGGAAACCTATATAGTTTGGTCGGTTCAGTGGTCAACAGTGGAAGGCGGGTGACGATTGAAGAACCTAGTCCACAGCAAGGAGGAGAGGTTAATATGGTCACTGCTGATGGTCCTAACGTGGAGAATCGTGGTATCGACAAGGGTCTAAATGTTGATGATGCTCGAGGGATCCCAGAGATGAAGAGATCATGTCAAGCGGAAGACGGATGTCGAGTTGTGAAATCCACAAAGACAAGATGGAGGTCTTTGTGGTATTACAAACGCTTTTGAAGATCGCTATTGGCGTGGTGCACGATGAGGGAGGTGCACCATTTGTGGGCGATGGTGGAGGTTTGTAATGATGTTAATTGAGAAAAGAAGGTTGAAAGTGAGAGCTAAGTTGGCTAGTGTTGAGTGGAGGAGATGTTGTGATTTGGTATCAAGGTGGAGTGTTGAGATTTGTGATATGCAAATCACAAAATTGTAGGCAACAAATTTTCTATGTGGATCCATTTTTGGTGGAGATATTTGTTGCTACTTTTGTGGGATATTTGAAAATGAAGGCAAGGATTATTTGGTGCTTATCCAAATAGATATATTTGAGATATATGAGGATATATTTGAGATATATGAGGATAATTTGGGTGACAAGTTACTCTATAAAAGGCCTACATGATATCTTCATTAGGTGGTGGAAAATTTTGCCATTTTTCTTCATTATCTTTCTCCTCAAATTGTTTAGCCATTAGATATTCTCTACCTATTTCTCAATAAGGTTATTGATTCAAGTTGTGTCAGTTTAACGATAGTTGAGATCGGTTGTAAACAATATTTTGGTGAATCAATAAAGAGGGTGGCTGGGTGGAATATCGTGTGTTCATATTTCCGATATTTTTTTGTGTTGTTGTTTGTTATTCAATCACATTCATCTTCAAGTGATTGGGTGAAAAAGATTCATTTTGTTTTTGGGTGTTTTGTCAAAACTTCCGCTGCGCACAAAACCCCAACAGAACTATAGGATAAGCGAGCTTTATCCTTCAGGTTTTTCTACATCGATTGAAATGAGGATCAGAGGAGTGCGAGTGATGAAGCGATTTGTTTAAGAGGGCAGAACCCTAGTTTTCGATCGGCTATTAAAATGGAAGCCGACGGTATTTTTCTCAACTGAAAAAAGGCATGATTTATGTTTCAGCCGGAAAATGAAAATTTGGAGGCAAAGGAGCTGAGGGAGTGTAGGAAAATCTGATTGACGCGGACTGGTAACGTAGGCCATTGGATCGTATTCATGCGGATTGATAATTTTATTTACGCGACTACTACAACATCGTTTTGATATCTATGCTAACACCTTGAAACGTGTGTTGCAATAGACAAAAATCCGCATAGCTATCGTTACATTGTAGCTAGCAACACATTATATTTTCATTGCAGTAAGCCACCTATGGCGTAGTTTTGGGTGATTTTCTTTTTTTAATATTTTCATAGAAATCCCAAATCCTCATAGGCATACAGATCCAAATCAATACTACTAAATAAAATAATAGCTAACATAAGTGTTCATAATGATTTAACTATATGGAAATGACACAGATTGATGTTTACCCTATCAGATCAGAAAAGCTTGCAAGAACGAACACGAATGTGCACTCCAATCTCTTGGAAATCTATATATAAGAATTAAAAAGATAGAATTCTTACATATATAAATCCTATGATTTCAGATTCAGATTCTATATTAAATCCTAAAAGAAAGAAAAAATTACACTACACCAAAAAGCAGTTTTAACTACTAGACATATGATACGGTTGTTAGCCGTATGAAATATAGTACGACTATAACCCATATTAACGCTTGTTGATACGGTTATGAAAAGCTTTCCTGCCGAATAATCCGCTCTCCCTCTCATTTAGGCATGGATCATAGCCGTATCAAATTTGACATGGCTAATAGTCATATCCAATCTAGTGTCTAATCTTGGTGCACACAAAAACCGTCATATCCCTCTTAGTTTCCCCCGCCTATCTTTATTCCTTAAATCACTTTTCATTTTCTAGGGAAAACAAACCGATGATGAAAAAAGAAAATGGCGGCAGCTTCCAACACCGACTCTCAATGGCAACCTTCGGCAACCTCCAGCATTAACCCCCAACAACAGTCGCAGCACCAACATGCACAACGTCCAACAACTCGTCGGCAATCTTCAGCACCTCGTCGCCAACCTCCAATACCAACCTTCATCACCTCATCGCCACCCTACCGTCGTCATTAGAGCACCAAGGTGAGATTTTGAATAGTTATATTTATCTATTCTCTTTTGGTTGTGAACTTTAATTTTATTTAGGTGTAAACAATTGTTTGGCAATTGGAACCACTGATGCTTGAACATAAGTAAGTGTTTAGTTGGATGTGTCGTCTTGTGGGCTGGTTGTTGGGTTTGCGGTGAGTGTCTAGTTGCATGTGTCGTCTTGTGAGCTGGAGGCAGTGTCTTTACATGATTATTAGATTTCAATACTGTTTGATCAATGAAATCTATCTACATCGAGCTCATAATATTCAAACTTCCAGCATCATGCTCATAACCAACTGAGTCCCAGTTCAATTTGGTGATGAAGCTAGTGTTGTCATGTACCATACATGTATAACTTGTTTGATCATAGAGGTATAACTTGAATTTATCTCCTGATAATTTGATTAAATTGTATAACTTGTGTCTTATAAATAGGTATCATGGTAGATAACAAAGTCTGTCATCCTAGGAACTACAATTTCTACTTGTGCTCTCAAGCAGGGATGACTGAGCTCTTAACCGACACCATATCAGGATGGAATGAGCGAGTCTGGTTCAATCAGGTGATGAATGTAGAGTTGTTATGTACCACAGAAGTATAACTTGTTTAATCATAGAGGTACAACTTGAATTATCTCTTGATAACATTTGATTAAATTGTATAACATGTGTCTTATAAATAAGTATTGTGGTAGATAACAAAGTCTATCATCCATGGAACTATGATTTCTACGTGTGCTCTCATGTAAGGATGAGACACAACTAATAATTTCCAAAAGATCAAAATTTCCAAAGGTGGGTTCGTTACACAAGTTATTATTTGTGCAACAAACAACACCTTTGGAAATTGTGATCTTTTCGAAATTATTATGTATGCTTGTGGTACTAAGGGAGTCGTTCGCAGTAGTAAGAACGTCTTCCGAGTTGGTGGGATAAGGCTAGTCAAAAAGGGCGCTTTGATTACTCTAATCCTACCAACTTCTCCTATTGTTGTCGGACAGTGCTACAGGAACCAAAATTAAGCCTCATCCTAGCTTGAAAAGGGAGCACCGTTACTGTAGGTATGTTAGACACTTTATACATGAATTTATGCTTTACGTTACTTTTGATAGTTGTTGGTCACCTTGTTTACTATGAACTCATACTATGATACACTTGATAACAGTTGGTATCACTTGCTATGATAATCATGAACTTAGACTTGATAATTTTGAACCTAAGTTCATTTACATAATGATGTGCATACATTTTTTCCCTATGACCTTCGTTTTTTGTTGTTGTCCATTTTGTTTTGTAATTAGACTAGGACTGTTTGCTTTGCCATGCCATGAATAATATGCAGATTGGTTGAACCTTGCATGTTCGTGTGCACTTAATTTTTTCAACCTTGTTCACTGACTTGTACAGCTGCATGTTTGTGTGCACTTCATTATTCCAACCTATTTGCAACCCAAGTATCATGAGTAACGTGGGAAATTGACGGTATATTGATGTTTTGGTTGATACTAACAGGTGCAAGCAAACACTTTGATAATTGATAGAGATCCAAAGGTGTAACACCCCATATTTTAATACACAATAATTATATAAAAAAGATAATAAAATGAATATTTAATAAAATATTCAAAATTGAGTGAAATCGACTTCACAGTTGTGTCTGTTACGAAACTCTAATTTAAATAAACTTTTGATTTCCGTAAACCGGACTAAGTATGAGCAAGTTATAATCAAAAGAAGTTCGAACTAAATCAAACAATTAAATAATTAATTAACTCAGAAATGCAACAGTAACAGGGAAACCCCACCCTACACGGGTCGACCCCTAAGTCGATCCTAGGGTCGACTCTAGTGTCGACCAAGGTAGTAGGTTGGTCGACCAACCTTCGACATGGCAACATGAATGAACCTAGACTGTTTTTCTAGTTTTATTCTTACGCTGACTCAGTAGTAATGTGCATTCTACGATTTGATTTTAAAACCTAAGATTCTATGGTTTATATTATCCTAGCACACCTTTATATATAGACATGCAACCCACACTATTTATCCTACTCAAACTTTTCTTTATTTTCTTCCTCCCCAAAGTTATGTTCTGAAATAAAATAAGAAAAGGGTTAGGGTGTTGTCAAAATATAGATTGAAAGAATAATTCTTCTTCTATAACTATTTGAAAGGCCTTTTTTGGCTCTAATACATATCTTTGTAAGCTCAATGTTATCTTTAAATCTGCAGTTTTAAAAAGGATTTTGACAGTAAATATGTTGGGTTTAAAAAGTATTAGTGTTTATAAGTTAATATGTTATTGTTCTTTTAATTACTATCCATTACTTATTCATTTTCAGTTATTACCTGTTTATATGTACATTTTTCTTCCTATCCCCTTTCTGTCTTAGTTTTATTTACAGTCTTATTATGCCTATTTGTTAAGTTTTGAGTTTGTATCTATTTTCTCCTTTTTTTTCTTTTTTTTTGTGCTGAGCCTAGGCTATTTCCGTTTGAATTGCGTAAAATTGGGATAAATTGGAATATTATGTAATGGCAATAAAAAGGAGATTTAGGTAAATTGGAATTTGAGAACCACTAACTATATAATTGGGATAATTATAAAGGAAGACTATGCAAATATGTTAATCTGAATAGGTTGCACTAAATTCTATTTTAAGTATACATGTCATGGGAAAATATGTGAATGAGATGTAAATTAAGTAATATATTTTTCTATAATCTATAAACATCTGAGCAGGTGCCTGTATGATTTGGGGAAGGGTTGTTACATTTAATATGAAATATTATCTACAAACGTAGAATATAACATAGGGTTATGATTTTTATGTTTATTGTCATGACTCAAAAGGGATATGATTTTTATGGTTTTGTACTTGTACTCTGACGGTTTATGTTTTTACGAGCAAGAAGTTTTATGACAGTTCAACTTTGTTCTATGTTTATTGTCATGATTCATTAGGGATATGATTTTTATAGTTTTGTACTTGTATTCTAACGGTTTATGTTCCTACAAGACAAATGTTTTATGACTCTGACTCTATGGTATTTGAAAATGTAATGATGTACTTGATTTGATTAATAAAAGTTTGAAAAAATTTCTGCTACATTTTACATTCATTCATGTGAATTTAGTCTCTATGTTATTACTTTATACCTATTGCGCTTCACGGAACTTACTGCATACTCATATAGGTGACTTTAAGAGATGTAGGGTGCCACAGAAGGAGGTTATTTGCGAGGCAATAGAAAAAACACAGGTCGACCTTCTTGTTGTTGGAAGTCGTGAGTTATTAAAAGGTGCTTGTGTGTACTTCATTTTCTAAGCCTTGTTTACTGACTTGTGCCGCTGCATATTAACTTAAATACATGTATTATTGTGGGTATATAAAGCTAGTGTGGGAAAACCATTTGCCTTCATATAATATGTGCTTAAATAAGATGTATTACTGATCTTGATCATGTGTTAAATAAGATGTTTTATTGTTCTTGATAACGTGTTAAATATGATGTTTTATTGCTATTGATCATGTATTATAGTATTATCGTTTGGTACGTCTCAAAGTGATTATATATATAGGCAGCAGAGCAATTAATTATGGCTCTGAATCGTATCTGACAGATCAGTTAGATACGGCCATATGTCGTATCTATTGAGAAAGTTAGGCAAAATTTAAAGTTGTATCTAATCAATAAATCTGCAATTTTTAGCTACAGATAAGGGTCGTATTAAACATCGTTCGAAACGGCTATTAGACGTAGCTAAATTACATTTATGGTGTAGTGTTAGGAATGGATTGAGGGATTTAAAGAAGAAAACCTAATATATATTTCTCTAGAATCAATGGCAGAGTGAAGGCTAGGGAGAAGGAGAAGATTAGGTTTAGAGCTAGGATTTGGAGTGTTATTTATAGTTGTGTGTGTGATTAATAGTCATAGGATTATTCAGACTTAATCTCAGCTGTTAAATATATAAATAAACAATCAAAAACCTAGCCCAAACCAAGTTTAGTGGGCACTGGCCGACCCAAGTAGTTGACACCCTCTCTAGGAGGGCAGTCAACCCGTTGGTGTTAAATTCGACCAGTGGCCCTACTCGATTGCTGGAAAGATTTTATTATTAAAATGTTTCTATTTGTATTAATTCCTTTCCTTTTATTACATATTCTTGTCCCCTCTTATATGCATATATACACACACATGTTTGAATTTGATGGAATATTCCAATCAATCATTACATATATGTTTATATTTTTAATTCAAAATTCAAACGTTTGTGTATATATTATTTATGCACAACACAACTTAAGGTGAATTCATCATACGGACTCCGTTTTCGACATATTATATATGAAAACAGATCAGAACCTCGCCATGAATACTAATATTTTAGTGGCTAAATTCCTAATTCTACAAAATTCCATTTTTCAACTTGACAATATTTAAATGTTTAATTTAGCTTATTATTGTTTATTAATTTTCTTGTCTAATTAATTTATTTTTACGGGGTATTACAATTACAAAATTATATTTGTTAACTTTTGTTCCTCAAGTCATAATCCAAAAATTAATATTTCACAAATATTAATCACTTTAATTTATTTATAGCGATTATAAACTTAAACGGTTTGATCAAAAGAGAAACATCGTTTTGGTTGTATAACTCATTAGGTATAAATTCAATTTACGGTTAATATCAAACTATTTGAATATTATAGTTTACACATTAGTTAGCAAATGATATGACATTTCGATCAAATTTAGCATTTTATTGGTTTAGACAAAATGCAAATTTATTTTTTAAGCATTAACCGGTTATGACATTTCGTTGCACTGATTCTCTTTGACAAAACTATATTATTTTGGACTTAAAGAAGTTCGATATGGTAAAAATTCTAGTATCATCTATATTCAATCCAAACTGTAAAATCTTTAGTTCAGAAAAGAAATTTATTATTAACCAAAATGCTTAGTCAAAGACTTTAACTTTGAGTTGGCTTCACTTGATCATGATCCTGACCTTAAATAACCAAGGACACGGACCATCTCTTGAATAGTGCTTCACTTTTAATACTCTCACTCGACCTATTAATAGTCGCTTGATGGACGTCATATAATGAGTCAAACATAATTAAAGTAGAGATTTCATATTGAAGATCAATGGTATTTTCAAATCGAGAGAATTAACTAAATCAACCACATCGATATTTTATGTTTGACCTTAGTTATGTTAACCAATGGAAAGCCAGCGAGTGAGTCGTTCCATATTTATCCAATAAATATCAGTGCTTAACATCTTAATGTCCCCAAGAGTCACGAGTAGACTTCCCAACATTTCGGGAATGTTACATACTTTTGTCTCACTGGAAACATTGATATTCAATCTTGATGCTTTTTTATTGAAAGGCAAGTGAAAATTTTTATTCACTACTTCAAGAGTTACAACCAAAAAATGCAACAAAACAATACATGCTCTTCAAAATTTATAGCCTAAGAATTCCAAAAATCAGTCCTCATAAATAAGAAAAACAGTAGTGTTCAGATATCACCATCCTACAAAAGCCATTGACATGTATACATTAACAACAACACCGAGCTTGTACCTCATGTAACCAAGACTGCAGTAGGAAAGAACCAAACTCCACTGCAGGCATCATATAAACCAATGTGTTGCCAGAAAAATTCACAAAACCTCAAAGTAAACAAAATCATTTGAATTGCAGAGGTCCAAACATGGAAATGGGATTGCTTCTCGTGTGTCTTCCAGATTTCCTTGAATTGGTTAATGGCATAACATCCTCAGGGTTAAAGTTCAACCCATCATTCAAATCATCGTCAAAATGTTTCTTTTCCTTTTTACCTTTAAATGACCAGGAATAGGGTGAGATTGCAGCAGTACAAGTAGATAAAGGGGCTGACAATGTATTATGAGAGGTAGGAGAAAGATTGACTGAAGGTAGAACCCATTAGAATAGATGAAGTTGATGGCATTGATGAGGTAGAACCCAATTCAACATGTGCAGAATTATTTTGAGTATTAATCATTCCTTCAATATCACTAAATAAATTTCCCAGCATAGAATCGTCACATGCATCGGTAGTATAGGTGTTCAAGCAATTATGATCTCAAGTGTCAACCTCCTTTCCATGAATAGAAACGTTATCAACTAAATTATCCTGACTTGAAGCTACATCCTCCCTCTCAATATTAACACCAATATTATTCTCGACTTCGAAGTTAACATGAGTTGGTTGTTCAGCTAACACTGCTTCATCATACTTATTGCTCTCTTCATTATTACCAGAAGAAAGAGCTTCAAAAGGGTTCTCAGTTACCATACCATCCTTAGAGATAACATGTCCGTTGTTATTACTTACCCCATTCTTTTTCCAATATTTTTTCCTTTTGTGTTGACTGTAGCCCAGTTATTTTGAGAAACAAAAGTAGAAGCCTTCTTATAATTTTGATCGGCAGGAGCATGATTCCTAACATTAGTAACATTCTGCTCTTGCCCCTGAGAATCCATTGTTGCCTTCGAATTAAGATCACAATTATTGGTGTCATGGCCAAAAACTTTACATGAGATACGAATACGAGGTCGCAAATCATATGTTAACTTGACAAATGGACAATTATCTCCTAGTCCATCTACCACTATTTTTTCTAGTAATTAAAATTCAGCCGAGACCTCAATAAATGCTTTAGCATATCGAAACCGCTGCAATTTTTCTGTGCTGCTATCAAAACATATAAGCTTCCCAACGTGACAAGCAAGCCAATTAATCCCCAAAAGGGTCCAAAGTATACTAGGAATTCTATAGAAATGAACCCACACCGGCACTTTCTTAATCTGAGCTTGGGAATTGCCAATGGAAGGATCCCATTGTGTAATTATAAACATTCGACCACTAATAAAAAGAGGATCGATTTGAGGATTTTTTTCCCTATCCATTTCATTTGAAAATTTGAAAAAAAATGCATACCATCAGATTTAATATCCACCTCGCCATCGAATTTCCAAAATTGGTTTAAGAAATTAACTACAATGGTACAAGAGAGGGTACCATCTAGGAAGAAGCTGACGAGATGATTGGTCCAGTACTTCATGCCTTCTTCCCTAACTAGATCTGGCACTTTTTTCGGTTTTCCGTCTCCAACAATATCGAAATGTTGTGGCTTGTAAACCCCAGCATTGCAGGGAAGTGTACTAAAAAGAGACGCATGGTCCTTCTTGGTGAAAGCAGGAAAGGAAGCATTCGAAGAAATCCTATTGGCAGGATTAGGGTTTGAAGCAAAATTAGGGCTCGTAGGGGGTACATCATGAGATCGATCAACATTAGAAGGTAAGACGTTGAGATCGATGGAAGAGTTTCCCAGATCTGGAATCATTGATTTCGCTCCTAGATAAGAATCTGAGGGTTTAGCGGTGGATGGATTGACATGGGAAGGTGGTGGATCAAGGGGAATAGGTGGTGAAGTGCGCGAAGGAAGAGGAGGGAAGGCGATGTTGAAGGAGGAGGAGGATGGAATAGCTGAAGAAATTTTCTCGATGCATTTTGATAATAAATATTTAAAATGGTATAATAATTTCTATTATAATAAATTAATTACTACAACACTTTGTAACTACTATCACAAAATATTTTTTTTATAGATTTTCTGTTAAGTATGAATTTAATTAAGTTAATTAATTATTATAATACATTATATCATGTATACAATAGAAAACGACACTTATTATTCAAACAAGTTTAGACATCGAGTTAAACATACGTAGCAAATCACAAACTGATGTTATGGCATACCTATAACTTTATCAATATTAACCAACAGAAAAATATTGGATGAGTCATTCAATAGTTATTCAATAACTATTACTACATAATCCCTCCAACAATCATGAGTATTACACTACCCAACATTTGTATAGCGTTTCTCGATGAATGCACCGATATCCAGTCTTTATAGATATTGTATCCAGTCTCTATACATCTTAATTATGAATATTTAAAGTGATATATTTATTGTATTGTGATATGATACTAGTGATTTAACTATTTATAACTACCATCACAATCACATCATTTATGGATTCTCAATTAAATATATTTTGAATAAATTTTAATTAACTATAACGCATTATGAAATATATACAAAAGTTTAAAAAGTAGGTAAACGCCTTTATTATAAACAATGATTGATTATAAGGTTAATAAATTATAATAAATAATGAAATTTCCTTTAGGACGTATTCCAAGCTCTATCACGTCGTAGGGAGAGCAACACGAACATTAGTTTTAATAGATATGTCGACATCATTTTCTTGATACATCTTTACCAGTAACAATATATGGAGATTGTACTTTGGTTCAATTCTTATGGTCATAAGCACGATGATAATTGCAATCAATAAAAGACTACTACTAAGTGTTTTCTACTTGTATATATTTGATGTCATTAGTTCATTTTTTATGTCTCTATAAAACAACAAATGTAAAGGGAAGATATGTAACATCCCAGAATTTTCGGCCATTTAAATTCGAATATTTAAATTTGTTTATATATTTTATTTAAAATATAATGGATTTTTATCGAATTTATTTAATTTAGATTAGAGTTCGAATATATATATTTATATATTTAGAATAGAGTTGGAATATTATTTAAAAACCTAGAGTTTTAATGTCAAGTTGAATACTAAATGTAATTGAAGTTGTTGTAAATACAATGACCTTTATGTATTTATTCTCGTTGAATTTAGTTTGTTTGAATTTAGTATATATGTATATATTCATTAACATTCCCATTTGTTCGGGCAAAATGAATAAAACCCAAACATAGATCATACTCATACAAGAAGACAAAGCAAACCAAACCCGAAGTTTAGGTAAAACGTGGTTGAACATGTGGACTGATATGTATAATGTAAAACTGAAAGAAAAAGGAAAAAAAAACTAAACTAATAACAAATAAAAAGGGAAACAGTAGAGAACCGCTAACGAGATAAAACAAATATATATACATAATTATGTGCGGCAAATCTAGATACATATTAATACATCAAGTCTTTGCATACAAAATTGTATTTGTGACAGCCAAGAATAATGTACATAATCAATGAACAGAAGGGAAAATATATACATAAGGTTGTTTGTACCAATGCAGAAAAAGAAGAAATTTTTTACACATATATTTATATATATAAACTCCCGATTTACAACAACAGAAAAGTACAAAAGAATATACAAAACCTAAAAGGAAGAAAGAAATATTGGCAAATAAATTTCTGCCTTGTCTCGTCCTAGTGAACCTGTCAGCCTTGATCTGCGAGAAAGAAGAAACCCATTAAGAAGGGTAGTGACATCATTTGAACAGCATAGAAGAAAAAGAGGGAAAAAATAATATAAGTGATGAACAGCTAAAGCACAGGGTTTGAACAAGAAATAAAATTTAAAATAAAATGTACAACGAACAGCAAAAGAAAAAAAAAGTGATCAATTTCTAACAAGACAATACAATGCATAGCTGAATTGAATATATAGTCATACATCAATTTTATAAATAAACAACTAGAACAGTAAAAGGCAGATTCACATGGATACATTAATATCAACAGATATCTGCCTCAGTTTTGCAAAGATTTGTGTTCAACTCAACAGCTAAGAAAAAAATATATGCATCAAATCGATAGCTGCAATGTATATAGAGGGTGACGGCTAAAGAAAATATAGGCTGAACAAGAACATGAACAGCTAAGCCTATAGATGAATAGCAAAAGGAGCAGCTAGGTATGATGCATCAATCAAACAGCTAATGTACAGGGATTCTGTGATACAAGATTCACTGTTTATGTATATGGAAATCAAATCTATTAAAGTTCAGAAAATCTCATTGAAAACCCAAGCAAGAAATTTGATAAACAGTTCAGAAAATCTCTGAATGAATCAACAAATTCATAGTCACACCCCTACCTATTCAAGAAAGGTACAAGTTCGGTCACTGTTTGGTACAAACCAACAGTATTGAATCCAATATAAAATCTCTTCAAACTTGACTGTTTACATGAAAATAAAATCTATATTTCAGTTATGAAATCTCTGATTTTAGTTAGCTAAACATAGCCTATCCACAATTCCATCAGAATCCTTTTCGAACGGATAACATGTGCTGGAACTCTAGACAAAAATCTAAGCCAAAAATCTAAGTACAGATCTGAATTTTGATTGAAATAACAACGCATAGCTACTGATGGATGTTGTAATCGAAACGCAACTATAAATATACATATTTCACCCAACAGTTTCATCCACAAATTCGAAACCAGATAATAATATCAAAATAATTCAGCAAGAAGAAAAATTGGGTGAAAGAAAGACTTAGCTTAATCGTGAAGGAGGCCGTTCCAATTCTGAAGGGTTGGATGCCTCGCGAATCGGAGGGGGTAAATTGGTGGAGCCAAGATGATCGTCGATCGGGTTTTGGCCGAGCAGTTGAGGAAGGACAGAGAGGGGTTTCAGGGGGCGGATGGGTAGAAGAGGGGTCCGATTTGGGTAAACGGAGGAGGGCGACGCCATGAATCAGGCTTAGGGTTTCCTTTTGCGGCTATGGAAAATGAAGAGGATACGATGGAGGGTAGGGTTTTAAACGATGGAGCGGGTCGGGTAATGTTGGGCCGGCTGATTAAGGTAAAGGCCCAAGTTGGTTTTTTTTTATTTTAAGTTTAAATAATTAAATTAGCTATAAAACTTGTTTTAATGATTTCTCGCACGTACGTTATCAGATTTCGACGCAGTCAGGTGCGTTGGGACCGTGGAGGCGAGCACGTCGAGATGGAGCAGGCCAGGTCCGAATCAGAAGCCACTGGAATTTTATTCGAATTTAAACGTCAGTTAAATTGATCAAATCAGACTATTCATCGACGAATTTAAATACAGGTGAGTTAAACTCACTCAGCCTCCTCGTTTATATTTTATATAAACTGGGTATTTTATTTTGCGTGTTCTGATTGTTAATGGTTGACTGTTAGATATATATACTGTTGATCATCGATTGTTTAAGTTTAGAAAATACCTACTGTTGGGGATGACCCATAACAAAGTAACTCCTTGGGTTGAACACGTTTATAAACGTGTTTGGAAATTAGTGGAATTGTTTGAATTGGATGTTAGTTGATTTGATAATTGGCAGTAAAAGGCCAAATGTGAGATTTTAACGTCATTCGACCCGTCGGGTGAATTGACGTATTTTTAAAAGTTATAAATTCATTTATAACTAGATTAAAGTTTTCAAATTATTTTGTACGGATTGGAAATTCACAAGGAATATTTCTAATTGAGTTATCAAGAAAATTTAGTTAAATAGTTTAGATCAGTTGAAAAGCAGAAATCGAGAATTTTCCATAGATTGATAAAAAGGAGAATAATTGTTTCAAACAATGAAAAAGTGACTTTAAATTAATTAAGTTAATTAATTAATTTAAGAAAGGGGAAATGACAATTGGAATTCAGTTAATAGTTAACTGATGTGTATGGTTGGTAAAATTCACCATTTCGAGTAAAATGGACGAAGGAAATAAATATCGGGTTGGATATTCGTTAAAGTTTAACGAATAGTGTTGGATATTAGTTAATCTTTGATTAACTATAATCTAAAGGAATAATTGAATTGGTTATTGTGAATAACCTGGATTATTATTGAGTAATCGTGTAAACATGATAATAATGCTATATTTGGTCAAGGTTAAAGTTAACTATATTTTAATGTAGTAGATGTCAAAGCAAATTTATTCTTTAATTTAAAATGATTTGAAGTTGTGAATTCAATTTAATGCCAAGAAAGAATTTTAATAAGGAGATTTGTAAAATCCAAGTTTCAAACAAGGTTTGATAAATGGAAATCAAATTAACAAATGATTAACTGACGATGAGTTTTAGCCAAAGAGGCGATAAGGGTTTATTATAGAATGTCCAAGTAGACGGAATAAAATCATTTGGCGAGGGTTTGACGTGATAAGTCAAGGGTTTATAAATGAAAGAATATCCGAAGATTAAGCGGTGTTTTAAAAGGATGTTTACTTAAATGAAGAATTAAGTAAAAGATCTTGAACGAAGTTTCAAATATAAGGGATGGGTTTAAAAACCAAATTGAAACCCAAAAGGCAAAGGTTTTTTTTTTAGGTTAGTGGACGAACTAATATTATTCTGAGGTAAGAACGGGTCAATCAAGGTCTGAGAGGTAACTAAAATACCCCAACTTGATGGGCTTCATTATTATCAAGGTATAGTATTAGTTTAGATCGAGTGAAGTATTGAGATTAATCTTATCCTATACGAGAATATCAAACTCTGATGCAAGGTTTTGGAAATTAAATAATATTACGATATGAGTTCAGAAGATATAAAAATGTTGTTTTCAAACTATAGCAACCATTGGTTAGTCAATTAGAATTGATCGAAATTGTTAGAGATAGACAAATCAAGTTATCTAGGGAAGTTCAATTGCGTACGACTGCTAGCGTAATTCGCAGGGCTGTAGATAGCCTACAGCGGTCGGATGTTTCCTGAGGGAATCAGGCGTAACCATTGTGATCGCTGCGATCTAGAGTCGAGCAAATGGAGATAAGTCAAATATAGATGAATCGAATAAGAGTAACCACGTCAAGTTAATCGAGCTAAATAAGTCGAGTGAGTTAAGTAAAGTTAAACAATCAAAGTAATTCAAGCAGAGTTAATCAGAGAAAATTTGTTTTATATTGTTAAGTATATTTTAAAAGTGGTCGAGTTGTGCCAAGTGTTGTGTTCACACTATTGTTATTCGATAGTTAAATCACCGACTATCGAAATTGGCCAATACGATTGTTGGTATGGAAAGACCGGGATCGAATTATATTCGAAAACCATTCCGACCAATAAATACGTGAAGAGATCGAAGATGATCAAGATGGAGCAGTGAAGACTGTGGATTTTCATAAACGGAAGGACCGCCAAAAATCTCTGGATCGCGGTCAGAGATAAGTTGCGGTTTCTGTCGTGATTGGAATCTGCAGGTTGCAAGGACTTCTCGCTACCGATCCATGGGGTGATTCCTATATTGGATGCAGTAGGAGAGTTCCTTCGGTTTATCCGGTTCCTGGATAACTTGTATGGACGGATGTCTGACAGAGTATTTCCAAAAGGATTTATACACGTTGATTTCTCCAAACGTACTATGGTTGATGGCGGAGAAAGGGTTATTCTCTAGCCTGATAGCTAGAGTATTTTTGTGGACGTCAATCAAGTGTGATCTGGCGGAACTGACGATGTGGCATTCAAAGTGAATGATGACCAGATGTTCTAGAGATAAAGTTCTAGCCTCAAGCCTCATCAACCGGGAAATGACAAAAATCGGGCAGGCAGCATGGCTATGTGGGTCGCTCCCATTAGGATGTATGATCACCTATCTAGAGAAATTCCTATTGCTTCTTTATCTATTCGATGCTGACCCTATTCGAGTGGCGGTTGCTGATCCCAACCGTCGGTGATATACATTCGATACACTCAAGCGAAATGAGTGGTCGGTCATGTGAGGGCTGGGTTGCAAGACGTTCTTGTTGAACCCAGTGTATTCGCCTCTAGAGATACACGTGCGGAAGGTGGTCCCATACCTTGTCAAGTTGGAATCCAATATCCAATAAGCGCCCGCGATTTTCGATTTTTTACTATATATGTGGAGCGTGAGATGCAAGCGTTCCTCTAGATTATTATTTACTTGTATTTAGACATTATCATAATATCAGGAAAGATATTGTTTTCAAAACTGTTTTGGGTTATCATAAGGTAAAAACCGTCCGTGTTTATGTGTGGATTCGGTCTTACGATTATCCTTTTCTTTTGAAAAAGATTTCGAACTTTAATATCATGATTGGATGATTTATCCTTAATGCTGTGCGAGTTTATCTCACTCTGGTTCACCAGACTGACCCGGTGTTTTGTAAATGCTCGGGTTAGCCCGGAGTGTACAGGTTCAGGTTCGGAAGCTGTGAAGAGACGGGCCAGAAGAGTTCAGACGTATGATATTATTCCGCTGTGTTGTATATAAGGGCAGATTATTATTATAACTGTCCAGTGATGTTCATGTACTCTGATGATTGTAAGTTTTTATTCAAAGCTCTCAATAAAGATTTATTTCTATATTATATTTTGTTCCACTGGCGATGTGAGACTCTGTGTGTGTGTTGTTCTTCTTCTTCTTCTATTCTAACTTTCTTTCTTTCTTACCTCACCCTCTAAATTCTTTCTCGACGCTCCAGTGTTTTCGGTGTTGGAGGATCGGTATAAGATACGGTAAAAGGTATTTATATCGATTTTCGAGGCCGAAAACCGTTGGGGTCGTTACAGTGGTATCTGAGCTATTGGTTTAGTGATAACCTTGGCTCTGTGGTGTGACTCAATAGAGATGGGGTTAGCAATACCCTAGATTGAGTGTGAGTATATATATACGAGTGAACGTATTTGTAGATTTTATAAAAATTTGTTTTATGTTGTGGAGATTTATTGGTTGGGTTGTTTATGAGTTCTGGTCGATCAGTTGGATCCACTGTATCGATAGGGGTTTCTAAACGCTCAAGTACGATAAACCGACGCAGTACGTTTTGAAAAAGGATAAATAGAATAATTTTACCCAAATATATTTTGGTATATGAAAAGAAATATTTTTTCTCAATTTTTGAAATATTGGTTGAGGATTTATTTGAATTTAATTCAAATTGGATTTAAAATAAAAAGGGTCTATGTAACCAGTGGGATTTGTAAATAAGAATTTAAAATAGGAAATCAAATAAATCAGAAGTTAATATATAAGTTAATATGGTATGATTGGATTGTGTTGATTGTTGATTGTTTGTATAATCAAATTCATCGACAATTGGATGAATTAAAATTAGAAAATAAATTTAAAATATTATTAATCTGAATAAAATCGAATATGGAAGAGAAACGTAACTTGGTTAAGTAAAACCAATTTAAGAATGAATTCAAATTGAATGAATTCAAATGGGTATTTGAAAGGATGTAATGGATAAATAAATTTGGGATTCAAATAAAGTGGATTGCCGATTGGATTTGGAAGTTTCAAAAAGGGTGGGGCCCAGAATAGCAGTTGCCTATGTCGATCGAGCCTTGGAGAGAAGGTGTTGGAAAAAAAATTATAGAAAATTTTTAGAGTTCAGAATTTATTTTGAGTTTAATGCGAGTGTAATAATTTGGTTCGGGATATTCTTCCTACTTTGCAATTTCGAGGACGAAATTATTTTAAGGGGGGAAGAATGTAACGTCCCAGAATTTTCGGCCATTTAAATTCGAATATTTAAATTTGTTTATATATTTTATTTAAAATATAATGGATTTTTATCGAATTTATTTAATTTAGATTAGAGTTCGAATATATATATTTATATATTTAGAATAGAGTTGGAATATTATTTAAAAACCTAGAGTTTTAATGTCAAGTTGAATACTAAATGTAATTGAAGTTGTTGTAAATACAATGACCTTTATGTATTTATTCTCGTTGAATTTAGTTTGTTTGAATTTAGTATATATGTATATATTCATTAACATTCCCATTTGTTCGGGCAAAATAAATAAAACCCAAACATAGATCATACTCATACAAGAAGACAAAGCAAACCAAACCCGAAGTTTAGGTAAAACGTGGTTGAACATGTGGACTGATATGTATAATGTAAAACTGAAAGAAAAAGGAAAAAAAAACTAAACTAATAACAAATAAAAAGGGAAACAGTAGAGAAACGCTAACGAGATAAAACAAATATATATACATAATTATGTGCGGCAAATCTAGATACATATTAATACATCAAGTCTTTGCATACAAAATTGTATTTGTGACAGCCAAGAATAATGTACATAATCAATGAACAGAAGGGAAAATATATACATAAGGTTGTTTGTACCAATGCAGAAAAAGAAGAAATTTTTTACATATATATTTATATATATAAACTCCCGATTTACAACAACAGAAAAGTACAAAAGAATATACAAAACCTAAAAGGAAGAAAGAAATATTGGCAAATAAATTTCTGCCTTGTCTCGTCCTAGTGAACCTGTCAGCCTTGATCTGCGAGAAAGAAGAAACCCATTAAGAAGGGTAGTGACATCATTTGAACAGCATAGAAGAAAAAGAGGGAAAAAAATATATAAGTGATGAACAGCTAAAGCACAGGGTTTGAACAAGAAATAAAATTTAAAATAAAATGTACAACGAACAGCAAAAGAAAAAAAAAGTGATCAATTTCTAACAAGACAATACAATGCATAGCTGAATTGAATATATAGTCATACATCAATTTTATAAATAAACAACTAGAACAGTAAAAGGCAGATTCACATGGATACATTAATATCAACAGATATCTGCCTCAGTTTTGCAAAGATTTGTGTTCAACTCAACAGCTAAGAAAAAAATATATGCATCAAATCGATAGATGCAATGTATATAGAGAGTGACGGCTAAAGAAAATATAGGCTGAACAAGAACATGAACAGCTAAGCCTATAGATGAATAGCAAAAGGAGCAGCTAGGTATGATGCATCAATCAAACAATGTACAGGGATTCTGTGATACAAGATTCACTGTTTATGTATACGGAAATCAAATCTATTAAAGTTCAGAAAATCTCATTGAAAACCCAAGCAAGAAATTTGATAAACAGTTCAGAAAATCTCTGAATGAATCAACAAATTCATAGTCACACCCCTACCTATTCAAGAAAGGTACAAGTTCGGTCACTGTTTGGTACAAACCAACAGTATTGAATCCAATATAAAATCTCTTCAAACTTGACTGTTTACATGAAGATAAAATCTATATTTCAGTTATGAAGTCTCTGATTTTAGTTAGCTAAACATAGCCTATCCACAATTCCATCAGAATCCTTTTCGAACGGATAACATGTGCTGGAACTCTAGACAAAAATCTGAGCCAAAAATCTAAGTACAGATCTGAATTTTGATTGAAATAACAACGCATAGCTACTGATGGATGTTGTAATCAAAACACAACTATAAATATACATATTTCACCCAGCAGTTTCATCCACAAATTCGAAACCAGATAATAATATCAAAATAATTCAGCAAGAAGAAAAATTGGGTGAAAGAAAGACTTAGCTTAATCGTGAAGGAGGCCGTTCCAATTCTGAAGGGTTGGATGCCTCGCGAATCGGAGGGGGTAAATTGGTGGAGCCAAGATGATCGTCGATCGGGTTTTGGCCGAGCAGTTAAGGAAGGACAGAGAGGGGTTTCAGGGGGCGGATGGGTAGAAGAGGGGTCCGATTTGGGTAAACGGAGGAGGGCGACGCCATGAATCAGGCTTAGGGTTTCCTTTTGCGGCTATGGAAAATGAAGAGGATACGATGGAGGGTAGGGTTTTAAACGATGGAGCGGGTCGGGTAATGTTGGGCCGGCTGATTAAGGTAAAGGCCCAAGTTGGTTTTTTTTAATTTTAAGTTTAAATAATTAAATTAGCTATAAAACTTGTTTTAATGATTTCTCGCACGTACGTTATCAGATTTCGACGCAGTCAGGTGCGTTGGGACCGTGGAGGCGAGCACGTCGAGATGGAGCAGGCCAGGTCCGAATCAGAAGCCACTGGAATTTTATTCGAATTTAAACGTCAGTTAAATTGATCAAATCAGACTATTCATCGACGAATTTAAATACAGGTGAGTTAAACTCACTCAGCCTCCTCGTTTATATTTTATATAAACTGGGTATTTTATTTTGCGTGTTCTGATTGTTAATGGTTGACTGTTAGATATATATATTGTTGATCATCGATTGTTTAAGTTTAGAAAATACCTACTGTTGGGGATGACCCATAACAAAGTAACTCCTTGGGTTGAACACGTTTATAAACGTGTTTGGAAATTAGTGGAATTGTTTGAATTGGATGTTAGTTGATTTGATAATTGGCAGTAAAAGGCCAAATGTGAGATTTTAACGTCATTCGACCCGTCGGGTGAATTGACGTATTTTTAAAAGTTATAAATTCATTTATAACTAGATTAAAGTTTTCAAATTATTTTGTACGGATTGGAAATTCACAAGGAATATTTCTAATTGAGTTATCAAGAAAATTTAGTTAAATAGTTTAGATCAGTTAAAAAGCAGAAATCGAGAATTTTCCATAGATTGATAAAAAGGAGAATAATTGTTTCAAACAATGAAAAAGTGACTTTAAATTAATTAAGTTAATTAATTAATTTAAGAAAGGGGAAATGACAATTGGAATTCAGTTAATAGTTAACTGATGTGTATGGTTGGTAAAATTCACCATTTCGAGTAAAATGGACGAAGGAAATAAATATCGGGTTGGATATTCGTTAAAGTTTAACGAATAGTGTTGGATATTAGTTAATCTTTGATTAACTATAATCTAAAGGAATAATTGAATTGGTTATTGTGAATAACCTGGATTATTATTGAGTAATCGTGTAAACATGATAATAATGCTATATTTGGTTAAGGTTAAAGTTAACTATATTTTAATGTAGTAGATGTCAAAGCAAATTTATTCTTTAATTTAAAATGATTTGAAGTAGTGAATTCAAATTAATGCCAAGAAAGAATTTTAATAAGGAGATTTGTAAAATCCAAGTTTCAAACAAGGTTTGATAAATGGAAATCAAATTAACAAATGATTAACTGACGATGAGTTTTAGCCAAAGAGGCGATAAGGGTTTATTATAGAATGTCCAAGTAGATGGAATAAAATCATTTGGCGAGGGTTTGACATGATAAGTCAAGGGTTTATAAATGAAAGAATATCCGAAGATTAAGCGGTGTTTTAAAAGGATGTTTACTTAAATGAAGAATTAAGTAAAAGATCTTGAACGAAGTTTCAAATATAAGGGATGGGTTTAAAAACCAAATTGAAACCCAAAAGGCAAAGGTTTTTTTTAGGTTAGTGGACGAACTAATATTATTCTGAGGTAAGAACGGGTCAATCAAGGTCTGAGAGGTAACTAAAATACCCCAACTTGATGGGCTTCATTATTATCAAGGTATAGTATTAGTTTAGATCGAGTGAAGCATTGAGATTAGTCTTATCCTATACGAGAATATCAAACTCTGATGCAAGGTTTTGGAAATTAAATAATATTACGATATGAGTTCAGAAGATATAAAAATGTTGTTTTCAAACTATAGCAACCATTGGTTAGTCAATTAGAATTGATCGAAATTGTTAGAGATAGACAAATCAAGTTATCTAGGGAAGTTCCATTGCGTACGACTGCTAGCGTAATTCGCAGGGCTGTAGATAGCCTACAGCGGTCGGATGTTTCCTAAGGGAATCAGGCGTAACCATTGTGATCGCTGCGATCTAGAGTCGAGCAAATGGAGATAAGTCAAATATAGATGAATCGAATAAGAGTAATCACGTCAAGTTAATCGAGCTAAATAAGTCGAGTGAGTTAAGTAAAGTTAAACAATCAAAGTAATTCAAGCAGAGTTAATCAGAGAAAATTTGTTTTATATCGTTAAGTATATTTTAAAAGTGGTCGAGTTGTGCCAAGTGTTGTGTTCACACTATTGTTATTCGATAGTTAAATCACCGACTATCGAAATTGGCCAATACGATTGTTGGTATGGAAAGACCGGGATCGAATTATATTCGAAAACCATTCCGACCAATAAATACGTGAAGAGATCGAAGATGATCAAGATGGAGCAGTGAAGACTGTGGATTTTCATAAACGGAAGGACCGCCAAAAATCTCTGGATCGCGGTCAGAGATAAGTTGTGGTTTCTGTCGTGATTGGAATCTGCAGGTTGCAAGGACTTCTCGCTACCGATCCATGGGGTGATTCCTATATTGGATGCAGTAGGAGAGTTCCTTCGGTTTATCCTGTTCCTGGATAACTGGTATGGACGGATGTCTGACAGAGTATTTCCAAAAGGATTTATACACGTTGATTTCTCCAAACGTACTATGGTTGATGGCGGAGAAAGGGTTATTCTCTAGCCTGATAGCTAGAGTATTTTTGTGGACGTCAATCAAGTGTGATCTGGCGGAACTGACGATGTGGCATTCAAAGTGAATGATGACCAGATGTTCTAGAGATAAAGTTCTAGCCTCAAGCCTCATCAACCGGGAAATGACAAAAATCGGGCAGGCAGCATGGCTATGTGGGTCGCACCCATTAGGATGTATGATCACCTATCTAGAGAAATTCCTATTGCTTCTTTATCTATTCGATGCTGACCCTATTCGGGTGGCGGTTGCTGATCCCAACCGTCGGTGATATACATTCGATACACTCAAGCGAAATGAGTGGTCGGTCATGTGAGGGCCGGGTTGCAAGACGTTCTTGTTGAACCCAGTGTATTCGCCTCTAGAGATACATGTGCGGAAGGTGGTCCCATACCTTGTCAAGTTGGAATCCAATATCCAATAAGCGCCCGCGATTTTCGATTTTTTACTATATATGTGGAGCGTGAGATGCAAGCGTTCCTCTAGATTATTATTTACTTGTATTTAGACATTATCGTAATATCAGGAAAGATATTGTTTTCAAAACTGTTTTGGGTTATCATAAGGTAAAAACCGTCCGTGTTTATGTATGGATTCGGTCTTACGATTATCCTTTTCTTTTGAAAAAGATTTCGAACTTTAATATCATGATTGGATGATTTATCCTTAATGCTGTGCGAGTTTATCTCACTCTGGTTCACCAGACTGACCCGGTGTTTTGTAAATGCTCGGGTTAGCCCGGAGTGTACAGGTTCAGATTCGGAAGCTGTGAAGAGACGGGCCAGAAGAGTTCAGACGTATGATATTATTCCGCTGTGTTGTATATAAGGGCAGATTATTATTATAACTGTCCAGTGATGTTCATGTACTCTGATGATTGTAAGTTTTTATTCCAAGCTCTCAATAAAGATTTATTTCTATATTATATTTTGTTCCACTGGCGATGTGAGACTCTGTGTGTGTGTTGTTCTTCTTCTTCTTCTATTCTAACTTTCTTTCTTTCTTACCTCACCCTCTAAATTCTTTCTCGACGCTCCAGTGTTTTCGGTGTTGGAGGATCGGTATAAGATACGGTAAAAGGTATTTATATCGATTTTCGAGGCCGAAAACCGTTGGGGTCGTTACAAGATAAGCCAAAAAACATACTCCATTTCAAACAAGATTTCATCATAAGTGAGTAATGTAGTAAATTAAATAGTTGTATCTAGGACACACCCTTAACTCTATCACAAACAACATTATAAAGCATAAACGTTCTTCACAACAATCAACTACGAATTGCAGAATGGAGTATACAACATACATACTTTCCTTCATCAATTGAAATTTGAGTAATTTTTATTTTATATTTCGGTTCAACTAGTTTTGGGGTATGTTACAGCAATCCTCCTCATTCATAATCTCTAGTTTGTTTAAGATAAACTAACGAAAACATTATCCTCTTCTAAGAAAACCCATTATACTTCATGTGATGGATGTCAATGTGTAAAACATTACTCAGGTTAATTATTGTTTATCCACATAAATTATTGCAAAATACAACGGTTTTAACAAGCTGGGAATCATTTAATATAAAATTAGTGTGGTGCTAAGGGCATCCTAGTACGTTCTTCCTAATACCGCAATTAAAAAATTAAACTCATTAAATTCTGTATGCTTCCTAATACCACATAACCTTTCCATTCTCATATCTCACTCAATCATTATTTGTCGAATCAATCACATACTAAGCTAATTCAAAAAGCCTAATCTTTCGTAATCGTTGTCTTTTTCGCATCTCTCACGGAAAAATTCAAATTCGTATGGTAATCTCTCAATTGTTTGATGATCTGAAAATCCTAATTTCTCACTTCCTCTTCTAGTTTGCTTAATTCAAACCTTATTCATGGCTATTGTATATTCCTCGGCATTGCGGTGTCAAATTCATTGATTGGTTATAGGTCTAAGGTTTAACTCCTTAAACGGTTTTAGAAATGAGGACGAACGAATGAAATAGGGTAAAACAGTGCGGTAGCTCCTATTTTTTAAGTGCGTGGTATTAAGAAGAGTGTAATAGTATTTTTTAGTCGCGGTATTAGGAAGAATATATTAGGGTGCCCTTATCACCACACAAAAATTATCATTTTTTCGATAGTACACTGTCACTTTTCAAAATCTACCATGACACTACACAAAATAAAATCGCATATCCACTATATCAAAAACCAAAATTTGCTTTTGTTATTTATCTAGAGTTAGTGCCTTTCATCTCTCCATTAAGTGATATAGTCTTTATTATCTTTTCTTTTCTATCTTATCCAAGTCCAACCGATATTTCATATACGAGCTCAAATTTTAATTGATATTTGTATGATGTCTAGCATAAAGAATTTTTATATTGAGTTTATTCATCCCAATAACATATTTATGAATTTTTTTTCTTTCAATTTAATTTTACATTGAATCATTTTTATCAGTTAAGTTGTTATTATTGTAGAGATCATAGAAATCATTGTTGATGATTTAAGTAAAGGCTTAGAAAATGACAATTGATATTAAGAGCCAAATGGAGATTGAAATGGATTCCCTTCAAGAAAAACAATTTCTTCAGTTAAAATACTATAATTTACTGTTTGTTGATGAAAAGACAATAAGGAAAAATAATCAAATCAAAAAAATGTGCAAAGAGGAGAGAGAGAAAAATCAGCACAAAGATGGTTAAGGTATCAATTCCCATTTACGCATTTACTTTTATGATATCACTAATTTTGATTTTCTTTTGTAACATAAAATTCTAAATGGAGAATTATTACTTTGTCTTTTTATTTGTAAAAAGGATTCTTCATTGATTTTTTTTCCTTTGGAATGAAGACCACACAACACTAGTATTAGCTGCCTTGTTAACAAGAAAGTGATATGCAGATCCAAAGATTAATAGGGCTAGTTCATACATATTCATAACCACAGTGTCTCTTTACTTTAAAAATGGATTAGGAAATTTAACAACAATAATGTAAATCTTATTTTGAAAGAAATGTTCTCAACTCAATTTTGTGATATAACCTATAATCTTGATCACATTTCCTATAACTTCAGCAACACATCACACTTTGGAAATCCATTAAAAATTTAATACTTTAAGTTTGGGTATTTATAATATAGCACACTCTGATAGTAAAATTGTCTTTTGGCATAATAGTTGGATTGTGACAACTCCTTTATATAAAGAAATTTTTGATATTTGTAACTTCAAAATGCGTTAATTCTGAGCTCTCTATTCCTCGTAATGTATTTCTGTGGAACTTTAGCTTCAACCAAGCCTTTGAAGCACATACCTTCACAAAAAAATTAGCATTTTATGCTAAGCTAGAGTTATATCACTTACGAAAGCGATACTAAGAGTTGGTTTCGGAAAAATAATAAAATATACTCGTCGACCTCAATTTATAAATTTTTAAACTTCTCAGTATTAAGAAAACAACGATTAGATAAATTTAGGAAGCCAATTCACCCTCAAAGCAAAGCTCATATATTACTAACCCTACATAGAAATGAAATTAAACATGATTGAATTCTTAAAGTAGAAATATATGCTATAGATTAGAAAAATATGTTTTAACCTTGGAAGACATACCACACGTATATTATACTCGTCCGTAGACTAATTCTTTACATGTAATTGCTCTTCGCATTTTTGACCTTAATCTGAATAACTCTTACTTAAACGTGAGCACTGCTGGAATGTCCTTAGGCTTTGGTACAACAAAAGGAATACAATCATATTTGGTGTTGTTCTTATTGTCACTTCTAGGTACTTTCAGCTATTAATTTAAAAAGAAAAATATATTAGTTCAAAACTTCGATCAGTACATGGAGATAAGGAGAGGAATTTTATCAATCTGCCTACGCAAGCCAAAGGAAAAAAAAACAAACATACAAAGTATGGAAAATTTTAAACATCAGTTATGAAAGTATTTGACCACCTCCTTCGATCCTCCACCCCTACCGCTGCCGCTTCCGCTACCAGCATTCAAAATCCAACTCGGAACAGAGCCGATAAGACGATGATGATTATAATTATCAGCACTCACAATCGCTAACTTATTGTCGCCCATCATCATCCGTTTCTTCTCCTTCATCTCCACGACCGCCTTCGCCTTCTCTTCAATGAAGCTTAACAAAAAGACCAAGTCCTCATACCCTTGGCATTCGTCGACGCTCCTGACGCCGATCAGGCACTTCTGCAGGAACGCTATGAGCTCCACCTCCCTGTTGTCCCTCTGCTGCTTCCTTATCTGATCCTCCGCCTTCATTATTTTCTGCCTCACGTACTCCTCTTGATCGACTCTTCCCCTGCTTAACTCCGCTTGAGGCATGGATCTGAACTGCAGAAGCACCTCTCTTTCCTCGGCTTCTGATGGGTAGACTTCGGGTTTTTGCTCTTCGGGTACTTATACGACTGCGCATGTTTTGATGTCGCACAGCGTTGAAAGTTCTGCTGCTTTTTTCATGAGATTTTATTTTCTTTTCTTCAATGTTGATCTTCGCTTTGCGTTGTTGGCAATATATGCTAGGTTTAGTTTTCTTCTCGCCATTTTTTATGTAATTAATTATCTTATTTTTTCTGAAGATTTGAAGGATGTTATGCGTATATATACACATATCAGGTAAGATCGGGGAAGGGAGGAGGTGGTTAATTATGGAATTTTGTTAATTATTTTGAATAATATTTCCTTATTATTTCGTATGTTTATTTTTGATTTGTAATCAGGTAAATATTCTGATTTTTCTAATTAGGAATTGAATATATAAGGAAAGCAAATCATGTATACATTTGAATATCAGAAGTAACCTTGTTAACGTTTGAGTGAAATGCTTTGTTTAAGAAAAGTAAGTTTCCAAATATAACTTCAATTTGGCTATGATGAAATTAGTTAGTGTTACTAATCTTATACTTAAATTGCCAAATATGTATGTTGACATAGTGGTCGTTGTTTTCAAATTCAAAATTTGAAAATTTGTGTTTTGGTTTCAAAACTATTCTGAAAAGATTTTACTGTTGGAAGACTATAAAAAGGTTTCTAAATTTGATTTTTTAACAAACTTTTCAATATCTTCTTCTTCCTTTCTCTTCTGTCTATTTATACTCTTAAATTCAATACTTATACTATGTCATCTTCAAAGAGAATCATATCAATCTCTTTTTATTTCAATTGTCTATCAAATTCTCTCTAAGATTCAAATGTTACTCAAGAGTTATAGGCTTTCTGTAATCAAAGATCGTAAGATCAAGTCTTATCGAGTCTATCTTCTAAAACTGATACTGAAAAAGTGTGGTTGTGTCTCGTATAAATCGACTGGGTGCGATCTGTCTTGGAAATCAATTGGATGTAGGTTGTGGCCTAGAAATCAACTGAGTTTCACTGTACTTTGGAAACAGTTGGGGTGTGCCCTTGTAGCCCGGAAATCAAGGATTGTAATTTGGATATTATTTGAAAAGAAATCGACATCAACTCAACGTTGTGTGAGGCAGCTAAATATAGGATAACTCTGAACCAGTATAAAATCTCAGTGTATTCTTTCTTTTTACTGCTTATTATTATTATTATCTACCTCTTTGTTTGATTCTGTGATTTGCATCGCATTCTGATAAACTCAAAAGGATTTCAAGAAATCTATAAAATTCGTAAAAGACTATTCACCTACCCCTCTAGTGTTTAAATTTCCTTAAAATCTTCAATCCGCATTCGTCAATAGAAACACGCCATGGATTTAGAGATGCAGTCCATCCAAAAGAATGGGACATGGTCCCAAACAGATTTACCAAAGGGATCTAAATGAATCGGGGTCAAATGGGTTTACAAAACAAAACTAAATGAACTTGGAGAAGTTGAAAAGTACAAAGCCAGTTTTGTAGCCAAAGGTTATGCACATGTACATGGAGTCGACTATGAAGAAATCTATGCTCCAGTAGCTCGCATGGATACAGTGAGAATAATCCTCACCTTTGCAGCACAGGAACTCTTGGAATTTATTCCTGCTCGATGTCAAGACAACGTTCCTTTATCAAAAGATAACTGAGGACGTCTAAGTTGAGCAGCCAAGAGGATATGAAGTCAAGAACAAAGAAAATAAAGTGTACATACTCAAAAAAGTAATATACGAACTTAAGCAAACATCAAGGGCATGGTTCAACAGGATAGGGTCATATTTTTTGAAAGAAGGTTGGAGAATAGTGACAGCGAGCAGACCCTCTTCAGCAAATTTAGCAAACAAGGTAAACATTTGATTATTAGCCTATACGTTGATCAATTAATTTATAACCGAGACGATGAGGTTATGTTGTGTGAATTTAAAAACATGATGATGAATGAATTGTAGTTACTTCTGTTTTGAAAACAGATTGCAACAAAGTATGACTATTCTTAATTAGAATAAATTAGTCAATAGCACAAACTTCCAGCACAAGTTTGTCTCAATTTCTTATGAAATAGTAAAACACAGTATATGAATATTGTACAGGGTATAGTACTGAATTGAAGTAAGAATTAGTAATCAATACCGAGATCATCTGAGGCCTAAAACATGTCAGTTTCCTTAAGACTTTCACTCGAAGCCTCTAAGGATACAACAGAAGAGAAAGCTGCTCGAGATTGTAGTGATTATGTACTGACTGTGATGATCAGTAATGGCGGATTTCAGGAAGTATACAGCGGAAGGAAGAAGAAAACTTTTTAATTATTCGGTAATGATTTGATCAGAATCACCATGTATATATAATTTTCAAATGGATTCGTTTAACGGGCCACACCCGTTTGAAAAAACGCAGCCGTTTAATTTTCGTTGTCGTTTGAGTTCAAACGAATGCGTTCGTTTAAATCGTAACGGGTCGCCCCCGCTTGTTCCCAACAGATCGCACCCACATCCAATCAGTTTGATTTTAAACCTGCAATCGTTTCGAAAATAAACCTTCAAAAATTTCGGAGTTCATCGGTACAAAATACGGTTTTATTCAAGGCCTGATTTCATGTTAAAGCCCAAGCCCGCACCCGCACCCGAACCCGGCCCGGTTCGGATCGGTCGGACGGGCGGGCTGCGCACGCGCGCGCATGTTTTCATCAGATATAGGTCCTCCCCCTCGCATAAAATTACCTGACCCTAAGGGCCAATTAAGGGAATGAGGTTCCTATATATCTACACAACATTAACCCACTAGTTTGCCAATGTGAGACTAAATATATTTCATTCAACTCTTTAGGAATTTTCAACAATCCCCCACATGAATGATAATATATTTTATTCCCCACAGAAATTGAAATATCATAGACTACCTATGGAAAATGTTTTATTAAGGATAAGTAGATATTTCACTTTGAACTTTCCTTAGTTAAAACTCATCGGATATACTTGGTTAATCGGTGAATTATTTCATCTTGAACCGTCAGCCGTTTTTGTATAACAAGACAATAAGTTTAATAGAACATTATTTCCCTTCTCACCCAATCTCTTGGTTGTTTTCATTTTGGTCCTGAAAATTTCTGGTTCTGCGAGTGTATATAGAGAATTTAAGCCTTTAATATTCTCATAGAGCCGACCCATCTCACACTAACATAGGTGATCGCTACCATTAGAAGTATCCTACATATACCCCACTTGTTATTTTACAAGATATGGTCATAATTAAAAAGCATAGCTTTAACCTGTGAAACTTCTGTAGGCATGCATTTTATATTGTGCACCAAAGGAATGGAGTAGGACTATGTCCGAACAAATGCATTACGTCTTGAGTTATTCAGAACTGGTTTGCCTATTGATCCTAGTCTATGGGATCTCCAGTCGCTAGGATATGTTTCCATATAAGTTAACTCTTGTTGGTTTAGGCTTTTAAACCCATTCCCCTCGGTGCGCAGTCAATTTTCTCTCGTGATAACCCTTTTGTAAATGGATCTGCTAGGTTATCATTGATTTTTACATAATCAACGGATATAGCTCCATTTGAGAGTAACTACCTAACTGTGTTATGGCGTCGACGAATGTGTTGAGATTTTCCATTATACACAAAGTTTTTGGCTCTACTTAGCGCTGCCTGATTGTTGCAGTGAATACATATGGCCGTTACAGGTTTAGGCCAAAGTGGAATGTCTTCTAAGAAGTGACGAAGCCATTCTACTTCTTCGCCTGCTTTATCTAAAGTAATAAACTCAGATTCCATCGTTGATCGAGCTATGCATGTTTGCTTAGTAGATTTCCACGACGCTGCTGCTCGTGCTAGAGTAAAAACATAACCACTTGTGGATTTTGATTCCTCTGAATCGGCAATCCAGTTTGCATCACTATATCCTTCTAATACGGCTGGATATTTTCTGTAATGCAAAGAATAATTTGTGGTATTCTTTAAGTATCCAAGCACTCTCATTAGTGCTTTCCAGTGTTCTTTTCTTGGATTACTTGTATACCTACTTAGTCGACTTACTGCATAAGCTATATCTGGTCTCGTGCAGTTCATAAGATACATTAGACATCCTATTACACGAGAGTATTCAAGTTGCATTACACTCTCATTAGTGTTTTTATGCAGTACTTCTGACAGATTAAAAGGTGTTTTTATTCCTTTAATCCCAAGATTTTGAAATCTTTCAATTACTTTGTCTACATAATGTGACTGAGATAATTCAATTCCATTAGGGGTTCTTATTATTGTGATTCCCAAAATAACATCTGCAACTCCTAAATCTTTCATATCGAAATTGTTAATCAGTATTTTCTTTATGGTCTCTATAACTTTTACGTTAGGACCAAAGATTAACATATCGTCCACATATAAGAAAATCATGACATATGACTATCCAATTTGTTTATAATAAACACATTTATCATATTCATTTATATGAAAACCATTTTGCATCATGACACTATCAAATTTTTCATGCCATTATTTTGGAGCTTGTTTGAGTCCGTATAATGATTTTACCAATTTACAGACTTTATTTTCATTTCCCTTGGATATTAAACCTTCGGGTTGCTCCATATAGATTTCCTCATCGAGATCTCCATTCAAAAATGTCGTCTTTACATCCATCTAATGAATCTCTAGATTAGAGATGGATGCGATTGCTATTAACATTCTTATTGAGGTTATTCGTGTAACGGGTGAATATGTATCAAAGAAGTCTATTCCTTCTTTTGACGATATCCTTTGGCTACTAATCTGGCTTTATATTTGTCGACAGAGCCATCTGCTTTCATTTTCTTCTTGAAAATCCATTTGCAGCCAATTGGTTTTATTCCAGGTGGAATATCAACAATTTCCCATGTTTTATTACTTAGAATTGAATCAATCTCACTTTGGATTGCTTCTTTCCAACACAAAGATTCAGAAGATGACATGACCTCTTTATATGTTTGAGGTTCATGTTCAAGTACATAAGTGAGGAACTCAGAGCCAATTGATTTTGATGTTCTGGCCCTTATGCTTCTTCTTGGTTCAACTTCACGATGAGTTTCATCTTCATGTGGGCTACTTGATTCTTCTCGTGTCCTTTTGGGGACATTATTTCCTTTATTTCTTTTGTGTGGAAACACGTCTTCAAAGAATGAGGCATCTCTTGATTCCATGCTTGTATTTACATGGATATCATCTATATCAGACTTGAATACCAAAAACCCATATGCACTACCATTCTGGGCAAGCACTTGGTAGTAACAATCTAATGTTTTTGGTCCAAGTTTGACCTTCTTGGGAGGCTGGATAGAAACTTTTGCCAAGCACCCCCACACTTTGAGGTATTTGAAGCTTGGTAGGTGTCCTTTCCATAACTCATATGGAATTTTTCCAGTTTTACTGTGAGGAACTTTATTTAATATGTGATTAGACATATTCAAGGCTTCCACCCACAAGTTTGTCGGTAGACCAAACATTAAAAGCATTGCATTAATCATATCTTTTAACGTTCTGTTTTTCCTCTCGGCTATGCCATTTTGTTGTGGCAAATATGGTGCTGTCATTTGATGAATTATTCCATTTTATGCACATAATTATTCAAACGACGATTCATATTCTCCACCTCGATCGAATCTCAATATCTTGATCTTCTTATTAAGCTGATTTTCTACTTCAGCTTTATATTTTATAAATGATGTGATTGCTTCAGGTTTACTGTTTAAAAGATATACGTAGCAATATCGTGTATAATCATCAATAATTATGATAAAATATTTTTTCCCACATCTTGTAGGTAAGTTTTTGAAATCACATAAGTCAGTATGAATCATTCCCAATGGTTCAGTACTTCTGTCAATAGTATGAAAAGATTTCTTAACCATTTTTGCTTCTACACATGTCTCACATTTGTAGTTTTTATCCACTTAAAATTTAGGAATTAACTCTAAATTTGCAAGTTCTTTCATTTTTTGGAAATTAATATGTCCTAATCTATCATGCCATAATAAAATTTCATGCTCAACGATATAAGAAACTTCCTTTTTATTCATAGCATTATCAGAATACATATTATTGCCGATTACGGCTACATTTGCCTTAAATAGGCCATCACATAAGTAACCCCTTCCTATATAGATTCCTGCCTTAGATTGAACCATCTTGTCTGACTCGAAGACCATCTTGAATCCCTTCTTTGAAAGCACGGATCCAGAAATCAGATTCTTGCGGATATCTGGAACATGAAGGATATCATTTAATTTAATAGTCTTCCCAGAACTAAACTTGAGGGTGATTGTTCCTTTGCCTTCAACCATGGAAACTGATGAATTGCCCATATAGAGTTTCTCATCTTAATCCAATTTGGTGTAGGTTGAAAAAACGAACTTATCAGAGCATATATGCCTAGTAGCACCCGTGTCCAACCACCATTGTGTAGAATTCTGAATCAAGTTGCATTCGGACACAACTCCTGAAAAATTTGATTCATCGATGTCCATGTTATCCACCACATTTGCTTCCGAATTTTTCTGTTTTTTGTGTCTACACTCTTTTTCTTAATGACCAGTCCTGCCACAAACCCAACATTCACCATTGAATTTCTTGGACTTCTTTTGGTTATTCTACTTATTTTCTACTGCCTTCCTTTTCTTGTTTTTGTTTTTGAAGTGTCCTTTCTTCTTTGACCCTTCAGCAACAAGCGCCTCTTTACTTTTAGGTTGAGTGACTCCGCGATTATCTGCCTCTATCTTTAATCTGACAATGAGGTCTTATAAGGATATCTCCTTCCTTTTGTGCTTCAAGTAGTTGCGGTAGTCCCTCCAAGATGGCGGCAATTTTCTGGTAATTGCTTCAACCAGAAATGATTCACCAACTTTGTAGCCTTCTGCTTCCATTTCATGGATAATAATTTGCAACTCTTGCACTTGAGAAGTCACCGACTTTGAGTCCACCATTTTATAGTCCATAAACTTGTCAACGATGAGCTTTTTCAAACTCACATTCTGCGTCTTGTACTTTATAGCCAGTGCATTCCAAAGAGCTCTTGCAGTCCTTATAGGCTAGTACACTTTGTATAGGATCTTGTCTAGGCAGTTGAGTATGTAGTTTCTGCATAAAAAGTCTGAATGCCTCCACGCATCAATAGACAGACCAACATGTTTATTTGCATCCTTGGCGTTTCCTGGTGTAGGCGGCACCGGTTCATCTTCTTCAAGATACTTCTACAAACCAAGTGTGGTGAGATAGAACATCATATGACTCTGCCACGTCATAAAATCATCACCTTTGCCTTTGAACAAATCTGGCTTGCTCAAATTGCCAGTTTTTATTGACAATTGCTCTACTGCCATCTCTGTTTTGTCAAAACAACTTGAAAGTCTTAAGATGTAGTTACTTCTGAATTAAAACCAGATTGCAAAAAAGTATGACTATTCTTAATTAGAATAAGTTAGTCAACAGCACAAACTTCAAACACAAGTTTGTCTCAATTTCTTACGAAATAGTAAAACACAGTATATGAATACTATACAGGGTGTAGTACTGAATTGAAGTAAGAATTAGTAATCAATACCGAGATCGTATAAGGCCTGAAACGTGTCGGTTTCCTTAAGACCTTTACTCGAAGCCCTCCCAGGATACAACAGACGAGAAATCTGCTCGAGATTGTAGTGATTCTGTACTGACTGTGATGATCAGCAATGGCGGATTTCAGGAAGTATACAGCGGAAGGAAGAAGAAAACTTTTTAATTATTCGGTAATGATTTGATCAGAATCACCATGTATATATAGTTTTCAAATGGATGTGTTTAACGGGTCGCACCCGTTCGAAAAAACGCAGCCATTTAATTTCTGTTGCCGTCTGAGTTCAAATGAATGTGTTCATTTAAACGGTAATGGGTCGCCCCCGCTCGTTCCCAATGGGTCGCACCCGCATCCAATCGGTTTGATTTTAAACATGCCATTATTTCAAAAAAAACATTGAAAAATTGTAGAGTTTTTCTGTGCAAAATACTGTTTTATTCAAGGCTCGATTTCATGTCAAAGCCCAAGCCTAAGCCCGAACCCGAACCCGGCCCTGCCCGGTTCGGTTCGGTCGGTCGGACAGGTGGGCGGCGCACGCGCGCGCGTGTGTGTTCATCAGATATAGGTCTTCCCCCTCGCACAAAATTACCTGACCTTAGGTCCAATTAAGGGAAGGAGGATCCTATATATCTACACAACATTAACCCATTATTTTGTCAATATGGGACTAAATATATTTCATTCAACTCTTTAGGAATTTTCAACATGAATTTGATATGTCGAACTTGGGAAAATGAGGCATTTCTTCCTCATTGAAGTTATGAAGCTTTAGGTAAGGATATTTATAAGTCAAAAGAAGTATGTAACGAAAGTGTTAAGAAGATTTAGGATGGAGCATTGCAATTCAGCTCAGAATTCGCGATCATTCCAGGATTTAAAATTGACAAGGATGAAAATGGTACATAAGTTGATAGCTCGTTCTATAAAGAACTGGTGAGAAGCATGATGTATTTAACAACCACTAAGCCAAATATAATGTATGAGGTTAACTTGATCAGCAGGCACATGTCCAAATCAACAATGCTTCATCTTTTAGGAGCAAAAAGAGTTTTGTGCTACTTGGAAGGAACTACTGAGTTTGGAATTCTTTACAAGAATGGAGGGAATAAGGAGCTAAATGGCTTCACTGATAGTGACTACAGTGGCTGTATGGAAGATAGGAAATGCACGTTATGGTATATTTTTATTCTAAGCTCTACAATAGTAGCTTGGTCTTTACGAAAGCAACCGGTAGTCGCACTTAGCACAAATAAAGCTGAATTTGTTGCTAATGCGGTGTGCATACGTCAATCAGTATGGATGAAAAGGGTGTTGAAGAAGCTTGATTATGGAGGCATGGAGAGCACTATCATTTTTTGTGACAATAGCTCGGCCATCAAGGTATCAAAAAAAAACCTGTAATGCACAGTAGGAGCAAGCATATTGATGAGCGGTTTCATTTCCTGTGTGATCTGGTGAACGAAGGAGTTTGTTTTGTGGTATTTATCACTACAACAAAAACACCATATTACAACTTTAATTTTACAACGGTGCGTAAAGCACAGTTGTAATAAATGCTTTTTTACAACTGTGCAAAACGCACTGTTGTAATAAATATTTTTTACAACTGTGTGATAATCACTGTTGTAATAAACATATATATTACAACTTTTCATTTACTAGTTGTAATGGAGATGCCTAGTGCAAACTTCATGTTTATAATATCTATATTTAATAACTATTTATATTGATATTTAATAATAATATTTAATAATAATAATTAATAATAAACTTGGGAATCAATAATATTTGTCAATTATTATTAAATATTTAATAGTTAATAAGTAGTAAATTTTTTAATAGTTAATGTTTGTTAACTAGCTACTTTATTAATTTAATAGTAACATAAGCTTTTAATAAGTATTACTCTCGATTATAATTAACTAAGTAGAAAATAAGTAAAAGTTAATTAATTAATAACTATTATTAATAAGTAATACTTGATTTGGTAGTAACTATTTCAGCAGTTTTAATAAATATAATTTTGGCAAACTTGTTTGTTCAGCAGTTAACAACGTAACCGCGCAATAGTTTGTGGCGCTTGTGATAGATTTTTTCATTTGCATGTAAACTTAATGTTGTAAGTAGTCCCTGGCATTGCTTTTGATCTGCCGGCTTTTAACAATTTTAATTACAAAGTAATATTTAATATTTGGCAATTAAATTATATAATAATTCATAAAAATATTAACAATAAATATAACATTTATAATAATTAATAAATAAGATTTTAATAAACAATAAAAATTAAATACAAATATATAATAATTAATAACTAAGACTAAATAATAATTATTAATTTGAAATGTGGCACAATTCAAAGCATAATGTTGAAAACGTACTGATTTCACACCCTTACACTTAACAATTTCCATGTTTCAATTATTCTTCCCACTGGTTGAAACGTTGTGCCTTTTGACATCGGTTCACAACATTTCAATCGTATTCCATCGTATGCCTTTTCCATCCGTTCACATTTCCTTTTCCATCGGTTCATAGTATTCCTTTTCCATCGTATTCCATTGAAACCCTAATTCCCCTTTCGATCATCAGGCCACTGCTGCTCAATCGCCGCTGCTCGATCGCCGCTCTTGCCTACGGTCTCTCGCTGGTAAATTTTTATTCGTTGTTCCAATTGCATGTGATTGTAATTTTAATGTTTCCCTCCGCTATTGCATTAGTGTAATTTTACTGTTTTCCTCGCGCTGATAATTCTCCTGTTACTTCGTAGGCATGTTAGTTTAGCTATCTAATTCTCCTGTTACTTTGTACCTTTTAATTTTCCGACAACTGTATAAAAAAAATGTTATCTTAACTATTTAGTGATCAAAACTACATGACTGAACTTTATAATAGCTTAGGATTTTAATTTTGATGAAGGAACAATATTTTAAATGTTTATTATTGGTGCCTGATTATGTTTAAAACTGCAGCTTAATCAATGGCAACAACTAAAAAAGAAAATAAGTAAATATGAGTTTTCTGTGAGGACGACAGTATGAGTGTTGGCATTCTCACTGTAATCTTTTACATTCACTTTCATGGTTAACTTTGATTGACAAGTTTTGTGGATGTATGTCAAAAGTAATCACTTTTTTTCATAACTCACTCGTGGCATCAGCCATTAGGTAGAAGTATGTCAACATTACTATAATTTTGTCTCTAGACATCTGATATATAAATGTGGACACTATTTGAATTCCACTTCTCTGTAATATGCTAGAAAGTGGAGGGTTGGAGTGTAAAATAGAACAGACACACCCCTTCTTTGCAGCTTTATATTCGATTTAAAAGCTGCGTAGATACTTATTACAACTTCATTGCATCAAACCCCCACATTTCTGTTTACTGTACCCCATTTAAGGACCGAAATCCCCCCAGATCCAAACCCATAAGTGGCTACTTAGGAAGTTATGTGATATGCCACCCAAAAAAAATGAAAGAATTTTTGGTTCCACAAAGGTTATTTTGGTGCTAGAACTTCTGATTAAATTCCTTCCCATAACCTTCCTGCTAACTTCTAAAGTTTGGTACATCGGTGGTTTGCTGTCTTGCCCATATTGACATCCTACCTGTATTAATGAGTACACTTTGACATTTGCTGAGTTATGTATATATGTATATATATATGTGTGTGTGTGTGTGTGTGTGTATATGGGTTGATATATTGGCATTCTGAAATATTAGTATAAGCTGAAAAGAAAAAATATGAGCATTTGTTACCTTGTGTATTTAGAAACCAGAAGTCATGTATGTGCTTAGTTTTGTCCCCTACGTATCAGACCTGAACCACAACAATGCTGTTGATCAAAGCCGGTTCTGAGTTTTATAATGCCTAGTGCAAAATTTCAACTGATGGCCCTTCCTATAGAAACTGCTCATGCTATTAAATAAATATTCTTGTTATAATCTTTTGTATTAATAATGAATTAATTATCATATAGTTTGCATATTAGTGAGGAGGTTCTAAACATAACCGTAAATAGAGTCCTCTGCCGTACTTTTGCAACCTAGCTATTTCATCCAAGGTTTCAACGTATACCTAAATCGATATTTTTCTTCTTTCTTCTCAGAATATTTTGCTTCATTATTTCTGAAACCGGATCTTCGTTCTGACCAGTATCTTGCTTCATTATTTCTCTGAATTATTGTATTTTGATTGCCTAATTTAACAATGTCATCATCACACTTTTTATTTGTTTGATACTGGCTCTAGTTCCTGCTCATATATAAAAAGCTAAAATTGATAAACAAAATAAATAATAAATATATTAGATAGGCAGTGTGTTGGTTTGTATGTTGATCTGGCGGAGCAGTTTTGGTTTAGTTCCCTTGGAGCTGGTCATCTAGGTGGAGATAGGGTGATCAATGGGTTGGTTGCCATGGAGTTATCTCTAGTATGTGATGTACGTTGCGTGCACTTTCCAGTAGGTCAATGGGTTGGTTGACATGGAGTTATCTCTAGTATGTGATGAACTATTGAACCATATATGATCACTTGAGATATAAAATTCTAACTAAGTTAATATTTGTTACATAAGAGGGGTAATCTACCAAGATGGGTGCGTATAACCAAGTTGTACAATACTGTTGAGCATAATTCTTTATAGTAGGTCCGAAAATTAGAGGCGTTGTTTTACCAAGATGGACAAAGCATGGGTCAATCTACCAAGGTTTCATCATTTTGGCTATTACTTCCATAGTTATAAGTAGTGTGATGCTAAGGGCACATCATTTTCCTCTTACTAATACCACGAATAAAAATAAGAAGTACAATAAATTTTATGTACTTCCTAATACCATTATAAACAAATATAAGTATTTATGAATGAGTTTGGTGTAAGGAAGCATGTAGTATAAAATTTTGGTATTAGCAAGAAGAAAACGAGGTGCCCTAGCATCACACTATAAGTATTCAAGAATGAGTATTAATACATTTTTTGTTTTGTAGAATGACAAGCAAATATAGGCAAGCTGTGAAATTTTTTGTATATGGGCATGTTTCGAGTGAAGGGAATCTCGAAAAAATTAGATGCCCATGTCGTGATTGTAGGAATCTAATTTGGCAAACATCAAGGGAAGTTGTGTCACACTTGATTTGTTTTGGAATGGACCCAACCTATGATATATGGATTTTTCATGGAGAAAAACAGTCATCACAAAATAAAAGTGAGACAGATACTTATAGAATGTATGTTGATGCGCAAATCTATGATGAGGAGGTAGAAGCCAATGTTGAAGAAAGACATGGGGAAGGTTTTGAGGAAATGATGGAGAATGCCGAAATTCCTTTGTATCCCGGTTGTGCAAGCCACATAAAGTTGTCTGCTACAGTACTTCTTTTCAAGCACAAAGCGCGAAATCGTATATCGGACACGGCTTTTACAGAGCTTCTTAAACTTCTAAAGGATATATTGCCTAAAGAAAACATGCTTCCTGATTCTACATATGCAACAAAGAAGTTGCTTAAGTCATTTGGTTTAGGCTATAAGCAGATACATGCATGTGTAAATGATTTTTGTTTTTTTAGAAAAGAGCTTGCAAATAGTGATTTCTGTCCTAAGTGTGGTAAGTCTCGCTGGAAAAAAAACAAAACTACTAAAGATGGGAAGCAAACCAAAATACCTATGAAGGTTTTGAGATACTTCCCACTGATACCAAGATTGAAAAGAATGTTTGCATCCCCAGAAACATCAGAACAACTAAGATGGCATAGCAGTCATAAGAGTGAAGATGGTAAATTGCGTCATCCAGTGAATTCTACTCAGTGGGCTACGATTGATAGAATGTATCATTCTTTTGCTTCCGATCCACGAAATTTAAGGCTTGGCATTGCATCTGATGGCTTTAATCCTTTTGGTGATTGGAATTGTGGATATAGTTGTTGGCTAGTGTTTCTTGTTGCTTACAACTTTCCTCCGTGGCTTTGTATGCACAAAGATAATATGATGCTATCTTTGTTAATTCCTGGGCCACGACAACCGGGAAATGACATTGATGTATACTTGCAACCACTTATTGAAGATTTGAAAAAATTGTGGGATAAAGGGGTGAAAGCGTACGACGCTTATAGTCGTAATGAATTTAGATTACATGCTATTCTGATGTGGACAATCAATGATTTTCCGGCTTATGGAAATTTACCTGGTTGCCCTGTAAAAGATAAGAGAGCATGTCCAGTTTGTGGTGTCAATACCTGCTCAATATGGCTACCATTTAGTAAAAAGTGTGCATACATGGGTCGTAGACGATTCCTTGAACCTAACCATGAGTATCGTCTACGGAAAAACTTATTTGATGGAACTATAGAGAATAGAGAAAGGCCTCAAATACAAACTGGTGTTCAAATCTTTGATGATGTTCAAGATATTATTAATGATTGAGGAAAAAAATTAAAAAAGGAAGAGAAAGGTGAAAGGAAAAGGAAAAGGAAAACTATGATGAAAAAAGGATGTAAAATGTGGAAGAAGAGGTCCATTTTCTTTGACTTGCCTTATTGGAAGGTGAAATTTAACTAGAAACACATTGCTTTTCATTTTCAATTCATGTTTGCTACTTAGTACTTAATTATTTGTGTTTTGTCAATTTTTAGGCACTTCCTGATTGACATAAAAATGTGTTTATTTTATGCTCTTATATCTTATCTTTTGTATATAAATAAATATTACTTGGGTATTGTTTTGTTACTTTTACAGATATTCCAACCCAGCCCGCATGCAACCAGAAATGTAGAGAAATAGAGTTCAATTTGCTGTGTATTTGCATTTTGAAGAATTGTAGATGAAGATATCACATCTAGTTGCTGTTGGACAAGAAAAGGATTGATAAAAAGGCTTTGCACATCACAAATCAATGAAGAAGTGTCAAGGAAGCAAGAGGAAAAGAGAAAAGGCCCAAATTTGCTTTATTTATCTAAGGCCCATTTATGTTTCTCATTGTAAACTAATTAGTGATGTAATGACCAGACCCAGTTATCATTAGGGTTAGGGTTAGGGTTTGGCTATCTACCCTATATATACCCTTGTAATGGCATTGTAGCCACCATCATATATCTCATTCTATTCTCTTCTTCATTAATAAAACTCAATTTTCTTTTTATTTTATGCAATCTTCTATTTCTTAGCAGTTAGTGTTGTCTACACGATTAGATTCGGTAGAACACTATTTGTATTTTGCATTTCTTTTCATTAGTGATTGACCGTCTGATTAGATTCAGCGGTAATCCTAATTTTATTTCCTGTTGTTATTTATATTCTGCACTTTTATTTTCTATATTTTAATCGCGTTCATAGGTTAAATTGGATTTGATTAGATTTGAATCTGATTCATAGTTTCCTTGCTTTTCCATTGAAATTGTGATTTGATCATCGGTTCAGTTAGATCTGTTCTGAATCAAATTACAGTTTTAATTTTGTTTTGTTTTATTTTCAAAATCAACCTCCAAAGTTTTGTCTAACTCGCCCAAGAGATTAGATAAATAATTTGATTTAATTCACCTTTCTGTGTTCGACCTGTATGCTACACACCTGTATGCTTGCAGAATTTATTACAAATGTCGCGCTTTTCTAATTCATAGACTAGCGTCGATCAAGTTTTTGGCGCCGTTGCCGGGGAGGCAACTGTTAAATTTTATTATTTATTTAGTTTCTGATTCGTGTTAGTTTTTATTTTTTATTTTTGCTTGTCTTATTTTTCATGTATATATAGAAGTAAAAAATCTTGTTTAGTGGATTTGGTATTAAGTATTGATACTATAATCTCTAAGTCAAGAGAAAAAGAATTCTTGCCAAATTTTCTTTAATTTCTTCCCTTCTATTCCTTTCTTTCTTTCACCATCTTTCCTAATTTCAGTACATAGCTTTTCTTTTATTTACAAGTCCATAAAAAAAAAATTACAAATTTCCGTCTACAAATTCTGTTCACTGCGATCCATCCGTACCATCTCCATACCACCTAATTTCTTTCCCGTTTTTAATCCTCTTTACAAATTTCATTTTTTTTCTTTTTTTTTCCAATTTTTGCTTTTTTTTTCCTTTTTCTTCTTTCTACAACTTTCAGAACAAAATATATATCAGTCTTTCTTCTGTATTCTTCTTCTCGTCGCCATCATCCTATCACCTTCAACGCATACACAAAAAAAAAACACCATCACCCATCCATCCCACTTCCAAACCCGTTCACATTTTCAACCATCCTTTCTACCCAGAAAAATCACGCACCACATCCATCAGCGTTCGAACAGCCCCTCCTTTTCCCCCCTATACCCAGTTCAACCTCCACGTCCATCATCCCATAGCCCCACACGCACGCAAAACCCATTATCCCCATCCTCAAAATCCGTCAAACCTTTCAACAATATTCGAAAACCTCCACTACGCCTTTCTCCAAAACAATCCCATCCCAATACCAAACCGTCTCTTCCAGTCATCTCAACAAACTACTTCTCTTCCACAGACCCGGTTTCCACGGCCCTTCACATCACAGTCAATTACAACCACCGCCACAATCAACAAGACACCGAAACCCTTATCTGCGAAAATCCGATTCGACTACCAAAGCCCCTTCGCCAACCAAACGCCGCATAGCTCCACTGTACCCGCAACCGTACTACCTCAAAGCCAAATTCGAACCCAGTAAACCGAGCACCCACCAGATCGCAAATCGCGATTTAAGAAAAAAGGAGAGAGTTTGAGTTGTCATTTTTTTCTAGGTAGTTTATTTTCGGAATTTTATAGACAAAAAAAAAGGGGTGGCGCTGCTTTCTTTTTCTTTCGGGAATTTGGATTTCTTTGTTTTCTGAAAGAAGGCGTGATTTATTTCCTTGTAAAGAGAGGGGCGTGGCCTTTTTGTTGGGTTCAATTCTCTTGTGCTTGTAATTAATTAAAAAAAAAAAGAGGAAACAAATCTGATCCAGTTTGGCCTTTATAACTTGGTGAGTGCGGTTTTGGTTCTGTATATTTTGGTGAACACAAAACGTGGCCTTTGTTGAATTGAATAGGTGAGGGAGTTTTATTTTTGGTTAGTTCTTTCTTTTCCTTTTTCTTTCTTTTTATTTTTGATTTTGTCTGAGTCGGGTTAGTCGAGTTTTAGTCTGTCTGTTTGTTTAGTTTATTTTATTTTTATTTTTGTTGGTTTTATTTGTTTCTTTGTTCTCTCTTTTTTTTTAAAAAAAAACGACGTTTTCAAACGAACAAAGGCCAAAGTGGAAAAGAAAGAGAATTCAAGCAAACGAACAGGAATTTTAAAAGTCAAGCGAAGTGCAAACAACGATTTCAATCACTGATACTACTCGATTTCTCTGGACGGACCGCCATACACCACTGTAAAATTTTCTAACTCTACAGGTGCTCTGCCGCAAAGAAAAAAATATATAGACAATTGTTGTAAAAAAATTCTGCAGGGGCAGCGGCTTTGAATGTACAATTTTTAATTTTTGCAATTATTTTGTGTGATTTCTGCATTTTTTTTTAAGGGCAATACCCCAATTCACATAAGGTGAGGGATTTCATCACCCTTTCCTTAGCCCACAAATTGCATTTCATCGTAGAATCTGACTAATAATAACGGTTAGACGTTGGACTTAAGGGAGTCACGGGCTCATCTAGGGCTTAATTATATTGTGATAGTCGATTCATTTGGAACGAATTATTTCTTGGTGTATAGACTACGGCAGAGAAATAACCGTTTATAAATATTACGGTGATTCGTAACTATTATATTGGTTGTTACTCTGAAGGTACTTAAACCTTCGGCTGCATTGCTAGGGTGATTCCTGGTGCACCGATAACTCCTGTCCGTTAACTGGCTGAGAAATCTTTTGATCTGAGTAATCAAACGTGTCACTTTATAATTTTGGGTTAGGAGCCAATAAGGACAGAAAATTTCATTATAGCTAATTTCTGTTCTTGCATTCAACAACAATGAGTGAAAAAAGTGTTAGCCAACAAAATTCTCCTAGGGGTTCTCGAATCAACCAAAATTTTCCAACCGAATTGGATCAAAATCGAGTGAATCAAAATTCTCCAAACTTTGGGGATCAAAATCAAATAAATCAAAATTTTCAAAATCTCAATATCCAAATGGATAGACCCTTGTCTCTTCGTGATCGATGTTATCCTACTAGGACTGTTCAACCCTCTGTCATCGTGTTCCTACCAGCTGAAGGGAACAATTTTGAGTTAAAACATTCTTTTATCCAAGGGGTACCAAAATTTACTGGGTCTGAAAATGCTTATGAATTTCTAAGTGAATTTGAATTGTATGCGTCCACAACCAAAATGCAACAATTATCTAACGAATCGATCAAGCTAAGGCTAATTCCATTTGCACTACTTGAAAGTGCTAAAAGATGGCTAAATTCTCTTCCACGGCATTCCATAAGAAGTTGGGATGAATTTGTCACTATATTCTTGAAAAAGTTTTTTCCTTTCCATAAAACTCTCAAAATTCGAACTGAGATAAACCAATTTTGTCAAAATGAGGGGGAAACTTTTTCAAAATACTTTGAGAGATTCAACCAGCTATTATATAGTTGTCCTCATCATGGATTTCTAAAAGATCACTTATGTCAAATTGCATATGAAGGGCTAAACTATCAGACTAGAACTCAACTAGAATCAATGTGTGGAGGAGACTTTATGTCTAAAACAGCCGATGAAGCTTGGCGGTTTTTAGAAGATTATTCTGAAAAGGACATGCAGTGGGAATCGATTCGTGTTCCCATTCGTACTTCTACTAGAGGAGTGCATGTCGTGGACCCAAGTCAAATTCCCTTAGAAAATCAAACTCCTCAAGCCGGAGAAGGGTTACCCCACTATTACTCTCAAGACCAAGCCAATGCCATAGCTCAAAATAATCCTTACTCATCCACGTACAACCCTGGTTGGAGGAACCACCCAAATTTTTCTTCGTCAAACTCCAATAATTCGGCTAACCCGTCTCACTTGCAACCCTTTATTCCCAATCCAAATTACCAAGCTCCTTCTTCCAATTCTCAAACATCTCAAGCTTCACCTCAATCCAAACAACCTTATAGGCACCCCAATTTTCAATCATCGAACCAATCCTCTCAATCTTCTCAACCGTCACAAGAAATTGTGCGTCTAGAAAAACAGTTGAGCTCTTACGAAGCCAAAATAAACTCGCAAGACGCTAAAATGGACCAAATGATGAATATGATAAAGGAAATGGCGAAAAATAATGAGAGGGGAAAGTTGCCGAGTCAACCTGAAGTGAATCCAAAATATAACTCTCGTGCTGTAAATTCTTGTGAGGACGAAAACCATAATCCAGTCAACGCTATTACTACCCTTCTCTGGAAAGAGGATTAATAATAACGTGGGCGACCCTGACGAACCTTCTAACTCGACCCCAATCCCTGATCTTGATGATCAACCATTGGCTTCGAATGCCAATTCCTCTAAACCTCAAGTTTCCTTAAATGTTGGCAATCCCAACAATTCTTCTCCAGTGTCGGCAAACCCGACCCACCTTCGAAAATTAATGTTGGCAATACCAACATACCATCTTCTACGACCTTACCACCTTCTATTTCCTTGGATAAACCTTCTTCCTCGAATGATGAAACTCATCACAGAGTTGAAAAACCAATAGCTCCATTTCCCCATAGGCTCAACAATAAGAAGAAAGCGGCAAATTTCGATAAAATTCTGGAAATTTTCAAACAAGTCCATGTGAACATTCCTCTTTTAGACACCATTGAACAAATTCCTCAATATGCTAAATGTCTTAAGGAATTGTGCACACAAAAACGTGCGACCAATGTCCTAAAAACCGCCTTTCTAACTGCGAATACAAGCTCTGCTCTTTCGAATCTTACCCCAGTCAAGTACAAAGACCCTGGCTTCCCTACGATTGATTGCAAAATAGGAAACACTCACATATCTCGTGCCCTACTCGACCTCGGTGCCAGTGTCAACCTTCTCCCTTATACTGTCTATCGTCAACTTGGACTAGAGGAGATTAAACTAACAAACATCACACTTCAACTAGCCGATCGATCTGTCAAAAAGCCATTGGGAATTATCGAAGACGTCTTGATACAGATCGAACAGTTTTACTTCCCTGTCGATTTTATAGTTCTAGAAACAGAGCCTGTCTCAAATCCCAACGTTCAAATACCATTGATCTTAGGACGCCCTTTCTTAGCAACCTCTAATGCTGTCATTAATTGTAGGAATGGTCAGCTTCGACTTTCCTTCGGGCACCTAACCATTGAGCTAAACATCTTTAATCTCAACAAGCAACCTAGGGATTTTGAGATCGATGAAATTGACATGATTCAAACCACAGTTGATGAAACCTCTAGTGACACTTCTGAAGCCTTGAAAATGTGTCTTGACCATTTCGACTCTGATTTCGATGAACTCGAATACATTTCTGAACTAAACAAAATTCTTGACTCCGACACTTCGTCACCTGAATCTAACCAAGGAATGTTGACCAATGTTGATACACAAGAACTTCCTAAGTTAGACCTCAAACCCTTGCCACCAGACCTTAAGTATGCCTACCTAGACTCTTCAAAAACTTTTCCCGTAATCTTGTCTTCCGATCTTATCAAGGACCAAGAAGAAAAACTTCTGGATATCTTGCGGGAAAATAAGGACGCCTTGGGGTGGGAAATTAGCGATATAAAAGGAATTAGCCCATCAATTGTGGAACATCGCATACATTTAGTTGATGAGGCTAAACCCACCCGTGAGGTTCAAAGGCGATCAAACCCAAACATGAGAGAAGTGGTCAAGGAGGAGATAATCAAATGTCTAGACAATAACATCATCTACCCCATCTCTGATAGTACTTGGGTGAGTCCAGTTCAAGTTGTACCAAAGAAGTCGGGAGTCACAATTATCAAAAACGACAGTAATGAACTTGTCCCAACAAAAATCAAAACCAAATGGCGTGTGTGCATCGACTATCGAAAGCTTAACTCAGCCACACGAAAAGACCATTTTCCCTTGCCTTTTATTGACCAAATGCTCGAACGCTTAGCGGGACATGAGTACTACTGTTTTCTCGATGGATACTCTGGCTATAACCAAATTCATGTTGCTTTAGAAGATCAACATAAGACCACCTTTACTTGTCCCTTTGGAACCTTTGCTTATCGTCGCATGCCTTTTGGTCTTTGTAATGCCCCCGCGACTTTCCAAAGGTGTATGATGAGCATTTTCTCTGATATGGTGGAAGAATTCTTGGAAATATTCATGGACGATTTTTCAATATATGGATCATCTTTTTCCCAATGTCTCACTCATTTAGAACTCGTCCTTAAGCGTTGTAAGGAGAAATCACTCGTGCTTAATTGGGAAAAATGCCACTTTATGGTAAAAAGGGGGATAGCTCTAGGTCATGTCGTCTACAAAGATGGCCTAGAAGTCGATAAATCCAAAATCGATTTGATTGCTAATTTACCTCCTCCTAAGTCTGTCAAAGGTGTTCGTTCATTTCTTGGCCATGCAGGATTCTATAGAAGATTCATTAAGGATTTCTCAAAAATTTCAAAACCTCTCTCGAATTTACTTGCCAAAGACGTAAAGTTTGAATTTTCCAATGATTGCAAAACATCTTTTGAAACTCTTAAGTCAATCTTGACCACAACTCCCATCATTCAACCTCCTGATTGGACTCAGCCCTTCGAACTTATGTGCGACGCTTCTGATTTTGCAATTGGAGCCATCTTAGGTCAGCGTATCGATAAACTCCCTCGAGTCATTTATTACGCTAGCAAAACCTTAAACGAGGCCCAATTGAACTACTCAACTACTGAAAAGGAATTTTTGGCAGTTGTCTTCGCTCTTGAGAAATTCAGACCATATCTCATAGGATCCAAAGTCATAGTTTACACTGACCATGCTGCCCTACGATATTTGCTTTCTAAAAAGGATGCCAAGGCCTGCTTGATTCGTTGGATCCTTCTTCTTCAAGAATTCGATATAGAAATACGAGATAAGAAGGGTTCTGAAAATGTCGTAGCTGATCATCTCTCTCGAATTGTGCACGAAAATGATAACGACACCCAAATCGATGACTATTTTCCTGACGAACAACTCCTTTCGATCTCTAACACCCCTTGGTACGCTGACATTGTGAACTATCTTGTCACACAACAAACACCCGCTGAATGGTCTAAACAAGATAAACAAAAATTTCTCTCGAAAGTTCGAAACTTCTATTGGGACGACCCATATCTTTTCAAATACTGTCCAGACCAAATCATTCGAAGGTGTGTGCCCGATCATGAACACCAAAGTATTCTCTCCTTCTCACATGACCATGCTTGTGGCGGTCATTTTGGAGCAAGAAAAACTGCTGCAAAAGTTTTGCAAAGCGGTTTTTATTGGCCCACACTCTTCCGTGACGCTTTCGAATTTTGCTCTAAATGTGAGCGATGTCAAAGAACGGGTCGAATCTCTAAGCGAAACATGATGCCTCTCAACCCCATTTTAGTGATTGAATTATTCGATGTTTGGGGCATCGACTTCATGGGACCATTCCCCAATTCATTTGGGAATCTTTACATCTTGCTTGCGGTAGATTATGTCTCAAAATGGGTTGAAGCCATTCCGACCAAAACCAACGACAACAAGGTTGTTGTCAAATTCCTCAAAGAAAACATCTTTTTACGCTTTGGCACACCTCGAGCTATCATTAGCGATAATGGCACTCATTTCTGTAATCTTGCTTTTGAGTCCTTGCTCAAGAAATACTCAATCACACACAAGCTGTCAACACCTTACCATCCACAAACTAGTGGACAAGTAGAAGTTTCCAATAGACAAATCAAGCAAATTCTTGAGAAAAACGTGAATTCCAATAGAAAAGATTGGTCTGTAAAACTGATTGATGCACTTTGGGCTTTCCGCACTGCTTATAAAACCAATCTAGGGATGTCACCATACCGATTAGTCTTTGGAAAGGCCTGTCACTTACCTCTTGAATTAGAGCATCGTGCTCTTTGGGCCATAAAATTTTTGAACTTTAACTTAGAAAAAGCCGGCTCACATAGGAAGTTGCAAATTTCGGAATTAGAGGAATTAAGAAATGAGGCGTATGAAAATGCGAAAATCTACAAAGAAAGAACCAAAGCCCAACACGACAAAAACATACTTCGTAAGGAATTCAACGTAGGTCAAAAAGTTCTTTAATACGACTCTAGACTTCACTTGTTTCCAGGAAAACTCAGATCTCGATGGACTGGACCTTATATCGTGAAAACAGTATATCCTCATGGAGCAGTTGAAATTGAAAATCCTAGGGATGGAAAAGTCTTCAAAGTAAACGGTCAACGACTGAAACCATTTTTGGAATTCGAGCAATATGACGAAGATGACTCTATCGATCTACATGATCATCCACCATGAAATCAGGTGGTACACGTTCTTTTTCTTTTACTTTTCTTTTTCATTTTTTTTTTTCTGCCTTAGACAGTATGGAAACTGTTTAGTCCAAGTGTGGGGGGGAGTCTGCATTTCATCCATTTTCTTTTTTCTTTGTTTTTATTTCTTTTTATTTTCAGCCATTTAAGTAGGACCATCATGCATTCTAGATTGTACGAACATACCATAATTTTTTTTTGGAAAATACGACTCGTTTTAGATTTGATACAACAAAATAAGTTTACAATTTTTAGCCAGTTGATAGTATTTTTTTCTCTCAACTTAGATCGAATAAGAAATATAATGAAAAGTTTAATTTTGAGGGATAATAGTGTAACCGGTACATAGGGAGATTCTTAGGTGATGACCATGAAGTCTATTCTATATTGTAGACTTTGTTTAAATAAGTGGAGGACTTAAAATACTTATAATGGCTTGTCAAATCTTTAAAACTAAGTTGTGTTAAGTTGAATTCGCGTAACTCTCTTGTTGTGCTTATAAATTCAATAAAAACAATAGTAATCCAAGGGTATCCAACATTGCTTGTATATCGAGCGTTGGTGTGCAAACCCGCCAAGCTCTATCCGACACGTTGTTGACAAAGTCAGCGTTGGAATATCTTGGTCTCATTTTATGAGATTGGACACCTAAGGATTACCGACACGTTGTTGACAAAGTCAAAGTCGGCCTGCACAATCCGCCAAGCTCTTTACCCACTCTCTGTTAGTCCGCGAGGCAGTGCATGGGTGGTAAACCTTGGTCTTTTTAGTTAGGTGTATGTACTTAATCATAAATATTAAAATTTTATAGAATAAAGAATAAGCGATGATTCCCAAACACTTCTTGACCTTATTGATTTTACTAGCCATACATGAGAAAATTAGAATACCACTTTGCAAACTGTGCCAAGCAAACTAAGAAATTATTTCATGGCTGCACTATGTTATCGACCGAACTAACTGGCCAAATTGGAATTTAACATTTGAAAACTTGATTTATATTGAAAATTTGTGACAAGTCGAGGTATCTAAAATAAAATCAACTGGTTAGAAATTATTAACTTAATTTGTTGTACCACTTTCCTGAAATAAGTCGTGTTGTCATTTTTCGTTTTTATTTTTGCATATGTCCATTGCATTCATGTAGTTTCATTAGAATCATAGCATACTGCATTTGGATTTTGTGGGTAGTATCCGCTGAAAACCCTCACGAGACACCACTCGTCCTACTAGGGACACCTAGAGGTTTAACGGCTTATTGCATGCGCTCAATGCAATCGTGTTTCCTACGAAAGTGTGACCTATCTAGTTAGTTTTCCATTTTCTTTTTACTCGAGGACGAGTAAAAGATAAGTGTGGGGGTATTTGATTGACATAAAAATGTGTTTATTTTATGCTCTTATATCTTATCTTTTGTATATAAATAAATATTACTTGGGTATTGTTTTGTTACTTTTACAGATATTCCAACCCAGCCCGCATGCAACCAGAAATGTAGAGAAATAGAGTTCAGTTTGCTGTGTATTTGCATTTTGAAGAATTGTAAATGAAGATATCACATCTAGTTGCTGTTGGAAAAGAAAAGGATTGATAACAAGGCTTTGCACATCACAAATCAATGAAGAAGTGTCAAGGAAGCAAGAGGAAAAGAGAAAAGGCCCAAATTTGCTTTATTTATCTAAGGCCCATTTATGTTTCTCATTGTAAATTAATTAGTGATGTAATGACCAGGCCCAGTTATCATTAGGGTTAGGGTTAGGGTTTGGCTATCTACCCTATATATACCCTTGTAATGGCATTGTAGCCACCATCATAAATCTCATTCTATTCTCTTCTTCATTAATAAAACTCATTTTTCTTTTTATTTTATGCAATCTTCTATTTCTTAGCAGTTAGTGTTGTCTACACGATTAGATTCGGTAGAACACTATTTGTATTTTTCATTTCTTTTCATTAGTGATTGACCGTCTGATTAGATTCAGCGGTAATCCTAATTTTATTTCCTGTTGTTATTTATATTCTGCAATTTTATTTTCTATATTTTAATCGCGTTCATAGGTTAAATTGGATTTGATTAGATTTGAATCTGATTCATAGTTTCCTTGCTTTTCCATTGAAATTGTGATTTGATCATCGGTTCAGTTAGATCTGTTCTGAATCAAATTACAGTTTTAATTTTGTTTTTTTTTATTTTCAAAATCAACCTCCAAAGTTTTGTCTAACTCGCCCAAGAGATTAGATAAATAATTTGATTTAATTCACCTCCCTGTGTTCGACCTGTATGCTATACACTTGTATGCTTGCAGAATTTATTACAAATGTCGCGCTTTTCTAATTCATAGACTAGCGTCGATCACTTCCTTTGCGGCATAATCTAGATGTGATGCATATTGAGAAAAATATTGGTGAAAGTATTATTGGTACATTGCTTGATATCAAAGGAAAATCAAAAGATGGCCTCAATTCACGCCCAGATCTAGAAGCAATGGGCATTAGAAAAAAATTGCATCCTATAGACATTGGAAATAAAGTATTGCTCCCAGCGGCACCGTGCACCTTATCCGATAAAGAAAAAGAGATCTTTTATAGTAGAATGAAGAACTTGAAAGTGCCTGATGGATATAGCTCAAATATTGGAAAATGTTTTGCAAAAGAAGACAAGATATCAAACCTTAAGTCTCACGATTATCTTGTTTTGATGCAAAAACTATTGTCCGTTGCATTAAGAGGACTTCTACCTATAGGGATAAGGAATGCACTACTACGACTATGTACATTTTATAATGACATATGCCAAAGAGTGCTTGATAGGGATAAACTGGAATTAATGGAGTATCAAGTTGCATTAACACTATGTGATATAGAGAGGTTCTTTCCCCCTTCCTTTTTCGATATCATGATTCACTTAACAATACATTTAGGGAGAGAAGCAAGAATTTGTGGGCCGGTCCAATATCGATGGATGTATCCATTTGAGAGGTAATATTTATTATAAATAATTGACGGTTAAAAGTATCTACAGTTATGAAAGTAACTTGTTTATTCATTTTGGTTATAGATATATGAAAATATTAAAAGGGTATGTTAAAAATCAAGCACGGCCTGAAGGGTGCATTGCTGAGCACTATGTTGCCGAAGAATGTATGAGATATTGCTCTGGATATATTAAAGATGCATTACAAATTGGAGAGAGGAAAAACCGAAATGAAGTGGAACAAAATGATTTTATACTTGAGGGGTGTCCTATTTCCAAAGGAAAACCTACTACAGTCGATGAGGAGGTGATTAATGCTGCTCATCGATACGTTTTGTTTAATACGGAAGAAGTAGAGCCGTATATAGAGTAAGTATAAGTCCAACTTAACTATGACATACAAAATAAATTAAATCCTTAATTACATTTATGTATGCAGAATGGACAAAGAGAAGCTAAAATGTTTGCATCCTCATCTTGCACAAGACGATTTGGAACTGTCAAAATTGCAATCGAAGACTTTTAGTTTTTGGTTCGGAAAAAAGGTTGATAGCTATATCTTAAAAAACTATTAATGATGAAAGTAATAGATCAATATAAATCTTTATTTAATATATTGTATTTGTCCAGGTTAGAGATGATAGACGTATATCCAATGTCAGCAACATAATAAAATGGCTTTCATACGGACCTCGTTCGCATATAATTTCTTATTCTGGCTATATTGTTAATGGTCGACGTTTTCATACGAACGACTTTGAGAAGGCGACACAAAATAGTGGTGTTTCCATTGAGTCAAGTATTGTTTGTGTAGATGGGTCTATTGAAAAAATAATATATTATGGGGTCTTGCGTGAGATTTTCTTGTTGGATTATCGTCAATTTCAAGTTGCCTTGTTTAAATGTGATTGGGCAAATATGTATCGTGGAGTCAAAGTTGAAGATGGATTTACATTGGTCAATTTGCATCAATTTCAAAATAAGTTTGAAAGCAACCCGTTTATCTTAGCAACACAAGCGGTTCAAATTTTCTTCTCTAGAGAAGGTAGTTCTTCAAATTGTTATGTTGTGTTGAGAGCGCCCTCTAGAGGGTTTCATGAATTGGAAAAATACGACGAGGATGAAGAATCAACTAGTAAACCATTGGATGAGTCACAACTTGATGATAGAGACGTAGATAATGGGGATGAAAGTTACGTAAGGGAGGGTTGTAATGGCATTTTGGTATGTTATAAGCATATTTTATTGATTTTTATTTTATGCATGTTCATATATACCATAAAATGTGTTGTTCATATATATCATAAAATGTGTTGTTAGATTGTAAAAAAAAAAAAAAAAAAAAAAATCTGATATAAGATTGACATCTTAGCGTGTATCAAAATAATTTTATTTTCTATTGTATGTTCTTTGCATGTGTATTTTATTTTGTACGTGGTTGTTACAAAGTAGTGCTATATTTATTGTGATGTTCTAATCCTTTGTAAATCGTTTTGTTTTTTTATAGGTCGACGAGGAAGATTGATCTTGTATTATCGACGAGGAAGATTGATCTTGTATTATCGACGAGGAAGATGGTGCTAGACGAAGGAGAGGTATTCAAGTTACATATTGCATTTTTTACCACATGCTTTTTTTACTTTAGCCTTATTTTGTTTCTTTTAGTACATTGTGTTGAGGACATTTGCTTCATCATGATTTAACTCCATACATCTGCAACATTGTAACTTTGTTCTGAATCAACCCATTAGTCAGCATTAACCTAAAATTAAGTGATCAAATAATTGCATAAATTTATGCAATTATTCAACAATGCTAGACATTTATGTAATCATATCCAAACAAGTTTTGAACAATAATGTTTGTCGTATTTTAAAATTTAATAGTGACTTTAATCAAACTGCCGTTAAAATTTAATATACTTTAATCTAAATTTATACAAAAGAACTGCTATAAAAAATATATTGTTTTCTATTTTAGGCCAAAAATCATTTCACTGTATAAAATTACAAATGTTATGTTCGAAGTTTAAAATTTGAATATTTACAGATTTGAATGAATGTTTAGAAAAAGAAAAAAAAACATTTTGAGGTCACTTTTATTTTGAGTTTAAAATATTAATATATACACTCGTAGAGTGCTCAGTGCAAATTTTATAAATAAAATTGTAGCTTACGCAATAATATATATATATATATATATATATAAATATATTGGTTGCGCTATGTTTTGCAATTTGCATTGCAGCTCAAATTTGAACTGAAACTGTATGAATTATGATGAACAACACAGTTCGTCTTATGATGTTCATGTAGTCGCTTGTATTTTGTGTTTGCATCCCTGTTGCATCTGGAAAATTATATGATAGATATTAATATTTTAAGAGGTTCTCATCCATTATTTGCATTGTGGCTACTGTTTCCCATCCATTATTTAAAGTTCAAAAGTCTTTGAGGTTGAAGGAAATTTAAAGTTCGAACTACATCTGGAAACTTGAATGTGCATGAGATTTACTTATTTTATCTTGTTTAGGCTGCAATATTTATTTAGCTAAAGTTGCTGATTCGTATACACGAAATGATTTCGCATCTGTGCATGAGTCATTTGATTCGATGTTGAACTTGAATGTTTAATTTAAACTATAGACTACGGGAATGTTGTACCAATATAATCTTATATTAACGGCTCATTTTATTTATTATGCAACTTTGACTGTGTGTACCAATATAATCTTGTTTCAAAACCAAGCCTTTCATTTTATTATGCAACTTTGACAGTGTTTGAAAAACGATCAGCAATGCATCCAATTTATCATCCAATCTGAGGCCTTTCCTTAATGTCTCCTTGCTTTTTGCTGTTGTAAGAATAGTCAGTACCTCCATCGGCAAAAATAGTCAGTACATCCACTTGAAAAAAAAAAAAACTCATTGCGAAGAGAGTAATAGGTAAACATGCTGCCTTATTCTTACAAAGCTTTTTACCTTAAAAGTCGGCTTCTACATTCAATGTAAATGCTAAATGCAAACATCCAGTTGACAAGTAACTTCTTTTCCTTAACTCGATTTAGACAAACTGGTTCCATCAGCAAAAATAGTCAGTACATCCACTTGACAAACTGGTTCCGTTAATATTATGTCTCCTTTTGTATGAAATATACAGAAAAAGGTATATAACAGTTAGCATTTAATTGCATTTTGTATGTTTAGCCATTGAAAGCAAGTCAGTACACTATTATGGTCACATTGTTATCTTCGCAGCAGACATCTGGGCTTGCACTCCCTGTTAATCACAGTTTCTACTCTAGCATTTAATTGCATTTTGTATGTTCAGCCATTGAAAAATGACTTAAGATTTTTATTTTTTAGCCACGGTTACAAAGACTTAGAACTCTTTTATCGCTACTTGTCAGTTTTTATCGCTATTGAAAACTGACTTAAGATTTTTATATTTTAGAGCTCAAAAATTGCAAAAAAAAGAGAAAAAAAGCAAAGTTTAGCTGCACTTGCAGCTGTTCGTGCTGCTGATGAAAGACCGGTTGGGATTAGAATCAACGAACACCCAGATGGACCAGTTCCGTTGCTTCGTGATTTAAATATTTCTATAAGAAGATCTCCTCGAAAGCATGTTGAATACCCAATACGCACTACTTGCAAACCTAGAAGCAACCTTGGCCACACTACAAAGGGGATGCTGCCCCCTCCTCTTTCCAGTAGCATCCCCGTCGACACTACAAACCAGATTCAGCCCCCTCCTTCCAGTAACAGCCCCTTCGACAATACAAACCCAGTACAGCCCCCTGCCCGTCAACTACACTTCCAGGAAACTTCAGCCAACGATGATTCCAGTCCAAATGAACTTCAACCCGATTCTAGTGAAGGTCAAAGATTGACGCAAGCTAGAAGAAAGAGAGGCAGAACAATGATGAAATCATTAGCTATGATACCGGATGAGAAGCCGGAAGTTGAATTTAATGAACGCGGACAAGCAATAGGTGCTAATTCCAAACATTTGTCGTCATATATTGGTACTCTAGCAAGGGAGATGGTGCCTTTTACCATTAGCACATGGAGGAAAGTCGGTGACGATTTGAGGGATGATCTGTGGACTTGTATAGAGGTACGTACTAATATTTGACTTGTATACCATCTGTTGGCGATAACATGAGCAAGTGAATAATAAATTCTGGCTTTCAGTTGTATTTAATTTTACTGATTCTATGTTATTTATGTTAGAGTACTTATATGTCTCAATATTAAAAGCAACATATTATATACCTGCTGTAGTTCTCTTTATAATGACATATGCATTATGCACATTGCATTTTGCAATACTGTTACATATTATATGTCTCAATATTCAAAGTAACATATTATATACCTGCTGTATATACCTGATGTGGTACAACATTGCATTTTGTAATACTGTTAGAGACTAATCTGCGGGTTTTTTTTTGTGTGTGTGTGTGTGTGCAGTGAAGATTCAAGGTAGATAAGGTGTATAAGGATTACTTGTTAATGATAATAGGACAGCGATGGAAGGAGTCGAAATCAAGGTTAGTTGCAGCTATCAAAAAAGCGTCTCAAAATCCCGACTCTACTGATACTTTAGCAGGCCTAAAACCGTTAAATATAAAGAGCGATGACGAGTGGAATGCTTTTGTAACTGAAAAATTGTCAGAAAAGTTTGAGGTGGTTATTTTTGTCTTACTGATTTTAACTGTTAAATATATTACATTTTCCTATATCATATTTATTGAATTGATCTTATATGCAACAAGCCAAAGATTCAAAAGTATTAGAGAAAAGAATAAAGTTCCACACACCATGAGCAGAAAAGGTTATGCAAGATTGGAAGAAGAAATGGTAAAAAATATATTATTAAAGCAATTATTATTTGTTATCACTTGAACATTCTTAAGCTGTTAAGCTATTTTTGCAGAAAAAGGAAAAGGCAACATCTAATATCACTAGAGACGAATTGTGGTGCAAAGGCCACACTAGAAAAGATGGAAAACCTCTGAATTCAATTGATGCCGAATGCATAGTAAGAATAAGTTCAAATATACAATATCAGAAACTTTTGCTGTTGTTAAAGTAGTTTTAATTTTAATTTCTGAATATTGGTTGTTTTTGAATTTGTAGTCTAAGATAACAGAGCATCATAATGCCATAAGTCAGGATTCTCAGGGAGCAACATCAGTTACTCAAGATGGCGTGTCGAAGCTTTTTGGTCAGGAGCATGGAGGACGTGTAAGAGGGCTTGGTTTTGGGGTTGTACCATCTCAGCTTCGTATTCGGGGTAGCTCATTAGGTGAAGTACATGCATTGCGAAACCAAGTTAGTGGATTGGAGACCAAAGTACAGGAGCTTACTTCGATGTTGATGGTAAGTGTTAATTAGAAATTTATTTTAACGGCGATTTTTCCTGTTAATTAGAAACCAATTTATTATCGGCAACAGGTGTGGCTATTGCCCTCAGTTTGCTGCCAAATTCATTAGTTTTAAGCAAGGTTTGAAATCCCGGTTTCCGGTTCCGTTCCGAATATTTCGGAATTTCTGGTAAATTTCCGGTTTGATAATTCCGGTGCGGTTTTTTATAAATATGCAAACAAACATTACTAATCAAGATTTAAAATTTTGTTTTTTGATTTATTTTCGGTTATACACAAAATATGTGTTTTGATATAAAGATGTACATAACAAAGATGTTTTATAAATACATAAATAAACATGCATTAAAAATTCTGCCTCTCTACCATCTTCCTCTGCCTTGCGATGAACTTTTTTTTCTTGGTTTGAACGGATTAGCAAGTCAAATGTCAGCTAGGTTTTATTCTGAACGATGCAGAAGCTAAGTGGAAATAATGGGTAATATTACGGGTTATGTGTGTATAGCAGGTCATGTAATATTTTAAAGTATGGAAGGCTCGGCCCATGTTGTACAGTCTTATTGACTGGACAACTTATTGATATAAACCGCAGGCAACCAAAATGAGACTGATGTTTGATTTTAAACCATTGTTACATGAGTGAATATTAATTAAATATGCCGAAGTTATAAAAACAGGGAATTTAGTCCCCTGTTAATCTGCTATTATTCAAAATCTGATGTTGTCATGAGTAGGAAAATATGAATTGAAATTAAATGTTTAATTATTAAAATATTAAATAATTAAATGTTTGCATATTTATTTGTATATATATATATAAAAAGGTACCGGAATTGACAAACTGGAAATAAACCGAAATTACCGGAATTTTCCGACCGGGATCGAAATTTTAAATTTTCTACGTTACCGGAACGGAATCGAAAACCGAGATTTCGAACCTTGGCCCAAATTTCATTATTTTATCCAAAATTGATCTCCCTCTCAATAGATTTTTTTTTCTGGTTTCTCCTTTACCCAAAATTCATCCTGTTTTATAAATACTCTAATTTATGTGGTTGTATAGCTGTTTTTAGCTGGCAGTCTGACTTTCCCATTAGTTTCATGCGAGCAATATACAATGAACCATACCTGTAGTAAACCATCATCTGAAAGGGAAATGAACTATTCTCAAATTTACGGCTACCCACTTGTGCTAGTTTTATATGACCATAATCATATTTTGTGCTAATTTTATATGACCTATGTATATGCAATCTTTACAAGATCTAAAAGAAAAGCAAGCTAATGCGGGAAATCCAGGAACTCCTGATCCTAATACGCCTCAGGTACCCTTTTTTATTGGTATAATTGATAGAAAGATGTAACATTTCATGATCTATGGGATTGGAATATCGCTGTTAAAATGCGTCAACTTTTTTTTGACAATGCAAGTTTAATTCTTTGGTACAATGTTTGGTGAACATTGAAATGCTTTTAACCGGAACTGTGAAATTTTAGGGTGATTTTAAGGACAGTAAATGGAGGGGGGTTGGGTACTGCTAAACTAAATTCCCGCGCACTAGAAGCTGGAGAAAATTTTAATGTAAACTAAATTCAATTTGGAATAACCTTTGTGTTTATACTGTTATCTAAAACATGCTAAATTTGGGGTACTTTATTTTTGAAAGTGAGGTGTTCATCTTTTATTATTGTTGTATTCATACAACAGTAAAGGAAATTTCTCATTTCTAGATCTTACTTCACATAGTTAATCACTTCTAGTCATATATAAGTGTAGTCAACTAATAATCTATCAAAGTACCCATATCTATACCTACACTAGATTAAATTCAGAGAGTTTGCACAGAGTTTATTCACAAAAGATCCACTGTTTTCATATTTCGTTTCCAGTTTTTGACATGAAGAACAATTAGTTACACATACATATTCACAAACATATATGCATATATGTGTGTGTGCGCGCGTGCGCCTGCATCATACTATATTCAATCACTAAGGGTTTAAAAAGAAAGAGTTTGCAGATGTATTACTGTGTTTTTCTATTGTGTTCACTATCTTTACCATTCTCAGGTTTTATAATTACATTCGTAGATTAAACAAAAACAAGGAAATTATTTGTAAAATAAATAAAGATAACAATACATTACACATAAATTTCAAAGATTCAACTCATCCACTCTTTGTTCCCAGCTTAGAAAGATGCTTCTGGTGGTGTTGTTCTGTCGTTAAATCTATTGCATTGTTCTCACAAGTACAACTGACAGTAACTGAAACTGCTCCCCTCAACAGCCATCAAATTAACTTAAACTTAGTCGTGTGTCTTGTCTAATGGAACCACTCTTTACCCAATGAATATTAAATTATGCTTACCAATTGATTGCTGGTCAATTAGCAGTGTTTCTATAAGGAAAATTTTGGTTAATGTCACTTATTGGTAACTTCACCTAGTATTTTATTAATAACATTTGTTTAATACTTAGTTAAGCAATCTAGTTTGTTCAACCTCTAACTTAATTAAATTTATTTAGAGGATGGTTGATGATTATACAAAGAGCATGGATTGGTAATTTAAGACTTTGATGCCTTAATCATATATTCAGTAGCATACAAGGCCTGCTTATTGCCAGTTCTAACCTGGTTACCATGTACTTTTCAATATATTAAGTCTTAAGAAAATTTTATATGCTTACATATTCGCATACCAAATTTTCTAGTAAGGTTCTGAGTTCATTAATGGATCAATCTTGTGGAAACTACTGATATTATCATTTCCCTTGGCTACATATAAGGTTAAGTGGTCACAGTCACCCCTATATCCTGCATTACTGATTCAAAGACAACTTCTGAATCACAAAATATTATTTGTTTACCAACCTCTATTGGATTTACTTACTACTTAATGAATTTTTTTCCTTCACGTTTCAGCTGTTATTTTACTGGTTTGAAAATACCTTGTGCTCTGATTTAATCAGTTTATTCATCCGTGGTCTCTAGATTGCTAAAGAATTCTATATTTGAAAAAAAATGAATGAACCTGTACATAGAAGTATAAACAAGCATCAAACACACAATACTGTCGTGAAAAATTTACACAACATTTATAAAAGAAAGGGGACATTCATTCAACATTTACTCAGGTATGGAATTCTCATTCAAGGCTTATAAATAGAAGAAATATTTACAGTATCCAAACAAAAAGCGATTTCACAGCTAAGATATGGGTGATTTACTCACATAAGTGCTTACTGTATTTTGTATTTAGTTCCATGTTTTTATTTGCCTCACTTTCTGTTTTTAGTTTCCAATTCAGATTTTCTAGATTTTTTTTGTTTGCAGTCACACCGTGGAAGCAATACCTTGGCAGTTCAACTGTCTAAACAAAATGGAAAGCATGCAGCTGAAAATGAAAAGCAAGCAACTGAAAATGAAAAGCATGTATCTGAAATTGAGGGCAACAAAACAGAAAAATAGTCTAAACAGAAAAATCCAGGCATAAAAACAGCAGTGCAAGCTGATGAAAATGAGGGCAGAAAGTGTAAGATATTGAATTGGGAAAGACAAGTAGTTGTAGAAGCAACATTGGTATCCACTGATCCAGAAGCTTTGGTGCACTTTAAAAAAACTTGGATCGCAAGGTTGGAAAGTTTGGTTTGATGCGGCGGTGGATCCAGAAGCATTCTTATGGAAGCCGAATTCCGCAATGACTACTATTGTAGAAGCTGTTGGATCAACTGTGGCCTGGAATAAAAATTACATTGCCTTCAGCTAGAGTGCTTTCGTAGGGTATGCTTTTTTAGACATTCCATCTTTCTTATGTATATATTGGGTTAAATCATTCATGTATTATGAAATGGTTATGTTTTTGGTGACGAGTTAAGTTGGTGATGTACTACGTACTTGTGTTTTATGTTGGTCGAATATTATGTTAAGTAATATATATGAATGATTCCGTGTACTAATATTTGTTGCATTGAAATGTGAATCGTATTATCATTAATATATATGAATTTGTTTTACTAGTCAGGTCTATGTAAATTACAACAGAAAAAAAGTTGTAATAAGTCATGCTACAACGGTGAGAAAATGTTGTAATATAAAGAAATTCACAACGGTGTAAAAATGTTGTAATATCAATGAAATCACAACGGTGTAGACATGTTGTTATATAAATGAACACAAAATATTACAATATCTACAACAACGGGGATAAAAGTTGTAATATAGTTTATTACAATGGTGACAAAAGTTGTTATACGTATACTCTAACTTTACTATAGTATATACAACAACGGAGAATTATAGTTGTAATAAATTTTATTACAACGGTAGATAACTGTTGTTAAATAACCCTATTACAATGGTGATGCAACGATGCAGAAAAGTTGTAAAAGAAAATAATATATTACCACGTCTGCATACACGACGATGGAGGCACCGTTGTAAAAGGATATTACAACGGTGTTGCACTGTTGTAATAGGGTGAATATGTTGTAGTGTTAATTTGTTTCTTTTTTACAATAATTGGCCAAATCTCCAGCCTCCAAGGGACTAATATGTTGATTTAGTCCAGTTTGTTATCGCATTTCCAGCTGGAACGTGGATGTTCCATTGTCTATGTAAGGCTATCAAAAGGGCCTTTAATGTTCTAAAATAATATGTCACTTCAGATGGTTTGTTGTCTCTTTTTTTTCATTTATTGAGGTCAGATACAAATAACATATTTAACATTAAATGAAATGTTAATTTTAGTTTCGATTTTAATTTATGTCAATAAGTCATCAACACAATAATACAAAAACATTCATATATAAATCAATACAAGAAGTTAATTTGTGTCATATAATAATGAACATGTTTATTTATTGATTATTATAGTATACACTCACTTTTACAATCTTTTGTAGCTAGATACATGATGAGAAATTAGCTAGAAAGCAAACACTTTGCAATCACTAACATTTTCATCATAGATTACAAACTCAGTAACTACCAACTCCATTGAGGTTCTTGAGACGATTACTCCACAATGCTTGATCGATCAATGTAATGTTCCAGTTTTTGACTGCTTTTGTAATACAATTTATTTTGGAATATTTCAATAATTAATTTGGATAATAAATTGTGAATAACAAATTTTGAAGAAAAATTCCAAATGTATATAAATACCCTTAAGCAATGTATGTATGATTATAAAAGCAGTAAATAATATTGCATTATTTTGTTTTGTGTTTTTAATGTGTTTTGAACTAAAATATAGGTAATATTAGATTTGAATATTTTAGAAAGTTAGTGTAATAATTTATATGAACCTAGGAATATATTAAGCTGTTATATTCATTTGCATTTAAACATATACAAGTAAATATGATTTTGTCATTTGCATTTGAATTCAAACTCGTTTTTATTGCACGTAAATAAGAATTGCATAGAATAACATATAAGAATGTATGAAATTTAATAAATAATAATATTGGAATTACTTCACATGGATGAAATCAAGGAAGTACATAGCTTGCAATGCCTTAAAAGCTAAGTTTAAAAATCTACCAAGCATATAGTTTGTAACAATGTATAAGGCTTATACAAAGCCTATGCATGTGCAGGCAAATCAATTTCAGCAAATATCTTCACAATAAAGTAGCCTACATCCTGTGCACCATCATAGCCACACATGTCCAAGAAGATTCAATGAACAAGTAGCATATCATTTTGGGGTTTGCGGCAAATTTTCATTTCCAATGTAAGATTTGATTCAGCCTACACCATCTAGTATAGCCTATATTGCTTAAGGACTAATCATTGAATTTTTTAAAAAAATATTCTCATGATTTTTGTCATTTCCAATGTAAGAGGAATTCGTTTCTCTTATCTTTATATCCGGGATATTTTTGGGGAAATCAATTTGTATTTTAACAGGTTTGACGATGTGGCATTCAAAGTGAATGAAGATGTGTTTTATCCGAAGGTAAGCTCAGCATCAAGCCGCACAACCAGGAAATGACAAAAATCGGGTAGGCAACATGGCTATGTGAGTCGCTCCCATTAGGGTGTATTGTCACCTATCTAGATAAATTCCATTTACTTCTTTATTCTATTCGATGCTGTCCCTTTCGGGAAACAGTGGCTAGCTCCCAACCGTTGGTGATAATATATTCGATACAATCAAGAGAAACGAGTGGTCGGTCATGTGTGGGCCGGGTTGCAAGACGTTCTTGTTGAACCCAGTGTATTCCCCTCTAGGGATAGACTATCAGCAGGTGGTTCCATACCTTGTCATAGTCGGAATCCAATCTCCGATAAGCGCCCGCGGTTTTGATTGTATACTATGTATGTAGAACGTGAGTTGCAAGCGTTCTGTTAGATTGTTATTTATTTGTATTTAGACACTATTATAATATCAGAATAAGATATGATTTCAAAATGTTTTGGATTATCGTAAGGTAAAACTGTCTGTATTAGTGTGTGGATAGGTCTTACGATTATCTTTTCTTTCGAAAGGTTTTTGAAAGTTAAAAATCAAACTGTTTTTAGTTATTATTTTGCATTAGTTTATTTCCCATAGACTTAATAAGATATTCTAAAATAGAAGTACAACCTCAAGATGCCTTTTACCATGTAAAAAGTTTAACTGGTATTGAAATGATGCTTGCATCTAAAAGTGCATGACATCAATTGATGAAAGTCGAGTATTCCGATCTTATCTCTAGTTCTACATATACGATATTGCTTCATTTAGCGTGCGCACAAAAATTCAATTAAATTTTCCTGCACTTTCAGGACAACTATTCATTGATGCTAGCGAGATTTGATTATACGACTTTTAGTCTTTCAAACTCACATCAGTTAAATGTTCTTAAGACTATATTTTTGTTTTTCTTTTCTTAACCGGTTATCAATCATTACAATGTGGGATACATAAACCTTAGAAAAATTGGTGACGACGAAGAGAGTGGAAGCAATGGTGCAAAGAAGAGTTGAAAGGAAAGCAATGATATTTGGGGAAGATGTAACTTTGGACTTGAACAATGGTAGTAGTGTGAGTGATGATAATCAAATGATGTATAAAGTTGATCCATCAGTAGTATTCCAGCTTTACAGAGACTGGGTTATTCCTATAACCAAAGTTGTGGAGGTCAGTTACCTTCTCAAACGCCTTGACTGGCAAATCTGGATCCAATGGACAAGGGAGTTGTTATGCAATGGATTGGGAAAGAGACGAGCAGTGGTAGAGTCATTCTCGAAGAAGGAGCTGTTATGTAATGGACAAAGGAGAGGTGAATTATAGGAACCTTTACTTGACAAATCTGAGTTCAGGTGGCACTGCATGGATGTATTATGTATTTTTGATGTGAGAAAGTTTAGTATGTGTATTATGTAACGTTGAATGTTGATTATGAGATGAGTGATTAATATAATACATTGATTATGAGATGTGTGTGTTGACATCAATTGTGCTGCATTTAAATTAGGATTGTGTATTGAATAGAACACAAGTTATGTGTACGATGAGTATGTATGTGTGTGTGTGTGTGTATATATATATAAATATGTATGTATGTATGTATGTATGTATGTATAGGCAGATCAGAAGGGGAATAGCAGCGGATTACCAACAAAAAAAGGAAGGTTAAGTTTATCTCAATTTAATTTTCGTCGCTAATCCCTTGGTAATTAGTAAGGATTTACCAACGCTTTTTATAAATAATATTTTATTATAAATTGATTATCCGTCGGTAAATATTCGGTATATAAATTAAAATTAAATTAATAAATAAAAATTTAGTTTTGTTATAAAATTAGTAAAATGACGGAAAAATATCGGAAAACTCATGCTATATTCCGCCGCAAAATCTGACACAGATACTGTCATGGTTTTTACCAACCATACCGTTATGTAGGAAATCCGTCGCTTAGGCCTGTTTAGCGACGGATTAGAAGCGGATTCTGCCGCTACTATATGCGCTTTTTCTTGTAGTGAAATGATCGCAATTCAATTTTGTGATAGAACCTATATTCTTCATCACATTTCCTCTAACTTGAGCAACACGTCACCATTTTGGAAATCCATTAAATAAATAAATATTTTAAGTTTGGGTATCTATAATATAGTACATTCTGATAGTAAAACTGTCTTTTGGCATGATAGTTGGATTGTGGCAACTCCTTTATTTAAAGAAATTCTTGATATTTGCAACTTCAAAAATGCATTAATTACGAGCTCTCTATTCCTCGTAATGAATTTCTGTGGAACTTTAGCTTCAATCAAGCCCCTGAAGTACATACCTTGACCTAATTTTTTAACGCTTCATGCAAAGCTCGAGTTATACCACCTAGACGATGAAAGCGATACTAAGAGTTGGTTTTGCAAAAATAATAAAATATACTCGTCAACCTCATTTTATAAAATTTTAAACTTCTTAGCACTAAGAAAACAACGATTAGATAAATCCAGGAAGCCAATTCGCCCTCAAAGGAAAGCTCATATGTCACTAATCCTACATAAGAAATTAAACATGATTGAATTCTTAAAGTAGAAATATCCGCTTTAGATTGGAAAAATATGTTTTAAACTTGGAAGACATAGCACACATGTATTATTCCTGTCCCTAGACTAATTCTTTACTTGTAATTGCTCTCCACATTTTCGATATTAATCTAAATAACTCTTACATGGACTACTGGAATGTCCTTAAGGTTTAGTCAGGGGTGGCAATTAGACCCGACCCGATGGACCCGGACCCGACCGAGCGGGTCTCAGTCCTAGACGGATAAGGTTTTGTCGGGTCTAAACTTTCTAAAATCCGGGCCCGACCCGAGCTTCGGTTTGAGTCGGGTCGGATTTAGTTGAATGGTAACACTAAAAATACATATATTTCAATGTTTTTTTGGTCGAGTATTTCGGGTCAGGCCAATTTGGGTCGGGTTTGATCGGGTCTAAGCTGTATTTTTCATCACCTAGACCCAACCCTAGACCCATCGGGTTCGATTTGTGTTTGGGTCTTGTCGGGTCGGTTCGAATCAGGGTTCTCGGTTCTAATTGTCAGCCCTAGCTTTGGTACAACAAAAGGAATATAATCATATTTGGTATTGCCTTTTTTGTCACTTCTAAGTACTTATGGTTAGAAAGAGACAAAAAATTATTTAACAACACCAGCACTTATTTTTTTTGGCAGGCTCGACCTGTTTTTAAAGTGACTGCAAGCACTTATTAGTATAACAAATAATAATTACAGTTATTACAAGAAGTTGGCATATTAGTAACTTACAACAAATACTGTTTTTTAGGTGGTCCATCCACCATAGACATTTTTATAGTGGATCGACCACTGCTACTAACCTAGCTTATAACATTGGAGCTAATCGCTAAGGCTAGACTACAATTTCGTACCTACGCAAGGGCTTACATTGACATGAATAAAATAAGATGATACAATTAAACTAGTCAAAAGGCAAAAATCCTAAGCTGCAAATAACAAACCAGAACACATCAGTAGCTTACTGTGAACAAAGCAACATTCCACAGTGACCATTACAACTCACAAATAAAGACATACCATACCAACATACACTAAGGCAAAAAGGGTCATAGGCTCATAGCAGCTGCAGAGCATCCACTATGTAATTCTTAAGAATATGGGCATGGCAAGCCAAATGGGAACAAGAGCATGCAAGAAAAGCCACTAAAAGCTAGATTAGCAAACCTGAGATGAAGAACCACCTAGTATGCACCAGATCATAACAAAGCTCATCACATACTCCAAAACCCACAAGGAATACACAACCCACAACACCATACCGCCAGATAACCAAACTAGAACACAATAATCAACACATTATCCTTTAAGATGAAATCATTATCATAAAGTTGAGCTATTCCACAAACAGGCCCATCCTACACTTTCACAACCCTTCAAGAAGGCACTGCAATATCTCCACTCGCTCACCAAGCTCGAGACTATGTTCTGCTCAACCCTAAAGCAACTTGGTATATAATGAAAGATAGGAGGTGTGCATACCAGAGAAGAAGATTAGGGGAGATGCGAAACCATTCATTGAACAGGCCGAACAGTGCAAATAATGATACTCCGCGAAGGAAACATGACTTCATCTGAAATAGCAAGCCGAACCACACCACATTAAGCTCAAAATAACACATCATAACCTACATAGGCACCTCATTAACAACAAACAAACCACCCTCCTGACAGAGATCAGACTGCGAACACCAACACTTATTTTGATAACCTAATCTATGTTATCAATGTTGATTTAAATTTGAATTCCAAATCCAAGCTATAAACTGGCTAGATATGTACTCTTCTAGGCAAAAAGTCATACACGACCTAAAAATAAAATTAGATAACAGTAGAGTGGGACATTTCCGCATATTAAGGCTTTAAGTACTACTATTACTAACACTATCAATAATGAGGATAACTTGTCAAACTAAATTAATATTTTGGATAACTGAGTTGCGTTGGAAATTTTTTACCATCGCCTCTTTTACACTATGTGTATGTTTGCACGTGCATGCATGTATGTATATATATTTATATGTATGTATGTATGTATGTAAACCCTTGTGTATGTATGTATGTATGCTGGACTTATGTCTTCTGCCTAGCTCTTTAGATCTAAAGGGCCGACGTCGCTTGGATGGTCTACACAATGGAGTTTTTGCATGTGAGATTTGATGCAGAGCCAAAATGTAGATTCCTCCTATAAGATTGAACCAGGTTTCTGTGACTTTGATCGACAAATGTCGGTGTCGACTTTTTCCTTAAGATTAGGCTCGGTCCAACTCTAATATGGGCCTTAAACAGTAACAGTGTATGTGAAAGTAGCTCCTAATTTAGGCCTCTAGGATTAATATAACTATTGCAAAAACTGACAAAAACAAGAATTAAACCTTGATCATCTGTAGTTAAATAAACACTTCGCCACACATGTTATCCACTCATTAGCTTACAATTTGCTATGTAACATTATTTATAAACGAAGTCGATACAGTTAAGATATTCCCAGTAATTGGGTCTAGGACCATCGTGCAGTTTGCCCCGGACCAGGACTGACCTTATTTGCGATTAAGACCCTTCATACCTCATTATTTCGTTTGTAGTTCATTTTTTGTTTTGTTTTCTATTTACCTTTTTGTTGGGAGAGTTCTCTTTCTTCTCCTTTGTAGGGGGATGTTGCTACCTACGAAGTATATTGCAATACCTTTTTTAAGTGTGAAACGAAAGTACATAAGTGATGTTCTTTTGGAAAAAATCATTCGTTTTAGTAAAAAAAAAAATCCCATATAGAGATAAACCAATTCTATTTGCATCATGAGTCTTATTATCTACACCTCATTATTTTTTAAAGAAAAATAAAATGTCATATTCCTGCTTTGCCAAATAAAAAAGTCATATTCGTATACTCCTTGTCTTTTTGGTTAAATGGTTAAGTTAATCAAAACCAAGCACAATTTTTCATTTTAAAGGAAAAAATATGCTACTTGAGTCAGAACATCGTGATCATGTGGGATAACCTATGTAGTTAAAGCCCCGCTAAACCCCCGTAATATCCACGCTATAGCCCGTAGCGCTTCTCAACTGCTACGCTATTTTAATTTAGCGCTGATGAACAATAGATCTGCTTCTAACCCCACTTTTATCCACTGCATTCGCTAAATCAAGGATTTTTAGCGTCCGCTTCAGCAATATTAATATATAAAGCTTGATTTGACTATTTATCTTTTCAAAAAATTCAGTAAAGTTAGCGTAAAGTGCTAAATTTAAGGCATAAGTATCTAATATATTGTAATAATCAATTACACTCATCAAATTCAGCATGTATAACTGCGGTATTCCATGATTTTGTTATATAAGATTAATTAATATTAGTTTCTTGTATCTATATAATGTGAGAAAGATGATTAATTAATTTTCAAATATTTGGTTTTACATCTAACATTTTTGTATCTCCGCTATTTCCCTGCTTTATCCCCGCTACACCTTTTTGCATCTCCGGCGCTATAGAACTGCTAAGCGCTTTAACTGCACAGGGGATAACAACGTGTTTGCCATCAGCGAGAATGTTAAGCGGTGTTTGGTTTATGCTTTTTAGTTTTCACCCACACTAAAATGCGAACGATGCGTCAAAATCTATCGTTTTAGAAAACAAAATTAATACACAAAATAGAAAACAATTTTTTATCTGCTTTCCTTATTTTGGGAATTAACACAAGAAAGAGAGATAATATATCATTTTGTCGTCTCTCTCTCCTTTACGTGGTCCCCTCCATCACCTTTTACGCCTTTCGTCGTCCCTTAACTTTTCATGCGTTTAGTTATCAATATTGAAAACTCAAAACTCAGAATTATTTTAAACCAAACACTACCTTACTTCTTAAGAAAAATCAAGTTCGATCCAAGCTTGAGTATTTGTTAAGCTTACACTCAAAGTTAGCATGGTCTCCATTGATGCTCGCACATGACTTAGACATCGACGTTATTATAAGCCATGCTAATGCCTATGGCTGTCAATGGGTCATGCCGCGTCAGGTAAAGTCGGGTTCGAGTTGATTTATGAATGGGTCGGGTAAAGTCGGATTCAGGTAGATTTATGAACAGGTTGGGTAAAGCCTAACCCAACCCGTTTATAAACCGATTGATCCGACCCGACCCGTTTAACTAAAGTGGAAAATAGGGAGAATGACAAAATTAACAAAAAATTTGGTGAAAAGTAGGGAAAGTTTAGAATTTAGTGAGAAAGCCAAATGATAGTGTAAATGGGAAAATGTTAGTGAGCCCCCTAAATTCCACCATTAGTGTAAATGTGTCATTCTCCCTAATTTTGAAATTTCCCATATCTTTCACCAATTTTTTTCCAAAGTTTGTCTTTTAAAAGAAAAACTTCTAAACTAAATATGTCGTGTCGGCTAGTGTCATGCTGGATTTACTCATTTGACTCATCGGCAAATATTGTCAACTAACATAAACAACAAAAGTACCAAATCATCAATAGGTAGCACAATTATACAATCACCAAAAACACCAATATGCAACACATATATAAAGCATGAAATAGCCATGACCAAAAATCATTCTCCATACATAAGAATATACTAGCATATAAAAGATACGGTTGTTATAAATAAAATTTAAAATATAACTAATACCATACAAGAATAAATTAGTAAAACATTACAGTTTACACAAGAATATATGAGCGTATTAATTACAATTGGGTTTGGTAGGTCAAAATCAAGTTAGCGGATCAATCCTAAACCCACATGTTTATAAACGAGTCAAATTTCGAATTGATTCGAAAATGATCTACTAACTAAACGGATTGGGTAACCTGCTAATTTTCTTGTTGGTTTTTTCTAGCAGCGGAAGGAAAATATGAAGCACAAATAACTTTTCTGATTACACGGAAAAATTTTAAAACCTGTTCAACCCGAAAAGGTGCAAATCTTCTACTATTAAATTTAAAGAGAAAAAAAAAATATTAGTTCAAAACTTCGACCAGTACATGGAGAAAAGGAGAGGCATAGCTAAAACGCGAATTTTATCCATTTGCCTAAGTAAGCCAAAGGAAAAAAAGAAACAAAGTACGGGAAATTTTAAACATCAGTTATGAAGGAATTTGACCGTCTCCTTCGATCCTCCACCGCTAACGCTGCCGCTTCCGCTACCTTCGTCCATCACAGATTGCGCTCGAACATTCAAAATCCAACTCGGAACAGAGCCGATTAGAAGATTACGATTATAATTATCAGCACTCACAATCGCTAACTTATTATCGTCCATCATAATCCGCTTCTTCTCCTTCATCTCCGCAACCGCCTTCGCCTTCTCTTCAATGAAGCTCAACAGAAAGACCAAGTCCTCGTGCCCTTGGCATTCGTCGACGCTCCTGACTCCGATCAGGCACTCCTGCAGGAACGCTATGAGCTCCACCTCCCTGTTATCCCTCTGCTGCTTCCTTATCTGATCCTCCGCCTTCATTATTTTCTGCCTCACGTACTCCTCCTGATCGACTCTTCTCCTGCTTTGCTCCGCTTGAGGCATGGATCTGAACTGCAGAAGCAGCTCCCTTGCCTCGGCTTCTGATGGGTAGACTTCGGGTTTTTGCGCTTCAGGGTCGAATACGACTGCGCATGTTTTGATGTCGCACAGCGTTGAAAGTTCTGCAGCTTTTTTCATGAGATTTTGTTTTCTTTTTTTCAGTGTTGATCTTCGCTTTGCGTCGTTGGCAATATATGCTAGATTTAGTTTTCTTCTCGCCATTTTTTGATGTAATTAATTATGTTTTGTTTTCTGAAGTTTTGAAGGATGTTATGTGTATATATACACATATCAGGGAAGGGAGGAGGTGGTTAATTATGGAATTTTGTTAATTATTTTGAATAATGTTACCTTATTATTTCGTATGTTTATTTTTGATTTGTAATCAAGTAAATATTCTGATTTTTCTAATTAGGAATTGAATATATAAGGAAAGGAAATCATGTATAAATTCGAATATCAGAAGTTACCTTGTTAACGTTTGAGTGAAATGCTTTGTTTAAGAAAAGTAAGTTGCCAAATATAACTTCAATTTGGCTTTGATAAAATTAGTTAAGTGTTATTTTATTACTAATCTTATACTTAGATTGCTTAATTTAATCCTTTTGCTCACTAAACCATTTAATTGTCATTGTAAGTAAATTTGGTTTGTTTGATTAGTGATTATACTGCATTATCATAGAATGTATGTATATTAGTGAAGCGAGTTGATGATTGATTATAGAGCTGTTATGATAATGGTTACCGTTAACATTTGGCAAATACTGTTACCGTATTTTTACCAGTAAGTCAAATTTGTTTACCGTTACCATTACCGATCAACTGGTATATCGATAATCTGGTAACTGTTACACTGGTAATGATAAATTACCATTTGTCCATAGAAGTTTGTATCTTGATATGTCTTTTATACACAGTACATCTTTATTATAATATATGTAGAATAAGTTAATAAAAAACATAAATAAAAAAGAAAATAAGTGTACTTAGAATTATTTCATCTTATTATTGAACTAAATTTAATCATTTATCTGTATCTAAATGAATGTAATAAAGCGTATCTAACGAATATACATATGCTTTAAGCTAACTGATAAAATTACCGTTACCGCTGGATTAAAGAAATATTACCGATAATTTACCGTTAAAAATGGTAAATTAACGTTACCATAACAGCTCTAATTGATTATGAAATATAAACATTTTAGTTATGTTTAATTGATTTTTATCGGATTAAGTTTAGTAAGCATAATTTCCAATTTACTTTTAAGACTATGATGCTTTGGTAATGTAAATCGTAGACAAAATTGAATATCAAAAGTCACCAGGATGAAAGGAAAAATAGAATTGGAAAGAAATCTTGGATTTAAGGAATAAATCACAGAAGAAGAATGTAGAAATATTATATACTATAAAAACTTTGATAATGCTTCAACGGTAATATCATTTATTCCTTTTCCTGTTGATTATTTAACATTAGATGAAATGTCAATTTACTTTCAATATTAGTTTTCATCAATAAGTCATCACTACATTAATACAAAAACTTCATATACAGATCAATACAGGAAGTCTTTTTTGTACCATATAACAGCCAATGTGTTTATTCATTGATTATTGGGACTTGAACTATACACTCACTTTTACAATCTTCTGTAGTTAGAGATACATGGTGAGCAGTTAGCTAGAAAGCAAGCTCTTTACAATCACCAACATCTTTGTTTCAGATTTTCAACTAAATAACTACTAGCTCTATTGAGGTTCTTGAGACGATTGCTCCGTGATGCCTGATTGATCAATCAAAGCATCAAGAACTGGAGGGAGATCCTTGCACATTAAGTACTTGCGGCGTTGAAGGCCTAACCAGACCAAGATACTATCTGTTGCAACCACTTTATAACCAGCTTTCTTGTACATTTCAAAAGGAACTGTATCTATCATTCTGCAATGGAGGTATATCTTTCTTATTGTTTTCATTTGAGAGATCAACTCCTCACATGCTTTTAGTAGTTCACCTCCAATTCCTCTCCTGAATTGTAAATACATATGCATGATCAAATAGATTGCAAAGTATTGAAAAGATGGTGAATTTTATCAATACCGAGTTTGAAACCTAAAGATCATCATGGCTTTCTGGAAGATTTATGGTAAACATCAACCTTACTTATTCAGACTATATGACTAATCAAGAATGTTTATAGGTTTGAACCTTCATACGTATTTTTTCCGATGTTGATACAATATTTATCACAATCTTGTTTCTCATAAAAGCATACGCAAGCACAAATCCTACAAAAAGCTTTTTGACTTTGAGGCGACCGTATGGATGTTCATAAGAAAAGGTTTTAAAAAATATTCTCAAGTATGTAGTTTTCTTGTGATGTGAGTCATGAAATTCTTTGCTAGTCTTTCAAACAATCACTCGTCCAGTATGCAAACCAAGTATCTTCAATACCAATCTAACAAGTTAAAATTGTACGGTGAATATACACCAACAACGCATATGAACACATCCAACCAAGAGCCAAGCTAAAATCAACATGCCTTCCGACAGAGGGTAATAACACAGTTTGTTAGGCTTTAAAGATCATTAGACTAGCAGACTGATCCAGGGTTGGTTTTTCATAGGAGTGAACCCTGTGAACCTTAAACAATTAAACTGAAAGGACTTTGAAAGTGAGCCAAGCTGCAAACCAATTATAAACAGAACAAGCATCACTTAGTTACGCAACCAAATGGTTGCAAAATAATCGGAAAATTGGTTGTGCAAATATGACAATGTAAACAAAATAATTTTTTTGTAACGATAATTATTGTTTAATCTTATGCAGCTCTAAACAAAATATGACACAAAACTCAGTACAAAATATGACATGAAGTTCAAGCTTAGTTATTCCTACAACTGGGAAAAATCGATCTTTTTGCGACTAAAACAAAAAATGCCTGAAGTATGCTATCAAATCTTGTATGACTGTTCTGTTATTTTATTTTTAAGACATTGGTAAAGGACTCGCGATTTGGTTTTGGTTTCCATCTCTAATAGACCCCAGCTTGTTTGAAAATAAAATCATTGTACTAGTAGTTGGTAACAGACTCAATTTGGACCCCGCTGAGGAAAGAAAAAATATCATGAGACTCTATCCAAATAAATCAATTTATGATTTTACTCCTTGCATAAAGCAAAATTGGACAACAATCCATCAAAAATAACAAAACATTGACAATGATATGATTCACCAAAAACCGTTCTCGTCGGCTTATTCAAGAAAATAAGGTGAACAAATGATGATTAATCATAAATAACAATCCATCACTGAAAAATCAAGGGTGATTTAAATTTTTTGTTTAGGAGGGACAATTTATGATTGTTATTATTACACTCGCTAACAGTTTTTTGATAAATGAAATTTTTTTTAACCCTTGTACAGTTTTGAAGTCCGTTTGATACTGCCCTATTTTTACTAATATCGATCCTAGCTCAAACATCAAACTGAAGCCTCTAATCTAAAGTTAATAAGTCATGCCTATATATAATGTATTAACCATTAAACTCATGGCTAATTCTATTTCAACCCAGAAAAATGCTGAGTAGCCCCCCATTTTATTCAAAAAATACAAGGACGAAAATACTCTTTCTTTGCTATATTTTTTTTTTCAGTTTTCTGTACACCTCGTAATAGCCCTACGTGGTTTCTTAGTGTACCTCGTAGTAGTCCTACGAGGTTTATTAGTGTACCCCGTAGAGCAACTACGTGGTACTCTAAGAAACCACGTAAGGCTACTACGAGGTACACAGTAAAACCACGCAGTAACTTTACGTGGTAGGGTATTTTTGGCTTTTTGTTAGATTAGCGGGGACTACTCAGCAAAACTAAGGGTATATCGATTTTTTTAACTTTTGGGGGCTACTCAGCACCAGCACGTTGCTCGGTTGAAATAGAATTTGCCTAAACTCATGTATGTATATAAGAATAACAATGATAATTACCTCCTGAACATCTTCTTGACAGTCATATTACAAATATAAGGGCAATTTTTAGGGGGCAAAGGCGTAGGAGGAGCAGCATTTGCTCCTCTAGCATCAAAAGAAATCTCAGCGGTACACACCAACTCCTCCTCTTCCATATCCACCCCTTTATAAAATCCAACAAGCATCACAGTATGCGGTGCCAGATTCCTCCTTTCATTCACGTATTGCATAACAAGGAACTGAAGCAGCTTAACGAACCTTCCTTCCCCAAACATAGATTCCGCGAAAGATTCCGCAAGCAAAAGAACGGTTCTTTCTATGTTTTTGGAATTCATCCGCTGAATTGTGAGAAACCCATGTTGGAATTTGTGGAAGTGGGCGAACTGGTGGAGCGTTTGGATGCGATGGGTTGAAATTGGGTCGAGAAATGGAGGGTTGAGGTGCGTGGTGTTTGGGGAGGAGATGCATTTGATGGAGGAGGTTTTGCTGTTGTTGAGTTGGGTTTTGTGGTGGAGAGGCAGAGATGAAGGAAAGAGGCGATGATGAGTGGAGAAGATCGAGTCGAAAGAGAGGGAAAGCGAGGCTGAAGAGGCAGCCATTGCGATTTCGGAAAATTTATGTAGTGAATATGGGTACAGCTACACTCTTTTTCTTATTTCATTTTTGGAAAGGCAAATTCTTTTCTTGCATATTTCAGTCTTCGTGCGTATAAATTAATTCACATCTTGTGAAAATGTACTTGGTATCATTTAGCTTGGTTGGATGTTTTAGTTTACAAAATTATCTTTTACGGCTTTAAGGCACATTCACGTGAACCCACATGTAAAAGAACTCGTAAACTTGTAATTTTTTTTAAGTATTTCGGACCGAAAAAGAAACTTAGAAAATGTAAAAATTGTTATATTGTATATAATTTAATTAAGACCGGATATGTTAAATATTAATAGACATTATTGTAACTTTTTACTAATAGAAAGTCTGTAAACAAAGAGTTCATTTGTACATTATTGTATATTCTTAATGAATAAAATTATCTTCGTTTTCTACTTTCTAATGACTTCTTATGCCTTTGAGTTTACAATATGATATTAGCACAAGGTTTTATCAAAAGTTGTTCTTAATTTTTCACATCCAAATGTGAAATCTTTTAGATTTGCATTTCTGTTTTCGTTTTTTTATTTGAGAATTCTTATTCATATATCTCTGGATTTGTCACGTAATTAATTTGCATTTCAAAATTCTTCATTCATACTTTAGATATGTTTTCTAATTTCTCCATATTTTAGCTTGAGTTCTAATGAATCGACTTTTTTAGATCTATTTTTTTAACTTCGAATATGTTTTTAGATGTATTTTAATCTTTTTCGGATCTAATTTCGATTATTTCCAATTCAATTTTATGGATATATATATATATATATATATATATATATATATATATATATATATATATATATATATATATATAGAGAGAGAGAGAGAGAGAGAGAGAGAGGAGCGATCAGGGACACCTTTGTTGCACCCTTTATCCATTCGTAAGCTATGGCGATCCAAATCCAACAAGAATTTGCAGATGTTCAATTCATACATATATTATCATCTATCCAAAATTCGAACTCGTTCTGCCATTCGTAAAATAATATATTTGATGTTTATACACACACACACACACACATATATATATATATATATATATATATATATATATATGTATGTATATGTATGTATGTATGTATGTATGTATGTGGATTCTGGAGCACCCCTGTTTTGTAGCATCCAACAAGAATTTGTAGATATTCAATCTACACATATATTATCATCTGTCCAAAATTTGAGGTCGTCCGACATTTGTAGCATTTTCAACATCTTAGTTCAATTATTCACCGTTCAAACATTTATTCGAACCGTGTGTATGTGTGTGTATATATATACATACTTACATACATACATACATATATATATACACATACATACATACGAAACCTTTATTATTAGGGATACAGATGTCCATCTATATTTATCTTTCATTCATTTACTCTTAATATTTATATGTAATGTTGTTTTGAAAAGATTAGAAGACCCACCATCTCTTGAAAAAAATGTTTTTTTAATTTACATGTAACAAATTTATGGTACGAGATATCAGGGTGTAATTTTTAATTTAATAACAATATGGATATATCATTAGAAGCAAGAAAATTAATTAAGTAAACAAATTGTTTAGTATTTGAAAGAATAGGAACCTGAAGTTCATATACACAAAAAAAAAAGCTGAACATTTCGTAAGTTCTAATAAAGATTTGAAGCACAAGTAAGTGCATTTAATATTTCGTTTTAACACAGGACTCGAGAATTCAATAAAAGGAAATGATTTGAAAATTCAATGAAAGGAAAGACTTAACGGGAAGCAAAATTTTGGAAGAACATATATACTTGGAATATAATCAATCATATGTTACACACAATTTTTTGAAGAAATTTAGTTTTTAAAGAGATTGTCACATTTATAACAAATAATATTTTTTTTCAATATGGATGGCAATGGGGTAGGTCCAGTTTCCAATCCTAGTTGGCATGCCCTTGTTTTGGCTCATTTATACTCGTCCCATTTGGTTTTCGGGGAGGATAGAGCCGCTTTGAGTGGTCCGGGTTTAGGGTCGAGTTTGGGGCACGGTTAACTAGCCCCAACTCTGCCCGCATTAGTGAAATATCATTGAACTGCTTTATAACTATAATTATTACTTGTTAGTCTTTTTACGTACACATGGTTATGACATGACTATTATATATTTTCAATAAATAAGCTATAAAATTTTCATACTATTTAGTTGCATCAATGATAATTATAATATTTTCCATCTACCTACAGGCTTCGACGATTGTTTACAACGGAGGATGGATACGTGTCGTGGTAGTGCTTTGTCATTGGAGCATTTCTGCCTTGCGTTTACGACCTATGATACTATAATTATTACATCTTCCTTGGCATTGTGTTTTCTAGTTAGTTTAATGTGTAATTGTTGTCTATACGACTTGGTTCTCTTGCATGTGTGCTTGGGTTGGAGATTTGCTGCTAGCTGAAGCTTCTTACTGATTGTTGTTGCTGTGCAATTTATAGTTGGCAGTGTGTTAAGTGTTGTTTAGCTAGGGTTGTGAGTGCGGGATTGCTTCGCAGACTTAGTTTGTAAGTGTAAAGACTGTGTAGTCGTTATGTTTTGGCATTTTCTCATTATCTCCTATGTATTGTCATTGAGTCTCACTCTGCGTGGTGACTTGTCTCGTTAGGGCTAGAGAGTTGTGCGATGTCTGTAGCAGATAAGCATTCTGCCTAGCTCATGTATAATATTGTACTCATTATTTATTGTAATAAAAAAAGTGCTACGGATCACTATAAAAACTAGTTGGCCTTGCCAAAAAATGATAATCATACAATAGACAATGCATACATTCTGAACCGTTATCGTATTTATTTTGCTATATTTTCTTATAATTGTAAACACATTATAAGTTGTATTTAATTTATCATTTAATAATAAAAAATATAAATAAATAAAATCATATATATTGGTACAAAATTTCATTGGGTCTTAGGGCAGGTAGGGTCTACTCTAACCCGTACAGGTTCTGGGTATGGGGGCAAAAATCCAGACTCGCATCGGGTCTACAGGGAGGGTCTGGAGCGAGGATCAAAAACTTCAGGGTGGGTTTGGGGCACTAAAAACCCACCCCATTGTCATCCCTATCTCCAAGAGATATTGTAAAATAACTCGTATATGGATAAAAGCAATTTATGGATAAGTTGCTTCAATTTGAAATATACAATAACAGTTTGTAAGTTATAGAAAAGCTTGGAGTTCTATCATGGTAATTTTAAAACATGTAATAGTAAGATCATTTTGTGAAGTTTATGTTATGGACTACATAACCATTACTTCCATTCAATTTTTATCATAACTGTATTGAATGTTGTTATAGTGGTAGTGAATTAAATTGAATTATGCTACAGAGCCTGGAAATCTAGGTTAGGGAAGTGCGACTTTTACCGCAAATCAGGGGAGATGTTGATTTTATAAGGTGGATTAAATATGGACTGTTTAATCGTGAGAACTGACAATTTAGCCTAAAAGATTTCGGGCTTTTTAGCATTTGCGAATTAAATTACATTATTATCATAAATGCATTGATAATAGGAATAAGAACAAACATATTGCTTATTGTTTGGTGATATAAATTTGAACAACAACCCAAAGTTGCACAAAGAATTTTTTTGAGCCGAAGCTTATATTACTTCAAAAACCAAGACCAGGAGTTCGAATTATGAAAGGATTCATTGACAAAGTCTACGAACTTGGAAAGGTGTAAAAGCAAGAAAAGCCAGAACACACTTTGAAGTCCGCAAAAGGAACCAAAAAGAAAATATACAAACTAAGTGTATAAATCGCAGAGAGAAACATGAGAATAAATATAGAAACAACACAAGATAACATGAAAAACAGGCAGAAACTAAACGACAGGGTTATATTTCAGTTTAAGGCTAGTAGTATACGCGGGTTAAATTCAAATTTAACATGTTCCAAACCCTCTTTAATTTCATGTTTGAGAAAAGGTGGAAAACATTAGAATTTTTTCTTAATATGTCATATATATATATATATATATATATATATATATATATATATATATATATATATATATATATATATATATATATATATATATATATATATATATATATATATATATAAAAGCTTCTAAACTAGAAGTTTGAAAAAGATCTGAGAACCTGGAATTTATCTTAAATTAATGGACCTGAAATTTCTCATTGATTATAAAAACTTGAAACTTTTTTGAAAGCTTGAGACACGATAAGATTGTAGTTATGAAAGAAGCTCCAACCTCCTCCTCTGATCTGCTGCTCCCACCCTTCTGAGCACCTACTCCACCACCGGATGGACCATATACATAAACTAGATACGCTGCCTCCAACAAACTTTGCACAGCTCTAGCTTGAAACATAGTTTCTTCAAGTGCAATACAACGTTGCATGATGTTCGTCGTTCTTCGTTGATTTGTTCGCAATTTCGTTGCAATGTAAAATGTAAGTAATAACTCGTGATTTATTTTCTTATGCGATGATATATATACTATGGTCGACTTTCCTTTTATATTAAAAAAAAATAAAAAACACATATCATCATTGAAACATCCTCGAGCCCTTCAACGGCAGCAGTCATCCCCGCATCCTAAATTCCCATCGCATCATCCTCTCCCCAACCTCGAGCCCTTCCCACGCCTAATCAACTTCCTGAACCCGTTCCGCCTAACACTGATCCTCCACCGCAATCTTCTTCACTTCTTGCTTCTGATTTTCCTCTTTTATCCACCTCGAGATGGTCTTCCTTCTTTGTCGCTAAACCTAGGAATACAGAAGAGTTCTCACCCCCTCAGTTAACCTTGAAATTATCTGGAGATAATCTAGTACCCACAAAAGAAATAACGAAGGAAGGTGTTGATGTTTGGGAAGACTACTTGGTCGGCTTCTTTTTTGATGCCCCACTATCTTATACCATCGCCATGAACCAGCTCAAATGACCATGGAAATCATCTGGCTCCATTAAGGTGAAATCAAACGGTAACATTTTCTTCTTCCATCTGTCAAACAGTCTTGATAGAAATAAGATTTTGGAAGCAGATCTGATTATCATTCATAATAAGCTCTTGAATATGGGTGATTCTGGTAGTGATATTAAACAGGTGTCTATATGGATAAAATTGTTCAATTTGCCTTTGGGAGCACGGTCCAAAGTTGGAATTTGTTGGCTCGCCTCTCGCGTTGGCAAGTTCTTATGCATGGACACGTCCACAGAGAGTCTTGAGAGGCTCGTATATGCCAAATGCATGGTCCAATTAAACACTGAAAGTGTAATGTCTGACTCGTTTCCAGTACTATTGGAGGATGGGTGTGTTCAGCTTGTAAAGGTCATATACCCATGGAAGCCTGACTTATGTTCAAGTTGCAAAAGTTTTGGACACAAAGTCGAGAAATGATCCAAAAACGTGAGTTCATTGATTACAGAAGAAGCTGGAATTAAAGTGAAGGATAGAGGCAAGGTTGTTATGGGTGAAGTGGCCATTAAACATGTTGTTAACAATGTTGCAGCCCCTGCTAAGAAGCAAATCTGGAGAAGATCTTCAAGAGGAGGCAAAACAATTCAGTTTAACACTGGTAGGAAATACAATTGAGACAAGGATTTAGTGTATGATGTAAACAAAGTCAGCATACTTAGGCAAGGAAATAGGGCTGTTGTACAACCAAATGGTATTGTAACCGGCAACATGTTTGAAGCGCTTGAGAACGCTGGAGATGGTGATGAAACACTAGATGGCATCTGCTATGAAGAAGGGGAAGTTATGTTTAATGAAAGGCATGTTGGGACTGACACTGAATTGAAAGGCATAATGTATACTGATACGAACTCTGATGTTAACAAGTTACTATCTGAAGCTGATACTGGATGTGATATTAGCCATAAGGAGACGGTTGTGCCTTGTGTTGTTACTGATACTATTAGCAGAATGATAAAGGTAGTACATGTCCTAGTGAAAAGAGAAATGAAAAGAAAGTATTTGGGGAACACGATAGTAGTGAACAATCTAGAGGAAAAAGAGATAACATTGAAAAGGACACAAAATGAGAAGTGAATTTGCAGAGGAGGTTTACGTTGGCAAAGAGAGAAATATGCAACAAATTATCGATGAAGTTAGAGACTTCGAATCTGATATGCAACAAGAAGGGAATGATGCTGACCATAATACTATCTCGAGGCCACTGGCATCCAATGGCACATTCAATCGTGGATTTCTTAACGGCCCAACCAACAAGATAACCAAATTGAATACATCGGATATGTAAAGTTCTTCTACAAGTGACAACATTGCTACCACGTCATCTTCAGCAAACAAAATAGGGAATCGAAACTTGCCTTTCCTTATGATCACCTAATCCTACCTGCTGCCTACTTGCCCCCGTCGCCTCACATTGCTCCTGAACTACCGAAATCACCGGTTTTAAGAGACCCTCACGTGCCTGTTACTCGAAGTACGCTATGTGGGCTTCAATTCACTAGTGACTAGTTACCTCTTTTGAGTCAAGTCGAGTCATCTTTGGACTCAAGGTATTAGGTACTGGTGAAATTAAATGTATGTTTGAATATGATATTGTTGTGTGCATCAGTGCATGTACTTGAGTGGTGCGTCAGTCATGTATGTTTGCTGGACCTTTGTCTCAGAAACTCTTCCTGCGTGGAGGCCTACTAGTTGGTGCACACTCTATTCATCACCTGTTTTGTTGTTCTTATTATTTTGATATAATATAACTGTAACATATCACTTAAAAAACCAATCGGCTTTGCCAATAAAATATACTATGGTACAAGTTAATTGGTAACAAATCATGTTTTAAGTCGACATCGACATTAAATATCATTGTTAAATGACACCTGATACTGAAATTGATCGAATATATTTTTGTTGGATTGACAGTTGGCATATTTAACGATTAATTAGTATTAAATTGAAATTTATGGTATTGAAATGAGTAATTTGTCATTTTAATTGAAGTTAGATATTTAATTTGAATTGAATTTATTGACATATTCATTTGGAATAGATTAATTTCATGAATTTGAGATTCTTTTATTTAATTTTTAATTTGATATTAAAATTTGGTGTTATCGATAATTGAAAATATTGATATATGATTGTTGTGTCGTAAGTTGACATGTACCTTGATTGTATGCATGAATCTATTAATTGATATGATGGATGACCTTTGTAATGTTGATGTGCTATACTCTTTGCATCATATTATTGATTGCCAAATGATATTGTTATTGTAACACCCCGTAATTCTATAACACTAAGATTCACAAATCAAGGCAGAATTAAATTTTAAAATCAAAATCAAGGGAAACGGGCTGCGCCGTTGCGTTCGTCTCGGAATTCTGCATGAGATAGAGTCCGAGTTTGCGTTAATCGGACTCCGTATGAAGGAGTTATGGTCTTCAGAAGTTTCAGAATTCGATTTAAAATTCGAACAGGTCAGAAATGAGTTCAAAATTCAAAAATCGGACCCAGATTGGGCTGTTCCCGCCCAAGGCACCCAGGTCGACTGGGTAGTCGACCTGGGGGTCGCCCCCCCCCCCCCCCCCCCCCGCTTTTTCCAGTTTTCTGAACCTGGTTCGTTCCTCTGTATCCGGTCGCACATTACAGGACATGTGCATCTAGACAAGCGATAACGATTCGCGATACATGCGTGGGGAAGTATAGGAACATATACCACTCTAGGTAGTGTGTCCTAGACTTGGGGGGCATCGTTCGAAAGGTAGCATAATCCCTAGTTGGACTAGGTGGCATAAACCCTGAATCCGAGAAGCATTCAGCAGATAGCGTAAACGCTAGTTGAATCTAGAAAGCACTTGATAAGAAAACCTTAGATTAGATCTAGGTAAAAAATAATAAATGGATGCCCGAAGGCAATGGAAAATGCAGGGATTGGGATCACGTTATCGTTACTAGTTGGAACACTAATTAGGTGGTGCAGAGATATAGAAACCAGTATAACAAGGAAATAGCGAAGCGGCGAAAGTATTAGAGCATATCCAGTTTATCTTATCTTAGCATATCTTGTGATTATCTTGTCTAATCTTGCTGACCCTATCATCATGGTGTTATCTTGTATTCAGTTAATTCATGTCGTTTTGTTTCCCCTGTTCACATGCTAGAAGTTACTGAACTTACTTAGGCTTTATGTCTGACTCTGTTTTTCCTTCGTCTTCTTTTCTTCCGTTTCCCCCCCAGGTAGTAAGAAGGGAATAGTATAGCTCAGGTTAAGTTGGACGGTCACTCTTTCCCAGCTTGAAGATTTGTCGAAGTTTTGCTTGGATTCTCTTTTCAGATGCTATGGCTGGCTCTTGCTACAATTGGGGAATATAAATATTGTTTTATGCATCTTTATTTTGTAAGACAGATGATACTCTGATATTGTAAAAAAATCATTGTACAAACTATTTTATCAATAAAGCAAAGTTTTATTTTCTGCTGTTTAATTTCTGTCTGTCTTGTAATTTATCTGCATCTTTTACCCTAAATGCTCCACAGAACTTAGTGCATTCCCTTTGTGAGTGACACTAACGGATGTGGGGTGTTACACGTGGTATCAGAGCTGAAGGTTACTAGATCAGATAAAGGATTTGAAAAATTACTTTCAAAACGATTTTTAAAGAAGCATTTTCAAAAGAGAAGATTTGTTTTAAAGGCATATTCCCCAAAGCCATACGCACTATCTTCTCTTCCTCTGTTTGAATTCTTGTCTCCTTCTTTCTTGAGCCCCTGGGGCTCCTGGCTTTCTGGGAGGTAACCTCATCGAAGGGCGAAGTAGTGCCCGACTTCCATCTATAACCGTAGTAGTTTCGCCTACGGCCAGTTTTCTTTCAAGCTTATAGGGTTTTCCGTACGATGGAGGCAGCTTTCGAGAGATTTGTCAACATGGTTACACACGGAAGGGGATGAGGAGTTTGGCTAGGGAGCACAACCCTAGGATGAGGAATTCATGGATGTAGATTTAACTCACGAAGGAGGAAGAAATTATAAAACCTAAGACAAGGGGAAGTATATTTACTAGGGTATGATAGGGCATATAATTAAGGACAAGGGCAAGAACGAGGACAAGATTTTCAGAAGGGAAAGTACATACTTTCACCACCAAGCGTACCTAGGAGAAAGGTAGTAAAGTTCTGTTGGAAGAGTCTAGTTTTGCTGTTCGTACTCTTTCCTTTGGTTTTAGCGCTTCGCATTTGTTCATATCCACTTCCATAGTTGAGTCTCTGCACCATAGTACTTGTATAGCAGAAAGATCCCACTAGAGGCTCAAATCCAATTGGTGGTCCGACCAGTTTATTTTTGGTTAGTAGGGATTTGAGAATAGCTATCGAGTTTGCTTATATCATCTCACGTAAATTCGGAGGAGATATTCCTTGGGTGCTTGTCTAATATTGGTTTAGGCCTTTGGGGCTTGTACTTGAGGAATATCGAGTTCGACTAGGATGGGCTGCGTGAGAGATGAATAGTTGTGGCAGGCACTTTAAAAAGCACGTAGTAACCTTTCAACCCTTATAGTTATGGCATGGTGGATAAGAGGGAGACCTCTAATCATCTTAGTACATACATTGGGTACTGTGGTTGACATCTGTTGTTTTGGAATTGGAGATCAGGAACTTCACAATCGTAAAGTTAAATTAGTTAAGATACAGTGGAGTAAAGCTCAAGAAGGCTAGATACTAGCAACATACCCTTTTCCTTAAGGGTGCATCCTTGATTTCTTTCTTTTAGGAGCTTTACGCATAATTGTTTCTCTCTTTCCAAAGTATATCACCTAGGTCGTATCTTCGATCTTCAGGTAGAAGCCAATGGATGTAAACGTGTATTTGAAACATGTTATGGTTGATGGTTGCAAGTGGTTGCTAATGGTTGCTCGTGAGTGCATATGCATACGTATTAGGCACTAGATCCGTTTGGACGCTTTCATATTGTATTTATAGATATGTATTTGTTTGTAAGTTGAAATTGATATGTCATCATATGGGTGTTGCATATGGATGAATGGCTATGCACACATGTAGTATTTACATAACTAGGGATGCTTGCATACATGATTGGACGAATGGCACTGACATGATTCGCATTAAGGAGGTCAACTGAATCAGTAGACCGCCTGATTCTGCATTAGATAAAGACATATACACACACTATGCAGATGAACATGAAAGCATTAGAAATCTTTTAAGGAAAATGAATGCCTGTGATTGAATGGTTGAGTAGATGGGTGATTGGATGGTAGAACACATTCTTCCTAACTTGAAGATTTCGGGGACGAAATCTTTTTAAGTGGGGGAGAATGTAACACCCCGTAATTCTGTAACACTAAGATTCACAAATCAAGGTAGAATTAAATTTTAAAATCAAAATCAAGGGAAACGAGCTACGCCATTGCGTTCGTCTCGGAATTCTACATGAGATAGAGTCCGAGTTTGCGTTAATCGGACTCCGTATGAAGGAGTTATGGTCTTCAGAAGTTTCAGAATTCGATTTAAAATTCGAACAGGTCAGAAATGAGTTCAAAATTCAAAAATCGGACCCAGATTGGGTTGTACCCGCCCAAGGCACCCAGGTCGACTGGGTAGTCGACCTGGGGCACCCAGGTCGACTGGGTAGTCGACCTGGGGGTCGACCCCCCCTCCCCCCGCTTTTTCCAGTTTTCTGAACCTGGTTCGTTCCTCTGTATCCGGCCGCACATTACAGGACATGTGCATCTAGATAAGCGATAACGATTCGCGATACATGCGTGGGGAAGTATAGGAACATATACCACTCTAGGTAGTGTGTCCTAGACTTGTGGGGCATCGTTCGACAGGTAGCATAATCCATAGTTGGACTAGGTGGCATAAACCCTGAATCCGAGAAGCATTCAGCAGATAGCGTAAACGCTAGTTGAATCTAGAAAGCACTTGATAAGAAAACCCTAGATTAGATCTAGGTAATAAATAATAAATGGATGCCCGAAGGCAATGGAAAATGCAGGGATTGGGATCACGTTATCGTTACTAGTTGGAACACTAGTTAGGTGGTGCAGAGATATAGAAACCAGTATAACAAGGAAATAGTGAAGCGGCGAAAGTATTAGAGCATATCCAGTTTATCTTATCTTAGCATATCTTGTGATTATTTTGTCTAATCTTGCTGACCCTATCATCATGGTGTTATCTTGTATTCAGTTAATTCATGTCGTTTTGTTTCCCCTGTTCACATGCTAGAAGTTACTGAACTTACTCAGACTTTATGTCTGACTCTGTTTTTCCTTCGTCTTCTTTTCTTCCGTTCCCCCCAGGTAGTAAGAAGGGAATAGTGTAGCTCAGGTTAAGTTGGATGGTCACTCTTTCCCAGCTTGAAGATTTGTCGAAGTTTGCTTGGATTCTCTTTTCAGATGCTATGGCTGGCTCTTGCTAAAATTGGGGAATATAAATATTGTTTTATGCTTCTTTATTTTGTAAGACAGATGATACTCTGATATTGTAAAAAAATCATTGTACAAACTATTTTATCAATAAAGCAAAGTTTTATTTTCCGCTGTTTAATTTCTGTCTGTCTTGTAATTTATCTGCATCTTTTACCCTAAATGCTCCACAGAACTTAGTGCATTCCCTTTGTGAGTGACACTAACGGATGTGGGGTGTTACAATTATTGAATGGTTATATACTATAACTGGACTTGAAAACCGGAAATATGTTGAAAGGATACGTACCTATTGTATTTATTATGAGTATGATATACACTCATTTAATTGCAAATTTTAAATAAATTTGTATTTAAAGAATTGAATATTTTAAATTGATTTGATAAGATTTAACTTGAATTTAAATCTGATTTACTAATATTTGGCATTTAAAACTTATTTTAATATTGATCAAAAAATTAAATCAGCTTAGGGTAAGCTAAAAAATAATTTTGGAGTACCTTAAAGGGTCCGTTTGGCACAGGTCCTTATTAAGTTTCAAAATTAGGCTCACATCCGGTCCTAAACTTAAAGTAAATTAGGTCCCTATTTTTCAAAAATTCATTAAAAAAAAATCATGTAAATTAGCATTTAATCAAAACACGTAAACATAAAAAAATTCAAATCAAAAAACCATTAAACAACACATCAAAAACAAAAAAGAACAGAAAACAATGGAAATGCAGTTAATTGCATCAAAGGATGCATATATTCGAAATTCTTGCAATCATATGTGCAACTATTTCAGTTATGCATCTTTGTTGACATTTTTGCATACGTGCATGCAAGTAATACAGAATTCCTGCATATAAGTATGCTATAATTAGAAGGAATGAAAATCAGTTCATATTTATTTGCATACATGCATGCAAATATTCAGAATACTTGCACACATGCATGCAACAATCTGCAGGCATGAATATCAGTTCATTTTTGCTTGCATACATGTATGCAAGAAAAATAGAATACTTGCATGCATATATGCAAAAATTCATGCAGATTTTCAGTGTAAACTGCTTCAGAACTTCTTGCATACATGTGTGCAATTATTGTGTATACTTACATACATGTATGCAAGTTTTTTTTTGTGGTTTTTTTGGGAACGTTTGCAAATTTTAGGTTTTTTTTTTTTTTTTTTTTTTTTTTTTTTTTTTTTTACATGGCAGTGCCTTTTTTTAAAAACAAAACACGTAACTCATAAAATAGGGATCCGTTGTGAAATGAAACTTGGGAAGGGATGTCATTTGTATTTTGAAACCTTTTGAGGACCTGACACTTATTTTCACTACTTTAAATTGGATTAAGTAAACATAAACTATTCTATATTATTTTAAATAAGATATGAAATGTTTAATTTAAAATGAATTTTAGATTACTCTAATTTAAATTACTTTAAATTTAATTTGAATTAATTTGAAATTAGATTCAAATTATCAATTCGTTTCTAACTAGTAATGAAATATAAATTTGTTTTTAATGAATTGAAATATGAATTTGTTTAATCCAAAATGAACATGACAAATTTGGTTAAAGTGAGTTTAAATTTATTATAAATGTGAGGTTTAAAGGGATTCCAATCGGCACTCGAAATGTAAAGTGTTTGAAATAACGTTATCGATTAGTTTAAATTAAATAACGATATTTGATATGATAAGTGTTGACTCAATTTTTTTTTCTTTTGAGTACAACACCCAAATGAAACAACAATCGCGGAAACACAACAATATCAAATCATAGAAAAGTAGGGAAAGTAGAAGGCATGCAAATTTATAGCGGTTTGACGATCAATCTACATCCACTTCACGTAATATATCATTTATTATACTATATGATTACAAATACTGTTAGTTTTCATGTAAGAAAGTGGAGAAAAGAGAGTTGTAAATTACTGCAGCAAAATCCTCACGTGTAGGTGCCAAAATCCAGAAGAACATCCCTTGGAATGCCTACATTCCATGTATTTATAGGTGGAGCCGAATCAGGTTTGGCATAGCCACATTGAGGCAGTTTTGGTGTAGTGGACATAGTGGTAAGGCCATGTTCAAGAAGTGGGGATAGTAGGACACGTCATTGGACGTGCCCTGCCAAACCGGGACTTGACATGGCAATTGAGTGGTGGCCGAACCGAGGATGTGGCTGATCCGAGATAGTCGAACTAAAATGGCCGAATCGAGATGGTTGAACCAGGATGGCCAAATCGAACTTTACCAAGCAAAAAATTTAAGTCTTTTGAGACATCCATTGCTTCAACCAAGCATATCCAGGCTTGCTAAGTCCAAGCTCAAGTCCTGCGCACTTCCATAGCCAGAAATCCAAAATGTGACTGCCTTATGAAAAGGAGAGTCAACACTTACCCCCCAAAACATGTCTTTCAGTGGATGATGTGTTTTGGATAATCCAAAAATTAATAAGTCGAGATAAATCCAAATAGGAATCCAACATCCGAAGGCCAAAAAAGCATGATCTCGTTGGATTGTAATAATAGAAAACCGGATATTCACAATCGCACTAGATCTTATTAATAGAAAACCAAAAATCCAATAGAATCCGATGATTTCTTTGGATCATTTTATATAAATCCCATGATCTCCCAGGATCGTATCATAAGAGAAAGCGAAATCCGAGAAATCCATGGCCTCGCTGAGCCTATCCAATGCGAGTATAATCTATACCTGCAAAAAACCAAGTGAACTGCATTGCCAAATCCTAACAAAACCATTCAAATCCAATTGATTATAGTCCATACTCGAACCATAACCGAACGATCTTTCCAAATCATGACAAGATAATCCTAATCCAATATAGCATAGTCCATGCTCGGGCCATGACCGAGCGATCTTGTCAAATCCAGACCAGACAGCCCAGCCCCCTCAAGCATAGTCCGTGCTTGGTAATCCATGACCAAGCAATCTTACCAACTCCTGACATGACAACTTAGTCTCCTCAATAATAGTCCATGCTTGGAAATACATTTTATCAAAGTTCCAAATTGTTACAACATAAAAACCAAAACATAACAACTTAATGTTGGACGTAGAGCAGCTTAGGGGTATAATCCTAACCCCGTACATGAGTAAGACACGTTTTTAATTACAAATTCATTATTTGCGGAGGATGATAGCTTGTTGTCAGGTACAGATCATGCATAAGGATTAAATCTTAATCCCGTATATGAGTAGGCCGACAAGCCATCCGAAACCAAGATCCATAAAACTAAAATTCAAGAAGCCAAGTTCTAGAGAATCCAAAATCTAAAGAGCTAAATATCCATGAAATCCGAAGAGATCCAGATCAGTTGATGATCAATCCATGTGAGTCAGATCCTGGCTCATTCGTGTTCCAAGGGACAGTGGGTTGTTCCAACTCTCCTTATCTGACACTTGAAATGTGTAAGGATGGTTTTTAGATGATTGTTTACGCGTTTCAGTGGTGCGTTAGGAATGACCATGTGTTAAAAAGCATTAACAGTAACAAGGAAAATGCCGTTTTAGCCGAGGAAATATGGTTTCCATACCTCGTGATGATGCACACGAGTTATTAATTATTGCGTTTAACGTTTTAGAGCTCATGTCAAGGCTCCTTTGCAGCCTACAGATGGAATTTTTTGCAGTATTTTTGGGTTATTAAGGAAAATTTCAATATAGGACGAAGATTGGAATATTGTAAGTGGAAAGTACGTTAAATTTCTCCGCTTTGATATCCTTTTTTCGGCTTAGGAGAAATAAATAGGAAGCAATTTACATACGTTAACGAATTGGATGATAGGAATTTGATGCAAAATTGGTTGCTTCGCACCTCTATTAGTAGAAGTGTGATGGTTATGCATGAAACATTTTTTTCAAAAATTTGCATTCATATAGAACTACCAGCATATGTAGGATGTTTTGCATCATGTTTTTCAAAAGTGTTTCCAAAAATAAAATGCATATATGTAGAAGAATCCGAATTAGAATCATTGTGCATACATGTTTATGGTTGTGATGCATTATGTGTACTGTGCACATACACAATTTGTTGCAAAATTTGATGAACACTAATTGGTCGTGTAGTTTAGGATAATTAGGTGCCAACTCCATGAACTAGTCATTGGTTAAAAAAAATTCGGCATGAAATTTCTTCTAAGGAGGGAAGAATGTAACAACCTAGAATTTTGACAATAGTTAATTCACTTATTTAATTAGGCTTCGAAAATGGAATTTTTTCAAATGATAAAATTTGACCACTAAATTTTCACCGTTGCGTTCGTGATGGAATTTTGGTCAAGTTTCATGTTTGGAACTTCGTTAACGAAGTTCGTAGGAAAAGTTTGTGGACGAAATACAAAAACAGACATAAAATAAATAAACCAGAATAAAATATGTAAGGTAATAATTAATTACCCTAACCCACGCCTAGACTACAGCCAGGCCGACCCAAGCGGTCGACCACTGGTCCGACCTGGGTCGAGTCTGGTGCTGTGGCGGCTAGGTTTTTTTTAATAAATTATACAAATATATGGACGGATCTTAATTAAAACTAATCCGACTGTCTAAGGACGTTCGACTCCCTATAAATAAAGGGTTAGACCCCATCGTTTTGCACACAATTCTAAAGGCAATAGCGAAGCTCTTCTATTTCTCTCTTCTTCCAAACCTCTTCTAAATCATATATAAATATATATAATTAAAACAAACATAGTTTGAAGAAGATTCGAATCAGATTCAGGTAAAAAGGAGATGGTGCTGCGTTTAGGCTTTTTTTCTATTTAGATTTCTTCCCACTTTCCTATTTTCTTGCATAAGGGTAATTGTAGAACTGTAAGAATTTGGGAATGTAGGCCTAAAGGTTTATTTAGATTCAGATTTGGATAACTTGCAGGTGAGAGGGAAAATTATATGCATCGTTTATAATAACCTATTTATTTGTAATAGATCTGAGATGTATTCCTAAAAGTTTATCATATTTGTTTACTGTTCTTGTCAAATTTGAAATAATAGGTTATGCTTTGAATATTGAGTTTTTATTCCTTTTGATTAATTAAATTATATTGCCTACAATTTTTCATAGAATTGTTATGGTTATTGTATACATCTTGAATCTGGAAATAAGTCCCAAAATCATTGTCAAATTTGTAGTTTTATTCCAAATTCTTAGATTTGGTGTTAAATTGAGATTTACGCAAATTTAGATTAAAGGATTATGCCTGTTTACGTTTAATGTTGTTGGGGTTTTACTTGGTTATTATAGAAATCTCTTTTTGCTCTTTTTAATAAAAAAGAACATTGTTTTAAATCAGCAAGAAATATGTACAAAACAATTAGAAAGGGATGTGTAAATTTACATATATTTGTACGTAGTTTGCAACAACCATTCCAAAAATATATACTTCTTATTTCTTGTGGTTTGAAATATGTTCATATCCTTTTTTTAATTTATTTTGGGGCAATTTTACAATAACTACAGTTATTAACCTTTATATGAGATTTGAAATCTTAAAATATTAAACATAAAAGGGTTTGCTTTGGTCGTTCGATTAGATCAAAACATAAATGGTTAATAATTATAAAATAGAATATAGTAACTACATTAATGCTCTTAAATATATATATATTCGTATCCACCCGGATTTATGCAAATGACACAAATATATTATTATAATAAATGTTTGTTATGGTTATATGTTTGTATAGTTCATTTCTGTGGAAATGTATATGGAAATACAATCCATATAAACAGAAATAAGTTTATAACCGTTGTAAGAATAAATGAATTTGATTTTCTATAAATAGGTCATCAATAAAATATGGAATGTTGCAACCATTTGTGATAGGGACACAAATTAAATAGGATAAACATGTTAAATGGTTAAAATCTGAATATTTTAGGAATTAGAATTGTAGCTCCAATTAGGGAAGAAAATAAATAATTCCTATATACATATGCATGAAAACAAGAAATAAACCGAATTATAGTAATATAGAAAAGTTAAAGGAGCTACAATAAAAATATAAGAATTTAAAATGGGACTGATATAAAAAAGACATTTAATTCCTTAAGAAATATGATTGTTAGGTTCATAAAACGGCATTAATTAAAATTAATGGTAATAAATGGTAATTAATGGGTTAATAGTGCCTTAGGAAAATCTGACCGTTGGTGTCATTAATGGTAGGAACCCTTATTAATAATAGTAAAGGGAAAACTAATGGGGATTGATTGGCGTAGCAAATGCTAAGTCCAATAAGGAAATTAATAAATAAACATCCCTGGGTAGGAAGTTTTAAGTTTTCCTTATATATTTCTAGTTAATCTAAAATTAATATAATTAATAATAAAAATTGTACCTAGTAGGTCAATAATGTGAGGTCAGTTGCCTTATTCGACAGAAGTCTGCACTTTTCAACCGTCGGATTATGTTCAACTGATGTGAGATATTATTAATCATAGGAACTCGTGACGATAGTTAATTACACAATGATAATTAATTACGTTACGGGGGTAATTTCCAAAACAAGGTTTAGCTCAAGAGTGAGGTTCCCGCCTCCCATCCTTAAAAAGGAAACCTTGGAAAGAAAATAATCCACAGCGTAGCCTGTTTTGGGTAAATATCTTAAGTAGTTTGATTCACCCTTTAAAGGCCATTAAGTGATCACGTAGCTTGCCTCCCCATTTAACGGCTATTGGGTACGAACTAGGTAATTCCTACGTTAGTCTGCTTCCTCTAGACAGTAAGTGATTGGGTTCGGGTCTGCCTTGGGAATATGCATTAAATGAATGCTTCGGAGGTACCAAAGGTCTGCTTATCCTGCGGGAAGTACTAAGTGATTAAGGGAATTATCCAATAAGGCCAGCTAGATAGTGAAAAAGAGGTCCATCGGGGAAGGTCTTAAATGGTGAATATGCATTAAATAAATAACTTCTTGCTATCTCTCATCTTATACGGAGCATGGTTATATGTGTAAATGATAGAAGCCTTGCATTAGTTGGACTTTGTAGCTAGTGTCCTCTAATTTATATTAGGTTAAAATAAAACAACCATATAAGGTATTAAGTGACCAGAAAACCCGCCTTGGGTATTAAGTGATTGAAAGTATCCGCCCTTACCTTACATAGGTAGCGATGTCTTAAGTGGCTATATATAAATAAGTACTCTCCTTGTGTGATAGTTAGAAGTTAGTTTCCCACCTCTTGATTAGTTAATGGTGGTTATAAGTCTTCATACTTATGCATAGATGATCTATTTCAGTATTGTGATATCGCTAGGTGTAGAATATTGCCTTGTGTTTTGTGGCTAGTCGTCGTGCGTAAATTCTAAATGGGTTAGGTTAGAATTACTAGCCCTTTTAGACATATGCTTTGTTTTGACCAAACGGAGTACATTTGTGTATTATAGACAATGTTATACATTTTCTACCCACCAGGACTTGTTATTATGACCCCCTCCTCATAACAACTCTTGTGTTTGTCTCGAGGAAGACAGGTCTTAACTAGTGCTCAAGTTCGGTTTCGGTTCTCGTTCTCTCATTCGATATCGATGTGGTGAGATGCCTTAAAGTAGTCGCTTCAATCAGCATTTGTTAACTTATTTCATTTCCTCTATGAGTTAGTTTTATTTTACTCTGATTATACTCATGCTCATCAACTGCAGGTAATTTATTTATACTCTCTGTGTTTGGATGAGTTTGAGTTTCGATTTTTATCAAAATTCAGGCTTGGAAAAGTGTGGTAGTACAGTGCTTGTATAGCGCAGATTTTTAGTTCTAAGTACCGGTGGTGTATGGCGATCGTCAAATTCTTTATTGGTCAACCCTATACAGCATGCATGCACAAAGCACATTGAGATTGACTTGCACTTTGTGTGAGAGCAAACTAGTAGTGGCCGAATAGATGTGATTCACATCCCAACCTTCGACCCGTGTGTAGATATTCTGACGAAGGCTATATCGGCAAAGAATGTTTATAGATTAAGAGCGGATTTGCAAATTGTTGGTTTAGGTGGAGAGAAGGAAGAAGCAGAAAATACTAGCTTCAATCGAAAGGAATAATAAATTGATAAGCCACGTGGAAAGAGATATTATATATTTCAGGATGAATGGATCAAATAGCATGAACATATCAAAACCCAACATGAAGGAAATAAATGCACACGACCCATACGCATCTATTTGTCACTTTTTATATAAATAGCAGGTGTACCGAATCATTTTGAATTTATTCAAATTACAATTCTCAAAAGCTTTATGTTGTCCGAAAGCATTACAATTCTCAAAAAAATTCTACTGTTCATAATAAAACCCTGCAATTCATTTTTAAGTGCTCTGTGTTCATGAACATAATAATCCTTGTATCATTAGGTAAATGAGGTACAAGGAAACGCCTAACGAATGTTATAACTAATCAACATTGATCATCATGTACGGTTGAGCTTAGTCATATCACATTGTTCATCAAGGTAGATACTAAATTAATTGTAACTTTAATTTGTAAGATTTAGTAAATCGGGTGAGAAGTAATGTTATCCAATAGATGTTACAATTTGGGGTTGCTACTATTTAATTAGACAGGTGTATGATAAGCTTACCTGGAAAACAAAGGAAATTGATTAACCTTGTAAAAGAGGGTCAAATGCTCCAAATCAAAATATGTACTTGGCATTTGTTGCAATATTGTAAATTTGTAAATGGAAGCAGGTTTAAAAAGGAGTTGAAGTTAGAGCAGTAAATTATGAGTAACTAGCAGTTCAACTTCTCAAGGTCTTACACCATATTTGTACCTGACTAGATGTTATATTGTGTACATTCAGGATCTCTTTTACATAGATATATGTCGGTCTTGCATTGCAACTTAATAGAAATTACCTTCATTATAATTACTTAGTAAAAAATAAATGAAGCTCCCATTTTTGTTGTTGTTTAAAGAAATTTCCTTCCGATGGAGTAAATTCAAAAAAGAAATAACATTATCAACTGATGTAGTAAAGATAGCAAAGATAAACTTAATAAAAAAGTCTTAAAGAAAATAAAATTATTAAATAAGTAGATATCATGGTACCGAGATCTAGGAAAAAAATGTCGTAAAAAAGGGGATGAGCACACATAATTTTTATATAAAAAATTATCAAATATGATACACCTTCCGGTTGCCCCAATAATATGGTCAACTACAATGAGATCAAATTGTTTGTTACTTTTATTTCTGAACTGAAATTGAGTTGTCTTTGTCTCACGACGAGAATTCAATATTCATACTGTGGATTTTTCTTTTTAGTGATGTTATTTATTTATTTATTTCTTCCGTTAAGTTATTCATTCTTTCATCTTGATAGTACGTGCTGAATTTTTCCATGGACTCTCAAAATATAAACTATGTGTTGAGGCTTGATTTAGTTAATCGAACGCCAACACCTAATTATATATATAGGATGACAATGTAAATCCAGACACTGCATGTGTAAAAGTTAATGACACAAAGATTTATAATGATTCGACAAGTTGTGGTACATCCATTTTGTGGTAATCACTTGTTTATACAATTTGATTACAATTACAGTCCGTTTCGATTACAAAAATGCAGAGTAAAGGAATAATTTGTTTGGAACTAGCAAGGTCCTTGGATATGAGTGTTAAAAGATCCTCCGAAAATGTCCGAATGTTGTTGTATTTATAGGTGCTACAAAGCTCGCACCATCCAATAGAGAAGGAAAGAAAATAGGATTTCCAAAAGACTAGTTCCGTAGAGAGGAAATCAGGTCTTTCAACCCAAAATAATTCGAATTAGCACCGATATAGGGCGATCGATCTGGATGATGGCAAAGTCCTAGCCAACTTGAGTGAATCCACGAATTGAACCAAATCCAAGCCACCATGCCTTGTTTCCAAACCCGATCATGCCAAATTCCAAGAGTTTTAAGGCGTTGCACCCATTTGATGCTATAAGTCCAAGGCCGATAGATGCAGTAGGAGGCCTGGTTGATCCAAGCCTATCAGTGAGACGCCGATCCAAGGCAAATCAATCGTAGAATATTGATCCAAGGCCATGGTTTATACTGATCCGAATTGAAAACATCTAAAATTCCAAAGTGTTAGTGATATGCATTGCTTCAACCAAGTTTTTTCGAAGACCGTGCTTGAGCCTCGAGCGATCCAATAACCAGATAGCCGAACCGTGACAGCCTTGTAAAAAGATGGGCCAACACTTGCCCTGTAAAACATGATTTTTGACAGAAGACGTATTTTTTATAATCTAGAAATTCATAAGTCCATAAATCATAATCCAAGAGAAGCTTAAATAGAATTTCAATAATCAAATACTAAAAATCTATAAGGCCACGATCATGCCGAATATTATTAATAGAAAACCAGAATCAAAAATCCAAAGAAGTCCAAATCCGAAAGCTAGTAGAATCCCATGATTTCTCTGGATTGTATTGTAAGAGAAAACCAAATCCAAAATATCTGAAATCTAAATCCAAGAAAGCCAAATATCAAGAGGACCATAGAAATGCGAGAAATCTCCAAAATCCAGAATATCCAATCCTAAAAATCATATTCGAACGTGGCATCTCCAGGCCTAGCAATCATGAGTATAATTTATAGCAGCGAAAAACCATGTGAGTTGCTTTCCTAAATCCTGATAAAACAACCCAAATCCAATCAAATATAATCCATACGGGAGTATTGACCAAGCGATCTTAGCAAATTCTAGCAAGACTGCCTTGTTCTTCCCAAGCATAATCCATACCAAGGGACTAATTATTAAAGATTAAAATAGAAATTTCCAGTTTCATAATTTACAAGCATAATCCATACAAGTGATGTAATCTTATTAAAGTATCGAAATTCTAAATTATTACAAAAGGTAAATGAAAACTACCATTCGTCGTCAGGTATAGAGCACGCCTAGATATTACATTCTAATCCCTTATGTAGGTGGGTCGACTTAGCCTTTTTTATTACAAATTTATTGCATAAAGCATGGATGTTTTATTGTTAGGTACGGAGCATACTTAGAGATTGAATTCTAAATCCGCACACAGGTAGCTGACTTAGCCCTCCAAAATCAAAATCCAGAAAGCCAAAATCCGAAGAAATTCGGGTTAGTTAATGATCAATCCACACGAGAAAGTTCTTGTTCTGAAGGGCGATAAACGACTGCACTTATTCCACTACTACAGCCCTATTTATGATGTATTGTGTTCGCTGTCCATATCTGACACGTTCCTTAGTCATATCACATAAATGTCGACACTTGTTTATGTTATGACCATCCAGGTTATAGAAAAAATAGTGTTTACTAGATTCTCTTCCCTCCGTATTGGCTCTCTCCTAGGAGGATTTATGAAGGAGCAGTTTTATGAATATATAAGTAAATCTCCTTTAATGATGCATTGATTTCCATGTACGAAGAGAATTTAGGTTCTCTCTGTTGTTGGGAATTATGATCATTTCCATATGAAGTTTTTCTTTCACCCTTATTCTTTCCTTTTCCACATCTAAACGGTGCTCTGTCCTTAGCCATGTTAATCTCAAGAGTTTCTTATCCCCTCTTGCATCCTCTTAATGTAGAAATCTATTTGCATTGAAGTAAAATTTTCCAATAATGGATTCCTGTGATGACTCGCTATACACCACTGGTGTCTATGTTACTTAATAAAATGTTGTACAAGTACCTAATTGATGTATAAAGATTATCAAGAGAAATAATTGAAAGAAGAGAAAAGGGAGAGAAAAGAATAAAATGCAAGAGAAGTGAAAGGAGAAAATACAAAATACAATCACATAAATAGCTGTATATCTCACGACGCATCAAATAACATATAATAGTAATAATCACTTATATAAAGCACACAAGACAATAATAACTATATAACCATATAATCTTAGTATACACGCTCATATAATTATCTAAAACAGTAGTAGAGCTTATATAAGAGATAAATGAACCCAACTGAAAACTGTCTCCAGTAATATTACATAACAACGTGAAGGTTGCACAGTGTCACATAGTGGAATAAAAAATAAGGATAAATGTTTGTAAATGTTGTCTTTTGCAAATCCACCTGCACACCCTAGTAATACTCATATATGCTAACTGATCTACTCATCAGCATCGTCGATGAGCACCCAACATAATAAGAGGGAAATAACCTTGGGTCAGACAACAACATGATGTGAGTGATAGACAAATATCAAAATACTGTCAAATTCATAATAGTATATATGCATGAAGGGTATGAAGAATTATATATGTCCTATCCCTACATCTGTAGAGTTAGCAAATAACAATCGATATATGCTACACTATGATAAACATCAAGTAGAGAAAGTGCAAAATATATCCATGTACTAAATGGTGATAAATAAGTAAGAAACCATAGAAACCATCAACAATCCTTATATTCACTCACTCGGGGCGTAAAGCGTATGACATCCAGTACTTCAGTCACTAGATACATCGAGGTACTAGCAGGTCCAACTGCACTGGTATCCATCAGATTATCACTATGTTCGACTGCACTGATCTATAGTAAATAACCCTACCCAGTCCTCCCTGCATAGACTCTGGGGTCTGGGGTGATCAGTCCTCACTGCATAGGCTTTGATCCATTTTGTGTTACTCTCCCAAAGATGTACCGAAGTCACAAATACCAATAACCCCTTTGAACACATTCTCCACAGTAGAATCCATTCATAGACTATCCACGAGACTTCTATCTGAAGTCATCTCAACCTGAGAACTATCCCCGACGGTCATCATATGTCATACGATATCACCATGTATCTCCCATCTCTCTCTCTCTGACAATCATCTCAGTATAACTTAATGTCGGCTTTTCTACTTCTCATAAAGAAATCATCCATCGTAATAGCCTTGCTTCCAACTTGGAATCACCATCGTCAAATGACGAATCACTATGTAGAAGCACCACGTCCTCGTCCCAAGCCAAACCAACTGGTCGAAGGGCCATCATATAGAAGTTATTATCGAACGAACTATCACGTCCTAATCCTTTAAATCACACTATCGTCCATGTTAAATTAGCCAGAGTGGCCAACAACAATAATAGTCGATATTGACCACTCCATAGTAATCCATGGTGCCTATTCGAATAATGTATTTAACCCAAATTAGTTAAATACACATCCAATAAAAACATCGAGCATGCATTGTAAAAATCAACTCGTCCCAAGTCCATCCTCCGTCTTCAGATCAGCCACCAAGCTCCGTTGTCGCTTCATCTTCAAATTCGTCATTGAGCTCCAATGTTGCTCCGTAGTCGAATCCATCTATGCGATTTGAAGCTCCTTCGAGAATTTATCACATCTGTTCGATTCTACCATCCTTGGGAGTTCAATCAATATGCACCAACATGTGTGTTTGACCGATAAGCACCAAACTCTTACGAATGAGATCTTTCCTAATACTAGATCACCTATTAATGATATTTTAAGCCAAACTAAGCTAATAATTTGGTCATGCAACCAATAGTCATATAAATCTCCAAACTAACATACAATATCCATAATAGCAGTAATAAATTAAAAATAACCCATCTATATCAATCAAAGAGAAATAAGTGTCAAAATAGCCTATATCTAACAGTATGGTCAAAATAACATGTAATAGCACGTATATGCGTGAATAGTGTGCGAACAGGTAAAATACGATAATGATGTTTAAAATACTTAAATCACTTTTTTATTTACTATTTACTAGGTTCAACTATCCTAAATATTGTATTTTATAATTAGAAATCAGTCTAAACGTTAAATTTATACTATACGAACAAACACAGTTTACTGAGAGACAATACCACTCACCTAGACCTACTCAACCCAATCTAATTTGTAGAGCTTGCCAATATAAGTCCAAAGAAAGAAACCACATCTAAATCATATCTCGTACGCAAAAATTATTCAAGTATAAGTTTCATGGAACGAATAACTTAAATAATTCAAACAATAATTAGGTTAAGACAATTGCCTAATTAATAATCTTCTCCCACCTGATACACAGGCGCACAAACAAACCCAAAATGTGTGCACTGATTTGCAATGATATGTAGAAATATCCATCCAATTGAATGCCGTATGTGCCATTGCGCTCCTCTTTCAAACCCCGACTTGTTCATACCCTTAAGTTCCAACTCAATGCCCAATACTAACTTGGGACTTCATCACCTACTCACGACATAGCCAAGGATGGAAATTTGTTGCAAGGACTGGACAAGCTCAAATCTCAAGAGGAGGTGCACTCCATCTAGAGAATGGTCGTGTAATAGCTGATTTACCTATTGCTTTCATGCAATAGTAGTAATAAATCGATTCTTGAGCATCTAATAGCAATACAAAAGAAAGAAAAAAGTAGTACAAAAAAGTACAACTAGTCAAATAGAAATGGGCTAAATTTTTCTATCCCCAATCTCCATGTACCCTGGTGTCCCCTCCAATCAATTCCCCTGATTTCCGCTATTTTGCACTTAAACCCCTGAATTGCTTAGGGATTTAAATAAAAAAGCGTAAATCAGTGGATCTTATTGGAGGGACGCGGAGGGGCACGGGGCACATAGAGATTGGGGACAGAAGAATTGAACCCAATAGAAATGAGGCTCAGAAGGTATACACCATGTATTGGTCAATGAAATAATGTCAGACAGGTTATCGAGGAATACTTTTATTGTATTAAAAGGATTTACCAAGTTATAAATATTGTACTAAAATGCATTGATAACAATTCACATGCATTTTCTGAGATTGAAGTTCAATCAAATACTGAATATATTAAGAATCCAGTTATATAAAATAACGTGCCATAAATAGTGAATCCTTCCTACTGATCAAACCACTAACAGGAGAAAGGCGAAAGATTACAAATATATGCTTAAGGCCCAGCTGCTGAAGATATTATGTACTTGTTTAAGTTGATACACTTAAGTAATAATTTAGATTTAGATGAATTCTCAACAATAAAAAAGATTGCTAACAAAACTAAAATATTTTAAATCACAAATCCATTGAAAACTTAATCAAAACTTCACTTTCGACAAAATCTCCAATGCATGAATGCATAAAAGAAGAATAAAGTAACACGACTCAGATTTAGGTTTCAACATGTTAGAAATAGGAAATCTGTAACAACCCGTATTTTAACAACGTGTTAAGACAAGAATCAAGGCAGAATTAAATATTAAAATCTAAATCAGGGATAACGGGTTGCGCCATTGCGTTCGTCTCGGAAAAATACGCGAAATAGAGTCCGAGTTTTCGAAAAACGGAGTCCGTATGACCAAGTTATGGCCCAATGAAGTTTTCAGAAAATTCCAAGCCCGAAAACAGTTCAAATTCGAATTCAGATTTAAATTACAACCAAGGCAGAATGGGCGGGAATTTTCCCGCCCCAGGCAGGGTCGACACAGGGGTCGACACCAGTGTCGACCCCCCCAATGGGTCGACACCCATGTCGACCCAGGGGTCGACCCCCCCGGTCGGACCAATTTTTCTGGTGCACCTGTTTTGGCTCCTGGGTCTTGTTTTAGGGGCTTGTGACGATTTTGGATGGCTCAGACCTATTCTAGGGTTAATCTAAAGGCTGAAATCAATTTCCTACAACTATAAAAAGACCCTAAGACCTAGCCTAAATCATACTATTTCATTTTAGCACTCATGCAGCCGCCATTAAACCTAGAACTCTAAATTAAAAATACAAAGAACAAAAAAAATAAAGAAGACGAAGGATGATTCTTGAAGGCTACAACTAGAAGCTACAACAACTACGACGCTTTAGACAACGGATTTGGGGCTATTTGATTTAAAGTTTTGATTTGGATTGCTTGCTTCATATTGTAAGTTCTATGTCACTTTTTAGGCAAAAACGCTAAAATAACATGGACATGCTATGAATTGAAACCGGATTTAAGAACTATTATTAATCCATGTTTATATTATTTAACTTTGAATCAAAATTTGGGAATATTGCTATGTTAATGTTGCAAGTTAAACTTATCATGATGTTGATGTTGTTATGAATCACTTGGGCTTAATTTTATTGCAAGTTGAACAAATACATGTCCATGGAATCATTATGTTCATTGAAATCCTCATGTTGATTAAACCATGCCTATGATGCTAATTAAACCATGTCTATGATATTAATGAAACTATGCCTGTGATGTTAATATACCTATCATGCTAATGACAAATTGGGAATTGCTAGATCATGATGAAAAGTTGGAATCATTATGTTTATAATGCTAGATGAGAATCATTATGTTAAAAATACTAAATTGGAATCCACTATGCCTATTAGAATTACCATGTCTTTAATGTTTCATGTTTGTAATAAAATTATTATTATGCCCGAAATGATTATTATGCCTAGGATGTAAAGTTGAATTCATCATGTTGAACTAAGTTGGAACCATTACTATGCCAAGTTATCATCATGCTAGTATTGAAACCATGTGATATGTTATAGCCTGTTTATTATGCAAGTGATGTTGAATTGTCACGTATGCCTATCACATGTCTGGTATTATTCCCCTTTATCTCTTGAATTGGTTATGCTTGTGAACGAAGTACGTTTATATACGTTGGGGATACGATTGGGTAGAATAGGCAAATTGATTATAATCATAAACCGTGAAATTTGGCATAAGTAGAACATGAAATATGGCACGAAAACTCGACTTGAACATGCCATAACTTGACTTGAAACATGCCTTAGTTGGGCACGAAATTGACATATGAACATGCTATGAAAATAGCACGAATCTGATAAGAACATGGGCATGACTTTAGAAAACAAGAAAGTGGCCAACTCGAGGTTGGGTTGAGTTTGTAGTGTAAATCTGCCCGGAACCGCCCGACAAATCCAGTTGCTACAAACAATAGGATCCAATGTGGGTAGTTGGTCACATCGCGCTTGAAACCCGAGGTTGGGTTGAGTTCGTAGCGTAAACCTGCCCGGAACCTCCCGGCAAATCCAGTGGCTACGAACAATAGGATCCAATGTGACTGGTTCGGTGCATTAACGAATCAATTAATGCCAATTAGGGTTAAGTCATGAACATGAAAAGACAACTTAACCAACTTGAACACGATTTGTAGGTCTAAGTCATGAACTTGAAACGACAACACTTAGCCAACTTGACATGACACGTAGGCGGGTTAAGTCACGAATTTAAATGACATACTTAACCATCTTGACACGACTAGACTGGAAAAGGATTAAGTCACGAATTACATGACTTAATCGGTTAGGCGGGTTAGGTCACGAATTACATGACCTAATCTGTTAGGCGAAACCCTAGACACGACCCTTTTCAGCAGTAACCCTCTAGATGTATCAAGGTACCCTGGGGCTAGGCCGGGTGGGGCACGATTACTGGGCTGATTGTAAGAGCTGAACGACGGCAGTGGGGTATGCCAGTGTAGGTTCGGTGGACTACGGTCGTGCACGTATTCCGGGGCAGGCACTGGGTATCCGTAGATTTATCTGTGCATCTTGAATCGTGTCAGGGGTTGACACCCTAGGGATGATACACCCGAAGGTGGACCCAGCACAGGTGACTACATTCGTGATTAGCCGTATGACACGGACACTTGACGAGCTAGAACTTGTAGGGAGCCGATCGACTAGATAATCGCTCCATAGGACCCCGTACTTGGGTCAGACCCCGTTTCAGGGTCATTTCATGATATTGGGCCATGGGATTTATTTCGTGATTAACTTGTGATATGGGCTTAGTATACTAGTACAGTCGATGCAACAAATCTCGAACATGTGATGCTTTACTTGACTTGTCTTGACTTATCCTGATCACCTTAGTCTATCTTGTTCACCTTGACACCATTCTTAAGTTTAGATCCAGTTCATACATGACAGGTTGTTTTAACCGTTTTTTACACTGAAAGTCACTAGGACTTACTCAGTCTTTATGAATGACCCTTTTCCTTTCGCCTCTTTTTCTTTCGTTTCCCCTCCCCCCCCCCCCCAGGTTCTCAGGGAGGAAACACTAGCTCTTAGCTTGGATATCACTTGCTTTGGCTCAGCATGTACGGTTTGCTATGGCTGCTTCTTTTTACCGCACTTCGGGAATAAGCTGTTTTTTTCTGTTTTTAAGTTATTGCTTCTTTGGCTATTATTACAAGACAGTTGTAATGAAGTTATTTGAAATGTTTGTAAGAGACATGGTTTATTTTGGAATAAAATAAAGTTCTGTTTTGCTCATAAATTCTTCCGCTGTTTACTTAATTTTTTTTTAGTAATGTTCTGTCTTGTGATAATTCTGTGATGTTATCTCGATAATACCCCTCCAAAACTAGTGCATTCCCTTTGTGAGTGACCCTAGCGGAGGTGGGGTGTTACACTTGGTATCAGAGCCAGGTTACCAAGACTGGGCAAAAGTTGTGAAAACCTTTTGAATTTTTTTTCAAAACCATTTACAAAGAAGCAAATTTTCAAGAAAATTTTGTTTTGATTAAAAGGCATATTCCCCAAAGCCATTAGCACTATCTTTGTTTCCTCGTTTGAATCTTTTCCTTTTTCGTTTTCAGCTTATCATGGCCGACGACCTTAATCTTCCCAAGGGGGTCAATATACCCACTTGGTTCCGTCGTTTCCTCGAGGCTCAGGCTAATGTGGCAGGCCCAGCCAATCCTCCTCCTCATCCTCCTCAACCTCCGCGAGAAACCTCTTTTTCAAAGATATGCAAGGACTTTAAGGCCATGGGCGGAAAGGATTTCCTAGGAACTGAGACTTTTGTTGAGGCACGGAATTGGTTGAAGGAAACCGAAGACTTGTTTGTTATCTTTGAGGTAGAGGACAATAGGAAAGTACAGTTGGCGGCGTGGCTCATGAAAGAGGAAGCTTCTTATTGGTGGGAAGTCACCAACACTACTAGGCCCATTGAGACTTGGGCGGACTTTAGAGGGAGATTTGGGCTTAAGTTCTTGTCATCGGCAGAGGAGAGTCTCCAAATGGAACGATTTCTGGCCCTTAAACAAGGAAATATGACAGTTAAAGAATACGTGAACCGTTTCAATCAGCTTGCTCGCTTTGGATTAGAGTTGGTCAACACTCCTCAGAAAAAGGCGCTACGTTTTGCACGAGGCTTGAACGAGCCACTACATGGTTTGGCCATGACTCATGTGCCCATGGGGGCGACCTTTGAAAGCTTAGTGGATATGGCCCTACTGTATGAGGAAGATAAGAAGGGCAAGAAAGAGGTCAAGCCCAACGATTCTCAGAATAAGAAGGTAGACCCCGAGAAAGGAGGCAAGAACGACAACTCACGTGATAAAAGGAAATGCAATTTCTGTGGTACGGAAGGGCACATAGACAAGGATTGTAGAAAGAGGAAGAGAAAGCAAGGTGAATGTTTTCATTGTGGGGAGACTGGACACATCAGCAAGGACTGCCCTAAAAAGCAGACCGGACCTTCTGGGGGTACATCGTTAACTTCTTTTTCTAGATGCTTTGTTTTATCTTGTTATCTCCTCGATCCTATCTTGAGAACCATAGGTAGAATCTTTTTGGATGTAAACATGTAATTGAAACATGTTATGATTGTGAAATGGTTGCAAGTGGTCGCAAGTAGTTGCTCGTGGATGCATGAATACACATTAGGCACTAGATCGGCTCAGTCACAGTTTCATACTTGCATATGCATGAGTGTTTATTTTGGAAACTTGGTTGTACTATCATTTGGTTGTTGCATATGATTGAATGTTTGTGCACTCATGTAGAAATTATGAATTATAATAGGAAAATTTTGCATACATATTGGATTCATTTCACTAAACATATTTTGCATTTAGAAGATCAATCAGGCCTGATCATTAGCATTAGCTAAGGAACATATACACACACTCTTTGCATGTGTTCATAAAACATTAGAAGTCTTTTAAGGACCATGGTTGCTTGTGGATGATGTTTTGAGTAGATGGATGATTGGATGGTAGGACACATCCTCCCTAACTTGGAGATTTCGGGGACGAAATCCTTTAAGGAGGGGAGAATGTAACAACCCGTATTTTAACAACGTGTTAAGACAAGAATCAAGGCAGAATTAAATATTAAAATCTAAATCAGGGAAAACGGGTTGCACCATTGCGTTCGTCTCGGAAAAATACGCGAAATAGAGTCCGAGTTTTCGAAAAACGGAGTCCGTATGACCAAGTTATGGCCCAATGAAGTTTTCAGAAAATTCCAAGCCCGAAAACAGTTCAAATTCGAATTCAGATTTAAATTACAACCAAGGCAGAATGGGCGGGAATTTTCCCGCCCCAGGCAGGGTCGACACAGGGGTCGACACCAATGTCGACCACCCCAATGGGTCGACACCCATGTCGACCCAGGGGTCGACCCCCCCGGTCGGACCAATTTTTCTGGTGCACCTGTTTTGGCTCCTGGGTCTTGTTTTAGGGGCTTGTGACGATTTTGGATGGCTCAGACCTATTCTAGGGTTAATCTAAAGGCTGAAATCAATTTCCTACAACTATAAAAAGACCCTAAGACCTAGCCTAAATCATACTATTTCATTTTAGCACTCATGCAGCCGCCATTAAACCTAGAACTCTAAATTAAAAATACAAAGAACAAAAAAATTAAAGAAGACGAAGGATGATTCTTGAAGGCTACAACTAGAAGCTACAACAACTACGATGCTTTAGACAACGGATTTGGGGCTATTTGATTTAAAGTTTTGATTTGGATTGCTTGCTTCATATTGTAAGTTCTATGTCACTTTTTAGGCAAAAACGCTAAAATAACATGGACATGCTATGAATTGAAACCGGATTTAAGAACTATTATTAATCCATGTTTATATTATTTAACTTTGAATCAAAATTTGGGAATATTGCTATGTTAATGTTGCAAGTTAAACTTATCATGATGTTGATGTTGTTATGAATCACTTGGGCTTAATTTTATTGCAAGTTGAACAAATACATGTCCATGGAATCATTATGTTCATTGAAATCCTCATGTTGATTAAACCATGCCTATGATGCTAATTAATCCATGTCTATGATATTAATGAAACTATGCCTGTGATGTTAATATACCTATCATGCTAATGACAAATTGGGAATTGCTAGATCATGATGAAAAGTTGGAATCATTATGTTTATAATGCTAGATGAGAATCATTATGTTAAAAATACTAAATTGGAATCCACTATGCCTATTAGAATTACCATGTCTTTAATGTTTCATGTTTGTAATAAAATTATTATTATGCCCGAAATGATTATTATGCCTAGGATGTAAAGTTGAATTCATCATGTTGAACTAAGTTGGAACCATTACTATGCCAAGTTATCATCATGCTAGTATTGAAACCATGTGATATGTTATAGCCTGTTTATTATGCAAGTGATGTTGAATTGTCACGTATGCCTATCACATGTCTGGTATTATTCCCCTTTATCTCTTGAATTGGTTATGCTTGTGAACGAAGTACGTTTATATACGTTGGGGATACGATTGGGTAGAATAGGCAAAACTTGAATTGATTATAATCATAAACCGTGAAATTTGGCATAAGTAGAACATGAAATATGGCACGAAAACTCGACTTGAACATGCCATAACTTGACTTGAAACATGCCTTAGTTGGGCACGAAATTGACATATGAACATGCTATGAAAATAGCACGAATCTGATAAGAACATGGGCATGACTTTAGAAAACAAGAAAGTGGCCAACTCGAGGTTGGGTTGAGTTTGTAGTGTAAATCTGCCCAGAACCGCCCGGCAAATCCAGTTGCTACAAACAATAGGATCTAATGTGGGTAGTTGGTCACATCGCGCTTGAAACCCGAGGTTGGGTTGAGTTCGTAGCGTAAACCTGCCCGGAGCCGCCCGGCAAATCCAGTGGCTACGAACAATAGGATCCAATGTGAGTGGTTCGGTGCATTAACGAATCAATTAATGCCAATTAGGGTTAAGTCATGAACATGAAAAGACAACTTAACCAACTTGAACACGATTTGTAGGGCTAAGTTATGAACTTGAAACGACAACACTTAGCCAACTTGACATGACACGTAGGCGGGTTAAGTCACGAATTTAAATGACATACTTAACCATCTTGACACGACTAGACTGGAAAAGGATTAAGTCACGAATTACATGACTTAATCGGTTAGGCAGGTTAGGTCACGAATTACATGACCTAATCTGTTAGGCGAAACCCTAGACACGACCCTTTTCAGGAGTAACCCTCTAGATGTATCAAGGTACCCTGGGGCTAGGCCGGGTGGGGCACGATTACTGGGCTGATTGTAAGAGGTGAACGACGGCAGTGGGGTATGCCAGTGTAGGTTCGGTGGACTACGGTCGTGCATGTATTCCGGGGCAGGCACTGGGTATCCGTAGATTTATCTGTGCATCTTGAATCGTGTCAGGGGTTGACACCCTAGGGCTGATACACCCGAAGGTGGACCCAGCACAGGTGACTACATTCGTGATTAGCCGTATGACACGGACACTTGACGAGCTAGAACTTGTAGGGAGCCGATCGACTAGATAATCGCTCCGTAGGACCCCGTACTTGGGTCAGACCCCGTTTCAGGGTCATTTCATGATATTGGACCGTGGGATTTATTTCGTGATTAACTTGTGATATGGGCTTAGTATACTAGTACAGTCGATGCAACAAATCTCGAACATGTGATGCTTTACTTGACTTGTCTTGACTTATCCTGATCACCTTAGTCTATCTTGTTCACCTTGACACCATTCTTAAGTTTAGTTCCAGTTCATACATGACAGGTTGTTTTAACCGTTTTTTACACTGAAAGTCACTAGGACTTACTCAGTCTTTATGACTGACCCTTTTCCTTTCGCCTCTTTTTCTTTCGTTTCCCCCCCACCCAAGGTTCTCAAGGAGGAAACACTAGCTCTTAGCTTGGATATCACTTGCTTTGGCTCAGGATGTACGGTTTGCTATGGCTGCTTCTTTTTACCGCACTTGGGGAATAAGCTGTTTTTTTTCTGTTTTTAAGTTATTGCTTCTTTGGCTATTATTACAAGACAGTTGTAATGAAGTTATTTGAAATGTTTGTAAGAGACATGGTTTATTTTGGAATAAAATGAAGTTCTGTTTTGCTCATAAATTCTTCCGCTGTTTACTTAATTTTTTTTAGTAATGTTCTGTCTTGTGATAATTCTGTGATGTTATCTCGATAATGCCCCTCCAAAACTAGTGCATTCCCTTTGTGAGTGACCCTAGCGGAGGTGGGGTGTTACACTTGGTATCAGAGCCAGGTTACCAAGACTGGGCAAAAGTTGTGAAAACCTTTTGAATTTTTTTTCAAAACCATTTACAAAGAAGCAAATTTTCAAGAAAATTTTGTTTTGATTAAAAGGCATATTCCCCAAAGCCATTAGCACTATCTTTGTTTCCTCGTTTGAATCTTTTCCTTTTTCGTTTTCAGCTTATCATGGCCGACGACCTTAATCTTCCCGAGGGGGTCAATATACCCACTTGGTTCCGTCGTTTCCTCGAGGCTCGGGCTAATGTGGCAGGCCTAGCCAATCCTCCTCCTCATCCTCCTCAACCTCCGCGAGAAACCGCTTTTTCAAAGATATGCAAGGACTTTAAGGCTATGGGCGGAAAGGATTTCCTAGGAACTGAGACTTTTGTTGAGGCACGAAATTGGTTGAAGGAAACCGAAGACTTGTTTGTTATCTTTGAGGTAGAGGACAATAGGAAAGTACAGTTGGCGGCGTGGCTCATGAAAGAGGAAGCTTCTTATTGGTGGGAAGCCACCAACACTACTAGGCCCATTGAGACTTGGGCGGACTTTAGAGGGAGATTTGGGCTTAAGTTCTTGTCATCGGCAGAGGAGAGTCTCCAAATGGAACGGTTTCTGGCCCTTAAACAAGGAAATATGACAGTTAAAGAATACGTGAACCGTTTCAATCAGCTTGCTCGCTTTGGATTAGAGTTGGTCAACACTCCTCAGAAAAAGGCGCTACGTTTTGCACGAGGCTTGAACGAGCCACTACATGGTTTGGCCATGACTCATGTGCCCATGGGGGCGACCTTTGAAAGCTTAGTGGATATGGCCCTACTGTATGAGGAAGATAAGAAGGGCAAGAAAGAGGTCAAGCCCAACGATTCTCAGAATAAGAAGGTAGACCCCGAGAAAGGAGGCAAGAACGACAACTCACGTGATAAAAGGAAATGCAATTTCTGTGGTACGGAAGGGCACATAGCCAAGGATTGTAGAAAGAGGAAGAGAAAGCAAGGTGAATGTTTTCATTGTGGGGAGACTGGACACATCAGCAAGGACTGCCCTAAAAAGCAGACCGGACCTTCTGGGGGTACATCGTTAACTTCTTTTTCTAGATGCTTTGTTTTATCTTGTTATCTCCTCGATCCTATCTTGAGAACCATAGGTAGAATCTTTTTGGATGTAAACATGTAATTGAAACATGTTATGATTGTGAAATGGTTGCAAGTGGTCGCAAGTGGTTGCTCGTGGATGCATGAATACACATTAGGCACTAGATCGGCTCAGTCACAGTTTCATACTTGCATATGCATGAGTGTTTATTTTGGAAACTTGGTTGTACTATCATTTGGTTGTTGCATATGATTGAATGTTTGTGCACTCATGTAGAAATTATGAATTATAATAGGAAAATTTTGCATACATATTGGATTCATTTCACTAAACATATTTTGCATTTAGAAGATCAATCAGGCCTGATCATTAGCATTAGCTAAGGAACATACACACACACTCTTTGCATGTGTTCATAAAACATTAGAAGTCTTTTAAGGACCATGGTTGCTTGTGGATGATGTTTTGAGTAGATGGATGATTGGATGGTAGGACACATCCTCCCTAACTTGGAGATTTCGGGGACGAAATCCTTTAAGGAGGGGAGAATGTAACAACCCGTATTTTAACAACGTGTTAAGACAAGAATCAAGGCAGAATTAAATATTAAAATCTAAATCAGGGAAAACGGGTTGCGCCATTGCGTTCGTCTCGGAAAAATACGCGAAATAGAGTCCGAGTTTTCGAAAAACGGAGTCCGTATGACCAAGTTATGGCCCAATGAAGTTTTCAGAAAATTCCAAGCCCGAAAACAGTTCAAATTCGAATTCAGATTTAAATTACAACCAAGGCAGAATGGGCGGGAATTTTCCCGCCCCAGGCAGGGTCGACACAGGGGTCGACACCAGTGTCGACCCCCCCAATGGGTCGACACCCATGTCGACCCAGGGGTCGACCCCCCCGGTCGGACCAATTTTTCTGGTGCACCTGTTTTGGCTCCTGGGTCTTGTTTTAGGGGCTTGTGACGATTTTGGATGGCTCAGACCTATTCTAGGGTTAATCTAAAGGCTGAAATCAATTTCCTACAACTATAAAAATACCCTAAGACCTAGCCTAAATCATACTATTTCATTTTAGCACTCATGCAACCGTCATTAAACCTAGAACTCTAAATTAAAAATACAAAGAACAAAAAAATTAAAGAAGACGAAGGATGATTCTTGAAGGCTACAACTAGAAGCTACAACAACTACAACGCTTTAGACAACGGATTTGGGGCTATTTGATTTAAAGTTTTGATTTGGATTGCTTGCTTCATATTGTAAGTTCTATGTCACTTTTTAGGCAAAAACGCTAAAATAACATGGACATGCTATGAATTGAAACCGGATTTAAGAACTATTATTAATCCATGTTTATATTATTTAACTTTGAATCAAAATTTGGGAATATTGCTATGTTAATGTTGCAAGTTAAACTTATCATGATGTTGATGTTGTTATGAATCACTTGGGCTTAATTTTATTGCAAGTTGAACAAATACATGTCCATGGAATCATTATGTTCATTGAAATCCTCATGTTGATTAAACCATGCCTATGATGCTAATTAAACCATGTCTATGATATTAATGAAACTATGCCTGTGATGTTAATATACCTATCATGCTAATGACAAATTGGGAATTGCTAGATCATGATGAAAAGTTGGAATCATTATGTTTATAATGCTAGATGAGAATCATTATGTTAAAAATACTAAATTGGAATCCACTATGCCTATTAGAATTACCATGTCTTTAATGTTTCATGTTTGTAATAAAATTATTATTATGCCCGAAATGATTATTATGCCTAGGATGTAAAGTTGAATTCATCATGTTGAACTAAGTTGGAACCATTACTATGCCAAGTTATCATCATGCTAGTATTGAAACCATGTGATATGTTATAGCCTGTTTATTATGCAAGTGATGTTGAATTGTCACGTATGCCTATCACATGTCTGGTATTATTCCCCTTTATCTCTTGAATTGGTTATGCTTGTGAACGAAGTACGTTTATATACGTTGGGGATACGATTGGGTAGAATAGGCAAATTGATTATAATCATAAACCGTGAAATTTGGCATAAGTAGAACATGAAATATGGCACGAAAACTCGACTTGAACATGCCATAACTTGACTTGAAACATGCCTTAGTTGGGCACGAAATTGACATATGAACATGCTATGAAAATAGCACGAATCTGATAAGAACATGGGCATGACTTTAGAAAACAAGAAAGTGGCCAACTCGAGGTTGGGTTGAGTTTGTAGTGTAAATCTGCCCGGAACCGCCCGACAAATCCAGTTGCTACAAACAATAGGATCCAATGTGGGTAGTTGGTCACATCGCGCTTGAAACCCGAGGTTGGGTTGAGTTCGTAGCGTAAACCTGCCCGGAACCTCCCGGCAAATCCAGTGGCTACGAACAATAGGATCCAATGTGACTGGTTCGGTGCATTAACGAATCAATTAATGCCAATTAGGGTTAAGTCATGAACATGAAAAGACAACTTAACCAACTTGAACACGATTTGTAGGTCTAAGTCATGAACTTGAAACGACAACACTTAGCCAACTTGACATGACACGTAGGCGGGTTAAGTCACGAATTTAAATGACATACTTAACCATCTTGACACGACTAGACTGGAAAAGGATTAAGTCACGAATTACATGACTTAATCGGTTAGGCGGGTTAGGTCACGAATTACATGACCTAATCTGTTAGGCGAAACCCTAGACACGACCCTTTTCAGCAGTAACCCTCTAGATGTATCAAGGTACCCTGGGGCTAGGCTGGGTGGGGCACGATTACTGGGCTGATTGTAAGAGGTGAACGACGGCAGTGGGGTATGCTAGTGTAGGTTCGGTGGACTACGGTCGTGCACGTATTCCGGGGCAGGCACTGGGTATCCGTAGATTTATCTGTGCATCTTGAATCGTGTCAGGGGTTGACACCCTATGGCTGATACACCCGAAGGTGGACCCAGCACAGGTGACTACAGTCGTGATTAGCCGTATGACACGGACACTTGACGAGCTAGAACTTGTAGGGAGCCGATCGACTAGATAATCGCTCCGTAGGACCCCGTACTTGGGTCAGACCCCGTTTCAGGGTCATTTCATGATATTGGGCCGTGGGATTTATTTCGTGATTAACTTGTGATATGGGCTTAGTATACTAGTACAGTCGATGCAACAAATCTCGAACATGTGATGCTTTACTTGACTTGTCTTGACTTATCCTGATCACCTTAGTCTATCTTGTTCACCTTGACACCATTCTTAAGTTTAGTTCCAGTTCATACATGACAGGTTGTTTTAACCGTTTTTTACACTGAAAGTCACTAGGACTTACTCAGTCTTTATGACTGACCCTTTTCCTTTCGCCTCTTTTTCTTTCGTTTCCCCCCCCCCAGGTTCTCAGGGAGGAAACACTAGCTCTTAGCTTGGATATCACTTGCTTTGGCTCAGCATGTACGGTTCGCTATGGCTGCTTCTTTTTACTGCACTTGGGGAATAAGCTATTTTTTTCTGTTTTTAAGTTATTGCTTCTCTGGCTATTATTACAAGACAGTTGTAATGAAGTTATTTGAAATGTTTGTAAGAGACATGGTTTATTTTGGAATAAAATGAAGTTCTGTTTTGCTCATAAATTCTTCCGCTGTTTACTTAATTTTTTTTAGTAATGTTCTATCTTGTGATAATTCTGTGATGTTATCTCGATAATACCCCTCCAAAACTAGTGCATTCCCTTTGTGAGTGACCCTAGCGGAGGTGGGGTGTTACAAAATCTATACAGATCACACTATCAATTGCAACCAGTATGCAAGTTCTAGCCAAGAGCTTGGATTCTTCCATATGTTCTAAATACATTATTTAGAAATAGACATCAATTGCAACCAGTACCTGGGTTACTTGGATTAGCCGTCACAAACATTTTATCATTCCAAGAACAATAATTCAAGGTCCAGCAATCATGCAGATGCATCAACTATTGCTAGGTATGGTCGTAGCGTTACCCACCGTAGCCTCCAAACACTCTACACCCATTCTTGGCAGTTGTAGCTACGTGGATCCACTAATACGCTGACAGCCTCAAGCTCAGATGTGTGCATTATTGGAAACAAATGGCTGAGTCATGTACTCTGTCGCTTTCTTGAAGACGATTCGGCGATCTGGTCGGTGGTGCAAAACCAGTTCGTACTTTCGCCGCCGCCTCTAGGATAAAACAGCCACTCCGAAATTAATAACTGATTTGCTTTGCACAAACAAACCAGTGCAGATTTGCACTTTCTGTTTTTTAACTGCTCGAAAATTTTTTAAGAATATTTTTAATGGCGGAGGAAGAGAAAAGCAGAATTTTTCTATATATATCTCGTCTGATCTGATGATAATATATAGACGAGGATTAGGTTATTCGAAAATACTGGTCAGTGGAGGAAAATAGGATCTGCGAAATACTTGGTCAAAATTTTTACCGCTTCATATTAATGTCATTTCAGAAATATCCGGATTTAAAAAAAAAAAAAAAAACAGGTTCGAAAAATGCAGTGTTTTCTGGACCAAAAATATAAGTGTCTACACCACATAGCCAAGGCCCAAAGCCCAAGCCCAAGCCCGAACCGAACCGAGCCGAGCCGGGTCGGGTCGGGTCGAGTCGGTCGCGCGCGCGTGTGTGGTGGTCATGATGCATGGGCTCCCTCCTCACAACAAATCATGTATTGGGAGCCCCAAGGCCCCATCAAAGCTTCTTAGAAACAAGTATAAATACTTGCTTCTTTCATATAATCCCATGATGTGGGACTATTCACATTAAGGAGCCACTCATACACTTATTCAAATATTTTAATAATTCACACATAAATTTCCAACAATCCCCCACTTGAATTTTTAAAATATTATCGAGCAGTTTCTAAAAAAACATAAGACTGTGCATAAACAAAGGTGTCATCCGACTTGAACCTTTGCATAGTGAGTAAGATTCAGTTTTTACTAGAATGACACGTAGTCTTGAACTCTATTCCTGACATCAAACCACACACAATCTTTTCTATAGTGCAATCAAATAAGCCCGTGCGTTTATGGCCATGCACGTCTATCCCAGTTTAGTGAACGCTCTAGAAGTTTTGCCCAAAACTCCATAGGAAACGGCCTCATTTCCACATTCACATAGGTGAGTCTATCAAGAGTACTCCTGAAGGTAGGTACTCCACTCCAAATAGAGTATAGATCTCATTAAGAGTTTCTATTAACTCATCCTCTATCACTTCAGGAATACATGCTTCTTAGTTTGTTAAATAGCATGTTCAACTTCTATCACTACACAACTTGTTTTTACCCATTGAACCTATTTGTTGGGATCTCCAGTCATTTAGGTTGGGTTACCATTGTGTGTGACTCAACAATCTAAGGGCAATAGTCACATTCTTTTAGAAGAATTATGGACTTTCTCTCTTGACAGTCCTTTCGTCAAAGGATCTGCCAAATTTTCTTCACTACGTACGTAATCTACTCTAACGGTACCTGTAGAAAGTAGCTCTCTAAACTTGCTATTCTTACGACGTATTTGTCGTCTCTTACCGTTATAATAACGGTTCAGAACTTTTGCAATAGCCGCGGTACTATCGCAATGTATCAACACAGCCGGTATCGGTTTTTCCCATATGGGAATCTCATCTAGCAGATTTCTTAAATACTCTGCTTCTTCACTAGCTGTAGCTAGTGCTATCATCTCAGATTCCATAGTGGACTGAGCCAAAATAGTCTGTTTCTTGGATTTCCAAGAAACAGCTCCTCCAGCGATGCTAAATATATAGCCACTGGTCGCTTTAGAATCATCAGATAAAGTATTCCAGTCTGCATCTGAGTATCCTTCAAGTATAGCTGGAAACTTTTCATAATGTAATCCAAGGTTCATAGTTCGTTTAAGGTATCTCATGACCCTTTCAATAGCATGCCAGTGCTCTATACTAGGTCTACTGGTAAACCTGCACAATAATCCCACGACATAGGCAATGTCGGGTCTAGTACAATCAGTGGCATACCGAAGGCTGCCAATGATGCTCGCATAATCAGACTGTCTTACACCTTCACCAGTGTTCTTAAATAACTTTACACATGGATCGTATGGTGTACATGCAGGTTTACAGTCAAAGTAATTATATTTCTTCAGTATCTTCTCAATGTAATGAGACTGATCCAAAGAAATTCCCTTTTCTGACCTAGTAATTTTAATACCAAGGATTACACTCGCCTCACCTAGATCTTTCATATCAAAATTGGCACTTAATAAGGATTTGACTGAATTTATGGCATGAATGTTTGACCCAAAGATGAGTAGGTCATCTACATAAAGGCATATAATAGTGCAAATGTCATTCTCATATTTGTAATAAATGCATTTGTCACTTTCATTAACTTTAAAACCATTTGAAATGATTAAGTTATCAAATTTTTCATGCCATTGCTTAGGTGCATGTTTTAAACCATATAATGATTTATCCAATTTGCATACTTTATGTTCTTGACCATGTACTACAAATCCTTCAGGCTAGTCCATATAAATTTCTTCGTCTAATTCACCGTTCAAAAAAGCAGTTTTAACATCCATTTGGTGTATTAGTAAATTATGAATGGAAGCAAGTGAGATTAATACCCGAATGGATGTTATTCTAGTTACAGGTGAAAAAATATCGAAGAAGTCTATATTTTCTTTTTGTCTAAAACCTTTAGCTACTAGTCTTGCTTTGTATTTATCTATAGTACCATCAGGTTTTAGTTTCTTTTTAAGTACCCATTTACAGCCTATAGATTTACAACCAGGGGGTAAATCTGTCAAATGCCAAGTCTTATTGGATTCAAGAGAATCCATCTCATCATTTATAGCCTCTCGCCAAAAATCGGCATCTATTGAAGATAACGCCTCTTGGAGGTTTAAGGGATCCTCCTCTATAGTAAAAGCGCTAAAATCCGAACCAAAATCTTTTACGGTTCTTGCTCTTTTACTTCTTCTAGGTTCAACTTCAGAACTTTTATCAAGTTCTGTTCTAATAGGCGTACTTGATGTGCCCCCACTATTCCTTAATTTAAAAGGAAATTTAGTTTCATAAAAATCGACATCATTTGATTCAATTATATTATGTGCATTTAGATCATAAAATCTGTATGCTTTGCTATTAATAGCATAGCCTATAAATGCACATTCATATGCTCTACTTGCCAATTTTATTCTCTTAGGGTCTGGAATGCGAACATATGCTAAACAACCCCAAGTTCTAAAGTACGAGACATTGGGTTTATGATTCTTTAAAATTTCATAAGGTAAAATTTTATTCTTAGATTTGGGGATTCTATTCAGAACATAGCATACAGTCAATAAAATATCCCCCCACCAATGTTTTGCTGCACCAGAATTTAGTAGGATGGCCACTACTAATTCGGTAACAGTCCTATTTTTTCTTTCAGATTTACCGTTCATTTCAGGTGAATAGGGTGCAGTTTTCTCATGTACAATACCGTGTAATTTATAGAAGTCCAGAATTGAATTAGATTCATATTATGTTCCTCTATCACTACGAAGTCTCTTAATTTTTCTATTTACTTGATTCTCAATTTCAGTTTTGAATGTTTTAAACATTTCAAAAGCATCACTTTTATTTTTCATAAGATATACATATGTGAAATCAGAACAATCATCGATAAAAGTGATAAAATAGCGATGTCCATGTCTAGTCAAAGTACCATCAAGTTCACATATATCAGAATGAATCAAGTCTAAGGGTTCAGATTCTCTATCAACAGACTTGTGAGGTTTCTTTGTGATTTTTGCTTGTGTACAGAATTCACATTTATCAGATTCAGATTCTACTATCTTAGGTATCATATCTAGAGTGCTCATGTTATGAATTATTCGCTTATTAACATGACATAATCTAGAATGCCAAATATTAAAATCACACAACATATAAGCAGAATTATTCACTTTATTAGATTCAACATTTAATTTGAACATTCCCTCACAAGCATAACCCTTTCCTACAAAGTTTCCCTTATACACAATGGTATACAAGTCAGCCCCAATAAATTGAGTAAACCCTGCCTTATTAAGGAGATAGCCAGAAACCAGATTCTTCCTCATCTCTGGAGTATGCAAAACATCTTTGAGGATCACAGTCTTTCCAGAGGTAAACTTGATCTCCACGTTTCCAACCCCTGCAACTTTAGTGGTGTGAGAATCTCCCAACAACACTTTCTGATCTTCAGCAGCCGTGTATGTGGAGAACATAGCACGATCATAGCAGACATGGCGAGAAGCACCAGTGTCTACCCACCAACCCTCTGATCCACCAACAAGGTGAATCTCAGTAATCATAGCCATAAGAGGCTCCTCTTCAGTCAAGTTAGCCTGTGGTACAGAGCTAGGCTTGTTCCGACACTTTCGTGCCATATGACCTGGTTTTCCACAGTTGTAACATAGAAACAACTGTCCAGAGTCATTCTTTTGGGCTGATTTTTGCTGTCCTTTTGGGTTTCCTTCCGGATTCCCATTCTGTTTGTTGCGTCTGTTCTGATTCTTGAAAGACTTCTGATTTGGTTTCAGAACTGCGGGTTTGGTCTTTTTAGTGTTGTTGTTTGAAACAAACAACACTTCCTCTTTCTGGTCCTATTTGCGTGCTGCCTCCTCAATGCGAAGGCGAGTGATCAAACTCTCTAAGGAAAATTCCTTAGTCTTATGCCGTAAGAAATTCTTAAAGTCTTTCCAACCTAGGGGCAGTTTGTCAATAATAACAGCAATTTGAAACTGTTCATCTAAAACCATACCTTCGGAGATGATCTCATGAGCTATTTTCTGCAGCTCATGAGACTGCATCTCTACTGACCTATCGTCTATCATCTGGTACTTCAGATAGCGGCTCACAGCATACTTCTTTGCCCCTGCCTCCTCTGTATCGTATTTCTTCTGCAGTGCTTCCCAGATCTGCTTCGCTTCTTGTCCTCTGAGTTGTAGTAATCATACAGATCATCGCTCAATCCGTTCAGAATAAAATTCTTGCAAAAGATAGTCCTGTTCTATCCAGTTCTGCTGCTGTTTTGATTGTTCAGTCCAGGATGTCATCTGCGCTTCATCAGTTCCATCAGGTTTATCTGGCAACTGCGGTTTGTCGGTGGTTAGAGCAGCAACCACCTTTCTCATCGTCAAGTAGAACTCCATCTTCTGACGCCATCGTTTGAAGTGTAGCCCTTCGAAATGGAATGGGGCAGCAGCCACCAATGACTGAAATGCAGAGGGAGGAGCAGCATCATCTACAGTTGTTGTCGAAGCCATTGTTTCTGTACGTCTTCAATTTGTTGGAAACAAATGGCTGAGTCACGTACTCTGTCGCTTTCTTGAAGACGATTCGGCGATCTGGTCGGTGGTGCAAAACCAGTTCGTACTTTCGCCGCCGCCTCTAGGATAAAACAGCCTCTCCGAAATTAATAACTGATTTGCTTTGCATAAACAAACCAGTGCAGATTTGCACTTTCTATTTTTTAACTGCTCGAAAATTTGTTAAGAATATTTTTAATGGCGGAGGAAGAGAAAAGCAGAATTTTTCTATATATATCTCGTCTGATCTGATGATAATATATAGACGAGGATTAGGTTATTCGAAAATACTGGTCAGTGGAGGAAAATAGGATCTGCGAAATACTTGGTCAAAATTTTTACCGCTTCATATTAAAGTCGGTTCAGAAATATCCGGATTTAAAAATAAAAAATACAGGTTCGAAAAATGCAGTGTTTTCTGGACCAAAAATATAAGTGTCTACACCACATAGCCAAGGCCCAAAGCCCAAGCCCAAGCCCGAACCGAACCGAGCCGGGCTGGGTCGAGTCGGTCGGTCGGTCGCGCGCGCGTGTGTGGTGGTCATGATGCATGGGCTCCCTCCTCACAACAAAGCATGTATTGGGAGCCCCAAGGCCCCATCAAAGCTTCTTAGAAACAAGTATAAATACTTGCTTCTTTCATATAATCCCATGATGTGGGACTATTCACATTAAGGAGCCACTCATACACTCTACACCCATTCTTGGCAGTTGTAGCTACGTGGATCCACCAATACGCTGACAGCCTCAAGCTCAGACGTGTGCATCGATCGTAGCAATCCTTCAGTCGTCGCTCAAGGAGGCGACCTACCCTTAGTCGCCACACTATGACTTTAACTCCCTTAGACGTCGAGCAACAACGTGGGTGCTCTTTCTTTCCCTTTTTTCCGCTCGAGAAAATGGTTTAGCCATTTATGGGATCAATTTTTATGAGTTTTTTCTTTAATTTAAGGGGTTAGGCTAACCAAGCTGAAAAAATTCAATGTTAAGGGTATAGTTTTAAAATTAGGGTATGCGGAGGGAAAAGATTCAGCAACATAGCCAAAATTTCGAGGTGGAGGGGAAATCTGCAGAGTGAATTGAATTATTTTGGAACTTATATAACATGATAAGCTAAAGATGTGGTTTTGAAACATATACATGGTGGGAAAAGTTTCAATCTGAAGAAAGTGGATTACTACATCTATTAGCTAATCATTGTTTTGAAAGTGATTTAATATGATAGACAAGATAAATAATATATAGCAATTATTTATTATTGTTTGAAAATTTATATTAAAATAATACATAAACTGATTGAAATTTTAACTAAACTATTAAACATTACTTCATAATGATTAAACGTTACTTTTTAATCATTAACTATTATTTATTAAAAGTCAAGGGGTTCGAGTTGCGTGTTGGGTAACTTTCAATGGCGATAATTTTTTTCACTTTCTTCCAATCCCGCTCTTCATCGCTTCTATCGCTTCATAAAGATTATATTGATAGGAATTGGAATATAAAAGGGAGTTATCAGTTGTTTACTAGGGAAAACGGTTTCGATATGATTAAGTGTGATAACCCTGAAGATTGTGATAAGATCCTAGCTTTTGGCCCTTATTACTATGACAAATGACTGATTTTTACGAAAACATTGAAGTCAGGAATGAAATTATCTAAGCAATTTCTTGACTAGTACTTATTTGGATTAGATTACCCTATTTAGATTTAGACTTTTGGACACCTGAGGCTCTGAGCAGAATTGCTTCATTACTAGGTCACCTATAAAACTTGATAATGTCACTGAAGATCTTCTCATATGCTAGGATCTTGGTTGAGGTAAATGTTGAGTTTAGTTTTCCAGATTGTGTTCCTATCAAATGCTGCAATGGAGATATAATTTGGCAAAGGCTGATATATGAATGGATACCCGATGTTTGTTCTTTTTGCAAAGTGTTTGGGCACTCAAATGCTATATGTAGATCTAAGAGAATTTGGGTTCCTAAAGAAAATACTAATTTGGGTAGTGGAATGTACATTGATAATAACATGAATAATAAGTGTCAAGATGATTTTCTAATACATCGAAGAAAGATGCTAGAACAGTAGTAAGGTTTCAAGAAATGATTCAAAAAAGAAAGAAGAAGTGATGAGGCCAATAGGAGTCTGTGAAGTGGATGCTAATGTTTATATGTAGGAATTGAATGAGTTACATGGCAAGGGTAACAAATCTGATATGGAAGCAGTTCAATGTAAAGGAGATAATAATGCCTTAGTGGAAAATAGGGTTCTAAAGTGTGGTGCTGATATTGTTGATTCGGAGATCAATTCAAATGTTGAGAGTAAAGAAGATGATGGAATGCTAGATTTTGAAGATTATAGTGGGTTGATGAGTACCGATGATGCAAGAAATAAAGATATTATTATAGATGAATCCGATAGCTCTTGGAGCAGTTTTAAAAGTAGAAGATCCAAACGTAAGTCCACTAAATTCAAAAAAGTCAGCAAAATAATGTCTAAAGCTCCATTGATGGAGACAAATCCAGAATGGGTCAAATTAGTTTCTCAATTTCAAAATAAACCGAAAACGAAGAAGCCAAAAGAAGATAGTAGTATTCCCGGTGGGGTTTCAAGTGGAGGAATATATAAAAAGTAAGCTTTCTATCTTTATATGTACGGTGCGTGTGATTTATGTGTGTGTAGTATTTTCACCGGTACTTCCTTTTGCTTTTCTGGTATTTTCCTTTAAGTTGATCTGTTAGCATGTTGTTAGTAGTTGATGCATGTTGGTTGTGAGTTGGTGCTGTTGGGCAGATGTGGTTGGTCTCAAGTGGTGTATGCCTTCTTGTGTGATGAGTGTCAGATTTGGTATGGTTTGAAGATTTTTCTGGATGCATGTTTCAGTTTGGTTCGTGGATTCTTGTGGGATTATCTGCATGTAGTTTGATGAGAGTTTGCTTTTAGTTTGATTGTAGGAGGATCATCTGGTGAAGTTTTGTGTATGGGTTTTTGCTTGTGGAAATCATTTTGTGTTTATATAAGAGGTTGTCATGGTGTGTCATTGTTGTATGTGTTAGTGAAAAGCTTGGCAGCTGCATTTTGTATAGTATTTGTTTGTTGTATGCTGGTTTTTGTCAAGCTTTTCTTCTTTGTACTTCCCGTTTATGTAAATAAAGTACCCTTTTTGTTAAAAAAAAAAAAAAAAAAACTCCCTCCTCCTCTCAAATTGTCTTATTTCTCTTCCCATCTACCAAATCTGTTTTTGTGTGCGTGGTCACACAATCGCCAGTCAGTTTGTTAGATCTGAACCCTAATCTATGATCTCCCCTATTTTTTCCAGACCAATCCACGGTCAGCTTTCATAAACCTATCTCTCCCCAGCTTTCCCCATTCTCTAGCACGTGGTGGCCCCTTCGGGTTTACTCATGACTTTCTGTTGCGGTCTTTGTAGGCTGATTTCGCAGCTCCCCATATGAACGATTAACTATAATGTGCAAAGCCATGAGTCCTTGCGAGTTCGCATATATACATTGCTTTGTGTTTCTTGCTCGGTTTTTGTCTGACTAAGTCAGGAGTTATGGGGTCAACATGGGTGTTTGTTGGATCTTCCGTATGGGTATTGAGAGTCGGGTTTGTTTATTTCTATTGGAGGTTTCCCCTTGCATAGGGATGTTAGTTTTGGCTTCTTCGTTGTGCTTTTGAAGTTTACAACAACTTCTTGCCTTTTGTTTGCCTCGTGTCTCACCTCATCCGGTTGTGATGGTGCTTACGAGGGGCTCAATATTCATTCTATCTTCGAAGTCGACTTGATGTTGGCGATTGTTGGCTGTGATGTGTAGTATGAGGTTGATGTTAAGTGGTTTTGTAGAGTTTTTGGTCTGTTTTCCCCTGGAGTATCGGTGATTGCTTGGTTTCTTGGCTGATGGTTAAGGGAGGTATTCTATTTTCAACTGGCCATATCTCTTCTCTATGCAATTTAGTGAAGCCTCACTCGCATCTTGTTGGAGTTTGGAAGGTGGTATTTTCTTTTGATGTCCCCTTTTCTAGCCTGCTTTGAACTGTGACAGCCTTGGCTACTATTCACTGTCATGTTGTCCAGTCATCCCTTGTGTTGGCCATTGGATAATTTACTGTTGCGCAATGAATTCAAGTCACTGCTGTTCAGTTTCCATGTGTGCCTGCTAGCTATTTATGCCTGGACTCCGATTAGCTTGTTGGTTGTGTAGATGATTGTCTGTGATGCCTATTGCTGATGTGCCGTGGGTACACTTTGGATGTTACATTGGATTGTGTGATAGGTTTGTAGAAAGGTCACTTGAGGTGATGTGCCTCTAGCACATTGCACTTCCTGTCTTGTTACGAGTTGCTTTCGGCTGTAGGGTCTAGTTTAAGTAGTAGATATCTGATTTTGTATATTATGTGATGTATTAGTATAGGCTGTTCTTGGATGGTATGTATTACATATTTGGGTTCGTCTATTGCCACCCCATGTTTTTCTCTTCACACACTGCTGATTAGAAAATACATCATGCAGCCCATATATTTCTCTCTACACCCCCATTGATTCCAAGAAAGACCTTCCCTTCATGTTTCACGTCACTTTCCTTTCTTCTCCTTTATCTGCTTCTTTCTAAAAACTTTGTTCCCGCTTTCAAAACCCTATAACTCTGTAATAATAAGCATGGAGACTCGACGTTCGGATAAAAAGTCAGAATATCCCAATGGTAAATCTCTTCTTTGATTTCGTGTTCTTTCTAGATTCACAAAAAATGGAATTAGGGTTTTGACAAACGAGGACTGAATTTCGAAGTCTGACATTGATTAATATTATCAATGCTAAAACCGAGCATTTAACTGATTAAAACAACGCCTCTTTGTTTCCTTGTTTGTATTGATCATCTCCTTATCCAAATATTACATGTTTGTTATCTAATTAATTGTTAAAGGGCTTACTTGAAAATAAAATTTTGATTTTTTACCAGGGAGTGAAGAGCAATAACTGGGGTGTTAATAGACGCACCCTACTTATTTTGCTTTATGCTTCCTGCATAGAGAAAGTAATTTGTAGTCTAGTTGTTGTGACTATTATAAGCTAGCTTATGTAGCAGTGGCTGATCCATTATAAAAACGTCTGTGGTGGACGGTCCACCTTTAAAACCGATCTTTATTATGTTGGTAATCTTCCAATCTCTTGTAATATTGTAATTATTATTTGTTATAATAATAAATGTTTGCAGTCACTTTAAAAACCGGTCAGCTTTGCTAAACAAATATTATTTATTACTTCGTAATTCTTGATTTTGGTTATTGATTATTAATTCCAAATTATTAATTATGAATAAAAGATTTATTAAAGACTTAATATTAATTAATTATTATATATTATTAGTTAAAAAATATTTCATATTTCGAAACTAAATTGCTATACTATTTATGAAATAGGCACATTTCAATGGAAAAACGAATAAAGTTGTAATAGACATCTTTTACAACAGGCAAAAATTGAGTTGTTTAAAATAGATATGTATTACAACTGTCAAAAAAGGGTTATGGTATCTATTACAACTGACAAAATAAAGTAGTGTTGAAAATAAGTTTATTACAATTTTCAGAAAAAAAGAGTTATAATTAATATTACATCTACCATTTGGTCAATTGTAAAACTACAGTTGTAATAGGGTCTTTTTGTTGTAGTGCATATATTTATTAGTTATAATGTGCTAACTTTTTGGCTGTTGGGGTAGGTTTGGTATGAAACTTAAACTTGTCTAATATAATATTTTTCTCTATAGCTTTTGATACTTGTTCATTGCTCACACCAAAAAAAATCTGACATAAAGTTTTATGCTTCCTCTTATTATTTTAGGTGCTCATCGACGATGTTGATAAGATGACTAGATAGCAGGTTTGGTGATGACGTAGCCATTCCGAAGATGAGTTAGGAGGGTTTAGAGCATTACTCTATTATAGATATTTTCCGCCATTATTCATGTTCTATGAGAGATACATAGTGAGGATTTGATGTATTCAGATAATATTACATCTTGTATATAACACGTTCAATATATTGAGTTGATGTTTCCACTTTATATTGACCTGTTACTATTGTATATGTTCTCATTATATTTCAATTCATGTGCCATGAGATATATGACATGTTTTGCTTTTGGTTCCATGATGATCGTTTCATATAAGATTGGCATTTATGTAGTACTATTTTTATGCTATTTAGTACATAAGGAAGGGGGCGGTCATCCCCAATGTACCATCATGTGAATTGAATAAAGTCATAACCAAATGGTTGAAAGTTACTAAAATCACAATCAAATGATAAAATCAAAATAAAAAATTTAACAAACATAATCTAGAAATCCTGGTAGATAATTTAGAGTTTTAGAGCATTGACTTTGGAACTGCTGAAAAGCAATAAGAGAAGATTGAAAATGGAGACCTAGATTGGAGATCAGAGAATGGAGATGGTGAGTTAGATCGAAGATTAGGAGGAGATAGAAATTACTATATGCTATTTTAGTGTTGGTAGGAAGAAATAAACGATTAAGTATTATGAGAGAATGGTTGATTTTATCTGTATCTTATGTTTCATGTTTTCAACCTTAATTACATAGTATAAGAGAGTAAATCAACGACAATAGCTAGAATAAAGGAAGATGGAAATAACGAACGATGAAATGGAGGAAAGATGGAATAATTTTTTTCGTGCTTCAGTTATTTCCCAAACACAAAAAATAAATTTTTTTTTTCTATTTAGTTCGATTACTCAGTTTTTTAGGTTTTCTAAATTTGTGGTTTTCCCAAATTTATATGCATCATGCACACTTTCGTATGAATGAAAAGTCAAAACCAAAACTGATAAACAAACCATAGCTATAATTCTGGAGGGATATTTTAGTTTTGGGACCAAGAGTTATGTGTGTATAAAAGAGAAAAATAGAAAATAAATAAATAAGTGAAGTAAACAATAATTCTTTAGAATAATATGATATCTAATGTCCATAATAGTAGCCCATCAGTTAAGGACTTTGCGCAATGGTAATAGTGGCACGAGTTCAAAACCTGAAATGGTGTGCTAAGAGCTTGCCATGCACATACGCTAAGATCAGCCACTTATGTGGTGCTTGTGGACCAGACTATGTGCATTAGGGAGGGTTTTACAACTCTGGTCGGTTTCCCTTCTGAACAAATTCAAAAAAAATCAAAACAAATATGATATTGAATGATCTTATTAATAGAATATTTTCTTGTAGTATGCAACAAATTTTGATTGTTGGATCTGTATTATGGTAGAATATTAGGATATGAAAATTTTTGAGATTTTTTTTGACATAGTTATAATTGTTTGAAGAGAGTGAGAAATATTGAAGAAATAGATGTTAATAAATTTGGTAAATTGTGAAATTATAGAGATGATGTAGGAGAGGAGAAAAGGAATAGGCAATGGTTAAAGAAATAACCATTGCCTGTAGTCGGTTATAATAAAGTCTGTTATGTAGCAACAATCATTTTTTTTCTATTGCCACATGGGATCATTAGCGGGCCTTCATAATTATGGCTATGGTGGTGATCCCGAGTGTTGCCTTAGCGACCTTACGGGTTGTTAAGGCAACCCATAAGAGCTCAACATACCCCTATCTAGGGTCAGTCGTTCTGTAATCCCGACGTGATTGAGAATGCTCTGCCTATAATAACAGCCACCTCTTCACCAAAGTCACTGAAGGAAGAAGATCTGGATCTAGAAACCAACATCAACTTTGATACAAATATATTGTAGCTTGTGGTTCTTGTGTCACTTTGAATTTGGGTTTATCTGAGTTGCCTACTTCAGTCTGAATCTTCACTGTCATAGATGAAATTATAATGAATCTGAAGATACGAATCTGGCTGGATGCCTTCTGTATTTTGCGCCGAAGTGTTTTGGAAGCTTGATGCTGCACAAAGATAAACTAACATATGTATATGATTCACATGATGGTCAGAGGTTATAAGTTGAAATTTGAAGAAAGACTATCTAAAACTATTGTTCTTGTGAATTGCTGTGTTTTCAATGATGGTTTTTACCCATAGCTTGTAAGCTGATAATCATTGATGATGAAAAGTTGTTGGAGAACTATATTGATCTTAGATTAAATATGGAGAATAATAATGACATCTTTGTTCATCTAGGTTGGTTCTGAGCGACATGCTAATGTGTTGCTTTGCTTATGTTGTTTTAGCTTTCGAACTGATGATTTGAAGCTATTGTTAATTTGATGTTGTATGTTAAGAAAGAAATAATGATGCACTACTGTCTAAAGAAGAAGGATCTATGAATTCTTATTTTTATGAGTGATGAATTGATAGTGGTTAAGTACACATATCCTTAAGACGATGACACTTACGACGACTTTCTAAGATGTTGATACATGGTGAGCTACGTATTTTGTTTTATTGAATAGATATATTTTTTGGTGAAGATTTTCTTCCTTTTTAATTGTTGTTGTTTTATCTATAAAAACCGGTGATTATAACCTGTATGTATGCAAGTTTTATTGTAGACCAAATCATTTCATAAATCTCTATATGATATTTTCCTTGCTTGAAAGATTATTCATCTTTTATACATTCTTGAATATTTCTATTTGATTTATCCAAAATCCCTTATGTTTTTCAAATCTTAAATTGAAGTATTCTTTTCTACTTTTGCTCCAAATTGAAGGATTGTAGAAATATATTCGCTTTATTGAACTTTGAGTTTACATTTGTACTGCATGAAAATATGGAATCAACATTCATTAAAAATTATCATAAAATTTATTTGATATATAACACTCAATAAATACCTTAAATACACTATCTGTTTATTACTATCAAATAAAAATTAAGTACAATATCTTTCATTCTCTTTCCTATGGTTTTAACAAACATATGTTAAGAGTACAAACAAAAAGAGATGTCGATATGTGATACATTGAGTAAAAATAACAAATAACAAGTTGATTGGAAACAAAATCATGATTGGGTAATTTTTAAATTATAATACACTATGGAAAAATCAAATATAAGAGAAAGAAAACGATTTTTGCCATAAACAAGACGTATAATCCAACTGGTGTAATGAAGACCAGACCTGGCCATGGTCCAACTGCAGCTAACCGTAAGCCAAAGGCAAAAACGGTTCGGAGGAGAGAGAAACCGTAATCTTCATCAAACAGCGATCCAACCTGCAAAGATCGCCTCACTACAAAACGCACAGGGAATTGCGACAGCTAATAGGCGTTGGCGGCCGTCGCAAGCCGTCGCAACGTGCCGTCGCAATTTTAGTCGTCGCGATGCCAAATTGCAACGACATGAGCGATGGCTCCGTTGCCATTTTAGTGACGGCTGGCAACGGTAAATTGCTTACATGGCAAGAAGTTGATTTTACCGCCAAGTCGTCGCAAACCGTTGTTAAGCGTTACAATTTGGCCGTCGCAAGCCGTCGCAACATACCAACCAAATTGGTGTCTCAAGCCATCGCAATACTGGAAAAAAATTTTGCACTGCAAACAGCAGTTCCATTCCTTCAAGCCACACAACCACAAATCAATCAATTACCATCACATTGGCCACTATCAGACCACTATTATCCCATCAATTCGTCACCAACTCAAACCAAATGAAAAAGAAGCCAAAATTAAAACCACCATCATAAAATATCATCACATAACATCCAAAACACTATATCCATCGTCATATATCGTCGTCATACACATCAAAACATACCATATCATCATGAAAACACACCATAACGTCACCAAAACACACCATAACATCGTCAAACATACTATATCGTCATGAAAGCAAAGTATATGTACATACCTAAGCATAAACCAAAGTATATGTCATCAAAACTAATCTTCCGCCGCCTCGTCGTCGTCGTCTTCGCCTCCTTCACTTGTAGCATCTCCTCCCTGCCCAGGCATAAACCCATACTCCTGAAGGTAAGCTACAATGCGCTCATCTACGTCATGTTGCATCTGGGTTTTTCGCCAGTCCAACATTTCGTTCATCTGCTCCTGCATCCGAGCAATAGTCTCCTCCTCCATCGACCTCCTAAAAGCACTCTGAGTAGCCTGCGAAATAATTAAGTTCACATTAAATTTATTAGCTCCTGATTGTAAAATAAAACGCGTTATGTTTCCAATTCAAAACATTAATATAAAGTGCACTAATTAATACCCACAATTTATATATTTATGGCATCACATCGTTGTAAATTATTAAGTTTGTAATTTAAGTCTTACCTCCTGATTACCATATCCATATCGCCTGTTACGAGAAGGCAGCTTTATGATAGAGTCCCATGCTTCAGATGTACTACTACATCTGGCTTCCAATGCTTCAGATGTTTGCACTTACTACATGGACAACGAACGTCTACATTGCCCCGATTGTTAGATATAGCGAATCTAATAAATTCTTGGACCCCATTACAAAAATGTTTCTTTATCAACCCTTTCTTACCGGTTCGGGGTTGATACATCCAACTACGAACACGAAAATAATCGTACATTTTCCTGATTTTCAACAAATATGTTAGAAAATTCGATCGAATACTATATTAATTGAAATCTTGTAAAATTTCATTTATAACTACTACATGTTTTCGTTTATTACCTTTTTGCTTTGACGGCCAGTCTACCTACTTCCCATTACAAATATAATAACGCAAGTATATTTTATAAATCATTTCAGGTTAAACGGTTCTACAAAATTTCGGTAGCACTTCCCTTTGGTCCCTGTATCGTACACAAATGCGTGTACACAGGGAACAAAAAGGAAGTGCCATCGAAATTTTGTTAACCGTTTAACCTGGAATGATTTATAAAATATGCTTACGTTATTATATTTGTAACTTGTCCAAAATACTAGGACAAATCCAACAATACTGTATCAGATGAATATAGATTTCCGTTTTTTATAAAAACAAATACCCATATAATGATCATATACAACAAATGTCGGACGGGGCTAAATTTATCTAAGGGGTTCACATAAATAGTCAAAAAAACATTTAACCTAAGTTTAAATCAAAAAAACAATTCAAATGAAAAAAGCGCGCTTTATGTGCTTTGGGCTTTTTTGCGCTTTGTTAATAGGTGTGCCTTAAACTTCAAAAAAGCCCCTTAGTTGCGCCTTGCGCCTTTTTCCGTCTACGCTCGCGCGTTAACTACATAGCGTTTATATAATAATTTTGCCTAATTTCAATTTGTAAAATAACATGACAGTGAAAATTATGAAGTATAAATTAGTTTTAGTTAATTTTAGTTTAATGTATAAATTATGAAGTTAATTTTAATAAATTAGTTTCAATTTTGAAATACAAACTAAGCTTTCAAGTTAATTATTTAATTTCAATTCAAATTTAAGGTGTTACGTTATAAATATGTGATAATCATAATCAAGTTACTATAGCAAACCAATCACGTTTACATACATGATAATCATCGTTTTCATTCTCCTAAATCAAAGTACATATGTGATAATCAATGATTTCAACCTCCTAATCAATTCCACTTATTCCCAAATCAATGTATAACAAAAGCAACATCATATGCATCTCACAAGACAACCAATTTCATGTCCATAGACAATGAATTTACAACCCAATTTAAACATACAAATTAACCCTAAATAACTCTAAATAACCCTAATTAAACATGAAATAGAGTTTAGAAGACATACCGTCATGATTTGAGAGGATTGGAGTGGCTGAAATCGGAGCAAGGGCGAGCGACGGCAGAGAAGAGTGTTTTTTTAATTTTCGTTGCAGAAATGATTTGGGGAAGAAAGGGTAGTAGTTAATTATCTCGCCCCGTGCAACGGTTTGCGACGGCTTGCGACGGCCGCTTTTTTAGCCGTCGCTAGCCGTCGCCCTCCCCCGTTGCAGATTCAGCCGCTCCTTGTAGTGCCTCAAATTGTCTTGAAATTGAGGAAGCCCCTAAAATTTGTGGTTAACTGTGTTAATTTAGGTTTTTATTACAAAAATAGTGTTTTTTTGGGGTTTAATTTGGTGAAAACTGCTGTTAATTGTCTCCACTCAACATACAATGGATGTTGTTTTTACCCTAATGCATCGAGAAGACAAAACTAGAGTGACGATATGAGAAAGCGTTGTTCCCAATGTGTATGTTGTTTCCTTTTTGGCCATCGCTATTATATATGTTTACATTAGTGTTAATTTTACCATCAAACTGTGTATAGGTCCATGAATTATTTTTGCTAAAAGTCGTCGGTTCAACCGGTCCAACCCTTAGAACCTCTTATCATGGATCAACACGGCCTGAGGAACGACAAGGTCTTCATAACTATGTTCCAAACAATCTCCTTGACATGACCTATTAAAACAATTTAAGAGAGAAAATCTTCATTCTTCGAACCATACTTGTGTTATAGAACCACATTTATATATGTATACCAATAGGCTCTCCACTTGCGCCCTAGACTCCTTCCTATCCATATGCGTTATCGCATTATATTTTCATATAACAACATATGAATATCCCACTTCAAATAACAAATAAATCATTACACACACTTGAACATTCCATAGCACCATCGTGCATCTCGTCACCGGCCTTAGATTACTTCTGCAACGCAAAGAAAACCAGAGTTAAATCATTCATTAACTATATAGACCCTTTTGGATCCAAGTTCAACCTATGACGAAGCTCGATTATCAGTGATGTTTTCATTAAATATTTAGCTTGATTTAAAATCGAGCACAGAAGAAGAAGAAATGATATTGTGGTTAGTTTTTGATATAGTTGTATGCTCTTTTCTTTCTTAAGTAATTGGATGGGAACAACTATCCGTTTGATTTCAATTTCGAATTTACAACATTTGGCATATGCTCAACTTGGTAATGTTTTTAAATATAACTCCTTTATATGGACTACAAAACAAGGCAAACCAAGGTACTATACAAGATAAAAAAAATTAAACGGTCACAATAGTGGTAGATATTTCGTCTAATTCGATAATCTTAGCAATGTCTCTTTTTCCCGTCCGTTTACCTAATTCAATTCATTGATCCAATATTTTGCATTATCATATTACTAATATTTAATTAAAATAATTTTCAATTTCTAGGGTAGCACATGTATGTTTTCGAATGTCCATAAGTAAGAAAAGTGAATCAAATTACTTCATCATGTTTATCAATCATTCTATAGATATGGATATTGTATCTTATGAAACACAAATAAGAAGCTTAAGAGAAATTTAGAGTACATAAAATGAAAGTAGAAAACATGACATGTAAAAGAGTATAATGATTCAATTGGGGAGAATACATGCATATATTAGAGATGACTCCAAGAATACCTAAAAGAGATCATGTTTCTTATCTAAATTACGGTTCGAATTATGATGCCCATACCCCGAGACTCACGCTAACAAAGAGTATTACTAGGTAATAATTTCTTGCTAGTGCAAAAAGAATAGGGCTGGTTAGGAGCGAGTGCTCATTTTTCTTGCTTACCTTAAGTGGACCGACATACTTAATTCTTGCTTAATACAATACTATGGTGACTAACGGATCAATTCAGAACAAAATATAATAATAATAAATGTCACATATCTCAAAGCAGCAAACACGGTTACATACATAGATACATCATGTACAATACATAGTGATACATACATTAGTGGACATATGAACCACACACATATACACAACATGTCTCATGAAATAACATGTACATATCAGAGTCATGATAATATACAACTTGATATCTACAAAAATATGTCTATACACCAAAAGACGAAAAGGTAGATCCAAGCAGAAGTAGGCTAAGCAAGTATCAATAACAACTACTATACTGAAACCACTCGGCCTGACCCAAGTATATAAAATACACGGGTCAGTCTAGCTTAAACAAGTGATTAGGATATCATTGGTGAAGGATAATTTCTCATAAAAATAAAACTACTCAAAAGAGATGTGACATCAAAAGTTTCAATGTCATAGAATACGTGAGTAGGGCTCAACTAAAACAAATACAAACTAGACAAGGTATAAGGGTTTCCATTAATAATAATTTGCTAGACGCAAAGGCTAAGTTAATGACATATAATCATATAATTCATAGAATAAGATAGAAATCATCACAACAACAATATGTAGAACCCATTAAAGAGGTCAAAATAATCTGAATGAAATAACCAGATATAAAATCAACATGATAGCTCTTACGCTATATAAATAGAACCAACATCAACAACAATGGTGAAAAATTCATAAATCATCTGAATTCTAGGTATCAATGTAAAGAAATATAGAGAAGCAACATAAGTCAAGAATAGGACCCAACAGCCTAATGATTGGCCCAACAAGTGTGTGTTTATATATATATATATATATATATATATATAAAGGACCTAATAGCCCATTAGATGACCTAATAGCCTGCCCAGTACTATATATTAAGAAACCCAACAGCCTAATATAGGACCCAAGATAATTAGCCCAACAACTTTATATATATGTGAGTGTGTGTATGCATATGTATATGATCCAACAGTCCATGTATTGGCAACATCACAAAATGTGTCATAGACTTCCAAACAGTAATCTGAATAGTGAAAACAATATGTCCCATACCGCACATTTTCACTTATCTACGTACTATTAGTCATCCTACTCCATACTATAAAATAACTTCAATTGAGCAAGTATGAAATAAACTAATACAACAACTTATGTGTTCTATATCAGATGATTTACTACATCGTTTAAGTCACATTCTCGTTCTCTCGACTTTGAAAATCATTTGAAATTTTCAAAGAAATAAACTTGGAAAACATTTATCTCGAAGAAATAATTTTTATTTTTGGAAAGGGTGCATTTGGCACAAGTCCCTGTTAAGTTTCAAAATTAGGCTCACATCTGGTCCAATACTTGTAATAAATTACATCCCTTTTTTTTCGAAAATAGGTCAAAAAAGTAAAAAAAAAAAATCACGTAAATTCACATTTAAATTAAACACATACATATAAAAAAATTCAGTTGAAAAAACCACCGAAAAACATGTCAAAAACTAAAAATACACAAACAGCGAAACAACGGTTAATCGCATCAACAAATGCATTTATTTGAAACTCTTGCATTCATCTTTGCAACTATTTTAGTTATTCATCTGTGTTGGCTTTTTTGCATACATGCAGTTAAGTAATACATAATTCTTGCATACAAGTGTGCTATAATTCGTGGGAATGAAAATCAGTTCATATTTATTTACATACATGCATGCAAGTATTCAGAATACTTGCACACATGCATGCAAGAATCTGCAGGCACAAATATCAGTTCATTTATACTTGCATACATGAATGCAAGAAAACAGAATACTTGCATACGTGCATGCAAGTATTCACGCAGATTTTCGGTGTAAACTGCTTCAGGAATACTTGCATACATGTGTGCAACTATTGTGTATACTTGCATACATGTATGTAAGTTTTTTTTCTTTTTTCCGTGATCTTCTGGGAACATTTGCAGATTTAAGATTGTCTTTTACATGGCAGCGCCTTTTCTTTAACAAAACACGTAACTCAGAAAATAGGGACTCACTTTATATTTAAAACATGGGAGGGAGGCTTTTATATTATGAAAGTTTTTAGGGATGTGTGGCTTATTTTCACTTTTAAAAATCCTTTCAAAAGTGGCTTATAACATATGCACAGTGCTGGAAAAATCACGACATGGTCATGAAACCAACACATGAAAATTTATCAATCAGAAAAATTGGATTAATTATAATGTTGCCTTTGGATTAAACCTGTTGAAATCCATTCAGACAGGCCTCAATTATCAAGAGAAACCATCAGAAACCAGCTAGAATAATGCAACAAAACCCAGAGAAAACACACAGGAAATGAATGTAGGAAATGACATAAAATAAGGCTCGACCTGACACTAAGTCAGGTCGATTGCCCTTATAGTCCAAGTCGACCGCCAGGTCAAACTAACCATGTCCCTGATCGACCTATAGGTCGTGATACTTATAAGAATTTCTACCTAGTTCGATTCAATTTTCAAGTGATGGTATAGACTATTTTGTTAATGAATCTGAACATGGTTTTACACATATAGTTAGATCAAAACTCGGGCGAAGGTTTGAAGAAGTTTCAGCATGGTTCTGAGGCAAATATGAGAAACAACAAACTCATAATGATTAGTGTGCGCAACGCTGAGATTCTATAAACATAAATTCTTGTTTACAGTAACCAAATTTTCATAGCATAGATAATGAATTCACAACATAGATTTATATTTTAGATTGAATGCGTGAGTTAAACTCACATTTAAGATTTGCATCAAAGTAGAGTGCAAAAGCTAGAGTTTTTGGGTTGATTTTGGCTTCAAGGAGACTCAAATACCTATAAAAAAGCCATGGAAGAGATAAGAAACGTAGAGAATACTTCCAGTGAGAAAAGATTCACAAATTCAAGGATTAGGTAGAAATACTTGATGATTTTAAACAAATTACCTATATACTAGTTGAATTAGCAATTTTCTCATTTTTAAATCTTTAAAATAGGCTTTGGTTTTAAGATTTGGAGGAGGATTCTATTTCTTCTTAGTTGGAGTTTTAAGGAGGAGGGGAAAGAAGTAGGAAAGAAAATAAATGAGCATACTGATTTGTTCCTTTCTAGATCTTACTCTCTACTAATTTTTGATCATTTGAACTCACTTTAGGCCCAAATTAACTAAATGTAATTAAGTTAGGCTAGGATAGGTTATTATGTTAATATTCTTCTTATTAATACATGTTTTATATCACTTTACACTATTTGCTAAATTTTCAACTTTTTCAACTTACAACAATGATAACAAACATGTTTAAAACCTTTTAATACTTAAACATTATATTTTGACATAAACTCCAAAAAATCTATGTTGTTAAGTAAAATATTTCTTATGTTTATAACATACCTTGTAAATGTCTAAATTTATAATAATTACACTGTTTTATATAAATAAATATACTTACAAATCATTCGTTTTAATGCTCGAACAATGATTTTAATCGTTATTTTCATAGTTTACATCTTTATTTGCAACTCAATAAAGTTAGAAAACACAATTTCACACCAAAATGCATTGCTTAACTATTACTAAAATTTAATGTAATAAGATATATAAAAATCTTGTAAACACGTATATTATCACAAATTTCACAATATAAAGTGCTCAAACTTTATTATCCACATTTTAAATTTATTTAAAAATCTAGTATTGAACTGAATCCAATTATGAATCTATTTGATTTAATCCCATTTCAAATCTTGTTTAATCACCCAAATCACCACAAGTCAACACCAAACTCCTTAATTAATAAACTTAATGATTAGTTAAATTATTTGCTCTAAATTCATATTAATTTCTTTGATTAATAAGTTCATATTGAATTGAACTTCCACCTTTAAACACAATTTTAACACAACCCTACACTCTTTTCACATTTCAGTTCCAAAATCCTTGGTTTATACAACTCAAAGGATTCTATGAGTTATCCTCTCTAAATCAAGTTTTAATTTCCAATTAACCTATTAAAACATTGTTAGTTAACTATACAGGTAATCAAAAATTAGGATTGGTACAGTCCCCCTTATAAAAATTGCATCCCTGCAATTTTCTAGAGAAGAGCTGTATTCAACTTGATTCATTTCATTAACAAAAAGAAATAAATAAGTTTGAGTTAGAATTTCTCACTATCGACATGAGAAGATAAAAAACTAGGATAAGATCGCTCGATGAAATCTCTGGTTTCCCAAGTGCAATCGTTGGAATTATCAGACAATTGAATCTTCATGAGCAGCACATTCTTATTTTGAAGGCATTTAACCTCCAAAGCAAGTACATGCATAAGGTGTTGTGAAATAAATAGGTCAAGCAAGATCTCAAGCTCGTCTAATACGTAAGTACCAAAAACATAATCCGAATCATGACTTCTGTAGCTGAGATGTACGAAACGCGTCGTGAATGCCAAAAACCTGGGCTGGAAGTGTTGTCGGTTAAGCAACAAGATCGATTGGTTTAGTAATAGGGAATGACCCTACGTAACGGGGGAAAAATTCCCGGTCTGATTGAAACGTACCACTCCCTTCAAAGGAGATGCATGAATATAAACCAAATCATCAACGGAGAACTAAATTGTCTTCTTGCGGTTGTCCGCGTAGGATTTATATTAGCTCTAAGCCCATTTCATTCTCTCTTGAATAAGAATAATCTTCTTAGAAGCTGCACGAATGGAGCCGATACCTAATGTTAGCTTATCCTCGTACTCTAACCAACATGAATGTGATCGACATGACCTTCCATATAAAGCTTCAAAAGGAGCCATACTGATAATAGACTAAAAGCTATTATTATAAGTAAACTCGACAAGAGTTAGGTGATCTTCCCAAGAACCACCAAAGTCAAGAATGCATGCATGAAGAAGACCCTCCAAAGTACGATTTACCTGCTCGGTCTATTCATCAGACTTTGAGTGGTAAGCAGTACTGAAATTAAGCTTGGTACCTAAAGTTTTTTAAAAAAATCCGCCAAAAGCTACTATTGAAAATTGGATCACAGTCACAAACAATCAAATTAGTAATACTTAAAGTCTAACAAATTCCTTAATATAACGTTCTGATGAAAGAGATGTCTGTTAGGGACTGGTGTGTCTACAACACAGTGTTAATGGATCTTAAGGCTATTCAGACACTAGAGGGGTGAAGTGTATTAACTATATCTATTCAAATTGCAATCAGAAAGAAATAAGTAATAAAATAAAATGCAGTAAAGTAAATAACACCATGATTTTTATATTTGTTCGGATTAACCAATCCTACATCCAGTCCTGCATTCCACCGTTCAAAAATTAACTATAATTGCTTGCTTTCTGTAATAACCCGGAAATTCTGAACCAGTTTAAAATTTTTATTTTGGAAATTATGGCGAATTTTCTATATTTAAAATGAAGTATTTTAAATAATATCGACGAAAAATTTATTTTGAATATAATTAGAATGTATATAGTTATATGGATCGTCGTTAGAATATAAATATTTATATATAATTATAAATAGAATTGAAAATGGCGCGGTAGTTCGATAATTCGATTTCAAACTTCAATTGAATGTACCGGGTGCAAAACAATCCGGATTTTAGTGAAACCAAAAACATTAAGATCTAATTGATAATATCTTTCCAACGAATCCGAAGAATCGAAATTTCATAGCGGGGATCAAAAGATATGTCTAGTTGAAAATTCTGAACAGTCGCTATGGAATTCAAGCCCTTAAAATTTGACATTTTGCAAACGACCTCGGATTTCGACGAAACCACTATTTTTGGATCCGCAGTGTTAAATTATTGCTAGGTTTTAAATTTCATATTTTTTTGACTCAATATGTGAGCGTGGCGAAGAAAAACGCGTTTGACCAGTTTCAGTTGATTTTAATCGACTGGAAAATGGCCATTTTTCCAACGGCCTCAGAATTCGACGAAACTAGTTTTGTTAGGACCGTATCGTCAATACGAAGCTAGAAAATATTTTTCTGTAATTTTTCGAGTTAGTATGTGACCCCAGTAAATTGAAATGCGCATTCAAATTCAATATATAGAGTTATATGTTGATTTTGACGAAAACTGATTGTAACGACCGAATCAGCCTGCGATACATATCCCATTGTGTTCGGAATGGGGGTAATACGCTATGGGCGACAGGCGGTGGGCCTCGTTTAGAGGTCGTTTGTAAAAGTCAACTTTTTGAATTAAATAAAATAATAAAAACTCTTCCTCTCTCCTCTCCTTTATCTCTCTCTGGCCCCCCTTCTTCAAATTCAATCAGAAATCAAAATCAAAATAAAAAAAAGAAGAAGAAGAGCAGCGGCTGCTGCGCTGCCGATCGCCGCCACGTCCACCTCGCCCTCCCCAGGTGCCGCGACCCCCTCCCCTCCTCATCTTCCTCCTCTCCCCCTGGCCTGCGACATCGAGCCCCCCTCGCCTGCGACATCGAGTCCCCCCGTCGCGCCAGCACCCCCTCCTCTGTTCGAACCCGCAGCTACCCCAAGACCCCCAAATCGAACAGTCCCAATGCCCTAAACCCGAACCTATTGACCCTGACCGCCATAGAAGACGATCGCACCACCGCCTCTGGTCGGATTCCGTCCCTCAGCGAGCTCGAGCACCCCAGCGCAGTGAAATCCCCCTCCCCTCCTCTGTAAAATCGAAAATCGGTGAGCTTTCTTGATTTGTTTATGTTTTTTTTATATTTCAGAATAAAATACGTTTTTATATAAATAACTTCAGAGAATAAATATAGTTTGTATATAAAAATAATTTTAGGAGATGAAAATTTGGATTTTTATCGAAGAAAATATTATATTTTTGTTTACATGAGAGATTGAATTTTTAATTAATATAGTAGAGATTTTTGTTTGTTCGAAGTAAAGGAGTTAGAAAAATAAAAATGAAATCTTTATATAATGTATAGAATAAAATTTTGATTTTTATATAAGGCGTGAAATAAAAATGTAATTTTTGTTATAGTAGGGAGTTAAAAATATAATTTTTATTTGAATAGCAAGATAGAAATTCGATTTTTATATATTGAATAACGAAGAAAAAATTCGATTTTTATATATTGAATAGCATAGTAAAAATTCGATTTTTATATATTGAATAGCATAGTAAAAATTCGATTTTTATATATTGAATAGCATAGTAAAAATTCGGTTTTTATATATTGAAAAGCGAAGTAAAAATTTGATTTTACATATGTAGTGGCTACGGGCAACGAAAGTGATAAGAGACGAGAACAGTGAAGATTTCCTGCATTAGAAGTGCCGTGGAGTTAGGATAGCTTTCGGTGAGAACTTCTCACTCTTCAATTTCTTTTTCTAGTTATATATATATACTAGGATGCAGACGGTGTTTAGTAGCACCCGACACCCGTCATCCACAGACCATGGATGGCTTGTTTGTTAAATTGTTTGGTTGTGTAGTTGGTTAGTTTATTTGGTTTGAATTGAATTGTTTGGTGAAATGAAATTGATTTGATTGATGCGTGAATGGCGTGGGCCTTCACTAGACCGGGGATAAGGCTAGGCCTCGTCCCGTTTCTGGTATCGTGCCGTTATGCCGCCGAAATTTTCTAAAATAAGTTAGAAATATAAAAATATCATTTTATTGTGTAAATGAACTGAATAGAAATTCATGTGTTGAAAGGGAACAAAATATTTATATAGTTAAAAATATTTTATCGTTAAAAATATAATTTTTAACGTGAATGTGAATAAATGAATATTTATAAACAAATCGGCCGATTTGTTTATATACACTGATTTGACTGATATTGATTGGGACGATAAATTTTACACATCGCCCAACTGCACAAATAAAATCTGTGTTTGATTGTTTGAAACCCCACACGGGTATTGGGATAAAATACGGCATAAACTAATCCCAATAATTAGTTATATGTCGATCGATTGATTGACAGGCTGTTATAAGCGTTAGATATCTATATTTGATGCTTATACAGTGTATTGCACTTTGGATGATGATTGATTATTTATCGTTGCTATTATATACATGTGTTGTATGGAATCCATATAATTAACTTTATATGGTAATTGATTGGGCCTCATTCCAATTTAGAAAATAAAGAATATTATAAAATAATGGTTCATGTGTTGACTGTACTCATCCGTTGAGATTAGTCATGTGTTGAACGAATTATTTTAACAATAAATCTACATCTTTATCATATATAAAATTTGTAACTAACTGGAAAATAGATGAGATGAGTGGTCTCCTGGATATTGATCTGATGTTGGTTTCGGCCTTCGGGGTTAATATTTAGGGAACCATTCTCTTACTAATTTACAGTTGGAGTCTGATTCGATATCAAATGATAGATACCATAATTTGTATAAAATATATTAAATAACAAAAAGAGTCACACGTGGACCATACTCATTCGTTGAGATTAGTCGTGTGTTGACAAAAATATAGATTCACATATTGAATAGAATAAATATTCATTTGTTGAATAAAATAACGAATTTATTGAAATATATAATGCCGTATTGATTAGAGTTGCGCTATTTTGACGTGAACGATATTTATATCGATTATATTAGTTTTTATAATGAATATTGAAAAGGGACTGATTTCAAAATATAACGTTTTGAAAATATTATCATTTATATAGTAATGATAGGGAATATTCAATTTTGATTTGAAATTGAATATATAATTGAAATGTTTTGAAAATGAATTTAAAACGACTCATAAAATACGTTTTAAATAGAAATCGACGAAACATATATTATATATATAATATAATGGCCTGAATAGAACGCGCCGCGCCGCGGCAGTTCGCGAATTTCGACCATTGACTTCGAACGGATATTACGGGAGATCCGACCGTCGGATTCTCCTAAAACCGGAACCGTTGGGTTCGTATCGAAAAGATCTTTCCAATGAATATTATAAATTTGAAATCTAACGGTTGGATTTGGAGATACGTCCAAATCAAATTTGGAAAAGGTCGTTGTAAGTGCAGTTCGATGGCCGTTGTTGGAAATCGACTGTACGGGCCTTGATAAAATTATTAAAAATAGTAATAATTTGTGTAAAATAATAAGAAATGATTTGAGAAAAATTGGGTCCATATTTGAAAAGATAAAAATAGATTTTTATCGAAATGAACTAGTTTTGAACTGAAATTAAAACCCATTTATTTTTAAATAAATAAATTGGATTTAAAAAGGGGTTTTAAATAGTCGAAATTTCCAATATATTTGATGGAAATTAAATTAAAAGTGATTTGTGGGTTTATCGTGAACAGTGTTTTAAATAACACTTGTTCTTTAACCCGATAATAGGTAGAATGTAATTTGGGTTTATCGTGAACTGTGTTTTAAACGACATTAGTTCTTTAACCCAGTAAAAGGAGTTTTAATGAATCTGCAATTAGATTGAAATGTGAATTGATAATTTAAATTATCAAATTTGGAAAATGAGCGAGAATGGAGTATCACCAGTTTTGCTCCAAAGCGATAGTTAAATCTTTAATTAGATTTGAACGTGAAATAGTAATTAATTTTACTGATAACACCGTGGTGTTAGATATGGAGTATTACCAGTTTTGCTTCATGGGATGAATAGGTTGGGATTGGGAAATAAAATAAATAATTACTTCGGTGTGGTTCGCTAATCCCGACTAGTTTGGAAAACCATAATTTGGTTTGAAATGACATCCAAAGGAAGATTAAAGGATAAATTTTAAAGAATTTATCTTGGATAAAATTAATGGGAACCTTTCCCTAAGAATGTGGAATTGGAATGAGGCGTATGTTGTGTTTGTGTAACATTTGTTTTTAATATACGCGGGTTGTTCGGAAAGGCCGGGTTTATACCCATTCTGAATAACCGATTCGACGATATGTCGAAGATGAAGACGGTGGTTGAAGACCGGAAGTCTTCACATCGTTTGGGTGATTACTGATGATCTTGATTGGGCTGTACACCCAAGATGAGGGAATCAGTTAGTGATCGTCCAGACGTGCTTGGAGATCGATGGATATGCGAGGAAAGTGCCTCCGGTTTCGTTCAAACCCAGAACGAACTTGTAAATGGATTGTGTGTCTGACATTGGATTTTATTCTGTGTTGATTGATTTCTGTTAAATATATATCTGTTTGGCGGCGGAGAATTTATTCTCTTGCTTAACGCCCTTCTCTGAGACGTACGAGCTTAGAGGTTATATATCGATAGATATCAATCGCATGGCATGAATTGCCTGTGTGGCACGCTGAGTTGCATAGATCAAGGCTTCTGTTGAAAAGCAAAGTCTTGTGGTTGATGATCAAAGCATGGCCTTTGTGGCGTAGCTTTGTGTATAGCGTGAATTCGCGAGCCTCACACCTCGGTATGAGTCAAAACGGGATACGGACAGCTGGGAGAGCACGACGTTTCTTTCTAGCTTTGGTGGTGTCAGTGACTTACCAGCCCTGACATTTATATACTTTTCACCTTTGTGGTTGTTGGAATGAGGCGCCTCGATTATAGGTCTGTAAGGACCGGGAAACGTGTGTTCAGGCATAATTAATCCTCTAACGTAAGTGAGGACCGGCCCATCCGCATCCGGGGTTGCCCAGAGTGTGTAGTCCCGAGGCATTTGCTAGAGTGTCTCGAAGCGGAGAGGAGCTTGCCCCTTGCCTCGACTCATGACGGAAATCCAATTTCCAATACGTGTATTTCGGTTTTATTTGTAGAGCCTAGTATGGCGACATAGTGGTATGGGGCACTTATGCCGTCTATGATTTATATTTATGATTGAAAATGTTTTGACACTATATACTTATTATAGTACCAAATGATTTGTTTTAAACGTACCAAGCATGTTTGGCTGTTATAAGGTAAAACCCTATCCTCCGGCTTGCGTTGCATTGTGTGATGGGACCTGGGTCTTATAATAGCTTCATTTTTTCGAAAAATCATTGCGTTGTTTATCTATATGCACAAGTATTCTTGGGAGGAAACCCGTTCCGTGTTATACGGCGTGGTCCCTTGAATTACTCTCTTTTAAAGTAAATTTTGAAATAACTATTTTAGTTCTCACACCAGTCACATGACTGACCTGGAGTTTATTGTTTTAACCTAAACTCTGGGTGCCCCTATTTTCCGCATGGGCAGCTAGTAGTTTTGGTTTTGCAGATTTATATCCACAGGATCCTGGTTTGCAGCTGGAATGATATCCGGAAAGCTCTGTATCCGTATATCACCTTCAGTTGTGCTTTGTATTATTTTCCGCTGCTATGTAATTTATTGTATTCTCTGATATTTATCGAATGTTATTTATTCAATTATACTCAGTATATTCTTGTATCTGATGGAATTGTTGCAATAGCAATGAAATGTTCTTCCATCTGCGTTCATTTGTGTGTTGTTCTCAAAGTATCCGTGCTTTCCTTCACGGGGAAGTTACGGGTCCTCACACTTTCCACAGGTGGTAAGAACGCCTTTGCAATCTTGATTTAGGGTCTACAATATACACCTTATCTTTATCAAAAACAACAAATAACGGCAACTAGTTGTATCTTTAATACAGATTCTTGCATATTTCGTACAATAATCCTATAGACCTGCAATAGCAATATATCTTTGAACGAAATCAGAGAGAATCATGTGAATTCAAGTACAACTTCCTAATATTGTGTGGCTCGCAAATCAATGAAGAATTAGAGTGAAGGAGAGTGGATTTCCGAGGATAATTGAAAAGTATTCAATGGATTTGTAGTGCAAATGTATGGAGAAGGAGTAGAAGAAAATGAGAAACATTGATGTAAAAATTCATTTCTAGACACTTTTAAATAGTGGTTGAAAAGGGTGAAGAGATGGAGGAAAATAACTCTTCATTTGAAAGTTGAAAATTTTAAAAGCCGTTATATGTCGACATATAAAAACATATATGTCGACATATAAGTATTAGCAACACTTATAAGTGTTTCAAATTTTCATCATTTCAAATTACCTTATATTTTTGGATTTTTATGATTCGACTGAGGTCAACGGCTAATTGTTTTCATGTATAATTTCCATGGGATCTTTATCAAGATATTCTAAGGTTCAACCAACTCCTCATCACTTCAAACACCTCTGTTCTTCAGCATTCTTCTCTAGTAGGCTTTGGTCTTCAAGTGTTCTGATTACCCTTCCTCTATTATTCTTCCATTACTTTGATTAACCTTCTCTTGAACTTCTTCTTTTGTACTCTTGTTTATCTCGATAAATGACTTTATAATATATCTGATCCAACTGGACAACTCGAAGATATGTTAGTAGTAATGTTTATATGGTTGACATTAAAATATATACTTAGGGATTAACAATGTTGTCCTATTAGACTTAAAAGGAATGAAATGAGCAGACTTAGTCAGATGATCCGGTATCACTCAATACTATTATGGCCTGACTTCGATCGAGGTAAGTCATCGAAAGAATCATAGAAATCTAATCCCACTTCCACAGTGGGACCTCTAAAGGCTAACGAAGACCATTGGGGTAATGATGGTTAGCCTTAGCGAATTGAAAAGTCATGAAATTACTCATGTAACTTGTCACGTCCTGTTTCATGCCTTCCCAATTCTATAGGCATCTCATATCAACATACATCTTGCAACTATTGGGATGGATATTGTACATAGGATGATGACGCTTAACTATAATGTCCCACCTAAGATCAGAAATAGAAGGCATGACAAAACGATTATTCTTACAAAGTAAACCATGAATATCGATGCTGAAATAACTCATAATTATGGAATTCAGATGTACATAACTAAATAAGAGACATAAGATTTGGATCTTGCCTCTATGCCTCGACAATACAATCCAATAGACTGGGTTGAGCATCCATGCTCAATAATAAGATAGGAGAATCCAATGATGGAGCATGATCACGGATATCGCAATAAGATAGATTCTCTAACATGTCTGACTTTGCTAGCATCATGGAAACAACAACTAACTTCTTATGAGTCAATGCATCAACAATTCAATTCCTTTTCCCAAGTGTGTACCGGATATCGAAGTTATATGAGGTAAGGAATTCAAGTCAATACTGTTGTCGCATGTTGAGCTCTTTCTAGGTAAAAATATACTTGAGAGACTTATTGTCAATGTAGAGAATGAAATGCTTACCTATAACGACCCGCATTCTACGCATCAAAAGATCGTAGAATATTTATTTCATTTTCATACGAAGTCGTATGGTCGTGTAACTTTGGGGAAAGACTATTGGGGTCATTTCTCAAGTTCACGAATTGTGCTGAATTTTAATTGACTATTTTATCCCTAGAGAATCTTGTTTCGCCTATAACTTTTGACTGGTAAGGAGTTTTGACCTGAAACCACTTCCATTGGATTCAGATGATGGTTTACCTTTCCGCAGAGTGGTCACATTAAACAATCATACTTACTGTTTGGGAGATATGGCTGAAACAAGGTTTGGAAGGTGAAAACAGGTTAATCGGGCTTAATTGGGTAATTAGCAACTAGGCCTATAACCCATTTCGGGATTAGCGTTATGGGAAGACTGAAAGGGTTTGGGAAAACATTTCATTTTAGTTTTCCAACCACCAATAACCTCCCTTGAACCCTAGCAATGGCCCCCGCCTTCTAAATTCATCTTTAATCACTTTCTAATCACATATAAGCCAAATCAACATCAAATTAAGGCGGATTAGCATAGAAATCAAGATAGAGCTGCTGGAATGCATTGGGATCCATGCCAAATCAGAGATATTTTCAGATTTGAAATTTATTTGTGGCTAAGGTGAGTGATTAGCATGTTTTTACACTAATTAAGGCTAATTAGGGGTGATTAGTGACAATTAGCGAAATTACACCTCAGAAAAATATGCATAAATTCTGAAGTATTATTTTATGTTACTAGTAAAAATTTGGGTTAATTTGGATTAAGTTTGCTAATCGTATGGTTAAACATGATTAAGGGGATTAAGGGAAAAATCATGGTTTTGGGTATGTTTGATCCATATTATATGTTAAATTGTTGTTTTGGTGTTTATGGTTGATCCTATACGTTATTTCTACTGTTTGGAATGTTTTATGATTGCTTAGTAAAGTTAGAATGGTCGAAAACGCTGTCGTGTGGGGTAAATAGCTCACTGGAAAAGTTGCAGAAAATTGGTCAGACCCGATCGTGAAGCACCCTCACGACCCAACCTACTCGTGACCCTGACCCGGCTCGTGAATAGGCATCACGACCCAAAGAGAGCACCCCGAACCAAAGCATGGGGCTTGGCCTAAACCGCTGGCGCTTCAGAACCAAGAACCAACTCATTGTCTCGATCCGAAGTGATCTCCACGAACCGACCAGGGGTTCCATCAGCGAACCGACCTGAACTGGGAGGTGCACCACGAACCGACGCGAGGACCCACGAACCGAGCCGGATGGAGGAAGAGAATGAATTGCGAACCGTTGCTTCATACGAACTGAACACAAGTGATGGTCACGAACCGAACCGATGATGACTGGAGCACTAATCATACCCAAACCGAGATGATGACCAAAACCCGAGATGCAAATGTAGTCCAAATGGGAAGTTAAAACTCAGGATCCGGATGGGAACCAATGTGTTAACTTCATGAGTTGGGCTTTGCTGTGGGACGTGTGCAAAGGGATTATCGATATCTATAGGTTTAGTTCACCATTAAAAGAAGGATTTGTGGCTATGGGTCAGCGCAATGGGATCATTAAGACTCCGAAGGGGAAGTGATCGTAGCATGGCTATGGATCAGTGCAATGGGGCCGTGAGGACTCCCAAGGGCAAGGTGATCGTAGCAAGGGATTAGTGGCTATGGACTTGCGTAATGGGGTCATTAAGACCCCAAGGGCAAAGTGGTCGTAGCAAAGGATTTGGTGATCAAAGTGGTGGATGTCATATACTTGATGCACTGAGTGAGAGACGTGAGGTTGATTGCTATGTTGATGTTTGCTATCACCATGACATGCACACTTCCACCTTACACTTTATGTTACGTTAGAGTAATGTACATCTTGTTGTGCTAACTCTTTGGTTGTAGGTCCAGGTTCAGGTATGATTAATTATACCTGTTATTGTTTTGTTTTGCTGCTATCGCTCATACCAGACTTTTGTCTGACCCAGAGTTTTATGTCTCTTCTTATTACTCTGGGTGCTCCCAAAACGAGCAGACTAGAGATAGGTTAGGTGTTATGTACGAGTAGCTGTCCGGAGTCGAGTAGGAGGCTTCCACGTACTGTTTACATATATTTTCCTTGTGTTGTTGGTGGTCACTACTTTGGGCATTAGTAGTGTACCTTTTCTATTTTGCTTTAGAGACAGTATTTTGAAGTTGTAATAATGGTTTGAATCATAAGCTGTATTTTGGATTCCGCTGCTATGATGGCTTAGTTTTCAGCTTATGCACTGTCTCGCCTGTTTTATGTCAATCTATGTTATTATTATATTTTATTCCATGCACTATGATATATACTATAGGTTCTTTGATGATTAGTCGTTTCAAATCCCTTTCCTTTGACGACCGTCCCGTGCTAGTCAGGCATTAGCACAACGCATTTCGAGGAAATGTCGACTGGTGCGGGGCGGGCCGTCACACTTGGTATCATAGCCTAGGTTGCATAGTTAACCTAGGGGAAGACATCTGGGAGAGATAGTATACGTATATGAGAGCGCGCATTTGTGATATTTTGGTTTTCTAAAGCCATATATATACTATTAGTATATCTAAGGATGAAGTCGCACTTCACTGGCACCACTATGGAAACGGTTAATCGTTTTCTCTTTACAGATTAAACAATGAGCCGATATACGAGGAGTACGTGTTCAAGGGCCAATGATAGGAATGTCCCTGATATGAGGATGATGTTTACTGCCTTCATCAGAGAGATGCTTAGGGATGCTCAGGGAGCATTTCCAGATGCTGCTAATGGTGGTGGTGCAGTAGTGCAGGCGCATAGAGCCGATTTCGCCAAGCTTAACAAGGATTATACTGGCCTTGGTGGGAAGCCGTTGAATGGAATGGAATTGGCTACGGATGTTCAAGATTGGCTTGATAGTTGTGAGCGCATCTTCGAGGATTTGGGAATCGATGATGCAATGAAAAGAAAGTTAGCATCGCGTCAACTTCAAGGACAGGATATGAATTGGTGGAATGCTATTCAAGCATCTACTCCTGAGGATCAAGTTACTTGGAATCAGTTTAAAACTCGCTTCAGTGAGAAGTTTATTCCAGCTGCTCAGAAATCAGAATTGTTTAGGAAATTTTGGGAGCTTATGCAGAATGGTAGGGCAGTCTTGGAATATGTTGTTGAATTTGACACTTTATCAAAGTATGGATTATCTCTTATCGATACTGTCGAGAAGAAGAACGAGAAGTTCATAACTGGCACAGATGAGTACTTGGGGGAAAGACTTGTAAACCACATCGATTAGACCTTTGAATCTATAGTGGGAAAGGCATTGAGATCGGAGAGCCTTTACCCTAAGTCAAAGACCAAGGTTGCAGTTACATCGATAGGGGAGCCAAAGCCGCAGGCAAGAGGTGGTGGAATGAATAATTCTCAAAATAAGAGGAAGCAGAACCAGACCAAGGATGGTCAGAAAAAGAAAGATAGGAAATATATCGAGTGCTATAGCCGTGGCAAGAAGGTCACTATGCCAAAGATTATAGAGCCAAGCCAGCGGACAGGAAGTGCTTCAACTGTGGCCAAGTGGTACATTTCAAGGATAAATGTCCACCACCCCCTAAAGAGAAGCAGACCGTGAAAGCATATGCTATTAACGTTGTTCCATCTTCATCGAATGTCCCAACAGCGGCGTAGAAGGGAAAGGGCATCGTTATTCAAGGTATGCTTTCTATTTATGGTGTTCCTGTTTGAGTGTTGTTTGATACTGGAGCTTCCCATTCCTTAATATCTAGTGACCTGGTAGATAGGTTGGGATTGGAACCCAAGATAGTCGATAGACCTTTAGTTGTGATGAACCCGATCGGTGGTACGACTAGCCTTAGTATGATTTGATGTAATTTGGTCTTATCGAGTCATGGATGTATGTTTGCTTGTGATTGCTTTGTTTTGGGATTTACTGACTTTGGCATTATTTTGGCAGTTGATTGGCTCCAAAAGTATGGGGTGGTGGTGGAGTGTGAGGGGTCTTCGGTGACCATTAGAGCGGACGATGGGCGGAGGGTACTATTTGGTTGCCTACCTAGTGATGAGGTGATGGCTAGTTTTCTAAATTCCCTCGACATCCCGCATGATGAGTTGATAGATGTTCCTATTGCTGGCGAATATCCGGACATCTTCGAGGAAGTGACCGAACTTCCACCACACCGAGAGATCGAGTTTCAAATTGATTTAGTGAAAGATGCCAAACCTATAGTGATGCCACTTCGCCGTATGCCGCGAAGGGAGCAGCGAGAGCTCGAAGTGAAAGTAAGCGATCTTTTGAAGAAGGGATTTATAAGAAGAAGTGTTTCCGAGTGGGGAGCACCAGTTGTATTTGCTACCAAGGCCGATGGTTCCCTTCGATGGTGTGTGGACTACCGCGAGTTGAATAAGCTAACGAGGAAGAATAAGTATCCTCTCTCGTGGATAGATGATTTGTTTGATCAACTGAATGGAGCAAGAGTGTTCTCCCAGTTGGATCTCACAACAGGTTTTCATCAGCTCTGAGTAGCAGCTGAGAGTATTCCTAAAACGGCATTTCGGACGCTGTCTGGAATTTATGAGTGGTTGGTCATGCCATTCGGGTTGACCAATGCACCAGCATATTTTGTGGATCTTATGAATTGGGTATTCAAAGATCAATTAAATAAGTTTGTTCTTGTGTTCGTGGATGATATCTTAGTTTACTCGAGGACAGAGGAAGAACAAAGGAACATTTGAGGACAGTAATGGTGGTGTTGAGGAAACACCAATTGAAAGCGAAAATTTCTAAGTGTCACTTCTGGAGGAGAGAAGTGAGATTCTTGGTCCATGTCATTTCAGAGAATGATATTGTCGTGGACCCTACGAAGGTGGCTACGGTGCAAGATTGGTCTACGCCCAAGAACACAACGGGCCTGAGAAGTTTCTTGGGGTTAGCTGGATATTATCATAAGTTTATCCAAGACTTCTCCAAGATAGCAGCACCGTTAACTCATTTGACCAAGAAGAATCAACCTTTAGTTTGGGACGAAAGGTGTGAGAATGCATTTAAGGGTCTAAAGGAAAAGTTGATGTGTGCGCCAGTGTTAGTTATTCCTAAGGGGAACAAAGAGATGATGGTATACACGGATGCCTGTGGTACAAGACTAGGTGCTATACTGATGCAAGGTGGTAGGGTTGTAGCTTATGCTAGTCGGCAATTGAAACAACATGAGAAGAGATATCCTACCCATGATTTGGAATTGGCAGCGATCGTGTTCGCGTTGATGATGTGGAGACATTATCTCTTAGGAGAAAGATTTGAATTGTTTACCGATCATAAGTCATTAAAGTACCTTTTCCCTCAAAAGGACTTAAATCTTCATTAGCAAAGATAGTTAGAGTTCTTGGCTTCATATGATTTCAATATCGCATATACACCCAAGAAGGGCAATGCGGTAGCTGATGCATTGAGTAGGAGACATGCTAGTTTGGGAGCTATGTTTCTTGAATGGAAGCAACTAGAGTATATTGCAGGGTATGATTTCAGACCTAAGTGTGAATTAGCTCCAAAGATGTTAGCAAGTTTGATGATCAGACCAACTTTGATTGAGCAGATTGATTCCAATCAAAGGGACGATCCTAATCTATTGGAAATCATCTCCAAGATAGAGGTGGGTATCGACGGCAAGAGAATGAACAAGTATGGTCTTGATAGACAAGGAAGGCTTCGAAAGAATGGGAGACTAGACTAGTTGTACCCAATGTTAATGGATTGAGATGTGTAGTTCTTAGAGAGTGTCATCACTCAAAACTGACTATACATCCCGGTGGTAACAAAATGTATTGAGACATGAAGCAGACCTACTATTGGGAAGGGATGGAGAGAGACGTTGGTAAGTTTATATCCAAGTGCATGAACTGCCAGCTAGTTAAAGCCAAGCGAAAGAAGCCAAGTGGTTTGTTACAACCATTGGAAATTCCCGAATGGAAATGGGAACGAGTCTCGATGTATTTCATTGATGGTTTACCAAGGACTAGATCAGGTCGTGATAGTATTTGGGTGATTGTGGATCGATTGACCAAAAGTGCATCGGTCAAATCGAATAGAACGACAACTAAGTTAGCAGAACTGTATAATAGCTATCAGTCCAGTATTGGTATGGCTCCATTTGAAGCTTTGTACGGAAGACCGTGCATCTCACCATCATGTTGGCTGGAAACCGGTGAAAAGTTTGTGCTTGGACCAGAAGTAATAAGAGAAACTTCAGATAAGATCAAAGTCATTCAACAGCGGATGAAGGCTGCCCAAGATAGGCAGAAGAGTTATGCTGATAAAAGGCGAACAGATTTGAAATTATCCGTTGGTGACTTGGTTTTTGTCAAGATCTCTCCGTTGAAGAGTGTGATTCGATTTGGCAGGAGAGTTAAGTTGGCACCAAGGTTTGTTGGCCCATTCCCAGTCTCGAGCAAGTTGGGAATTTAGCTTATAAAGTGGTGTTTCCTGACAAGATGGCGGGAGTTCACGACGTATTTCATGTTTCCTAGTTAAGGAAGTTCGTGCACGATTCGGATATGACTATTCACCATATCAGTTGGATGATATCGAGGTAGAATCCAAGGTGGTTGGGAACCGCAGACCGATTCGTATTGTCGGGTACGATGCGAAGCAACTTTGAAGGAAGACGGTGAAACTAGTCAAGGTCCAGTGGGGCGATAATGAGAATGACTGTACTTGGGAGATAGAGGAGAACATAAGGAAGTCGTATCCATAACTCTTTGTCTGGTAAGGTTTTAATTGCAATATAATTACTCCCTTGTTAGTAAACCGCATGCTAGGATAGGCTTGTTGTGTTGTTATGTATGTTCGATTATTTGTAAATGGTTGATGGGCATGCGGGGAACCATTGTATGTTCGGTTAAGGAATTTCGGGGGCGAAATTTCTTAAGGGGGGGGGGGGGGAGAGTGTAACGACTCGTATTCTACGCATTAGAGGATTATAGAATATTTATTTCATTTTCATATGAAGTCGTATGATCGTGTAACTTTTGGGAACGACTATTGGGGTCATTTCCCATGTTCACGATTTGTGCTAAATTTTAAATGACTGTTTTGCTCTTGGTGAATCTTGTTTCGCCTATAACTTTTGATTGGTAAGGAGTTTTGACCTGAAACTAATTCCATTGTATTCGGATGATGGTTTACCCTTTCGTAGAGTGGTCACATTAATCAAACGGGCTTACCGTTTGGAGATATGGCTGAATCAAGGTTTGGAAGGTGAAAAACAGATTAATCGGGCTTAATAGGACAATTAACAGCTAGGCCCATAACCCATTTCGGGATCAGGGTTATGGGAGGGCTGAAAGGTTTTGGGAAAACATTTCATTTCAGTTTTCCAACTGCCACTGACCTCCCTTGAACCCTAGCAATGGCCTCCACCTTCTAAATTCATCTTTAATCACTTTCTAATCACATATTAGCCAAATCAACATCAAATTAAGGCGGATTAGCATAGAAATCGAGATAGAGCTGCTGGAATGCATTGGGATCCATGCCAAATCAGATATATTTTCATATTTGAAATTTATTTGTGGCTAGGGTGAGTGATTAGCTGTTTTTACACTAATTACGGCTAATTAGGGGTAATTAGTGATAATTAGCGAAATTACACCTCAGAAAAATATGCATAAATGCTGAAGTATTATTTTATGTTACTGGTAAAAATTTGGGTTAATTTGGAATAAACTTGCTAATCATATGGTTAAACATGATTAAGGGAAAAATCATGGTTTTGGGTATGTTTGATCCATATTAACATGTTAAATTGTTGTTTTGGTGTTTATGGTTGATCCTATACGTTATTACTATTGTTTGGAATGTTTTATGATTGCTTAGTAAAGTTAGAATGGTTGAAAACGCCATTGTGTTGCGTAAATAGATCGCTGGAAAAGTTGCAGAAAATTGGTCAGACCCGATCGTGAAGCACCCTCACGACTCAATCTGCTCGTGACCCTGACCCGGTTCATGAATAGGCATCACGACCTAAAGAGAGCACCACGACCCAAACTGTGGGGCTTGACGCGAAATGCTGGCGTTTCAGAACCACGAGCCAACCCGTTGTCTCGACCCAAAGTGCTCTCCACGAACTGACCAGGGGTGCCATCAGCGAACCGACCCGAACTAGGAGGTGCACCACAAACCGACGTGAGGTCACAAACCAACCGAGTCGGATGGAGGAATAGCCTGCATCGCGAACCGTTGCTTCATACGAACCGAACCCAAGTGATGGTCATAAACCGAAACGATGATGACTAGAGCACTAAGCACACCCAAACCGAGATGATGACCAAAACCTGAGATGCAAAGGTAGTCCAAATGAGAAGTTAGAACTCAGGATCCAGATGGGAACCAACGAGTTAACTTCATGAGTTGAGCTTTGCTGCGGGACGTGTGCAAAGGGGTTATCGATATCTATAGCTTTAGTTCACCACTGGAAGACGGTTTAGTGGCTATGGATCAGCGCAATGGGATCATTGAGACTCCAAAGGGCAAGTGATCATAGCACGGCTATGGATCAGTGGAATGGGGCCATTAAGACTCCCAAGGGCAAGGTGAACGTAGCAAGGGATTAGTGGCTATGGACCAACACAATTGGGTCATTAAGACCCCAAAGGCAAAGTGGTCGTAGCAAAGGATTTGGTGATCAAAGTGGTGGATATTCTATACTTTACGCACTGAGTGGGAGATGTGAGGTTGATTGCTATGTTGATGTTTGCTATCACTATGACATGCACCCTTCCAACTTACACTTTATGTAGTGTTACCTTAGAGTACTGTACATCTTGTTGTGCTAACTCTTTGGTTGCAGGTCCAGGTTCATGTATGATTATTTATACCTATTATTGTTCTGTTTTGCTGCTATCGCTCATACCAGACTTTTGTCTGACCATAGTTTTATATCTCTTCTTATTACTCTGGGTGCTCCTAAACGAGCAGACTAGAGACAGGTTAGGTGGTATGTACGAGTAGTTGTCCAGGGATGAGTAGGAGTCTTTCACGTACTATTTACATATGTTCTCCCTGTGTTGTTGTTGGTCACTACTTTGGGCATTAGTAGTGTACCTTTTCTATTTTGATTTAGAGACAGTATTTTGAAGTTGTAATAATGGTTTGGATCATAAGCTGTATTTTGAATTCCGCTGCTATGATTGTTTAGTTTTCAGCTTATGCACTGTCTCGCCAATTTTGTGTCAAGCTATGTTATTATCATATTTTATTCCATGCGCTGTGAGATATACTATAGGTTCTTTGATGGTTAGTCATTTCAAATCCCTTTCCTTTGACGACCGTCTCGTGCTAGTCGGGCATTAGCACAACTCATTTCGAGGAAATTATTGGTTGGTGCGGGGCGAGCCGTCACACTTGGTATTAGTGCCTAGGTTGCGTAGTTAGCCTAAGGGAAGACATCGGAGAGAGATAGTATACATATATGAGAGCGCCTATTTGTGATTTTTTGGTGATAGTATACGTATATGAGAGCGCCTATTTGTGATATTTTGGTATTCTAAAGCTATATATATATATACTATTAGTATATCTAAGGATGAAGTCGCGCTACACTGGCACCACTATGGAGATGGTTAATCGTTTTCTCTTTACAGATTGAACGATGAGCCGATATACGAGGAGTACGGGTTCAACGGCCAATGATAGGAATGTCCCTGATATAAGGACGATATTTACTGCCTTCATCAGAGAGATGCTTGGGGATGCTCAGGGAGCATTTCCTAATGCTGCTAACGGTGGTGGTCAATAGTGCTGGCGCCTAGAGCCGATTTCGCCCAGCTTAACAAGGATTATACTAGCCTTGGTGGGAAGCCGTTCCATGGAACGGAATCAGCTACAGATGTTCAAGTTTGGCTTGATAGTTGTGAGCGCATCTTCGAGGATTTGGGAATCGATGATGCAATAAAAAGAAAGTTAGCATCGCGTCAACTTCAAGGACGGGCTATGAATTGGTGGAATGCTGTTAAAGCAGCTACTCCCGATGATCAAGTTACTTGGAATCTGTTTAAAACTCTCTTCAGCGACAAGTTCATTCCAACTGCTCAGAAATCAGAATTGTTTAGGAAATTTTTGGAGCTTAAGCAGAATGGTAGGGCAGTCTCGGAATATGTTGCTGAATTTGATATTTTATCAAAGTATGGATTATCTCTTATCGATACCGCCGAGAAGAAGAATGAGAACTGCATAACCGGCTTAGATGAGTACTTGGGGGAAAGACTTATAAACCACATCGATGAGACCTTCGAATCTATAGTGGGAAAGGCATTTAGGTCGGAGAGCCTTTACCCTAAGTCAACGACCAAGGTGGTTATTACATCGACAGGGGAGCCAAAGCCGCAGGCAAGCAGTGATGGCAAGAATAATTCTCAGAATAAGAGGAAGCAGAACCATACCAAGGATGGTCAAAAAAGAAAGATAGGAAAGATATCGAATGCTATAGCTGTGGAAACATGGGTCACTATGCCAAAGATTCTAGAGCCAAGCCTGCGGATAGGAAGTGCTTCAACTATGGCCAAATGGGACATTTCAAGGATAAATGTCCACAACCCCCTAAAGAGAAGAAAATCGTGAAAGCATATGCTATCAACGTTGTTCCTTCTTCGTCGAATGCCCCAACTGTGGCACAGAAGGGAAAGGGCGTCGTTATTCAAGGTATGCTTTCTATTTATGATGTTCCTGTTCGAGTGTTGTTTGATACCCGGGATTCCCATTCCTTCATATCTAGTGACCTAATAGATAGGTTGAGATTGGAACCCGAGATAGTAGATAGACCTTTAGTTGTGACGAACTCGATCGGTGGTTCGACCATCTTTAGTATGATTTGTTGTAATTTGGTCTTATCGAGTTATGGATGTATGTTTGCTTGTGATTGCTTTGTATTGGCCTTTACTGGGTTTGGTATTATTTTGGTCGTCGATTGGCTCCAAAAGTATGGGGTGGTGGTGGAGTGTAAGGGGTCTTCGGTGACCATTAGAACAGATGATGGGCGAAGGGTACTGTTTGGTTGCCTACCTAGTGATGGGGTGATGGCTAGTTTTCTAAATTCCATTGACATCCCGCATGATGAGTTGACAGATGTGCCTATTGCTAGCGAGTATCTGGACATCTTCGAGGAAGTGACCGAACTTCCATCACACTGAGAGATCGAGTTTCGCATTGATTTAGTGAAAGATGCCAGACCTATAGTGATGTCACTTCGTCGTATGTTGCCAATTGAGCAGCGAGAGCTCGAAGTGAAAGTAAGCGATCTTTTGAAGAAGGGATTTATAAGAAGAAGTGTTTCCGAGTGGGGAGCACAAGTTGTATTTGCTACCAAGGCCGATGGTTCCCTTCGATGGTGTGTGGACTACCGTGAGTTAAATAAAGTAACGAGGAAGAATAAGTATCCTCTCCCGCGGATAGATGATTTGTTTGATCAACTGAATGGAGCAAGAGTGTTCTCCCAGTTGGATCTCGCAATAGGTTTTCATCAGCTCCGAGTAGCAGCTGATAGTATTCCTAAAACGGCATTTCGGGCGCCATCTGGTATTTATGAGTGATTGGTCATGCCATTCGGGTTGACCAATGCACCAACATATTTTGTAGATCTTATGAATAGGGTATTCAGGGATCAATTAAATAAGTTTGTTCTTGTGTTCGTGGACGATATCTTGGTTCACTCGAGGACAGAGGAAGAACACAAGGAACATTTGAGGACAGTAATGGAGGTGTTGAGGAAACATCAATTGAAAGCGAAATTTTCTAAGTGTCACTTCTGGAGGAGATAAGTGAGATTCTTGGGCCATGTTGTTTTAGAGAATGGTATTGCCGTGGACACTGCGAAGGTGGCTATATACGGTGCAAGATTGGTCTACGCCTAAGAATGCAACAGACCTGAGAAGTTTCTTGGGGTTAGCTGGATATTATCGTATGTTTATCCAAGACTTCTCCAAGATAGCAGCACCATTAACTCATTTAACCAAGAAGAATCAAGCTTTTTCTTGGGATGAAAGGTGTGAGAATGCATTTAAGGGTCTAAATGAAAAGTTGATGTGTGCGCCAGTGTTAGTTATTCCTAAGGGGAATGAAGAGATGACGGTATACACGGATGCCTGTGGTACCAGACTAGGTGCTATACTAATGCAAGGAGGTTGGGTTGTAGCTTATGCTAGTCGGCAATTGAAACAGCATGAGAAGAGATATCCTACCCATGATTTGGAATTGGCAGCGATCGTGTTCGCATTGAAGATGTGGAGACATTACCTCTTGGGAGAAAGATTTGAATTGTTTTTCGATCATAAGTCATTAAAGTACCTTTTCACTCAAAAGGATTTAAATCTTCGTCAGCAAAGATGGTTAGAGTTCTTGGCTTCATATGATTTCAATATCGCATATACACCCGGGAGGGGCAATGCGGTAGCTGATGCATTAAGTAGAAGACATGCCAATTTAGGAGCTATGTTTCTTGAATGGAAGCAACTGGAGTATATTGAAGGATATGATTTTAGATCTAAGTGTGAATTAGCTCCAGAGATGTTAGCAAGTTTGGCTATCAGACCGATTTTGATTGAGAGGATTGGTTCCAGTCAAAGGGACGATCCTAATCTATTGGAAATCATCTCCAAGGTAAAGATGGGTATCGACGACAAGAGAATGAACAAGTATGGTCTTGATAGAGAAGGATGGCTTCAAAATAATGGGAGACTAGTTGTACCCAATGTTAATGGATTGAGAGATGAAGTGCTTAGAGAGTGTCATCACCCCAAACTGACTATACATCCTGGTGGTAACCAAATTTATTGAGACATGAAGCAGACTTACTACTGGGAAGGGATGAAGAGAGACGTTGGGAAGTTCCAAGTGCATGAACTGCCAGCTAGTTAAAGCCGAGTAAAAGAAGCCAAGTGGTTTGTTACAACCATTGGAAATTCCCGAATGGAAATGGGAACAAGTCTCGACGGATTTCATTGCTGGTTTACCAAGGACTAGATCAAGTCATGATAATATTTGGGTGATTGTGGATCGATTGACCAAAAGTGCAAGGTTTATACCGGTCAAATCAAATAGAACGACATATAAGTTAGTAGAACTGTATATGAAGTAGGTAGCGAGATTTCATGGAGTACCTAAAGGTATTGTGAATGACCGAGATACGTTATTTACTAGTGGGTTTTGAAAGAGCTTACAAGAGCCTTTAGGATCAGAATTACATCTCAGTACCATGTACCATCCTCAAACCGACAGTCAAACAGAGAGGGTGAATCGTGTATTAGAGGATCTTTTAAGAGCTTGTATATTGGACTCTGGAGGATCATGGGATGACCATTTGCATCTGGTTGAGTTCGCATATAATAATAGCTATCAGTCCAATATTGGTATGGCTCCATTTGAAGCTTTGTACGGAAGACCGTGCAATTCACCATCATATTGGTTGGAAACCGGTGAAAAGTTTGTGCCTGGATCAGAAGTAATAAGAGAAACTTCAGATAAGATCAAGGTCATTCAACAGCGGATGAAGGCTGACCAAGATAGGCAGAAGAGTTATGCTGATAAAAGGCGAACAGATTTGAAATTATCCGTTGGTGACTTGGTTTTTGTCAAGATCTCTCCGTTGAAGAGTGTGATTCGATTTGGCAGGAGAGGTAAGTTGGCACCAAGGTTTGTTGGCCCATTCCCAGTCTCGAGCAAGTTGGGAATTTAGCTTATAAAGTGGAGTTTCCTGACAAGATGGCGGGAGTTCACGACGTATTTCATGTTTCCTAGTTAAGGAAGTTTGTGCACGATTCTGATATGACTATTTCACCAGATCAGTTGGAAGATATCGACGTAGAACCCGAGGTGGTTGGGAACAGCAGGCCGATTCGTATTGTCGGGTACGATGCGAAGCAACTTCGAAGGAAGACGGTGAAACTAGTCAAGGTCCAGTGGGGTGATAATGAGAATGACTGTACTTGGGAAACAGAGGAGAACATAAGGTAGTCGTATTTATAACTCTTTGCCTTGTAAGGTTTTAATTGCAATATGGTTACTCCCTTGTTAGTAAAATGCATGCTGGATAGGCTTTTTGTGTTGTTATGTATGCTTGATTGTTTGTAAATGGCTGGTAGGCATGTGGGAAACCATTGTATGTTTTGGTTAAGGAATTTTGGAGGCGAAATTTCTTAATGGGGGAAGAGTGTAACGACCCGCATTCTACGCATCAGAGGATCGTGGAATATTTATTTCATTTTCATATGAAGTCGTATGGTCTTGTACCTTTGTGGAACGACTATTGGGGTCATTTCCCATGTTAACGATTTGTGTCGAATTTTAAATGACTGTTTTGCTCCTAGAGAATCTTGTTTCGCCTATAACTTTTGATTGGTTAGGAGTTTTGACCTGAAACTACTTCCGTTGGATTCAGATAATGGTTTACCTCTCCATAGAAAGGTCACATTAATCAAACGGACTTACCATTTGGAGATATGGCTGAAACAAGGTTTGGAAGGTGAAAAACAGATTAATAGGGTAATTAGCAGCTAGGCCTATAACCCATTTTGGGATTTGGGTTATGAGAGGGGTGAAAGGGTTCGGGAAAACATTTCATTTCAGTTTTCCCGCCGCCACTAACCTCCCTTGAACCCTAGCAATGGCCTCCACCTTCTAAATTCAACTTTAATTACTTTCTAATCACATACTAGCCAAATCAACATCAAATTAAGGCGGATTAGCATAGAAATCGAGATATAGCTGCTGGAATGCATTGCGATCCATGCCAGATCAGAGATATTTTCAAATCTGAAATTTATTTGTGGCTAACATGAGTGATCAACATGTTTTTACCCTAATTACGGCTAATTAGGGGTGATTTGTGATAATTAGCAAAATTACACCTCAGAAAAATATGCATAAATTCTGAAGTATTATTTTATGTTATCGGTAAAATTTTGGGTTAATTTGGATTAAGTTTGCTAATCGTATGTTTAAACATGATTAAGGGGATCAAGGGAAAAATCATGGTTTTGGGTATGTTTGATCCATATTAACATGTTAAATTGTTATTTTGGTGTTTATGGTTGATCCTATATGTTATTACTACTATTTTGAATGTTTTATGATTGCTTAGTAAAGTTAGAATGGTCGAAAACGCCGTTATGTGGCGAAAATAGGTCGTTGGAAAAGTTGTAAAAAAATAGTCAGACCCGATCGTGAAGCACCCTCACGACCCAACCCGCTCGTGATCCAGACCTGGCTCGTGAATAGGCATCACGACCCAAAGAGAGCACCGCGACCCCAACCATGGGGCTTGACCCGAATCGCTGGCGCTTCAGAACCATGAGCCGACCCCTTGTCTTGACCCGAAGTGATCTCCACGAACCGACCAAGAGTGCCATCAGCGAACCAACCCGAAGTGGGAGGTGCACCATGAACCGACGCGAGGACCCATGAACCTAGCCGGATGGAGGAAGAGCATGAATCACAAACCATTGCTTCATACGAACCGAACCCAAGTGATGGTCACAAACCAAACCGGTGAGAACTAGAGCACTAAGCACACCCAAACCGAGATGATGACCAAAATCCGAGATGCAAAGTTAGTCCAAATAGGAAGTTAGAACTCAGGATCCAGATGGGAACCAACGAGTTTACTTCATGAGTTGGGCTTTGCTGCGGGACGTGTGCAAAGGGGTTATCGATATCTATAGCTTTAGTTCACCACTGAAAGACGGATTAGTGGCTATGGATCATCGCATTTGGATCATTAAGACTCCGAAGGGCAAGTAATCGTAGCATGGCTATGGATCAGTGCAATTAGGCCGTTTGGACTTCCAAGGGTAAGGTGAACGTAGCAAGGGATTAGTGGCTATGGACCAGCGCAATTAGGTCATTAAGTCCCCAAGGGAAAACTGGTCGTAGCAAAGCATCTGGTGATCAAAGTGGTGGATATCGTATACTTTACACACCGAGTGGGAGATGTGAGGTTGATTGCTATGTTAATGTTTGCTATCACCATGACATGCACACTTCCACCTTACACTTTATGCAGTGTTACCTTAGAGTACTGTACATCTTGTTGTGCTAACTCTTTGGTTGCAGGTCCAGGTTCAGGTATGATTATTTATATCTGTTATTGCTCTGTTTTGCTGCTATCGCTCATACCAGACTTTTGTCTGACTTGGAGTTTTATGCCTCTTCTTATTACTCTGGGTGCTCCTAAACGAGAAGACAAGAGACATGTTAGGTGGTATGTACGAGTAGCTGTTCGGAGACGAGAAGGAGGCTTCCACGTACTATTTACATATATTCTTCTTGTGTTGTTGTTGGTCACTACTTTGGGCATTAGTAGTGTACCTTTTCTATTTTTCTTTAGAGACAGTATTTTGAAGTTGTAATAATGGTTTGGATCATAAGCTGTATTTTGGATTCCGCTGCTATGGTGGTTTAGTTTTCAGCTTATGCACTGTCTCACCTGTTTTATGTCAAGCTATATCAATATTATATTTTATTCCATGTGCCATGAGATATACTACAGGTTCTTTGATGATTAGTCGTTTCAAATCCCTTTTCTTTGATGACCGTCCCATGCTAGTCGGGCATTAGCGCAACGCATTTCGATGAAATGTCGGTTGGTGCAGGGCTGGCCATCACATTACCTAAGAGATAATGATGCCATATCTTTAGATCAAAGACGTTGGCTAATTACAAGTTGTGTGTGGCACATTGAATCTGTATAAGCAACCCCGACCAAAACTACTAGCATCAGTGTAAAAAATAAGGTCTTGTTCCCCTCAGAACCACAATAATAAGAGCATGTGTGACAAGTTTTTTCAATCGCTGAAAAAAGCCTCACGCTTATTGGACTAGATAAATCGAACTCCCTTCCTCATAAGGCTCATAAGAGGAAGAACAATGCAGGAAAATTATTTAATGAGCCTACAGTAATAACCAGCGAATCCAAGAAAGCTATGGACCTCTAAACTATTTTCTAGTCTCTTACAATTCTCAATGGCTTCAATCTATAAAAGGTCAACCGAAATGTCATCAAAAATATGACATGTCCAAGAAGTTTGATCTTATTCTCCCAAAAATTACATTTGGTCTTAAGGTGATGCTATCAAAGAATACTCAATATAATCCCCAAGTGTCGAACGTGATCAAATTTGGACTTAGAATAAGTAATAATTTCATTAATGAAATCCAAGAAAAACTTATTGAGATATTTCTTGAATACTCGATTCATGAGATCAACGAAATAGGCTGGAGCGTTCGTGAAACTGAATAGCATGACGAGCCATTAATACGAACCTTATCGAGGGCAGAATGTTATAAGAGGGATGCTACCTATCACAACTTACAACTGATGAAAGCCTATGTTAAGGTCAACCTGAGAAAAGACCCTATCATCACTTAACTGATCGAACATATCGTTGATCCTAGGCAACATATATCCTTGATAGTGATAATTGACATGAAGCCTAAGAGTTCCATCAGACTTCTTCATGAATATAGCCGTGGCTCCCCACGACGAAGAGATAGACTATATAAACTGCTTGGCTTCAAGTTCTAATAGCTACTTGAGTTCCTCATTTTCTTTAGTCAACATCCTCGTAGGAGGAAGACTAGTTGGATGTGCACCCAGAATAAGGTTAATATAGAACTAAATCACCTTTTTGGGTTGCAAACCTAAAATATGCTCAAATATATCAGTAAAGTCAGGAATAACTGGAGTTTGATACATGTCATCCCCATCTAGGGAATCGTGAGCAAATAAAGATGCTTTAGAATCATAATTGATGTCCCGACGAATAAGAGATAACCGACTAGGAGAATCATGATGCCTAAGATAAAGAACTCTCTCAAAAACAAAGGATTCGAGCTTCATTTCAAACGAGCCAATCCTTACCTAATATCATGTCGAGCTCAAGATAATGTATCACATGTAGATTCGCATGAAAAATATCAATAAATGTAATCTCAGCATCCTCACATAACATGCCGTGGATTGTAGATCCCCTAGTAGGATTTTAAATCCTCAAAGAAGTCACTAGACATGTCATCCAAAGAAACAACATCAACAAGTTCCTTCGATGTGAATGAATGAGCTCCCGCATCAAATTAAACTCGAATAGAACGATCATGGAATAACATAGAACCATCAAGAAAAGAAGGAGATACACCTCAAGTCTGAGAAGAACCACTAGAAGCATCAACTACATTAATTCTCCCGAACGAAGACCCTTAGAAGAATTATCGCACTTAGAAGACCATTGTCCCACTTGTTTGAAATTGCAGTAAATGATAGGATTCATACATTCCCGAAGAAAATGATAACATAAACCATAGCTGAAGCATGACTTATGAGCAAGAAGGGTTGCATTAGAATGAGAGCTAGACCCAGGCGACTTCTTCTTCTGTGGGAAGGACTTATACTTTTGGTAAGGAAACCACTTCTTGTTTGGGTTCTTACCGTGACAACCCCAATTTCGATAGACCGATTTTTTTTTTCAAAATTCCAATCTATCGAAACTCGGATTGGTTTGCTCTCGTATCCTGTAGAAAAGACAGAGACATAAAATATGTCAGAGCTCAGAAAACATCTCACAACGGAATGGATAAAATATAATATAAATCCAAGTATACCCTTCCGTATTAATAATACTGCCTAACCAGTATCCAACGCTATATTGTCTCATGTCCCTACCACAAATCTAACCTACGAGTATGTTATGAGGAGGGGGTCAGAGCACAAGTTCTGGTGACTAGATTTAAACTATACACTTCGGATAATCCTACATATACCGTTCAATCATATTATCTTATTTATTAGGTTACTTGGGTTAACAGCACTCAAGGCATACACACATGTCGTACCCATTTACTTCCCAGTGAACTAACCTAATACAGTATATGTGTAGCTACCCCCAATATCGAGGTACACCCCATGGAACCCTAAGCACGGTCTCCACCGTAACACTATCACAGTATACGCAGTCCCTCATCCTACGCTGTAGTGACATACAGATAACAATATTATGTTCCGCATATATCTATTATTACTATGCTATGCAAACGTACAGACTGCCACCTTTGTTCGAATTAGACTCCATAACGGAGTAATGCCCTCAAGTCTACGATACACCACCCAAAGCCGATATGCATGTATCTAGACTGTCCACCATACGTATCTTCATTTGTAGCCCGATGTCTCAATCGCATGTCCCCTAATGTGCATCGAGTTACGTGGTAGGGCGATACAAGAAACACGGAACTCGGTCGGGAGCTTTTCCATATCTGTACGGGCCCATCTCTAAAGAGCCTCTATATACAGACATACCTAGGGTCTATTTTCGTGGTTGCTATGGCCCCACCTCGGCCCCTCCCTCAACTAGTAAAGACTACCAGAGGTAAGTGACCGCCCCTATGCAAACAATCTAAACATCCACGTGGCGTCTCCCCTCAACCCCGTACCCCGATAGTGAAGGGTGAAATAGTATCTTGGGTTTAGCTCGAGTCTTTCCGCATCCCATTTGCTGCCGATGAAGGGTATCCGACGATCTACTATCCTTGGTTGTGGCTTTTCTCTCTCTGCCTCCTCGTGAGGCAACCACCGAACTACCCTGGAGTCACCACGTCATAACATTATGACTGCATAGCTACATCCGCAATCAAGGCTCACCCACCTAGTAGTTACGCGCAGACCCAACCTCTGCGAGCACAGCCTAAGACATATGTCACCACACAGGGGACTACTAGGAGCACCTTACGTACCTTAGGTAGCCGCGTACTTCCCCTTCCAATCCCTTGGAGCTGCCAGAACAATCAGATGAATGTGCGCTTCCCTTGTGCTTTATAACACCTCGATGATCTACCAGTTGGGTTATTCACCCTCAACCGTACGGATTGGTCTAAGCGCTTTACTTTAGCATGTTGTTAGACCTTATGTCTAAACATTCTTTTACGCTCTTACCGCACCTCACTAGGTTTCCAGTTTACTTGGTTATTCCCATTCATAATGAATTCTTATTCAAATTATCAAGTTTCTCTTGCTTATTAATTTCAGTCATACAACTTAATCCATTTAAGTTTATTTATAAGCCTCAACATGTTATTCTCTAGATTGTGGCCCAAGGTCTGTAATGTACAATCTCTTTTATATTCTTGTTTGATTTCATCATTACAATAACATATTTTACTTAATATGAAATTAAGTATGTCCAATTCACATGTTATCTAATGTCACTTACCATTTATGATTAAATATAATTTATTTTATTTCATAAGTTTTCCTCATTCTTTCTCATTTAATCATAATTCCATTTTATGTTGTCAATACAACTTATCATTGTTTACTTATTAACTTAGCTCTATTAACTAAGGCCCATTAATAAGTTTCTCTACCCGTTTATTATAACCTATGTTATAATTTCCTCTTGTCCCTAAAACATTCTTATCAACGGGTTTCAGAATTCCAAGCTTATAGATCAATTAATTTATAATTAAGTACAATATATTTTCCCCCTTTTCTTAACTGGTTTCAGGTTTCCCCCTTCACTAGTTACTTAATTTACAATTAAGCGTTCCTTAACTCAATTCACCAGTTATCCCATCCTCTTACTAGTTTATTATAACCTATGTTATAATATTCACTTGTCCCTAGGACAAGTCTACCTATTATACAACATTTTCATTAATGTTATTTATTTATAATAGGTTATTATCATTCCCCTTTTAAACCATTTTCTATTACTGTTGTATTCCAGTATCCTTCATTCACTGTAATATATATTCCTTATTTTAATTAAGGAAAAGACTTCATGCACCTTATCAGTTTGATAGAATGAATCAGTGATTTATTTTCATAACATATTCCCATCTAAATCCGTGGTAGCAAGTAATTTCTTTACTCCTCTTACTTTAGTTACTGTGGCCTACTTGCAACCACGTTCTCAGAAATAGGTCATTTAGGGAAATACATCACTTTTCCTTCGTATCACACTAACTAAGTTCATTACATCCCTTCCTTTCTTATTTTTTGAGTTAGACATTTAATTACCATTATTGCCATTTATTCATATCTTATAATACACACACACACACACATATATATATATACATATATGCACTAGACCTCTCACATTAAGCCTACACTTGTGGATGCTGGATTTGCCGGGCAGGTCCGGGCAGATTTCTACCACAAGTTGACTTAACCTCGTGTCTTAGCACCATAACATTTTTTTTCACTTAGGCCTCTCACATTAGGTTCAACATTAGTGGCTGCTGGATATGCCGGTCGGGTCCGAGCAGACTTCCGCCACTAATGCAACCTAACCTCGTGCCATACGTGCAGTTACAATTTCTAATTGAAATCGTAGGCATATTCATCTTTATTAAATCATTAATGTTCATATCAAAATTGCACTCCCAAATTAAAGTCTCAAAACATAATGTAAGCTATGTTCCAAAAATTCCATTACAATTCATTCCCATTTCATGAAAACTTTAGGCATATTATCCTTTTTACTGTAATATAGTTACAGTAATCTAATTTTGCAAGTCGTCCAAATTTTGTCTATATTTCATCGCATGTCCTTTTTAACATATGTTTAATCCTATTTTGACATGTAAACCTTCAATCGGTTAATTATTCAAATCCATCAATCTAAACATGCCATTTATTCTATAATATGCCGCAAGTGAAACATATAATTATAACAACAACAACAATTATTACCCATGTTCTAACCATTACTAACAAGTTTTTTTTTCAACATGTAATCATTCCAATAATTTAATAGATTCAACATATGAATTTCCTGATTTATTTATATTAACGTCCCAACTTGTTATAACAACAATTTATAATTAAACTAGAAATTTCACAATTTATTAAAAGGGAAATGCTAAATGATAGTCATAACATTATCTAAAGGCTACAATTTAAACACACTCACCTTTAAGCTTTCCCAAATTTTTGGATCCGATCTGTTCCATCATCCATGGTTTCCCTTTTTCCCTTCGATTAGATTCACAACCTTGCTTTGAATAATCTTTTATTAACGTTGATCCTCTCCTCCGGGTGTGGATTCATAACTTTCTAGGCTAATATTTTAATTTCAGAATAGATTTGAGAAGAGAGAGAGAGAGAGCCATGGCAGAGCTCCAGCGTAGCCACCAAATTATATGGTTTAGGGTTAGGTCTAAGGTCTTATTTATTGGAGTATGGAGCAACCAGGACTCTTAGATTTAAATAAAACTCCATCAGAGCTAACCACATCATACGACCAATAGGAAATGGCCGCGTCGCAACAAAAACAAACGTTCACCAATCAAAACACGCAACGTGTGCTGAATGATGCGCAGGGGTTAACACCCCTGCTAGGGTGTCGATACATGTGTCGACACCCCGATGGTGGTGCCGACACCCCTGCCATATATATATATATATATATATATTCTTTTGATTTGAAATTTGATTTATTTATAATACATGTAATCGTCTTGCATGTAAATCAAATTTCAAACATTCCTTCTTTGTTTGCTTCTTTGTTCGCGCGCAACTATTAATTTGAATTATGTTCATTTGTATTCAACTCTTATGCGTATGCTAATCTTTTATATGCGAATAATTATTTATCTCAAACCAATTTTTATATATATATATATCCTCTTTTGAAACATTCTCCCAATTAAACCTCTTATTAACCCTTTTGTATACTGAACTGCTGTTTAGTTAAACCGCCTTCCCACTAAGCCACTTTTTAACTACATTCACACTAAGCCACTTTTTAGTCATTCCCTTAAAAAAATATGGCATTGGCGGGGATCAAACTCTGAACCTCTTGTATGCAAGTCACATGTTCCAACCAACTGAGCTACTTGGTCTTTAGTTAACAAGGCTTAGAACAGTGCTAGATACTATTCTTTTCTCGATCCTTTTTTTTCATGTTTTGTTGCAATAATTAATTTAAAGATATCTCTTTCATTTTAAATCAGTTTTCTGTAAACTATAGGTCTAAATTGACCAGAAAATCGCCACGAATGCAATGACGCTAATTTTCGTGATCAAATTCTGGAAGCTCTTCAAATTTTACTTTTTATTTCTTTTTAAATGTCCGCATGCAATTTCAATTGCATTGCATTTCTTCTCATTTCGTGTATTGCATGTAATTTCTTTTATTAATCTTTTTTCATTTCATTGCATGAACTTATTACATGCAATTATATTATTATTTAATTTTTTCTTTATATATATCTATGCATATAATATATATATACATATATGCATATTTTTATATTTTTAATTGCATTAAAAATGTGAGGTGTTACATTCTCCCACCCTTAGGAAATTTCGTCCCCGAAATTTTATAAGGTAAAATAAATAATCCCTCGCATAATATCCACCCATCATGTGTGCATCCAATTTTTGCAAACATAGTGCACATGTGCAAAGTGAAATACATCATAGTAATACATGTATGCCTAAGCGGTACCTCCTATATGTATGCAAATTTTTCAAAAATCCTTTTTAAAACATGATGCTTACATCCTAAATAAACTAATAGTTCTATATGAATGCAATATTTTGAAAACCAAAACACCTTTTTCATCCAAATTTCCCAACACTCTTATTGAGTAAGAGCGTAGTTCATCCAATTGTTGTATCCATAATCCTACCAACCAACTTTATTTTTCGAATTTCAGAAAAAACTAATCTTCTAAATTCAGTTTCTTATGTTACAAAAAGGCGGAAAACGGAAAACTCTGCATCCTCCGTTTTTCTTTTCCAACCTTTTTCTAAACGTACTTGGGTTTTTATGTAACTATTTATAAAGATTCGCTATTTTCCTATCTAAGCACAGCCCACGTAAGAAAAATTTCCTTTGTTACTGATTTCCTCTTCATCTTATCTTGGAAAATTTCCATTCTTTTTCATCTTTTCTCATAATTTTCCATTTTTTTTTGCTTTACTGAATTTTCTGTTTCTTTTTCAAATCACAAAACTGGAGTAGATATGGACAACTATTTTTTCAATCTGGTTTATGACATATTCTTACCTATAAAGTCAATTTTGGCTCTTACTACAAGGTGCCAACATCTACTCTATTCTTATTTTCTAAAACTTATTTTGTCCACTTACAGAATTATCTTAAAATAATTTATCAAAAAGGGTTGTCATAGAATAAAGATTTCAAATCTTTCTTTATTAAAAATTCTTGTATGAAATGTAATAAGAAAACAAGCGAGCTATACTTGCTCTATAATATGCACCTTTTACTGAGAAACTTTTACTTTAGATATAGTTTTCAAGAAACCACTATTTACAAAATATACCCCATTTTACTTCAAAACCCAATATGTACTTCTTTACATATTTAAAACTATAACTTTTAAGATTAAAACTTGAAAACACCATAAACCGTTTTCCCAAAACTTTTATAATTTCAAGTTCTTAAAAGTTAACAATGGTGTTAGACTCAAAGCGAATTTCCAATTTTCTAGGCTTTCCTAGACACTCCCCAAGGTCAAATCTCTCAACTATATATATATTCCTAATCCAATTTCTTCTTTTCAACCTTTTCCAATTTATAACGTTTTAAGGCCCACTAACCCAAAGTACTAATCATATGGGATTCGCTTTCCTTCCATACAAAGTATATTGTACACTCTCTACCCAATTTACCTAAGGTTCTCAAATTTCCATATTCATTCCTTTAGTGTACAAAACAACATCCCATTTCTAATCATATTACGCTCTTTCTATTTAATGGTTCCCTCTATGGATTAAGGTATGTAATATATATTTATATTTTAAAAAATACAAATACGTTCACTCACTATCTATATAGGAAGCCTAAACCTAAGCTCTGATACCAGATGTGACAACCCCAATTTCAACAGACCGATTTTTTTTTTCAAAATTCCAATCTATCGAAACTCGAATTGGTTTGCTCTGGTATCCTGCAGAAAAGACAGAAGCAAAAATTATGTCAGAGCTCGGAAAAATCTCACACGGGAATGGATAAAATATAATATAAATCAAAGTATAGACTTACCATATTAATAATACTGCCTAACTAGTATCCATAGCTATAATGTCTCATGTCCCTGCCACAAATCTAACCTGCGAGTATGTTATGAGGAGGGGGTCAGAACACAAGTTGTGGTGACCGGATTTAAGCTATACACTTTGGATAATCCTACATATACCGTTCAATCATATTATCTTATTTATTAGGTTACTTGGGTTAACAGCACTCAAGGCTTACACACACGTCATACCCATTTACTTCCCAGTGAACTAACCTAATACAGTATATGTGTAGCTACCCTAATATCGAGGTACACCCCATGGAACCCCACTCGCACGTCTCCACCGTAACACTATCGCAGTATACGCAGTTCCTCATCCTACGCCATAGTAATGTATGGACAACAATATTATGTTCTGCATATATCTATCATTACTATGCTACACAAACGTAAGGACTGCCACCTTTGTTCGAATCAAACTCCATAATGGAGTAATGCCCTCAAGTCTATGATACACCACCCAGAGCCGATATGCATGTATCTAGACTGTCCACCATTCATATCTTCATTTGTAGCTCGATGCCTTAATCGCATGTCCCCTAATGTGCAGTGAGTTCCGTGGCAGGGCGATACAAGAAACACAGAACTCAGTCGGGATCTTTTCCATATCTGTACGAGCCCGTCTCTAAAGAGCCTCTATATACAGACATACCTAGGGTCTGTTTTCGTGGTGGCTATGGCCCCACCTCGGCCCCTTCCTTAACTAGTAAAGACTACCAGAGTTATGTGACCGCCCCTACGCAAACAATCTAAACACCTATGCGGCGTCTCCCCTCAACCCCGTACCCCGATAGTGAAGGGTGAAACAGTATCTTGGGTTTAGCTCGAGTTTTTCCGCATCCCACTGGGTACCGATGACGGGTATCCAACGATCTACTATCCTTTTTTGTGGCCTTTCTCTCTCTTCCTCCTCATGAGGCAATCGCCGAACTACCCTGGTGTCACCACGCAATAGCATTTTGACTGCATAGCTACATCTGCAGTCAAGGCCCACCCACCTAGTAGTTACGCGCAGACCCAACCTCTGCGAGCACAGCCTAAGACATCTGTCACGACACAGAGGACTACTAGGAGCACCTTACGTACCTCAGAAAGCCACGTGCTTCCCCTTTCAGTCCCTTGGAGCCGTTAGAACAATCAGATGAATGTGCGCTCCCCTCATGCTTTATAACACCTCGATGATCTAGCCCGTTAGTTTATTCACCCTCAACCGTATGGACTGGTCTAAGCACCTAACTTTAGCATGTTGTTAGACCTTATGTCTAAACATTCTTTTATGCGCTTACCTCACCTCACTAGGTTTCCAGTTTACTTGGTTATTCCCATACATATTGAATTCTTATTCAAATTACCAAGGTTCTCTTGCTTATTAATTTTAGTCATACAACTTAATCCATTTAAGTTTATTAATAAGCCCCAACATGTTATTCTCTAGATTATGGCCCAAGGTTTGTAATCTACAATCTCTTTAATATTCATGTTTGATTTCATCATTATAACAACATGTTTTACTTAATATATAACTAAGTATGTCCAATTCACATGTTTTCTAATTAACATGTCACTTACCATTTAAGATTAAATATAACTTATTTTATTTCATAAGTTTTCCTCATTCTTTCTCATTTAATCATAATTACATTTTACGTTGTCAATACAACTTATCGTTGTTTACTTATTAACTTAGTTCTATTAGCTAAGGCTCATTAATAAGTTTCTCTATCCGTTTATTATAACCTATGTTTTAATTTCCTCTTGTCCCTAAAACATTATTATCATTGGGTTTAAGACTTCCAAGCTAAATCACTTAATTTATAATTAAGTACAATATATTTTCCCCTTTACTTAACTGGTTTCAGGTTTCCCCCTTTACTGATTACTTAATTTACAATTAAGCGTTCCTTAACTCAATTCACCAGTTATCCCATCCTCTTACTATTTTATTATAACCTAAGTTATAATATTCACTTGTCCCTAGGACAAGTCTACCTGTTATACAACATTTTCATTAATGTTATTTATTTATGATTGGTTATTATCATTCCCCTTTTAAACTATTTTCTTTTACTATTGTATTCCAGTATCCTTCATTCACTGTAATATATATTCCTTATTTTAATTAAGGAAAACACTTCATGCACCTTATCAGTTTGATAGAAGGAATCAGTGATTTATTTTCATAACGTATTCCCATCTAAATACGTGGTAGCAAGTAATTTCTTTACTCCTCTTACTTTAGTTACTGTGGCCTACTTGCAACCACGTTCTCAGAAATAGGTCATTTAGGGTAATACATCACTTTTCCTTCGTATCACACTAACTCGGTTCATTACATCCCTTCCTTTCTTATTTTCCGAGTTAGACATTTAATTACCATTATTTCCATTTATTCATATCTTGTAATACACACACACATATACATACATACATACATACATACATATATATATATATATATATATATATATGCGCACTAGACCTCTCATATTAAGCCTACACTTGTGGATGCGGGATTTGCCGGGCGGGTCCGGACAGACTTCTATCACAAGTTGACTTAACCTCGTGACTTAGCACCATTACATTTTTTTTTGCACTTAGGCCTCTCACATTAGGTTCAACATTAGTGACTGCTGGATATGTCGGTCGGGTCAGAGCAGACTTCCGCCACTAATGCAACATAACCTCGTGCCATACGTGCAGTTATAATTTCTAATTGAAATCCTAGGCATATTCATCTTTATTCAATCATTAATGTTCATATCAAAATTGCACTCCAAAATTAAAGTCTCAAAACATAATATATGCTATGTTCCAAAAATTCCGTTATAATTCATTCCCATTTCATGAAAACTTTAGGAATATTATCCTTTTTACTGTAATGTAGGTTACAATAATCTAATTTTGCATGTCATCCAAATTTTGTCTATATTTCATCGCATATCCTTTTTAACATATGTTTAATCCTATTTTGACATGTAAACATTCAATCGGTTAATTATTCAAATCCATCAATCTAAACATGTCATTTATTCTATAATATGCCGCAAGTGAAACATATAATTATAACAACAACAGTTATTGCCCATGTTCTAATCATTTCTAACAAGTTTTTTTTTTCAACATGTAATAATTCCAATAATGTGATAGATTCAACATATGAATTTCCTGATTTATTCATATTAACGTCCCAACTTGTTATAACAACAATTTATAATTAAACTGGCAACTTCACAATTTATTAAAAGGGGAATGCTAAACGATAGTTATAACATTATCTAAAGGCTGCACTCTAAACCCACTCACCTTTAAGCTTTCCCCAATTTTTGGATCTGATCTGTTCCATCATCCATGGTTTCCCCTTTTCCCTTCGATTAGATTCACAACCTTGCTTTGAATAATCTTTTATTAACATTGATCCTCTCCTCCAGACGTGGATTCATAACTTTCTAGGATAATATTTTAATTTCAGAATACATTTGAGAAGAGAGAGAGAGAGAGAGAGAGCCATGGTAGAGCTCCAACGTAGCCGCCAAATTATATGGTTTAGGGTTAGGTCTAAGGTCTTATTTATAGAAGTATGGAGCAACCAGGACCCTTAGATTTAAATAAAACTCCATCAGAGCACACCACGTCATCAACCAATAGGAAATGGCCACATCGCAACAAAAACAAACGTTCACCAATCAAAACACGCCACGTGTACTGAATGATGCACAGGGATTGACACCCCTACTAGGGTGTCGACACATGTGTCGACACCCCTATGGTGGTGTCACACCCTGCCATATATATATATATATCTTTTGATTTGAAATTTGATTAATTTATAATACATGTAATCTTCTTGCATATAAATCAAATTTCAAACATTCCTTCTTTGTTCGCGCGCAACCCTTAATTTGGATTATGTTCATTTGTATTCAACTCTTATGCATATGCTAATCTTTTATATGCGAACAATTATTTATCTCAAACCAATTAATATATATATATATCCTCTCTTGAAAAATTCTCCCAATTAAACCTCTTATTAACCCTTTTCATACTGAATCGTTTTTTAATTAAACCGCCTTCCCACTAAGCCACTTTTTAACTTCTTTCACACTAAGCCACTTTTTAGCCATTCCCTTAAAAAAATATGGCACTGGCGGGGATCGAACTCTAAACCTCTTGTATACAAGTCACATGTTCCAACCAACCGAGCTACTCGGTCTTTTTTAACAAGGCTTAAAACAGTGCTCGACATTATTCTTTTCTCAATCCTTTTTTTCATGTTTTGTTGCAATAATTAATTTAAAGATATCTCTTTCATTTTAAATCAGTTTTCTGTAAACTATAGGTCTAAATTGACAAGAAAATCGCCATAAACGCAATGACACTAATTTCGTCATCAAATTCTGGAAGCTCTTCAATTTTTCCTTTTTATTTCTTTTTAAATGTTCGCATGCAATTTCAACTGCATTGCATTGCATTTCTTCTCATTTCATGTATTGCATGTAATTTGTTTTATTAATCTTTTTCTTCATTTCACTGCATGAACTTATTACATGCAACTATATTATTATTTAATTTTTCCTTTAAATATATCTATGCATATAATATATATATACACACACATATATGCATATTTTTATATTTTTAATTGCATTAAAAATGCGGGGTGTTACACTTATGGACCTCAATCTTGTCTCTATTGTCCTTTTCCTTCTCGACTACTTCAAGATGAAAGGCCGAGTGTACAAGTTCCTTAAAATATAGCTAAAGCTGAAGAATGAGAGATTTCTCCAAATATATCTTAAAGCCCAAAAAAAAAAAACTTGAGATTCTTTTTATAATGGGTACTGACATGTTCAAGACCATATTTGGATAAGGCCTCGAAATAAACAACATACTCAAACCTGAAGACTTTCCTTGCTTCAATTCAATGAAATTTGAGCTGAGATGGCCTTCTCGGACTGAGGAACAAGCCTGATCTCAAAAACACTCTCTAAACTACTTCAATTCAAGGTAGACACATCAACCTTGGAGATAACAAGCTCATACCAATCCAGATCATGTTCATGCATCATGCAAGAATGGTGGTGGTCGGATATATCCTTGCGAGAAAAGATGCATTCTCATGTGCACAACCGCACTTGAACCTTTAAAATAGACTAGGAGCCTTTGAAAGGATTCGCTCCAAGATGAGTGAAATTGGTACACATACACGCAAATTCAAAATTGGACGGAGGAGAAAATTGAGTAGGATCAACAGGCTAGGGGATCTTGAAAAGCAGCATGAAATGTTCAACTGACATTAAAATACCATCTGAATGTGGGTCGTTGGATTGCCTAGTACCAAACCTCCACCACCTTATTCATTCATTAGCTGAAAGATTGAAAAAGAATACAAGGATTATTCATAGTGGTATGATGAATTCGATATGGAATACTACGAAATTTAAAAGATGCATTCCTAAATGTACTCCTTCTTATATCTACCCCCAAGAACTCGAAAGGTTAAGGATGACATTCAGATATATTCAATTGGGAACTATGTTAACACTTATATTATACTTCGAGGTACTATAGTAAGTATACTATTCTATGTTTATCACACTTTGTTCTGGATTTAGCTCTGAAACGAAGCTGTAATGCCTCAACCCAAGACCCACATTGACAGAGAGTGTTACTAGGTAATACAATATGCTGGTGTGGATAATAAGGCTAGTCAGGAGCGACCATCCATGAGTTTTTATTAAACAAACATCAAGTATGTTGACTTAGTGCTCTTTTTTTCTTATCTTGAGTAGATTAACATACTTAATTCTAGTAGATTAACATACTTAATTCTATATTAATGCAATACTACTATGGCTAATGGATCTATTCAGAATAAAACATAATAATAATAAATGTCATAGATCTTAGAACGACAAAGACAACTATATACATAGATACATCACGTAAGATATGTGGTGATACATACATGAGTGGTTATGTGAACTGCTTATATATACAACATGTCCCATGAAAGAATATATACATATCAGAGTCATGCAATTATACGATTAGACATCTATACAAAATATGTTCATGCATCAAAAGAGGATAATGTAGATCCAAGTATAAGCAGGCTAATCAAGTATCAACAATAGGTACTATATTGAAACAACTCGGTATGATCTGACCACATAAAATACACGCGTTAGTCAAGCTTAAACATGTGATTATGATCATAGGTCAAATAATATCTAACGTAAACATCTCAAAAGATATGTAACATCATAAGTTTCAGTGTCACAAAATATATGAGTTGGGTTAATTAAATCAACATTTCAAGGACTTATGTATTAGGTAACAACTACACAAGTTATAAGGTTAAACTGATGATAAGTTACTAAGCACAAAGGCTAAGCTAATAACATATATTCACATACCACATAGAGTAAGATGGAAATCGTCACAATAACAATAACACATAGAACCCATTCAAGAGTTCAAAGCAACCCAAATGAAATCATCATATGTATATATATATATATATATATATATATAATCAACATGATAGCTCTCGTGCTATATAAATATAAACAACATCAATAACAACAGTGAAAATATTGATAAATCATCTAAATTCTAGAAAAATTGTAAAGAAATCCAGAGAAGCAACATAAGTCAAGAATAGTAGTTAGCAACCCAATGACTAGCCAACAACTATATATGTATAAAGGACCAAAAAACACGATAGACCCAGGTGGGGGTGGGTCGACCAACACGCGATCTGGCATGCACTCCTATCAAATCAATTACACTTCTTCATACTTCTTCCTCAAACCTCTGTTCTAAAAATTTAAGATGGAGATGGCGAGATGCTGCCGAAACTTGGATTGAATCAAGACAATTCTTATTTGACTTATACAAGAATCCCTTCTACAACATCAGCATATTTTCTTTTGTTCTTTAAATCCAATCTCTATGAGTTCATGTTAATTTTAGATATAAAATTTAATAGTAACCTTGGCATGTTAATAAACCTGGATCTGAGCCTATGCCAGTTAAGAAACTGATTCACATATAAACAATTCTGCTATAATTACGTGTATTCTTTTGCACACCTACTCTGCTGTTTAGTTGTTATTATATGCCTATTCATATAATTATATGCTTATTTCTATTATTCTCACTCTCTTATTCCCTTTTTATTTTATAAGCCTAGGTTACCTTCGAGCCTAGGCCAATGTTGCTGAAACTTGCATATGAACGAAATTGGGATAATTTTGGAATGATTAGGAATGAAAATAAAGGAGGAAAATTTGGGGCATATATTGTACCGTGGAATATGACTAGAAATTTAGGGTTATATGAACATATAAATCTGTAGGCTTAATTTAAGGATTAAGTGGAACATGTCAGTGAAAATATATATAGCTTGTGGAATCTATTAAATCTGTTGGGGTTAAGTAAATCTGTTAAAACTACGGGATTAAGTAAACCTGTTTAATCTGTTGAGGTTATATGAACCTGTTAATCTGTAAGACTTAACCTATTACATCTGTTGGGGTTATTTGAACCTGTTAACTTATAAACTTGTGGGGGTTATACGAACCTGTTAATCTATAATATGTAGGAGTTATGATATAAGACTTAACCTGTTAAAATCCTAGTTAATTGGGGATACAAGTTTTATGGGTTTAGCTAGTGTCATATGCTGTGTGGGGCCTATATCAGTCAGTAACCCGTTTTGGTATTAAGTGGGGACCCCGCACTAGGTATGGGTCAGGGCACGCATACTGAACCGATAGCAAGAGGTTCACCTGAAAAGGGGGTGTGTACGGGCGCATTCCAACGGAGTCATGAGCGTGCATGGGTCTGGTCTGTTGGGGAAATAAGCCGTTGTAGCACCCGTAAATAGGTCTGTGTCCTTCTGTAGGTTGCCACTTTAGGGAGTAGTACACCTTACTATGGGGCCGACACAGGGTATTTACCTGTTAGGGAACCGATCGCTTGGCGTAGTAATTGGAGTACATCTAGACCTGTCTTTTCTGTTTGGGTCCCCGTTATTTCTATTTGGGGTAACATCCGTTATTTCTGTTGAGGTACCTATTATTTCTATTTGGGGTAAAATCCATTATGAAACTAGAGTACACCTAAAATTACCATTATGTTTCTATTGGAAACATTATGTTTCTGTTATATTAGGGAACATCTAATTCTGTCATAAATCCGCTGTACACTTGTATTAGTATTGGTGCAGATAAAAGTAGTTGACAAGTGTAGTTTACTCTGTTTATTCTGCTTATCCTGTTCATCCTGTTTATACCTGTTGTATGTTACTGTTATCTCTCATCCATTTTATTTACCTGCCTTGATACTTTTACTTCTTTATATTCTAAAAGTCACTAGACTCTCCCAACTTTATATCTGGCCCTTTTTGTCTCCCTTTCTCTCTTTCCTTTCCCCCTAAGTTTCTTAGGGTGGGAAGGCTTAGGCGTGATTAGAACTTTCTCTCTCTTTTGTTTCTTCTTCGACCTGGATCTGCATTGATGCATCGCTTCGAGCACTTGTCTACTTTGTTATGGCTATTATTGGGGACTATGATTTTAAATTTCTGTACTCTGATGGTTTTTAGCGCAAGACAGATGTTTTGGTTTAATGTATTTGGTTTTAGTATTCGAGCTAGATGTTGTAATTGGTTTTGAGACTACGATGTTTTTCTGCTGAATAATGAAGTTTCAAATTTTTGCTGCTATCTTTATATCTATCTTGTGAGATTTTCTTTATGTTTACCTATAACGCTTTACAGACTTAATGCATTTTGATAAAGAGTGACATTAACGGATGTAGGGTGTCACATTTGGTATCAGAGCTGAAGGTTACAAGATCGATAAAAATTTAGAAAATAATTTTCAAAAATAAAGTATTTTTAAAGAAAAGTCTATTTTTGAAAAATGTATTCCTCAAAGCCATATAAAATACGTTTCTGATTATCTATTTGAATCTCTTTTCCTTTTCTTTTCAGCATGACTAGGGAACCGAATCTTCCCAAGGGCGTTCAGATACCGGCTTGGTTCCGTAGATATCTTGAGGCTACATCACTTGCCGTAGGCCAAGGAGATGCCCCTCCCCCAGTAGCAGCCGTTGTTGCTCCACCTCCGCGAGTAGATAATTTCTCTAAGATAGGCAAGGACTTCTGTGCTATGAGAGGAAAACTGTTCTGTGGAACTGAAAGCTTTGTAAATGCATAGAATTGGCTGCGAGAGACAAAGAACTTGTTTGGACTTTTTGAGGTCGACGTCCGTAGGAAGTTACAGTTGGCTGCATGGCAGCTTAAAGAAGAGGCTTCGTTTTGGTGGGAGGTGACATAAGAAGGGCATCCAGTAGATACTTGGTCTTATTTTCGACAGATATTCGAGGCGAAGTTTCTTTCTCAGGCAGAAGAGAGTATGCAGACGGAGAGGTTCTTGGCACTTAAGCAAGGAAGTATGTCTATTGAAGAATATGTCAATAAGTTCAATCAGTTGGCAAGGTTTGGTCTAGAATTGGTGAATACCCTGCGCAAGAAAGCTTTAAGGTTTGTGAGAGGATTAAATCAACCTCTCTAAGCATTGGCATTGTCTCATATACCGATGGGGGCAACTTTTGAATACCTGTTGACATGGCATTGTTGCACGAAGAGGGTAAGGATGAGAAGAAAGAGGTAAAGACAGATAAGACGCAAAACAAGAAAGTGTGGCCTAAGAAAGAAATGCAAAAGAATTGTGGAAAGAACGACAAGGCTCAGAACAAGAAGAAATGTCATGGTTATGGGAGCCTGGGTCATCTGGTCAAGGATTGTAGAAAAAGGAAGAATGCTTGTTTCAACTGTGGTGAAGTTGGATATTATACTAGGGAATGCCCGAAGAAGCAAGGACAGGGGCAAAGGGAAGGACCTTCCAGAGTGCAGGTGCATGACCTCGAGGCCATTGGACCGGATAGAGGTACGAAATTTTCTGTTGAAGGTTTGATTTCCCTTTCCAATCATCCAATTGGGACTCTTTTTGATTATGGCGCTTCTCATTCTTTGATATCTGATTCTGTAGTTGAGTCTCTACACCTTAGTACTAGTATTATTTCTAATCCGGTTAATGTCTCAAACTCCATTGGGGGAACGACTCATCTGTCTATGATATGTCGGGGTTTGAGGATATCTGTGTTAGGCGTCGAGTTCGAGTGTAGTGCGTATGTGCTTGGTTTTATGGGCTATGGTCTGATTATAGGGATAGGTTGGCTAGCCATGTATGGTGCCATCCTAGACTGTGAGAGGAGGGTCGTTAGACTTTTTACTTGCCGAGGGAGGACTCTCGAGATTTCCTGTGACCCAAAGGGTTCTGTCATGCTTAGTTTACTATAATCACTTGATGTTTCTATCGATGATTTGCGATCTGTACCCATAGTCTATGAGTATCCGGATGTTTTTGATGAGGTTCAAGACCTACTTCCGAGGCATGAGACTGATTTCTAGATATACTTGGTGTATAATGCGAAGCCAGTCGTATTTCCTATGCGCCACATGGCTCCTAGGGAGAGGAGGGAGCTTAGCAAGCAAGTAGGGGAGCTACTTGAGAAGGGTTTTATTAGGCGAAGTATATCAGAATGGGGTGCTCCATTCATCTTTTCCACCAAGGCGGATGGCTTACTTCTATGTGTGGATTACAAGGAGTTGAATAAGCTCACCAAGAAGAATAGGCACCCACTCCCTAGGATTGACAATTTATTTCACCAGCTTGTTAGCGCATCTATTTTCTCGTAGTTAGACCTGGCCATGGGATTTCCTCAGTTGAGGGTGGCCGAGGACAGTATAAGCAAGACCACTTTCAGAACTCCAGATGGCTTCTTTGAGTGGATAGTCATGCCTTTTGGGTTGACGAATGCACCCACATATTTTTTGGATCTGATGAGTAGGGTGTTTAAGGAGTTTTTGAATAAGTTCGTGGTGGTCTTTATGGATGACATCTTGATTTTCTCAAATAACGTGGAAGAGCATTCCCTACATTTAGGAGAGGTTTTGAAGACTCTCAGAGCTCACCAACTTAAGGCAACATTCTCCAAGTGTCATTTCTGGAGAAAGGATGATTTCTAGGGCATGTGGTCTCCAGGAATGGGATAGCGGTGGATCCCGCCAAAGTAGTTGCAGTTCAAGATTGGAAGGTTCCTAAGAATGCAACAGAGGGGTGTCGACACCGGGATCGACCCCACTTAAGGGGTGTCTACACCTCTAGGGCTGATGTGGCACTCAGTTTCAGGGGTCCTGGCAGCTATATATATGTGTCCAATTCCCCTATTTTCTTCATTGGAAATCATGGAAACCAAATGCTGCCGGTGTGCGAACTGAGACGAAACCCTTTTCTTCAAATGACTACCAGTTTTGCAAATCAAATCTAGAGATTCAAGATCCGTTCTTCTTATATTTTCTAATCCTAACGTTGTGAGTTTCTAGTTACTTTTAGATTTGTATATTTAAAAGTAAATTGTGGAAGACTGTGATTTGGATATGTTGTAAACTATAAATCTATGCTAGTGATTAATCTTATACCATGTCATGATAGATCTACTTCTTTGGATCTAATGCAATTGTGATTATTCTATTATGTCGCTTTTGTGGATCTTGAATTGTAACTATATTGTGGTTAATGTAAATCTGTTAATTTGGGAAGTCACAACATTGGTTAGATCTAGTTCTTTATGTAAATCACCTTTCACTTGTCATATTATGGTAAATTTAGATGCGTTGTAAATTGGATATGTGAATCCATACTTAGATCTAAACATGCTACTATGTCATCCTAATTATGTTAGATCTGTTTATATGACCACAGTATAATTATGTTGGATCTAAATGGTTGGACACCTAAAATGGTTAATTTAGATCTCATTATGCTCACTATGACATCATAATTATGTAGAACTATTAATTGCCACAAGTTCATCAGTTTTATGCTTATATGTCCACCTTATCACCATGCTAGTTTTTGTTTATGCCAAGTTTTGTTAAAATGATCACTTTGGTTATATTCCCATTATTTTTCCTATTATCGTTTATGACTAGGCTATTGTCTAGCCTAGGCATGTCGTCAATTTTATGAGTGCGCTAGTTAGGGAACGAGGGAAAAAGGATTAATATTAGCATAATTTGAATATGAACATTTTTGGATATATAATTCTAATTATTGGGTAAAGTGGGCATTAACACCTATAAAGTGAAAGGATTAATTAATTGATCAATTAATTAATAATGGAATGTTTAGTAATTACAATTAGGAATTTTAATGGCCCTTATGACACGAGGTTAGGTTGCATTAGTGGTTGAAGTCTTCCCGGACCCGACCTGCATATCCCGTAGCAGCTAGTGTTGAACCTAATGTGGGAGGTCTAAGAGCGCAAATACGAACCGGGCAAAGACACGAGGTTAGGCCCAACCGTGGAATAAGACCGCCCAGACCCGACCGACATATCCACCATCCACACGTTGTAGGCCTAATGTGGGAGGTCTAGCCCATTATGAACCATAAATGGACATGGTAATAAATTGGATTACTTAACCAAATCTAATCCATAGGGATTGTATGATTGTGAACTAAAGTTAAGGTTAAGTAAATTGATTGGATAATGGATGGGTTTAGCAAATCTGGAGGGGGTGGGTAGTATTTACATATAGGCCCACAAACTTAACCCAATAAGGTTTTGTAATTAAAGACACCTAGTGGTATACATAACCGGAGGAAATAATAAAGTTATGTAATTAAAGACACCTTTTAAGGTAAGCATAACTGGTATAGGACTATGTAATTAAAGAACCTAGTGGTATACATTGTCAGTGAAAAACCTAGAGGGGATACAAGACAAAGGGGAGAGCTTGTATCACATTGTGTGGGATCCATTTCAGTCAGTAACCCAGAGTAGGTATCAAACAATGTACTCCGTACTAGGCGGAGAGGGGGTACACTTACTAATTGATTGTAAGAGATCCAAACAAGGAGTAAGGTGTGGGCGGCGCAAACAGACTGGGCCATGTACGTGCATGAGCCGGGCAGAGGGAGATAAGACGACAGTGACACCAGTATATATGGGGATGTGCATATCAGTGAGAGGTTGCCACTTTCGGACGTGATACATCCTACTGTGGGGCTGGTAAAGAGTATCTACGGAGTAGGGAGCCGATCAATTAGGGTAGTGGTCAGGGTACATTTGGACGTATGCCCTAAGTCAACCACCTTATAGTAGAAGGGATCATCTCATTTTGGTTGTACTAGTAATAGTGCAGAGTAATCATTAGAGAAGCGTATACACCTTATCCTGTTTACCTTGTCACACCTGCCATTTATGTAGTGATCTCTCTTATCCACTTTATTTGCCCGTCATGTTACTTTTATTTATTTATTTGCTAAAAGTCACTAGACTCGCCAGACTTTATGTCTGACCCTCTTGTTTCCTCTTCTTTCTTCCGTTCCCCCCGGGTTCTCATGGAGGAAAAACTCAGTCTTAGTCAAGACTCAGATATCATCTTGCTAGAACTGCTTTCGAAGTACGGTTCAAGTTTCTTTCTCTACTATGGCTTTGTCTCTTTCATTGGGGGAATTATGTTTTCTTTTAAGTATTTATGTACTTTGATGTTGAAAGACAGAAGTTACATTTTTGTAATGGTTTTTGAGACTCATGGTATTTTGAACCACGCTGTATGATTTATGTTTGAAATAAAAATTTAAATTTTCGCTGCTATCTTATTTATGTTTGTCTTGTAAAATTCTTTGTCTGTTTACCTATAACGCTTCACGAAACTTAATGCATTCCCTTTGTGAATGACATTAACGGACGTAGGGTGTCACACTTGGTATCAGAGCTGAAGGTTACTAGATTGGATAAAGTTTTTCAAAATTATTTTCAAAAAGATTTTAAAGGAAAACATTTTCAAAAAGAAAAGTCCGTTTTGAAAAACATTCCCCAAAAAGCCATATGTAATATCCTTCGGTCCTTTGTCTAAATCTGTAATGACTCGGGGATTTTATGACCTTGCTAATCGACATAAACTCAATGTCGACTATCCAAGCATCGGAAATACCGGATAGTTAATGAAATAAAATAGAGGGTGAGAATAAATAAGATAGAAAACTAGAATAGAAGAAGAAGAACATCACAACATCAGAGTAAACATGAATCTCACAGCGGAACGAATAAATATGTTTCATAACATAACTTTGAAATAAAACAGTATCTGTATACAATACCATTATTATAATATGACACTTACAACACAGCGGAAATAACAATATCTATATAATCCTAAATTCTCTTGCTCCAACTCTTCAATTATCTGTAAAATCCCGACTACTTGACTGCCCGTACAAAATTGGGCACCCAAGAGTTAGGGAAAACAAAACAAAAAAAACTCCGGGTCAGTCATGTGACTGGTGTGAGTAAACTCCAATTATTTCGGTTTAACTTTTAAAAATCTTTTTCCAATGAATGATAATCGTAAGACCGATCCACGCATAAACACAAATGGTTTTTACCTTATGATAGCCCAAAACAATCTTTTATAACTCCATACACTTCTGATATTATAATAATGTCTAAATCAAGTAAATAGCAATCTAGCAGAAACGCTTTCATCTCACGTTCTACATATATAATATACAATCAAAATCGCAGGCTCTTATTGGTTAATTGATTTCCAACTATGATAAGGTATGGAACCACCTTCCGATCAGTGTACTCTAGAAGCGATACACTGGAGTTCGACAAGAACATCTTGCAACTCGGCCACACATGACCGGCCATTCATTTCGCTTGAATGTTCCGAATATATTGTTACCTTACGGTTGGTATACCAACATAACCATTTCCGGGAGATACAGAATTGAAAAAAGTAACAAATATGAATATTCTTTAAATGGTGAAAATATACCCTAATTGGGTGCGACCCATTTAGCCATGCTGCCTGCCCGATTTCTGTCATTTCCCAGTTGATGAGGCTTGAGGTCATACGTACTATTATACATATCACATCTATATTAACTTTGAATGCCACATCATCATACCCGTCAAACCACAAATTAATTTCCCCAAAAATACCACGGGTATAAGCTAAGAGAATCGAATTCCTCTGCCACCAACGTAAATATGTTTGAAACAATCAACTTACGCGATCTACCAGATATACTCTGTCAGACATTCGTCCATTCAAGTTGTCCTAGGACTGGACAACCCGAAGGCACTATTCTATAAAGCCATCTTAGGAAATTTCTACCAAGGATTTACTGAATAACCCTTGCATAACTCCATCTTCAATTATCTTCATCCTATTTGATTCGCAACGCTAAAGCCATACGGAGTGGTTTTTAGATAATATATCTAATCCCGGTCTCTTCGTATTGACAACAGAAATGGTTAAAATCTTTGGTAGTCAGTGATTTAACTATCAAAGGAAAACATGTGTACAAACAACGGTCGTATTTCCAAATGGAAATCTTATCAATCAATCATCAATCGACTTTTATCCCTTTAAATTAATTTATCATTAATTTATTCCATTTCCCGTTTCCATATGTTCATAAATTCTTATTTTCTAATTTTAGAAAATATACGTTATTCATCATTGGAAAACATTTCCATATTTACTCTCATTTCTTATTTTCTATATTAGAAAACATTTGTGATTCTTATTTGGAAAACATTTCCAAACTCCTTCGTTGGATTTAAACAGTATGTTTAAATAAAACATCGCGATGCCAACTCAAACCATTACACTCATTAACTAAATTCTCTTAACCAACCTTCGCTATCAAACTTTAACTATTCCTAAGTTCACAATGAAGTCAATCAAGTTGGGGTATATCTACCTCTCAGACCTTAACTGAACAACATTATTAACCTTGAAATAAACAAAGTCCACCACTTAAATCTTTAACAAACTATTCTTACGTAACTCTCAGACTCAATTTACGATTTTATTTCTTTTACAGAATCATTTGATTATAACATTAGTGTTATAATTCCATGCTTTCGAGATATAATAACTTTAATATAACTTTTATTTCTTAATTCGAATAAATAAATAAACAACTAATTTATTAATAAATAAATAAATCTTGATTTAGAAACCAAAAAGTAAATAGTACTTTCCCGAATTCGATATAATCGAATTCCGCATATAACTCTCTTTCGAGTAATCTCTACTCGATTAACTCTCTTTCATATAACTTATTTTCGATAACTTCCTTTTGAATAACTCTATTTATTTTACAAATATTCCCTTTTTAATCCTATTTGGTTTACAAATATTTCCTTTTATATAAGGTCCATTGATTTTATATAAATAATTTATTTTCAAAATGCACTTTGAAAATTCCCTTTTATACATTCCAGTATTTCTTGTGGTATTTCAAATAACAAATAACTAGACCAGTGTTATCATAATCAATCACAGATTATATATCACATCATATATCACCATATATGAAAACAACGGTATTGTAAATATTGAGGAATCCTGTTGGATCCCTCCAACCTATTTCCCTGCATCCACGATGTTAAAACAACCAATATAACATTAGTTTCATTTCAACATGAAATATTCTGATAAACAAAATCAATATATATTTAACGATCTATGTATATATATATAATTTCAACCAACTGACTAGCAATTCATCCAAACAGTCAACACACAACAATCAACCATCATTTATCAATTCTGAAAATACGTTATAAAAATATAAACTATGCAGAGTTAGTGAGATTTACTCACATTGGACGATCATCGTTAAATAACGATAATTGTCGGTTGATTCAGACAGATAATTTATTTTGCAATAAATTGTAACGGGCTCTAATTCCCTCCCCGCTAGTTCCATTGCGTAGCCACCGTCCATACGATCCCAAAGGATCTTATTTTGCTGAATTCCGATAATGTACGAATAAGTTATGCCTATTTTAAGTTTGAATAAAATAAAAAGGTCATTACTTGAATAATTAAATATAATATTACCCATAATTAACTCTAATTACATTTCCCTAAGCACGTATTACCTCCTAACAGCCTCCTCATTATCTTCCCTGCCTAGATAACATTCACGCATCCTTCAAAACAAATAAAGCCATAGCCGATTCCTTGTTTCCTCTTATCTCACTTTTCTAGCAATAATAATCCAAACCAAAACCCCCATTAGGCTTCTCTTCTCCATCCCCTTACTCCTATACCCTCCACGCCATACCAGAACGCAGCATGGAAGTTGCGACTTCCTCCTTTAATGGCCATTGCGTTACCTATAACTCCCTGTCGCTCCATTTCTACTCAACCGAAAATCACAAAAAAAATACCATCATCTTCTCCTTCAACTTCTCTACGGGTCCATACCATTTTCATTCAACTCAGTTCTCCTTTCTGAAATGCGATGAATGACGCATTTTCACACACAGCATAAATCGTGCGAACATAATGATCACCAAAACCCCCAAATTTTTGCATTAAAGCTCGAAATTCTATCACCAACCCAAAACAAACCTCCCATTCATGAATCGGTGCTTAAATCATACAATATCTCGAACCCTATCCTAACGCGTTTCTTTTCCAGTGAAAATAAAATTCTTCAATCCCTTGGAAACTGGTACTAGAATGAAGGGCCATCCAATAGCAATCCAAAAATATACATGATTTGATTTAGGAATTTATTGGAATTTATTTTGAATTTTGAAGTGGACGATTTTTCTATGAAGGCCATAACCAGCGGCTACTATGTTTTGACCAAGAAGGAATGGAAATTAGGGTGGGGAAAAGTTAAAGGTTATTTATAGGATAGAAAAATATTATTTTAATCGATTATTAAATTCATTTAAAATCAATCATTATCTTCGTTCATGGTTTAAAAATTCCTATGATCACACATGATATCCAAAAATCACGAAAATGGACATGCACCTATAGTTCGACATTACGGACCCAACGAAACTGGTTTCGTCAAATTCCGACTTCGTTTGCTCACACAGCGTACTTTTAAAGTCAAATTATCGACTGTATTTCACATTAAAATTCCGTACGGCCACATACTCACTTCAAAAATCACGAAAATTGAAATCTAGCAATAATTTAATATTCCGGATCCAACAAAATTAGTTTCGTCGAAAATGGAGTTCATTTGCAAAAATAGCTATTTTTAAAGCTCTAAAGAAACTCATTTAAATATTAATATATTTAAAAATAATTAAATTTAATATTCATACATAAATATTATCGTATATATTCACAATAGAATATCATAAAGCTCCAATTGGATTTATAACTCGATATTCAAATCCCGGTTGAATTGATATTCAATTTATATTGAAAAATCCATAGCGACTTTTTGAAAATTTTATTTGATCATAAATGAAAATCTACCCAACGAAATCTCGATTTTTCTCTTCCGTTAGAAAAATATACTTCTCCAGCTCTAAACGTTTCTTGTTTCACAGAAATCCGACTTAAAACGGATCCTGTATATTCATTTAAATTTCGAATTGCCAAATTACAAACTGCCGCGCCATTTCGAGCTCGATTATAATTAAAATAAAATTTATATGTTCGACCATCGTTCATTAAATATATTCATTATTTTATTTCAATCCTAAACTGAATTAAATATTTTAAATGATCCAGTTCACACAGTATTGTGAAATCAGCTATTTCCGATTATTTTGGAATTATAATATATTATTATATTATAAATATTAATTAAATATTCAATATTATTTAATTAAATAACCATTTAAATTTATAAATCACTATTTATATAATTAAATTAATTAATTATTATACTGTAAAAATACGGGTCATTACATTCTTTCCCCCATAAAATAATTTCGTCCTCGAAATTGCTAAGGTTGAAAACAAATACTATTGACTGGTTAAAAATTATTTGTTCATTACTTAACTTCAGTTTCAACTGAACCAATTTAATTTCAATTAAATATTTATTCATTTCTACTAACGAAAATTTTCAAAAATCCTGAAAATTTTCTAACACCTTAACTTTTCGAATTTTTTTGCCAGCACCTCCTTTGTACTGGTCAATAGCTCAAACTCTAACTCGCCTCTCTAGGCCTTCTTCAACCCAAAAGAAAATCAAACAGCCAAACGGCTTGTCAATTCGGCTCATCAAAATCTCAAACCCATATATAATATAAACTGGTACCGTTTTATTGGACATATCAATATATCCTTTCCATGTGTTACCAATTCTGCATATACCAGTGTCATCCTAATCATTCGGTTATACCCAAGCCAAATTTTGTTCTTAACTCAGATTCCATTTTTAATTTCAACTCTTAACTTACCATTCAAATTCCATTCGGGATTATCTCTAATCCAATCTAATTCGATACTTTTCTATCTCAATTCATTTTCCACTTAACTGGTTTCAATTCAATTTATATTTCTCTTTGCTTTTACAAATTCTAGTTTAATTTGTTCAATTCAAACAATCTTCCCCAAGGATTTTCTAATAGTTTAGCTTTTCTAAAACCAGATATCCCCTTTCAAGATTCAAAACAACTTGCTTTTCACAAAACAATTCAAAAACAAAATCTTTGGTAGTAATCCATCACTTAACAACTCAAAAACGAACACTAAGGATGTCACGATTCATCATTAGGGTTATTTCCCAGCTATCGAAGTGAATTCAATACTATATCACTTTTAAAACCATTTCTAAATACTTCCATTTTGAAATTTATTTCAAAATACTATTCCCAATGCTTGGAAAACATTTCTAAAATCTCCCAGGATTTTAAAATTCTCTTGTACTTAATTTAATTCCATTTACAAACACTTTTCATGTTTTCGGAATTTTAATTCCAAATTCTGATTTTAATCCAGATTTAATTCATCTGAATTCATATATTACACTTATATGAATTCTGATTGGCTATTTATATAACCACTCCAATTATAATCTCATTCGATCATAATAACAACGAACACATCCAGTATATTATAGAAATTCCAATTCTTTCATATCAAAATATATTTGGATAAAATTATTTCATTTACCCTCCTTTCAAAACATACCATGTCGGTTCATCGTATTCGAGTGTTCAGAAACTCCGACCGATATAGTTGATCAAACTGATCAACCAGAACTTATAAACAACTCAACCAATAAATCTCCACAATATAAAACAATTTTTATAAAATCTACAAATACGTTCACTTGTATATATACACTCAAACTCAATTTGGAGTATTACTAACCCCATCTCTACTGAGTCACGCCACATAGCCAAGGTAATTCACTTAACCTTCAGCTCTGATACCACTGTAACGATCCGAGGATTTTGCGACCTTAGTAACCGACATAAACTCAATGTTGACTATCCATGCATCGGAAATACCGGATAGTTAATGAAAGAAAATAGAGGGTGAGAATAGATGAGATAGAAAATTAGAATAGAAGAAGAAGAACATCACAACATCAGAGGAAACACGAATTTCACAACGGAACGAATAAATATGTTTCATAACATAACTTTGAAATAAAACAGTATCTGTATACAATACGATTATTAGAATATAACACTTACTACACAACGGAAATAACAATAGCTATATAATCCTGAAGCCTCCTGCTCCTACTCTTCAAGTATCTGTAAAATCCTGACTACTTGACTGCCCATCCAAAATTGGGCACCCAAGAGTTTAGGGAAAACAAAACAAAATAAACTCTGGGTCAGTCATGTGACTGGTGTGAGTAAACTCCAATTATTTCAGTTTAACTTTTAATTTTTTTTTCCAATGAATGATAATCTTAAGACCGATCCACACATAAAAACGGATGTTTTTTACCTTACGATAACCCAAAACATGCTTTTATAACACCATACTCTTCTGATATTATAACAATGTATAAATCAAGTAAATAACAATCTAGCAGAAATGCTTTCATCTCACGTTCTACATATATAATATACAATCAAAACTGCGGGCTCTTATTGGGTAATTGATTTCCAACTATTACAAGGTATGGAACCACCTTCCGATCAGTGTACTCTAGAAGCGATACACTGGAGTTCGACAAGAACATCTTGCAACTCGGCCACACAGGACTGGCCATTCATTTCGCTTGAATGTTCTGAATATATTGTCACCTTACGGTTGGTATACCAACATAACCGTTCTCGGGAGATACATAATTGAAAGAAGTAACATATATGAATATTCCCTAGATGGTGACAATATACCCTAATTGGGTGCGGCACACTTAGCCATGCTGCCTGCCGGATTTCTGTCATTTCCTAGTTGATGAGGCTTGAGGTCATACGTACTATTATACATATCACATCTATATTAATTTTGAATGCCACATCGTCATACCCGTCAAACCAAAAATTGATTTCCCTAAAAATACCACGGGTATAAGCTAAGAGAAACGAATTCCTCTACCACCAACGTAAATATGTTTGAAATGATCAACTTATGCGATCTACCAGATATACTCTGTCAGACATTCATCCATTCAGGTTGTCCTGGGACTGACAACCCGAAGGCACTATTCTGTAAAGCCATCTTAGGCAATTTCTACCTAGGATTTATTGAATAACCCTTTCATAACTCCATCTTCAATTATCTTCATCATATTTGATTCACAATGCTAATGCCAAACAGAGTGGTTTTCAGATAACATACCTGATCCCGGTCTCTCCGTGTTGACAACAGAAATGGTCAAAATCTTTTATAGTCGGTGATTTAACTATCAAAGGAAAACATGTGTACAAACAACGGTCATATTTCCAGGTTGAATTCTTATCGATCAATCATTAATTAACAGTTATCCCTTTAAATTAATTTATCATCAATTTATTCTAGTTCCCTTTTCCCGTTTCCATATATTCGTAAATTCTTATTTTCTAATTTTAGAAAATATACGTTATTCATCATTGGAAAACATTTCCTTATTTACTCTCATTTCTTATTTTCTGTATTAGAAAACATTTCTAATTCTTATTTGTTAAACATTTCCAAACTCGTTCATTGGATTTAAACAATATGTTCAAATAAAACATCGCGATGCCAACTCAAACCATACACTCATTAACTAAATTCGCTGAACCTTCGCTATCGAACTTTAACTATTCCTAAGTTCACAATGAAGTCAATCAAGTTGGGGTATATCTACTTCTCAGACCTTAAGTGAACAACATTATTAACCTTGAAATAAAGAAAGTACACCACTTAAATCTTTAACAAACTATTCTTACGTAACTCTCAGACTCAGTTTACGATTCCCTTTCTTTTACAGAATCATTTGATTATAACATTAGTGTTATTATTCCATGCTTTCGAGATATAATAACTTTAATATAACTTTAATTTCTAAATTTGAATAAATAAATAAACAACTAATTTATTAATAAATAAATCTTGATTTAGAAACCGGAAAGTAAATCGTACTTTCCCGAATTTGATATAATCAAATTCCACGTATAACTCTCTTTCGAGTGATCTCTATTCGATTAACTCTCTTTTGAATAACTTATATTTGATAACTTCCTTTTGAATAAATCTATTTATTTTACAAATATTCCCTTTTTAATCCTATTTGGTTTACAAATATTTCCTTTTATATAAGGTCCATTGATTTTATATAAATAATTTATTTTCAAAATGCACTTTGAAAATTCCCTTTTAAACATTCCAGTATTTCTTGTGGTATTTCAAATACCAAATAACTAGACCAGTGTTATCATAATCAATCACAGATTATATATCACATCATATATCACCATATATGAAAACAACAATATTGTAAATATTGAGGAATCCTGTTGGATCCCTCCAACCTGTTTCCCTGCATCCACATATGTTAAAACAACATATATAACATCAGTTTCATTTCAACATGAAATATTCTGATAAACAGAATCAATATATATATTTAACGACCTATATATATATATATATATATATATATATATATATAATTTCAACCAACTGACTAGCAGTTCATCCAAACGGCCAACACACAACAATCAACCATCATTTATCAATTCTGAAAATACATTATAAAAATATAAACTGTGCAAAGTTAGTGAGATTCGGTCACATTTGACGATCATCGTTAAATAACGATTACTGTCGGTTGATTCAGACAAATAATTTATTTTGCAATAAATTGTAATGAGCTCCAATTCCCTTCCCGTCAGTTCCACTGCGTTGCCGCCATCCATACGATCCCAACGAATCTTGTTTTGTTGAATTCAGATAATGTACAAATAAGTTATTCCTATTTTAAGTTTGAATAAAATAAAAAGGTCATTACTTGAATAATTAAATATAATATTACCCTTAATTAACTCTAATTACATTTCCCTAAGCATGTATTACCTCCTAACAACCTCCTTATTATCTTCCCTGCCCAGATAACATTCACGCATCCTTCAAAACAAATAAAGCCATAGCCGATTCTTTGTTTCCTCCTATCTCAGTTTTCTAGCAATAATAATCCAAACCAAAACCCCCTTTGGACATCTCTTCTCCATCCCCTTACTTCTATACCCTCCACGCCATACCAGGACGCAACATGGAAGTTGCGACTTCCTCCTTTAATGGCCATTGCGGTACCTATAACTCCCCGTCGCTCCATTTCTACTCAACCAAAAACCACAAAAATACCATCGTCTTCTCCTTCAATTTCTTTACGGGTCCATACCATTTTCATTCAACTCGGATCTCCTTTCTGAAATGCGATGAACATCGCATTTTCATGCACAGCATAAATCGTGAGAACATAATGATCACCAAAACACCCCAAATTGTTGCATTCAAGCTCGAAATTCCATCACCGACCCAAAAAAAACCTCCCATTCATGAATTGGTGCTTAAATCATACAATATCTCGAACCCTAGCCTAACGCACCCTTGGAAACTGGTACTAGAATGAAGGGCCTTCCAATAGCAATCCAAAAATATACATGATTTGATTTATAGGAATTTATTGGAATTTATTTTGAATTTTGAACTGGACGATTTTTCTATGAAGGCCATAACTAGCGGCTACTACATTTTGACCAAGGAGGAATGGAAATTAGGGTGGGGAAAAGTTAAAGGTTATTTATAGGATAGAAAAATATTATTTTAATCGATTATTATATTCATTTAAAACCAATCGTTATCTTCGTTCATGGTTTAAAAATTCCTATGATCACACATGATATCCAAAAATCACGAAAATGGACATGCAACTACAGTTCAACATTACGGGCCCAACGAAACTGGTTTCGTCGAATTCCAACTCCATTTGCTCACACAGCGTATTTTTAAAGTCAAATTATCGACTGTATTTCACATTAAAATTCTGGCCACATACTGACTTCAAAAATCACGAAAATTGAAATCTAGCAATAATTTAATATTCTGGATCCAACAAAATTAGTTTCGTCGAAAACAGAGGTCGTTTGCAAAAATGGCTATTTTTGAAGCTCTAAAGAAACTCATTTAAATATTAATATATAAAAATAAATAAATTTAATATTCATACATAATTATTATCGTATATATTCACAATAGAGTATCATACAGCTCCAATTGGATTTATAACTCGATATTCAAATCCCGGTTGAATTGATATTCAATTTATATTGAAAAATCCATTTAAAATATAAATAAATAGTTATAAATTATAAAGGAATTCCATAACGACTTTTCGAAAATTAGATTTGATCATAAATCAAAATCTACCCAACGAAATCCCGATTTTTCTCTTCCGTTAGAAAAATATATTTCACCAGCTCCGAAAATTTCTTGTTTCACAGAAATCCAACTTAAAACGGATCATGTATATTCATTTAAAGTTCGAATCGCCAAATTACGAACTACCGCGCCATTTCAAGCTCGATTATAATTATAATATAATTTACACGTTCAACCATCGTTCATTAAATATATTCATTATTTTATTTCTATTCTAAACTGGATTAAATATTTTAAATGATCCAGTTAACACAGTATTATGAATTCAGCTATTTTCGATTATTTCGGAATTATAATATATTCTTATATTATAAATATTAATTAAATATTCAATATTATTTAATTAAATAACCATTTAAATTTATAAATCACTATTTATATAATTAAATAAATAAATTATTATACTGTAAAAATACGGGTCCTTACAAAATCTCTTCCTTTTTCCTTTTTCAGCATTCTGGGGAACAAACCGTTCCTAATATCCCATAGGGCGTTACAATACCTGGATGGTTCCGTACGTACCTAGAGGCCAAGGCGCCTGCCGAAGGCCAAGGAAACGTTCCTCCCCCAACTGCACCAGTGATTCCTCCTCCTCCTCCAAGAGCAGATGACTTCTCCAAGATCTGCAAAGACTTTCGTGCTATGGGAGGGAGGCCATTCCATGGGAACGAGACATTTGTGGAAGCGCAGAATTGGCTCAAGGAGACCGAGGACTTGTTTGTAATCTTTGAAGTAGAGGATAGAAGGAAGGTTCAGTTAGCCGCCTGGCTACTGAAAGACGAAGCCTTATTTCGGTAGGAAGTCACCCAAGCTGGACGTCCGGTGGAAACTTGGGAGGATTTTAGACAGAGGTTCGAAATGAAATTTCTCTCCCAAGCTGAGAGAAGCATGTAGATAGAGATATTCTTAGCACTCAAACAAGGAAACTTGACGATGAAAGAGTATGTGAATAAATTCAACCAGCTAGCAAGGTTCGGGTTAGAGTTGGTGGATACGCCGCACAAAAGGGCTTTGCAGTTTTCTAAAGGGCCGGATGAGCCTCTGCATTGGTTATCCATGTCCCATATTCTAATGGGGGCCACTTTTGAAAAGCTTGTCGATATGGCCCTAATGCATGAGGAAGACAAGGGAGAAAGGAAGGAAGTAAAGACTGAGGAGACATCGCAAAATAGGAAGGTGTGGCCCAAGAAGAAGTAGCAGCAGCAAGAGTAGAAGAAAGGAGGGAAGAATGATAAAGGCAAGGATAAGAGAAAATGTCACAATTCTGGGAAGGAAGGTCACCTGATTAAAGACTTTAAGCAAAGAAAGAACTCTTGCTACCACTGTGGAGAGGTCGGACACTTTGCTAGAGAGTGCCCAAAGAAACATGGATCATAGGGACAAGGTCAAAGGATAGGGACTTCTGGAGGCAGGTGCATGCTCTCGCGATCAATGCTCCCGATAGAGGTTGAAAAATTTCTGTGGAAGGTTTAAATTCTCTTTCAAAACAATCCTATTAGAACACTTTTTGACTCTGGCGCTTCACATTCATTTATATCAAGTTCTATAGTTGAATCTCTGCACTTAATTACTAGCATGGTAGTGGATCCCGTAGTTGTTTCAAACCCCATTGGTGGTTCGGCTCATTTAACTATGATTTGTCGGGGTTTGAAAATATCTGTTTTAGGCGTCGAGTTTGAATGCGACGCGTATATGCTCTAGTTTATGGGCTATGGGTTGATTCTAGGATTGGATTGGCTTACCACGTATGGTACCATTCTAGATTATGAGAAGAGGGTTGTTAGGCTTCTGACTTTCCATGGGAGGACCCTCGAGATTTCTTCTGACCCTCAAGGGTCTGTTATGCTTAGCTTCCTAGAGTCTCTTGATGCATCTATAGATGACTCGCAATTTGTTCCATTAGTCTGAGATTATTCCGATGTTTTTAATAAGTTTCGTGGTTTACCTCCGAGGCGCGAGATCGACTTTCATATATTTTTGGTGGATAATGCAAAGCCATTTGCATTACCAGAGCGCCACATGGCTCTGAGGGAAAGGAGGGAGATGAGTAAGAAAGTAGGGGAGCTGCTTGAGAAAGGGTTTATTAGATGAAGCATATCTAAATGCGGTGGTCCAGTAGTATTCGCGACTAAGGCAGATGCTTCACTTCGTTTTTGCGTTGACGATAGGGAGTCGAATACACTCACCATGAAGAATAGGCACCCGCTCCCGAGGATTGATGATTTATTTGATTAGCTTGTTGGTGCCTTGGTATTTTCTCAGTTAGACTTGGCCATGGGGTTTCATCAGTTGAGGGTAGCTGAGGACAGCATAGATAAGATTGCTTTTTGAACTCCGGACGGTTTCTTTCAATGGCTGGTGATGCCTTCTGGGTTGACGAATGCACCCGCCTATTTTGTCGATCTGATAAGTAGGGTATTTTGGTAGTTCCTAAATAAATTTGTTGTAGTCTTGTTAATGATATTTTGATCTTCTCCAAAAGCGAAGAAGAGCATGCCCAACATTTGAAAGAAATTTTGAAAGCTCTCCGTGACTATCAGCTTAAGGAAAAGTTTTCCAAATGCTATTTTTGGAGAAAAGAGGTGAGATTCTTAGGGCATGTGGTCTCCAAAGAAGAGATAGCTATACATCCCGCCAAGGTGGTTGCGGTGCAAGATTGGGAGATTCCTTAAAATGCAACCGAGGTGAGAAGCTTTCTTGGATTAGCAAGTTACTATAAGAAGTTCATTAAGGACTTCACAAAGATATCAGCCCCACTCACCAGGCTGATGAAGAAGAACTTGGCATTTTCATGGGATATAAACTGTGACGTTGCTTTCCAACGAATAAAGAGGGCTCTGACAACAGGCCCAGTCTTGACCTTGCCTGATGGAAATAAGGTGTTTACATTTTACACTGACGGGTGTGGTACAGGGCTTGGTGCGGTTCTAAATCAAGAAGGGAAAGTAGTGTGTTATGGGGTAGACAGTTGAGAGTTCATGAAAAGAACTACCCCAACCATGATCTAGAGCTTGCTACCATAGTATTCGCACTAAAAACGTGGCGTCATTATTTACTTGGAGATAAGTTCGAGTTATACACCGATCATAAATCTCTCAAGTATCTATTCTCGTAGAAAGACCTCAATTTACGGCAACAGCGGTGGATGGAGTTTCTAGCTTTTTATGATTTTGAGATTGCTTATACCCTTGGCAAGAGTAATGTGGTGGCAGATGCACTAAGTAGGCAGAGGATGGCCCTGAGTCCTATGTTTGTGGAAAGAAAGAGCTTAGAGTTCATATCAGCTTTTGATTTTAGACCCTCCATCGAAATTTTGCCTGATTTGTTTGCATCCTTGGATATACGACCAACTCTTATGGACCAGATAGGAGCTTCGCAATAAGGTGACCCACAGATTTTAGACATCATGGAAAAGCTCAGAAAAGAGGATACTTCTAGTCACCTCAGTAGATATGGTATAGATGAAAAGGGGTGGTTGCGACGAAATGGAAGGCTTTGTGTTCCTCAAACTGCAAGTTTGATAAAGGCAGTCCTAGAAGAAGCCCACCATTCTAAGATGACCATTCATCCAGGCGGCGATAAGATGTACAAAGACATGAAAAGGGTTTTCTTTTGGGCTGGGATAAAGAAAGATGTGGTCGAATTTGTTTCTCAATGTTTAGTTTGCCAGCAAGTTAAAGCTGAGAAAAAGAAGCCCGGTGGATTACTTCATCCTTTGGAGGTTCCTTAGTGGAAATGGGAGAGCGTCTCTATGGATTTCATAGATAGTTTGCCTAGATCGAAGAAAGGCAACACCAGTATCTGGGTTATGGTAGATAGACTCACTAAGAGCGCTCACTTTGTTCCAATTAAGAGTAAGAGGACAGCATCATGGTTGGCAGCAATTTTTGTTCGTGAGATAGTTCGTCTTCATGGAGTGCCTTCCAGCATCATAAGCGATTGTGACTCCATGTTTACCAGCGAATTTTGGAGGAGCTTGCAAGAAGCATTTGGTACACAGTTGTGTTTGAGCACCACTTATCATCCTCAGACCGATGGACAGACGGAGAGGGTGAACAGGGTTCTTGAATATCTTTTGAGGCTGTGTATCCTAGACTTCGAAGGGACTTGGGAAGAGCATCTTCCATTAGTAGAGCTTGCCTACAACAACAGCTACTAGACCAGCATCGGCATGGCACCCTTCGAAGCATTGTATGGACGACCCTGTAGATTACCAACTTGTTGGTGGAAATCTACAGAAAGATTATTACTTAGACAAGATATGGTTAGAGAAAAGTCCAAAAAGATTGACCTTATTCGACGGCGGATGAAGACAGCTCAAGATATGCAGAAGTCCTATGCAGACAAGAGAAGGACTAACATCGAATTTGAAGTGGGAGACTTAGTTTTTATCAAAGTATCACCTCTGAGGAATGTGGTTCGCTTCGGATCAGTAGGGAAGTTGGCACCTAGGTTTGTGGGACCATTTCCCATAATCGAGAGGATTGGCCAAATGGCCTATAGAGTAAAGCTCCTAGAAAATCTATTTGGTGTTCATGATGTTTTCCATGTTTCCCATCCGCGAAAGTGCCTCCATGACACCGCAGTAATTGTTGAGCCAAGTGTGTTGGAAGAAGTCGAAGTGGAACGGGAGGCGACAGTTAAGCGAGTTCCTACCCGTATTCTAGGATAAGAAGTTAAGAAGCTACGCAATAAAGAGATCAAGTTACTAAAGGTTCAATGGGGAGATAACCCAAAGGATGCGACTTGGGAGACCTTAGACAAGGTTTGTGCTTCGTACCCTTTCCTTTTTGAGGGTATGTTCTTAACTCCTTTTTCAAAGTTTTATCAGTACTTGTTTCTATCACTTGAGTATATCTTATCCATAGTATTTTTCGACCTTTAGATAGGAATCCTATGGATGTAAACATGTGTTTGAGACATGTTATGTTTGATGGATGCAAGTGGATGCAAGTGTTTGCTAATGGTTTCCTGTGGACGCATATACACACACATTAGGCACTAGATCGGCTCAATCGCTCTCTTACTGTATATGGATGTATGTGCATTTTCTTTTCCTTTATGGATGGAAATGGATGAGTTAGCATATGGATGTTGCACTTGGACAAATGAGTGTGCACACATATAGCGCTTACAAGTGATAATAGGATTATTTACATACATATTGGGTTTATGGCACTAACATACATTGCATTAAGGAGGTCAATTGAATCAGTAGACCGCCTGATCTTCGCATTAGTATTGGGACATATACACGCACCTTTGGATATATTCATGTAAGCATTAGAAATCCTTAAGGACAATGGATGCCAGTGATTTATGTATCAGTAGATGGATGATGGATGGCAGGATATGCATTCTTCTCAACTTGGAGATTTCGGGGACGAAATCCTCTAAGTAGGGGGGAATGTAACACCCCATAATTTTGTAAACATTAAAGAGGATAAATTAAATAATAATTAATTTAATATTCATATTTAAGGGAAATGGACTACGCCATTGCGTCCGTCTCGAAATTCTGGTCAAGATAGACATTTGGTTTGCGTAAAACATACACCGTACGAAGAAGTTATGAGGGTTTTAAGTTTGTATACGCGCAAAAATAACATATATACACATATGGGTCACGTATGAGTCAGATCATATCCAGAACAGTTTGAAAATCAAAAATTCGTCAAGGCGGCAAATTTCCCGCTCTAGGGGGTCGAACCCCCCAAAAGGGGTGTCGACCTATGGGTCGACCCCCCTTAAGGGGTGTCGACCTATGGGTCGACCCACCCACAGGGGTGTCGACACCCCTAGGGCTGATGTGGCACTCGGTTTAGGGGGCGTGGCAGCTATATATATTTGTGTCCAATTCTCCTATTTACTTCATTGGAAATCATGGTAGCCAAATGTTGCGGGTGTGCAAACAGAGACGGATCTGTTTTCTTCAAACAACTGCCAGTTTTGCAAATCAAATCTAGAGATTCAAGATCCGTTCTTATTATATTTTCTAATCCTAACGTTGTGAGTTTCTAGTTACTTTTAGATTTGAATATTTAAAATTAAATTAGAAAAGACTGTGATTTGGATATGTTGTAAACTATGAATCTATGCTACTGATTAATCTTATACCATGTCAGATAGATCTACTTCTCTGGATCTAATGCAATTGTGGTTATTCTATTATGTCGCTTTTGTGGATCTTGAATTGTAACTATATCATGGTTAATGTAAATCTGTTAATTTGGACAGTTACAACATTGGTTAGATCTAGTTCTTTATGTAAATCATCTTTCACCTGTCATATTGTGGTCAATTTAGATACGTTGTAAATTGGACATGTGAATCCATACTTAGATCTAAACATGCTACTATGTCAACCTAATTATGTTAGATCTGTTTATATGACCATATTATAATTATGTTCGATCTAAATGGTTGGACACATAAAATGGTTAATTCAGATCTCATTGTGCTCACTATGACATCATAGTTATGTAGAACTAGTAATTGCCACAAGTTCATCAGTTTTATGCTTATATGTCCAGCTTATCACCATGCTAGTTTATGTTTATGCCAAGTTTTGTTAAAATGACCACTTTGGTTATATTCCCATTATTTTTCCTATTATTGTTTATGACTAGGCTATTGTCTAGCCTATGCATGCTGTCAATTTTATGAGTGCGCTAGTTAGGAAATGGGGGAAAAAGGATTAATATTTGCATAATTTGAATATGAACATTTTTGGATATATAATTCGAATAATTGGGTAGAGTGGGCATTAACACCTATAAAGGGAAAGGTTTAATTGATTGATTAATTAATTAATTAATTAATTAATAATGGAATGTCTAGTAATTACAATTTGGAATTGTAATGGCACTTATGACACGAGGTTAGGTTGCATTAGTGGTGGAAGTCCGCCCGGACCCGACCGGCATATCCAGCAGCCACTAGTATTGAACCTAATGTAGGAGGTCTAAGTGCACATATATGAACCGGGCTAAGACACGAGGTTAGGCCCAACTGTGGAATAAGACTGCCCGTACCCGATCGGCATATCCAACATCCACACGTTGTAGGCCTAATGTGAGAGGTCTAGCCTATTATGAACCATAAATGGACATGGTAATAAATTGGACTACTTAACCAAATCTAATCCATAGGGATTGTATGATTGTGAACTAAAGTTAGGGTTAAGTAAATTGATTGGATAGTGGATGGGTTAAGAAAATCTGGTGGGGGTGGGTAGTATTTACATATAGGCCCACAAACTTAACCCAATAAGGCTATGTAATTAAAGACACCTAGTGGTATACATAACCGGAGGAAATAATAAAGTTATGTAATTAAAGTCACCTTTTAAGTAAGCATAACTGGTATAGGACTATGTAATTAAAGACACCTAGTGGTATACATAGTCAGTGAAAAACCTAGTGGGGGATACAAGACAAAGGGGAGAGCTTGTATCATATTGTGTGGGAACCATTTCAATCAGTAACCCGGAGTAGGTATCAAACAAAGTACTACGTACTAGGCGGAGAGGGGCACGCTTACTGATTGATTGTAAGTGATCCAAAAGTGGAGGATGGTGTGGGTGGTGCAAACCGACTGGGCCATGTGCGTGAATGAGCCGAGCAGAGGGCGATAAGACGACAGTGACACCAGTAGATATGGGGTTGTGCATATCGGTGAGAGGTTGCCACTTTAGGACGTGATACATCCTACTGTGGGGTCAGCACATAGTATATACGGAGTAAGGAGCCGATCAATTAGGGTAGTGGTTAGGGTACATTTGGACATATGCCCTTATTCAACCACCTTATAGTCGAAGGGATCATCTTTTTTTGGTTGTACTAGTAGTAGTGCAGAGTAATCATTAGAGAAGCGTATACACCTTATCCTCTCTACCTTGTCACACCATCCATTTATGTAGTGATCTCTCTTTTCCACTTTATATGACTGTCATGTTACTTTTATTTATTTACTTGCTAAAAATCACTAGACTCGCCAGACTTTATGTCTGACCCTCTTGTTTCCTCTTCTTTCTTCCGTTCCCCCCTAGGTTCTCAGGGAGGAAACACTCAGGCTTAGTCATGACTCAGATATCATCTTGCTGGAGCTGTTTCCGAAGTTTGGCTCAAGTTTATATCTCTACTATGGCTTTGTCTCTTTTATTTATTATGTTTTCTTTCAAGTATTTATGTACTCTGATGTTGAAAGACAGAAGTTATGTTGTTGTAATGGTTTTTGAGACTCATGGTATTTTGAACCACGCTGTATGATTTGTGTTTGAAATAAAAATTAAAATTTCCGCTGCTATCTTATTTATGTCTGTCTTGTAAAATTCTGTGTCTGTTTACCTATAACGCTTCACGAAACTTAATGCATTCCCTTTGTGAGTGACATTAACGGACGTGGGTTGTCACAAGCCTGGTGGTTTGCTTCATCCTTTGGAGGTTCCACAATGGAAGTTGGAGAGCGTCTTTATGGATTTCATTGATGGTTTGCCTAGATCGAGGAGAGGCAACACCAATGTCTGGGTCATAGTAAATAGGCTTACTAAGAGTGCTCATTTCGTTCCTGTTAAGAGCAAGAGAACATCAACATGGTTGGCATCAGTTTATCTTCATGAGATAGTCCGCCTACATGGAGTACCTTCTATCATAGTGAGTGACCGTGACCCTATCTTCAATAGTGAGTTCTGGAATAGCCTGCAAGAGGCACTAGGTACACAGTTATGTTTGAGCATTGTGTACCACCCTCAGACGGATGGACAGACTGAGAGGGTAAATAGATTTCTTGAGAATCATTTGAGGCTGTGTATCCTAGACTTCAGAGGGACTTAGGAGGAGCATCTCCTATTGGTGGAGTTTGCCTACAACAACAAATATCAGATTAGTATAGGCATGGCAACCTTCGAGGCACTATATGGACGACCTTCCAGATCACCAACTTGTTGGTGGGATTCTACAGATAGGCTTCTACTTGGACCTGAGATGATTAGAGAGACTTCAGAAAAGATTGATCTTATCCGCAGATGTATGAAGATAGCTCGGGACAAGAAGAAGTCCTACGTAGATAAGAGAAGGACTAACATTGAGTTTAAGCCAGGAGACATGGTTTTCATCAAAGTATCACCTCTGAGGAATGTGGTTCGCTTTGAATCTGTAGGGAAATTGGCGCCAAGATTTGTAGGGCCATTTCCCATAGTAGAGAGGATAGGTCAGATAGCCTATAGGGTGAGATTACGAGAGAGATTGGCTAGTGTTCATAATGTTTTCCACATTCCCCATTTGCGGAAATGTCTTCATGATACATCATAGGTAGTTGAGTCGAGCATGCTTAAGGAAGTGGAGATAAAAAAAGAGGCAACAGTTAAATGAGTTCCTAACCGAGTACTTGGATCAGAGGTTAAGAAAATGTGCAACAAAGAGGTTAAGTTAATAAAAGTGCAATGGGGAGAAGACTATGAGGATGCAACTTGGGAGACTGAAGACAATATTCGCGCTTCGTACGTACCCTTTTCTTTTCAAGGGTATGTTCTTAACTTCTTTTTCCAAGCATTTATTCGTACTTGCTTCTATCATTCGAGTATATCCTATCAATGGAATCTTCGACCTTTAGGTAGAAAAGCAATGGATGTAAACATGTGTTTGAGACGTGTTATGCTTAATGGATGCAAGTGTTTGCTAGTGGTTGCTCGTGGATGCATATATACACACTAGGCACTAGATAGGCTCAAACACTCTTATATTGCATATGGATGTGTATGCATTTTTTTATGGGTGGAAATGGATGTTTCATTTTAACGAATGGTTGTGCATACATATAGAAATAACATGATATACCAGGACTGTTCGCATACATCTTGGGTTCATGGCACTAACATATTGCATTAAGGAGGTTGACTGAATCAGTAGACCGCCTGATTTTCGCATTAGCATAGGAACATATACACACACCTTAACATATGTCATACAAGCATTAGGAATTCCTAACGACTATGGATGCCTGTGAATGATGGATGAGTAGATGGTTATATGTGGATGTTAGGATAATAACATTCTCCTTAACTTGGAGATTTCGGGGACGAAATCCTTTAAGTAGGGGACAATGAAACACCCCGTAATTTTAAAAGAACATTAATATATTAAAGAGATACTTAATTAAATATTGGGAATTAAGTAAAACTGATTGCACATTTGTGTTCATCTCGGAACTCTGGTCCAGATAGACCCCGAGTTTGGATAAAACAGACATCGTATAAGGAAGGTATAAAGGTGAGAATTTTGTATACATATAAGAAAGATATATGTAAATATAATTCAAAACAGTTCAAAATAAACGAGCGGAAAAAGAAGACGGCAAGGGGCGGGCACCAGACCCGTTGTGGGCCGACCCACGCCTAGTCTGGGTCGACCCAAGGTCAGGTGGGTCAACCCATGGGTCGACCCAGGTGGGGGTAGGTCGACCCACACGCGATCTGGCGACGTTCATTTTTCTGTTTCTGGACTATTTTATTAACCAATTTCATAATTTTTTGAATGAATTGGATTTAAAAACAGGGATCTGACGATTAAGGATTGTCTTGTAAACTCTATATAAAGGCATACACTCCTATCAAATCAATTACACTTCTTCATTCTTCTTCCTCAAACCTCTATTCTAAAAATTTAAGATGAAGATGGGGAGATGCTGCCGAAACGTGGATTGAATCAAGACAATTCTTATCTGACTTATAGAAGAATCCGAAGCAACATCAGCATATTTTCCTCTATTCTTTAAATCCAATCTCTGTGAGTTCATGTTAATTTTAGATATAAAATTTAATAATAACCTTGACATGTTAATAAACCTGGATCTGAGCTTATGCCTATTAAAAACTGATTCATATTTGAACAATTCTGCTATAATTACATGTATTCTTCTATACACCTGTTGTGCTATTCAGTTGTTATTATATGCCTATTCTTGTTATTATATGCCTATTTTTGTTCTTCTCCCTCTCTTATTCCCTTTTTATTTTATAAGTCTAGGCTACCTTTAAGCCTAGACCAATCTCGCTAAAACATACATACGAGCGAAACTAGGATAATTTGGGAATGACTGGGAATGGAAATAAACGAGGGAAAGTTAGGGCATATCTTGTACTGTGGAATATGACTAGAAATTTGGGGTTGTATGAACATGTAAATCTGTTGGCTTAATTTAAGGATTAAGTGGAACATGTCAATGAAACTGTATATAACCTGTGGAATATATTAAATCTGTATGGGTTAAGTAAATCTGTTAAAACTATGGGATTAAGTAAACCTGTTTAATCTGTTCAGGTTATATGAACCAGTTAATCTGTAAGACTTAACATGTTACATCTGTTGGGGTTATATGAACTTGTTAACCTATAAATCTGTGGGGGTTATACGAACCCGTTAATCTGTAAATTGTTAAATCTATGGGGGTTATGCTGTAAGATTTAACCAATTAATATCCTTGTTAATTGAGGATACAAGTTTTAGGGGTTTAGCTTGTGTCATCTGCTATGTGGGGCCTATACCAGTCAGTAACCCATTCTGGTATTAAACGGGGACCTCGCATTAGGCAGGGGTCAGGGAACACATAATGAACTGATAGTAAGAGGTCAATCTGAAACGGGGGTGCATACGGGCGCGTTCCAACGGAGTCATGAGCGTGCATGGGTCCGGTCTGTGGGTGAAATAAGCCGTTGTAGCACCCGTAAATAGGTCTATGTCCTTCTGCAGGTTGCCACTTTAGGGAGTAATACACCCTACTATGGGGCCAACACAGGGTATTTACATGTTAGGGAGCAGATCACTTGGGGGTAGTAATTAGGGTACATCTAGAATTGCATGTTTTTGTTAGGGTACCCGTTATTTCTATTTGGGGTAACACCCTTTATTTCTATTAAGGTACATGCTATTTCTATTTGGGGTAAAACCCATTATGAAACCAGAGTACACCTAAGACTACCATTATGTTTCTGTTCGGATCATTCTGTTTCTATTATATTAGAGAATGCCTAATTTTATCATAAATCCTGTTATACTAGTATTGGTGCAGATAAAAGCAGTTGAGAAGCATAGTTTACTCTGTTTATTCTGCTTATCCTGTTCATCTTGTTTATACCTGTTGTATGTTAATGTTATCTCTCATCCAGTTTATTTACCTGTCTTGATACTTTTACTTCTTTATATGCTAAAATTCACTGGACTCGCCAGACTTTATGTCTAACCCTTTTTGTTTCCCTTTCTCCCTTACCTTCCCCCCAGGTTCTCAAGGTGGGAACGCTCAGGCATGATTAGGACTTTCTCTCTCTTCTGTTTCTACTTGGATCTGGATCTACTTTGATGTATCGCTTCGACTACTTGTATACTTTGTTATGGCTATTATTGGGGACTATGATTTTACATTTTTGTATTCTGATGGTTTTTAGCACAAGACATATGTTTTGGTTTGATGTATTTGGTTTTTGTATTCTAGCCTGATGTTGTAACTGGTTTTGAGACTACGATGTTTTTCTGCTGAATAATGAAGTTTTAAATTTCCGCTGCTATTTTTATATCTACCTTGTGAAATTCTGTTTCTATTTACCTATAATGCTTCACGGGACTTAATGCATTCTGATAAAGAGTGACATCAACGGACGTTGGGTGTCATTGATTTCTTCCTAGTTCGATTCAATTTTCAAGTGATGGTTCAGACTTGTGAAGACCCTCAACTTCCCCGGTAAGGAAAGAGTGGATACTTCGAGAACAACACACAGAAGAACATTTCCTTGTATAATACAATAATTCATCAGAATACAAGAATATTACAGAGTATGAATAAATATTACACGGAAATATCAGAGATTTAAATTACATTTAAATACATCGCAGCAGAAAATAATACAATACACAACTGAAAGAGATATACGGATACAAAGCTTTCCGGATATCGTTCCAGTTGTAAACCAGGATCCTGTGAATACAAATCTGCAAAACCAAAACTACTAGCTGCCCGTGTAAAAATAAGGGCACCCAGAGTTTAGGTTAAAACAATAAACTCCAGGTCAGTCATGGGACTGGTGTGAGAACTAAAACTGTTATTAATCTTTATTTTAAAGTTAGGTAAATCAAGGGACCATGTCGTATAACACGGAACGGGTTTTTACCCCAAGAATACTAGTGATAAACAAACAGCGCAATGCTAAATAAAGAAAAATGAAGCTATTATAAGACCCAGGTCCCATCACACAATGCAACACAAACCGGGGGATAGGGTTTTACCTTATAATAGCCAAAGGATGCTTGATACATTTAAAAACAGATTATTAATATTACTATAAGTGTATAGTGTCAAAACAATTTTAATCATAAATATCAATCATAGACGGCATGGGTACCATATATCATGTCTCCATACTAGGCTCTACAATCAAAACCGCAAAGTCACGTATTTGGAAATTGGATTTCCATCTATGAACCGAGGCCAGGGATAGTCCTCTACCGATTCGAGACAATCTAGCCTACTATGTCTCAGGCAAGTACTCAGTCAAGCCTTGGATCGTCAGGGCCGGTCCACCGATTTGGATTAAAATGCCTGAACACTGCGTTTCCCCACCCTTTGGGGCGTAAGTCTGGTCCGTCTACCGACCAGAATGCATCGGCCAAAACCGATATAACCGAGGCGCCTTGCAACAGCAACAACCACATAAGTCAAACTCTTCAGGGCGTGTAAAACCACTGATGCCACTTCTAGCTAGAAAGAAATGCATGTCCTCCCTGAAGTCCTCTCCCGTTTCTGGTTTACAACCGGGGCGTGAGGCTCGCGAATTAACGCTACACAAAGCTGTGCCACACAGGCTGTGCATTGATCATCAACCACAAGACTCTGCTTTTCAACAGAAGCCATAATCATTTGCATCTTAGCATGCCACACAGGCAAACCACCCTATGCAACCGATATCCATCAATCACACAGAATGATATCCAATGTCAGACACACAGTCCATCTACAAGTCCGTTCTGGGTCTGAACGAAACCGGAGGCACGTAGTACCCCGCATATCCATCGAACTCCAAGTACGTCTAGACGATCACCAACTGATTCCCTCCTCTTGGGTGTACAGCCCAATCAAGATCATCGGTAATCACCCAAACGATGTGAAGACCTCCGGTCTTCGACCACCGTCTTCATCCTTGACACCACATCGAATCAGTTATTCAGAATGGGATAAACCCGGTCTTTCTGAATAACTCGCGTATGTAATAAATAAGTGTTACACAAGCACAACATACGCCTCATTCCAATTCAGAATATTCTTTTATTCAAATATTCTTACACTTTGGGAAAGGTTCCCATAAATTTTATCAAAGATATATTCTTTTGATTTATCCTTTAATCTTCTTTTGAATATCAATTCTAACTAGTCGGGATTAACGAACCTTACCGAAGTAATCATTTGTTTTAATTTCCCAATCCCAACCTATTCATCCCATGAAGTAAAACTAGTCATACTTCATATCTAACACCACGGTGTTATCGATAAATTCAATTACCATTTCACGTTTAAATCTAATTAAAGATTTAACTACCGCCTGGAGTAAAACTAGTGATACTCCATTGTCGATCTTTTCAATCTAATTAAAGATTCATTAAAACTCCACTTTGTTTTAATCTTTGACTGGGTTAAAGAATCAGTGCCATTTAAAACATGGTTCACGATAAACCCAAAATCACATTCCATTCTATCGGGTTAAAGAACAAGTGTTATTTTAAACACCGTTCACGATAAACCCAAAAATCAATTCAAATTCAATTCCAATTAAATACCATTTGATTGGTACACTTCATTAAATCTAAATAAAAAGATTTAATATTTTTTTCAACTGGGTTTAAGAACAGTGTTAATGAAGACATCATTCACGACAAACCCAAATCACATTTGATATTAAATACAAGGCTCTAAATAGAAAATTTATCGGCTTATATTCAATATCAAATTCTACGACCAACAAATATCGTATTGAAAATAACGATATAAATATATCTTTCAAATTCCCATAACAATATCTGTATCATCACGAAATCCAACATCAAAATATTCCAAAGACAATTTCGATTCAAATCCATTCCAATTCAATTATTGGAAATTCTGGTTACCTTTGAAACCATTTCAAATCCACTTTATTTATTTTAAAAATAAATAGAATTATAATTCTAGTTCAAAACTAGTTCATTTCGATAAAAATCTATTTTTATCCTCTCAAATATGGAGTTTTTCATCCTGATTCTTCACAAATCAGTTCTTATGATTTTACACTAATTATTAATATTTTTAATAATTTTATGAAGGCCCGTACAGTCGATTTCCATCAACGGCCATCGAACTACACTTACAGCGACCTTTTCCAAATTTTATTTGGACATAATTCCAAATCCAACCATTAGATTTCAAATTTCCATTATTCATTAGAAAGCTCTTTTTGATACGAACCCAACGGTTCCGGTTTTAGGAGAATCCGACGGTCGGATCTCCCGCAACGTCAATTCGAAGTCAATGGTCGAAATTCGCGAACTGCCGCAGCGCAGCGCGTTCTATTCAGGCCATTATATATATATATAATATATATATTATATATTTTTTGTCAATTTCCTTTCAAAACGTATTTTATAAATCGTTTAAAATTCGTTTTCGAAACGATTTCAACTTCATTTCAAATTCAAATCAAAATTGAAATTTTCCTTATAAATTCGTTTTAAATTCATTTCAAATTGATTTCAATTCAAATTGATTTTTAATTCAATTTCAGTTCATTTTCAATTCAATTCAATTTCAATTCGAATTCATTTCTATTCAGTTTCAATTCGAATTCAATTCTATTCAATTTCAATTCAATTCGAATTTCAATTCATTTCAATTTAATTCGAATTTCATTTCAAAATATTCGATTTTGAAATCACTTTTCAATATTCCTTATAAAAACGAATATAATCGATATGCATATCGTTCGCGTCAAAATAGCGCACATCTAATCAACACGGCTTTATATATTTCTATTTCAAATATTCTATTCAAAACTGGAATGAGGCCCAATCAATTTCCATTGATTTTATTTCTATGGATTTCCATACAACGCATTTATATATCAACAATGAAAAATAATCAACTATCATCCAAAGTGCATTCTACACTGTATAAGCATCAAATATAAATATTTAACGCTTATAACAGCCTGTCAATCAATTGATCGACATACAACTAATTATTGGGATTAGTGTACGTCATATATCATCCCAATACCCATGTGGGGTTTCAAACAATCAAACACAGATTTTATTTGTGCAATTTGGGCGATGTGTAAAATTTATCGTCCCAATCAATATCAGTCAAATGTGTGTATATAAACAAATCTCCGATTTGTCTATAAATATTTCATTTTAAATACACGTTAAAAATTCTATCTTCAATAATAAAATATTTTTAACTATATAAATATTTTATTTCATTTCACATCACACAATCAACTACACATCAAAATCAAACAAACAAGCATACAAGCTGTTCATGGTCTGTGGACGACGGGTGTCAGGTGCTACTAAACACCGTGTGCATCCTAGTATATATTTTAACTAGAAAATTAAATTAAAAGTGAGAAGTTCTCACCGACTAGCTAAACCAAACGCCACGACTCTTCTTATGTAGAAGACTTCGTCGTTCTCGCCCTTTGTCATTTTCGTTGCCCGTAGCCACTACATATATAAAAATCACATTTTTATATTGTTGCTATGTATATAAAAATTACATTTTTATACTACTACTATATAGATAAAAATTCTATTTTTATACCGCCACAATATAGATAAAAATTATATTTTTATATTCTTTATCTTATAAAAATCATATCTTTATAATCTCTACTATATAAAAATCATATTTTTATTCTTTCTATAAAATAAAAATCATATTTTTATATATTTAAAAGTCACTCCTTTTATAATTAAAAATCAAAGCTTTTCTCTTCATAAAGATCAAAATTTTATATTCTCTATCTTATAAAAATCATATTTTTATTATCTCTATAATATAAAAATCATATTTTTATTAGTATATAATCAAAATCAAACCCTTTGTGATGAAAAACGATGTGTATATATTTTCCTTCATATCAAAATCAGATTCCTAACTTCGTTAAACTAAACTAAGTATTTTAAATAAATTAAAATAAAATAATATAAGGACTTACAGCGAAAAGGGGATGAGGGGGTGAACTGGCGGCCATAGGAGGAGGCGCAGGCGGAGGAGAATGGGGACGAAGCGATAGGAGAGAGGGGGGGTAGCGCGTCGCGCACAGGCGGAAGGGGGGGGGGGGGTAGCGCGTCGCGCGCAAGCAGAAGGGGGGTAGCGCGTCGCGTGCAGGCGGAAGGGGGTAGCTGCGGTGGCGGCTCTGACCGGGGGGGGAGGGGGGTGCGATTCGATTAGGGTTCTTTTTTTTCGATTTTATGATCTGGAAATAATGAAAGGGGAGAGAGTGTTGAGGGGGTTTTATATATATTTAATTAATTAATTATTTAACTTCAAAAAGCAACTTTTATTTTCGACCTCGAAACGTGACCCATTGCCTGTCGTCCCTAGCTAATTACCCCCATTCCGAACACAATAGGATATGTATCGTAGGCTGATTCGATCGTTTCGATCAGTTTTCGTCAAAATCAAAATATAACTCTATATACTGAATTTGAACGTGCATTTCAATTTACCAGAGCCACATACTAACTAGAAAAATTTCCGAAAAAATTTTCTAGCTTCGTATTGACGATACGGTCCTAACAAAACTAATTTCATCGAATTTTGAGACCGTTTGAAAAATGGCCAATTTCTAGTCGATTAAAATCAACTGAAACTGGTCAAACGCGTTTTATTTCGCCACGCTCACATATTAATTCGAAAAATTACGAAATTTGAAACCTAGCAATAATTTGACATCATGGATCCAACAAAAGTGGTTTCATTGAAATCCGAGGTCGTTTACAAAATTTCCATTTTTAAGGGCCAGAATTCCATAGCGACTATTCTGAATTTTCAACTGGACATAATTTTTGATTCCCGCTATGAAATTTCAATTTTTCGGATTCGTTGGGAAGATATTCTCAAATAGATTCTATTATTTTGGGTTTCACTAAAATCCAGTTTATTTTGAATCCGGTACAGTCATTTGAATTTTGAAATCGAATTATCGAACTATCGCGCCATTTTCAATTCCTTTTATATATATAAATAATTATTTATATTCTAACGACGATTCGAATAAATATATATGCTCGAATTCTATTCAAAATAAATTTCTCGTCGTTATTATCTAAAATAATTCATTTTAAATATTCAGAATTCGTTAAAATTGCCAATTTTTTTTTAAATTGGCTTGGATTTCTGGGTTATTACAAGACTGGTTTCTGAATGCATTCGAACATGGTTTTACACATGCAGTTAGACCAAAACTCGGATGATGGTCCAGAGATTTCGACATGGTTTCAAGGTAAACAAAAGAAACTACAAACTCACAACGATTAGTGCACAACACTAAGAATTTGTAAGCATAACTTCTTGTTTATAATATCCAAAATCCCACAGCACAAACAACGAACTTACAACATAGATTCATATTTATGATGGAACGCATGAGTCAAACTAACCTTTTAGATTTACAGCAAAGTTGAGCATAAAAGCTAAAGTTTTTGGGTTTATATTGGCTTCAAGGAGACCTCACATACTTGTAAAAAGTCATGGTAGAGACAAGCAACACAAAGAATACTTACAATAGGTAAAAATTCACAAATTCAAGATTGAGAAAAATACTTAATGGTTTTAAATAAATTACTTGTATACTAACTGAATTAGAAATTTAGACTTGTTTAAAATCTTTAAAATAAGCTTAGGTTTTAAGATTTAGAGGAGGATTCTATTTCTTTTTTGCTGTTTTCTAGGAAGAGGAAAAAGAAACAGAAAAGAAAAATGAGCAAACTAATTTGTTTATTTCTAGATCTTTCTCTCCACTAATTAGTCGACTTAATTTAGGCCCAAATTATTTAAGTGTAATTAATTTAGGCTAGGATAAGTTATTATGTTAATATTCTTCTTATAACACATATTTTACCTCATTTTACACTATTTGCTAAAATCTCAACATTGTTTCAACTTTCAACAACTATGACAAATATGCTTAAAACATTTTAATACTTAAACCTATATTTTGACCTAAAAACCACAAAATCTACCTTTTTAAACAAAATGTTTCTTATATTTATTACTTACCTTTTAAATTATCTAAATTTATACTAACTACATTGTTTAATAAATAAATAAACAAACCATTCTATAAACATTTTAGTGCTCAAATATTGATTTTCAATCAATAATTTTACATTTTACATATTTATTTGCAACTCTATAAATTTAGAAAATGCAATTTCACACCAAAATGCATTGTTTAACTGTTATTACAGTTTATGTAATAAGACATATAAAAATCTTGTAAACACATATTTTAACACAAATTTCATATTGTAAAGTTCTAAAACTTTATTTTACATATTTTAAACTTATTTAAGATGTTGAAAATTTAATTGAATCCTTTTATGAATCTATTTGATTCAATTCCGCCTCAAATCCAATTTAATTACCCAAATTGCAATATGCCAATACCAAACTTCTTAATTAATCAACTTATTAATTAAATTACATACTCCAAATTCATATTTATTTCTTTGATTAACAAGTTCACATTGAACTGAATTGCCTCCTTTTAACAAAGTTCAACACAACCAAACAATGTTTTCACATTTTAACTCCAAATCCTTGGTTTATATAATTAAAAGGATTTTATGAGTAATCCTCTCAAAATCAAGTTTTCATTTCCAATATTCCCATTAATTTTTTTTAAAATTATGTAGTAATAAAAAACCCAGGGCTATTACTCCCATGATCCGTAAACAATATGTGGTTTAATGGAACGAATCAAATCTTATCAGACATAGTTTAATTTATAGTGAATGAATTTGAATTACATCTTTCCTTAGGCAAAAAGCGGTTAAAATTCTAATGCATATATAGAATATAGCACCATCTAATTTATAATTTGATTACATAGCATATATAGACTGTAGAAGCCTTGTCTTCACTCACTCAAAAAATAGAGTTATGTATTTTACTTAAAAGAATGTAAGGTCTAGTGAACAAGAAGCTAAATTATTTTAGAATAAGTTTATAAATAATATCTGAATACCAATTTTATCATACTAAGAAATAAATTGCGTTGGCCCAGGACATGTCACCTTCTAAAAGATTAAATTCTTTTTAGAGAAATAACTGATGGTATCATAAACTTGGATAATATCCAACATTCTAACATGCAAAATAATCATGCAAATGATACTAATTTAACTATATTAAAGAAACACACTCTATTATAAGTTCCAATAGAATGTCATTCATTAGTAAGAAGCATTGATTTTCTTATTATTGTCAAGAAGCAGACTATATATGGAAATTTCCTTAGTTGTCAGTAGGCTATAGACAGTATAGACTCTACCTTATGGTTTGATCAATGAAATCCAAAATGGATGCCATACACACAAAGAAAATTTTGGAATATACCTAAAAAAATAATACAAAATGCATTATAATTGGATCCTACTTTAAGATGTTAATGTGAATGAAAGAGTATAGATTCACACAGTTTATCACATTCAAAGTGTTACTGTGATGGAACGTTTTCTTAAGTCCTTTTGGTTCCATATACAATTACTGCTCGTTGTGAAAATAAATAACAACACGTGGACATTAAAATGGCCTGTCTAAACTTTTATTCATCACAGTTGTTTGAATGTTTCTTCCAAATGCTCTTAAGTTAAGTAGGAGAGGAATACAACTTGTAGGCCATAGGATCTTATCATGGTCATAAACATGCATGAGGAGTTGGAACTAGTGTTTTTGACAAGAAAATTCAAGTATTTTAATTGGAGTCAAAATACAAAAGAAGCATGTGACTATAAAAAAGAAAAGATACGACTCGAATAAAATTACATATAGATAGCTTGCTAGTGATTAGTAATTAGTAATGACATACTTATGGTTATGATTAGTTAAGCATTAAAAATTATCATTATATGTTTAAATTGAAGTGTGTTGTATACTAGGTACGAAGATCAAAGAAGATGGATAGACAAAGATGTTAAAATTATCCAAATCTAAGTACAATCACCATACTTATTATTAAGGAATCCTAAGAATGGAAGTGTTCTTATATGTCTTAGAATTATATTTTATAGATTAGACTCAATACTTTATATAAGAAAGAGGGAGCATATACAAAGGACAATTAAGCATGCTATGTTTCAAGAAACCATATTGATCATGCAATTAGTGCATGATTGAATCCAATCACGAGATAACTAGTATGAGTAATTTTAAGTATTTAGAAATGTTGGAGATTTATTTTATGAAAATAATGTAACCCCTTATGAAGGACTATACTAACTATTTTATCATCGTAGCATTGATAAAAATAAATCATTTTCAAAATTCAAATTCAACCTCAATAGAAAAACCATATTTCGGAAATGGTTTAAAATAAGAAGTTGCAGCATATTCGACTACGACAATTATGTATGTTTACTCGAATGATATCGCATGGTAAGTGGTATGTTTTATGTAAATTTACCATAAAGCTAAAATGATTCCAATTGTTAAAGGTTTGACACTTTGCCAATTTGATTTCAATAATGCAATTGGATTGCAAAAGGAAATAATGGGCCCATTGAAATCGAGATGAATCCACCATGAGTATCATAATATTATTCATCCAACAAATAGAAACTATGGATGATAATGTGTACCCAATATTTATGGAACTTTCCCATTATGCTATGGGAAGATTGTTGAAGGTTATGGTTTGAGCATACATAATTGCCCGAAGTGAAAGTAGAATATTGACAAAGTTAGTGGCTTAGTGTTATGCTTTAGGGGAAATTATTTTATTTGGATCATATAATTATACATTTAAATCTTATGTATGAATCATGTTCGAAATTGAAGTATGTTTCTTGGTTTTTATTTCTATTATATATATGTATATAGTATATATATATATATATGTATGTATGTATAAACTAAATGTTGATAATTAAATTTATATATGAATCAAGAAATTACTAAGAACAATTATTTAACTAGCTGCAATTATGAATGTGTCTATAATCATGAGTATTGAATCATGTGTATATAAATAAATGCTCATCCTGAAATGTTATTAGTCAAGCTAACTTGAACAAGGGATATCGATTCACCCATGAAACTAGTGTAAATAATGCTTTCAGTATGACGGACAATGATTTATTCATGACTTTTACAGACATCAAAATATTAAATGGTTATGGTTCTGGCAGATTAACTATAAAATAACTCATTAAGAGCTTTCTATTGGTAAGTTAAAATTAATACCAAATAGAGAATTTGGTGTGATGGTACTTAGTTGTCTTTATACCTAAGGGCACTCTTCTATATTGAGGCCCTACTTTAAGGATGACAAGCCGCATGATATGACTTCATGTTAAGTCCATAATCGGGTGCATGATTAGGTATTAAAAGCGAAATGCTACTACAAAGAGAATTTGTCTCATTTGATATAGAAGGTTTATCTTTAGGTGAAATGGTTTTGATGAACTGGTCGATAGAGTTGAGGGGTATGCTTTTGGGGCAATTCTATAATTTAACATACTTTATTAATTTATACCGAAATCTCATTGGAAATAAAAGGTGTTTTTCTTCCTACTATACATGTATCACACTACATTGTGCTAATTATCCATCAAATTTAATTATATTTAATTTAAAGTTTTTAAATGATATAAACTGTAATAGTAATTACTATGTGTTGTGATCATGATGTACTTGTCACATTAATAATGACATTTTTTAATATTCCTAATCAAATTTTTTTGAGAAACCATATTAATACGTCCATTGAAAGAACGGCCAGGTATACTTTCCAAATTTTGGACAATGTACTACTCATGGAAAACTGGGCTGCTATGGGGTTATATAAAGATAATTATTGAAAAATTATGGAATGAAACATTGAAAAGTTTTATATTGGTTAATATAACTAAGGTCAAATAATGAATCCTGACATGATGGTATTACATAGTTCTCTCGACTTGGAAATTCTATTGTACTTAAATGTGGACACTCCACTTTGATTATAGTTAATCATGGTACGACGTCCATTAAACGATTATAGTTAGGTCTAAGTAGAACCATTAGAAGACAACAATGCAATAGAAATTTCGTCTTCTTAGTTATACGAAGTTAGTATCATAGACTATTTTAGTGAACTAAAACTCGAAGGCTCTAACCAGATCAATTCAGTTAATAAAACAAAAGAATTGTATTTGGAATAGGAAAGTTGAATGTGGATGATATTAAAATATTAATGACAAATTCCATATGTTCTAATGTGATATAGTTTGCAAAGAGAAATAATATAAGTAATCATTGTTGTCGAGTACCACATAAAATAGTTTAATTAGATAACATAAAATATAAGGTATAAATTCAACAAAACCATTTGTTATCCAACCTTTTGGTCAAGGATGTTGGGATGAATCAAATCGATTAAGCAGAAAAATAATTACATAGACAACCAGATGTCAAAAAAAAAAAATCAAGAGACAAAACTGTCTACATGCCAAACAGCTGTCCAGAGCAGCCCATACACCAAGATACTGGAAGTGCCAAGTCTAAGATCCATTACAAGTCATGGATCAATATCAAACCCTGATTGAGATCGATATCAACTCCTAACTTTTGCTCGAATCTGTCTACAATCCATGCAACATGAAGAAAAATTGCTTATAACCCGGTACATGCCATGTAGGTTGGTTCTCTGGCTTTCAATAATTCAGATTCATTTAACATTCTAACATTAATATCACTTAGATACAAGCTTGTATCAACTTAATTGGATGCTGAGGGTTGAGGGACAAGGAAATAAATGACATCGAAAAGTCCAACAAAGTTTACCAACCTATCACATAGAATGTAACGACCCACATTTTACGTATCGGAGGATCCTAAAATATTTTTATTTATTTCCCTGAGTGTTGGACCATTCTCATATTTTGATATGATGGTTATGGGGATGTGAGGCATGTCCATATTTTTTACCAATTTTATTTATGAGCATTTCCCCCTGTCAGTTTTGCATAAGGCATAACTTTTGACTAGGATCGAATCAGGTGCTGAGATCGATTTCATTGTAAAGGAAATGGTGTTTCCAATTAGATTGGTCACATTAAAGGTTTGGTCCAGCGGTTTGAGAGGAATCATTGTTTTAGTGCTGCTCAATTTATGTATAGGTTTGGCTACTCATTGATGGGCTGAATTAGTGTGGCACATTAGTGGGCTGGTTGGAGGCTACAAATAGGGGGTAGTGGTATGGAGAGAGGTTTACTTTTCTTCATTCTCTCATTTGATTGAGCTTGTGATCCTCTTTGCTCAATCAAATACATCTTTCCTCCATTAGAATTGTAGATTTACGCAAGAGGATTGAAGATCTACATCAAGTAAGGCTAGATCTACATCAAGTGAAGGAAGATTGCATCAAATTGAGAGGTTTGGAGATTGATCATCGCTGTCCGGATTTGAGATTAGTCGATTTCAAGTTATTTTGAAGAATTGGTGAGTTGTAAGAATCTCTCACATGAATTCAATTGAATATATGGGTTGTTTGTTCTTGTTTTCATCATTTCAAGTTTCATTCACCTTGATCTAAACCATGAAAGTATGTTTTCATTTCGAAACAACATAGGATCTAATCTAGCAACTTAAATCAGTAAATTTCTATGTTAATTCATTTGTTATTGCAAGTTAGATCCATTTATTTGATTAACATATTATTTAATCATGTTTAGGGTGAAATTCATATAGTTTTATGATGATTTATCATTGTGCTAAATGTGTGATGGTGATTTCTAGTGATTGATTGTTTAATTGGTTTGTTTTGGATCAGAGTTGCATGAGATTTGATCATTTAAGGAGCATGGATCGACTTCGAGTATGGTCGCGGCTTGGGAGGCACGAAATGAATCAGGTCTGTCAGAAATAGGTCGGGTTGGTGGATGTTGTCGCTTGGGGAACAAGACAAAAGATGGATCGGCCATTGTCAGGTCATAAAAGCCAGGTCACAGAAATCACGTCGTTAGATCTTAGGTCATTTGAATTCAGGTCGTTCGAGTTCGAGTGTGCCTGGGTCGTTGGTTTCAAGTCGGTCTGCTATGGTGCAAGGCAGGTCGTCCTGTGTGATGATGGAGTCAGGTCGTTGGCTCCGGGTCGGTGGAAGTCAGGTCGTCCAGGGTTGATGGATCGACTGAAGCACTTTAAAGAAAAGAAAGGTAAATTGCTTGGGGATAGGTCGATCTACTTGTTGCAAGGCGGGTCGTTCGTGTAATGAAGGGGTGGATGTCAGATGGGTCGGTCCAGAGTGGAAATAGGTCGGTCGATAACCCGACTAATGAACATAAAACGACCCGACTAGTATTAACCATAAACGGATGTTATTTTGGTTCAATGTTGGATGTGACTTCGATGTGAGTTCAAGTTGGAATGTCGAAGTGTTGTGAAGTCTTCTTTGATCGATGAAATGCAACGAATATGAAGACGACTCAAAGATGTTGAGTTTGTGGATAATGGTCGATCGAGTAGGCGCTTGAGCTATGGATAGCCGTCGGTGATGACGAGTAGAGTTATTGAGGCCAATGAATTAGCGTTGTCATAGGTTCTAGTGGACTCAAAGCAATGGTATAATAGGAATGCCTAATAGACCGGTTGTATGGTCTATTACCCTGGACAGTCATGATGGCCTAGAGATACGAGTCACGATGGCGTATGGAGCTTTTGCTAGAAACGGGGTTTAACTTTAGCCCTTGACGGACAACATGATGTTAAGCCGGTCATATGATTAACGATGGTTTCAAAGCAGGATTGGCGGTGATCGCCAGAGTCATGGACGATGATTGTTTTGCTTGTATCGTCTTGTGTAGATCATTCGACATTGAAGGAGATATCTCTCGAGTGCTTATCTCGTGTTGGTTTAGGCCTTCGGGGCTTGTGCTTGGTAGATGTCGATATTGATTAGGATGGTCTATGCTTGATAACTTGTTGCCAGGAATGTATTGTTTGTTTCTACTTGTTTGTTGTAAAGGCTATCATAGTCGAATGTGGGGAAGATGGGTTGGGTTTTCTCTGTTAATGTTGGTAGAATAGTTGATTAATCTGCCTATTCTCATATACTTTATTGATGATGTTAGATAGTTGTTTTATCTCTCATTAAGACTGTTATCTGACTCAAGGTTTTATGTTTCCTCTTATTACATTGGGTTGTTCATCCATGTGTTGGATGGGAAAATTGAGTAGCATGTGACATGTAGTTGATCTTGATAAGGATGATCCTGTTGAGCGATGACGGCTGGAGGCTTACGTATTAGTTTCCTATTACCTACTATTTGTTGTTTTTCTCTGCTATGTTGATGTATTCTCTGAGTGAATTGTAGTGAGTCTCATTGTATAAACTCTTATAATGTAATCCAAGGTTGTATGGATATTTTCATAGTGATATGAAAAGTTTAAGATTCTACTTAATTTTGCTTCACTATTATTACCCATTGTATATATTCTATTATATTTTATCCTTGCGATGTGAGTTATATGACTGGTTCCGCTTGTGTTATCTTACCCTGATGATCGTCCATAGCTGCCAAGCACGTCTTTCAATGTGTTATTTCCTTTATTAAGTACAGGAGTTGTGGGCAGTCGTCACATTCGGTATTGGAGCCAGGTTAATCGATTTTAGCCAAAGTTCCAAAATGTAATAACGTATGAGAGACATATTTGTAGATTTTTGATGGATGTATACTATATATTAGTGCATAGCATAATAGCGTTTGAACTCTATTTGCAATTTTTCTCTTGTATGGACTAATCATTCTATTTTTCAGATTAAGTATGAACCGTCGAATGTTGAGACACGCTGCTATGGAGGAGACTGTTCCTGGAGGGAGAAATGGAGGTGTACCAGATTATCCATCTATGTTCGAGGCCATGATGACAGTGATCATGAGGATGGATCCCACTTCAAAGACAGTTGCAGTAGATGTAGGAGTTCAAGTGCAAGTGCCTAGAGCCGTGGACTTATCGAAGCTATGCAAAGACTTCACCACTCTAAGAGGGAAGCCATTTAAGGGGACAGAGCCGATTGTACAGACTCAAGGGTGCCTTGATACTTTCATTTGGATCTTTAGAGACTTGGGAATTGATGGTGCGACCAAGAGGAAGCTTGCATCGAGACAGCTTTTGGGCAGAGCTATTGATTGGTAGAACTCTGTCACTCTAAAGACTCCGGAAGATGAGATTTCATGGGAGCAATTCTAAGTCAAGTTTGAGACGAAGTTTATTTCTACAGTTCACAAGTCTATTATATTTAAGAGATTTGTTGAGCTTAAGCAGAATGGTAGGTTGGTGCTGGAGTATGTTTCGGATTTTGAAGCCTTGTGAAAGTACGCACGTTCATATGTTGAGACTCCTTATCATAAGAACAAGAAATTTGTCATGAGTTTGGACAAGTATCTTAGGAATCAGCTGGTGGCTCATCTAGATGATACTTACGAGAAGATTGTGGAAAAAGCTCTAAGGCATGAGAGTTCGTTTCCCAAGGAAGAGACTGTTGTTGTAGCTAATGAAGAACCGAAACCACAACAAGGTGGTAATAACAAAAAGAGGAAGCAGCTACAACAAAAAGGGAAGAATGGTTAGAAAAACCAGAAAGACGAAGTAACTTTCTACAACTACTAGTAGAAAATCCATTTTTCTCAGAATTGCAAGATTCCGAAAGCAAAAAGGAAGTGTCACAACTGCGGCAAGCCTGGGCATCTCAAGAATGACTGTCCAGAACTAGCTGAGGGAAAGCAGATTGTAAAGGCTTATGCTTTAGAGGTTATGCCATCATCTTCATGGGATCCTAGGGCCGAGGAGAAAGGGAAAAGTGTCGTTTTTCAAGTTATTCTTTCTGTTAAATATGTTTCAGTTCGTGTGTTACTTAATGCCGGAGCATAGCATTCTTTCATTTCTAATGAGCTTGTTTGTCGCTTGGGTTTGGAACCCGAGATTTGTGAAAGACCATTGATCGTGACCAATCCAGTTGGGGGTTCATCCAGTTTATGTATGATTTGTTGTGGTCTAGTGTTGTCGAGTCATGGTTTCTCCTTTGTGTGTGATTGTTTTGTTTTGAACTTCTATGGGTTTGGGATTATTCTGGGTATGGACGGGCTCAAGGGGTATGCGAAAAAAGTGGATTGTGAGAAGCTGGAGGTGACAGTCAGGAATGTGGAAGGGTGAATGGTTGTGATTCGATGTAAGCCCGAGATCGTGTCTTCATGAGCTTTTTATATTCTCTTGTGATTCCAAGGGAAGACATGTCATCGGTGCCGATCGCAAGTGAGTTTAATGATGCCTTTGACGAGGTCAAAGGGTTGTCGCCGCATCACGAGATTGAGTTCAGAATCGGTTGGTTGAAGGTGCTAGACCTATCGTCATGCCTCTTAGGCGGATGGCGTCTAAGGAACATCGAGGGTTAGAGATGCAAGTACGTGACCTTTTGGAAAAAAGATTCATTTGGAGAAGTTTATACGAATGGGGCGCACTAGTTGTGTTTGCAACCAAGGAAGATGGGTCTTTGAGATTGTGTGTCAATTATCGGGAGCTGAACAAGGTGACAAAGAAGAACAAGTATCTGTTGCGTATAGTGTAACAATCCGGAAAATACAAGCCAATTTAAAATTTTTAAATTGGTTATTTTAAAGAAATTTAAACAATTGAAATAGAATATTTCAATAAAATAAAGAGTTAGAAATGGTGCGACAGTTTGAAAATTTGAATTCAAACTTTGACTGACTATACCAGGTGAAAAATAAAACGGATTATAGTGAAACCAAAAATACTTAAATCTATTTATGAATATCTTTCTAACGAATCTGAAAAATCTAAGTTTCATAGCAGGAATCAAAAGTTATGGCCAAATGAATTTTCAGAAAGGTCGCTATAGAGAATATATAGCCCTTGAAAATAGACATTTTGTAAACGACCTCGGAATTCGTCGAAACCACTTTTGTTGGATCCGAGATGTTAAATTATTGCTAGGTTTCAAATTTCATAATTTTTGAAGCTAGTATGTGAGTGTGGCAAAAGAAAACGTGTTTAGTTGATTTTTGTTAATTGGATCGACCAAAAAATGGACATTTTTCAAACGGTCTCAGAATTCGACGAAACTAGTTTTGTTGGGACCGTAGCGTCAAAACATAGCTAGATTTATTTTTCTGGAATTTTTCGAATCAGTTTGTGGCCCTAGCAAATTGAAATGTACGTTCAAATCGAATATTGAATGTTTTATATTTTAATTTGAAGAATAACTGACTGTAACAGTCGAATTGGCCTACGAAACATATCCCATTGTGTTTGGGATGGGGGTATTTAGTAGGGGTGACAGTCGTTGGGTTTGAATTGGTGTTCGTTCGGAGAAACTCTATTTTAAAAATCAAATAAAGCATTGGCCAATCAGAAATTTCCATTCATAATTTAAAACAAAAAAATCCTCTCAAAAACCCTTGCCGCCCTCTTGCTCTCGACGACGTAGGGAATATGATCCTTCCCGACCATTTTCCGACTGCCACAGCCACCATTAGAACCCCACCCAGTTCAACCTTTTGTAGCCCTCTTCCTCCTCTTCAAATCCATACCACCCTTGCCTTCCCTCGTCGCCTGTGCTTCGCGAATCACCTCCACAAAGTTTCGATCTTTCCACCGCCGCCACGCACGACTCAGACCACCGAACCCGACGAGGCTGCCATCGATTTGCACGCCTCACGGAGGCTTTCGTGGTGGTATAATCTGATTTGAACGAAGTGCTACGGATTTTGCTAGAAATCAAAACCTAGTTTTAAGCAAACGTTGAAGGTAACGGCTTTGTTTTTCTAAACTGAAAAATAACACTTTTAAGTGTTGCAAACTTTGAAAAATCGTATCTTTATCGTGTATTAATGAAATTCGATGAAACAGGAGACATCGTGACCGCAAGGACGCTCTCTACATTCTAGAAGTATCCGTGGATTTTTCTGGGCTTGCTAGGAATTTTAGAAGAGCAACAAACCAATGTGAGATTTCTAAACTTAAATGTGAATAGAAATGTGTTGTATAAATTATATAAGCGAAATGTAAATTATACGCATGTTGTATACCTCATGTACATGCGCTGTATAAGTTATATGAGCGAAGTATGAATTATACATGCATTGTATAAATAATATGTGTGTTGGAATGGAATAAAATATATTTATACACGAATATATATGTATATACTCCCCTCGTCCACAAACCATGGACGATATTTATTGATTGTGAATTGGCGTGAAAAATTTGGTGAATAATGTGAATGGTTGATAGGATTGTTTGTGGTTGATATTATTTGGATTGTGGTTGAAAAATACCATTGTGGTTGAAAAATACCCATTTGTGATTGAAACAAAATTAGAATAAATTATGGAAAAGAAAATCATACTCGCCTGCGTGCGAATTAGATGCATGAAATTCCCATTGTTAAAAAACGCGAGGTATTAAGGTAGAGCGAGGAGCCGTACTCGGGACGATGCCGGTTTTAAATACCCTGCCGTTATGCTGTCGAAATTTTCAATAATATTCATGTGTTAGAATTATTTTCATATGTTGAAATTATTTTCATGTGTTGAAACCATATTCATGTTGAAACACCCCACCTCCATTAGGGTCACTCACAAAGGGAATGCCCTAATTTTGGTGGAGGTTTATAAGTATAAGTCACAGATATACAAGACAGATATAAATACACATATTTTTAAACAGCGGAAACAACAGCAACTTTTATTTCACCAAAATACGTGTTACACAAACCACACCATGATTGTCTTACAGTACTTCCAAAAACATTACATTTCCACAACTGTCTTGATCAAAGAAGCATAAAATATAAAGTAAAGTAACAAAATCCCCATAATGATATCCAAAGCCATGATCCAAGCCAAAGAGATCCAAACCGTACATCTACTGTCTTCAAGCTTGCAAAAGAGTCTGGCTAGGCTGAGTTGTTTCCTTCCTGTGGACCTGGGGGGGGGGATGAAAGAAAAGAAGACGAAAGAAAAGCGGAGTCAGACATAAAGCCTGAGTAAATCTAGTGACTTTTCAGTATGTGAATAAGAAAAGGATATGATAGACATAAACTGAAAACAGGGTAGTATCATAACTAAGGGAGTGTAGTCTAGATTCGAATATACTATCGAACCCACACCAATATCTCTGCATTTACTCGTATTACTCTAACCGGCACCCCATGCTGAGGGTGAAGTGATCCTTTTTGTTTTTGAAAGATCGGCTCCTACTCGTAGGTGTGTCTTACGGCTACCCAAAGAAGTCTAGATACCTATGCTGGTCCCACCATGGGGTGTACCAAGACCCATGGTGGCGGCCCCGACACAATTACTAGAAGGCATAGGATATACTACTGGTGCCCCCGGTGCCCTGCTTGTCTGCTCCGGAGTGCGTGCACGACCGCACACCATTAGACCTACACTGTGCACCTAACATTGCCGTTATTTGACCGCTTACAATCAGCCCAGTAATCGTGCCCCACCCTGCCTAGTTTCAGGGTTCCGTTGATAGCTAAATTGGATTACTGCTGAAACGGGTCTCTACGTTACCAGGGTTTTCTAGTCAAACATGTTAAGTGGTTAAGTGTATGTATATACCTAACCCCACCCATCAATATTTGTTAACATGTTGAATCTTTGGTTAAGTGTTTTCAGTTGACTTAACCCTACAACCTGTCCTTAGCCTTTTAGAGCACCGACCACTCACATTAGACAGATATCACTACGGTTACTAGATGTGCCGGTTGGTTCTGGGCAGGTTTACACCGTAGTTCAGTCTAACCTAGGGTCTTTATTGGGCTCAATGTTTAACCACCCACATTGGATAGGTATAGTTGTGACTACTGGACAGCCGGGCGGGTCCGGGCAAGTTTACGTCACAACTCAATCCAACCTCGGGTTAAACATGTCGTATTTTCTAAATTTACATTTCACCATTCAATTTAATATGTAAATATCATGTCCTTCATTTTTGGGTATAACAATTTATACCTCTATAATATCACAGTTGTTGGCATGCGCCAAACATGCCAACATATTTATTTATATCATGTTTTACACCCAACGCTATTACCCCCGTTTGTACGTACTAATGTTGGGCTCGACACAATTCAGCCCAATTTGATAAACGTGAGAAAAGGGGAAAGAAATCAAGAGCATGTAATATTTCTATGACACATAAAAGGGGTGTGGCGCATGAACTTGCAAATTAGCGTTTCAACTAACATAAACATTGGGTCATGAGAACTTGCATTCAAATAGGCATATGACTAAGTAGGTAACACGTGAAATGGCATAACTTTGGATTTTCCTAGATGTGAGTTTAAACATATATAACTAGGCATAATGTCAAACACCAAACTAGCATGTTACATGTTCATAAAATGTCCACTTTTTATCATAACCTAAAGGTGTAAACTAACTTTAAAACAAGCAGTCCATTTTAACATGATACTAGCATGATTTGTGTAACCCAAATATACTTAATATTAATCCAATTATACTTGTGATGAATCTAAGATGTATACATGGGTTTTGAGTCATGTAGGCATAAAAGATCCCAGATCTATAACATGTTTACATAAGTATATAGTCCATGATATCAACATAAACATAAAGGGGATATTAACATAAACATGAGAGGGATCTAATCATAGACTTTGCCACAAAACTTGTAATTACCATCACTTTCATATATAAACGTATAATAAACTTGCATCGTTCCATTTATGCCACAAATCAATTCACCAAAAATAATCATGATAGAAACATTACAATACACAAGATCTACATCATTACGATGATACAATTCTATTTCCAATTACATCGTATCACATCATAATTTTATTCAAATTCTGAAAGACCACTATACTTACTACGTGACGAGATCTTGTTTTCTGATTTCTGTTTTCTGAATTTGGAGATGCTCTCCTTTGGGTAGCAATTTGTTGATTGATTTGATTAGACTTTAGTTTGCTTCTTAGTTTGATTCTTGGCGGCTACGATCAACTCCTTCCAGACAGCATGACGACTTCTCTCTTATTTTCTTATGTGAATTAGTTGAGTCTTAGTGTGTATTTATAGAGTTTTCAAGTATATTTGAGCCGTCAGATGCAAACAGAGAGGGAAATCAGACCGTACAGCACACCAGAGTTGAACCAGGGTCAGACCCACCTGGTCAGGCCGACCAGGCAAGTCGACTTGTAGGTCGACACCTAAGTCGACTGCGTAGTCGACCTGGGGGGGCCAGGTCGACTGCCCAGTCGACACTAGTGTCGACCTGGTCACTATGCGGGTGTAACACCCCACGTCCGTTAGTGTCACTCACAAAGGGAATGCACTAAGTTCTGTGGAGCATTTTGGGTAAAAGATGCAGATAAATTACAAGATAGACAGAAATTAAACAGCGGAAAATAAAACTTTGCTTTATTGATAAAATAGTTTGTACAATGATTTCTTTACAATATCAGAGTATCGTCTATCTTATAAAATAAAGAAGCATTAAAAAACATTTATATTCCCCAATTTTAGCAAGAGCCAGCCATAGCATCCGAAAAGAGAATCCAAGCAAACTTCGACAAATCTTCAAGCTGGGAAAGGGTGACAGTCCAACTTAACCTGAGCTATACTATTCCCTCCTTTACTACGTAGGGGGGGAACGGAAGAAAAGAAGACGAAAGAAAAACAGAGTCAGACATAAAGCCTGAGTAAGTTCAGTAACTTCTAGCATGTGAACATGGAAAAACAAAACGACATAAATTAACTGAATACAAGATAACACCATGATGATAGGGTTGGCAAGATTAGACAAGACTAACACAAGATATGCTAAGACAAGATAAACTGGATATGCTTTAATACTTTCTCCACTTCGCTATTAACTTGTTATTATGGTTTCTATGTCTCTGCACCAACTAACTAGTGTCCCGACTAATAATGTTAACGTGATCCCAATCCTTGTAGTTTCCATTGCCTTCAGGCATACATTTATTATTTATTTGTTACCTATATTTAATCTAGGGTTTTCTACCAAGAGCCTTCTAGATTCAACTAGAGTTTACGCTGTCTGCTGAACGCTTCTCGGATTCAGGATTTATGCCACCTAGTTCAACTAGGAATTATGCTACCTGTCGAATGATGCCCCAAGTATAGTACACACTACCTAGAGTGGTATATGTTCCTATACTTCCCCACGCATGTATCACGAATCGTTATCGCTTGTCTAGATGCACATGTCCTGTAATGTGCGGTCCGAGTCCTGTGACAGGGTGGATCAAGGAATACAGAACTCGGTCGGGAGCTTTCAGATATCTACCGATGCAGATGCTAAGGTCTGTTTTTATTCCAGTGGCTATGGTCCCACTTGACCCCTCCCTCAAATAATGAAAGGCACACCTTGTAAAATGAGAACTATACGCCGGCCCCCGGTGCCCCAATATCCTATGGCCATCCTCACCCATAACTAGATAGCAAGTATATGGTCTTTTGGAGTTCTCCGCCTTTTCGCTTCACGTATCTCGATTGACTCAAGATGGATGGTAGACGACGAGTCGCTATCACAGGGCTACCGTTTTCTCGCCGAATCACGCATGTCCATCCTAGTTTTTAGGTTGCCATGTATTGCAACCAAGGCATACCCCTGGTTCTTCTACGCAGACCTTAACCTCTGTGGGCCCAGGCGGATCATCTGCAGCCTCACAGAGGGATACCAAGAGTACCCTCACGTCCCCTCGAAGCCTCGGGCTTCGTAACCCAATTCGTTGGAGCCTTCTTTTTAAGCAGACAGACGTTCGCTACTCCTCGTGTTATACTAAGAATTACTACTTAGTTTTGTCAACTAAGGTTTACCACTTAGTTTCCAGAATCGTTGTTTTCTTAACTAAGGTTTACTACTTAGCCCCTTTTAACTAAGGTTTACTACTTAGTTCTCTTTCCCGTCAATTTGGATTGGTTAAGTGTCAATAGTCAATTCAAACTAACTTAACCCTCTTCATTTATCCTGTTAAGCTGGTTAAGTGTCATCAGCAATTCACGTTGACTTAACCCTACCACAAACCAAGTTATATTGGTTAAGTATTTCTTATTACTTAACCCTACCCATTCACCCTGTATTGGTTAAGTGTTCCTTTTTAACTTAACCTTGCCCGTCTGTCTTAACTAACATATTATTAATGGTTAAGTATTATCCCTTCATGTTTTTAGACTTAGCCCTATTCCTTTATCACAACCTGATGGTTAAGTGTTCAAGTTTACTTAACCCTACGGTCTAGCCCAGCTAACATATCAAACTGGCTAAGTGTATTAGATTTTTCTTAACCCCAACCTCTGGTCTAGTTAACATCTTAATTTGGCTAAGTGTATAAACTTTACTTAACCCTTACAAATCTTGTCTTGCTACCTTGAGTTTGGTTAAGTGTCTCTATGGACTTAGCCCTCCCATCCTAGCTTAACTATGTTAAGTTGGTTAAGTGTTCCTATGGACTTAACCCTCCCATTCTAGCTTAACTGTGTTAAGTGTCAGTCTGAACCTAACCCCACCCATCAGTGTAGTTATCATGTTGAACTGGTTAAGTGTCTTAGTTAACTTAACCTGTAACGACCCGGATTTTGAGCGACTTTGGTTATCGACATAAGCTCGATGTCGATAACCAAAACATCGAAAAATCACGGTAATTAATGAAAGAAATTAGAGGGTGAGAATAGATAAGATAGAAACTTAGAATAGAAGAAGAAGAACATCATCATCAGAGTAACACGAACCTCACAGCGGAACGAATAACATATAATATATAACATAACTTTGAAATATAACAGTTATGTATACAATAGCACTTATCAGAGTACAAGACTTACAACACAGCAGAAATAAACTATAGCTACATGATCCAGAAGCCTCCTGCTCCAGCTCTTCAAGTATATCTGTAAATCCCGACTACTTGACTGCCCGTACAAATTTAGGCACTCAAGAGTTTAGGGAAAACAACAAAGTAAACTCCGGGTCAGTCATGGGAATGGTGTGAGTAAAACAGTTTAAACAGGTATATGAACAAGTAAACGATATCTCATAAGACCACGCCGCAGAACGGAACGGGTTTTTCCCTTATGAGAATCCAAAATATCTTTATATCAAAAACCTTTTGATATTATAATAATGTCTATGTACAAATAGATATCAACTAGCAGAAACGCTTCCATCTCACGTTCTACATATATAGTATACAATCAAAATCGCAAGCACGTATTGGATAATGGATTTCAAACTATGACAAGGTATGGAACCACCTTCCGATCAGTGTACTCTCGGAACGATACACTGGAGTTCAACAAGAACATCTTGTAACTCAGCCACACATGACCGACCACTCATTTCGCTTGAGTGTATCGAATGTACATCACCAACGGTTGGGATCAGCAACCGTTCCCGTATATATATGGGACAACATTGATAGATTTAAGAAACAAATGAATATTCTCTAAATAGGTGATTATACACCCTACTTCGGTGCGACCGACTTAGCCATGCTGCCTGCCCGATTTCTGTCATTTACCGGTTGATGAGGCTAGAAGCTACGCTTTATCATCACATCAGATTCACTTCGAATGCCACATTGTCAGATCCATCGAAAATCACTAATTGACGTCTACAACAGTACATTACGTGTTAGATAAAGAAGTTTCCTTCTCCGCTTCCACTCTTGGTACGGTTGAAGAAATCAATGTACGTGACCTTTCTGGAAATACTCTATCAGACATTCATCCACACAAGTCATCCTCATTCACTTAGAATGTCACATCGTCATACCCGCCAAATCACAAATTGACTTATCCAAAAATAACATGGGTATACAGCTAAGAAAAACGAATTCCTCCGCCACCAAATGTGAATACGTTTGAAAAGATCAACTTACACGATCCATTGGATATACTCTGTCAGACCTTCGTCCATACAAGTTGTCCTGCGACTGGACAAACCGAAGGCACTATTCTGTAAATAGGATAGCCCTTGCATTTTACTCCGTCTTCAATTATCTTTGGCATATATGATTCGCGACGCTTATGCCAATACAGAGTGGATCTTTGGATAATAATCCAACCGGTCTCTCCATATTAACAACGTTAAAATGGTCAAAATTTCGATAGTCTGTGATTTAACCATCAAAGAAAAACAAGTGTGCAAACAACGATATTACTTCCAGATGGAAATTATATCGAACAAACATCATTTAACATTAACCTCTTTAGTTCATTTATTTACTTATCTCCTGTTTCCCTATATTCTAAATTCTTATTTTCTTTTATCAGAAAACATTTCTGATTCTCGTTTGGAAAACATTTCCAAAACTCCTTTACGATCAAACCTTACCATTTCTTAGTTAAGAAGGAAGTCACTCAAGTTGGGGTATAATTACCTCTCAGACCTTAACTGAACAACGTTATAACTTCGAAATGGTCAAAGTTTATCTTTTAATCTTTAACAACTTCTTTACGCCTTTCTCGGATCCAATTTTACTAATCCACTTCTATATGTAAAACATTGGTTATAACGATAACGTTATAATCTCTCCTTTCGAATTATCTAACTTTAATTATAACTTCTATTCTTATTAGTGAATAACTAACCTAACACTTATTTATTTATAAATAAATAAATCTCTATTTAAACACTGGAAAGTATAAGTACTTTCCCGAATTTGATATAATCGAATTCGCCGATTAACTCTCTTCGAGAAATCTCTATTTGATTAACTCTTCTTCGAATAACCTATATTCGATTAACTTCTTCCTTTCGAATTTACTATATTTGATTACTCCTTCTCGAATAAACGATATTCGATAATCTCTCTTCGAATAACTAATATTCGATAACTCCTCCTTTTCAAATATCTCATATTTGAAAATCTCACTTTCGAATAAACTATATTCGATAATCTCTTTTCGAATAACTCTTATTCGATAAATCTCACTTCGATCAACTAATATTCTATAACTCACTTCGATTAACTAATAATCGATAACTCCTTCGAATAAACTACATTCGAAAATCTCCTCTCGAATAAACGATATTCGATAATCTTCCCTTTTGATTTAACAAATTGATAACTCCTTTTCGAATAACTAAATTCGATAACTCCTTTCGATTTAACAAATCGATAACTCCCTTCGATGAAACTAACATCGATACTTCTTTCGATGAAATTTACATCGACACTCCTTTGGATGAAACTAACATCGATAACTCCTTTCGATGAAACTAACATCGATTAACTCCTTTCGATGAAACTAAACATCGATAACTTCTTTCGATGAAACTAAACATCGATAACTTTAACTTGACGAACTTAACTCGATTAACTTGACTAACTTAACTCAATTAACTTGACTAACTTAACTCGATTAACTTGACTAACTTAACTCGATTAACTTGACTAACTTAACTCGATTAACTTGACTAACTTAACTCGATTATCTTAACTCGGTTTTCTTAACTCGATTTTCTTAACTCGATTTCTTAACTTAATCACTTAACCCAATCATCTTGACTTGATAATTTAACTTGCTAACTTAACTCGATTTTCTTAACTCGATTTTCTTAACTTAATCACTTAACCCAATCATCTTGACTTGATAACTTAACTTGCTAACTTAACTCATATCGAATAACTAATATTCGATTTAACTCCATTCGCTTGACTCTAGATCGCAGCGATCACAATGGTTACGCCTGATTCCTCAGGAAACATCCGACCCCCTTAGGCTATTTACAGCCCTGCGAATTACGCTCGCAGTCGTATGAGATAACAACTCATTTGGATTAACCTTAACTGATTTACTCTAACTGATTAACTCTATTTGAATAACTCGACTCGACTAACCCCTTTCGAATAACATATTCGATTAACTAACTTCGAATACCATATTCGATTAACTAACTTCGAATACCATATTCGATTAACTAACTTCGAATACCCTATTCGATTAACTAACTTCGAATACCATATTCGATTTCTCCTTTTTTTGATAACGTTTATCCATTGAAAAGATTCCCTTTTTACAACGTTTATTCATTTATAAAGATTTACTTTTTCGTAACTGTTCTTCACTTTATAAATGTCCATTTTTATAACGTTTCCTTTTCAATTCTATTTGTAAATGGTTTACAAATATTTCCTTTTCAAATTTATTCTTGAAATATTCTAACTGCTTAAATTCTCTGAAAAAATCACCATAACCTCCTTTGTATCGGAAGCATCGGGAAAATCCCCAAACCCGCCACACAGGCCTTTCCATTCAAAAAGAAAATGGTTTGAAATTATTTCCTTTTTGAATATCTCCTATTTCTAAATATTCCAAATTTATAAATATTCCTTATTTATAAATATTCCAAATATTTTTATTTCAATATCACTTTGAAATTATTCCTTACCAACATTCCGGTACGTTATGGTATTCAATCATATCAAATCACGATGTTCAATATCATCCAAACACATATAATCGCCAACAGATTATATATCACATTATATATCACAATATATAAATCACAGTAAAATAACTGTTGAGGAATCCAGTTGGATTCCTCCAACCTGTTTCCCTGCATCACAGATGTTAAACAATATAGATAACATCACTTTCAGTTCCATATGATATATTCTGTTAAACAGAATCAATATAGAAATTCAACTAACTGACTAGCAGTTCAATCAAACAGTCAACACACAGTAAATCATACAATTTCTAACAGTTCTAAAAATACAACATGAAATTATAAACTGTTTAGAGTTGGTGAGATTTACTCACATTGGACTGTTATCGTTAAAAACGATTAACTGTCTTTGATTTAGATGGACAATTTATTTCGCTATAAATTGTAACGAGCTCGGATTCACTCCCGGTCAGTCTCATTGTGTTGCTCCCGTCCATAAGATTTCAACGTGACTGACGGTTCGCAATTCTGATATAGTATGACCAAGTTATCGCGTTAGCAGGATCCATATATTTTTAAATAGATAAGGACTTGGATTTAAATAAGAAAATGGGCTTTACCCTTCACCATCCGGCCCACTAACACCTTATGAACCCAACCCGCACCCAAAATACCTCGTCTTCCCCAAACTCCACATTCCCGTCGCTCCCAGGAAAAACACCACGCCACTCCACTTATTTGACCTCCTTTGTCTCCTCCAACACACCACCGAGATCACCAAACTCCATCGCAAAATCCTTCTCTCGGCGACCTCTTCCTCCCTATCCAATCACCTCCAAACTCGCACCCATGTACTAATTTCCATCGTCGAGAAATGCCTGTAGCGCAAGCTACAGGTAGCGAACCTTTTTGCCACCGTATACCCCAAAAACATGTGTGCAAACTCCAATCGATCTCCTCATTCATCACACGAACACGAATTGATTGATAAACCCCCGAATCTCACCCAGCATCGAACCCTAATCGACGCAACAACCATCCGAACCTCAGACAGATGATGCGCACCCAGCAAAACGAGTACAGCCTCGAAGACAATCCCTCAGTGCCAAAAATGTGTGTATCATGATTTATTGGATTTGATTTCGATTTGATTTTGAATTTTTCTTTTGAGCAAAACTTTACTGGAGAAAACAAAAGTGGCGGCTCATTCGTTCATGTTTATAAAGGTGCAGGTTGGTAAGGTTGGTGGCTGGAATGAATGTTGGGTGGGTGGTTTTGGTCCACATATCGATTTAGGATATTTATATATATTTATCTATTTTATTTATTTGATTATGCACTCTAAAATTTCCTGTGGTCACACGTGATACCCAAAAATCACCAAACTGGACAGGTAGCTAGAGTTCGACATTACGGTCCCAACGAAATAGGTTTCGTCGAATTCCGACTCCGTATGCTCACACAGCATATTTTTAACCATCGAAATACTGACTGTTTCTCACTCTAAAAATCCGTACGGCCACACGGTGACTCTAAAAATCACGAAACTAGAAATCTAACAATTATTTGATATTGCGGATCCAACAAAACTGGTTTCGTCGAATTCCGACTTCGTTTGCAAAACTGGCTATTTTTTTAAAGCTCTGGATGACCCATTTAAATATATAAATATATTTAAATAAAATTAAATTAAATATAAATAAATTTATATTATCGTATATCTCCACATATGATATCGTACAGCTCCAGAATATCGTATCAGAATATACAGTTTGATATTTCAGATTCCAGATTATCCCGGTATTCAGTTTATACTGAAAATCTCTTTTATAACGTATATAAAGCGTCGCAAATTATAAAGGAATTTCCACAGCGACTTTTCTGAAATTTGATTTGGACATACATCAAAATCTACCCGACGAAATCCCGTTTTTTCTCTTCCACTAGAAAGATATACTCCACCAGCTCCACACGTTTCTTATTTCATAGAAATCCGGCTTAAAACGAATCCTGTACATTCAATTGAAGTTCGAATCGCCAATTTACGAACTGCAGCGCCATTTCGAGCTCGATTTTAATTATATTATAAGAACACGTTCAAAGTGACGTCGATTGAATATATTCGTCAATATAATTCAACTCTAAGCTGAATTAAATCTAAGGGATGACCCCGTTCACAGAATATTGTGATTCCCAATATTTTTGATTATTTCTGAATTAAATATATATTATTTAATTATTTAATTTAATTAAATACTCCCTATAATTTAATTAACGACGATTTAATTCCCTAAATCGCTATTTATATAATTAAATAAATTAATTATAACACCCCTGACAATGCGGGTCATTATATTCTTCCCCACTTAAAATAATTTCGTCCTCGAAATTGCTAAGGTAGAGGACGACCCTATCTATTTGGTAAAAGCTTATCTGTTACCCCTTATCTCTGGTTTCAACTGAACCCACTAATATCGATTTCCATATTAATTTATTCCGGCTAACTAAAATTTTCAAAAATTCTGAAAATTTTCTAACACTTTAAATTTTCGGAAAATTTTGCCAGCACCTCCTTTGTACCGGGAGCATCGGGATATTTCTCATAGCCTCCCATGGCCCTCACCAATCCCAAAAGAAAAAGAAAAGCCAAGCGGCTAGCCGATTCGGCTCACAAATCTCATGCTTATATCAAATATAAACTTGTACCTTTTGTCGGCATATTAACTTTATAACCTTCACCTGTTATAAATCCAATATATACCCAAGGTCATCTCAACCAAATTCCAATCCGTTTTTATCCACAAATTCAACCATTCGTTTATATCCAAGTCGAATCCAATTTCAAATCAAAGTTCTATTTCTTGATTCCAAATTCTTAACTCATCAACCAAATATCGTTTCAAATTCCTAACTTATAAATCCAATTTGTTCGATATTTCTATTTCATTTTCAGTTACCACTTAACTGGTTTCAACTTAATTCCAATTGCTTTACCAAATTTTAATTCAATTTGGTTTCAATTCAACAATATTTTCCTGGGATTTTTAAACAGTTTGCCACATCGAAATCAAACTTCCCTTTTTAGGATTCAAAACACTTGCTTTTCTAAAAAAAATTCGAAAACAACCTCTTTGGTAGTAATCCATCACTTACAACTCGAAAATGAACACCGATGATGTCATGATCAACATCGGAATCTATTTTCCAGCTACCGAAGTGAGTTCAATAATATAACACTTTAAAACCCATTCTTATCCATTTCCACTTTGAAATCAATTCCAAATATCCTTTTACAATGTTGTAAACAAATTTAAAATCTCCCAGGATCTTAAAATTCACATATATTAAATCCAGATTCATTTACAAGCACTTTTCCCATTTCTGGGATTTTAAATTCCAATTCTGATCAAAATTTAGATTTAATTCATTTCAATTTCATACAATTCACTTATATAAATTCTGATTGGTTATACATAACCATTTCACATTTTTATAATCTTATCTGATTATAATTACTACTAACACATCATATATATGATAATATATCACATATCCATACTGTGTCGGTCCATCGTATTCAAGTGTTTATTTACTCCTACCGATACAGTGGATCAAACTGATCGACCAGAATTCATAAACAACTCAGCCAATGAATCTCCACAATATAAAACAGATTTTTATATCAAATACAAAGACACACTCGTATATATATACACTCAAACTCAATCTAGGGTATTACTAACCCTATCTCTACCGAGTCACGCCACAGAGCCAAGTAATTTTTAACTTAAGCTCTGATACCAACTGTAACGACCCGGATTTTGAGCGACTTTGGTTATCGACATAAGCTCGATGTCGATAACCAAAACATCGAAAAATCCCGGTAATTAATGAAAGAAATTAGAGGGTGAGAATACATAAGATAGAAATTTAGAATAGAAGAAGAAGAAGAACATCATCATCAGAGTAACACGAACCTCACAGTGGAACGAATAACATATAATATATAACATAACTTTGAAATATAACAGTTATGTATACAATAGCACTTATCAGAGTACATCACTTACAACACAGCAGAAATAAACTATAGCTATATGATCCAGAAGCCTCCTGCTCCAGCTCTTCAAGTATATCTGTAAATCCCAACTACTTGACTACCCGTACAAATTTAGGCACCCAAAAGTTTAGGGAAAACAACAAAGTAAACTCCGGGTCAGTCATGGGACTGGTGTGAGTAAAACAGTTTAAACAGGTATATGAACAAGTAAACGATATCTCATAAGACCACGCCGCAGAACGGAACGGGTTTTTCCCTTATGAGAATCCAAAATATCTTTATATCAAAAACCTTTTGATATTATAATAATGTCTATGTACAAATAGATATTAACTAGCAGAAACGCATCCATCTCACGTTCTACATATATAGTATACAATCAAAATCGCAAGCATGTATTGGATAATGGATTTCCAACTATGACAAGGTATGGAACCACCTTCCGATCAGTGTACTCTAGGAACGATACACTGGAGTTCAACAAGAACATCTTTTAACTCAGCCACACATGACCGACCACTCATTTCGCTTGAGTGTATCGAATGTACATCACCAACGGTTGGGATCAGCAACCGTTCCCGTACATATATGGGACAACATTGATAGATTTAAGAAACAAATGAATATTATCTAGATAGGTGATTATACACCCTACTTCGGTGCGACCGACTTAGCCATGCTGCCTGCCCGATTTCTGTCATTTACCGGTTGATGAGGCTAGAAGCTACGCTTTATCATCACATCAGATTCACTTCGAATGCCACATTGTCAGATCCATCGAAAATTGCTAATTGACGTCTACAACAGTACATTACGTGTTAGCTAAAGAAGTTTCCTTCTCCGCTTCCACTCTTGGTACGGTTGAAGAAATCAATGTACGTGACCTTTCTGGAAATACTCTGTCAGACATTCATCCACACAAGTCATCCTCATTCACTTAGAATGCCACATCGTCATACCCGCCAAATCACAAATTAACTTATCCAAAAATAACACGGGTATACAACTAAGAGAAACGAATTCCTCCGCCACCAAATGTGAATATGTTTGAACAGATCAACTTACGCGATCCATTGGATATACTCTGTCAGACCTTCGTCCATACAAGTTGTCCTGCGACTGGACAAACCGAAGGCACTATTCTGTAAACAGGATAGCCCTTGCATTTTACTCCGTCTTCAATTATCTTTGGCATATATGATTCGCGACGCTTATGCCAATACAGAGTGGTTCTTTGGATAATAATCCAACCGGTCTCTCCATATTAACAACGTTAAAATGGTCAAAACTTCGATAGTCTGTGATTTAACCATCAAAGAAAAACAAGTGTGCAAACAACGATATTATTTCCAGATGGAAATTATATCGAACAAACATCATTTAACATTAACCTCTTTAGTTCATTTATTTACTTATCTCCTGTTTCCCTATATTCTAAATTCTTATTTTCTTTTATCAGAAAACATTTCTGATTCTCGTTTCGAAAACATTTCCAAAACTCCTTTACGATCAAACCTTACCATTTCTTAGTTAAGAAGGAAGTCACTCAAGTTGGGGTATAATTACCTCTCAGACCTTAACTGTACAACGTTATAACTTCGAAATGGTCAAAGTTTATGTTTTAATCTTTAACAACTTCTTTACGCCTTTCTCGGATCCAATTTTACTAATCCACCTCTATATTAAAAACATTGGTTATAACGATAACGTTATAATCTCTCCTTTCGAATTATCTAACTTTAATTATAACTTCTATTCTTACTAGTGAATAATTAACCTAACACTTATTTATTTATAAATAAATAAATCTTTATTTAAACACTGGAAAGTATAAGTACTTTCCCGAATTCGATATAATCGAATTCGCCGATTAACTCTCTTCGAGAAATCTCTATTTGATTAACTCTTCTTCAAATAACCTATATTCGATTAACTTCTTCCTTTCGAATATACTATATTTGATTACTCCTTCTCTAATAAACGATATTCGATAATCTCTCTTCGAATAACTAATATTTGATAACTCCTCCTTTTCAAATATCTCATATTTGAAAATCTCACTTTCGAATAAACTATATTCGATAATCTCTTTTCGAATAACTCTTATTCCATAAATCTCACTTCGATCAACTAATATTCTATAACTCACTTCGATTAACTAATAATCGATAACTCCTTCGAATAAACTACATTCGAAAATCTCCTCTCGAATAAACGATATTCGATAATCTTCCCTTTCGATTTAACAAATCGATAACTCCTTTCGATGAAACTAACATCGATACTTCTTTCGATGAAATTAACATCGACACTCCTTTCGATGAAACTAACATCGATAACTCCTTTCGATGAAACTAACATCGATAACTCCTTTCGATGAAACTAACATCGATTAACTCCTTTCGATGAAACTAAACATCGATAACTTCTTTCGATGAAACTAACATCGATTAACTCCTTTCGATGAAATTAAACATTGATAACTTCTTTCGATGAAACTAAACATCGATAACTTTAACTTGATGAACTTAACTCTATTAACTTGACAAACTTAACTCGATTAACTTGACTAACTTAACTCGATTAACTTGACTAACTTAACTCGATTAACTTGACTAACTTAACTCGATTAACTTGACTAACTTAACTCGATTATCTTAACTCGATTTTCTTAACTCGATTTTCTTAACTTAATCACTTAACCCAATCATCTTGACTTGATAATTTAACTTGCTAACTTAACTCGATTATCTTAACTCGATTTTCTTAACTCGATTTTCTTAACTTAATCACTTAACCCAATCATCTTGACTTGATAACTTAACTTGCTAACTTAACTCATATCGAATAACTAATATTCGATTTAACTCCATTCGCTTGACTCTAGATCGCAGCGATCACAATGGTTACGCCTGATTCCCTCAGGAAACATCCGACCGCCTTAGGCTATTTACAGCCCTGCGAATTACGCTCGCAGTCGTACGAGATAACAACTCATTTGGATTAACCTTAACTGATTTACTCTAACTGATTAACTCTATTTGAATAACTCGACTCGACTAACCCCTTTCGAATAACATATTCGATTAACTAACTTCGAATACCATATTCGATTAACTAACTTCGAATACCATATTCGATTAACTAACTTCAAATACCCTATTCGATTAACTAACTTCGAATACCATATTCGATTTCTCCTTTTTTTGATAACGTTTATCCATTGAAAAGATTCCCTTTTTACAACGTTTATTCATTTATAAAGATTTACTTTTTCGTAATGGTTCTTCACTTTATAAATGTTCATTTTTATAACGTTTCCTTTTCAATTCTATTTGTAAATGGTTTACAAATATTTCCTTTTCAAATTTATTCTTGAAATATTCAAACTCCTTAAATTCTCTGAAAAAGTCGCCATAACCTCCTTTGTATCGAAAGCATCGGGAAAATCCCCAAACCCGCCACACAGGCCTTTCCATTCAAAAAGAAAATGGTTTGAAATTATTTCCTTTTTGAATATCTCCTATTTCTAAATATTCCAAATTTATAAATATTCCTTTTTTATAAATATTCCAAATATTTTTATTTCAATATTACTTTGAAATTATTCCTTACCAACATTCCGGTACATTACGGTATTCAATCATATCAAATCACGATGTTCAATATCGTCCAAACAAATATAATCGCCAACAGATTATATATCACATTATATATCACAATATATAAATCATAGTAAAATAACTGTTGAGGAATCCAGTTGGATTCCTCCAACCTGTTTCCCTGCATCACAGATGTTAAACAATATAGATAACATCACTTTCAGTTCCATATGATATATTCTGTTAAACAGAATCAATATAGAAATTCAACTAACTGACTAGCAGTTCAATCAAACAGTCAACACACAGTAAATCAAACAATTTCTAACAGTTCTAAAAATACAACATGAAATTATAAACTGTTTAGAGTTGGTTAGATTTACTCACATTGGACTGTTATCGTTAAAAACGATTAACTGTCTTTGATTTAGATGGACAATTTATTTCGCTATAAATTGTAACGAGCTCGGATTCACTCCCGGTCAGTCTCATTGTGTTGCTCCCGTCCATAAGATTTCAACGTGACTCACGGTTCGCAATTCTGATATAGTATGACCAAGTTATCGCGTTAACAAGATCCATATATTTTTAAATAGATAAGGACTTGGATTTAAATAAGAAAATGGGCTTTACCCTTCACCATCCGGCCCACTAACATCTTATGAACCCAACCCGCACCCAAAATACCTCGTCTTCCCCAAACTCTACATTCCCGTCGCTCCCAAGAAAAACACCACGCCACTCCACTTATTTGACCTCCTTTATCTCCTCCAACACACCACCGAGATCACCAAACTCCATCGTAAACTCCTTCTCTCGGCGACCTCTTCCTCCTTATCCCATCACCTCCAAACTCGCACCCATGTACCAATTTCCATCGTCCAGAAATGCCTGTAGCGCAAGCTACAGGTAGCGAACCTTTTTGCCACCGTATACCCCAAAAACATGTGTGCAAACTCCAATCGATCTCCTCATTCACCACACGAACACGAATTGATTGATAAACCCCCGAATCTCGCCCAGCATCGAACCCTAATCGACGCAGCAACCATCCGGACCTCAGACAGATGATGCGCACCCAGAAAAACGAGTACAGCCTCGAAGACAATCCCTCAGTGAATCCAAAAATGTGTGTATCATGATTTATTGGATTTTATTTCGATTTTATTTTGAATTTTTCTTTTGAGCAAAACTTTACTGGAGAAAACAAAAGTGGCGGCTCATTCGTTCATGTTTATAAAGGTGCAGGTTGGTAAGGTTGGTGGCTGGAATGAATGTTGGGTGGGTGGTTTTGGTCCACATATCGATTTAGGATATTTATATATATATTTATCTATTTTATTTATTTTATTATGCACTCTAAAATTTCCTGTGGTCACACGTGATACCCAAAAATCACCAAACTGGACAGATAGCTAGAGTTCGACATTACAGTCCCAACGAAACAGGTTTCGTCGAATTCCGACTCCGTATGCTCACACAGCGTATTTTTAACCATCGAAATACTGACTGTTTCTCACTCTAAAAATCTGTACGGCCACACGGTGACTCTAAAAATCACGAAACTAGAAATCTAACAATTATTTGATATTGCGGATCCAACAAAACTGGTTTCGTCGAATTCCGACTTCGTTTGCAAAACTGGCTATTTTTTTTAAAGCTCTGGATGACCCATTTAAATATATAAATATATTTAAATTAAATTAAATTAAATATAAATAAATTTATATTATCGTATATCTCCACATATGATATCTTACAGCTCCAGAATATCATATCAGAATATACAGTTTGATATTTCAGATTCCAGATTATCCCGGTATTCAGTTTATACTGAAAATCTCTTTTATAACGTATATAAAGCGTCGCAAATTATAAAGGAATTTCCACAGCGACTTTTCTGAAATTTGATTTGGACATACATCAAAATCTACCCGACGAAATCCCGATTCTTCTCTTCCACTAGAAAGATATACTCCACCAGCTCCACACGTTTCTTGTTTTATAGAAATCCGGCTTAAAACGAATCCTGTACATTCAGTTGAAGTTCGAATCGCCAATTTACGAACTGCAGCGCCATTTCGAGCTCAATTTTAATTATATTATAATTACACGTTCAAAGTGACGTTGATTGAATATATTCGTCAATATAATTCAACTCTAAGCTGAATTAAATCTAAGGGACGACCCCGTTCACAGAATATTGTGATTCCCAATATTTTTGATTATTTCTGAATTAAATATATATTATTTAATTTAATTAAATATTCCCTATAATTTAATTAACGACGATTTAATTCCCTAAATCACTATTTATATAATTAAATAAATTAATTATAACACCCCTGACAATGCGGGTCATTACATAACCCTACCATTCTTGTTCTAGCTTTACTTAAATAGATTAAAGCCGCGACCACTCACATTAGACAGATATTGTTGCGAATACTGGATGTGCCGGTTGGTTCCGGGCAGGTTTACATCGCAACTCAGTCTAACCTCGGGTTAGGCATATTCGTGTTTTCTAAGTTCAAAGGGTTTCAATTTATTTTCAAATCAAGTTTTGAAAGTAACCATCCCGTTCGTCGGATCAGTTAGGGATAGCCAGGGAGAGCAGGAAACTTGTATTTTCCAAACCCAAGCCTAGACACTATCCTCTCTGTCACCCTAGAACTTTCTGGTGTGTCATTAAAAGAGATGTCATTAAGAAACCTTTAATTTGTCTAAATTTATATTTCCTCATTCAGGCCAAATTCTATAAGTAAATTATTCCTAATTTACTTATTTCCTAATTACTCTTTTAATGTAAATTGTCTACATTCATTCTTATGGCCCATTTCCCCTTCTAAATCATATTTATGCTTTTTGGTATGTGGACTATACCAAATTAAGTGTCACTAATCCTGATTTTGCTAAACCTGCCAATTACTCCCAATTATGGCCAATTTCACATTTATGCCAATACACTTGCCGTGCCAACTAGCTAATCTAATTCCGATTCAACATTCTAATTCTAGACTTATTACTCTAGTTCACTATTCATGTAAATGCTAGATTTACACGTCGACATTATATTCAAATTACCCATCTTATAATTCATGTCAAATTTATCCAAATTGCATTTCTATGAACATGCCATAATACATGTTCCCAATTTATGCCAATGTCCAAGTTAAACTACGTTTTTGGTAAATTTCATATTTTGCCCAAACCGCATTCCCACCATTCGTATAATCGTGATTTAGTCTAGATTATAAATAAAGCTAGGTTCGAAGAAAATAGGGAATGAACCAAAGATGCTATGCAAAAGATAGACATACTAACTGGCATAAAAAGGGTTGAATAACGACGTCGGTTCAAGAACATGGGTAGACCTAACTTAATAGGTAAATTCCCAAGGTCTAAAACCAAAGAAAACCAAGAATAGACAGAATAGATGATCGGGTTTAGACCCAATTTCATAGTCACAAAACTTAGGCAACACTTTCCTAGTCAGGAATCATAGGTGTTTAATCACAGATGTCCTTGTTATGTCATAGGCGATAGTTTGTATTTCCTAACCAAAGGCATAGGCTTAGTCAAGGAAATAATCCTCATAGTCACAGTCACAGTCATAGGCAATGCCCATAGTCATAGGCAATGCCCATAGTCATAGGCAAATGTTCATAGTCATAGGCAATGTCCATAGTCACGGTCTTATTGGTCCTCGAATCATAACAATTCTTAATTAGGTTCAAGAGTATAGGTACTGATTCGAATAGAGAGAGAGATTTGGCATATTCTTTTATTCCTTTAATTTCATGTCACGAACAGAGAAAAAAAACGATCAAATTTAAAAAGTAACTGACTTACAGAGATTAGATTAGAACAGAAAGATGGCGTTGCTATGATTCGTAGAAAAACAGTCGTTGAAGTCGTTTGAACCTCCTCTTGAATCCTAGCTTGACTTGAACCTCTTCTTGAAAATCTTTTAGCAGCATCTCCTCGTCTTGATTTATTATATATATATATATATTATTTTACTCACTTATTTATTTATTTCTCAGAGGCAGCATAAGGATAGAAAAGAATTGTGAATAAAGAAGAAGACCATAGCTGTTTATATAGTGTAGAAGTCAACGAATCTGGTCAGAATGGCGTCCGAATACAGAAGAACGAACCAGGTGCACAAAACAGGAAAAAGCGTGGGGGTGGGGGTTCGACTACCCAGTCGACCTAGTTGCCCCAGGTCGACTACCCAGTCGACCTGGGTGCCTTGGGCGGGAAAATTCCCGCCCAGCCCAATCTGGGTCCGATTTGAATTTTGAACTTGACCTGTTTTGAAATTTGAACTTCGCTGAATCTTCCGGAAGCCATATCTTCCTCATACGGACTCCGATTTACGCAAACTTGGACTTGTTTTCATGCAGAATTCCGAGACGAACGCAATGGTGCAGCTCGTTTCCCTTGATTTTGAATTTAACTTTTAATTCTACCTTGATTTATAGATCTTAGTGTTACCGAACTACGGGGTGTTACATTCTCCCCCACTTAAAAGGATTTCGTCCCCGAAATCTTCAAGTTAGGAAGAATGTGTCCTACCATCCAATCACCCATCTACTCAACCATTCACTCACATGCATTCATTGTCCTTAAAAGATTTCTAATGCTTTCATGTTCATATGCATAGTGTGTGTATATGTCTTTATCTAATGCAAAATCAGGCGGTCTACTGATTCAGTTGACCTCCTAAATGCGAATCATGTCAGTGACATGCGTCCGATTATGTATGCAAGCATCCCTAGTTATGTAAATACTACATGAGTGCACGACCATTCATCCATATGCAACATCCATATGATAACGTATCAGGCTCAACTTACAAACAAATACATATTTGTAAATGCAATATGCAAGCGTCCGAACTTGATATAGTGCCTAATAAGTATGCATATGCATCCACGAGCAACCATTAGCAACCACTTGCAACCACCAACCATAACATGTTTCAAACACATGTTTACATCCATTGGCTTCTACCTAAAGATCGAAGATACGACCTAGGTGATATACTTCGGAAAGAGAGAAACAATTATGCGTAAAGCTCGTACACAAAGAAACCAAGGATGCACCCTTAAGAGAAAGGGTTGACGCTAGTATCTAGCCTTCTTGAGCTTTACTCCACAGTATCTGAACTAATTTTACTTTACGATTGTGAAGTTTCTGACCTCCAATTCCAAAATAAACAGATGTCAATCACGGTACCCGGTATATGTACTAAGATGATTAGAGGTCTCCCTCTTATCCGCCATGCCATAACTATAGGGGTCAAAAGGTTACTACGTGCTTTTTAGAGTACCTGCCACAACTATTCATCTCTCACGCAAACCATCCTAGTCGAACTCGACATCCCTCAAGTACAAGCACCAAAGGCCTAAACCAATATCAGACAAGCACCCAAGGAATATCTCCTCCGAATTTAGACAATCTACGTGAGATGATATAAGCAAACTCGATAGCTATTCTCAAATCCCTACTAACAAAAATAAACTGGTCGGACCACCAATTGGATTTGAGACTCTAGTGGGATCTTTCTACTATATAAGTACTATGGTGCAGAGACTCAACTATGGAGGTGGGTATGAACAAACGCGAAGCGCTAAAACCGAAAGAGTACGGACAGAAAACTAAACTCTTCCAACAGAACTTTACTACCTTTCTCCTAGGTGTGCTTAGTGGTGAAAGTATATACTTGCCCTTCTGAAAATCTTGTTCCTCATTCTTGCCCTTATCCTTAATTATATGCCCTATTATACCCTAGTAAAGATACTTCCTCTTGTCTTAGGTTTTATAATTTCTTCCTCCTTCGTGTGCTAAGTCTACATCCATGAATTCCTTATCCTAGGGTTATGATCCTTAGCCAAACTCCTCATCCCCTTCCGTGTGTAGTGATGTTGACAAATCTCTCGAAAGCTGCTTCCATCGTACAGAAAACCCTATAAGCTTGAAAGAAAACTGGCCGTAAGTGAAACAACCACAGCTCTAGATGGAAGTGGGGTACTACTTTGCCCTTCGATGAGGTTACCTCCCAGAAATCCAGGAGCCCCAGAGACTCAAGAAAGAAGGAGACAAGAATTCAAATAGAGAATCAGAAAGTAGTGCGTATGGCTTTGGGGAATATGCCTTTAAAACAAATCTTTTCTTTTTAAAATGCTTCTTTAAAAACCGTTTTGGAAATAATTTTTCAAATCCTTTATCTGATCTGGAAACCTTCAGCTCTGATACCACGTGTAACACCCCACGTCCGTTAATCTCACTCACAAAGGGAATGCACTAAGTTCTGTGGAGCATTTTGGGTAAAAGATGCAGATAAATTACAAGACAGACAGAAATTAAACAGCGGAAAATAAAACTTTGCTTTATTGATAAAATAGTTTGTACAATGATTTCTTTACAATATCAGAGTATCATCTGTCTTACAAAATAAAGAAGCATAAAACAACATTTATGTTCCCCAATTTTAGCAAGAGCCAGCCATAGCATCCGAAAAGAGAATCCAAGCAAACTTCGACAAATCTTCAAGCTGGGAAAGAGTGACAGTCCAACTTAACCTGAGCTATACTATTCCCTCCTTTACTACCTAGGGGGGGGGGGAACGGAAGAAAAGAAGACAAAAGAAAAACAGAGCCAGACATAAAGCCTGAGTAAGTTCAGTAACTTCTAGCATGTGAACATGGAAAAACAAAATGACATGAATTAACTGAATACAAGATAACACCATGATGATAGGGTTGGCAAGATTAGACAAGACTAACACAAGATATGCTAAGACAAGATAAACCGAATATGCTTTAATACTTTCTCCGCTTCGCTATTAACTTGTTATTATGGTTTCTATGTCTCTGCACCAACTAACTAGTGTCCCGACTAGTAATGTTAACGTGATCCCAATCCTTGTAGTTTCCATTGCCTTCAGGCATACATTTATTATTTATTTGTTACCTAGATTTAATCTAGGGTTTTCTACCAAGTGCCTTCTAGATTCAACTAGAGTTTACGCTGTCTGCTGAACGCTTCTCGGATTCAGGATTTATGCCACCTAATTCAGTTAGGAATTATGCTACCTGTCGAACGATGCCCCAAGTCTAGGACACACTACCTAGAGTGGTATATGTTCCTATACTTCCCCACGCATGTATCGCGAATCGTTATCGCTTGTCTAGATGCACATGTCCTGTAATGTGCGGTCCGAGTCCTGTGACAGGGCAGATCAAGGAATACAGAACTCGGTCGGGAGCTTTCAGATATCTGCCGATGCAGATGCTAAGGTCTGTTTTTATTCCAGTGGCTATGGTCCCACTTGACCCCTCCCTCAACTAATGAAAGGAACACCTTGTAAAATGAGAACTATACGCCGGCCCCAGGTGCCCCACTATCTTATGGACATCCTCACCCATAACTAGATAGCAAGTATATGGTCTTTTGGAGTTCTTCGCCTTTCCGCTTCACGTATCTCGATTGACTCAAGATGGATGGTAGACGACGAGTCGCTATCACAGGGCTACCGTTTGATCGCCGAATCACACCGGTCCATCCTAGTCTTTAGGTTGCCATGTATTGCAACCAAGGCATACCCCTGGTTCTTCTACGCAGACCTTAACCTCTGTGGGTCCAGGCGGATCATCTACAGCCTCACAGAGGGATACCAAGAGTACCCTCACGTCCCCTCGAAGCCTCGGGCTTTGTAACCCAATTCGTTGGAGCCTTCTTTTTAACCAGACGGACGTTCGCTCCTCCTCGTGTTATACTAAGAATTACTACTTAGTTTTGTCAACTAAGGTTTACCACTTAGTTTCCAGAATCGTTGTTTTCTTAACTAAGGTTTACTACTTAGCTCCTTTTAACTAAGGTTTACTACTTAGTTCTCTTTCCCGTCAATTTGGATTGGTTAAGTGTCATTAGTCAATTCAAACTAACTTAACCCTCTTCATTTATCCTGTTAAGCTGGTTAAGTGTCATCAGCAATTCACGTTGACTTAACCCTACCACAAACCAAGTTATATTGGTTAAGTATTTCTTATTACTTAACCCTACCCATTCACCCTGTATTGGTTAAGTGTTCCTTTTTTAACTTAACCTTGCCCGTCTGTCTTAACTAACATGTTATTAATGGTTAAGTATTATCCCTTCATGTTTTTAGACTTAGCCCTATTCCTTTATCACAACCTGATGGTTAAGTGTTCAAGTTTACTTAACCCTACGGTCTAGCCCAGCTAACATATCAAACTGGCTAAGTGTATTAGATTTTTCTTAACCCCAACCTCTGGTCTAGTTAACATCTTAATTTGGCTAAGTGTATAAACTTTACTTAACCCCTACAAATCTTGTCTTGCTACCTTGAGTTTGGTTAAGTGTCTCTATGGACTTAGCCCTCCCATCCTAGCCTAACTGTGTTAAGTTGGTTAAGTGTTCCTATGGACTTAACCCTCCCATTCTAGCTTAACTGTGTTAAGTGTCAGTCTGAACCTAACCCTACCCATCAGTGTAGTTATCATGTTGAACTGGTTAAGTGTCTTAGTTAACTTAACCCTATCATTCTTGTTCTAGCTTTACTTAAATAGATTAAAGCCGCGACCACTCACATTAGACAGATATTGTTGCGAATACTGGATATGCCGGTTGGTTCCGGGCAGGTTTACATCGCAACTCAGTCTAACCTCGGGTTATGCATATTCGTGTTTTCTAAGTTCAAAGGGTTTCAATTTATTTTCAAATCAAGTTTTGAAAGTAACCATCCCGTTCGTCGGATCAGTTAGGGATAGCCAGGGAGAGCAGGAAACTTGTATTTTCCAAACTCAAGCCTAGACACTATCCTCTCTGTCACCCTAGAACTTTCTGGTGTGTCATTAAAAGAGATGTCGTTAAGAAACCTTTAATTTGTCTAAATTTATATTTCCTCATTCAGGCCAAATTCTATGAGTAAATTATTCCTAATTTACTTATTTCCTAATTACTCTTTTAATGTAAATTGTCTACATTCATTCTTATGGCCCATTTCCCCTTCTGAATCATATTTATGCATTTTGGTACGTGGACTATACCAAATTAAGTGTCACTAACCCTGATTTTGCTAAACCTGCCAATTACTCCCAATTATGGCCAATTTCACATTTATGCCAATATACTTGCCGTGCCAACTAGCTAATCCAATTCCGATTCAACATTCTAATTCTAGACTTATTACTCTAGTTCACTATTCATGTAAATGCTAGATTTACACGTCAACATTAGATTCAAATTACACATCTTATAATTCATGTCAAATTTATCCAAATTGCATTTCTATGAACATGCCATAATACATGTTCCCAATTTATGCCAATTTCCAAGTTAAACTACGTTTTTGGTAAATTTCGTATTTTGCCCAAACCGCATTCCCACCGTTCTTATAATCATGATTCAGTCTAGATTATAAATAAAGCTAGGTTCGAAGAAAATAGGGAATGAATTAAAGATGCTATGCAAAAGATAGACATACAAACTGGCATAAAAGGGGTTGAATAACGACGTCGGTTCAAGAACATGTGTAGACCTAACTTAATAGGTAAATTCCCAAGGTCTAAAACCAAAGAAAACCAAGAATAGACAGAATAGGGACGTAGGTTCAAGAACATGGGTAGACCTAACTTAATAGGTAAATTCCCAAGGTCTAAAACCAAAGAAAACCAAGAATAGACAGAATAGATGATCGGGTTTAGACCCAATTTCATAGTCACAAAACTTAGGCAACACTTTCCTAGTCAGGAATCACAGGTGTTTAATCACAGATGTCCTTGTTATGTCATAGGCGATAGTTTGTATTTCCTAACCAAAGGCATAGGCTTAGTCAAGGAAATAATCCTCATAGTCACATTCACAGTCATAGGCAATGTTCATAGTCATAGGCAATGCCCATAGTCATAGGCAAATGTTCATAGTCATAGGCAATGTCCATAGTCACGGTCTTATTGGTCCTCGAATCATAACAGTTCTTAATTAGGTTCAAGAGTATAGGTACTGATTCGAATAGAGAGAGAGAGATTTGGCATATTCTTTTATTCCTTTATTTTCATGTCACGAACAGAGAAAAAAAACGTTCAAATCTAAAAAGTAACTGACTTACAGAGATTAGATTAGAACATAAAGATGGCGTTGCTATGATTCGTAGAAAAACAGTTGCTGAAGTCGTTTGAACCTCCTCTTGAATCCTAGCTTGACTTGAACCTCTTCTTGAAAATCTTTTAGCAGCATCTCCTCGTCTTGATTTATTTTATATATATTATTTTACTCACTTATTTATTTATTTCTCAGAGGCAGCATAAGGACAGAAAAGAATTGTGAATAGAGAAGAAGACCAGGGCTGTTTATATAGTGTAGAAGTCAACGAATCTGGTCAGAATGGCGTCCGAATACAAAAGAACGAACCAGGTGCAGAAAACAGGAAAAAGCGGGAGGGGGGGTCGACCCCCAGGTCGACTACCCAGTCGACCTGGGTGCCCCAGGTCGACTACCCAGTCGACCTGGGTGCCTTGGGCGGGAAAATTCCTGCCCAGCCCAATCTGGGTCCGATTTGAATTTTGAACTTGACCTGTTTTGAAATTTGAACTTCGATGAATCTTCCGGAGGCCATATCTTCCTCATACGGACTCCGATTTACGCAAACTCGGACTCGTTTTCATGCAGAATTCCGAGACGAACGCAATGGTGCAGCTCGTTTCCCTTGATTTTGATTTTAACTTTTAATTCTACCTTGATTTGTACATCTTAGTGTTACAGAACTACGGGGTGTTACAGCGGGAGTTTTCCCGCCCAACCCAGTTTGAATTCGAATTTCAAATTTTAAACGTGATCTGAGTTGTTTTTGAATTTCAAATTTATTCTGAAACTTCCGGAAATCATAACTCCTTCATACGGAGTCCGTTTCACGCAAACTCGGTCTCTATCTCAACCAGAATTCCGAGATGAACGCAATGGCGTAAGCCGTTTCCCTTAATTCTTTCATTAGATTTAATTATACTTTAATTTATGAATTTCACTGTTATAGAATATACGGGGTGTTACATTCTCCCCCACTTAAAAGGATTTCGTCCCCGAAATCTTCAAGTTAGAAGAATGTATATCCTACCATCCAATCGTCCATCTACTCAACCCACAAACACAGGTGTCCATTGTCCTTAAAGACTTCTAATGCTTTATGATCATATGCATTGTGTGTGTATATGTCCTTATCTAATGCAGAAATCAGGTGGTCCACTGATTCAGTTGACCTCCTAAATGCGAATCATGTAGGTGTCATGAATCCATCATGTATGCAAATTTTTCCTACTCATAATTCTACATGAGTGCACAACAATTCATACAAATGCGACAACCATATGATAACATATAAAATTTTCAACCACATATGAACGAGAATACATATATGCATATGCAATATGAAGTGACTGAGCCTATCTAAAACCTAGAATGTGTGTGTATATGCATCCATGAGCAACCACTAGCAATCATTAGCAACCACTTGCAGTCATTATCCATAACATGTTTCAAATACATGTTTGCATCCATTTGCTTTCTACCTAAAGAGTTAGGAAAAGGACCGAGGAGATATATACCTAAAAGATAGATAAAGCATAACTTAAGGAAAAAGAGGGATCAAAGATGTACCCTCAAAAAGAAAAGGGAAGGCAGCACGTATTCTAGCCTCAGTTTTCCAAGTCGCGTCTTCCTCGGCGTCGCTCCACTGAACTTTGACGAGCTTGACTTCGCGGTTGCATAAAATTTTCACTTTAGTTCCTAAGATGCGTGTTGGGACTCTTCTCACAGTTGCTTCACGTTCCACTTCGGCTTCTTCTAGAATGCTAGGCTCTACTATTTTAGCAGACTCGTGTAAACACTTCCGCAGGTGAGAAACATGAAAGATGTTGTGAACTCCGGCCAGTTTTTCGGGTAGCTCTAATCTATAGGCCATCTTCCCAACCTTCTCGATGATAGGGAATGGTCCTATAAATCTCGGTGCTAGCTTTCCAGTGGATCCAAAACGAAAAACGTTCCTTAGAGGAGATACCTTAAGAAAAACTCGGTCCCCAACCTCAAACTCAAGGTCGGTCCTTCTCTTATCGACGTAGGATTTCTGTCTATCTTGGGCCGTCTTCATCCTTCTTCAAATCAAGTCCACTTTTTCTGAAGTTTCCCTGATCATGTCTGGACCAAGAATAATCTTATCCGTAGACTCCCACCAACAAGTTGGTGACTTGCACGGTCTTCCATACAATGCTTCGAAGGGTGCCATGCCTATGGTAGCTTGGAAGCTATTGTTGTAAGCAAACTCCACTAAGGGAAGGTGATCCTCCCATGTCCCTCCAAAGTCTAGAACGCAAAGTCTCAAAAGATCCTCTAAAACTCTATTCACCCTTTCCGTCTGTCCATCGGTCTGGGGGTGATAGGCCGTGCTCAAACATAACTGTGTGCCTATAGCTTCTTGCAAACTTCGCCAAAACTCGCTTGTGAAGATAGGGTCTCGGTCACTAACAATGCTGGAGGGTATCCCATGGAGTCGAATTATCTCCTTGATGTAAAGAGACGCTAGGGATGAGGCAGTCTTTCTAATCTTGACAGGTAAAAAGTGGGCACTCTTTGTAAGCCTATCCACTATTACCCAAATGCTAGTATTGCCCCTTCTCGACCTAGGCAGCCCATCAACGAAGTCCATTGAAATGCTATCCCACTTCCACTGTGGGACCTCTAGGAGATGAAGCAGTCCTCCAGGCTTTTTCTGTTCCGCTTTAACTTGTTGGCATACCATACACTTAAAAACGAAATCTGCCACGTCCTTCTTCATGCCGTTCCAAAAGAAAACCCTTTTCATGTCCTTGTACATTTTGTCTCCGCTTGGATGTATTGTCATCTTGGAACGATGTGCTTCCTCGAGAACCTTCTTTATCAACTCCTTTGCTTGTGGAACGCATAGTCTTCCGTCGCGTCTCAGCCAGCCTTTATCATCAATAGATTATCTACTGAGGTGACTAGAAGTCTCACCCTTAATTAGTTTATCAACCACTTCGACTAGCTGAGGGTCCTCACGTTGTGCCATCCCTATTGTGTCCAAAAGAGTAGGGCGCACCTCAAGAGATGCTAACAAACCCGGTACGAAATCAGAGGAGGGCCTAAAGTTAAAACTGGCTATATACTCCAGGCTTTGCCTTTCTACAAAGCGTGGGCTTAGGGTCAGTTTCTTTCTACTCAAGGCGTCTGCCACCACATTGCCCTTGCCCGGAGTATAGGAAATCTCGAAGTCATACGAGGCAAGAAATTCCATCCATCTCTGTTGCCCCAGGTTAAGATCTTTCTGCGAGAAAAGATATTTCAACGATTTATGGTCAGTGTAAAGTTCGAACTTCTCACCTAGGAGAAAATGTCGCCAAGACTTAAGTGCAAAGACGATGGCGGCTAACTCAAGATCGTGGGTCGGGTAGTTCTTTTCATGAGCTTTCAATTGCCTTCCACCATAAGCTACTACCCTCCCTTCTTGCATCAAGACAGCGCCTAGTCCTGTGCCACATGCATCTGTATAAACTGTGAACATCTTGCTTCCGTCTGGCAAAGTCAGGACTGGGGCTGTTGTAAGAGCCCTTTTTAAGAGTTGGAAAGCCAACTCGCAATCCAAGTACCAATTGAACGCTAGATTCTTCTTTGTCAGCCTTGTGAGTGGAGCTGAGATTTTCGCAAAATCCCTTATGAATTTTCGGTAGAAGCCTGCTAGTCCTAGAAAACTTCAGACCTCAGTTGCATTCTTTGGTGCTTTCCAGTCTTGCATTGCAACTACCTTCGCGGGGTCTACGGCCAACCCTTCTTTAGATACTACATTCCCAAGAAACCTTACTTCTTTTCTCCAAAAGTGGCATTTTGAAAATTTTGCCTTTAGCTGATGTGCTCGGAGAGTATCCATGATTTCCTTCAGATGTTGAGCATGCTCTTCCTCACTCTTTGAAAAGATCAAGATATCGTCCACAAAGACAACCACAAACTTGTTGAGGAATTCTCTGAACACTCTGCTCATTAGGTCCACGAAATAAGCGGGTGCATTTGTCAGGCCTAAAGGCATGACAAGCCACTCAAAGAAACCGTCTGGGGTTCTGAATGCCGTTTTATCAATACTATTTTCGGTCACTCTTAGCTGATGAAACCCAGTTGCTAGATAAAGTTAGGAGAAAACCGACGCGCCTAAAAGCTGATCAAACAAATCGTCGATTCGGGGAAGAGTGTGCCTATTTTTCTTGGTCAACTTGTTTAACTCCCTATAGTCAACGCAAAGGCGAAGCGAACCGTCTGCTTTGGTTGCGAACACCACTGGAGCACCCCATTCTGAAATGCTCCTTCTAATGAACCCCTTCTCAAGAAGTTCTTTAACCTGCTTACTGAGCTCCTTTCTCTCTTTTGGAGCCATATGTCTGACAGGTAAAGCTACGGGCTTTGCGTTATCCACAAGATAGATTCGAAAGTCTATTTCCCGCTTCGGAGGTAAGCCTTTCACCTCCTCGAAGACATCCGGATATTCCCGGACTACTCTAACCAATTGCAAATTCTCGTCAGAAGCATCAAGCGACTCTAGATAACTAAGCATAACAGCATTCGAAGGATTACTTGAAATTTCTAGAGTGTTACCAAGTCGAGTCAAGAGTCTAACTACTCTTTTCTCACAATCAAGAATGGCACTGTTACTAGATAACCAGTCCATGTCTAAGATCAAACCATATCCGGAGAAGCCTAGAACAAAGGCATTACAACTAAACTCAACACGGAGAATAGAGATTTTCAAACCCAAACAAACCATTGACAAGTAAGCGGAGCCCCCAATTGGATTTGAAACTACTAAGGGATCCTCAACCATACTAGTGTCTAGATGCAGAGATTCTACTAAAGCAGATGAAATAAAGGAGTGTGATGCACCAGAGTCAAAAAGTGTACGAACTTGATGATCATAAAGATAGACTACACTTTCTGCAGAAATATTACTACCTCTCTCCTGTGAAGGGGCTGTCAGAGCATGAACTTGTCCCCTTGAAGTAGATCCAGCTTTCTGTCCCTATCCTTTCTTCTTTGGGCAGTCCTTAGCTTGGTGCCCAGTCTCTCCGCAATGAAAGCAACCACCCATCTTTGCCTTCTTCTTCCGGCAATCATTCTCTATATGTCCAACTATGCCACAGAAATGGCACTTTCTCCTCTCACGGGACTTCTTGTTTTTTCCTCCTTTCTTAAAGTCTGTCTTCTTGGCCTGTAAACCTTCTTTCTTTTCCTCAGCCTTAGTCTCCTTCTTGCCGTGGTCTTCCACATGTAGCAACGCCATGCCCACCAAGCTTTCATAAGTCGCTCCCGTGGACACATGGGTCATGGCAAGGCTGTGTATAGGCTCATTCAGACCTTTGACGAAGCGAAGCGCCTTCTTGTGTTGGGTATTTACTAAGTCCAACCCAAATCTGGCCAGCTGATTAAATTGATTGACGTACTCCCTGAACGTCATGCTTCCCTGTTTAAGATTCAAGAACTTCTCTAATTGCAGGCTCCTTTCAGCTTGGGAGAGGAATTTCAGTTCGAACCTTGTCCTAAAATCATCCCAAGTTTCCACTACCCTCTGAGCATTAGTGATCTCCCACCAATAGGAAGCTTCATCTTTGAGCAACCACGCTGCTAGCTGTATCTTTTGCCTATCATCAACTCCGAAGATGTCAAACAGATCCTCAGTCTCCTTTAGCCAATTTCTTGCTCCTACAAAAGGCTCAGTTCCATGGAAGTCCTTTCCACCCATAGATTTGAAGTCTCTACATGTTTTGGCAAAAGCATTTCCAAGAGGAGGGGAAGGAGGAGGAGGAGGAACCGCTGCCACTGGAGGAGGAATGTTTGCTGGGCCCGCGTCATTGGCCCTTGCTTCTAAGTACCTCCTAAACCAACCGGGTATCGTTACTCCTTCAGGAAGGTTAAGGTCTCCGGACATGCTGAAACAGAAAGAAAAGATCCAAAATGAAGGATAGAGAGAGATAGTGCACATGGCTTTGGGGGATTATGCCTTTTAAAATATAACACTTTCTAAAAAAAGCTTCTTTAATTTTTTTTATGAAAACAATTTCAAAAACTTTTATCTTATCTGGTAAACCTATGCTTTGATACCAAGTGAAACACCCCACCTCCGTTAGGGTCACTCACAAAGGGAATGCCCTAATTTTGGTGGAGGTTTATAAGTATAAGTCACAGATATACAAGATAGATATAAATACACATATTTTTAAACAGCGGAAACAACAGCAACTTTTATTTCACCAAAATACGTGTTACACAAACCACACCATGATTGCCTTACAATACTTCCAAAAACATTACATTTCCACAACTGTCTTGATCAAAGAAGCATAAAACATAAAGTAAAGTAACAAAATCCCCATAATGATATCCAAAGCCATGATCCAAGCCAAAGAGATCCAAACCGTACATCTACTGTCTTCAAGCTTGCAAAAGTGTCTGGCTAGGCTGAGTTGTTTCCTCCTTGTGGACCTAGGGATGGGGGGGGGAGGGAACGAAAGAAAAGAAGACGAAAGAAAAACGGAGTCAGACATAAAGCCTGAGTAAATCTAGTGACTTTTCAGTATGTGAATAAGAAAAGGATATGATAGACATAAACTGAAAACAGGATAGTATCATAACTAAGGGAGTGTAGTCTAGAGTCGAATATATCGAACCCACACCATATCTCTGCATTTACTAGTATTACTCTAACCGGTACCCCATGCTGAGGGTGAAGTGATCCCTTTTGTTTTCTAAAGATCGGCTCCTACTCGTACGTGTGTCTTACGGCTACCCCAAGAAGTGTAGATACCTATGCTGGTCCCACCATGGGGGTGTACCAAGACCCATAGTGGCGGCCCCGACACAATTACTAGAAGGCATAGGATATACTACTGGTGCCCCCAGTGCCCTGCTTGTCTGCTCCAGAGTGCGTGCACGACCGCACACCGTTAGACCTACACTGTGCACCTAACATTGCCGTTATTTGACCACTTACAATCATCCCAGTAATCGTGCCCCACCCTGCCTAGTTTCAAGGTACCGTTGATACCTAAATTGGGTTACTGCTGAAACGGGTCCCTACGTTACCAGGGTTTTCGAGTCAAACATGTTAAGTGGTTAAGTGTATGTATATACCTAACCCCACCCATCAATATTTGTTAACATGTTGAATCTTTGGTTAAGTGTTTTCAGTTGACTTAACCCTACAACCTGTCCTTAGCCTTTTAGAGCACCAACCACTCACATTAGACAGATATCACTACAGTTACTGGATGTGCCGGTTGGTTCCGGGCAGGTTTACACCGTAGTTCAGTCTAACCTCGGGTCTTTATTGGGCTCAATGTTTAACAACCCACATTGGATAGGTATTGTTGTGACTACTGGACAGCCGGGCGGGTCCGGGCAGGTTTACGTCACAACTCAATCCAACCTCGGGTTAAACATGTCGTATTTTCTAAATTTACATTTCACCATTCAATTTAATATGTAAATATCATGTCCTTCATTTTTGGGTATAACAATTTATACCGCTATAATATCACAGTTGTTGGCATGCGCCAAACATGCCAACATATTTATTTATATCATGTTTTACACCCAACGCTATTACCCCCGTTTGTACGTACTAATGTTGGGCTCGACACAATTCAGCCCAATTTGATAAATGTGAGAAAAGGGGAAAGAAATCAAGAGCATGTAATATTTCTATGACACATAAAAGGGGTGTGGCGCATGAACTTGCAAATTAGCGTTTCAACTAACATAAACATTGGGTCATGAGAACTTGCATTCAAATAGGCATATGACTAAGTACGTAACACGTGAAATGGCATAACTTTGGATTTGCCTAGATGTGAGTTTAAACATATATAACTAGGCATAATGTCAAACACCAAACTAGCATGTTACATGTTCATAAAATGTCCACTTTTTATCGTAACCCAAAGGTGTAAACTAACTTTAAAACAAGCAGTCCATTTTAACATGATACTAGCATGATTTGTGTAACCCAAATATACTTAATATTAATCCAATTATACTTGTGATGAATCTAAGATGTATACATAGGTTTTGAGTCATGTAGGCATAAAAGATCCCAGATCTATAACATGTTTACATAAGTATATAGTCCATGATATCAACATAAACATAAAGGGGATATTAACATAAACATGAGAGGGATCTAATCATAGACTTTGCCACAAAACTTGCAATTACCATCACTTTCATATATAAACGTATAATAAACTTGCATCGTTCCATTTATGCCACAAATCAATTCACCAAAAATAATCATGATAGAAACATTACAATACACAAGATCTACATCATTACGATGATACAATTCTATTCCCAATTACATCGTATCACATCATAATTTTATTCAAATTATGAAAGACCACTATACTTACTACGTGACGAGATCTTGTTTTCTGATTTCTGTTTTCTAAATTTGGAGATGCTCTCCTTTGGGTAGCAATTTGTTGATTGATTTGATTAGACTTTAGTTTGCTTCTTAGTTTGATTCTTGGCGGCTACGACCAACTCCTTCCAGACAGCATGACGACTTCTCTCTTATTTTCTTATGTGAATTAGTTGAGTCTTAGTGCGTATTTATAGAGTTTTCAAGTAGATTTGAACCGTTAGATGCAAACAGGGAGGGAAATTAGACTGTACAGCACAACAGAGTCGAACCAGGGTCAGACCCACCTGGTTAGGCCGACCAGGCAAGTCGACCTGCAGGTCGACACCCAAGTCGACTGCGTAGTCGACCTGGGGGGGCCAGGTCGACTGCCCAGTCGACACTAGTGTCGACCTGGTCACTGGGCGGGAGTTTTCCCGCCCAGCCCAGTTTGAATTCGAATTTCAAATTTTAAACGTGATCTGATCTGTTTTTGAATTTCAAATTTATTCTGAAACTTCCGGAGATCATAACTCCTTCATACGGAGTCCGTTTCGCGCAAACTCGGAATCTATCTCAACCAGAATTCCGAGACGAACGCAATGGCGTAAGCCGTTTCTCTTAATTCTTTCATTAGAGTTAATTATACTTTAATTTATGAATTTCACTGTTATAGAATATACGGGGTGTTACACATGTGTTGAAACCAAATTCACGTGTTGAAACCATCTTCATGTGTTGAAAAATATATTCATGTATAGAATAAATTCTTTAAATGATAAAAATAACATCTTTAACATAAGCATGAAGTAAATAATGCTCATGTGTTGAGAAGTTCAAGTGTTGAAAAATAAATTCATGTTTTGAATAAATAAATTGTTTTAACAATAAAAATCACATTTTTATTATATATATGAAGTATGTAAAATATTCGTGTTTTAAATAAATTGTTTTAACAATAAAAATCACATCTCTCTTATATGTACGAACTATATAAAATATCCATGTGTGGAAATATTCATGTGTTGAGTTGTTCATGTGTTGAAAAAGGTTCATGCGTTGAATAAAAAGATCGAACAATAAAAATTACATTTTTATTGAGAATATGAAGTGTTAAAAACATTCATGTAAATATTTTTGATGATAAAAATACCATTTTTACCGTGTATATGATTCGCTAAAAGTACACAAGTGTTAAAATAAATATTTGTTTGCTATGAATATCATTTTTAACAAGTATGGGAACTAAATGAAATAGTCATGTGTTGAAATAAATTTTATTTCGCTAAAAATATAATTTTTAAATCAAATATGAAGTGTTAAAATAACTACTTGTTCAAATAAATATTCATGAGCTGGAAATATTCATTAGCTAGCTAATAATGTAATTTTCAGCTTATGTATGCAACATTGGAATGAATGGTAACGTTAAACCAAATCGAATCAAATATGAAACTGAATTGAAAATTGATAAGTGATTAGAATCGCACACATGTACATGCATATTTATTGAACAGGTTATAGTAAAGAGGCTAGAGAAGAGGAATAAAATTGTGTGCCCAACAAATAGGTACATGTTTACTGTTTTGCTTAGGTGATGATTTTATGAGCCGATTGGCTTTTTCTTTTTGAGATGAGACCGCCGTGTGGCTGTTTGGGGATTTTCCCGACCCTCCCCGTATGTAACACCCCATGTCCATTAATGTCACTCACAAAGGGAATGCATCAATGTCCATGAAGCGTTATTGTTGTATAGAACAGATAAATTACAAGAATAAATAAATAAAACAACACAGTGGAAAATAAAACTTATTTCATAGCATCATAACTTAAAACAAGCTTACATAAGTAGTCTCCAAAACCATTACAACAGGATCAGTAGCCTTTTCCAAAAACTTCAAAGTACATAAAGAAGCAAATACTTCAATAACATAAATTCATAAATCCCCACTAAGCATAAGCAAAGCCATAAAGATGAGAGAGTCCAAAGCGATACATCTACTCTATTCAAGCAACTGAAAGAAATCAGAACCTAGCTGTAGTATTCCCTACTTGCAAACCTGAGGGGGGGAGGGAAGAAAAGAGGTGGAAACAAAACGGGTCAGACATAAAGTCTGGCGAGTCCAGTAATTTTAACAAATAATAGGTAAGGTAAATGATCAAGACATAAATAGGCATCATGATATGGCTGTAACATAGATAAGGTAGATAAAAAGGATAGACAAGATGATTCCGTTCCTAAGTACTAAGACAATCCTACACCTTGGGTAAGCGAACAACCCTCCAAGTACTAACCCCGAAGACTGAAGTCAACATCAGACTAGCACCCAAAGGACTATCCATCTCAACCAACAGGTATTTCGTTACACCGCACTTTTGTTAAGTTACACCACATTACTTAATTACACCGTACATCTACTAGTCTCTTTTTACAAGAGGTTGATCCCTTCCCACTAACTGTACTCACATGACAAACTTGGTAGTTACTTGTACCTAGTTGCTATCATAGGTGCCAGCTTGCTCCTACCACCGCTAAGGTACCCTTAATCTACCCATTCGATCGGCTCCCTAAACCCCGTAGGCACCCGTGTTGGCCCCACAGTAGGGTGTATCACTCCCCAAAGTGGCAACCCCGATACCAACATGAAATGCACGGCCATACCTACACGATGTAACAACGTATTACCTACCAGTCCAGATCCATGCACGCACATGAACCCGTTGGACTTGCGTTGCCACCGCTATTCATGTTTTGACCTCTTATATTCAAGCCCAGTAAGCGTGCCCCAACCCCGGCCTAGTACCGGGCACAATTAGATACTCAAACGGGTTACTATTTGAAATGGGTCCCCATCCGACACAAGCCTTCCACCTATGCTTGGTCCCCACTAGGTTTTTCTCCCACTTAACCATTTTAATTTAAATGTCCATGTCTTACACATGCTATGGTTAAGTCCATACTTACATGTCATAATTTACATGTCCTATCTTATTCCGGTTAAGTCCATATTTACATGTCACCCCACTTAACCCTCTAACCATACCCATGTCTTATTATGGTTAGTATTGTTTAATTCATTCCTTATGACGAACGGTGCATGACCTCTCACATTAGACCGAACACTTTGTGGCCGCTGGATTTGCCGGGCGGTTCCGGGCAGTCTTATGCCACAAACCTGGTCTAACCTCGTGTCATTAACCGTTGCGCCTACAATTCATTCCTTTGACCTCTCACATTAGACATCCAATTGTGACCATTGGATTTGTCGGGCGGTTCCGGGCAATCTTACGTCACAATTGTGCCGAACCTCGTGTCAAAGGTTCATTAACATCGTATTTCACCCATACCCAATTTTCATGTCATATATATTCAATCAAACATATAATCATGTCTATAATATTGCCTATTCCAAATTATCACTAATTACACATTAATTAGCCTCAATTACAAATTTACAATTTTAGGCAATTTCATCTATTCCATATAATTCATACCCAAATATGCCAATTTCACATATTATCCAATTATCCGAAATATCAAATAATATCCAATTTTCCAAATTTTCCATACTCCCAATATTCCACATCGTTCCCATGTATTCGCATTCGCGCGTATTTTTAATATATGCTCGAAGGTAGCCTAGATCCACAAATAAAAGGAATAGGGGTAAGAAGAGAGAATCAATTCATAGAAAATTGGAATAAAACATCATCATGAAATAAAGAGGCATATAGACTGGCATATAGGCATAATAAAAGATTCAACATGAATAAACTGATAAAAGGTATGAACTTTACATATAAACATAGGCATATGATGAAATGAATCAAAAAGGTGAAGACTTGGTGAGATTTTCATTACAAACATATATATGAATCCTTTTTACAACTTTTTCATGTTACTTTAATCCCATTAGATTTGTGAAAATAACTATACTCGCCTTTCGTGGCTTAAGGAAAGGATTAATGAATTGAAATTGGTGCAGAAACGTTGAATTGACGTTGATTAATCTTCTTTAATTGTTGTTGAAGCTCTAAACTTTGATTTGAATTGTATATGAACACTTGAGATTTAATTTAGAGGCGGCGGCTAGGGTTTAAGAGAGAGCTTGACAGCATAATGGTGTCATAGATAATATTTTATGAATTAGGGTTAGGTCTTAAGGTGTATGTATAGTTGTCTAGGATCGATTAGAGCTCTTAGATTGACCCAGAAATCATCAGGACCACTCAGATGCAACATCAGCCCTCAACGCCAATTGGGCCACGGGTTGACAGCCAAACACTCTGGATCGACCCCTAGTCGACCCAGCTGGTCGACTCCAAAAATGGTGCGGTTCGGCTATTCCCCCTCCCGATTTGTTGTTTTGAACTTTTTTGAATATTTATTTATTTAATTTTTATATATATCTATATATATATATATTTCTCTCATATGCATACAAACTTCAAGGCTTAATAACATCTTCATAAGGCATCCGTTTCGTGCAAACCAAATGTCTATCTTGACCCAAAATTTTGAGACGAACATAATAGCGCAACCCATTTCATTTAATTCTTCTTCTAAAAATTATGTATACTTTAATTTGTGAATTTTAATGTTATAAAATTACGGGGTGTTACATTCTCTCCTCCTTAAAGGATTTCATCTCTGAAATCTCCAAGTTAAGAAGAATGTATCCTACTATCCAATCATCCATCTACTCAACCATCATCCACAAGTATCCATTGTCCTTAAAAGATTTCTAATGCTTTTCATGTACATATGCATAGTGTGTGTGTATGTCCGTATACTAATGCAAAATCAGGTGGTCCACTGATTCAGTCGATCTCCTTAATGCAAATAATGATAGTGCCATGTATCCATCATGTATGCAAAGAACCCTATACATATCATTACTACATGTGTGCACAACCAATCATTTAAATGCAACATCCATATGATACACACATTCAATGTACACTCATTTTACTAAATACATCCATTTATATGCAATATGCAATATGAAAGTGACTGAGCCGATCTAGTGCCTAAAGTGTGTGTATATGCAACCACGAGCAACCACTAGCAAACACTTGCATCCACATGCATCCACCATACATAACATGTCTCAAACACAGGTTTCAACCATAGGACTACCCTATCTAATGGTCAAAGATACTAGCGAGAGGACATACTGAAGATAGAACAAGTACAAGCTAAGAGATAAAGGAGAAATTAAAAGACATACCCTTGAAAAGAAAAGCGTACAATGAACGCAACTTCTCTTCCGTCTCCCAAGTAGCGTCGCTCTCATCATCTCCCCATTGCACTTTGACTAGCTTGACCTCTCGATTCCTCAACTTCTTAATCTCCGACCCAAGAATGCATGTAGGAGCTCGTCGAATCATCGCATCACGCTCTATTTCCACCTCTCTAAGAAAGTTCTTCCAAAACTCGCTAGTAAAGATAGGATTGCGATTGCCCACTGTGCTAGAAGGAACACCGTGCAAACGAACTATCTCTCGAATGTATACGGAGGCTAACCACGAAGTAGTCCTCTTACTATTCACGGGAATGAAATGGGCGCTCTTAGTAAGTCTGTCTACCATGACCCAAATCCCCGTATTACCCTTCCTCGATCTTGGAAACCCATCATCAAAGTTCATCGAGACACTCTCCCACTTCCATTGTGGGACCTCTAATGGGTGAAGCAACCCACCGGGCTTCTTTTGCTCTGCTTTTACTTGTTGGCACACCAGGCATCTAGCGACAAACTCGGCTACATCCCTCTTCGTGCCGGCCTAAAAGTAAACTCGTCTCATGTCCATGTACATCTTGTCCGTGCCGGGATGAATGGTCATCTTCGAACGATGTGCATAATCAAGAATGGTCTTCCTCAAGTTCTCGTCTCGTGGTACACAAAGTTTACCATCCCTACGTAACCAACCCTTATCATCTAGGGTATACCTATTGAGATGGCTCGATGACTACCCTTTATGAGCTTCTCTACTAACTCAACCAACTGTGGGTCATCTCGCTGTGCCTCACCAATCCGTCCCAAAAGCGTAGGTCTGACCTCTAAGGATGCTAGCAAACCGGGTACAAAGTCAATGGAAGGTCTAAAGTCAAACGTAGAGATGAACTCTAAGCTTCGCCGCTCAACAAACAATGGACTCAAGGACAACCTTTTCCTACTTAAGGCGTCTGCCACCATGTTACCCTTGCCGGGGGTATATGCTAGGACGCTAAGAATTCCATCCACCTTTGCTGCCTTAAGTTCAAGTCCTTCTGAGAGAACAAGTATTTTAGCGATTTGTGGTCTGTAAACAATTCGAATTTCTCGCCAAGAAGATAATGGCGCCAAGACTTAAGCGCGAAAACAATAGCGGCCAACTTTAAGTTATGTGTAGGGTAATTTTTCTCATGCACTCTCAACTGCCTTCCTCCATAGGCTATTACCCTCCCCTCTTGCATTAAGACCGCGCCTAGTCCTGTGCCACAAGCAACGGTATAAATGGTAAATGGCTTACTCCGATCTGGAAACACTAAGACTGGGGCTGTGGTCAAAGCTCTCTTTAAACGTTGGAACACATCATCACAATCTGCCTCCCACGTGAAAACTAGGTTCTTCTTTATCAAGCGTGTCAATGGGGCTGATATCTTTGCGAAGTCCTTGATAAACTTCCTATAGTAGCCTGCCAACCCCAAGAAACTTGTCAACTCGGTAGCATTTTTAGGGACCTTTCAATCTTGGATGGCCACCACCTTCGCGAGATCCACAGCTATCCCTTCTTTGGAAATCACGTGGCCTAAGAATCACACTTCCTTACTCCAAAAGTGACATTTAGAAAATTTAGCTTTAAGGTTATGCGCTCGAAGGATCTCCAACACTTCCCTAAGATGTAGGGCATGCTCTTCCTCGTTCTTAGAAAAGATCAAGATGTCATCCAGAAAGATCACAACGAATTTATTAAGGTACTCCCTAAACACCCTACTCATCAAGTCAACAAAGTATGCGGGGGCATTTGTCAAACCGAAGGACATCACAAGCCACTCATAGAAACCGTCCGGAGTCCTAAAGGCAGTCTTGTCTATGCTATCCTTAGCCACTCTCAATTGATGGAAACTAGTGGCTAAGTCCAACTGCGAAAACACTGAGGCGCCAACTAACTGATCGGAGAGATCGTCAATCCTCAGCAGTGGGTGCCTATTCTTCTTACTAAGCTTATTAAGTTCTCTATAGTCCACACAAAGTCTAAGGGACCCATCCACCTTCTTGGCAAATGCTACTGGAGCACCCCACTCTGATATACTACGTCTTATGAACCCCTTCTCAAGCAACTCCCCTACTTGCTTATTGAGTTCCCTCCTCTCACGAGAAGCCATGTGGCGTACTGGCAGAGATACGGGTTTTGTATTGTCTACAAGATAAATACGATAGTCTATCTTACATTTTGGGGGTAGACCCTCACTCCTCGAAGACATCAACATATTCACGGACTATACGAACAGAATGTAAATCATCATTGGATGCGTCAAGTGACTCAAGATAACTAAGCATCACCGATCCTCTAGGGTCACAAGAAATATCAAGGGTCTTTCCACTACGAGTCAACAATTTTACTGCCCTTCGTTCACAATCTAGGATGGCACCATGTCTGGCTAGCCAATCCATCCCTAGAATCAACCCATAGCCCATGAAACCAAGCACAAAAGCATTACATTCAAAACCAACGCCTAAGATAGACAATCTCAAATCCCTAAAAACCATGGATAAATGAGCTGACCCACCAATAGGATTTGAGACTAAAATGGGATCCACAATGAGACTAGTATTTAAGTGCAGTGTTTCAACTAATGATGTAGAGATATACGAATGTGATGCGCCAGAATCGAATAAAGTATGGACAGGATGATCAAACAAGAAAATCAAACTTTCGACAGAATTTTTTCTACCTTCTTCCTGCCCCGGAGCCATGAGAGCATGAACCTGCCCTCACGAAGTAGAACCTGCCCTCTGCCCTTGCTTCTTAGGACAACCCTTGACAGCATTACCTGGATCACCACAATGATAACAAGTGAACTTCTTCTTCTTCCTACAGTCTTTCTTCAAATGGTCGGGTATCCCACAGTTGTAACACTTCCACTTTTCTTTACCACCTTTCTTTTGTTGTTGGGCTTTCTTTGGATCCTCCTTCTTATCTTGCGGCCTAAAAGTACTTACACCCTTCTCTTCTTCATGCATGTATGCCATATCAACAAGCTTTTCATTCATAGCCCCCATTTGAATGTGGAACATTGCCAAACTGTGAAGCGATTCATTTAGGCCCTTTGCAAACCTCAAGGCCTTCTTGTGAGGCGTATTCACCAACTCTAGCCCAAATCTCGCCAATTTATTAAATTCGGTCACATACTCTTCACGGTCAAGTTTTTCTGCTTCAATGTCAAGAACCTCTCAATGTACATACTCTCCTCGGCTTGAGAAAGGAATTTCAACTCAAACCTTCCCCTAAAATCTGCCCACGTCTCTACAGCACGCTCTCCATTAGTAACCTCCCACCAAAATGAATCTTCGTCCTTCATCAACCAAGCAGCCAATTGGACCTTCTTACAATCGTCCAAATCGAAAATGCCAAATAGATCCTCCACTTCTTTCAACCAATTTCTAGCTTCAACGAATGTTTCAGACCCACTAAAAGGTTTTCCACCCATCGAACGAAAGTCTTTAAATATCTTGGAGAATGCATCTCCACGTAGAGAAATGACTGGAGCTAGGGGAGGAGGAGGAGGAACGTCGGCCGGACCCGCGACAGCGGCCCTAGCCTCGAGATATTGATGAAACCAACCGGGTACATGAACACCCTCTGGTATCTCAGATGCTCCAGACATGCTGAAAAGAAAAAGAAAGAGTTTCAAAACAAGGGAAGCGAAAGAGAGATGTATGGCTTGCGAGGATTATGCTTTTTAAAGTAAACTTTCCTTGAAAGTAGCTTCTTTAAAACAAGTTTTTGAAAATACTTTCTAGGAAAATAATACTTTCGAAAACACTTTTCAAAACTTTTTATCTGTTCATGTAACCCTAGCTCTGATACCACGTGTAACACCCCATGTCCATTATTGTCACTCACAAATGGAATGCATCAATGTCCATGAAGCGTTATTATTGTATAGAACAGATAATTTACAAGAATAAATAAATAAAACAACACAGCGGAAGATAAAACTTATTTCAGAGCATCATAGCTCAAAACAAGCTTACATAAGTAGTCTCCAAAACCATTGCAACAGGATCAGTAGCCTTTTCCAAAAACTTCAAAGTACATAAAGAAGCAAATACTTAAATAACATAAATGCATAAATCCCCACTGAGCATAAGCAAAGCCATAAAGATGAGAGAGTCCAAAGCGATACATCTACTCTCTTCAAGCAACTGAAAGAAATTGTAACTAAGCTGTAGTATTCCCTCCTTGCAAACCTGAGGGGGGGGGGAGGAAAGAAAAGAAGTGGAAACAAAACGGGTCAGACATAAAGTCTGGCGAGCCCAGTAATTTTAACAAATAATAGGTAAGGTAAATGATCAAGACATAAATAGGCATCATGATATGGCTGTAACATAGATAAGGTAGATAAAAAGGATGGACAAGATGATTCCGTTCCTTAGTACTAAGACAATCCTACACCTTGGCTAAGCGAACAACCCTCCAAGTACTAACCCCGAAGACCGAAGTCAACATCAGACTAGCACCCAAAGGACTATCCAACTCAACCAACATGTATTTCATTACACCGCACTTTTGCTAAGTTACATCACATTACTTAATTACACCGCATATCTACTAGTCTCTTTTTACTTGAGGTTGATCCCTTCACACTAACTGTACTCACATGACAAACTTGGTAGTTACTTGTACCTAGCTGCTATCGTAGGTGCCGGCTTGCTCCTACCACCGCTAAAGGTCCCTTAATCTACCCATTAGATTGACTCCCTAAACCCCGTAGGCACCCGTGTTGGCCCCACAGTGGGATGTATCACTCCCAAAAGTGGCAACCCCGATACCAACATGAAATGCACGGCCATACCTACACGATGCAACAACGTCTTACCTACCAGCCCGGACCCATGCACGCACATGAACCCGTTGGACTTGCATTGCAACCGCTATTCACATTTTGACCTCTTATATTCAAGCCCAGTAAGCATGCCCCAACCCTGGCCTAGTACCGGGCCCAATTAGATACTCAAACGGGTTACTGGTTGAAACGGGTCCCCATCCGACACAAGCCTCCCACCTATGCTTGGTCCCCACTAGGTTTTTCTCCCACTTAACCATTTTAATTTAAATGTCCATGTCTTACACATGCTACGGTTAAGTCCATACTTACATGTCATAATTTACATGTCCTATCTTATTCCGGTTAAGTCCATATTTACATGTCATAATTTACATGTCCTATCTTATTCCGGTTATGTCCATATTTACATGTTACCCCACTTAACCCTCTGACCATATCCATGTCTTATTATGGTTAGTATTCTTTAATTCATTCCTTATGACAAACGGTGCATGACCTCTCACATTAGACCGAACACTTTATGGCTGCTGGATTTGTCGGCTGTTCCGAGCAGTCTTACGCCACAAACCGGGTCTAACCTCATGTCATTAACCGTTACGCCTACAATTCATTCCTTTGACCTCTCACATTAGACATACAATTGTGACTACTGGATTTGCCAGGCGGTTCCGGGCAGTCATACGTCACAATTGCGCCTAACCTCGTGTCAATGGTTCATTAACTTCGTATTTCACCAATACCCAATTTTCATGTCATATATATCAAATTAAACATATAATCATGTCTATAATATTGCCTATTCCAAGTTGTCACTAATTACACATTAATTAGCCTCAATTACAAATTTACAATTTTAGGCAATTTCATCTATTCCATGTAATTCCTACCCAAATATGCCAATTTCACATATTATCCAAAATATCCAATAATATCCAATTTTCCAAATTTTCCATATTCCACATCGTTCTCACGTATTCGCATTCACACGTATTTTTAATATATGCTCGAAGGTAGCTTAGATCCACAAATAAAAGAAATAGGGGTAAGAAGAGAGAATCAATTCATAGAAAATTGGAATAAAACATCATCATGAAATAAAGAGGCATATAGACTGGCATAGAGGCATAATAAAAGATTCAACATGAATAAACTAATAAAAGGTATGAACTTTACATAGAAAAATAGGCATATGATGACATGAATCAAAAAGGTGAAGACTTGGTGAGATTTTCATTACAAACATATATATGAATCCTTTTTACAAATTTTTCATGTTACTTTAATCCCATTAGATTTGTGAAAATAACTGTACTCACCTTTCATGGCTTAAGAAAAGGATTAATGAATTGAAATTGGTGTAGAAACGTTGAATTGACGTTGATTATTCTTCTTTAATTGTTGTTGAAGCTCTAAACTTTGATTTGAATTGTGTATGAACACCTGAGATTTAATTTAGAGGCGGCGGCTAGGGTTTAAGAGAGAGCTTGACAGCATAATGGTGTCATAGATAATATTTTATGAATTAGGGTTAGGTCTTAAGGTGTATATATTGATGTCTAGGATCGATTAGAGCTCTTAGATTAACCCAGAAATCATTAGGACCACTCAGATGCAACATCAGCCCTCAGCGCCAATCGGGCCACGGGTTGACAGCCAAACACCCTGGATCGGCCCCTAGTCGACCCAACGGGTCGACTCCAAAAATGGTGCGATTCGGCTATTCCGCCTCCCGATTTGCTGTTTTGAACTTTTTTGAATATTTATTTAATTAATTTATATATATATATCTATATATATATTTCTCTCATATGCGTACAAACTTCAAGGCTAAATAACGTCTTATAAGGTATCCATTTCTTGCAAAACAAATGTCTATCTTGACCCAAAATTTTGAGATGAACATAATAGCGCAACCCATTTCACTTAATTCTTCTTCTAAAAATTAAGTATATTTTAATTTGTGAATTTTAATGTTATAAAATTACGGGGTGTTACACCGTACAAAGGAGGTTATGGCGAAATTTTCCAAAATTTAAAGGCGTTAGTGAAATATTTGAAGTGAAATCGAAATAGAAATCGCCGAATGAATTATAATTATATATATATAAATTAAATTAAAATGAATCGAGACCGTGCAGTTCGCGTTTTGAAATCGTAATTTTAAACGATTATACCGAAAGATCAGACCATCGGATTTTGACGAAACTGGAACCGTTGGGTTCGCTTTTGAGAGATCTTCCCAACGATATAAACTTTGTTGAGATCCAATGGTTAGATTTTCAGATATGTGTAAAACCAATTTAGGGAAAAACAGCGCCAGTGCCTCGGCACGACCTAAAACGTCGTTTAATTAAATTGGGCCATTTTTAAATAAATAAAAATGGCGATATATCGTTATAAAATAATATAGGCGATATAGAGTGGAAATAAACTGATTCTTCTTGGCTTGCTTGATATTTGACGGTTGAATGTGTTTGGCATGAAAATTATACTAAGGAACTGAAATGTGAATGTTGAATAATTTAACCATGTGAAGAATTGATTTGAAAATCTAAATATATATGGATTATTTGAAAAGGCCGAGTTAATTCTCATCTCAAATAATCGATCGACGGTTAGAAGTCGAAGAGTTAAAGATGGTTCAAGACCGACGATCTTCACATTGGATGGATGAGCACTACTGATGCTCAAGATTGGAGTAGCTACCTTGAAGGAGTTGAAGTGGTAGCCGTCCAGACGCATTTGTTGATTGTACGGATATGCGAGGAATATGGTGCCTCCGGCTTCGTTCAAACCCAGAATGAACTTGTAAATGGACTGTGTGTCTGACATTGGATTTTGTTCTATGCTGACTGATCTCTATTAAATATATATCTGTTTAGCGATGGAGAATTTATTCTCTTGCTTAACGCCCTTCTCTGAGACGTACGAGCTCAGTGGTTATATATCGATAGAAATCAGTCGCATGGAGTGAATTGCCTGTGTGGCACGCCTAAGTGGCATATGATCAAGGCTTCTGTTGCAAAGCAAAGTCTTGTGGTTGATAATCAAAGCATGGCCTATGTGGCGTAGCTTTGTGTATAGCATTGATTCGTGAGCCTCACACCTCAGTATGAGTCAAAAACGGGATAAGGACCCGAGGAGTGCACGACGTTTCATTCTAGCTACGGTGGTGTCAGTGACTTACCAGCCCTGACATTTATATATACTTTTCACCTGTGTGGTTGTTGGAATGCGAGGCACCTCGATTATAGGTCCTATAGGACCGGGAAACATGTGTTCAGGAATTGCCAATCCTCAAAAGTTAGAGAGGATCAACCTTGGAGGATCCAGGGATCGCTGTGAGTGGTCCTGAGACATTTGCTAGAGTGTCTCGAACGGAGAGGAGCTTGCCCCTTGCCTCGACTCATGATGGAATCCAATTTCCAATACGAAATTGCGGATGTGATTGTATTACTAGTATAGCGACATAGTAGATGGTAGCTATGCCGCCTAGGATTGATATTTATCACTGAATTTGCTTTTGAAACATATATGCACTAGTAATAATATCAAACACTTTTGTTTTTTACGTATCAAACATTTCTTGGCCATTATAAGGTAAAAGTCTATCCTCTGGCTTGCGTTGCATTGTGTGATGGGACCTGAGTCTTATAATGGCTTCATTTTTATAAAAAGCATTGCGATGATTTAATAATTTACTTTATTTCATGCACTAGCAATCATTGGAGAAAACCCGTTCCGCGAATGTGGCGTGGTCCTTTGATTTTCCTTATTATTGTTGTTAATTAGTTAAGTAGATTTCTCATACCAGTCCCATGACTGACTCGTAGTTTGTTTCACCTTGCAAACTCGGGTGCCCTTATTTTCACACGGGCAGCCTAGTATCAGGTAGCTGGACCTATTTTGGCTTTGCACTGCAGCAGGAGTGCATCTTTTGGCTCATGGCGAGGCTTGACTATGCAGTGTTGACTATTGATTTTTCCACCATTATTATATATGTATATGATTCCGCCTCTGGCGATGTAGACTGATGTTTCGTTTATGTACTCTGTATGTATATGTACCGCTTATGGCGATGTAGATTGATCATGTACTTTTATGCACTAAGTTGTATCCTACACTGTGCTCTCTGATGTTGTGATATGTATGATTCCGCTGTCATATTTGTGTAAATTATTCTATTTCCTGCTTATGCTATTATCTATACTCTGCTAATGATGATTAATGTGTTATATTCCAATGATTATCCTTAACACCGTCATACGGGTTTTGGGATCGTCACAGGTGGTATCAGAGCTTTGGTTAACCTTAGTTCTAGAATTTAACACATTAAACACCTCGTCAGAATAGAATCAGTAGTATTCTAAGGCGAGTAGCTCATTAGAGATAGGACTAGTAATGTCCTAGAATGAGCTAAGCGGAATAGCAAAAATAATCTGATCAGTACATCGTTGTCTTTCCTTAAGTTCATCTGCTGTATCATACAATAAAATTATTGTTTCTGAGGGCTGACTCTTTTCTTTCTTATACAGAACTTGATAAATGGCCACCAAAGCAGCAGCAGCTAGAGGAGGCCGTGGAGGCCAAGGAGGCCGTGGCAGAGGACGAGGAGATGTCCCCGCTGCAGAAGGACCATTAATACAACCACCAGCCGCTCAACCATTCAAGCTCGACCGAGTGGCCAAGAGATATAAGAATCTAGGAGGCAAAACCTTCTCAGGAACAGGCACTGTGATTGAGGCCTTAGCATGGTTGAAAACATGCGAAAAGATCTTGGGAGGCCTGAGGCTCGGAGATCAAGACAAGGCGTTCATGGGCGCCTGGCTTTTGCAAGACGAAGCATAATTATGGTGGGAAGCCATCACCATAGAGAATAGAAATACAGGGAGAACATGAGATGAGTTCAAAGATATGTTCAAGAAGAAGTTCATCCCAGAACAAGCAATTGAGCGCATGCATGATGAATTTGCAAACCTCCAACAAGGAGACCTCTCTGTGCAAGACTACCTCAATAAGTTTACACAGTTATCCCGCTACGCCAGAGAGCTTATTGCGACTGCCAAGTCCAAGAACAAAAGGTTCATACACGGGCTAAAGCGTAAGTATCAAGACAGGGCCATGAGCCACATCAAGCTAGCATTTTCAGACTTAGCGGAAATGGACTGTAATTATGAGGATTTGGACCAAAGGAACCTTGATCTGGACCGTGCCAAGAGCCAAGCGGGGAGCAAACACAAGCCCACTACGAACCAGGATGAGTCAAGCAACACGACATCTACAAATCAGCAAACAAGCAAGCCGCCAAAAGGAAGCTGCTTTAATTGTGGCAAAATGGGGCACCACTCTAATGTGTGCACAACCCCAAAATGGCAGAAGACCAACTCTCAAGGCTCAATCCAGAACTCTCAGAATTCTCGTTCATGCTTTAACTGCCGCAGAACAGGACATCTTGTTAAAGATTGTCCCTTGCTTAAAAAGGCAGAGGTTGCTCATGTGTATAACGGGGCGAACCCGCCGGCTGCTTCCGATGGAGCAAGAAAACCCGATGTTTTGGTAGGTACCCTTACAATTAAAAATAATCCTGTTTCTGTACTATTTGACACGGGTGCATCACGTAATTTTATTGCAAGTAACACTGTTAACAAGTTAAAGTTAAAACAATGAAAGCTTAAAGAATCGGTTAAGCTTCATAATCCAATAGGGGGTTCTATTATTCTCAGTTCATATTGTAAACTGCCAGTCTCTTATTCTTTCTACAAGTTTCCTTTTGATCTAGTCGTTATGGATTTTCCTGAGTTCGATATCATTCTCAAGCTAGATTGGTTAACAAAATACGAGGCGGAAGTAAATTGTGCGGAAAGAATAGTAAAAATTAAAACGAAGCTTGGATATATTACTGTACCATTCCATGGTTCAAATCCAGATAGAAAGGAATTTTAGTCTGCGCTAGAAGTTATCCCCACTTCCTTAGAGAAGATTCCTATTATTAAAAACTATGCGGATGTGTTTGAAGAAGTCGAAAACTTACCTCCGCAGAGAGAAATTGAATTTAGAATCGATCTAATTCCAAATGCCAGACCAGTGGTACATCCAATTCGAAGAATGACTCCAGAGGAAAAAGAAGAATTAGGTGATCAAACTCGTCAACTGCTATGGAAGGGTCTGATCAGACCTAGCTATTCTAGTTGGGGTGCAGCTGTAGTGTTTGTCCTTAAGTCAGACGGTACTCTCCGATTGTGTGTTGATTACCGAGACCTCAACAAACAGACGCTCAAAAACAAATAACCGTTACCCCACATCGATGATCAGTTAGACCAATTAAATGGGGCGAGAGTATTTTCCAGAATAGACCTAGCTACAGGTTTCTATAAACTGAGAATTGCCGAAGAATGTGTTCCTTTGACAGCTTTCAGAGGTCCAGACATATTTTACGAATGGTTAGTAATGTCGTTCAGCTTGTGCAACGCTCCAGCGTACTTCGTCGATCTAATGAATAGAGTGTTCAGAGAAGTTCTGAATAAATTTGTCCTGGTATTCATCGATGATATTTTAATCTACTCCAAATCAAAACCCGAGCATGAAAACATTTAGAACAAATATTGGGGATTCTGAGAAAGAACGTCTTCAAAGCCAAATTCTCTAAATGTATCTTCTAGCAAGAAGAGGTGAAGTTCCTTGGCCATGTCATGTGAAAGGAAGGAATTTTTGTAGATCCGAGCAAAATTACAGCAATTCAAAACTGGAAATAGCCTACTACACCCACAGAGGTCCGAAGTTTTATGGGGTTGGCTCGTTATTATCGAAAATTCGTTAAGGATTTTTCGAAGATATTCGGTCCATTAACGAAGCTTACAAAGAAGCACGAGAAATTTAAGTGGACTTCCGACTGTGAGGAAGCTTTCCAGGAATTGAAATAAAAATTGACAACTGCTCCAGTATTAACCATTATCGATGGCAATCAGGATTTGGACGGATGCTTCTATTAGAGTTCTGGGTGCAGTATTAATGCAAAGAGGCCAAGTAGTCGCTTATGCTAGCCGCCAACTGAAACTGCATGAGAAGAATTATGTAACTCATGATCTTGAGTTGCTAGCCATCGTTTTTGCTTTGAAAATATGGAGGCATTACTTATTGGGTGAGAAATTCGAACTGTTTACAGATCATCAATCATTGAAGTATTTGTTCATCCAGAAAGATCTGAATTTGAGATAGCAGCACTGGCTAGAATTTCTTGCAGCGTATGATCTAGAAATACTGTATACGCCGGGAAAGGCTAATGTAGTAGCTGATGCGCTCAGTAGAAAGAATGAAATCATCGCCAGCCTAATTGTTACATCTTCATTGATTGACAAGATTTCAGTCCTTCAGAAAGACGATGAATTTATTCAGAGAATCAGTCAAAGGATCAAGGAAGGTGAAACCACAAGTTTCCATATTGATGATAAGGGGGTTCTTAGATTAAAAGGCAGGATTTGCATCCCGAATATTCCAGAGCTTCGAACAGAAGTCATGGATGAATGCCATAAGTCCAAACTTAGTATCCATCCCGATGTGAGCAAAATGTATAATGATATTAAGCGCACATTCTGGTTAAGGTCAATGAAGAGGGACATTTCTTTATATGTTAGCAGGTGCCCTACTTGTCAACAAGTCAAGAGCGAACAACAAAAGCTGGCCGGATTGTTGCAACCGTTGGAAGTCCCAGGTTGGAAATGGGAACAGATTTCCATGGATTTCATAGTTGGTTTGCCCCAAATCAAGAAAGGTAATGACAGTATTTGGATGATCGTAGATCAGTTCACGAAGACCGCCCATTTCGTACCTATCAGATCCAATAGAACCGGCCAAAGTCTAGCACAGATTTATTTCAAAGAAATTGTTAAGCTGCATGGAGTTCCCATCAGCATTGTCAGTGATAGAGACCCAATATTTGCTAGCAAATTCTGGGAGGCATTCCAAACAGAATTGGGAACAAAATTGAATCTGAGCACCGCTTATCACCCTCAAACAGATGGCCAGACTGAGCGGGTGAATAGAATTTTAGAAGATTTACTACGGGCTTGTATTATTGATTTTGGCGGGTCATGGGAAGATCACTTACATTTGGCAGAATTCTCATATAACAACAGTTATCAAGCAAGTTTGAAAATGTCGCCATTTGAAGCATTATACGGTAGACCGTGCAGATCTCCCTCATGTTGGGTAGATACTGGCAATAGACTTATGTTGGGACTCAATATGATTCGAGAAGCATCTGATAAAGTCGATTTCATCAAGAAATGATTGAAAACCGCGCAAATCCGACAGAAAAGTTATGCGGATTCTAGAAGAAGAGATTTGACATTTGCTGTTGGTGATTATGTTTATTTGAAAGTTTCTCCAATGAGAGGAGTAATCCGATTCGGTAAAACTGGGAAGTTGGCACCCAGATTTATTGGTCCCTTTCCTATACTTGAACAAATTGGAACTCTTGCTTATAGGGTTCAATTACCTGATTGGTTTCCTTGAGTGCATAATGTGTTTCACGTATCTCAACTTAGAAGACATGTGCATGATTCGGATCTTGCTGTAGAAGAAGCAGCGCAACAGGACTTGGAAATTACTCTAGAATTAGCAGTCAGAAGAGTGTCATTAAAAATTGTTGGCAAAGAAACTAAAGAGCTAAGGAGCAAGAAGGTTCATTTAGTTAAAGTGCAGTGGAGTAGTGATCCTAGAGACTATACTTGGGAGACCGAGGAAAGCATTAAGCAAGCTTACCCTAAAAGCAGAGTGGACAACTCTGACTAACTTTGGTGCAAGGTACCTTCACAATACTTTGCATTTCCATTTTTGTTTCCTACTGTTCTGCTGTTTCCTTTTCAGGGACGAAAAGTTTTAAGTGGGGGAGATTGTAACAACCCGGAAAATATGAGCCAATTTAAAATTTTTAAATTGCTTATTTTAAAGAAATTTAAACAATTGAAATAGAATATATTAATAAAATAAAGAGTTAGAAATGGTGCGGCTGTTTGAAAATTTGAATTCAAACTTTGACTGACTATACCAGGTGAAAAATAAAATGGATTTTAGTGAAACCAAAAATATTTAAATCTGTTTATGAATATCTTTCTAATGAATCTGAAAAATCGAAGTTTCATAGCGGGAATCGAAAGTTATGGCCAAATGAATTTTCAGAAAGGTCGCTATAGAGAATATATAGCCCTTGAAAATAGACATTTTGCAAACGACCTCGGAATTCGACAAAAACCATTTTTGTTGGATCCGAGATGTTAAATTATTGCTAGGTTTCAAATTTCATAATTTTTGAAGCTAGTATGTGAGCGTGGAAAAAGAAAACGTGTTTGGTTGATTTATGTTAAATTGGATCGATCAGAAAATGGCCATTTTTCAAACGGTCTCAGAATTCGACGAAACTAGTTTTGTTGGGACCGTAGCGTCAAAACATAGCTAGATTTATTTTTCTAGAATTTTTCGAATCAGTTTGTGGCCCTGGCAAATTGAAATGAATGTTCAAATCGAATATTGAATGTTTTATATTTTTATTTGAAGAATAACTAACTGTAACAGTCGAATTGGCCTACGAAACATATCCCATTGTGTTCGGGATTGGGGTATTTAGCTAGGGGCGACAGTCGTTGGGTTTGAATTGGTGTTCATTTGGAGAAACACTATTTTAAAAATCAAATAAAGCATCGGCCAATCATAAATTTCCATTCATAATATAAATAAAAAATTCCTCTCAAAAACCCTCGCCGCCCTCTTGCTCTCGACGACGGAGGGAACACGATCCTTCCCGACCATTTTCCGACCGCGACAGCCCCCATTAGACCCCGACCTTGTTCAACCTTTTGTTGCCCTCTTCCTCCTCTTCAAATCCATACCACCCTTGCCTTCCCTCGTCGCCTGTGCTTCGCGAATCACCTCCCCAAAGTTTCGATCTTTCCACCGCCGCCACGCACGACTCAGACCACCGAACCCGACGAGGCTTCCATTGATTTGCGTGCCTCACGGAGGCCTTCGTGGTGGTATAATCTGATTTGAACGAAGTGTTACGTATTTTGCTAGAAATCAAAACCTAGTTTTGAGAAAACGTTGAAGGTAACGACTTTGTTTTTCTGAACTGAAAAATAACACTTTTAAGTGTTGCAAACTTTGAAAAATCGTATCTTTATCGTGTATTAATGAAATTCGATGAAACAGGAGACATAGTGACCGCAAGGACGCTCTCTACATTCTAGAAGTGTCCGTTGATTTTTCTGGGCTTGCTAGGATTTTTAGAAGAGCAACAAACCAATGTGAGATTTCTAAACTAAAATGTGAATAGAAACGTGTTGTATAAATTATATAAGCGAAATATAAATTATACGCGTGTTGTATACCTCATGTACATGCGCTGTATAAGTTATATGAGCGAAGTATGAATTATACATGCATTGTATAAATAATATGTGTGTTGGAATGCAAACAAAATATATTTATATACAAATATATATATGTACTCCCCTCGTCCATAAACCATGGACGATATTTATTGATTGTGAATTGGCGTGAAAAATTTGGTGAATAATGCGAATGGTTGATAGGATTGTTTGTGGTTGATATTGTTTGGATTGTGGTTGAAAAATACCATTGTGGTTGAAAAATACCCATTTGTGATTGAAACAAAATTAGAATAAATTGTGGAAAAGAAAATCATACTCGCCTGCGTGCGAATTAGATGTTTGAAATCCCCATTGTCAAAAACAGTGAGGTTTTAAGGTAGAACGAGGAGCCGTACTCGGGACGGTGCCGGTTTTAAGTATCCTGCCGTTATGCTGCCGAAATTTTCAATAATATTCATGTGTTAGAATTATTTTCATATGTTGAAATTATTTTCATGTGTTGAAACCATATTCATGTGTTGAAACCAAAGTCATGTGTTGAAACTATCTTCATGTGTTGAAAAATATATTCATGTATAGAATAAATTCTTTAAACGATAAAAATAACATCTTTAACATAAGTATAAAGTAAATAATGCTCAAGTGTTGATAAGTTCATGTGTTGAAAAATAAATTCATGTGTTGAATACATAAATTGTTTTAACAATAAAAATCACATTTTTATTATATATATGAAGTATGTAAAATATTCGTGTTTTAAATAAATTGTTTTAACAATAAAAATCACATCTCTCTTATATGTACGAACTATATAAAATATCCATGTGTGGAAATATTCATGTGTAGAGTTTTTCATGTGTTGAAAAAGGTTCATGTGTTGAATAAAAAGATCGAACAATAAAAATAACATTTTATTGAGAATATGAAGTGTTAAAAACATTCATGTGTTGAATAAATATTTTTGATGATAAAAATACCATTTTTATCACGTATATGATTTGCTAAAAATACGCAAGTGTTGAAATAAATATTTGTTTGCTATGAATATTATTTTTAACATGTATGGGAACTAAATGAAATAGTCATGTGTTGAAATATATTTTATTTCGCTAAAAATATCATTTTTAAATGAAATATGAAGTGTTAAAATAACCACTTGTTCAAATAAATATTCATGAGTTGGAAATATTCATTAGCTAGCTAATAATGTAATTTTCAGCTTATGTATGCAACATTGGAATGAATGGTAACGTTAAGCCAAATCGAATCAAATATGAAACTGAATTGAAAATTGATAAGTGATTAGAATTGCACACATGTACATGCATATTTATTGAACAGGTTATAACAAAGAGGCTAGAGAAGAGGAATAAAATTGTGTGCCCGACAAATAGGTACATGTTTACTGTTTTGCTTGGGTGATGATTTTATGAGCCGATTGGCTTTTTCTTTTTCTTTTTGAGATGAGACACTCGTGTGGCTATTTGAGGATTTTCCCGACCCTCCCCGTACGAAGGAGGTTATGGCGAAATTTTCCAAAATTTAAAGGTGTTAGTGAAATATTTGAAGTGAAATCGAAATAGAAATCTCCAAATGAATTATATTTATATTTATATATATAAATATAAATTAAATTAAAACGAATCGAGGCCGTGTATTTCACGTTTTGAAATCATAATTTTAACAATTATACCGAAAGATCCGACCATCGGATTTTGACGAAACTGGAACCGTTGGGTTCGCTTTTGAGAGATCTTCCCAACGATACAAACTTTGTTGAGATCCAATGGTTAGATTTTCAGATATGTATAAAACAAATTTAGGGAAAAACAGAGTCAGTGCCTCGACACGACCTGAAACGTCGTTTAATTAAATAGGGCCATTTTTAAATAAATAAAAATGGCGATATATTGTTATAAAATAATATAGGCGGTATAAAGTGGAAATAAACCGATTCTGCTTGGTTTTCTTGATATTTGATGGTTGAATGTGTTTGACATGAAAATTATACTAAGGAACTGAAATGTGAATGTTGAATAATTTAACCATGTGAAGAATTGATTTGAAAATCTAAATATACATGGATTATTTGAAAAGGCCGAGTGAATTCTCATTTCAAATAATCGATCGACGGTTAGAAGTCAAAGAGTTGAAGACGGTTCAATACCGACGATCTTCACATTGGATGGATGGGCGCTACTGATGCTCATGATTGGAGTAGCTACCTTGAAGGAGCTGAAGTGGTAGCCATCCGGACGTATTTGTTGATTGTACGGATATGCGAGGAATATGGTGCCTCCGGCTTCGTTCAAACCCAGAACGAACTTGTAAATGGACTGTGTGTCTGACATTGTATTTTGTTCTGTGCTGATTGATCTCTATTAAATATATATCTGTTTGGTGGCAGAGAATTTATTCTCTTGCTTAACGCCCTTCTCAGAGACGTACGAGCTCAGAGGTTATATATCGATAGAAATCAGTCGCATGGAGTGAACTGCCTGTGTGGCACGCCTAAGTGTCATATGACCAAGGTTTCTATTGCAAAGCAAAGTCTTGTGGTTGATGATCAAAGCACGGCCTATGTGGCGTAGCTTTGTGTATAGCGTTGATTCGCGAGCCTCACACCTCAGTATGAGTCAAAAACGGGATAAGGAGCCAAGGAGTGCACGACGTTTCTTTCTCGCTACGGTGGTGTCAGTGACTTACCAGCCCTGACATTTATATATACATTTCACCTGTGTGGTTGTTGGAATGCGAGGCGCCCCGATTATAGGTCCTATAGGACCGGGAAATGTGTGTTCAGGAATTGCCAATCCTCAAAAGTAAGAGAGGACCGGCCTTGGAGGATCCAGGGATCACTGTGTGTGGTCCTAAGACATTTGCTAGAGTGTATCGAACGGAGAGGAGCTTGCCCCTTACCTCGACTCATGATGGAATCCAATTTCCAATACAAAATTGCGGATGTGATTGTATTACTAGTATGGCGACATAGTAGATGGTAGCTATGCTGCCTAGGATTGATATTAATGATTGAATTTGCTTTTGAAACATATATGCACTAGTAATAATATCAAACACTTTTGTTTTATACGTATCAAGCATTTCTTGGCCATTATAAGGTAAAACTTTATCATCGGGCTTGCGTTGCATTGTGTGATGGGACCTGAGTCTTATAATGGCTTCAATTTTATAAAAAGCATTGCGATGATTTAATAATTTACTTTATTTCATGCACTAGCAATCATTGGAGAAAACCCGTTCCGCGAAAGTCGCGTGGTCCTTTGATTTGCCTTATTATTGTTGTTAATTAGTTAAGTAGATTTCTCATACCAGTCCCATGACTGACTCGTAGATCGTTTCACCTTGCAAACTCGGGTGCCCTTATTTTCACGCAGGCAGCCTAGTATCAGGTAGCTGGACCTATTTTGGCTTTGCACTGCAGCAGGTGTGCATCTTTTGGCCCATGGCGAGGCTTGACTACGCAGTGTTGACTATTGATTTTTCCGCCATTATTATATATGTGTATGATTCCACCTCTGGCGATGTAGACTGATGTTTCATTTATGCACTCTCTATGTATATGTACCGCTTATGGCGATGTAGACTGATCATGTACTTTTGTGCACTAAGTTGTATCCTATACTGTGCTCTCTGATGTTGTGATATGTATGATTCTGCTATCATATTTGTGTAAATTATTCTATTTCATGTTTATGCTATTATCTGTACTCTGCTAATGATGATTAATGTATTATATTCCAATGATTATCCTTAACACCGTCGTATGGGTTTTGGGATCGTTGCAGTAGATGACTTGTTCAATCAACTTCACGAGGCCAAGGTGTTTTCTCAGATGGATTTGGCAACGAGATTCCACCAGTTGAGTGTGGCAAGAGATAGTGTGTCGAAGATAGCTTTTAAGACAACATCTGGTTTCTTCGAGTGTTTGGTGATGCCATTCGGGTTGACTAATCGGTAGTGTATTTCATGGATCTTATGAACAGGGTATTCAGGGATTAGTTGAACAAGTTCGTGCTTCTGTTCGTGGATGATATTCTGATTTACTCCCGGAATGAGGAAGAGCATAAGATGCACTTGAGAGTTATTTTGGAAATCTTTCGAAAGCATCAGCCGAGAGCTATTTTGTCAAAGTGTTACTTCTGGAAGAGAGAAATGAGGTTCTTTGGCCATATTGTTTCTGGAAATGGGATGGCGGTTGTCCCTTCTAAGGTGGCAGCAATACAGGACTGGGATAAACCTAAGAATGCGACGGATGTTTGGAGTTTTCTTGGATTGGCAGGATATTATTGCTGTTTTATAAAGGATTTCTCCAAGATAGTTGCACCATTAATAGGACTGACGAAGAAGAATCAAGTGTTTATATGGGATGCGAAGTGTGAGCAAGCTTTGGAATCCTTAAATAGAGATGACGAGTGCTCATGTTTTGACGATTCCAAGTGGGAACGACGAAATGGTGGTATACACCGATGCATGTGGTATTGTACTTGGAGCAGTGTTGTTACAGAAGGATAGAGTTGTGGCCTACGCAAGTTGACAGCTGAAGCTGCATGAGAGGAATTATCCAACTCATGATTTGGAGTTGGCAGCGACCGTGTTTGCTCTGAAGATTGGAGACATTACCTGTTGGGAGTTCGATTCGAGTTGTTTATAGATCACAAGTTATTAAAGTATCTTTTCTCCTAAAAAGAATTTGAATCTTCAGCAGCAACGGTGGTTAGAGTTTCCGGCATCATATGATTTTGGTACAACATATAATCCTAGTAAAGGTAACGTAGTGGCAGATGCGATGAGTCGAAGACACGCAAGTTTGGGAGCGATGTTTTCGGAATGGAAGCACCTCGATTACATGGTAGGATTTGATTTCAGACCTAGGTATGAGTTAGAATCTGAAATTTTTGCAAGCTTATCAATAAGACCTACTCTCATCGAAAGGATTTGCGAAAGCCAGAAGGGTGATGCAAAGCTTGACGAGATTACCCAAAAGTTAAAACTAGAGTTTAAGGAATTCAAGGTCGATCGAGAGGGTTGGCTTTGAAAGAAAGGACGACTGGTTGTGCCTGTTACCGACAGACTGGGAGACGAGGTTCTGAGTGAATGTCATCACTCGAAGTTGACGATTCATCTTGGTGGTAATAAGATGTATCAGGAGATGAAGCGATCTTACTACTGGGAAGGTATGAAGAGCGATGTTGGAAATTTATTTCCAAGTGCATGAACCTTCAGTTGGTGAAAGCTGAACAGAAGAAGCCCAGTGGATTGCTTCAGTCGTTGGAAGTTCCAACGTGGAAGTAAGAGCAAATAACACTAGATTTTATCAATGGACTACCTAGAACCAGGGCAGGAAACGAAGGAATTTGGATCATAGTGGATCGCTTGATCAAAAGTGCAACGTTTATTCCTGTCAAACCGACTAGGACAGCATCGAAGTTGGCTGAGTTTTGTATTAAATGGATAGTTTGATTTCATGGTATACCGAAGCGCATATTGAGTGATCGAGATCCATTGTTCACGAGTGGATTTTGGAAGAGTTTGTAGGAGACTTTGGGAACTGAGTTGTGTTTGAGCACGTTTTACCATCCCCAAACCGATGTTCAAACCGAGAGGGTTAACCGAGTTTTAGAAGATATCCTGAGCGCTTGTGTATTGGACTTCGGAGGATCATGGGAAGACCATCTACATTTAGATGTGTTTGCGTACAACAACTACCAATCGAGCATTGGGATGGCACCATACAAAGTTTTGCATGGCAGACCGTGTAATTCTCTAGCATGTTGGTTAGAGACTGGAGATAAGTTAATGCTTGGGACATAGATGATCAGAGAGACATCGGATTGTAACGAGATTATTCGACTGCGAATGAAAGTAGCCTAAGATCGTTAGAAAAGTTATGCCGATAAGCGTCAAAAGGATTTGGAATTCGATGTTGGTGACATGGTTTTCGTGAAGATTTCGCCATTGAAGAATGTTGTTCGGTTTGGAAGTAAAGAAAAGTTAGCTCCAAGGTTCGGTGGACCGTTTCAAATAGTCGAGAGGATTGGAAAGCTCGCATATAGATTGGATTTACCCGAGAAGATGTCGAGTGTGCACAATGTTTCCCATGTGTTGTTTCTATGGAAGTGTATGCATGATTCGTATGTGGTGGTATCTCTAGAACAGTAAGGGGAACTAGAAGTTGAGTCTGTAGTTACAAAAGCTCATAAGCCGCTTCGAGTTTTGGCGAATGACACGAAATGGCTTAGGAGGAAGAGGGTTAAGCTTGTCAAGGTGCAATGGATTGAGGATGATGACGATTGTACATGGGAGACAGAAGAGAGTATGAAAACGATCCATCCAGAACTCTTTGTTGGTATGACCCATTAATATTATGTCACCTTACACTATTGTAACTTGTATTATCGTTGTTAGAATTCCACATGTTAGGATAAGGCTATGGATGCATGACTTAATGGACGATAGTTTGGATGAAAAATTGGCTATTTTTGAATGGTAGGCATGCAGAATTGTTTTAGGTTGCATGTGTTTGCCAGGGTTTCGGGGGCGAAATTCCTAAATGGGAGGAGAATGTAACAACCTGCATTTTACGTATCGGAGGATCGTAAAATATTTTTATTTATTTCCTTGAGTGTTTGGATCATTCTCATATTTTGATATGATGTTTATAGGGATGTGAGACATGTCCATATTTTTTACAAATTTTATTTGTGACCATTTTACCCTTGTCAGTTTTGTACAAGGCATAACTTTTGACTGGGATCGAATCAAGTGTTGAGATCGATTTCACTGGAAAGGAAATGGTGTTGCCAATTCGGTAGAGTGATCACATTAAAGATTTGGTTCAACGGTTTGGGAGGAATCTTTGTTTTAGTGCTGCACAATTTCTGTACATGTTTGGCTAATCATTAATGGGCTGAATTTGTTTGGCCCATTAGTGGGCTAGTTGGAGGCTATAAATAGGGATTAGAGGCATGGAGATAGGTTTACTTTTCTTCCTTTTCTCATTTGGTTGAGCTTATGATCCTCCTTGCTCAATCAAATATATCTTTCCTCCATTAAAATTCTAGATCTACGCAAGAAGATTGAAGATCTACATCAAGCAAAGCTAGATCTACATCGAGTAAAGGAAGATCACATCAAATTGATAGGTTTGGAGATTGACCATCGCTATCCGGATTAGAGATTAGTCGATTTCAAGTTATTTTGAAGAATTGGTGATTGATAAGCATCTCTTACACGGACTTAATCGAGTATATTGTTTAATCATGTTTTGGGCGAAATTCATGTAGTTTTATGATGATTTATCATTTTTCTGAATGTGTGATGGTGATTTCTAGTGATTGATTGTTTAATTGGTTGGTTTTGGATCGGAGTTGCATGAGATTTGATTATTGAAGGAGCATGGATCGGCTTCGGGCATGGGTCGCAGCTTGGGAGGCAAGAAATGAGTCAGGGCGGTCATAGATAAGTTGGTTCAGTGGATGATGTGGCTTGGGGAACAAGACACAAGATGGATCGGCCATAGTCAAGTCGAGGAAGCTAGGTTGCGAAAATCAGGTCGTTCGAGTTTAGGTCGTTAGAGCACAGGTCGTTCAAGTTCAGGTCGTTCGAGTCTGATTGTGCCTAGGTTGTTTATTTTCGGGTCGGTCTCCTATGGTGCAAGGCGGGTCGGTCTGCTATGATGCCTGTGTGATGGAGTCAGGTCGTTGGCTCCGGGTCGGTGGAAGTCAGGTTGTCCAGGGTTGATGGGTCCGCTGAAGCTCTTTAAAGCAAAGCAAGGCAGGTCGTTTGTGGATGGGTCGGTCTGCTTGTTGTAATGTGGGTCGTTCATGTAATGGGGGGTGGATGTCAGAGGGGTCGGGTCGAAGTGGCAATAGGTTGGTCGATGACCCGACTACCCAACTAGTATTGACCATAAATGGATGTTATTTTTGTTCAATGTTGGATATGGCTTCGACGTGAGTTCAAGGTGGAAGGTCGAAGTGTTGTGATGTGTTCGTTGATCAATGAAATGTAACGAATATGAAGATGACTCAATGATGTTGAGTTTGTGGATGATGGTTACTCGAGTAGGTGCATGAGCTATGGGTAGTCGCAGGTGATGACGACTAGAGTTATGGAGGTCAAGGAATTATACTTGTCATAGGTTCTAGCAGACTCCAAGTAGAAGTATAATAGGGATGCCTAAAAGACTGGTTGTATGGTCAGTACCCTGGACAGTTATGATGGGCCTAGAGATACGAGTCAGGATGGCGTATGGAGTTTTTGCTAGAACCGGGGTTCACCATTAGCCCTTGACCGGCGACATGATGTTGAGCCGGTCATACGATTAACGATGGTTTCAAAGCAGGACTGGCAGTGATAACCAGCTTCATGGATGATGATTGTTTTGCTTGTATCGTCTCGTGTAGATGATTCGACATTTAAGGAGATATCTCTCGAGTGCTTGTCTGGTGTTGGTTTAGGCCTTCGGGGCTTGTGCTTGGGAGATGTCGATATTGATTAGGATGGTCTACGCTTGAGAACTGGTTGCCACGAATGTACTATTTGTTTCTACTTGATTTTTGTAAAGGCTATCGCTGACGGATGTGGGAAGACGGGTTGGGTTCTTCTCTGTTGATGTTGGTAGATTAGTTAATTAATCTTCCTATTCTTATATACTTTATTGATGGTGTTAGATAGCTGTTTTATCGCTCATTAAGATTGTTGTCTAAATCAAGGTTTTATGTTTCCTCTTATTACCTTGGGTTGTTCATCCATGTGTTGGATGGGCAGACTGAGTAGCAAGTGACAGGTAGTTGATCTTGATGAAGCGATGCTGTTGAGCGATGATGAGCTAGAGGCTTACGTATTAGTTTCCTATTACCTACTATTTTTTTTTCTCTACTATGTTAATGTATTCTCTGAGTGACTTGTAGTGATGCTCATTGTATAGACTCTTATAGTGTAATCCAAGGTTGTATGGATATTTTCATGGTCATATGAAAAGTTTAATATTCTGCTCAATTCTGCTTCACTATTATTGTCTGTTGTACATGTTCTAATATATTTTATACTTACGCTGTGTGTTACACGATGGGTTCCACTTGTGTTATCTTACCCTGATGATCGTCCATAACTGCCTGGCATGCCTTTCAGTGCATTATTTACTTGATTTAGTACAGAAGCTGTTGGAGGTCATCATAGATCAGTATCGATACATATTTATACATTGTTATCTATCCTCGAAACCTAATGATGTGGCTTATGTTCACCTCCTAGAAATATCTTCTAGACATGGAAAAGATGGATGCAATCGTGGTGGAGCGATGAATTATAATGGCCTATATCTTAAAATAGAGTGAGATATGCACTATTTGGAGGATCTTTTCCAGCCATTCATAAATTTACATAGTACTCCTGTAATTTTAGGGATCATCATCGATCCGTAAAACATCAGGTGTAAATATCATCCAAGTCATCGACAAAGCTAAATGGACATAATAGGCACCGATTGGCCCAAAACATTATAAATTGTCTACCTTGTTATCTATCATGTTTTTTTTTTTTTTACTTTTTTCACTTAACTTTCTACTATGTTCATTTGGGTATTTATGCTATTTTGATGCAAATATTTTAGTTATTTTGCTGAGAAGATACATGATGAAATAAATCTCAAGTGGAAAAATGAAATTTTATTATAACCTCAAAAGGTAAAGTTATAGTCAAACAAGAAACAACATATATCAAAATACAAAATATAAGAAATGGGCTAAAGCCCAATACAAAAATAAATGGCCTAAACAAAAGTAGAAAACAAAACAATATTTACTACTCTATACCCCCCTTCAAGATTGACCATAGTCGAAGGCCAATCTTGAACCAAAACCGACACACCATTCCAAGCTTGCATACTAAAGACTTGCGTTAATCAGCTCTAAGCGGTTTGGTCATAATATCAACAATTTGCAAGGCAGACTTAACATATTTTGTAGCTATAAATTCTGACTGCACTTTCTCTCTCACATAATGCACGTCCAGCTTTTGATGCTTAGTTCTCATGGGCTTCATCTTCTCATTAAAACAAGGATCTTGAGAAATATGCATGGCTGAAATATTATCACAATGAAGTGTAATAAATGTTGGAATATACATATATAAATTTGCCAATAGCCTCTCAAACCAAACAATTTCTGTAGTAGTATAACTCATACTCCTATATTCAGCTTCAGTACTAATTTTAGAAACAACTTTCTGCTTCTTTGTTTTCCACAAAATCAATGCATTGCCAAAACAAATACAATAACCAGTTAATGACTTTCCAGTATCATCACACATACCCCAATCAGGATCGCAATATGCATTCAAAATCAAGTCAGAATTAGAAGAAAAATACAAACCCAGATTAGTAGTATTTTTCAAATATCCTAGTACATGCATTGTAGCATCAAGATGAGGAACATGAGGAGGTTTAAGAAATTGACTTAGTTGTTGAACTATATATGATATGTCTGGTCATGTCAAATTCAAATTTAAAAACTTTCCAATCAACCTTCTATAAATTTCTAGATCCTGAAGTATATCACCGTCATGTAAACTGAGCTTTAATCCTTTTGCCATAGGATAATTAGCTGATTTGCATCCTTCCATTTTATGGACTCGTCAAAGATCCATAATACACTTTCTTTGATTCAAAAAAAAAAAAAACCAGAAACTGATCTAAATTCCTCAATACCCAAGAAATATTTAATTGAACCCAAATCCTTGATTGTAAAAGTCTTATATAGAAGCAACTTCGGTTCAGAAATAGTAGCACAATTATTTCCAGTGATTATTAAATCAACATATGCCACCACAACAGTAAAATCATTATTTTTCTTCAAAGTAAACATAGAATAATCTTGCTTAGATTGAATAAAACCCAAATTAAGTAAAAACTTACTTAATTCTTAGTTCCAGGATCTAGAAGCTTGTTTTAGGCCATAAATTTATTACTTCAATCTGCAAATATGATCTGATCTTGCCTTTGTGTATCCTACAGGAGGCTTCATATATACTTTTTCTTGAAGAAGTCCATGTAAGAATGCATTGTTTATATCCAATTATGGAATATCCTAACTTTTTGCAGCAGCCAAAGCTATGAAAACTCTTACTATAGTAAACTGGGCTGAATGTATACTTATAGTCTTTACTAGAAATTTGCTTATCTCCCCTTGCAACAACGTGAGCTTTGCATCTTTCTATTTCTCCATTGGGTTTAAACTTTGTTTTAAAAACCCATTTAGAGCTATGGGCTTTTTCCTAATAGGAAGTTCAACTATGTCCCAAGTATCGTTATTTTCTAAAGCTGTCAACTCTTTATTCATAGCTTCAACACATTTAGGATGCATTTTAGCATGATGATAGGAATAAGGTTCAGAAGATAGAACATTTGCAAGACTACGTAAGTCATTAGCATTTAATTGAACAAGAGATGGTTCAACAAATATGTTGGAAGAAAAAATGTTCTCTATTTGTGAAATATTGACTTGTCTTGAAGGCAACTTTCCAATAATAAAATCACTTATTTCTTTGGCAATTGACAGGTTCTGGATGATGTTCTGGTAAGCAAAATTTGAAGGGGAACAGAATTATCATTTGAATTTGAATGTGAAGATTGATGTTCAGTAAATGATAAAAGCTGATCATTAGAACTTTGAGGTGAAGAAGGTATATTTTGAAGAGGAGTATTGGTAGAATCAGGACAATTAATTAGATAACTTTGATCCAAAGATGGATTGCAAGCATATTGTCTTGATGAGGCTGAATATCAGTTGATAAAAAAGATGATTTTAACTTGAAAGAATAGACATTTTCTATAAAATGAACATCTCTGCTAAACACAACTTTGTGTGTATCTAAATCATAAAATTTATAACCCTTATGTTCACAAGGATACCCAATTAAAATACATCTTTTTGCTCTTTCTGCAAATTTATCGTTCAATTTTTGAAAAGGAAAACATGAACATCCAACAACTCGAAGATGTTGATAATCTGGAGGTTTATTCATCAATAAATCATATGGTAATTTCCAGTGTAAAATTGAACTTGGAATGATATTGATATGAGAAGTAGCAACAAGAAGACAATCACCCCAGAATTTGTAAGGGAAACCTAAATGAATTCGAATTGTTCTTGCAGTCTCCAGCAAATGTCTGTGTTTTCTTTCTATTCTGCCATTCTATCGAGGATTTCCAGGTATTGACATTTGGTGAACTATTCCTTTTGATGCAAATTGTTGTGTATAAGAATCTTCAATCATTTCAGTTCCATTGTCAGATCTGATCACTTTAATCTTCTTGTCAGATTGAGTTAGCATATATTCAACAAAGGAATTATAGAAATGACTTGATCTTTAGAATGCAATAAATATGTCCATGTATTTCTAGTATGATCATTAGGAATAGTTAAAAAATAAGTTTCTCTACAAAGAGTTGGACTTTGATACTTTCCCCACGAATCAATATGTACTAGGTCAAATGAAGATTCAGCATAAAAATCAGACTGACAGAATGGAAATTTATGATGCTTTCCTAACACACATGCTTCACAAGTTAAATATCTATTAAGTATTCTGCCTGATACAAAGTTTTGAATGCGTTTCATCTGTCTAAAAGAAGGGTGCGCTAACCTAGCATGTACAATGTCTATGCCAGGTGTATTAGAAGAGGATATAGTATTGTTAATGGAAGCAAGAAAACAATTATTGATAGGTAATGAAAAAGAAGGAAAAGAAACATTATTGGGCACAAAAGAAAAAGAAAGTTTATAGAGACCAGATATTTTTGATCCAACAGCTTGAAGTTTCTTTGATTCAAGGTCCTGAAAATAACAAGAGGATTGTGTAAACTTTGCTACAACGTTATTTTGATCAAGAAATTTTCCTACTGAAAGAAGAATATTTTGAAATGTAGGAATATACAAATCATTTTGTAGTTGCAAATATGTATTTAAATTCACAGTTCCAATATGACTAACATGAATTTTAGATCCATCAGGCAGAGAAACTTTTATAGGGTTATTTACTTTTTGAAGTGAAGCAAATAGTGTTAGATCAGAACTCATGTGATCAGTAGCCCCACTGTCAATTATCCCAAAATTATAATGAAAAAACTTCTCATTAACAAGAGTATTGACTGCATAATTGATTGAAGAGGCCACTGGATTATCTTCAATACTGACTGTGGAATTCAAGTTCTGCACCATCTTCATGACTTCATTATAGGAATTGCTAACAAGCACTGGATCAAACTGACCACTCTTAGAAATAACATAATTCATTGCAACAGTTGAATCTTCAACTGATTCTGGTTTCACTCCAAGTATTCCTTGAGTTCCAGAAGCTTTAGCCATATTTGTGTTTTTTTGAATTACTTTTGTTTTCCAACAGCCTACTTGTTCCACCAATCAGTATATCCAATTACTTTGAAGAACTTTTTAGTTAAGTGTCCTTTTCTTTTGCAAGGATAACAGAAATACTAACTCTTCTGTTTCTTACTTTCTCTTACCGTTCCTTGAAAAATCGGCTTACTGATTAACATAGAAATGTGTTTATTTTATGCTCTTATATTTTATCTTTTGTAAATAAATAAATGATACTTTGGGTACTTTTGTGTGTTTTTACAGGTTGTCAAGAAATGCCTCCTTCGTTTCAAATTAAAGGCCAACTATAGATAAAAAGCTACTTCTCCGTATTAAAGCCATCTCAATTACAAAAGACGTTGTAGCTCACTGGTAATTGCATAGAAATTTGTACTGAGAGACCTGAGTTCGATCCCCGTCGAGCTCACTTTTTGCCAAAGAATGGAACGCGTTCACACTGCCCCTTTTCTATGAAGAATATATTAATTAGAGTTATATTATATATATACATAATCATGTGTATGTATGATATTCACTAATAGACATTTTAGGAGTAGTCATGGAAATCAATTCAGAACATTCATTTTTCAATTTCCAATTTCCAATTAGAAGAATTTCTGATTGATTTATTGCCAAGAAAAGATCAATTTTGAAGATTTCCTCCTTTGTTGCCTTTGGAGTTTGATGAGTATCCTTGTTTGGAATAATTAATCGCATGCAATCTAATTACCAATCAACTAGCTATACGGAGGATATGGAAGATATTCACCAAGATATGCATCAGATATTCTTAAAAGAATTATTCCAAACAATCCTAGTCAAGGAAGGCAAGAGATATGATATTACTTCTTGGGAAAAGAAACCCATTTATTCATAGACTTAATTAGGATTTTTCCTATCTCATCTTTAAATATACGTTGTAACCATTGTAAGAGGATCCATTCTGCTGTACTCTCTTTTAGTTTTAATAAAGCTCTTCTTCGTCTAATTTATTTGCTTTACTTTCATAACAATTTGTGTTCTACTCAATTAGTTTTGGTAGACAGAAATTGTTATTGTTATTTCTATTGCTTATTAGTGATTAGTCGTTTGATTAGTTTCGACGACAATCCTAATTTACTTTTTGTTGTTCTTCTTTTGCTGCAATTTTAATTTCTGCATTTTATTTCTATTTTGCATTTTAATTTCCAATTGATAGTTGTGATTTGATCGTCGGTTCAATTAGATTTGTTCTGAATCGGATCGCAGTTTCAATTTTTATTTTCTTCAAAAAACCAACCTCGAAAATCGTCTAACTCGCCCAAGAGATTAAATAAATAATTTGATTTTAATTACACCTCCCTGTGTTCGACCTATACACCTGTATGCTTGCAGTAATTTAATTTAAAATTCGCGCTTTTCTGATTCTTTAGAAAGCGACGATCAAGTTTTTGGCGCCGTTGCCGGGGAGGTAACGATTAAATTTTATTATTTATTTAATTTCTGATTCGTGTTAGTTTTGTTTTATTTTTATTTTTATTTTTGTTTAAAAAAAAACTTGTTTTTATTTCCTTTTATATATAGAAAAAAATCTCTTTTAGTTGATTTGGTATTGATAATTGATGCCATAATCTTCTAAAAAAAAAAACTTGCTTGTTCCCTTTCTTTATTTTCTTTACAACTTTTTACATTTGCTTTCCAGAAAAACATCACAAAAAGATTCTCGTTTACAATTTTGTCCCTTTTAAATTTATTGCCTTCTGTTTCTCGTTTGGTACCTCATACAATTTCTCCACCAAAAATTGGCACCTCCCTCACTAATCCTTCCCTTACCAGTACTTAATCTCATCACCGCAACTATCCTCTGCCACCCTCGCAACCATTCATCTCAAACCCAGCTTTACAAATCCACCGCAAACAAACTGAACCCTTTGTCATCTGCATCTGAATTAAACACCGCACCATCTTCTGCCTCAACCCACAAATATCTGCACCTTCCAGTCACGCTGTTCCCTCTCACCACTACACTATTACCCACAAATACCAAACCACCACCGTACTATAAACAGCCCTCCTCACAAAAGTCAAATCGCAACCTTCAACTATCTCCAGTTCCAACGCAACTCAAAGCCGTCCTCCAGTACCTTCTTCAACCTCAGAACTACCATCAGTTCGCACTATCCACGTCCTCCTTTCACCGCAATCAACACCTTCGCACCCCCTAGCTTTCACCATCGACCCAACAGCAAACCTCCTCCCTTGCTGTTCATACCCTTCCTCCATCGAAAGCAACCTATCACTCCTAATCTCCTAGCCAAATCTGATTAAAACCTTTTGAAGCCCCAGTCGCCACATATTCGAAGACCCACTTCGATCCATTAGAACTATGCGCCCGAACCCTAAAATCTGATTGCGAGATATATTGAATTAAGAGTAGTTTTGGTTCGGAATTGATCTGATCTCGAAGAATAAAACACTGAGAAAAGGGGCATAAATCGAATTCAAATCCGAGTCATCTCGGAAAGAAAAAAAAAAGACGCAATTCCTCTGTTAAATAGTGTTTGAGAAACAGGAATAGAAGCGGGCAGCGTGGTGTTGTTTTGTTGAGTGACCTTATTTGTCATTATCTTTTTCTAGAAACAAGTTGTGTGGTTAGCTGTTATTCTTTTGTTGGTCAGCCTTATTGTTTTGAACTATCTTCTTTTTTTTAGTGTAATCGTTATTATTTTTTAATTTCTTTTGGTTTGTTTGTTTTAACTAGTTTAGTTTAGATTTTAGTTTTATTATGTTTAGCTTGGATTTTTTTCCTTTCTTTTTTTCTATCTTCCTTTTTAGTTTTTGTTTGTTCTATTTCTTAAAAAAAACAGAATTTGAATTGTTGGAGCGGTTGCACACCAAGTGGGGTGTGAACGCGCTAGCGCTACCCAATTTCACTGGAGGACTGCCGATCAAGGTGAGAAATTTTTAAAACTCTATAGGTGCTCTGCTGCAAAAGAAAAAAAATAGACAATTGTTGTAAAAAAAATCTGCAGGGGCAGCGTCTTGAATGTAAAAATTTTAATTTCTGCAATTAAATTGTGTGATTGTTGTTATTTCTGCACTTTTTACTCATTCTGTTAAGGGCAATACCCCAATTCACATAAGGTGAGGGATTTCGTCACCCTTTCCTTAGCCCACAAATTGCATTTCTTCGTAGAATCTGACTAATAATAACGGCTAGACGTTGGACTTAAGGGAGTCACGGGCTCATCTAGGGCTTAATTGTATTGTGATAGTTAATTCATTTGGAACGAATTATTTCTTGGTGTCTAGACTACGGCAGAGAAATAACCATTTATAAATATTACGGTGATTCGTAAATATTATATCGGTTGTTACTCTGAAGGTACTTAAACCTTCGGCTGCATTGCTAGGGTGATTCCTGGTGCACCGATAACTCTTGTCCGTTAACTGGCTGAGAAATCTTTTGATCTAAGTAATCAAACGCGTCACTTTATAATTTTGGGTTAGGAGCTATTAAGGACAGAAAATTTCATTGTAGCTAATTTCTGTGCTTGCATTTAACAACAATGAGTGAAAAAAGTGTTAGCCAACAAAATTCTCCTAGGGGTTCTCGAATCAACCAAAATTTTCCAACCGAGTTGGATCAAAATCGAATGAATCAAAACTTTGCAAACTTTGGAGATCAAAATCAAATAAATCAAAATTTTCAAAATCTCAATATCCAAATGGATAGACCCTTGTCTCTTCGTGATCGATGTTATCCAACTAGGACCGTCCAACCCTCTTTTATCGTGTACCCACCAGCTGAAGGAAACAATTTCGAGCTAAAACATTCTTTTATCCAAGGGGTACCAAAGTTTACTGGATCTGAAAATGCTTATGAATTTCTAAGTGAATTTGAATTGTATGCTTCCACAACAAAAATGCAACAATTATCTTACGAATCGATCAAGTTAAGGCTAATCCCATTTGCACTACTTGAAAGCGCTAAAAGATGGATAAATTCTCTTCCAAGACATTCGATAAGAAGTTGGGATGAATTTGTCACTGCATTCTTGAAAAAAAAATTCCCTCTACATAAAATTCTAAAAATCCGAACCGAGATAAATCAATTTTGTCAAAACGAGGGGGAAACTTTTTCAAAATACTTTGATAGATTCAACCAGCTATTATATAGTTGCCCTCATCATGGAATTCTAAAAGATCACTTATGTCAAATTGCATATGAACGGTTAAACTATCAGACTAGAACTCAACTAGAATCAATGTGTGGAGGAGATTTTATGTCTAAAACAGCCGATGAAGCTTGGCGGTTTTTAGAAGATTATTCTGAAAAGGACATGCAATGGGAATCAATTCGTGTTCCCATTCGTACTTCTACTAGAGGAGTGCATGTCGTGGACCCAAATCAAATTCCCTTAGAAAATCAAACTCCTCAAGCCGGAGAAGGGTTACCCCACTATTACTCTCAGAACCAAGCTAATGCCATAGCTCATAATAATCCTTACTCATCCACATACAATCCTGGTTGGAGGAACCACCCAAATTTTTCTTGGTCAAACCCCAATAATTCGGCTAACCCATCTCACGTGCAACCCTTTATTCCCAACCCAAATTATCAAGCTCCACCTCCAATTTCTCAAACCTCTCAATCCAAACAACCTTATAGGCACCCCAATTTTCAATCATCAAACCAATCCTCTCAATCGTCACCAGAAATTGTGCGTTTAGAAAAACAAATGGAACAAATGATGAATATGATAAAGGAACTAGCGAAAAATAACGATAAAGGAAAGTTGCCGAGTCAACCTGAGGTGAATCCAAAATATAACTCACGTGCTGTAAATTCTTGTGAGGACGACAACCATAATCCAGTCAATGCTATTACAACCCTTCGATCTGGAAAGAGGATTGATAATAACGTGGGCGACCCTGACGAACCTTCCAACTCGCCCTCGATGCCAAATCTTGATGATCACCCATTGGCTTCGAATGCCAATTCCTCTAAACCTCAAGTTCCCTTAAATGTTGGCAATCCCAACAGTTCTTCTTCCAGTGTCGGCAAACCCGACCCACCTTCGAAAATTAATGTTGGAAATACCAACATTCCATCTTCTACGACCCTACCACCTTCTATTTCCTTGGATAAACCTTCTTCCTCGAACGATGAAACTGATCACAGAGTCGAAAAACCAATAACTCCATTTCCCCATAGGCTCAATAATAAGAAGAAAGCGGCATATTTCGATAAAATTTTGGAAATTTTCAAACAAGTCCGTGTGAACATTCCTCTTTTAGACACAATTGAACAAATTCCTCAATATGCCAAATGTCTTAAGGAATTGTGCACACAAAAACGTGCAACTAATGTTCCAAAAACCACCTTTCTAACTGCGAATACAAGCTCTGTTCTTTCGAATCTTACCCCAGTCAAGTACAAAGACCCTGGCTGCCCTACGATTGATTGCAAAATAGGAAACACCCATATTTCTCGTGCCCTACTCGACCTTGGTGCCAGTGTCAATCTTCTTCCTTATACTGTTTATTGTCAACTTGGGTTAGGGGAAATTAAACCAACAAACATCACTCTTCAGTTAGCCGATCGATCTGTCAAAAAGCCATTGGGAATTATCGAAGACGTCTTGATAAAGATCGAACAGTTTTACTTCCCTGTCGATTTCATAGTTTTAGACACAGAGCCTGTCTCAAATCCCAAAGTTCAAATACCATTGATTTTAGGACGGCCCTTCTTAGCAACCTCAAATGCTGTCATTAATTATAGGAATGGTCAACTTCGACTTTCCTTCGGGCACCTGACCATTGAGCTAAACATCTTTAATCTCAACAAACAACCTAGGGATTTTGAGACCGATGAAATCGACATGATTCAAACCATAGTTGACGAAACCTCTAAAGACACTTCTGAAGCCTTGAAAATGTGTCTGGAACATTTCAACTCTGATTTCAACGAACTTGAATACATTTCTGAACTGAATGAATTTCTTGACTTAAATCCTTCGTCTTTTGAATCTAACCAATGAATGTTAACCAATGTTAATACTCAATAACATCCTAAGTTAGATCTCAAACCCTTGCCGCAAGACCTTAAGTACACATACTTAGACTCCTCAGAAACTTTTCCCGTAATCTTGGCCTCTGATCTTACCGAGGACCAAGAAGAAAAACTATTAGAAGTTTTGCGGGAAAATAAAGACGCCTTGGGATGGGAACTTTGCGATATAAAAGGAATTAGCCTGTCAATTGTGGAACATCGCATACACTTAGTTGATGAGGCTAAACCCATCTGTGAGGCTCAAAGGCGATTGAACCCAAACATGAGAGAAGTGGTCAAGGAGGAGATAATCAAATGTCTAGACAATAACATCATCTATCCCATCTCTGATAGTACCTGGGTGAGTCCGGTACAAGTCGTACCAAAGAAATCGGGAGTCACAGTGATCAAAAATGAAAGTAATGAGCTTGTCCCAACAAAAATCAAAACAAAATGGCGTGTGTGTATCGACTATCGAAAGCTCAACGCAGCCACACGAAAAGACCATTTTCCCTTACCTTTTATTGACCAAATGCTCGAACACTAAGCGGGTCATGAGTACTACTGTTTTCTCGATGGATACTCTGGCTATAACCAAATCCCTATTGCTTTAGAGGATCAACACAAGACCACCTTTACTTGTCCCTTTGGAACCTTTGCTTATCGTCGCATGCCTTTTGGTCTTTGTAATGCCCCCACGACTTTCCAAAGGTGTATGATGAGTATTTTCTCTGATATAGTGGACGAATTCTTGGAATATTCATGGATGATTTTTCAATCTATGGATCATCTTTTTCCCAATACCTCACTCATTTAGAACTCGTCCTAAAACGTTGTAAGGAAAAATCACTCGTGCTTAATTGGGAAAAATGCCACTTCATAGTAAAAAGGGGATAGTTCTAGGTCATGTAGTCTCCAAAGATGGCCTTGAAGTCGATAAATCTAAAATCGATTTGATTGCTAATCTGCCTCCTCCTAAGTCTGTTAAAGATGTTCGTTCATTTCTTGGCCATGCAAGATTCTATAGAAGATTCATTATGGACTTCTCGAAAATTTCAAAACCTCTCTCAAATTTACTTTCCAAAGACGTTAAGTTCGAATTCTCCAATGACTGCAAAACATCTTTTGAAACTCTTAAGTCAATCTTGACCACAACTCCCATCATTCAACCTCCTAATTGGACTCAGCCCTTCGAACTTATGTGCGACGCTTCTGACTTTGCAATTGGAGCCATCTTAGGTCAGCGTATCGATAAACTCCCTCGAGTCATTTATTACGCTAGCAAAACCTTAAACAAGGCCCAATTGAATTACTCAAGTACTCAAAAGGAATTTTTGGAAGTTGTCTTCGCTCTTGAGAAATTCAGACCATATCTCATAGGATCCAAAGTCATAGTTTACACTAATCATGCTGCCCTCCGATATTTGCTTTCTAAAAAGGATGCCAAGGCCCGCTTGATTCGTTGGATCCTTCTTCTTCAAGAATTCAATATGGAAATACGAGATAAAAAGGGTTCTGAAAATGTCGTAGCTGATTATCTCTCTCGAATTGTGCACGAAAATGTTAACGACACCCAAATCGATGACCATTTTCCTGACGAACAAATTCTTTCCATCTCTAACACCCCTTGGTACGCTGACATTGTGAATTATCTTGTCACACAACAAACACCCGCTGAATGGTCGAAACAAGATAAACAAAAATTTCTCTCGAAAGTTCGAAACTTCTATTGGGACGACCCATATCTTTTCAAATACTGTCCAGAGCAAATCATTCGAAGGTGTGTGCCCGATCATGAACACCAAAGTATTCTCTCCTTCTCACATGACCATGCTTGTGGCGGTCATTTTAGAGCAAGAAAAGCTGCTGCAAAAGTTTTGCAAAGCGGTTTTTATTGGCCCACACTGTTTCATGACGCGTTCGAATTTTGCTCTAAATGCGATCGATGTCAAAGAACGGGTCGAATCACTAAGCGAAACATGATGCCTCTCAACCCCATTTTAGTGATTGAGTTATTCGATGTTTGGGGCATCGATTTCATGGGACCATTCCCTAATTCATTTGGGAATCTTTACATCTTGCTTACGGTAGATTATGTCTCAAAATGGGTTGAAGCCATTCCGACCAAAACCAACGACAACAAGGTTGTTATCAAATTCCTCAAAGAAAACATCTTTTCGCGCTTTGTCACACATCGAGCTATCATTAGCGATAATGGCACTCACTTCTGTAATCGTGCTTTTGAGTCCTTGCTCAAGAAATACTCAATCACACACAAGCTATCGACCCCTTACCATCCACAAACTAGTGGACAAGTAGAAGTTTCCAATAGACAAGTCAAGCAAATTCTTGAGAAAACAGTGAATTCCAATAGAAAAGATTGGTCCGTAAAACTAATTGATGCACTTTGGGCTTTTCGCACTCCTTATAAAACCAATCTAGGGATGTCACCATATCGATTAGTCTTTGGAAAGGCCTGTCGCTTACCTCTTGAATTAGAGCATCGTGCTCTTTGGGCCATAAAATTTTTGAACTTTGACTTAGAGAAAGCCGGCTCACATAGGAAATTACAAATTTCTGAATTAGAGGAATTAAGAAATGAGGCGTATGAAAATGCGAAAATCTACAAAGAAAGAACCAAAGCCCAACACGACAAAAACATACTTCGTAAGGAATTCAACGTAGGTCAAAAAGTTCTTTTATACGACTCTAGACTTCACTTATTTCCAGGAAAACTCAGATCTCGATGGACTGGACCTTATGTTGTGAAAACAGTATATCCTCATTGAGCGGTTGAAATTGAAAATCCTAGGGATGGAAAAGTCTTCAAAGTAAACGGTCAACGACTGACATTTTTGGAATTCGAGCAATATGACGAATATGACCCTATCGATCTACATGAGCCTGATCATCCACCAAGAAATCAGGTGGTACACGTTCTTTTTCTTTTATTTTTCTTTTTCATTTTTTTCATTTTATTTTTGTTTTTCTGCCTTAGACAGTTGGGACACTGTCTCAATCAAGTGTGGGGGGGGGGGGAGTCTACATTGCATTCTTTTGATTTTTCTTTAATTTTTCTTTCTTTCTTTTCATGTAGGACCATCATACATTGTATATCGTAGTAACATACCATAATTTTTTTTCTGGAAAATACGACTCATTTTCAATTGATACAACAAAATAAGTTTACAATTTTTAGCCAGTTGATAGTATTTTTTTCTCTCAACTTAGATCGAATAAGAAATATAATGAAAAGTTTAATTTTGAGGGATAATAGTGTAACCGGTACATAGGGAGATTCTTAGGTGATGGCCATGAAATCTATTATATATTGTAGACTTTGTTTAAATAAGTGGAGGACTTAAAATACTTATAATGGCTTGTCAAACCTTTAAAACTAAGTTGTGTTAGGTTGAATTCGCGTAACTCTCTTTTTGTGCTTATAAATTCAATAATAATAATAATAGTAATCCAAGGGTATCCAACATTGCTTGTATATCGAGCGTTGGTGTGCAAATCCGCCAAGCTCTATCCGACATGTTGTTGACAAAGTCAGCGTTGGAATATCTTGGTCTCATTTTATGAGATTGGACACCTAAGGATTACCGACACGTTGTTGACAAAGTCAAAGTCGGCCTGCACAATCCGCCAAGCTCTTTACCCACTCTCCGTTAGTCCGCGAGGCAGTGCATGGGTGGTAAACCTTGGTCTTTTAAGTTAGGTGTATGCACTTAATCATTAATTTTAAAATTGTATAGAATAAAGAATAAGCGATGATGCCCAAACACTTCTTGACCTTACTGATTTGAATAGCCATACACAAGGAAATTAGAATACCACTTTACAAACTGTGCCAAGCAAACTAAGAATCTATTTCATGGCTGCACTATGTTATCGACCGAACCAACTGGCCAAACTGGAATTTAACATTTGAAAACTTGATTTATATTGAAATTTTGTGACAAGTTGAGGTATTTAAAGTACAATCAACTGATCAGAAACTGTTAACTTAATTTGTTGTAAGTTGTGTTTTCATTTTTCGTTTTTATTTGCATATGTCCATTGCATTCATTAGAATCATAGCACACTGCATTTGGATTTTGTGGGTAGTATCCGCTGAAAACCCTCACGAGACACCACTCGTCCTACTAGGGACACCTAGAGGTTTAACGGCTTGTTGCATACGCTCAATGCAATCGTTTTCCTATGAAAATGCGACCTATCTAGTTAGTTTTTCATTTTCTTTTTAATCGAGGACGAGTAAAAGATAAGTGTGGGGGTATTTGATTAACATAGAAATGTGTTTATTTTATGCTCTTATATTTTATCTTTTGTAAATAAATAAATGATACTTTGGGTACTTTTGTGTGTTTTTACAGGTTGTCAAGAAATGCCTCCTTCGTTTCAAATTAAAGGCCAACTACAGATAAAAAGCTACTTCTCCGTATTAAAGCCATCTCAATTACAAAAGACGTTGTAGCTCACTGGTAATTGCATAGAAATTTGTACTGAGAGACCTGAGTTCGATCCCCGTCGAGCTCACTTTTTGCCAAAGAACGGAACGTGTTCACACTGCCCCTTTGCTATGAAGAATATATTAATTAGAGTTATATTATATATATACATATTCATGTGTATGTATGATATTCACTAATAGACATTTCAAGAGTAGTCATGGAAATCAATTCAGAACATTCATTTTTCAATTTCCAATTAGAATAATTTCTGATTGATTTATTGCAAAGAAAAGATCAATTTTGAAGATTTCATCCATTGTTGCCTTTGGAGTTTGATAAGTATCCTTGTTTGGAACAATTAATCGCATGCAATCTAATTACCAATCAACTACCTATACGGAGGATTTGGAAGATATTCACCAAGATATGCATCAGATATTCTTAAAAGAATTATTCCAAACGAGCCTAGTCAAGGAAGGCAAGAGACATGATATTACTTCTTGGGAAAAGAGACCCATTTATTCATAGACTTAATTAGGATTTTTCCTATCTCATCTATAAATATACGTTGTAACCATTGTAAGAGGATCCATTCTGCTGTACTCTCTTTTAGTTTTATTAAAGCTCTTCTTCGTCTAATTTATTTGCTTTACTTTCATAACAATTTGTGTTCTACTCAATTAGTTTTGGTAGACAGAAATTGTTATTGTTATTTCTATTGCTTATTAGTGATTAGTCGTTTGATTAGTTTCAACGACAATCCTAATTTACTTTTTGTTGTTCTTCTTTTCCTGCAATTTTAATTTATGCATTTTATTTCTATTTTGCATTTTAATTTCCAATTGATAGTTGTGATTTGATCGTCGGTTCAATTAGATTTGTTCTGAATCGGATCGCAGTTTCAATTTTTATTTTCTTCAAAAAAATCGTCTAACTCGCCCAAGAGATTAAATAAATAATTTGATTTTAATTACACCTCCCTGTGTTCGACCTGTATGCTACACACCTGTATGCTTGCAGTAATTTAATTTAAAATTCGTGCTTTTCTGATTCTTTAGAAAGCGACGATCACTTACAAAAATTCTTCACAGCATTAAAGGCATTCATCTCAGGCTGGTTAATGCTTTTATCACCAAGTTTGTTTTGATGTTCAACTTGTTGCAAAGTATAATACTCTTCATGAACTAATGGGAGTGGATCAGAACTTAGAATGTTTGTTTTAACTTGATCATAATCTCTTGTAAGTCCTAAAAATAGCTACATCAACTTGTTTCTATGATCATTTTCAAGAATTTTTTTTAAGAATCCCACATGAACAATTCCTCAAAGCACCACAAGAACATTCAGGGAATCCTTCAAGGATTTGCAATTGATCCCAAACACCCTTCAAGCGAGAATAATATTTGGCAATACTTAGCTCATTTTGATGAGTAAAAGTTAAACTTTGATGCAGTTCAACATTTCTTGGTGCTATTGTTTAACCAAACCTCTCTGCTAACTCTCTCTCCACAATTATGCAGAAGAATCGACAAATATATAGCTCTAAGATAAAACCTTATCCATTGAATTCAAAATCCAAGACATCACCATATAATCGTTTATAATCCACTTCTGATAATCAGGTGAATTAAAAAAAGGCAAAGGTAGGGTTCCATCAACAAATTGTAGTTTATTTCCAGCAATTAAAGCCATATTAACCATTCTAGACCAATTAATATAATTTTATCCAATTAGAATAGATTTCCAAGTTGCGTACCTGGATGATCTTAATTTGAAAGATAGTAAGGATCATTGAAATTTACTCCCTGATTTGTTTTAAACGACACTTCAGTTCCAATCGAATTAGAAATAGAATCCGCCGTTTAGATCTAAACGATCGAAGAAGAAGAAAACATTAGATCAATCGATTTGAAGAAGAATGAATTGGAAGATCAATTGATTTGAAGAAGATTCGGCCACAAAATTTCCTGCTCTGATACCATGATGAAATAAATCTTGAGAGGAAAAACAAAAATTTATTATGACATCAAAAGGTAAAGTAACAGTCAAACAAGAAACAACATATATTAAAATACAAAGTATACGAAATGGGCTATAGCCTAGTATGAAAATAAAAGGGCTAAACAAAATAGAAAACAAAATAATATTTAATACTCAACAATACATGAGTTCAGTGAGTTGGAACTTGAAAATGTATAAGATGATGAGATAATCAACTAGGAAGACAAAAATGCGCCTTTTATTTATATCACCTTGGATGAGATGGAAGTAATGATGACGAAAATGCAGAAAAGCATGATACCCTACTAAGAAGAGACAATGAAAGGATTATTCAAAAGGAAAAAGTCATTAGGGAATGACTAGCCGTACCTAGAACCAAAGACCTAAAGCCAAAGAAAACGCACTTGTGAGCAGAATGGAGCAAAGTGGAGTAACCCCCGAAAGGGTCATATGAATCTGTGTCGATTCGTAAGTGTGGATCGACATCGATCCAAAAGGACTTGAGGCATGACTAGTTTTGACTTATGCAAAGATGAAGAAGATATAGGAAATAATGTTGAACATTCGAATGTGAATCAAAATGTAGTTAAGCACTCAAAGGAATATGGTGCTAGAATTTTCCCAAGAATGGAGTGAAAGCTAAAAACATAAGCTAGAAAGTTCCTTTTGATGATAGTGACAAACCAGTATGATAGTCTGGCGAGCAGTGAAAGGTGTGCTGCTAAACCAGGGTTGAAAGATGTGAACATGAGTCCATTCACTCTAAACACTCGACAAGCTAGCAATACACATGATTTCAAGCTATCGAAATTGGAAACATATGATGAATGACAAACCCAACGCTTCTTATAATGCTTATTTTTTATCTAACAAGCTTTATAAAAATATGATTCAGACGGATGGAAATGGTCCCATTAGAACATAGGCTGAATTACTAGATGGATTAATGGGATAGTTCAAGGATTATATTTTATGACGCAATAAGATGATGACGCTATCAGGCATAAAGAGAAGGTTTCAAGTGACATTAAAGAGTGATTTAACAAGGTCAAACATAGCATCCAATATGGAAAATAAGCCAGATCCATTGGTGATTTTTATTGTTGTAGTTTCAGGAGCTGGTCATTAAACAAATTTTAAAATTTCTTTGACCATAAACCCACTGGTGCATCTAGCCAATTTCTATCAAATGCTGAGAGATACTTGGACTAGAAGGATGAAAATGAAAAAAAAGGATAAGATTAAAGCTATGGATAATGAAGGACTGCCTGGATTGGGATTTGGAGAGAATAAAGTAAAACAAAAGATGGATGATAGATTTGGAGGACCAAAGTAGTAGAAAAGAAAGCATAGATTCTCCTTTTGCACACAATTAATAAAATCCCAGAGAGGAATTATCCTGATGCTAAGGGAAGATTTCCTATCAAATTTTGGCGAAGATAGAGAAAACTAAACAAGAGAGAATTACAAAGTACTGATTGTTCCATAAGTTAGATGGACATGAACCACGCATCTACATGATTTGATCAAGGTAGGTTTGGAATAACAAGTTGCAGCACTACGTTGGAAACTAAATTGCGATGATTGATCCATCCTTTGATGTGAACGGGCACGACCTTGGATCAAGGTTAAGAATAATCATCTCTCATGATTTGGATGGTAGGGAATCATGTATGATTCTCGCATGTCACCTTTATTTTCATTAATATAGTGATATAGTCAAACCAATTACTCATGTATGAGATACAGTCTTACAGATCAGTTTCCAAGCATGCTTTGAGCTAGATGCTTGGCTGTATTGTTTTTTAAATGGTTGTGTTGATGTTTGACTTGATCTATGTTTATTATTTGAATTCAAATCCAGCAGATGGATGCCTGATTATTGAAATCTATTTGAGTGTGATGATCGATGTTGATCGTGATAGTCTTGTCTAAAGAGAGGGGGCAATAACTACAAGGCGCAAGTTCTCTTCCTAAAAAGAAAGTGTATCAGACTTGAATGAATAGTGAATGGCATGTCCTCTTACCAAAAGAGTGAAAGAATTGAACTTGTTTGGTTGTTGATTCCTCTTCCTGAAGAGTAAGCAGATTCGACTTAGCAACGGTACATAGAGATCAAAAGTCAGTCCCTTTCTCTGAAAGTGAGCAAATGAACTTACTTTCTCGTTGATCCCCTACGTCGGGGAGCTAGTGGATTAGCCTCAACAAAAGTCCAAAGAGATCAAAAGTGAGCCCTCTCACTGGGCAACGAGTAAGTGGACTTACTTGAATGTTAAGTCATCTTACTAGAGAACAATAGATTGGGCACAATGAGGATCTAGATTGATCGAATGATAAAATGGATGATTAAATGGTCTGGCGATACGAGAAACAACCTAGATAGGTCGAATTTTAGATTGGATGATTAAAAAGTCTCAAGAGTATGATAACCGACCTTGATAGGACGAACCTTGGATTGGGTAATTAAAAAGCCTGGTAGGATCGAGAAATGATATAGATTAAACTTAACTTAGATCGGATGTTATACAATTCAGAGTGATCGATGATTTATAAATTGATAATGTAGAGAGATCAATGATGAATAGATAATCTGGAAGGATTGACAGTTGAGCATATGGTTCACGGAGATCTAAGACTTTGGTTTTGTACATCAACGTACTCTGAATCAACTTGGTAACGATTGTCAGATATCCTAATTATTTCTGTTCATTTGGACGTTCTTTGTAACACCTCGAAATTTAGCGTTAGTTGAATTAGTTATTTAGTTTGGTTTCAAAAATGGAATTTGAGCAAACGATGGGAATTGACCACAAAATTTGCACCATTGCGTTTGTGATGGAATTCTGGTCAAATTTCATGCTTGGGACTTCGTGAACGGAGTCTTTACGAAAATTAAATGGATGGAAAATAATATGTAATAAAATTAGCATCAACTCTATCCATTACTCACATGGCACCACTCTATCCATTACTCACATGGCACCACCATTGTCCAACCAACGAAAGAGGTCAACCAGGCAGTCGACCGCTTTATCGACCCATTGGTAGATTGAAGCAGATGGCGACTAGGGTTTAGGGTGTATAAAACTTCATACTTGCAGATGGATTTTATTTAAACCTAATCTAACAGTTATGGATCATTTGAGCATCTATAAATAAAGGCTTAGGCCTCCTCTCTTTTGCTCATATTTGCTAAAGACAACAGCGAAGCTCTGCTATTTTCATTTCTTCGATAACCTTCAAACTTTCTGAAATATATTAGTTTTCAAGTCTAATAACAAAGATAGTAGATAATGAATCCAGATTTATGAACAATGATTGGCTCCTGCGTGCGAGGTAAAATCTTTAGGTTTTTCTATTTGTTTTCTTTTCCTTTTTCAAAATCTTTTTTAGATCTACAAATTTTAGTATGTATATTTATCCCCATTTTATACATATTATAGATTTGTTGGGATTTGAGGATGGAAACCTAAAAGATATAATTCAAATCTGAGATTTGGGATGACTCTTCTGGTGAGTGGGAAATTTAAATATTGTATATAATATCATATTTTTGTTTGTTGGTGTTGTGACGGCCCGCCCCGCACCAGGCGACGTTTCCGATGAAAGTGCGCTGTGCCAAGGTCCAACTAGCACAGGACAGTCGCCAAAGAAAGGAAAAGAAAGGAAACTTAACAGTGGACTAACAAAGAACCTATAGAATGTCTCACATCACATGGAATAAAATATAATAATAACATACTTTGACATAAAAACAGGCGAGACAGTGCATAAGCTGAAATCTAAACATCGCAGCAGCGGAAAATCCAAATACAGCTTATGTTCCACTTCATCATTATTACAATTTCAAAATACTGTCTCTAAAGAAAAATAAAGAAAAGGTACTCTACTAATGCCCAAAGCAGTGACCATCAACATCATAGGGAGAATATCTATAAAAATCATACGTGGAAGCCTCCTGCTCGTCTCCGGTACAGCCACTCATGCATATCGCCTAACCTATCTCTAGTCTGCTCGTTTAGGAGCACCCAGAGTAATAAGAAGAGACATAAAACTCTAGGTTAGAAAAAAGTCTGGTATGAGCGATAAGAAGCAAAACAGAATAATAACAGGTATACTAAACCATACCTGAACCTGGACCTGCAACCAAAGAGTTAGCACAACATACCGTACAATACTCTAAGGTGCCACTAACATATGGTGTAGAGGATACGGGGGTGGGGGTGTGCATGTCATAGTGATGGCAAACAATCAAGCATAGCAACCATCCTCACATCTCTCACTCAGTGCGTAATGCATACGATATCCACTACTTTGACCACCCAAATCCTTGCTATGATCACTCTGCCCCATGGAGTCATGATGACACCACTGCACTGATCCATAGCCACTAGTCCTTGCTATGTCCACTCTGCCCCATGAAGTCGTGACGACTCCACTGCACTGTCTCATAGTCATTATATGACCACTCTGCCCCATGGAGTAATAGCTACGCCACTGCACTGATACATAGCCTAACATCCGTCTTGGTGGTGAATCAAAATTATGGATGTCGATAACCCCTTAGCACACGTCCCGTAGCAAAGCCTAATCGTGAAGTTAACTCGTTGATCCCATCTGGATCTTGAGTAATAACGTCCCATCTGGACTTCCTTTGCATCTCGGGTTTTGGTCGAATTGGAGTTGGTCTTCAGAAGAGTCGTCGCGTAGAAGTAGTGGCATACATCTGGTTCGGTTTGGTGGTTTTCCCTTGGTTCGGTTCAACATGCTTCAGCTCCTGATCATCCATTCGGTTCAGTTCGGTCAACACCCTCCGGGTCGGCTCGGGTCTCCCCATCCGGTTCAGTTCGGGTTCTACATCGTGGTTTGGCTCAGCTCCTTCATTTCCCGTTCCTCTTACATTGATCCGATCCCGCTCCCTAGCTTCAGTCCGATCCAATCTCCATGCCCTTGCTTCCGATCCGATCTCCACGCCCTTGCTTCCGATTCCAACCCAACTCCAACTCTGATGAGAATGGCCTTCTTTCTTGCCAAGCCTTCTTTGATGCCAAGTTCCAATCCGAATCAAATCCCTTGCCTGGTTCTCCTATCTGATCCGATCCGATCCGAAACCCTGCACATTTCCTGTGACTTTTCCAGCAACTGTTTACGCCATATGACGGCGTTTTCGACCATTCTAACTTTCCTATGCAATCACAAATCATTCCAAATAGTAATAGCAACATGTATAATCATCCACAAACACCAAAACAACAATATGATATGTTAAAATGGATCAAACATACCTAAAACCCATATTTTCCCCTTAATCATGTTTAAGCACAACTAATAATAGGATTAACAAAACTTAACCAAATTAATCCAAATTTCTAACAGAGGCATAAAATGGTGTTTTAGAATTTCACAAATTTTTCCAGATTTTTTGAGCCATAATTTCGCTAATAAACACTAATCACCCTAATTAATTGTAATTAGTGTAAAAACAAAGCTAATCACTCACCTTAGCCTCAAACAAACTATAGGTCTGAAATAATCTCTGATATAGATCCAATCTTTATGCGTTCCAGTAGCTCTATTTCAAATTCTATGTTAATACACCTTGGTTTGATGTAGATTAAGCCAATACTTGATTAAACGGTGATTAGGAGGTGTTTTAGATGTTGGAGGCCATTGCTAGATTGAGAGGAATGATAAGCGACGGCTGAAAAATGAGAAAAGGGTGTTCTTTAAACCCTAGCAGCCCTTAAATACTCCAAATCCCGAAATCCTCCTCTGGGCCTAGCTGTTAATTACCCAATTAAGCCCGGTTAAGCTGTTTTTCACCTTCTAAACCTTAATTCAGTCATATCTCCCAAACGGTAAGTCCATTTGGCTAATGTGACTACTATACGGAAAGGTAAACCATCATCCGGATCTAATGGAAGTAGTTTCAGGTCAAAACTCCTTTCCAATCAAAAGTTATGGCCGAAACAAGATCAGCTAGGGGCAAAACGGTCATTTAAAAATCGGCAAAAATCATGAACACGGGAAATGACCCCAATAGTCTTTCCCCAAAGTTACACGACCATACGACTTTATACGAAAAAGAAATATATATTCTACGATTTTTCGATGCGTAGAACGCGGGTCGTTACAGGTGTAATTTAAATGTGTATGCCTAAATTTGTTAATTTAAATTTATAGGCTTTCTTGTAAATATCCAAATCTTTCTTGTATTTGTTTTGGTACCTTTTTGTTAATATTTACACCTGAATCTGGAAATCATCGCAAAAATATAATTAAGGTTTGTGTGTTGTTTTATTGCAGATTTGTAGAAATAGGTGTAAGTGTGAAGTTTATGTAAATTTACACTTTTAAGTTTCAAATTCATCTGTGTTTTAGGTTGTTTAAGGTTTTGTTTGATTTTTGTGAAATAACATTGTTATCCTTTTGTACATAAAGACCATGTTTAAAATTATAAGGAATGCGTAAAATAAATAAAAAGGACAAATGTGTAAATCACATGTTTTACACGTAATTTACATTATCTGTTCCTAATAAAATATTACCAATTTCTTATAATCTTAAATGTGATCATATTTCTGGATTTTTAAATGATTAGGCAAATTTTACGTTAATTATAGTAGGAGACTTTTAATGTTATTTGAAATCTCAACAAGTCAAAACATCAAGGGAACGTTCTAGTCCGTAGTTCAGATTAGAATGTATATAAATTGAAATTTAGAAATTTGAAAACAAAAAAAATGTAGAAAGCTAAAATTTAATATACGTAATAAGCACGCTATATATATATATATATATATACTATATCCATCCAAAAACATGTAAATAACGGTAATTATTAATAAAATTAGGTAAACATTAAGTGTAAGTTTGCATTTGAAATGTTCTCAATTACTTATGAGTATTAGTTGGTATTATCTATAATAAATGGAGAATTTACAATTGTGATTGTTTTTTTAATGGGAAATAAATTGGGAATTAATGATAGTTAATCCAAAAGGTGACAATTAGTAAGTGTTATAACTCCAACTTAGTGGAAATTAACAAAATGAACATAAATATGTAATAAAGAATTAAAAGAATTAAAAAATAATTAATATAATAAGAGAGAGTTGCAATAAATAGATAGTGATAGTAAATCAAAAATGGATTGACATAAATGGTATCTATTTGAACATCCATTGCCTTAGGAAAAGTGATCTTTATGGTCATTTATGGCATGTGATAATTATGGTAATTAATCAACTAATTGAGGAATTGCATAGTAATTACCATAATGAATACCAAGTCCAATAAATTCTCTTGAAACCTATAAATCTTACCTTATCCTATAGGAACATAAATCATATCTTATCTCAAATTTAGTCCTAGGATAATATTTTTAACCAGTATAAGAATTGGACTTAGTATGTTAATGATGCAAGATCAGTTGTGTTATTCGATAAAAGTCTGCACTTTCCAGTTGTTGGGTATACGTATAAATGATGTGAGATATCATTAACTATAGGAATCCATGAAATTAATTATTATCGTAACACGAAACGACCCTAGTGGTTTACTTCAAGTTTCAAGGTTTTTAGTGGATGCAGGGCCCGCCTCCCTTTCGAAAGAAGAAACCTAAATGACAATTTAAGTCATAGCCTACTTCAGAATTAAGGTCTTAAGTAGTTAGATCGACTTGTTGGGGTATGAAGTGATTGGATTCACCCTTTCCTTTCAAAGTAAGGTTGAATCATCAGGGTTTGCCCATGTTAAGTGTTAAGTGTTGGATAACTCGTCTTCTTCTAATAAGAAGTGTCAAATGGCTAGTTGTGCATGAAATCGATAATCTTTGGGAGAGTTTGTTTCTTCTAGGTAACAAGTGACTGCGTTTGAGTCCCCGTTGGTATATGTTATTAAATGACTGCTACTATAATGTCCCCTTTTTTTGGTGGTCAATATTTATTATATTATTTTTAATATCGGTTTGGAATTTAAATAGTTGAATTCAATAATTTTGAATATTAATTTAATATTAGTAAATAATAAAATAATAATTTAACTTTGGAATAGTTAAAATATGCCGAATTTTTAGTACAATGTGAATTGGCAATATAAAAAGATTTTTTAAAGTTAAAATTTAATTTTATTAACGAATTTGTATATTAAACAACGTTTGAATGTTTAATTTATAATTTAGTTATAAACAAGCCTGCAGCTTCATGGTAGTTCATAATATTACGTTATGAACTTCAAATGGATATACAGGATTCATTATAAGTCGGAATTCTTCAAAATAAGAAATGTCTGAATCTATTGGATAATAATTTTCTACTGAAAGAGAAAAATCGAGTTTCTATATTGTAGATTTTGTTTTATGTCTGGGTCAAATTTTCAACAGGTCGCTATGGAATTCGTTTATAAATCATAACAATTTATTTAATGCAATAAAAGGATTTTCAATATATTTAATATCGTTTTGACTTATAACTCAAGCCAAAGTAATTTATTTTGAAACCAAATGAAATACTGTTTGAATATATCCGATGATAATATTTTATTATTATTATATTAATGTATTTTAAAATTGATTTATTTTAATTCAATTTGGACCCTGAAAAAGGGCCATTATTCAAATGACCTCCATTTTCAACGAAACAGATTTTATTAAATCTATAATAGCTAATTATTGCTAGATTTCAAGTCTTGCGCCAATAAAAGTTATTTTGTGAGCGTAGCAAAATTAAATGTAAATAAATTGACCATTTGGACTCAAACTAGCGCCATTTTTGCAAACGAAGCTGGAATTCGATGAAACAAGTTTCATCGGGTTCGGAATGTTGGATTATAGCATGATGTCTATTTTCGTAGCGAATGGGATTCGAATGTGACCATATGAATTAATAAACGTCAAACAAAAATGGTGATAGACACGAAGTGAAAATCATTAGTCACTTTAAATATGAAATATCATTAATCGTTATTAACATTAAATTTTCTTGCCATATTTGGCCAAAACATGTGCATACGAAGGAAAGAAATCTCTGAAAATTTTCAAAGCCATGAGCCCACCTGCGATTTAAAATAAAAAGAAAATATCGTCTTATTCTATATAAACCGTACACCATTTCTTTTATTCACTAACATCTTCTTCCCAACTAAAACACGACATAATCCATATAATCTGATCCTTCCAAAAATAATATAAAATTAATTAAAAAACTAAAATCTTTTGATCCATTGGCCCTTTTTCTTTTGTACTTCATTTTTTCTATACCAGAATTTGTTGCAACACAACTTTATGGCAATCGGCTTTAAGTCAGCATGAACAAGAGGTCGACTTTGTATTATTGGGGTGGGGGGGAGGTGCTATGCGTGGCCGCTCGAGAACGAGAAATAGAGATCGGAGACGCATCAGAGCTGGGGAAGTATTCGATGGATGGAGTTGGAAGACGCTACAGTCCGAGACAGTTAGGATTTGGTGCAAGAATGAGGGAGGGGTGAACTGTTGAAGTTCTCAGTTGGTTACTGGAGGGAGATTAAGAGGGTTTGGATACGTGTATGTGATGGGTCTGGGTTAGTTTTGAAGACGTATGGCAGATGGCCATTTTCATTCGCTTGAAACAATGACGTCGAATGGGGAGTGCAAGCTATTTGCGAAGGTGAGGGTCGATGGAGTTCGAGAAGGTGGAACAGTTGATGGTCACTATAACAACCCGGATTTTCAGAACCAACTTAAAATTTTTATTTTAGCAATTTTAATGGATTTTGAATATTTAAAATGATTTATTTTAAACAATAACAAATAAAAATTTAGTTTAATCGAAGTTAGAACGTAAAAATTTATTTTAATTATAAAAGGAGTTAGAAATGGCGCGGTAGCTTGAAAATTTGATTTTAAATTTCAATTGAATGTACATGATTCAAAATAAATCAGATTTCAGTAAAACTAGAAATATTCGAATCTGTTTAATTATATCTTTCTAACATATGTGAAAAATCCAGATTTCATAACGGGGATTGTAATTTATGTCCAGTTAAAAATTTAAAATAGTCGTTATGGAATTTTTATATATATTTTAATAAAATATAGCCATTTTGCAAACGACCTCCGTTTTCGACGAAACAACTTTTGTTGGATCTGGAATGTCAAATTATTGCTTGATTCCAATTTTCATAATTTTTGGAGTTAATATGTGAGCGTGGCAAAAGAAAACGTGCTTGGTAATTTCAATTTGAATTTAATCAACTGGAAACTGACCATTTTTTAAACGGTTTCCAAATTCGACGAAATTAGTTTTGTTAGCACTGTATCATCAAAAGATATCTAGATTTTTTTTGGGTAATTTTTGGAGTCAGTATGTGGCCCCGGTAAATTAAAATGTACGTTCAAATTCAATATATATTGATTTATATTTTAATTTTGATGAAAATTGACTGAAACTATCAAATTGGCTAAGGAAACAAATCCCATTGTGTTCGGAATGGAGGTAATTAGCTAGGGGCGAAAGTCGTTGGGTTTGATTTGGAGTTCGGGAAAAAAAAACCCTATTTTCTCGAATTAAATGAATTAAAAAGATTATATATATATATACGTTTATATAAACCTATTTCTCTTCAGAAAATAAACCCGCCCCGTATTTCCTCAAATCGATTTTTCCCAATCAGAAAAAATAGCCGCTCCTCCATCTCCATCGTTCTCCACCTCCACCGCCGACGTCGCTCCACCCATCACCGCAACCTCCGCCTCGTCCGCCCCTTTCTCCCATCCTCCTCCTGCGATCCATGCAACCACAACCTCTCCTCCAGTAAATCGGAACCAAGTGTCTCCCAGCCTTCACCGATCATCGGCCTCCTTGTATGAACCTCGCTCCACCGCGCCCCGTCACATCTTCACCCACCCGAGCCCCCACTTTCTCCTATGCGACGCCAGCAAGAAACCCTCCCCCTGCGCGCAACCAACTCGAGATCCAGCGAGCTCCTCCACCCAACGCGAGATCCGACGTAGATAGAAGAAGGTGATTTTTTTATATTACTTTGTTAATTAAATTTAACATCATATGCTTTGGAAAAAAAAACTGATCCCTTTGAGAGGAAAAAAACTGATTTCTTTGATTGAAAAATTGATTTCTTTGTTAATGAAAAATTAGGATTTTTCATTGATGAAAAATTAGGATTTTTCATTTAATAAAATTAGGATTTTTCATTGATTAAAATTATGATTTTTCATTGATTAAAAATAGGATTTTTTTCATTGATTAAAAATAGGATTTTTCATTGACTAAGAATATGATTTTTCATTGATTAAGAAATGATTTTTTCTTGTTTCAAATTATGATTCTTCATTGTTTAAAAATATGTTTGAAATATTTTTAGATCAATAAAAAAATGATTTTTATTTATGAAGTTCTATGATTTCTGATTATGATGCTCTATGATTTTTGATTAGAAAGTTAAGATTTTTAATCATAGACAGTTTAGATTTTTAATCAAAGAAAGTTTATATTTTTATTTAAAGAAAATATAATGATTGTATAGAAAAATACGATTTTTCATTATATACAAAAATATGATTTTTTATCACATAAAAGAAATATTTTTAGATTAGATAAAAATGGGATTTTATCGTATTTATGAAATAACTTTTAATTCGATAAAAATATGATTTTTATTATGAAGATAGCGAGATAGAAATGTGATTTTTATATGCATAACATTAGAATAAAAATGTGATTTTTATATACATACAGTAGCTTTATAAAAATATGATTTTTAAATATGTATAGCGTTATTTAAAAAAAATGTGATTTTCAGTATAAACTGCGTGAACCAGATTGCGTTTAAATCACGAGAACACAACGCGTTGGAACAAATCCAAACCGAGTAATCAAAGAATGGCGGAGTGGAAACCAAAGGTGACAACTTCTCACTCTAATTTTGTTTATAGTTAATTGTATACTAGGATGCAGACGGTGCTTAATAGCACCCGACACCTTTGATTGAAACCATGGATGTTTGGTTGTTTGTTTGATTGATTTATTTGTTTGAATTTGGTTTGGGATGTGAATGGAATTGATTGAATTTGGTTTGTGTTATGGCATGAGCCAGTATTTGGCGAGGGATAAGGCTAGACCTTATTTCGGTTTTAGTATCGTGCCGTTATGCTGCCAAAATTTTCTAAAATATGTTAAAACAATAAAAATATCATTTTTATCATATAAATGAACTATATAAAATATTCATGTGTCGAAATGAATATTTTATAGTTAAAAATATAATTTTAACATGTATTTGAATAAAATAAATATTCATTTACAAATCGAACGATTTGTTTATGTACACCCATTTAACTGGTAGTGACTGGGACGATAAATTTTACACGTCGCCCAACTGCACAAATAATATTCAATATTTGTTGGTTGAAACCCCACACGGGTATTGGGATGATATTTGAGATACACTAATCCCAATTATTTTGCTGTATTTCAATTGATGGGTTGACCGACTGTTGTAAGCGTTAATTATTTATATTTAATGCTTATACAGTTATAAAATGCACTCTGGATGTTGTATGAATTTTTAATGATTGTTTATCATTATTTTTGTATACATGCAACGTATGAAATCCATGTAACTGAAATTATATGGTAATTGATTGAGTCGCATTCTGATTCAGAAATAAAGAATATTTTAAAATACAGAATATTTTAAAATAAAGAATCTTTTAAAATAAAGAATATTTAAAAATAACTAATATTTAAAAATAATATTCAATGAAGTATAAAATTATGATTTTGATGTCCGATTTTGGATAGGCACAAAAATATTGAAATGTGAAGCAGAGTTAACTAGCAAACGCCATTTTAACCCGAATGGGTTTATCGATCCGATTTTATTCATTTTATAATGAATATCGAAAAGAAGTGATTTCAAAATTTAAGGGTGTGTTTGGTTTGCATTTTGAGTTCTCAATTTTGAGTTTTCATGGTCGTTTTCAATTTTTCGTTTTCAATATTTTCTTTGTTTTTCAATATAAGTTTGGGTATCCCTTTTTCGAAAACAAGTTTTCAAAACTAAAAATTGGAAAATGCGTTAGGTTTTAAATATAGTTTTGAGAATTTGAGATTTCATTTTGGCAATTCAAACAAGTTTTTACATTTTGGCAATTCAAACAAATTTTACATTTACAGTATAATACATAATATATATATACTATTCATGTTCGTGTTTCCATGAACATACTACATGTTGTAAATCAAACAAAGAGCAAAATAAAAAATTCAAATATAAAGAAGTTGAATAAAAACAACAATCAATATCTCAAGCTGCTAATTATAAATTGATAATATATAAAAGGCAATAAGCTAAATTCCAAACATAATGATTAAGCATTAGCGAGAAGACAATATTTTAAACTACATGAGATTGAATTGCACATGAATAAAATTACAATAAAAAAATTCATAACACAGTTTCAAATATATAATATAAGAGATAAGCTAGACAAAAAGAAAATTGAAAGAGAACAAATCAAGCATCTTTCATAACAATATGATATTTATATTAGCTACAATTTTTAAGCAACGCAATTCTGATATCTTCTGAGTCACATCTGCAAACTTAAGACATCTCCTGAACCATAGTAGAAAAGTAACGCATAAATAAGAGTAAATATTTATCTAAAGTAAATGTGTCTCATAAATTTATTTTATAATGGGCAGGTTGCAAAACATTATAGGACTACAATTTGGCTCACAGCAGGAAGTTACGTATTGTGCAACATGCAATTGGAGTTTTTCTTCGTCTAGAAAGAGAAAATTTTGTATATATGTATTAAAAATAACACCTGCAGTTAGCTTACGAGAAATTGAAGAAAGGAAAAAATGATTATCCATTTATGTATATACATTCTACATGAAATGCATATCCTAGTCTAACTGAATTTTATATTTATATATGTATATAAAATTATTTGATAAAACAAGTCGATTCAAGTTAGGCTAGGCTACAAAATCAAGCGTTTGTACCAACTAAAAACAACTATAGCAAGCTTAAATATATTTTTTCTCATGTAATGTTAACTATATGACAAATTATGTAAACATACATGTTCATGTTTCAATGCATCAGTACAAGTTAACATGTAGTAAAGTTTAAGGGACTCTCATTCAAGTGCAGGTAGGAACAAAATTTTTATCGGCAAGCTTACGTGTCCGTTCTTTTCCCAAAAAAAAAAAAAGATCCCCAAAAGGTGAATTAAGTTGAATTATTTCTATACATTTTATGCATTTAAGGGATATCAGACTATATTTAATAAAAGCATGCATATAAAAGTGAAAGCCAAGTTTAAGTGATTATTTAAGTTTCATATAATCCTTATCACTTTCTAGAAAAGATAATGTGATAGCAAATACATAAAGAACTGACTTTTTCTTGTATTATTGTACATATACTTAAATAGGACTAAACAAAAATAAAACCAGCAGATAAATAAGTTTATAAATATCCATACCTAAAGGTTGGGTAACAAGATAAATCATGTAAGATTTACTTATGCTATCAAGTGTTTGTAATCCGTTCATAACTCCTGTCAGTGCTTTCCGTTTTTGCATTTGCTGATCATGTTGCGTCTCATGTTTCTAATATGTTGCTTTGCTGAATCCATCTATTTACAAAGAATTTTGATAAGCATGTGAATGTGACTGTAGTCAGAGCAAGCATCGTCAAAATATTCAAGTGAATGTCCATGCTTTGATTTGCAGTCAACCAAAACTTTTGTAGCATATATGCCATCCACAAAAGCAGCTTCCATGATCTTTATCAACAACTCAATTGCTAGCTTCAACAAACCTGGAAATACCAATACATCCTAATGTTTTGTTACATGACATAAACCCATCAAATGACACCCTAATTGAGCTACTTGAAACTTAAACCATCTCCCACATAACACCAAATTTATCTCTTAATAGAACTGCATATACACACAATCCCGCTAAAACTTTCATCATCGATGCCCAGTAAGCAATATCAACCAAATTTGATTGAATGGTATGCTAAAATAGAGCAAGAAAACCAAAATTATATGCTTCTTGAATCGTAATCTATGTTTTTGCCTATTTAAAAATATCAGCTCTCAATAGAACTTTCCTAAGAATTGGAAGTTCAAATGAAGCTATACACTGAACATTCAAGACAAAATGGCATGATGTATTATATTTTTAGGAAGTATACAGTTGATACTCAAAATATAATGATATGACTTGCAAAGATTTTGAAGAACAAGAGGAAAGACAAAATAAAGACAAGGAAAATGTGAAAACCTCTTGAATCACATCTGGTACTCCCATTGTATCACCAAATCCTCTCAGCTTTAGCATCCTATTCCCAAAGGAACAAAGTCGATATATTGTAACATGAACAACTTCATGCACAGCCTGTTAAAAATCTTTTTTTAATCAAATTAGGTGTTTGGTATTCTTTGTAATCTTTATCGGAAGAAATCAAGTAACTAATAGCATTATAAAGGGCTTCACCAACCAATAATTCATAAAAACAATCCTAAAGCAATGACCAACATATCATGTGACATAATAAGAAATATACAAGAGAATTCATGACAATAAGAGTAGAATGAATCAACTGAAATGTGTAATCTATCAAAGTAAATTAACAAATTTTGCTGCATTGTATTTTTCTTCTTCATGACAACTAATCAGATATGCAGTCAACAATGCATGCAATCTCTATAAAATGGTAGCAAACAATCTCTACTGATTTCCTCAGAGCTATACACTACTTCTTTAATAATATAATTATGTTGTGGCATAAATTCAACTTGCATTGCACTTGTTCCAAAATCTGAGCAACCCGGAAAAGCCTACGACTATAGAACGATAAGTTGTTGCAGTGTAATACATAAGTGCATTGCGAAAACCCTATCAGCCAAAGTATAGTCTGCCCTAGACATAATTAAATCTCCAATCAAGCAGCTTTTCTAAACTCTACCCAAAGCAACAATTTACCGTATAATTCAAGAATAGAAACATACGATCTAATTATACCTAATTATACTGTAATCAAATCGAAAGAATTTACCTTAGAATAGGATTGAATTAGAAGCAGCTCAAACAAAAAAAAAACCCTAACATATACCGGAGACAAGAAACCAAGTGAAGTATGTAGGAAAATAATTTACCTTAGCAAAATATTGATGATCTAACCAAATTGAATCAAATAAAGCATGAATGAAATAAAAATCGGGATTTTACCTAATTTTGTTGGCGATAGGAGATAGAGAGAACCGAAATTGTGCAGCCAGAAAATAGTAGATTTTTAAACGTGTTTGGGTAGGATTTGGACTTTGTGTTTTCAATTTTAAGTGGACCTCACAATTGTGAAAACAAAATAATATTGTTTTCAGTTTTCTTTGTTAAGTCCATTTTCAGAAATAAGAATTTCTCAAAATGAGTTTTTCAAAATAGAAAAGGGACAAGTTTTGATAATTTTTCAAAATTCAAAACTGAAAATGATTTGAAAATAAGAAACCAAACGCACCCTAATATTTTGAAAATATTATCATTTTAATATGATAAAGATATAAAATATTCAATTTTGATTTAAAATTGAAAATGAAGTTGAAATCGTTTTAAAATGAAATAATAAACGATTTATAAAATATGTTTTAAATGGAAATCGATGATATATATATATATATTATAATGGCCTGAATAGAACACATCGCGCATCGACCGTTTGCGAATTTCGACCATTAATTTCAAATTGATGAAACGGGAGATCCGACCATTAGTTTCTCCTAAAACCAGAACCTTTGGGTTTGTATTGAAAAGAGTTTTCCAATGAATGTAACAGACTTGAAATCTAACGGTTAGATTTGGAGATATGTCTAAATCAATTTTAGAAAAGGTCGCTATGGATTCAGTTCGGTGGTCGTTATTGGAAACCGACTGTACGGGCGATAATAAAATTATTAAAAATATGGAAAAATTATGTAAAATCATAATAAATGATTTGGAAAGATTTTTGATGAAAAATTCCAGTTTTGAAAAGATAAAAAAAATATTTTTATCAAAATGAACTAGGTATTAACTAGAATAATAATCCAAATTATTTTTAGAAATAAATAAATTGGATTTGAAAATGGTTTTGAAATAACCAGAATTTTCCCACGAATAAATTGGAACGGATTTGAATGGAAATAATCTCCGGGATATTTCGATATTGGATTCCGTGATTATATAGATATCGTTGAGGAATTTGGAAGATATATATATATATCGTTATTCCCAATACGATATTTGTTGGTTTCAAAATTTGATATTGAATATAAGACGATATAATTTCTATTCAGAACCTTATATTTAATATCAAACTGGATTTTGGGTTTGTCATGAATGGTGTCTTCAATAACACTATTCTTAAACTAGTTGAGAAAAAAATAAATCTTTTAATTACGATTTAGAGAAGTTTACCAATTAATTAAAATTCAGTTAGAATTGAATTGAAATTGGATTTTTGGGTTTAATGTGAACGGTGTTTTAAATAACACTTGTTATTTAGCCCAATTAACGATGAAGATATAATTTGGAAATTACAAATCTTTTATTAAGATTTAAATGGAAATTTTCCAAAGTAAAGTTTTCCCATTTAATATATTACATTGCAATTGAATGGAATTCGATTTGGTAATAATCCAGATGAGCTTCTGTGAATGAAGACCGTTACTATATATGGAATTTAAAAGGCTTTGGCACTATTCCATTTATATTATTAGTCTGACACGGGAATTTATATCGATTATACAATATTATGATTTCCGTGTAGATTCCATTTTGATGGAGGATGATTTTAGGTTTACCATGAACTGTGTTTTAAATGACATTAGTTCTTTAACCCAGTTAAAGATAAGATTAATTTCTTAAAATTGAATAATCATAAAGTAATGATTTTTGATATTACAAACAAATTGGTGTTTTAATAAGTTTTCAATTAGATTGAAATGGGAATGGGATAATTAAATTTATCGAATTCTTGAAATGATCGAGAATGGAGTACCACCAGTTTTACTTCAGGCGATAGTTAAATCTTCAATTAGATTTGAACGTAAAAGGGTAATTAATTTTACCCAGAACACAGTGGGTGTTACATATGGACTGCTACCAGTTTTGCTCCATGGGATGAATAGGTTGGGATTGGAAAATAACAAATGATTATTGTGGTAAGGTTAGATAATCCCGATTAGTTAATAAAATCTTTTGAAATGAGATCCAAAGGAAGATTAAAGAATAAATTTAAAAGAATTTATCTTTGATAAAATTAATGGGAACCTTTCCCTAACAATGTAAATATTTGAATAAAAGAATATTCTGAATTGGAATGAGGCGTATGATGTGTTTTTATAGCACTTGATTATAAAATACGCGAGTTATTCGGAAAGACCGGGTTTAACCCATTCTGAATAATGTATAAGACGACTAACCGTCGAAGAGATTGAAGATGGTGCAAGATCGACGATCTTCACATCGAATGGATGAGTTGCTACTGATGCCCATGATTAGAGTAGCTACCTTGAAGGGGCTACAGTGGTAGCTGTCTGGACGTACTTGTTGATTGTTGGGATATACGAGGCTCTCTCCTGTATTGGACATATGGGATGAGGAATAAGGTGACTCCAGTTTCGTTCAAACCTAGAACGGACTTGTAAATTAATGTTATGTCAGACGTTGTATTCCTTTATGCTATATTCGTTGATCTCTGCTAAATATATGTCTATTTGTTAGCGGAGAATTTATTCTCTTGCTTAACACCCTTCTTTGAGAAGTACGAGCTCAAAGGTTATATATTGGCAGAAATCATTGGTATGGATTGACAATGTGACATGCTGCAATGCATGGATCAAGGCTTTTGTTGAAAAACAAAGCCTTGTGGATGATGATCAAAGCATAGCTTTAATTGGCATAGCTTTGTGTAGCGTTACCGTAACAACCCGGAAAAACAGAACCAATTTAAAAATTTTATTTTAACAATTTTAATGGATTTTAAATATTTAAAATAATTTATTTTAAAAAATAACGATGAAAAATTTATTTAAATCGAAGTTAGAATGATTTTTTTAATCTAATTATAAAAGGAGTTTAAAACGGCGCGACAGTTTGAAAATTCGATATCAAGTTTTCAACTGAATGTACAGGATTCAAAATAAATCGGATTTTGGTGAAACCAAAAAATCCAAATCTTTTGATAATATCTTTCCAACGAATCTGAAAATTTGAAATTTCATAACGGGAATCAAAAGTTATGCCCAGTTTAAAATTCAGAATAATCGCTATGGAATATATATATATATATATTTTAATATAAAAAATAGCCATTTTGCAAACGACCTCCGTTTTCGACGAAACCACTTTTGTTGGATCCGGAATGTCAAATTGGTGCTAGATTTCAATTTTCGGAATTTTCAGTATTAATATGTGAGCATGGCAAAAGAAAACGCGTTTTGACAATTTTAGTGAATTTGGATCGACCAGAAAATAACCATTTTTCAAACAGTCTCCAAATTCGACGAAATTAGTCTGGTAGGACCGTATCGTCAAAACAAAGCTAGAAATATTTTTTTTGGAATTTTTAGAGTCAGTATGTGGCCCCAGTAAATTAAAATGTACGTTTAAATTAAATATAAATTGATTTATATATTAAATTAAAGAAAAACTGATTGTAACAGCCGAGTTGGGTTACGGAGCATGTTCAGTTGTGTTCGGAATGGGGGTATTTGGCTAGGGGCGACACTCGTTGGGTTTGGTTTGGAGTTTGTATCAACATACGGATATTTTTGAAAATAAATAAATTAAAATAAAAATAGGCTATAAATACCCTACAATACATCGTATTTCGTTTTCTCTCTAAACCCTAATTCGTATACTATACAGCCGGCACAACTCCAAATCAATTGCCTATTTCTTACCAAATTTGATCCCCTAAATCGTTTAATCCAAACAATAAAACCCAACACTTTCTAAAGTCAAAGTGTTCAGCGTGAGGAGCTTGTCGTCACCAACGGTCATGATCGAATTTTGGTGCCTGTCATTGCCGGAATTTGGCCGTCTAGGGCTGGCGTTCGAAGCTGTTTTCCAGTGCGATGGAGGGTGCGAGTTCACCCAGGTCAAGGGCGAAGGCAGAGAGGCTTGGCGGCTTTGGCGTGGTTACCGTGGATGAGGGTCCGGTCGAGTTTGGGGGAGAGATAAGGAAGAGTTTGAAGTCGATAGCGGGACTATGAGCTCCAGAAATGGACAACGAAGAAGATATGGGATTAAATCCCTTAATGACGTGTTAAGGTTAATGTAACCATAATTGTTTTAGTTAATTATCCATTTAATTGATTATTGTTTTAAAATACATAAATAAGCATTGATTTGTAAAAATAAAATAGAACATTGTTTTTAAATATAAAAGATTAGCATGTTTTTTATAAAAGAATAGCAATATAAAAACCATTGTTTTTAAATTATTCAAGAGCATTGTCTTTGAAAAGAAAAATAAAGCATTGCTTTTAAAAGAAGAAAACATAACAAAGTTTTTTCAAATAAAAAGATCAAAGTTTTATCAAATAAAAATTTGCATTGTTCTTCAACAAAATTAGCATATGTTTTGAAAACAAAATTAGCACTATTTTGAATATAACATTAGCATTGTTTTGAATATAACATTAACATTGTTTGGAATATAACGTTTGCATTTTTTTTTGAATAGAAAATTAACATTGTTTTAAAATAGAAAATTTACATTGTTTTTAATAACAAAATTTACATTGTTTTTAGTACAAGGATTGCATTGTTTTAAATAAAAAGATTGCATTTTTTATGTAAATTTTGCATTTATTTTTAATATAAAAAAATCGCATTTGTTTTTAATATAAAAATCGCATTGTTTTTAAAATAGAAATAACAATATAAAAATATGATTTTTATATAATCATAACGTAAATAAAAGTACGATTTTTACCATATATATATATATAGAACAACATTAAAAATATGATTTTTAACGCAAACTGTGTGAAACAGGTTGCGATGAAACTGACTGGAATCTGAACGGAATCAAAATCGCCAGTTAAAAAATGACGAAGTGGAACCCAAAGGTGAGAACTCCTCACTAAAATTTCTGCTTAGTTATTTATTTATTTTCATAATTGAAAATATATAGAATTGCCAGTGTAGATTTCTATCAGTTTAATCATTATAAACTGTATACTGTGACTGTTAGATCACTTTCCTCGTCCACAACCATGGACGATTTAAATTTGACTGTATTGCGTTATTTGTGTTGTTGAAATGTTTAACACATTAAAAATGTTAATATTAATGTGATAGTGAAATTAAATTATAAATATTCATTTATAATTTGAACAGTGAAAATTGGTTAAATTTCTTAACCAATAATTTATTTAAATAAACTATTGTTGTTTGAAACCCCATACGGGTATTAGCATGATATTTGACATACACTAGTCCCAATATTTATTTGTATGTCAATCGATGGATTGACAGTCTGTGATGAGCATTATTTATTTGTTTATCTTAATGCTCACACAGTTGTTAATTTCACTCTGGTTGTGAATGAACTGTTTGTTGATTACTTATCATTATTGTTGCACATATGCGATGTATGAAATCCATATAATTGAAATTACATGGTAATTGATTGTGTCACATTCCGATTTAGAAATAAACATTGTTTTTATAATAAACAATATTTTAGAATAAATATATTTTAGAATAAATAACATTTTAGAGAAAATAACATTATAATGTAAAAAAGTACATTTTAGAAAAAAATAACATTATAATGTAAAAATTACATTTTAGAATCAATTAACATTTTAGAATAAAAAAGTACATTTTAGAATAAAATAACATTTTAGAATTAAAAGGAAATTTTAGAATTAAAATTAACATCTTTTTTGAAATAGAATAGTTGAAACCAAAATTTACATTTTTGTTGAAATAAATTAGTTGAATCCAAAATTTACATTTTTGTTGAAATAAAATAGTTGAAACCAAAATATCATTTTTTGTTGAAATGGAATAGTCAAAACAAAAATAACATTTTTGTTAAATAGATTTGTGTTAAAACAAAAATGTCAATTTTGTTGAATTAGATTATTGTAAATAAAATGAAGTTATCATTTTAATTCATTTTGTTAAAATAGAATTGTTAACAAAATGAAGTTGTCGCTTTTTAGTCATTTTGTTGAAATAGAATTGTCAACATAATATAAGAATCATTTTAATGTAAAAGAATCATTTTAATGTAATTTAACATTTTTAATGTAAATAATGTAAAGAAACATTTTATGTTAAAGAATCATTTTTATATTAAAGAAACATTTTTAGTGTTAAAGAAAACATTTTATGTAAAAGAATCACTTTTAATTGTAAAGAAACATTTTCAATGGTAAAAAGCCATCTTTATATAAAATAACATTTTAATGCAAAAGAATATAAAACAAAATTTCAATGTAAAGAACATTTTAATGTAAAAGATTATTTTAAAATAAAGAATACTTTAAAGTAAAAAATATTTTAAAATAAACAATATTTTAAAATAATATACGGTGAAGAATAAGATTATGATTTCGATGTCCGTCTTTGAATGGACACACAAATATAAAAATATGAAGCCGGGTTAAGTATAGAAATGCCATTTTAACCCAAACGGGTTTATCGATCGATTTTATTCGTTTTATAATGAATATCGAAAAGAAGTGATTTCAAACTTTAATATTTTGAAAATATTATCATTTTAGTATGTTAAAGATATAGAATATTCAATTTTGATTTAAAATTGAAAATAAAGTTGGAATCATTTTAAAACGAATATATAAACGATTTATAAAATACGTTTTAAATGGAAATAGACAAAATATATATAATATATATATATTTAATGGCCTGAATAGAACGCGACGCGCAACGACCGTTCGCGAATTTCGACCATTAACGTCAAATTGATGTAACGGGAGATCCGACCATCGGATTCTCCTAAAACTGGAACCGTTGGGTTGATGTCAAAAAGAGCTTTCCAATGAATATAAGAAGTTTGAAATCTAATGGTTGGATTTGGAATTATGTCAAAATCAAATTTGAAAAAGGTTGCTATGGATGTAGTTCGGTGACCGTTATTGGAAACCGACTGTACGTCCCTTGATAAAATTATTAAAAATATGGAAATTTTTTATAAAATCATAATAAATGAATTGGAAAGAATTTGGATGAAAATTCCTATTTTATAAAGATAAAAATATATTTTTATCAAAAATGAACTAGTTATTAACTACAATAAAAATCCAATTAATTAATATTTAATTGGAATTAAAGAGAATAAATTGGATTTTGGGTTGTCGTGAATGGTGTCTTTAATAACATTGTTCTTAAACCCTGTTTAGAAAAGAATAAATCTTTAAATAAGATTAAATGAAGATTTCCAATTAATATTAAATTGGAATTAAATAGAATATAATTTTGGAATTTATAAATCTTTTAACTAAGATTATTAGAGTTTCCAATTTCATTCAGTAATTGGAATAAAATGAAATGTGAATTGGGTTTATTGTGAACTGTGTTTTTAATGACATTCATTCTTTAACCCAATTTACAGTGAAAATATATTTTTGGAGTATAAATCTTTTAATTAAGATTATTGGAGTTTCTAATTATCATTGGTAATTGGAATAAAATGAAATGTGAATTGCGTTTACCATGAATGTGTTTTTAATGACATTTGTTCTTTAACCCAATTGACAGTGAAAATATAGTTTGGAATTTATAAATCTTTTATTAAAATTTAAATGGAAATGTTCCAAAGTGAAGTTTTCCAATTTAATATATTAAATTGGAATTGAATGGAATTCGATTTGGTAATAATCGAGATGAGCTTCTGTGAATGAAGACTGTTACTATATATGAAATTTAAAAGGCTTTGCCGTTATTCCGTTTATATTATTAGTCTAACAAGGAAATTTATATCGATTAAATATTGTTATGAATTCCGTGTAGATTCCATTTTTGAAAAGAAGATGAATTTTGGTTTATCGTGAACAATGTTTTAAAATAACATTTCTTCTCTAACCCAGTTAAAGATGAGATTCATTTCTTAAATCTGAATAATCATTAAGTAATGATTTTTGAGATTAAATCTGAATTAGAGTTTTAATGAATCATAAATTAGATTAATAATGTGAATATTTTATTAAAATAATATTCTGAATTGGAGTGTGGCGTATGATGTGTTTTATTGCACTTGATTATAAAATACGCGTGTTATTCGGAAAGACCGGGTTTAACCCATTCTGAATAATTACTACGACGATCAAGAGTCGAAGATGAAGATGGTGGTTGAAGACCGGAGTTCTTCACATCGTTTGGTTGATTACCAATGTCTTGATTGGCCTGTACACCCAAGACAAGGTAATAGGTGGTGATCGTCCAAACATACTTGGAGATTGATGGATATGCGAGGACCTCTCTCCTGTATTGGACATATGGGACGAGGAATAAGGTGCCTCTGGTTTCGTTCAGACCCAGAACGGACTTGTAAATGGATAGTATGTCTGACGTTGTATTCCTTTATGTTGTATTCATTGATCTCTACTAAATATATATCTTTTGGTGGCGGAGAATTTATTCTATTGCATAACACCCTTCTCTGAGGCGTACGAGCTTAGAGGTTATATATTGGCAGAAACCAATGGTATAGTATGGATTGACAATGTGGCATGCCAAGATGCAAATGATCAAGGCTTTTGTTGAAAAGCAGAGCCTTGTGGATGATGATCAAAGCACAGGTTTAATTAGCATAGCTTTGTGTATAGCATTACTTCGCGAGCTTCACAACCCGGTATGAACCAGAAACGGGAGAGGTCGGCAGGGATGGCATTGCGTTTCTTTCTAGCTAGGAGGGGTGTCAACGTCTTGCAAGCCCTGACATTTACTCATGTGGATGTTGCTTATTATTACTTGATGGATAGAGAGGCGCCTCAGATATATATATTGATAGATGTACTAGTCGACATTACTGACCAGATTATTTTACGCCCCATAGGGCGGGGAAACGCATGCTTAGGAATTATGAATCCACCATCGCACTTAGTATGGACCGGCCCTGCATGTTACCTAGCTACAGTTGCGACTGAAGCCTGAGGCTCGGGCTAGAGAGCCTCGAAACGGAAGGACTCTGCCTTGCCTTGGTTCATAGATGGAAATCCAACTTCCAATACGACATCATGCAGTTTTGATTGTAGAACTAGTATGACCACATAGTGGGATGGGGCACTCATGCCTTCTATGATTGATACATTTACTTTCGAAATTTATTTCTACACTATGTACTTATAGTAATAATAAAAGAGAAATTTCGCGTACCTAGCATTTTTGGCTATTATAAGGGAAAACTCTATCCTTCAACTGCGTTCGTTGTGTGATGGGACATGAGTCTTATAATAGCTTCATTTTTTCAAAAAGCATTGTGTTCTTTTATTCTAAACTAAGGTTCATGTGGAGTAAACCCTCCCGTGATTTACCTAACTTTAAAATCAGACTTTAATAACTGTTTTGAGTTCCCATACCAGTCCCATGACTGACCTGGAGTTTATTGTTTTAACCTAAACTCTGGGTGCCCATATTTTCCACACGGGCAGCTAGTAGTTTTGGTTTTGCAGATATTATATTCATCCTGGATTAACAGCTAAAGATATATTCGGAAAGCTCTGTATCCGTATATTTCTTTCAGTTGTGTTCTGTATCATTTTTCTGCTGCTTTATATAAATGTAATCTAAAGCTCTGATATTGTATTTCCAATGTATATTATCTATTCATACTCTGTTATATTCTTCTACTCTGATGTAAATTGTTGTAATAAGCAATGAAATGTTCTTCTGTTTGTGTTCTGATGAGTATTGTTCTCAAGGCAATCCGCTCTTTCCCTTACGCGGAAGTTTGGGTCGTTTCATTTGGTATCAGAGCTTTGGTTTATAGAGCTTGAGAACAAGCCACATTAGAACCGAACGAAAGAATTCATCAGAGATTGGATTAGTAATATCCAATAAGAACAACTCGTTAGAGATGGGATCAGTAGTATCCTAGAACGAGTATGAAGAGTATTATTTTTTAAAAAAGAAAAAAGAAAAAAAAAATTGTTTTGAAAATTTAAACCTTATTATTCGTTTTTGAATATTATACTTTAAATCGATTTGGACAATCAAGTATATAAAGATTTGCATATACGCCTAGCTAGCATATGTACGAAGCCTTAAATATACTGGATAGATATAGAATCACACTCTAGTTGCCCGAAGAGGATTCTAATGATTGAGATCTCATTATCAGGATTTATGTTCGAGTTTAGAAAGTGGTATATTTATATATTTTCATTGACTGGTGTGAGAACCAAAATATAGGTAGGATTTGTTGCTATGATTTGCACTAAAAATATGATTTTTCACTATATATAAAAGTTATATATATTTTCCAAGTTAATCACCTAATCGATTGCTGGTTATGATGTTTGATAATTAGTTTAACTAATTAAAATATTGGAATGATAACTAATTTAACCAATAGGAGAAAGAACAATGAATTTAGCTAAATCGAATTTAATATCGAACTAAATTGAAAATTGATTAGAATTGAAAGTTGAGTTGATTAGTTAAACAACTTTCAGCTCCGTTCCTTTTCGAGGATGAAAAGATTTTAAGTGGGGGAGATTGTAACAACCCAGAAAATAAGAACCAATTTAAAAATTTTATTTTAACAATTTTAATGGATTTTAAATAATTTATTTTAAATAATAACGACGAAAAATTTATTTAAATCGAAGTTTGAACAAAAATTTATAATTTAATTATAAAAGGAGTTTAAAATGGTGCGACAGTTTGAAAATTCGATTTCAAATTTTCAAATGAATGTACAGGATTCAAAATAAATGGATTTTGGTGAAACCAAAAATATATAAATCTGTTTGATAATATCGTTCCAACGAATCTGAAAAATTGAAATTTCATAACGGGAATACAAAGTTATGCCCAGTTTAAAATTCAGAATAGTCGCTATGGAATTTATATATATATATATATATATATATATATTTAAATATTAAAAATAGCCATTTTGCAAACGACCTCCGTTTTCGACGAAACCACTTTTGTTGGATCTGGAATGTCAAATTATTTCTAGATTTCAATTTTCGGAATTTTCAGAATTAATATGTGAGCGTAGCAAAAGAAAACGTGTTTTGACAGTTTTAGTCATATTGGATCGACAAGAAAATGACCATTTTTCAAACTGTCTCCAAATTCCACGAAATTAGTTTTGTTAGGACCGTACCGTCAAAACAAAGCTAGAAATAATTTTTCTTGAATTTTTAGAGTCAGTATGTGGCCCCGATAAATTAAAATGTACATTTAAATTAAATTTAAATTGATTTATATGTTAAATTAAAGAAAAACTGATTGTAACAGCCGAATTAGGTTACAAAACATGTTCCATTGTATCCGGAATGAGGTTATTTGGCTGGGGGCGACCCTCATTGTGTTTGATTTGGAGTTTGTATCAACATACGGATATTTTTGAAAATAAATAAATTAAATAAATTAAAAATACGCTATAAATACCTCTCTAAACCTTAATTCGTATACTGTACAGCCACCACAACTCCAAATCAATGGCCTGTTCCTTCCCAAATTTGATCCTCTAAATCGTTGAATCCAAATAATAAAGCCCAACACTTTCTGAAGTCAAAGTGATCAGCTGAGGAGCTTGTCGTCACCAACGGTCATGATCGAATTTTGGTGCCTGTCATTGCCGGAATTTGGCCATCTAGGGCTGGCGTTCGAAGCTGTTTTCCAGTGCGATGGAGGGTGCGAGTTCACCCAGGTCAAGGGCGAAGGCAGAGAGGCTTGGCGGCTTTGGCGTGGTTACCGTGGATGAGGGTCCGGTTGAGTCTAGGTGGCGTGATAGAGAAGAGTCTGAAGTCGACAGCGGGATTACGAGCTTCAGAAATGGACAACGAAGAAGATAAGGGATTAAATCCCTTAATGACGTGTTAAGGTTAATGTAACCATAATTGTTTTAGTTAATTATCCATTTAATTGATTATTGTTTTAAAATACATAAATAAGCATTGATTTGTAAAAATAAAATAGAACATTGTTTTTAAATATAAAAGATTAGCATGTTTTTTTATAAAAGAATAGCAATATAAAAACCATTGTTTTTAAATTATTCAAGAGCATTGTCTTTGAAAAGAAAAATAAAGCATTGCTTTTAAAAGAAGAAAACATAACAAAGTTTTTTCAAATAAAAGATCAAAGTTTTATCAAATAAAAATTTGCATTGTTCTTCAACAAAATTAGCATATGTTTTGAAAACAAAATTAGCACTATTTTGAATATAACATTAGCATTGTTTTGAATATAACATTAACATTGTTTGGAATATAACATTTGCATTTTTTTTTGAATAGAAAATTAACATTGTTTTAAAATAGAAAATTTACATTGTTTTTAATAACAAAATTTACATTGTTTTTAGTACAAGGATTGCATTGTTTTAAATAAAAAGATTGCATTTTTTTAATGTAAAATTTGCATTTGTTTTTAATATAAAAAATCGCATTTGTTTTTAATATAAAAACCGCATAGTTTTTAAAATAGAAATAGCAATATAAAATTATGATTTTTATATAATCATAATGTAAATAAAAGTACGATTTTTACCATATATATATATATATATATATATATATATATAGAAAAACATTAAAAATATAATTTTTAACGCAAACTACGTGAAACAGAATGCGATGAAACTGTTTGGAAGCTTAACGGAATCAAAATCGCCAGTTAAAGAATGACGAAGTGGAACCCTAAGGTGAGAACTCCTCACTAAAATTTCTACACAGTTATTTATTTATTTTCAAAACTGAAAATATATAGAATTGCCAGTGTAGATTTTTATCAGTTTAGTCATTATAAACTGTATACTGTGCCTGTTAGATCACTTTCCTCATCCACAAACCATGGACGATTTCAAATTGACTGTATTGTGTGTTGTTTGGGTTCTTGAAATGTTTAACACATTAAAAATGTTAATATTAATATGATAATGAAGTTAAATTATAAATATTCATTTTTAGTTTGAACAGTGAAAATTGGTTAAATTTTTTAAGCAATGATTTATTTAAAAAAACTGTTGTTGTTTGAAAACCCCACACGGGTATTGGGATTATATTTGACATACATTAGTCCCAATATTTAGTTGTATGTCAATCGAGGGATTGACAATCTGTGATGAGCGTTATTTATTTATTTTAATGCTCGCACAGTTGTAAATTTCACTCTGGTTATGAATGTACTGTTTGTTGATTACTTATCATTATTGTTGCACATATGTGATGTATGAAATCCACATAACTGAAATTATATGGTAATTGATTGAGTCGCATTCCAATTCATAAATAAACAATGTTTTTATAATAAACAATATTTTAGAATAAATAACATTTTAGAGAAAATAACATTATAATGTAAAAAAGTACATTTTAGAAAAAAATAACATTATAATGTAAAAAGTACATTTTAGAATGAAAAAGTACATTTTAAAATAAAATAACATTTTAGAATAAAATAACATTTTAGAATTAAAAGGACATTCTAGAATTAAAATTAACATCTTTGTTGAAATAGAATAGTTGAAACAAAAATTTACATTTTTGTTGAAATAAAATAGTTGAATCCAAAATTTACATTTTTGTTGAAATAAAATAGTTGAAACCAAAATATCATTTTTTGTTGAAATGGAATAGTCAAAACAAAAATAACATTTTTGTTAAATAGATTTGTGTTAAAACAAAAAAGTCAATTTTGTTGAATTAGATTATTATAAATAAAATGAAGTTGTCATTTTAATTCATTTTGTTAAAATAGAATTGTTAACAAAATGAAGTTGTCGCTTTTTAGTCATTTTGTTGAAATAGAATTGTCAACAAAATATAAGAATCATTTTAATGTAAAAGAATCATTTTAATGTAATTTAACATTTTTAATGTAAATAATGTAAAGAAACATTTTATATAAATGAATCATTTTTATATTAAAGAAACATTTTTAGTGTTAAAGAAAACATTTTATGTAAAAGAATCACTTTTAATTGTAAAGAAACATTTTTAACGGTAAAAAAACATTTTTATGCAAAATAACATTTTAATGTAAAAGAATATAAAAGAACATTTCAATGTAAAGAACATTTTAATGTAAAAGATTATTTCAAAATAAAGAATACTTTAAAGTAAAGAATATTTTAAATTAAAAAATATTTTAAAATAATATACGGTGAAGAATAAGATTATGATTTTGATGTCCGTCTTTGAATGGACACACAAATATAAAAATATGAAGTCGGGTTAAGTATAGAAATGCCATTTTAACCCGAATTGGTTTATCGATCGATTTTATTCATTTTATAATGAATATCGAAAAGAATTGATTTCAAACTTTAATATTTTGAAAATTTTATCATTTTAATATGTTAAAGATATAGAATATTCAATTTTGATTTAAAATTGAAAATAAAGTTGGAATCATTTTAAAACGAATATATAAACGATTTATAAAATACTTTTGAAATGGAAATAGACAAAATATATATAATATATATATATATTTAATGGCCTGAATAGAACGCGACGCGCAGCGACCGTTCGCGAATTTCGACCATTAACTTCAAATTGATGTAACGGGAGATCCGACTGTCGGATTCTCCTAAAACTGGAACCGTTGGGTTCGTGTCAAAAAGAGCTTTCCAATGAATATAAGAAGTTTGAAATCTAACGGTTGGATTTGGAATTTTGTAACGACCCAGATTTTAATCGATTTATTTTAAACCTTTAAATATTGTTTTAAATGTTGAGTGATATTATAAATGGATAATTATACGGAATTTCTCGATTTATAATCGAATATGATTTAATTCGAGTATGTCGAATTATCGAAAACGATAAATACTTGGATTCAAAGTTATAACTGAATTAGAAACAATTCAGATAATCTAACACAAAATTCTGTTTGGATTAGAATAATAATATTTATTTATTTTCGAGGAATTTATTTTTCTAAATTTAAAATATATTATTCAATATAGTTATTTTATATATACGTTCGAATTAAAATTTATAATCGATTCTGTTAAGTTCAAAATATCGTATAAATCTTGAAAACGTCGGTCGTTACGATAAAATATCGGTTAGTCGTTTTGAGTTAAAGGAGAAAGAGAGGTTCTAGTTTTAAATAAAGAAAAAGGGAGCCGACCTACACATTCAAAACATCAGCCGACCTAAGAATAAACAGCGCCACCCAAAATTTTACATCAATGCAGACAATCCCTTCCTCGAGCTGAAAAAAAACTGCTTTATGTCCTCAATATCAAGCAAACCAGATTTTAATGACCTTAGTACGTATTGTCTGCTACTCTCCCTATATAATAATGCTCTCAACTTCATTACTCCGCAATTCTCAAACCAGCATAAGCATTCCAATATGTTTTCCTATCGTTATTTTATTCTTCCCCAAACAAATCAGTCAGCCGATTATAAAAAAAAAGAAAAAAAAGAAAAAAAAAGAAATATGAAATCGAAGTCGCGATTCAACCTATCGGTCTTCAGAAGCTCGAATCGAACTAGAGTGCGGAAGGTCTTGCGAGCAGTGGAGGTACTTCGGTTTTGGTTTTAACGATAATGGATTTTGGGTATAATATTGCGAGCTACTGGTTGCCGCGTTCGAGATTTAGGAGAGGGAAGTCGATATTGTCAAAGGCGTTCAAACTAGGGTAGAGAAGTGAAGTCGATGGTTGATTTCGTGATGTGCGGTGATATTCGATTTGGGGTATTCGGTTTCAGCCGAGTCCATTCTTTTGGGGCTTTAGTCATCGCTCGATACTGGAACACAAAACTGGGAAGGGTACGATGCATCAGGGGTTCAAAGTTCATGAAGAGGTGACAACAGCGAAGGGGAAGAAGAGGGGTTCATGAGAGTTGTTGGTTTGTGAAGTTGAAATGGTGTTAGAGTTGAGTAGCAGCTGTTGTTGACTATGAGGATAGACAAAGAAATGGGGATTTGATTGTATGATGTTCGATAAAATGCCAGAATGGATGGTTGAAGTGTATTTGGACTGTTTGCATTTTTTTGAGCAGTCCAAGGTTTGTTTTGGGATTTGTCGGATGATTGGAGCAATAAGGTATACCTATTTTTACTAAATTTAATATACATTGAATAATTCGTTACTTATTCAGTAATTAATTTAAATTAATATTGTTTAATCGACAATTAAAATTATATAAATCATAGGTGCGAACCGGATTCGGTTGAGACAATTCGAGTAGTTTCACCGACACGACAATATGGAATTAAACGGGATAATCAAAAAGGGAAAATACAAGGTGAGTAAATCTCACTCACCTTTTATTTGTAATGATTTTTATCAGTTAAAATAATAGGTTGTTGCTTGTTTGAATGCTTTTTGGTTGTTTAAAATATATTAGTTATTTGGGGTGACTATTATATATATATATATATATATATATATATATATATACACACATATTGGTTTGGTGATTGGTTGGATTCCCGCAGTTTCATTAGCGGATGCCCGCAGTATCATTAGCGGATGACCCCCTACGCCCACGAATAAAAGTGGATCCCCTTTTATACCGCGATATCCTGCCACGAAGCAGGATGGGTATTGTTTCCGTTAACCAACGTCTGTGGATGCAGGAGAACAGGTTGGAGGAATCCAACTGGATTCCTCAAAAATATATTATCTATTTGTTTGTTTGCTTGATTTCATATATTCATATATGACATGTTAAAAATCAAATGATTGAAAATTGGATGATTTGATTGTTTTAAATATCACTAGGCTAAGTGTTAATCTATTTTAAATATCGTGTAAAGGATATTTGAGATTTAAAGGGGAAATTCTATTCTTGAAAAATAGAATTTGAATTTTTAAATAGATTTGAAAAATAAACTTGTTGAAAAATAAAACAAATAGTTCTTTTATAAAAGAAGTTTATAAATAGTTCTTTTATAAACGCAGTTTATAAATGAAGTAAAAAGAATTATCATTGGATAATTCAGAAATGAAAATACGAGTGTGAAATTGAAAAGGGAAAACTAATTCCCAAAAGTAGAAATATCGATTTCAAAAGGAATTTAAATCAAGACTTGTTTAAAGGATGAATATAGAAAATATAAAGGAATTCAATATAGAATTTGATTATCGAAAATAAATTGGAATTTGAATAAAGAAATTTTAAAAATGGAATTTGAATATAGGTAATTCAATTTGATTGAAATTAGATTTGAATATAAATATTCAAATGAAGTTTTGAAAATAGAATTTGAATTCAAATGGAGAATTGAAATAGAATTTGAATTCAAATGGAGAATTTTAAATAAAATTTGAATTCAAAGGAATTCAAATGGATTTAAATAAAGGAAGTTCAAATGAAATTAAAAATATAGAATTTGAATATAGATATTCAAATGGAGGTTAAATATAGAATTCGAATATAGAGATTCAAATGGGATTTTAATATAGAAATTGAATATAGAAATTCAAAGAGAATTCAAATCTAGAATTTGAATATAGAAATTTAAACAGATGTTGAATGTAGAAATTTTAAAGTAAATTCAAATATAGAATTTGAGTATAGGAATGTGAATAGAATTTGAATAAGGGAATTTGAAATAGAATTTGAATAAGAGGATTTAAATAGAATTTGAAGAATAGAATTAAAAAGGAGTTTGAATATTTGAAATTTCAAAATAGAATTGAATCGGAGTTTGGATATTTGAAATTCAAATAGAATAAATATGGAAATTGAATTCAAAGAGAATTAAATAGGGGATTTGAATGTAGAATTCAAAAGGAATTCAAATGGAATTTAAATGGTAGAATTTGAATATAGCATTAAAATGGAAATTTAAACTATGAGATTTAAATATGTAATGGAATTTAAAATATGGAATTTGAATATAGGATTCAAATAGAAGTGAAATTTGAATTTGAATATAGAATTCAAATAAAAGTGAAAATGGAGTTTGAGTGGAGTTGAATTCATTTTAAACAAAGTTTAATGTTTATATTTATAAATATAATTAAAACAAACTCGCCGCAGCGCGGTAGTTCGAAAATTGGCAATTCGAACTTCAATTGAATATACAGAACTCAATTGAAGTCGGAATTATTTGAAACAAGAAACGTCAGGACCGATTTGATAATAGTTTTCTAATGGAAGAGAAAAACCTGCATTTCGTCGTATAGATTTTGAATTATATCAAAATCAAATTTTCAGAAAAGCAGCACTAGAATCGTTTTAAAACCATAATGGTTTATTTAATGTTATAAAACGATTTTAAGCGGGAAAAATCCGAATTTTCTATTTAGAAAATTTCAGAGTTGAGTTGTAAAATATATGTGAATTCAAGTTGTGTAAATGAATATGATTTTTGAAACAGAAACCAGATTTTGATTTATTGAATAGAATTAACTAAATTGAATAGAAATTAGTTAATGAGATTTCGAATGGATATTGGGGTTTGAATAAGTAAATTTGATTTGAAAATTTATATTCGAAATCAAAAAGGAAACTAGAATTGAAATTGAAATTCAATTTGGTTATGAGCAAGTTAAATATTTTATTTGAACATGTTATGTTCAAACAAGGAAGTGAAATAGGAAAAATAGCTAATTAAAGAATAAATGAGCGAAACTGAATTCAAACGATTGGATTGAGTTAAATTGAATGGAAAACAGGTGAACAGGTGTTGGACAGGTATGGAATGAAGTATATAAAGTATACGAAGATTTTTAATGCATGTGCCCGACAAAAAGGTACACGTTTAAATCCATATATGAGATTTTATGCGCCGTATCAGCAAGCCGCTTGGCTTTTCCTTTTTCTTTTGGATTGGTGAGGGCCATGGGAGGCTATTTGAAATATCCCGAAGCTCCCGGTGCAGGGGAGGTTATGGCGAAATTTTCCGGAAATTTAAGGAGTTAGAATATTTTAAGATATTTTGATAGTTAGAAATCATTGTATCGACGTATAGAATTCGATAGGTAAATGAATATAAAAATCGAATATTGTAAACAAAAAGGGAAATCTATAAATTAGAAATAGAAAGCGAACTTTATACATGTTTTAAAAATGAATAATTGGATTGTATAGGTGTTTATTCGAGGTTAGTGGTTTTGCCGTTTTGAAGTTGAGGATGTCTTCAGTTAAGGTCTGAGAGGTAAATTTACCCAACTTGATTGATTTCATTTTTAATTGATGAATAGCAGAATCCCGCCTCGAAGAGAAGTGTTTGAAAAGAGTTAGTTGAGTAAAATATTTTGGGTTGTTGTAACAATGTTTTACACAACATTCGTTTATCCCAAGTGGTGGAACTTTGGAAATATAAAAGTAAATATTTCCTGAGTATAATTAAAGTAGTAGAAAAAGTGATAAGTGATTGAAATTGTTTTCAATTTCAAATAGAATATATTTTCTAAATACATAAAATAAAGGAGGGCGATATTCGGAAAAGTTTTCCAAATTGCGTAAAGGGCCAATATGGTTATTGAAAATATTTGGTTAACAAATATTGATAGGGAAATGGAAAAGTTATTTAATTAATGAATAATTAATTAAAGAGCCCAGTGATTTGTTTGATATGTTGGATAAACACTTGTTTTTATTCGATAGTTAAATCACAGATTATCGTGCCAATATCGTTGTCAATATGGAGAGACCGGTTGGATTATCATCCGTGAACCACTCTGTATTGGCAGTAGCATTGCGAATTAGATTAGATCAAGATAATCGAAGATGGAGTGAAGTACAAGGGCTTTTTCTATTAATAGAAATTGTGCCTTCAGTTTCGTTCAATCCCAGAACGAATATAAATGGACGAATGTCTGACAAAGTATTTCCAATGATCAAATGGGTTGGTCTGTATATATATATATGGTTGCAACGGATTTATTCCCTTAGCATAACACCCAGAATATTTGTGCAAATCAATTAGTGATTAACGGATCTGACAATGTGGCATTCAAAGTGATGGTGCTATCAATGAATGACAAGTAATCGAAGCCTCAGGCCTGAATAACCGGGAAATGACAAAAATCGGGCAGGCAGCATGGCTATGTGGGTCGCTCCCATTAGGATGTATAATCACCTATCTAGAGATTCATTTAATCACTTATTCTATTCGATGATGTCCCAATCGGGAGACGGTTGCTGATCCCAACCGTTGGTGATATACATTCGATACACTCAAGCGAAATGAGTGGTCGGTCATGTATGGGCCGGAAGATGTTCTTGTTGAACCCAGTGTATTTCTCTCTAGAGATACACTAGCGGAAGGTGGTTCCATACCTTGTCATGTTGGAAATCCAATCTCTAATAAGCGTCATGCGGTTTTTGATTTTATACTATGTATATGGAGCGTAAGATGCAAGCGTTCTGCTATTTGGTTATTTACTTGATGTAGACATTATTATAATATCACTGGATTTTCGTATCAAAGTGTTTTGGGTTATAGTAAGGTAAAAAAAACCGTCCATGTTTATGTGGGCTGGTCTTACTATTATCTTTCCTTTTGAAAGGGTTTTTTTTAAGTTAAACAAGTGGTTGGAGTTTACTCACACTAGTCCCATGACTGACCCAGAGTTTATTTTGTTTGTTTTCCCTAAACTCTTGGGTGCCCAAGTTTGTACGGGCAGTCAAGTAGTCGGGATTTTTCAGATTCATTTGGAGGAGTTGGAAGCAGGAGGCTTCACCATTTAGTTATAGACTATCATATATTCCGCTGTGAACCTTGTTTGTATCTGGAAACAGGTGTTTATAACTGTTCCAGGAATAACTGTTGTGCTCTGATGATGGTATGTATATAAAGTTACTGATTTTTATTTCAAAAGTTATGTTATTTAATATATTTTATTCGTGCCACTGTGAGATTTTTCTTCCTTGTTTTCTTCTACTCTAATATTTCTTTCTTTCTATTTCTCATCCTCTAACTTCTTTCTAATAATGATTCGTATTTCTGTGCAATTTGGGTTGGACGTGTGGTGTTATTAGTCAACTCAGATAGTACGGATTTGCAGGTCGTTACAGTTGGTATCAGAGCTTAGGTTGAGCGAACACCTAGGCTTTGTGGGATGTGCTCGTTAGAGATAGGGTCAGTAGTACCCTAGAATGAGTTGATTGTATGTATATACGAGAGAGCATATTTGTAAATTTATATAAAAGTTGTTTTATATTGTGTTGACTAGTCTGTTGAGTGGTTTATGAGTTCTGATCGAATTGTGGGACGCCACGAAGTCGATAGGAGTTTCTAAACACTTGAACAGAAGATTGAACACGATATTGTTTTAAAGTTGGTGAATGAAATTATTTACCCAAAATTTTATTTTGACATAGAAAGAATAATATTTGTAATTATTATATTATATGGATGTGTTCATTATAATCAGGTAAGATTATAAAAATTGGAATGGTTATATATAACCAAATTAAATTGTATATGAATAAGATATACAAATGAGATGAATTAGAATTTAATTCAAACCAGAATTTGGAATTTTAAATCCTGGGAAGTTGGAAAATATTTTTCAAAGTATATTAAAATAATATGACTTTGTTTTGAAAGGTCTTTGATTTAAAATCATTTTAGATGGATTTTAAAAGTGATGAAGCACTGAACTCACTTCAGTGGCTGGGAAATAATTCTGATGATGGTCGCGACATCATTAGTGTTCATTTTCGAGTTCCTAAGTGATAGATTGCTACCGTAGAAAAGTTCTTGATGGAAATTTGTTTGAAAGAAAACAAGTTGTTTTATAAAAAAAATTCAAATGTTTTAAAATAGAAATATATGTATGTATATTTATGTGACTTCAGAAGGTTTTGAAATGAAAACCGGGGATTTGAATTCTGGAATTTAAATTTAACTTAAGCAAGTTAAATGGGTCGAAGTGAATAAATTGAATAAAATCAATTTGGATAAATTGGTGTTGAACCAATATGAATGGAATATGAATTGAATATGAGTATATATGATGTGCAATATAAACGGAAACCAAAAGTTTTGGTAGAACTAAAATTTGTATAAATTTAAATGTTGAGATAAATTTTGAAAAGTAAACGGGTTAGTAGCATTTTCCCTACCTTAGTAATTTCGGGGACGAAATTCTTTTAAGAGGGGAAGAATGTAACGACCCGGATTTTTATCGATTTATTGTAAACCTTTAAATATTGTTTTCAATGTTGAGTGATATTATAAATGGATAATTATATGGAATTTCTCGATTTATAATCGAATATGATTTAATTCGAGTATGTCGAATTATCGAAAACGATAAATACTTGGATTCAATGTTATAACTGAATTAGAAACAATTCAGATAATCTAACACAAAATTCTGTTTGGATTAGAATAATAATATTTATTTATTTTCGAGGAATTTATTTTTCTAAATTTAAAATATATTATTCAATATAGTTATTTTATATATACGTTCGAAAGAAAATTTATAATCGATTCTGTTAAGTTTAAAATATCGTATAAATCTTGAAAACGTCGGTCGTTACGATAAAATATCGGTTAGTCATTTTGAGTTAAAGGAGAATGAGAGATTCTAGTTTTAAATAAAGAAAAAGGGAGCCGACCTACACATTCAATACATCAGCCGACCTAAGAATAAACAGCGCCACCCTAAAATTTTACATCAATGCAGACAATCCCTTCCTCGAGCTGAAAAAAGACTGCTTTATGTCCTCAATATCAAGCAAACCAGATTTTAATGACCTTAGTACGTATTGTCTGCTACTCTCCCTATATAACAATGCTCTCAACTTCATTACTCCGCAATTCTCAAACCAGCATAAGCATTCCAATATGTTTTCCTATCGTTATTTTATTCTTCTTCAAACAAATCAGTCAGCCGATTATAAAAAAAAGAAAAAAAAGAAAAAAAAAGAAAAAGGAAATCGAAGTCGTGATTCAACCTATCGGTCTTCAGAAGCTCGAATCGAACTAGAGTGCGGAAGGTCTTGCGAGCAGTGGAGGTACTTCGGTTTTGGTTTTAACGATAATGGATTTTGAGTATAATATTGCGAGCTACTGGTTGCCGCGTTCGAGATTTAGGAGGGGGAAGTCGATATTGTCAAAGGCGTTCAAACTAGGGTAGAGAAGTGAAGTCGATGGTTGATTTCGTGATGTGCGGTGATATTCGATTTAGGGTATTCGGTTTCAACCGAGTCCATTCTTTTGGGGCTTTAGTCATCGCTCGATACTGGAACACAAAACTGGGAAGGGTACGAGCATTAGGGGTTCAAAGTTCATGAAGAGGTGACAACAGCGAAGGGGAAGAAGAGGGGTTCATGAGAGTGGTTGGTTTGTGAAGTTGAAATGGTGTTAGAGTTGAGTAGTAGCTGTTGTTGACTGTGAGGATAGACAAAGAAATGGAGATTTGATTGTATGATGTTCGATAAAATGCCAGAATGGATGGTTGAAGTGTATTTGGACTGTTTGCATTTTTTTGAGCAGCCCAAGGTTTGTTTTGGGATTTGTCGGATGATTGGAGAAATAAGGTATACCTATTTTTACTAAATTTAATATACATTGAATAATTCGTTATTTATTCAGTAATTAATTTAAATTAATATTGTTTAATCGACAATTAAAATTATATAAATCATAGGTGCGAACTGGATTCGGTTGAGACAACTCGAGTAGTTTCACCGACATGACAATATGGAATTAAACGGGATAATCAAAAAGGGAAAATACAAGGTGAGTAAATCTCACTCACCTTTTATTTATAATGATTTTTATCAGTTAAAATAATTGGTTGTTGCTTGTTTGAATGCTTTTTGGTTGTTTAAAATATATTAGTTATTTGGGGTGACTATTATATATATATACATATTGGTTTGGTGATTGGTTGGATTCCCGCAGTTTCATTAGCGGATGCCCGCAGTATCATTAGCGGATGACCCCCTACGCCCACAAATATAAGTGGATCCCCTTTTATACCGCGATATCCTGCCACGAAGCAGGATGGGTATTATTTCCGTTAACCAACATCTGTGGATGCAGGAGAACAGGTTGGAGGAATCCAACTGGATTCCTCAAAAATGTATTATCTATTTGTTTGTTTGCTTGATTTCATATATTCATATATGACATGTTAAAAATCAAATGATTGAAAATTGGTTGATTTGATTGTTTTAAATATCACTAGGCTAAGTGTTAATTTATTTTAAATATCGTGTAAAGGATATCTGAGATTTAAAGGGGAAATTCTATTCTTGAAAAATAGAATTTGAATTTTTAAATAGATTTGAAAAATAAACTTGTTGAAAAATAAAACAAATAGTTCTTTTATAAAAGAAGTTTATAAATACTTCTTTTATAAACGCAGTTTATAAATGAAGTAAAAAGAATTATCATTGGATAATTCAGAAATGAAAATACGAGTGTGAAATTGAAAAGGGAAAACTAATTCCCAAAAGTAGAAATATCGATTTCAAAAGGAATTTAAATCATGACTTGTTTAAACGATGAATATAGAAAATATAAAGGAATTCAATATAGAATTTGATTATCGAAAATAAATTGGAATTTGAATAAAGAAATTTTAAAAATGGAATTTGAATATAGGTAATTCAATTTGATTGAAATTAGATTTGAATATAAATATTCAAATGAAGTTTTGAAAATAGAATTTGAATTCAAATGGAGAATTGAAATAGAATTTGAATTCAAATGGAGAATTGAAATAAAATTTGAATTCAAAGGAATTCAAATGGATTTAAATAAAGGAAGTTCAAATGAAATTAAAAATATAGAATTTGAATATAGATATTCAAATGGAGGTTAAATATAGAATTTGAATATAGAGATTCAAATGGGATTTTAATATAGAAATTGAATATAGAAATTCAAAGAGAATTCAAATCTAGAATTTGAATATAGAAATTTAAACAGATGTTGAATGTAGAAATTTTAAAGTAAATTCAAATATAGAATTTGAATATAGGAATGTGAATAGAATTTGAATAAGGGAATTTGAAATAGAATTTGAATAAGAGGATTTAAATAGAATTTGAAGAATAGAATTAAAAAGGAGTTTGAATATTTGAAATTTCAAAATAGAATTGAATCGGAGTTTGGATATTTGAAATTCAAATAGAATAAATATGGAAATTGAATTCAAAGAGAATTAAATAGGGGATTTGAATGTAGAATTCAAAAGGAATTCAAATGGAATTTAAATGGTAGAATTTGAATATAGCATTCAAATGGAAATTTAAACTATGAGATTTAAATATGTAATGGAATTTAAAATATGGAATTTGAATATAGGATTCAAATAGAAGTGAAATTTGAATTTGAATATAGAATTCAAATAAAAGTGAAAATGGAGTTTGAGTGGAGTTGAATTCATTTTAAACGAAGTTTAATGTTTATATTTATAAATATAATTAAAACAAACTCGCCGCAGCGCGGTAGTTCGAAAATTGGCAATTCGAACTTCAATTGAATATACAGAACTCAATTGAAGTCGGAATTATTTGAAACAAGAAACGTCAGGACCGATTTGATAATAGTTTTCTAATGGAAGAGAAAAACCTGGATTTCGTCTTATAGATTTTGAGTTATATCAAAATCAAATTTTCAGAAAAGCAGCACTAGAGTCGTTTTAAAACCATAATGGTTTATTTAATGTTATAAAACGATTTTAAGCGGGAAAAATCCGAATTTTCTATTTAGAAAATTTCAGAGTTGAGTTGTAAAATATATGTGAATTCAAGTTGTGTAAATGAATATGATTTTTGAAACAAAAACCAGATTTTGATTTATTGAATAGAATTAACTAAATTGAATAGAAATTAGTTAATGAGATTTCGAATAGATATTGGGGTTTGAATAAGTAAATTCGATTTGAAAATTTATATTCGAAATCAAAAAGGAAACTAGAATTGAAATTGAAATTCAATTTGGTTATGAGCAAGTTAAATATTTTATTTGAACATGTTATGTTCAAACAAGGAAGTGAAATAGGCAAAATAGCTAATTAAAGAATAAATAAGCGAAACTGAATTCAAACGATTGGATTGAGTTAAATTGAATGGAAAACAGGTGAACAGGTGTTGGACAGGTATGGAATGAAGTATATAAAGTATATGAAGATTTTTAATGCATGTGCCCGACAAAAAGGTACACGTTTAAATTCAGATATGAGATTTTATGCGTCGTATCGGCAAGCCGCTTGGCTTTTCCTTTTTCTTTTGGATTGGTGAGGGCCATGGGAGGCTATTTGAAATATCCCGAAGCTCCCGGTGCAGGGGAGGTTATGGCGAAATTTTTCGGAAATTTAAGGAGTTAGAATATTTTAAGACATTTTGATAGTTAGAAATCATTGTATCGACGTATAGAATTCGATAGGTAAATGAATATAAAAATCGAATATTGTAAACAAAAAGGGAAATCTATAAATTAGAAATAGAAAGCGAACTTTATACATGTTTTAAAAATGAATAATTGGATTGTATAGTGTGTTTATTCGATGTTAGTGGTTTTTCCGTTTTGAAGTTGAGGATGTCTTCAGTTAAGGTCTGAGAGGTAAATTTACCCCAACTTGATTGATTTCATTTTTAATTGATAAATAGAAGAATCCCACCTCGAAGAGAAGTGTTTGAAAAGAGTTAGTTGAATAAAATATTTTGGGTTGTTGTAACAATGTTTTACACAACATTCATTTATCCCAAGTGGTGGAACTTTGGAAATATAAAAGTAAATATTTCATGAGTATAATTAAAGTAGTAGAAAAAGTGATAAGTGATTGAAATTGTTTCCAATTGCAAATAGAATATGTTTTCTAAATACAGAAAATAAAGGAGGGTGATATTCGGAAATGTTTTCCAAATAGCGTAAAGGGCCAATATGGTTATTGAAAATATTTGGTTAACAAATATTGATAGGGAAATGGAAAAGTGATTTAATTAATGAATAATTAATTAAAGAGCCCAGTGATTTGTTTGATATGTTGGATGAACACTTGTTTTTATTCGATAGTTAAATCACAGACTATCGAAGTATTTGCCAATATCGTTGTCAATATGGAGAGACCGGTTGGATTATCATCCGTGAACCACTCTGTATTGGCAGTAGCGTTGCGAATCAGATTAGATCAAGATAATCGAAGATGGAGTGAAGTACAAGGGCTTTTTCTATTAATAGAAATTGTCCCTTCAGTTTCGTTCAATCCTAGAACGAATATAAATGGACGAATGTCTGACAAAGTATTTCCAATGATCAATTGGGTTGGTCTGTATAAATATATATGGTTGCAACGGATTTATTCCCTTAGCATAACACCCAGAATATTTGTGCAAATCAATTAGTGATTAACGGATCTGACAATGTGGCATTCAAAGTGATGGTGCTATCAATGAATGACAAGTAATCGAAGCCTCAGGCCTCAACAACCGGGAAATGACAAAAATCGGGCAGGCAGCATGGCTATGTGGGTCGCTCCCATTAGGATGTATAATCACCTATCTAGAGATTCATTTAATCCCTTATTCTATTCGATGTTGTCCCAATCGGGAGATGGTTGCTGATCCCAACCGTTGGTGATATACATTCGATACACTCAAGCGAAATGAGTGGTCGGTCATGTGTGGGTCGGGTTACAAGATGTTCTTGTTGAACCCAGTGTATTCCTCTCTAGAGATACACTAGTGGAAGGTGGTTCCATACCTTGTCATGTTGGAAATCCAATCTCAATTAAGCGCCATGCGGTTTTTGATTTTATACTATGTATGTGGAGCGTGAGATGCAAGCGTTCTACTATTTGGTTATTTACTTGATGTAGACATTATTATAATATCATTGGATTTTCGTATCTAAGTGTTTTGGGTTATAGTAAGGTAAAAAAACCGTCCATGTTTATGTGGGCTGGTATTACTATTATCTTTCCTTTTGAAAGGATTTTTTTTAAAGTTAAACAAGTGATTGGAGTTTACTCACACCAGTCCCATGACTGACGCAGAGTTTATTTTGTTTGTTTTTCCTAAGCTCTTGGGTGCCCAAAATTGTACGGGCAGTCAAGTAGTCGGGATTTTTCAGATTCATTTGGAGGAGCTGGAAGCAGAAGGCTTCACCAGTTAGCTATAGACTATCATATATTCCGCTGTGAACCTTGTTTGTATCTGGAAACAGGTGTTTATAACTGTTCCAGGAATAACTGTTGTGCTCTGATGATGGTATGTATATAAAGTTACTGATTTGTATTTCAAAAGTTATGTTATTTAATATATTTTATTCGTGCTGCTGTGAGATTTGTCTTCTTTGTTTTCTTCTATTCTAATATTTCTTTCTTTCTATTTCTCATCCTCTAACTTCTTTCTAATAATGATTCGTATTTCTGTGCAATTTGGGTTAGACGTGTGGTGTTATTAGTCAACTCAGATAGTACGGATTTGCGGGTCGTTACAAATTATGTCCAAATCAAATTTGAAAAAGGTCGCTATGGATGCAGTTCGGTGACCGTTATTGGAAACCGACTATACGGGCCTTGATAAAATTATTAAAAATACGGAAAAATTATATAAAATCAGAATAAATGATTTGGAAAGAATTTGGACGAAAATTCCAATTTTATAAAGATAAAAATATATTTATCAAAAATGAACTAGTTATTAACTAGAATAAAAATCCAATTAATTAATTGGGATTAAAGAGAATAAATTGGATTTTGGGTTGTCGTGAACGGTGTCTTTAATAACATTGTTCTTAAACCCTGATTAGAAAAGAATAAATCTTTTAAATAAGGTTAAATGAAGTTTTCCAATTAATATTAAATTGGAATAAAATAGAATATAATTTTGGAATTTATAAATCTTTTAATTAAGATTATTTGAGTTTCCAGTTTCATTCAGTAATTGGAATAAAATGAAATGCGAATTGGGTTTATTGTGAACTGTGTTTTTAACGACATTCGTTCTTTAACCCAATTTACAGTGAAAATATATTTTTGGAGTATAAATCTTTTAATTAAGATTATTGGAGTTTCTAATTATCGTTGGTAATTGTAATAAAATGAACCGTGAATTGGGTTTATCGTGAACTGTGTTTTTAACAACATTTGTTCTTTAACCCAATTGACAGTGAAAATATAGTTTGGAATTTATAAATCTTTTATTAAGATTTAAATGGAAATGTTCCAAAGTGACGTTTTCCAATTTAATATATTAAATTGGAATTGAATGGAATTCGATTTGGTAATAATCGAGATGAGCTTCAGTGAATGAAGACTGTTACTATATATGGAATTTAAAAGGCCTTGCCGTTATTCTGTTTATATTATTTGTCTGACACAGAAATTTATATCGATTATATACTGTTATAATTTCCGTGTAGATTCCATTTTTGAAAAGAAGATGAATTTGGGTTTATCGTGAACAATGTTTTAAAAAAATATTTCTTCTTTAACCCAGTTAAAGATGAGATTTATTTCTTAAATTTGAAAAATCATTAAGTAATGATTTTTGAGATTAAAACTGAATTAGAGTTTTAATGAATCTTAAATTAGACTAATAATGTGAATATTTATTAAAAGAATATTCTGAATTGGAGTGAGGCTTATGATGTGTTTTTATAGCACTTGATTATAAAATACGCATGTTATTCGGAAAGACCGGTTTTAACCCATTCTGAATAATTACTACGACGATCAAGAGTCGAAGATGAAGACGGTGGTTGAAGACCGGAGTTATTCACATCGTTTGGGTGATTACCAATGTCTTTATTGGGCCGTACACCCAAGACAAGGTAATAAGTGATGATCATCCAAACGTACTTGGAGATCGATGGATATGCGAGGACCTCTCTCCTGTATTGGACATATGGGACGAGGAATAAGGTGCCTCCGGTTTCATTCAGACCCAGAATGGAATTGTAAATGGATTATATGTCTGACGTTGTATTCCATTATGTTGTATTCGTTGATCTCTGCTAAATATATATCTGTTTGGTGGCGGAGAATTTATTCTCTTACATAACACCCTTCTCTGAGGCGTACGAGCTTAGAGGTTATATATTGGCAGAAACCAATGGTATGGTATGGATTGGCAATGTGGCATGCCAAGATGCAAATGATCAAGGCTTTTGTTGAAAAGCAGAGCCTTGTGGATGATGATCAAAGAAAAGCTTTAATTAGCATAGGTTTGTGTATAGCGTTACTTCGCCAGCTTCACAACCCGGTATGAACCAGAAACGGGAGAGGACAACAGGGAGGGCATTGCGTTTCTTTCTACCTAGGTGGGGTGTCAGCGTCTTGCAAGCCCATACATTTACTCATGCGGATGTTTCTTATTATTACTTGATGGATAGAGAGGCGCCTCGGATATATATATATATATATATATATATATATATATCGATAGATGTTCTGGTCGACATTACTGACCAGATTATTTTACGCCCCATAGGGCGGGGAAATGCATGCTTAGGAATTATGAATCCACCACCGCACTTTGTGTGGACCGGCCCTGCATGTTACCTAGGTACAGTTGCAACTGAAGCCTGAGGCTCTGGCTAGAGAGTCTCGAAACGGAATGACTGCGCCTTGCCTTGGTTCATAGATGGAAATCCAACTTCCAATACGACATCATGCAGTTTTGATTGTAGAACTAGTATGGTGACATAGTGGGATGGGGCACTCATGCCGTCTATGATTGATATATTTACTTTCGAAACTGATTTCTACACTATGTACTTATAGTAATAATAAAAGAGAAATTTTGCGTACCAAGCATTTTTTGCTATTATAAGGGAAAACTCTATCCTCCGACTGCGTTCATTGTGTGATGGGACCTGAGTCTTATAATAGCTTCATTTTTCCAAAAAACGTTGCGTTGTTTTATTCTAAACTAAGGTTCATGTGTAGTAAACCCTCCCGTGATTTACCTAACTTAAGGTTCATGACCGACCTAGAGTTTATTGTTTTAACCTAAACTCTGGGTGCCCATATTTTCCATATGGGTAGCTAGTAGTTTTGGTTTTGCAGATATTATATTCACAGGATCCTGGATTAACAACTGAAGCTATATTCGGAAAGCTCTGTATCCGTGTATTTCTTCAGTTGTGATCTGTATCATTTTTACGCTACTTTATATAAATGTAATCTAAATATATGATATTGTATTTCCAATGTATATAATCTATTCATACTCTGTTATATTCTTTTACTCTGATCTAAATTGTTGTAATAAACAATGAAATGTTGTTCTGTTTGTGTTCTGATGAGTATTGTTCTCAAGGCAATCCGCTCTTTCCTTTACGGGGAAGTTTGGATCGTTTCAGTTACTTAGCGAGCCTCACACACCGGTATGATGGTGAACTGATGATCAGGTCAGTGTGCTTTCGATATGCAGATGGATTCGGTCTACCGAGATGAGCTGAATGTGGTCGCTCCACGCTCAGAAGGATAGGGCACACCCCACGATTCCCAGATGGATAGAGTAAGCGACGTTTTCGCATGCACGGGACATAGGTCGCGGAGATACTCGATATCCTAGATATAGTGCGGATGTGCATTCGGCGTTTTCTCATGCCTGGGACGTAAGCTGTGGGGAATTGCACTACGCGATAGATCTTTCGAATCAGGATCCATCATGATGGAAATCCAACTTTCCAATACGAGCTTTGCGGTTTTAATTGTAAACCTATATATGGCGACATAGTAGGATGGGGTACTATGCCGTCTAGGATTGAAACATTTACTTTCAAAATTGATTTCTACACTGTACACTAATAGTAATAATAAAAGATAAATTTTGCGTACCAAGCATATTCGGCTATTATAAGGTAAAACTCTATCCTCCGGCTTGCGTTGCATTGTGTGATGGGACCCGAGTCTTATGATAACTTCATTTTTCTTTAATTAGCATTGCGCTGTTTATTTAGGCATTGGTATTCATGGGGGTAAACCCGTTCCGTGTTATACGGCGTGGTCCCTTGATTTACCTAACTATAAAATCAAATTAACCACCATTTTAGTTCTCACACCAGTCCGATGACTGACCTGGAGTTTATTGTTTCATCCTAAACTCATGGTGCCCTTATTTACCACACGAGCAACTAGTAGTTTTGGTTTTGCAGATATTATATTCACAGGATCCTGGATTAAAGCTAGAGCTATGTTCGAAAAGCTTTGTATCTGTATATCTCTTCCAGTTTTGTCAGTTGTTATTTTTCGCTACGCTTTGTATCTATACATTTTTCCGCTGCTTTGTATTTTAAATCTCTGATATTTTTCTGTATTGTATATTATTCATACTCTGATATATTCTTATACTCTGATGTAAATTGTTGTAATAAGGAATGAAATGTTCTATTGTTTGTGTTCCGATGCGTCGTTTTCTCAACTCCATCCGGGTTTTCCCTTACGGGTGAGTTTAGGTCGTTTCAGCGTGGTTTCAGAGCTTTGGTTTACAAATCTAGAGAACAAGACACATTAGAACAGAACAAAATAATTCATTAGAGATAGGATTAGTAACATCCTATAAGAATAACTCGTTAGAGATAGGATCAGCAGCATCCTAGAATGATTTTGAAGAGTATTATTTATATAAAAAACAAAAAACAAATTTTGTTTTGAAAATTATACCTTATTATACGTATTTGACTATTTTATTTTATATTAAATTTGGACAATCGAGTATATGAAGATTTTGCATACACGCCTAACTAGCGTGTATACGAAATCTCAAATATACAGGATAGATATAGAATCACACTCTAGTCGCCCGAAGATGATTCTGGTGATGCCCGAGCATCATCAGTATTTATGTTCGAGTTTCGAAAGTGGGATATCTATATATTTCCAATTGACTGGTGTGAGAACCAAAACTTAGTAAGAGTTTATTGTTGTGATTTGCACTGAAATATGATTTTTGACTAAATATATAGAAAGTTAAATGTTTGAGAAGCTAATCAACTAATTGATTACTGGTTGTGTTATTTGACTATTAGTATGATTAATAAAAATAATGGAATGATAATTCATTTAATTAATGTGTGAAAGAATAATAAATTTAGTCAAACTGAATCAAAATATTGAACGGAATTGAAAATTGTTTGAAATTGCAGGCATATACATGTATATACATTGAACAAATCATAGCGTGGAAGCTAAGAAGAGAAATAAAATCGTATGCTCGACAAAGAGGTACATATTTTGTAACACCCTATGGCCATTAATTTCACTCACAAAGGGAATGCATTAATGTCATGAAGTGTTATAGTAGTATAGAACAGATAAATTACAAGAATAAATAAATAAAACACAGCGGAAGATAAAACTTATTTCATAGCATCATAACCTCTAAACAAGCTTACATAAGTAGTCTCCAAAAACCATTACAACAGGATCAATTGTCTTTTCCAAAAACTTCAAAGTACATAAAGAAGCAAATACTTAAATAACATAAATGCATAAATCCCCACTGAGCATAAGCAAAGCCATAAATAAGAGGGAGTCCAAAGCGATACATCTACTCTCTTCAAGCAAATGAAAGAAATCGGCACTAAGCTGTAGTATTCCCCCCTTGCAACCCTGAGGGGAAGGGGGAAGGAAAGAAAAGAGGTGGAAACAAAACGGGTCAGGAAAAAGATCTGGCGAGTCCAGTAATTTTAACGAATAATAGGTAAGGTAAATTATCAAGACATAAATAGGCATCATGATATGGCTGTAACATAGATAAGGTAGATAAAAGGGATGGACAAGATGATTCCGTTCCTAAGTACTAAGACAATCCTACACCTTGGCTAAGCGAACAACCCTCCAAGTACTAACCCCGAAGACCGAAGTCAACATCAGACTAGCATCCAAAGGACTATCCAACTCAACCAACATGTATTTCGTTACATCGTACTTTTGCTAAGTTACAACACATTACTTAATTACTCCGCACATCTACTAGTCTCTATTTACTAAAGGTTGATCCCTTCCCACTAACTGTACCCACATGACAAACTTGGTAGTTACTTGTACCTAGCTGCTATCGTAGGTGCCGGCTTGCTCCTACCACCGCTAAGGTACCCTTACCCTACCCATTCTATCAGCTCCCTAAACCCCGTAGGCACCCGTGCTGGCCCCATAGTGGGGTGTATCACTCCCCAAAGTGGCAACCCCGATACCAACATAAAATGCACGGCCATGCCTACACGATGCAACAACGTCATACCTACCCGCCCGGACCCATGCACGCACATGAACCCGTTGGACTCGCGTTGCCACTGCTATTCACGTTTTGACCTCTTACATTCAAGTCCAGTAAGCTTGCCCCAACCCCGGCCTAGTACCGGGCCCAATTAGATACTCAAACGGGTTACTGGTTGAAACGGGTCCCACATCCGACACAAGCCTCTCACCTATGCTTGGTCCCCACTAGGTTTTTCTCCCACTTAACTATTTTAATTTAAATGTCCATGTCTTACACATGCTATGGTTAAGTCCATACTTGCATGTCATAATTTACATATCTTATCTTATTCCGGTTAAGTCCATATTTACATGTCATAATTTACATGTCACCCCACTTAACCCTCTAACCATACCCATGTCTTATTATGGTTAGTATTCCTTAATTCATTCCTTATGACGAACGGTGCATGACCTCCCACATTAGACCGAACACTTTGTGGCCGCTGGATTTGATGGGCGGTTCCGGGCAATCTTACGCCACAAACCGGGACTAACCTCGTGTCATTGATCGTTGCACCTACAATTCATTCCTTTGACCTCTCACATTAGACGTCCAATTGTTGCAGCTGGATTTGCCGGGCGGTTCCGGGAAGTCTTACGCCACAATTGCGCCTAACCTCGTGTCAAAGGTTTATTAATAATCGTATTTCACCCATACCCAATTTTTATGTCATGTATATCCAATTAAACATATAATCATGTTTATAACATTGCCTATTCCAAATTGTCACTAATTACATATTAATTAGCCTCAATTAAAAATTTACAATTATAGGAAATTTCATCAATTCCATGTAATTCATACCCAAATATGCCAATTTCACATATTATCCAATTATCCAAAATATCCAATAATATCCAATTTTCCATATTTCACATATTCCCATCGTTCCCACGTATTTGCATTCGCGCGTATTTTTAACATAGGCTCGAAGGTAGCCTAGATCCAAAAATAAAAGGAATAGGGGTAAGAAGAGAGAATCAAATCACAGAAAATTGGAATTAACACAACATCATGAAATAAAGGGGCATGTAAACTAGCATAGAGGCATAATGACAGATTCAACATGAATAAACTGATAAAGGTATGAACTTTACATAGAAACATAGGCATATGATAACATGAATCAAAAAGATGAAGACTTGGATGAGATTTAAATTACATACATACATATGAATCCTCTTTACAACTTCATCATGTTACTTTTAATCCCATTATATTGTGAAAATCACCGTACTCACCTTTCGTGGTTAAAGAATAGAATTATGCACTGAAATTGGTGTAGAAACGTTGCGGTGTTACTGATTTATCTTCATGAATTGTTGTAGAAGCTCTAATCTTTAATTTGAGTTGAAGTTGAAAATTTGAGATTTGATTTAGAGGCGGCGGCTAGGGTTTAAGAGAGAATTTGACAGCATAATGGTGTCATAGATAATATTTATGAATTAGGGTTAGGTCTTATGGTGTATATATAGGTGTAGGAAGTTATTTAGGCCTTAAGATTAACCCTAGAACTGATCTGGACCACTCAGATGTCATATCAGCCCTTAGGGCAAATCGGGCCACGGGTTTCCAGCCAAGAACCCTGGATTGACCTCTAGTCGACCCAGCCAGGCTCGGGTCGACTCCAAAAATGGTGCGGTTCAGCTATTCCCCCTCCCGATTCGTTGTTTTGTACCTTTTTTGAATATTTATTAATTTAATTTATATATATATATATATATATATATATATATATTTCTCTCATATGCTTACAAACTTCATGCTTAATAACTTCTTCGTAATTAACCATTTTCACACTAAACCACTTTTTGAACTACGTTCACACTAAGCCACTTTTTAGCCATTCCCCTAAAACAAAAATATGGCGTTGGCGGGGATCGAACTTTGTACCTCTTGTATGCAAGTCACATGTTCTAACCAAATGAGCCACTAATTCTTTTGCTTAAAAACCTTAGAACAATGCTAAACATCATTCCTTTCTCATTCCTCCTTTTCAAATAAATTATTCTTTAATTTGTTATTTTAATATTCTCAGAAAATACGGGGTGTTACATTCTCCCCTACATAAAGGATTTCGTCCTCGAAATCTATAAGTCAAGAAGAACGTATCCTACCATCCAATCATCCATCTACTCAACCATCAACCACTAGCAACCATGGTCCTTAAAAGATTTCTAATGCTTTTCATGTACATATGCATAGTGTGTGTATATGTTCATATACTAATTAAAAATCAGGCGGTCCACTGATTCAGTCGACCTCCTTAATGCAAATAATGATAGTGCCATGTATCCATCATGTATGCAAAGAACCCTATACATATCATTACTACATGTGTGCACAACCATTCATTTAAATGCAACATCCATATGATACACACATTCAACGTACATTCATTTTACTAAATACATCCATTTATATGCAATATGCAATTTGAAAGTGACTGAGCCTATCTAGTGCCTAAAGTGTGTGTATATGCATCCACGAGCAACCACTAGCAAACACTTACATCCACATGCATCCACCATACATAACATGTCTCAAACACATGTTTCAACCATAGGACTACCCTATCTAAAGGTCAAAGATACTAGTGAGAGGACATACTAAAGATAGAACAAGTACAAGCTAAGCAATAAAGGAGAAATTAAAAGACATACCCTCAAAAAGAAAATGGTACAATGAACGCATCTTCTCTTTCGTCTCCCAAGTAGCGTCGCTCTCATCATCTCCCCATTGCACTTTGACTAGCTTGACCTCTCGATTCCTTAACTTTTTAATCTCCAACCCTAGAATGCATGTAGGAGCTCGTCGAATCGTTGCATCACGCTCTATTTCCACCTCTTTAAGCAAGCTCTTCCAAAACTCGCTAATAATGATAGGATCGCGATCGCTCACTATGCTAGAAGGAACACCATGCAAATGAACTATCTCTCGAATGTATACGGAGGCTAACCATGGAGCAGTCCTCTTACTCTTCACGGGAATGAAATGGGTGCTCTTAGTAAGTCTGTCTACCACGACCAAAATCCCCGTATTACCCTTCCTTGATCTTGGTAACCCATCGACAAAGTCCATCGAGACACTCTCCCACTTCCATTGTGGGACTTCCAATGGGTGAAGCAACCCACCGGGCTTCTTTTGCTTTGCTTTTACTTGTTGGCACACCAAGCATCTAGCGACAAACTCAGCCACATCCCTCTTCATACCGGCCCAAAAGTAAACTCGTCTCATGTAAATCTTGTCCCCGCCGGGATTCATGGTCATTCTCGAACGATGTGCATCATCAAGAATGGTCTTCCTCAAGTTCTCGTCTCGTGGTACACAAAGTCTGCCGTCCCTATGTAACCAACCCTTATCATTTAGGATATGCCTACTGAGATGGCTCGATGACTCCCCCCCTTATGAGCTTCTCTACTAACTCAACGAACTGTGGGTCATCTCGCTATGCCTCACCAATCCGTCCCAAAAGCGTAGGTCCGACCTCTAAGGATGCTAGCAAACCAAGTACAAAGTCAATAGAAGGTCTAAAGTCAAACGTAAATATGAACTCTAAGCTTCGCCGCTCAACAAACAACGGACTCATGGACAACCTTTTCCTACTTAAGGCGTCTGCCACCACGTTACCCTTGCCAGGGGTATATGCTATCTCGAAATCATAGGACGCTAAGAATTCCACCCACCTTTGCTGCCTTAAGTTCAAGTCCTACTGAGAGAACAAGTATTTTAGCGATTTGTGGTCTGTGAACAATTCGAATTTCTTTCCAAGAAGATAATGGCGCGAAGACTTAAGCACGAAAACAATAGCGGCCAACTCTAGGTCATGTGTAGGGTAATTTCTCTCATGCACTCTCAACTGCCTTCCTCTATAGGCTATTACCCTCCCCTCTTGCATTAAGACTGCGCCTAGTCCTATCCCACAAGCATCGGTATAAACGGTAAATGGCTTACTCCCATCTTGCAACACTAAGACTGGGGCTATGGTCAAAGCTCTCTTTAAACATTGGAACGCATCATCACAATCTACGTCCCACGTGAAAACTAGGTTCTTCTTCGTCAAGTGTGTCAATGGGGCTGATATCTTTGCGAAGTCCTTGATAAACTTCCTATAGTAGCCAGCCAACCCCAAGAAACTACTCACCTTGGTAGCATTTTTAGGGACCTTCCAATCTTGAATGGCTACCACCTTCGCGGGATCCATAGCTATCCCTTCTTTGGAAACCACTTGCCCTAAGAATCGCACTTCCTTCCTCCAAAAGTGACATTTAGAAAATTTAGCTTTAAGGTTATGCGCTCGAAGGGTCTCCAACACTTCCCTAAGATGTAGGGCATGCTCTTCCTCGCTCTTAGAAAAGTTCAAGATGTCATCCATAAAGACCACCACGAATTTATTAAGGTACTCCCTAAACACCCTACTCATCAAGTCAACAAAGTATGTGGGGGCGTTTGTCAAACCGAAGGGCATCGCAAGCCACTCATAGAAACCGTCCGGAGTCCTAAAGGCAGTCGTGTCTATGCTATCCTCAGCCACTCTCAATTGATGGAAACCAGTGGCTAAGTCCAACTGCGAAAACACTGAGGCGCCAACTAACTGATCGAAGATATCGTCGATCCTCGGCAGTGGGTGCCTATTCTTCTTAGTAAGCTTATTAAGTTATCTATAGTCCACAAAAAATCTAAGGGACCCATCCGCCTTCGTGGCAAATACTACTGGAGCACCCCACTCCGATATACTACGTCTTATGAACCCCTTCTCAAGCAACTCCCCTACTTGCTTATTGAGTTCCCTCCTCTCACGAGGAGCCATGTGGCGTACTGGTAGAGATATAGGTTTTGCATTGTCTACAAGATAAATACGAAAGTCTATCTCACGTTTTGGGGGTAGACCCCTCACCTCATCGAAGACATCAACATATTCACGGACTATACGAGCAGAATGTAAATCATCATTGGATGCGTCAAGTGACTCAAGATAACTAAGCATCACCGATCCTCTAGGGTAACAAGAAATATCAAGGATCTTTCCACTACGAGTCAACAATTTTACTACCCTTCGTTCACAATTTAGGATGGTACCATGTCTGGCTAGCCAATCCATCCCTAGAATCAACCCATAGCCCATGAAACCAAGCACAAAAGCATTACATTCAAAACCAACGCCTAAGATAGACAATCTCAAATCCCTACAAACCATGGATAAATGAGCCGACCCACCAATAGGATTTGAGACTATAATGGGATCCACAACGGGACTAGTATTTAAGTGCAGTGTTTCAACAAATGATGTAGAGATAAATGAATGTGATGTGCCAGAATCGAATAAAGTACGGACAGGATGATCAAACAAGAAAATCAAACTTTCGACAGAAATTTTTCTATCTTCTTCCTGCCCCGGAGCCATGAGAGCATGAACATGCCCTCCCGAAGTAGAACCTGCCCTCTGCCCTTGCTTCTTAGGACAGTCCTTGTCAGCATGACCTGGATCAATACAAGGATAACAAGCAAAATTCTTCTTCTTCCTACAGCCTTTCTTCAAATGGCTGGGTATCCCACAGTTGTGACACTTCCTCTTTTCTTTACCACCTTTCTTATGTTGTTGGGCTTTCTTTGGATCCTCCTTCTTATCTTGCGGCCTAAAAGTACTTACACCCTTCTCTTCTTCATGCATGTATGCCATATCAACAAGCTTTTCATACGTAGCCCCCATTGGAATGTGGGACATAGCCAAACTGTGAAGCGGTTCATTTAGGCCCTTAGCAAACCTTAAGGCCTACTTGTGAGGCGTATTCACCAACTCTAGCCCAAATCTCGCCAACTATTTAAATTCGGTCACACACTCCTTCACGGTCAAGTTTTTCTGCTTCAATTTCAAGAACCTCTCCGTGTTCATACTCTCCTCAACTTGAGAAAGGAATTTCAACTCAAACCTTCCCCTAAAATCTACCCACGTCTCTATAGCACGCTCTCCATTAGTAACCTCCCACCAAAACGAAGCTTCGTCCTTCATCGACCAAGCAACCAATTGGACCTTCTTACAATCGTCCAAATCGAAAATGCCAAACAGATTCTCCACTTCTTTCAACCAATTTCTAACTTCAACAAACGTTTCAGACCCACTAAAAGGTTTTCCACCCATCGAACGAAAGTCTTTACTTATCTTGGAGAAAGCATCTCCACACGGAGGAATGACTCATATGCATACAAATTACATGGCTTAATAACTTCTTCATAATTAACCATTTTCACACTAAACCGCTTTTGGAACTGCGTTCACACTAAGCCACTTTTTAGCCATTCCCCTAAAACAAAAATATGGCGCTGGCGGGGATCGAACTTTGTACCTCTTGTATGCATGTCACGTGTTCTAACCAAATGAGCTACTAATTCTTTTGCTTACATACCTTAGAAAAATGCTAAACATCATTCTTTTCTCATTCCTCCTTTTCAAATAAATTATTCTTTAATTTGTTATTTTAATATTCTCAGAAAATACAGGGTGTTACATTCTCCCCTACATAAAGGATTTCGTCCTCGAAATCTCTAAGTCAAGAAGAATGTATCCTACCATCCAATCATCGATCTACTCAAACATCAACCATTAGCAACCATGGTTCTTAAAAGATTTCTAATGCTTTTCATGTACATATGCATAGTGTGTGTATATGTCCGTACACTAATGAAAAATCAGGCGGTCCACTGATTCAGTCGACCTCCTTAATGCAAATAATGATAGTGCCATGTATCCATCATGTATGCAAAGAACCCTATACATATCATTACTACATGTGTGCACAACCATTCATTTAAATGCAACATCCATATGGTACACACATTCAACGCACATTCATTTTACTAAATACATCTATTTATATGCAATGTGCAATATGAAAGTGACTGAGCCGATCTAGTGCCTAAAGTGTGTGTATATGCATCCACGAGCAACCACTAGCAAACACTTGCACCCACATGCATCCACCATACATAACACGTCTCAAACACATGTTTCAACCATAGGACTACCCTATCTAAAGGTCAAAGATACTAGTGAGAGGACATATTAAAGATAGAATAAGTACAAGCTAAGCGATAAAGGAGAAATTAAAAGACATACCCTCGAAAAGAAAAGGGTACAATGAATGTATCTTCTCTTCCGTCTCCCAAGCTCTCATCATCTCCCCATTGCACTTTGACTAGCTTGACCTCTCGATTCCTCAACTTCTTAATCTCCAACAGAAGAATGCATGTAGGAGCTCGTCAAATCGTCACATCACGCTCTATTTCCACCTCTCTAAGCAAGCTCTTCCAAAACTCGCTAATAAAGATAGGATCGCTCACTATGCTAGAAGGAACGCCGTGCAAACGAACTATCTCTCGAATGTATACGGAGGCTAACCATGGAGCAGTCCTCTTACTCTTCACGGGAATGAAATGGGCGCTCTTAGTAAGTCTGTCTACCACGACCAAAATCCCCATATTACCCTTCCTTGATCTTGGTAACCCATCAACAAAGTCCATCGAGACACTCTCCCACTTCCATTGTGGGACCTCCAATGGGTGAAGCAACCCACTGGGCTTCTTTTGCTCTGCTTTTACTTGTTGGAACACCAAGCATCTAGCTACAAACTTGGCCACATCCCTCTTCATACCGGCCCAAAAGTAAACTCGTCTCATGTACATCTTGTCGCTGCCGAGATGAATGGTCATCTTCGAACGATGTGCATCATCAAGAATGGTCTTCCTCAAATTCTCGTCCCATGGTACACAAAGTCTGCCGTCCTTACGTAACCAACCCTTATCATCTAGGGTATGCCTACTGAGATGGCTTGATGAATCCCCCCTTATGAGCTTCTCTACTAACTCAACCAATTGTGGGTCATCTCATTGTGCCTCACCAATCCGTCCCAAAAGCGTAGGTCTGACCTCTAAGGATGCTAGGAAACCGAGTACAAAGTCAATGGAAGGTCTAAAATCAAACGTAGAGATGAACTCTAAGCTTCGCCGCACAACAAACAACGGACTCATGGACATCCTTTTCCTACTTAAGGCGTCTGCCACCACGTTACCCTTGCCAGGGGTATATGCTATCTCAAAATCGTAGGGCGCTAAGAATTCCACCCACCTTTGCTGCCTTAAGTTCAAGTCCTTCTGAGAGAACAAGTATTTTAGTGATTTGTGGTTTGTGAACAATTCGAATTTCTCACCAAGAAGATAATGGCGCCAAGACTTAAGCGTGAAAACAATAGTGGTCAACTCTAGGTCATGTATAGGGTAATTTCTCTCATGCACTCTCAACTACCTTCCTCCATCGGCTATTACCCTCCCCTCTTGCATTAAGACTGCGCCTAGTCCTATCCCACAAGTATCGGTATAAATGGTAAATGGCTTACTCCCATCTGGCAAAACTAAGACTGGGGCTATGGTCAAAGCTCTCTTTAAACGTTGGAACGCATCATCACAATCTACGTCCTATATGAAAACTAGGTTCTTCTTCGTCAAGCGTGTCAATGGGGCTGATATCTTTGCGAAGTCCTTGATAAACTTCCTATAGTAGCCAGCCAACCCCAAGATACTCCTCACCGCGGTAGCATTTTTAGGGACCTTCTAATCTTGGATGGCCACCACCTTCGCGGGATCCATAGCTATCCCTTCTTTGGAAACCACGTGCCCTAAGAATCGCACTTCCTTCCTCCAAAAGTGACATTTAGAAAATTTAGCTTTAAGGTTATGTGCACGAAGGGTCTCCAACACTTCCCTAAGATGTAGGGCATGCTCTTCCTCGCTCTTAGAAAAGATCAAGATGTCATCCATAAAGACCACCACGAATTTATTAAGGTACTCCCTAAACACCCTACTCATCAAGTCAACAAAGTATGCGGGGGCGTTTTTCAAACCGAAGGGCATCACAAGCCATTCATAGAAACCGTCTGAAGTCCTAAAGGCAGTCTTGTCTATGCAATCCTCATCCACTCTCAATTGATGGAAACCAGTGGCTTAGTCCAACTGCGAAAACACTGAGGCGCCAACTAACTGATCGAAGAGATCGTCAATCCTCGGCAGTGGGTGCCTATTCTTCTTAGTAAGCTTATTAAGTTCTCTATAGTCCACACAAAGTCTAAGGGACCCATCCGCCTTTGGGGAAAATACTACTGGAGCACCCCACTCCGATATACTACGTCTTATGAACCCCTTCTCAAGCAACTCCCCTACTTGCTTATTGAGTTCCCTCCTCTCACGAGGAGCGATGAGCGATGTGGCGTACTGGCAGAGATACAGGTTTTGCATTGTCTACAAGATAAATACGAAAGTCTATCTCACGTTTTGGGGGTAGACCCCTCACCTCATCGAAGACATCAACATATTCACGGACTATACGAACAGAATGTAAATCATCATTGGATGCGTCAAGTGACTCAAGATAACTAAGCATCACCGATCCTCTAGGGTCACAAGAAATATCAAGGGTCTTTCCACTACGAGTCAACAATTTTACTACCCTTCATTCACAATCTAGGATGGCACCATGTCTGGCTAGCCAGTCCATCCCTAGAATCAACCCATAGCCCATGAAACCAAGCACAAAAGCATTACATTCAAAACCAACGCCTAAGATAGACAATCTCAAATCCCTACAAACCATGGATAAATGAGCCGACCCACCAATAGGATTTGAGACAATAATGGGATCCACAACGGGACTAGTATTTAAGTGCAATGTTTCAACTAATGATGTAGAGATAAACGAATGTGATGTGCCAGAATCGAATAAAGTACGGACAGGATGATCAAACAAGAAAATCAAACTTTCGACAGAAATTTTTCTACCTTCTTCCTGCCCCGGAGCCATGAGAGTATGAACCTGCCCTCCCGAAGTAGAGCCTACCCTCTGCCCTTGCTTCTTAGGACAGTCCTTGACAGCATGAGCTGGATCACCATAATGATAACAAGCGAAATTCTTCTTCTTCCTACAGTCTTTCTTCAAATAGTCGGGTATCCCACAGTTGTGACACTTCCTCTTTTCTTTACCACCTTTCTTTTGTTGTTGGGCTTTCTTTGGATCCTCCTTCTTATCTTCCGGCCTAAAAGTACTTACACCCTTCTCTTCTTCATGCATGTATGCCATATCAACAAGCTTTTCATACGTAGCCCTCATTGGAATGTGGGACATAGCCAAACTGTGAAGCGGTTCATTTAGGCCCTTTGCAAACCTCAAGGCCTTCTTGTGAGGCGTATTCACCAACTCTAGCCCAAATCTCGCCATCTTATTAAATTCGGTCACATACTCCTTCACGGTCAAGTTTTTCTGCTTCAATGTCAAGAACCTCTCCGTGTACATACTCTCCTCAGCTTGAGAAAGGAATTTCAACCCAAACCTTCCCCTAAAATCTGCCTACGTCTCTATAGCATGCTCTCCATTAGTAACCTCCCACCAAAACAAAGCTTCGTCCTTCATCAACTAAGCAGCCAATTGGACCTTCTTACAACCGTCCAAATCGAAAATGCCAAACAGATCCTCCACTTCTTTCAACCAATTTCTAGCTTCAACGAACGTTTCAGACTCACTAATAGATTTTCCACCCATCTAACGAAAGTCTTTACTTATCTTGGAGAAAGCATATCCACGCGAAGGAATGACTGGAGCTGGTGGTGGAACGTTGGCCGGACCCTCGGCAGCGGCCCTAGCCTCGAGATATTGACGAAACCAACCGGATACATGAACACAATCTGGTATCTCAGATGCTCCAGACATGCTAAAATGAAAAAGAAAGAGTTTCAAAACAAGGGAAGCGAAAGAGAGATGTATGGCTAGCGGGGATTATGCTCTTTAAAGTAAACTTTCCTTGAAAATAGCTTCTTTAAAACAAGTTTTTGAAAATACTTTCTACGAAAATAATACTTTTGAAAACACTTTTCAAAACTTTTTATCTGATCTTGTAACCTGGCTCTGATACCACATGTAACACCCCATGGCCATTAATGTCACTCACAAAGGGAATGCATTAATGTCATGAAGCGTTATAGTAGTATATAATAGATAAATTACAAGAATAAATAAATAAAACACAGCGGAAGATAAAACTTAATTCATAGCATCATAACTTCAAAAAAAGCTTACATAAGTAGTCTCCAAAAACCATTACAATAGGATCAATTGTCTTTTCCAAAAACTTCAAAGTACATAAAGAAGAAAATACTTAAATAACATAAATGCATAAATCCCCACTGAGCATAAGCAGAGCCATAAAGATGAGAGAGTCCAAAGCGATACATCTACTCTCTTCAAGCAGCTGAAAGAAACCGGCACTAAGATGTAGTATTCCCTCCTTGCAACCCTGGGTGGGGGGGAGTGAGGAAAGAAAAGAGGTGGAAACAAAACGTGTCAGACATAAAGTCTGGCGAGTCCAGTAATTTTAACAAATAATAGGGAAGGTAAATGATCAAGACATAAATAGGCATGATGATATAGCTGTAACATAGATAAGGTAGATAAAAGGGATGGACAAGATGATTCCGTTCCTATGTACTAATACAATCCTACACCTTGGCTAAGCGAACAACCCTCCAAGTACTAACCCCGAAGACCGAAGTCAACAACAGACTGGCACCCAAAGGACTATCCAACTCAACCAACATGTATTTCATTACACCGTACTTTTGCTAAGTTACACCACATTACTTAATTACACTGCACATCTACTAGTCTCTATTTACTAAAGGTTGATCCCTTCCCACTAACTGTACCCACATGACAAACTTGGTAGTTACTTGTACCTAGCTGCTATCGTAGGTACCGGCTTGCTCCTACCACTGCTAAGGTACCCATACCCTACCCATTCTATCACTCCCCAAAGTGGTAACCCCGATACCAACATAAAATGCTCGGCTATACCTACACGATGCAACAACGTCTTACCTACCAGCACGGACCCATGCACGCACATTAACCCGTTGGACTCGCGTTGCCACCGCTATTCACGTTTTGACCTCTTACATTCAAGTCCAGTAAGCGTGCCCCAACCCCGGCCAAGTACGGGCCCAATTAGATACTCAAACGGGTTACTGTTGAAACGGGTCCCCCATCCGACACAAGCCTCCCACCTATGCTTGGTCCCAACAATATTTTTCTCCCACTTAACTATTTTAATTTAAATGTCCATGTCTTAAACATGCTATGGTTAAGTCCGTACTTACATGTCATAATTTACATGTCTTATCTTATTCCGATTAAGTCCATATTTACATGTCATAATTTACATGTCACCCCACTTAACCCTCTAACCATACCCATGTCTTATTATGGTTAGTATTTCTTAATTCATTCCTTATGACTAACGGTGCATGACCTCCCACATTAGACCGAACACTTCATGGCCGCTGGATTTGCCAGGCGGTTCTGGGCAGTATTACGCCACAAACCGGGTCTGACCTCGTGTCATTAACCGTTGCACCTACAATTCATTTCTTTGACCTCTCACCTTAGACGTCCAATTGTGGCAGCTGGATTTGCCGGGCAGTTCCGGGCAGTTCCGGGCAGTCTTACGCCACCATTGCGCCTAACCTCGTGTCAAAGGTTTATTAATAATCGTGTTTCACCCATACCGGATTTTCATGTCAAGTATATCCCATTAAACATATAATCATGTTTAAAATATTGCCTATTCCAAATTGTCACTAATTACATATTAATTAGCCTCAATTACAAATTTACAATTATAGGCAATTTGATCAATTCCATGTAATTCATACCCAAATATGCCAATTTCACATATTATCCAATTATCCAAAATATCCAATAATATCCAATTTTCCATATTTCACATATTCCCATCGTTCCCACGTATTTGCATTCGCGCGTATTTTTAACATAGGCTCGAAGGTAGCCTAGATCCAAAAATAAAAGGAATATGGATAAGAAGAGAGAATCAAATCACAGAAAATTGGAATTAACACAACATCATGAAATAAAGAGGCATGTAAACTGGCATAGAGGCATAATGACAGATTCAACATGAATAAACTGATAAAGATATGAACTTTACGTAGAAACATAGGCATATGATAACATGATTCAAAAAGGTGAAGACTTGGATGAGATTTAAATTACATACATACATATGATTCCTCTTTACAACTTCATCATGTTACTTTTAATCCCATTATTTTGTGAAAATCACCGTACTCACCTTTCGTGGTTAAAGAATAGAATTATGCACTGAAATTGGTGTAGAAACGTTGCAGTGTTGCTGATTTATCTTCTTGAATTGTTGTAAAAGCTCTAATCTTTAATTTGAGTTGAAGTTGAACACTCGAGATTTGATTTAGAGGCGGCGGCTAGGGTTTAAGAGAGAATTTGACAGCATAATGGTGTCATAGATAATATTTATGAATTAGGGTTAGGTCTTATTGTGTATGTATAAGTGTAGGAAGTTATTTAGGGCTTAGGATTAACCCTAGAACTGATCTGGACCACTCAGATGTCATATCAGCCCTTAAGGCAAATTGGGCCACGGGTTGGCAGCCAAACACCCAGGACTGACCTCTAGTCGACCCAACAGAGCTTGGGTCGACTCCAAAAATGGTGCGGTTCGGTTATTCCCCCTCCCGATTCGCTATTTTGAACTTTTTTTGAATATTTATTTATTTAACTTTTATATATATCTATATTTATATATTTCTCTCATATGCATACAAACTTCATGGCATAATAACTTCTTCATAATTTACCATTTTCATACTAAACCACTTTTTGAATTGCGTTCACACTAAGCCACTTTTTAGCCATTCCCCTAAAACAAAAATATGGTGCTGGCGGGGATCGAACTTTGTACATCTTGTATGCAAGTCACATGTTCTAACCAAATGAGCTACTAATTCTTTTGCTTACAAACCTTAGAACAATGCTAAACATCATTCTTTTCTCATTCCTCTTTTTCAAATAAATTATTCTGTAACAACCCGAACTTTTATAACATGTTATAACATTAATCAAGGAATAATTAAATGTTAAATTCTGAATCAAGGGAAACGGGTTGTGCCATTGCATTCGTCTCGGAAAAATACGCGAAATAGAGTTCGAGTTTTCGAAAATCGGAGTCCGTATGACCCAGTTATGGCCCGTCGAAGTTTTCAGAAAATCCAGAGTTTAAAAACAGTTCGAAAATCAAATTTGGAGCCAAACAGACTGGGCGGGAAAATGTCCCGCCCAGCCCCAAGTCGACTGGGGAGTCGACTTGCCCCAGCTGGTGTCAACTGCCCAGTCGACACCCCTGTCGACCTGGGTGGTCTGGCCAGTTTGGCCTGATGCACCTGTTTTGGCTCCTGGGTCTTGTTTTGTTGGCTTGTGACGTGATTTGATGGCTCAGATCTGAATTAGGGTTAATCCTATGGCCTAAACTAGTCTCTACACCTATAAAAACACCCTAATGCCTAGCCTAAACCATCATAAATCATCCCAACAACTAAATTCTGCCAAAATGCTCCCTAATCATGGCCTCCACCTTCATCTTGAGAGCTTCTAAGGCAAAAAGGAGCAAGCTTTCTTATTTCTATCAAAGGAGCTACTTATTCTCAAGGCTATTTGTGTTGCTACATCATTCCAAGAGCTTCTACAACGTCTCTATCTTGTTCTATTTGGTTCTAATCCTCATAGCCACGCTTTGTAAGCCCCACTCTACTCTTAGATTTAAACTATGAAGTTAATATGATCATGTAGCAAGTTGAAATAGGACTTTTGGGTATAATACTTGTCTTGGGGCTATATTGGTATGCATAGATCCATTTATGACTCTTTTGATCTATGATTGTGGCACTATCATGAACCTAGTATCATTTACCTTGATTTTTGGGTAGAAAGCTATGAGCTTTATTTGGTGGTTATGCATAATGCAACATAGAACTTGGTAGTTATGCATAATGCAACATAGATCCTCTCATAACCTTGATGTTAACTCGCATATGATGTTGAACTATATGTTAATCACAATTTATCACCCTATGTTAACTATGACCATGTTATCACCTATTTGCTAAGTTGATGTCATACATGTTTTGAGGCCAATAATGCCATATGCTAGTTGTGATGAACACCTTTGCCTCAAATATCACCATGTTTAAACTTGTGATAGACTTTGCCGCCTTATGCCCACCTTGTCATATTGTTATGTCCCCTCTTTGATCTATTTGTATTGATGCGAATTTACGTGCGATGGGAATACGCTATGGGTAGTTAGGCAAACTTAAATGACATGAAACATGACTTGAAAATATGACATGCGATTATGCTTGAAAACATGAACGTGGACATGACATGTAGAAAACATGAAAGTGGCCAACTCGAGGTTGGGTTGAGTTTGTAGCATAAATCTACCCGGAACCGACCGGCTTAACTAGTGGCTACAAACAATAGGACCCAATGTGAGTAGTTGGTAATGTCGCACTTAAAACCCGAGGTTAGACTAGGTTGTGGTGTAAAGCTACCCGGACCCGCCCGGCTTAACTAGTAACCACAACAAAGTCTAATGTGAGAGGTTGGGGTGCATTAAGTTAATTAATGCCACATGGTAGGGTTAAGTCATGGACCACTTGAATACTTAACCAATTGAACACGATGGATTGTTGGGGTTAAGTCATGAACCACTTTGGTATACCTAACCAACTTGATACATGGTTTGGATAGGGTTAACCACACTTAACCCATTAGAAACCCTAGTTTGCGGGGCCCTTTTCAGTAGTAACCCACCAGGGAGTATCGGGATACCCTAGGGACTAGGCTAGGGGTGGGGCACGATTACTAGGCTGGTTGTAAGTGACCAAAAGGGACGGCTAGGTAGGTGCGCCATTGTAGTTTCTGGCGGACTATGGTCGTGCACATAGTCCGGGGATGAAAGACAGAAATGGGTACCAGTAGGCTTGGACTGTGCGTGCTTGTTTTATGTCAGTGGTTGGCACCCTAGGGCCCGGATACACCCTAGGGTGGACCTTGCACAGTCGACTACATCTCGCGGTTGGGCCGTATGACACCGACACTTGATGAGTTAGGCTTATAGGGAGCTGATCGACTAGACCGTGTAGTTGGACCTTGATTTAGGTCATCTCATGATGTTGGGCCAATTTTGGGCTAAGGGATCATTTCTTGTTTATACTTGACATGGATTAGAATACTAGTACACTTGGTGCAACTTAATCTTGTATATGCGATGCCACACTTGATCTATCTTGTTAACTTTTCACCATGCCAGTTTAGTTACCATCCTTATGTTTCATCTCAGCTTCTCATGTCCAGTTAATTTTACTAGTTTTTATACTAGTAGTAGGTAGGACGTACCAGTCTTTATGGCTGACCTGTTTTCCTTTCGCCTCTTTTCTTCCGCTCCCCCCCCCAGTTTCTCAGGGCGGGAACACTAGCACCTAGCTTGGATCTTTGGCTTGCTTTTCTGATAGCTCATGTACGGTTTGGACTTGAGCTTTGCTATGGCTACACCACTATTGTCTTTGGGGAATAATTTACTTATTTATTTTTCAGTTTATGTTTTCTAGACTTGTAGTAGCTGGAAAAATGATGACTAAGTACTTTGATGTAACTTGACTATGGTTTTGAAATAGTAATTTTATCCGTTGCTTTATTTACTCTGTTTTACTCATATGTTTTGTCTTGTGATATCTTCATGCATGCTTACTTTGACCAACACCCCTCCAAAGCCAGTGTACTTGCAAGAGTGATCCTGGCGGAGGTGGGGTGTTACATTTGGTATCAGAGCATAAGGTTTACGAGATGGAGAAAAAGTTTTTAAAGAAAAGTTTTTAAAAACTTACTTTTTGAAAAACTATTTTCAAAACCGATTATAAAGAAGTATTTTTTCAAGAAAGTCTAGTTTATTTTAAAAGGCTATTCCCCAAAAGCCATTAGCACTATCCTTTGTTTCCTCGTTCTCAATCTATCTTTTTCCTTCGTTTCAGTATGGCCGATAATTTTGCCATTCTGGAGGGCGTACCAGTATCTATTTGGTTTAGAAGGTACATGGAGGCATGGGCGAATGAAGCCGGCCCCACGAACATTCCTCCTCCTCCCACAGCTGAGGTTCCTCCTCCTCCTCCTCAGCATCCGCAAGCGGATTTCGCGAATATTTGCAAGGACTTTAAGGCGATGGGTGGAAAGAATTTTGTTGGGACGGAGACTTTTGTTGAGGAAAGGAACTGGTTGAAGGAATCTGAAGACCTCTTTGTTATATTTGATGTAGAGGATCGTAGGATAGTTCTGTTGGCGGTATGGTTATTGAAAGAGGAAGCTACATATTGGTGGTTAGTCACCACCACGACTAGGCCAATTGAGACTTGGGATGACTTTAGGAGAAGGTTTGGACTGAGGTTTCTATCATCGACAGAGGAGAACCTTCAGATGGAAAGGTTCCTATCACTAAAGCAAGGGGACAAGACCGTTAGGGAATATGTGGATAAGTTTAATCAACTTGCTCAATTCGGTCTAGACTTGGTTAACACAACTCAGAAGAAGGCCCTACACTTTGCTCTAGGATTGAACGACCCATTGCACGGTTTGGCCATGTCTCATATACCCATGGGGGCGACCTTCGAGAGTTTGGTAAATATGGCCCTTCTACAAGAAGAAGATAAGAGTGGCAAGAAGGAGATCAAGGCAAATGAGACTCAAACCAAGAAGGCGGACTCCAAGTGGGGAGGAAATCAGAGCAACCAGGGCAATCAGAACAACAAGAACAACAAGAACAACAAGGGTAACAAGACCAACAACAACAAGGCAAAGGACACAAGAAAGTGCAACTTCTGTCGGTTCACTGGACACATAGCCAAAGATTGTAGGAAGAAGAAGAGGAAGTTGGGAGAATGCTTTCATTGCGGAGAGTCTGGACACTTCAGTAAGGATTGCCCAAAGAAGCAAGGGCAGGGGCAAGGACAGACTCAGCGAGCAGGACCTTCTGGAGGGCAGATGCATGATCTCAACACTGCTCCAGTTCCGAACCGAGGTAGTATTTCTGTAGAAAGCCTTGTTTACATTTCTGGTTTTCCTGTTCGAACTTTAATTGATTCTGGCGCATCGCATACCTTTATTTCTTTTGATATTGTTGAAAGTTTGCACCTAAGTACTAGTCTAGTTGAGGATCCCGTTAGTGTTTCAAATCCAATTGGGGGTCCCGCCCATCTATCTATGATTTGTATGGATTTGAGGATTTCTATCTTGACCGTAGAATTCACATGTAATGCTTATGTTCTCGAGTTCATGGGATACGGGTTGATTTTGGGCATGGATTGGTTGCCCAGTTATGGAGCCATTCTCGATTGTGAGCATAGGGTAGTGAGGCTTATGACTCGCCTTGGCAATACCCTAGACATTTCTTGTAACCCTCTGGATCCCGTCATGTTATGTTATCTTGAATCCCTCGACTCGTCTATTGACAATCTTCAATCTGTGAGGGTGGTTCGAGAATATCCTGATGTTTTTGATGAGGTGAAGGGGTTACCCCCTAAACGCGAGATAGACTTCCATATTTATCTTGTTGATAATGCCAAGCCAGTTTCATTGCCTGTTAGGAACACGGCCCCGCGAGAAAGAAGAGAGCTTAGCAAGCAAATCAAGGAGTTGCTTGAGAAAAATTTCATTAGGCGAAGCATTTCAGAATGGGGTGCTCCTGTGGTATTCGCTACTAAGGCGGATGGTTCGCTTCGTCTATGTGTTGATTATCGTGAGTTGAACAAGCTGACAAAGAAGAATAGGCACCCGTTACCGAGGATTGATGATCTCTTTGACCAGCTTGTTGGTGCTTCTTTTTTCTCTCAGCTCGATCTAGCCACCGGATTCCACCAGCTTAGAGTGCCTGAGGATAGTATTGACAAGACTGCGTTTAGGACTCCAGATGGATTCTTTGAATGGCTAGTCATGCCGTTCGGTTTGACTAATGCACCTGCATACTTTGTTGATTTGATGAGTAGGGTGTTCAGGGAGTTCCTTAACAAGTTTGTGGTTGTCTTCGTGGATGATATTCTGGTCTTCTCTAAGGACGAGGAAGAGCATGCTACACACCTCAAGGAGGTTATGGATACGCTTAGAGCTCATCAGTTGAAAGCCATGTTCTCTAAATGCCATTTCTGGAGAAAGGAAGTTCGGTTCCTTGGGCATATAGTTTCTAAGCAGGGCTTAGCTGTAGATCCCGCTAAAGTGGTGGCGGTACAAGACTGGAAAGTTCCGAAGAATGCAACTGAAGTGAGAAGCTTTCTCAATCTGGCAGGATTTTGTCGGAAGTTCGTTAAGGACTTCGCTAGGATTTCAGCCCCTCTTACTAAGTTAACGAAGAAGAACTTAGTCTTTGCATGGGACTTAGAGTGTGAGCTTGCTTTTCAAAGGCTCAAGAAAGCCCTCACCACAGCTCCAGTTCTAGCATTACCCGATGGAGTGAAGTTGTTTACCGTGTACACCGATGCATGTGGCACGGGATTAGGCGCTATCCTGATGCAAGACGGGAGAGTGATAGGCTTTGGGGGTAGGCAACTCAAAGTTCATGAGAAGAACTATCCCACTCATGATTTGGAATTGGCGGCGATCATCTTTTCACTCAAATCCTGGCGCCACTATCTTCTAGGCGAAAGGTTTGAGTTATATACTGATCACAAGTCGCTCAAGTACCTCTTCTCGCAGAAAGATTTGAATCTAAGGCAGCAGAGGTGGATGGAATTCTTGGCATCATATGACTTCGAGATAGCTTATACCTCTGGCAAGGGTAATGTTGTGGCGGATGCGCTAAGCAGAAGAAGGTTGACTTTGAGTCCCTTGTTTGTTGAGATGAAGAGCCTAGAGTTCTTGGCAACCTTTGATTTCACACCTGCTGTTGGGTCGATGACTGGTTTGTTAGCATCCCTCGAGCTTAGACCTACACTTCTTGATCAAGTTGGGGCTTCAAAGAGCGAAGACCCGCAGATAGTCGAGATCATGGACAAGTTGATTCGGGGTGAGACGTCAAGTCACCTCGCTAGATATACTATTGATGAAAAAGGATGTGGCAGAGTTTGTTTCTAGATGCATTGTTTGCCAATAGGTAAAGGCCGAGTCGAAGAAACCCGGTGGGCTATTACATCCATTGGAGGTCCCGCAATGGAAGTGGGAAAGTATCTATATGGATTTTTTGGATGGATTGCCGAGATCAAGGAAGGGGAATACTAGCATATGGGTCATAGTTGATAGACTTACGAAGAGTGCTCACTTTGTTCCGTTGAAGAGCAAGAGGACCGCATCATGGCTAACATCTGTTTATCTTCGAGAGATAGTGCGATTGCATGGAGTTCCTTCTAGCATAGTTAGCGATCGTGACCCAATCTTCACTAGCCAATTTTGGAGTAGTTTGCAAGAAGCGATGGGTACACGATTGAATCTAAGTACGGCCTATCACCCACAGACGGATGGTCAGACCGAAAGGGTGAATAGGGTACTAGAAGATCTGTTGAGGATATGCATTCTTGACTTTGGTGGTACTTGGGAAGACCACCTTCCTCTAGTGGAGTTTGCTTATAATAACAGCTACCAAGCAAGCATAGGAATGGCACCATTTGAAGCTCTATATGGAAGACCATGCAAGTCACCAACTTGTTGGTGGGAGACCACGGATAAGCTTATACTCGGGCCCGATATGATAAGGGACACACCCGAGAAGGTTGAGTTGATTCAAAGACGGAAGAAAGCGGCCCAAGATAGACAGAAATCCTATGCAGACAAGCGAAGGACTGATTTGGAATTGGAAGTTGGAGATATGGTCTTTGTGAAAGTTTCTCCCTTGCGTAGTGTGGTTCGTTTTGGACCAGTTGGGAAGCTGGCACCAAGGTTCGTAGGACCCTTCCCTATCATAGAGAGGATTGGGAAGATGGCTTATAAGGTGGAATTGCCAAAGAAGCTGGCCGGAGTGCACAATGTTTTTCATGTCTCGCATCTCCGAAAGTGCCTACATGAGTCAGCCGAGGTAGTTGAGCCTAGCATTCTTGAAGACATGGAGGTAGAGAAAGAGGCAACCCTGAGGCGATATCCGATTCGTATCTTGGGAACGGAGATCAAGAATTTAAGGAATCAAGAAGTCAAGTTGGTAAAGGTTCAGTGGAGTGAAGCCGGTGAAGATGCAACTTGGAAAACTGAGGAGAAGATGCGTGGGCTTTATCCATTCCTTTTTGAGGGTATATTCTCAATCTCTTTTCCTAGTTAGCATATCTTTCTTTTACTATCCATGTTTATCTTGTTATCTCATTAACCTTGTCATGAGAACCTTAGGTAGAAACCCTTTGGATGAAACATGTATTTGAAACATGTTATGCTTGATGTTTGCAAGTGGTTGCAAGTGTTTGCAAGTGGATACTCGTGGATGCATGATACACGTTAGGCACTAAGATCGGCTCACACACTTTCATATTGCATATGCATGAGTGCTTATACTTATTCATGGCTGAAACTTGTTATGCTATCACGTGGATGTTGCATATGGATGAATGTTATGTGCACTCGTGCAGAGATTATGAATTATGTTAGGAATTTGCATACATATGGACTCATTTCACCAACTTACTTTGCATTAAGGAGGTTTACTGAATCAGTAACCGCCTGATTTTCGCATTAGATAAGTACATATACACACACCTTTTGCATATGATCATACAACATTTAGAATCTTTTAAGGACAATGACTGCTCGTGGATGAGGTTTTGAGTAGATGGATGATGGATGGTAGGATACGTTCTTCCTAACTTGGAGATTTCGAGGACGAAATCCTTTAAGGTGGGGAGAATGTAACAACCCGAATTTTTATAACATGTTATAACATTAATCAAGGCAGAATTAAATGTTAAAATCTAAATCAAGGGAAACGAGTTGTGCCATTGCGTTCGTCTCGGAAAAATATACGAAATAGAGTCCGAGTTTTCGAAAATCGGAGTCCGTATGACCCAGTTATGGCCCGTCGAAGTTTTCAGAAAATCCAGAGTTTAAAACCAGTTCGAAAATCAAATCTGGAGCCAAACAGACTGGGCGGGAAAATTTCCCGCCCAGCCCCACGTCGACTGGGGAGTCGACTTGGGAGTCGACTTGCCCTAGCTGGTGTCAACTGCCCAGTCGACACCCCTATCGACCTGGGTGGTCGGGCCAGTTTGGCCTGGTGTACCTGTTTTGGCTCCTGGGTCTTGTTTTGTTGGCTTGTGACGTGATTTGATGGCTCAGATCAGAATTAGGTTAATCCTATGGCCTAAACTAGTCTCTACACCTATAAAAACACCCAAATTCCTGGCCTAAACCATCATAAATCATCCTAACAACTAAATTCTGCCAAAATGTTCCCTAATCATGGCCTCCACCTTCATCTTGAGAGCTTCTAAGGCAAAAAGGAGCAAGCTTTCTTCTTTCTATCAAAGGAGCTACTTATTCTCAAGGCTATTTGTGTTGCTACATCATTCCTAGAGCTTCTACAACGTCTCTATCTTGTTCTATTTGGTTCTAGTCCTCATAGCCACGCTTTGTAAGCCCCACTCTACTCTTAGATTTAAACTATGAAGTTAATATGATCATGTAGCAAGTTGAAATAGGACTTTTGGGTATAATACTTGCCTTGGGGCTATATTGGTATGCATAGATCCATTTATGACTCTTTTGATCTATGATTGTGGCACTATCATGAACCTAGTATCATTTACCTTGATTTTGGGTAAAAAGCTATGAGCTTTATTTGGTGGTTATGCATAATGCAACATAGAACATGGTAGTTATGCATAATGCAACATAGATCCTCGCATAACCTTGATGTTAACTCGCATATGATGTTGAACTATATGCTAATCACAAGTTATCACCCTATGTTAACTATGACCATGTTATCACCTATTTGCTAAGTTGGTGTCATACATGTTTTGAGTCCAATAATGCCATATGCTAGTTGTGATGAACACCTTTGCCTCAAATATCACCATGTTTAAACTTGTGATAGACTTTGCCACCTTATGCCCACCTTGTCATATTGTTATGTTCCCACTTTGATCTATTTGTATTGATGCGAATTTACGTGCGATGGGAATACACTATGGGTAGTTAGGAAAACTTAAATGACATGAAACATGACTTGAAAATATGACATGTGACTATGCTTGAAAACATGAACGTGGACATGACATGTAGAAAACATGAAAGTGGCCAACTCGAGGTTGGGTTGAGTTTGTAGCATAAATCTACCCGGAACCGACCGGCTTAACTAGTGGCTATAAACAATAGGACCCAACGTGAGTAGTTGGTCATATCGCACTTAAAACCCGAGGTTAGACTAGGTTGTGGTGTAAAGCAACCCGGACCCGCCCGGCTTAACTAGTAACCACAACAAAGTCTAATGTGAGAGGTTGGGGTGCATTAAGTTAATTAATGCCACATGGTAGGGTTAAGTCATGGACCACTTGAATACTTAACCAATTGCACACGATGGATTGTTGGGGTTATGTCATGAACCACTTGGGTATACTTAACCAACTTGATACATGGTTTGGATAGGGATAACCAAACTTAACCCATTAGAAACCCTAGTTTGCGGAGGCCTTTTCAGCAGTAACCCACCAGGGAGTATCGGGATACCCTAGGGACTAGGCTAGGGGTGGGGCACGATTACTGGGCTGATTGTAAGTGACCAAAAGGGACGGCTAGGTAGGTGCGCTATTGTAGATTCTGGCGGACTATGGTCGTGCACATAGTCCGGGGATGAAAGACAGACATGGGCACCAGTAGGCTTGGTCTGTGCATGCTTGTTTTGTGTCAGTGGTTGGCACCCTAGGGCCCGGATACACACTAGGGTGGACCTTGCACAGTCGACTACATCTCGCGGTTGGGCCGTATGACACCGACACTTGACGAGTAAGGCTTATAGGGAGCCGATCGACTAGACCGTGTAGTTGGACCTTGATTTAGGTCATCTCATGATGTTGGGCCAATTTTGGGCCATGGGATCATTTCTTGTTTATACTTGACATGGATTAGAATACTAGTACACTTGGTGCAACTTAACCTTGTATATGCGATGCCACACTTGATCTATCTTGTTAACTTTTCACCATGCCAGTTTAGTTACCATCCTTATGTTTCATCTCAGCTTCTCATGTCCAGTTAATTTTACTAGTTTTTATACTAATAGCAGGTAGGACTTACCAGTCTTTATGACTGACCTGTTTTCCTTCCGCCTCTTTTCTTCCGTTCCCCCCCCCCCCCAGGTTCTCAGGGTGGGAACACTAGCACCTAGCTTGGATCTTTGGCTTGCTTTTCTGGCAGCTCATGCACGGTTTGGACTTGAGCTTTGCTATGGCTACACCACTGTTATCTTTGGGGAATAATTTACTTATGTATTTTTCAGTTTATGTTTTCTAGACTTGTAGTAGCTGGAAAAATGATGACTAAGTACTTTGATGTAACTTGACTATGGTTTTGAAATAGTAATTTTATCCGCTGCTTTATTTACTCTGTTTTACTCATATGTTCTATCTTGTGATATCTTCATGCATGCTTACCTTGACCAACACCCCTCCAAAGCCAGTGTACTTGCAAGAGTGACCCTGGCGGAGGTGGGGTGTTACATATTCTTTAATTTGTTATTTTAATATTCTCAGAAAATACGGGGTGTTACATATTTATTGTATTTCTTAGGTTTGATGATTTTATGAGCTGATTGGCTTTTTCTTTTTCTTTTGGATTGATGAGGGCCCTGTGAGGCTAGTTATGGTTTTAAATATCAACCCGTACAAAGGAGATTATAGCGAAATTTTCAAAAATTTAGGGTGTTAGCCAAATTTTGAAAAAAAATTGGAAGCTGAAAAGTTGAAGAATGAAAGCCAGAATGAAAGTTGAGTTGGTTAGTTAAACAACTTTCAGCTCTGTTCCTTCTCGAGGACGAAAAGATTTTAAGTGGGGGAGATTGTAACAACCTGGATTTTCAGAACCAATTTAAAATTTGTATTTTAGCAATTTTAATGGATTTTGAATATTTAAAATGATTTATTTTAAATAATAACGACTAAAAATTTAGTTTAATCGAAGTTAGAACGTAAAAATTTATTTTAATTATAAAAGGAGTTAGAAATGGCGCGGTAGTTTGAAAATTCGATTTTAAATTTCAATTGAATATACAGGATTCAAAATAAATCGGATTTTAGTAAAACCAGAAATATTAGAATTAGTTTAATTATATATTTCTAACGTATGTTAAAAATTCAGATTTCATAATAGGAATTGAAAGTTATGTCCAGTTAAAAATTTAAAATAGTCACTATGGAATATATATATATATTTTTTAATTTAACATATAGCCATTTTGCAAACGACCTCCGTTTTTTACGAATCCACTTTTGTTGGATCCGGAATGTCAAATTATTGCTAGATTCCAATTTTCATAATTTTTGGAGTTAATATGTGAGCGTGGCAAAAGAAAACGTGTTTGGTGATTTTAGTTTGAATTTAATCGACTGGAAATTGACCATTTTTTAAATGGTCTCCAAATTTGACAAAATTAGTTTTATTAGGACCGTATTATCAAAACAAAGCTAGATTTATTTTTTCCAATATTTGGAGTCATATATGGCCCCGGTAAATTAAAATGTACGTTCAAATTCAATATATATTGATTATATTTTAATTTTGATGAAAACTGACTGAAACTATCGAATTGGCTAGCAAAACATATCCCATTGTGTTCGGAATGGGGGTAATTAGCTAGGGCGAAAGTCGTTGGGTTTTCTCGAATTTAATAAATTAAAAATATTATATATATACGTTTACATAAACCTATTTCTCTTCAGAAAATAAACCCGCCCCATATTTCCTCAAATCGATTTTTCCTAATCAGAAAAAAATATCCGCTCCTCCATCTCCATCGTTCTCCACCTCGACAGCCGACGTCGCTCCACCCATCATCGCAACCTCCGCCTCATCCGCCCCTTTCTCCCATCCTCCTCCTGCGATCCACGCAACCACAACCCCTCCTCCAGTAAATCAAAACCAAATGTCTCCCAGCCTCCACCGATCATCCGCTTCCCTGTTTGAACCTCGCTCCGCCGCGCCCCGTCAAATCTTCACCCACCCGAGCCCCCCTTTCTCCTATGCGACGACAGCAAGAATCCCTCCCCTTGCGTGCAACCAACTCGAGATCCAGCGAGCTCTTCCACCCAACGCGAGATTCGACGCATATAGAAGAAGGTTATTTTTTATATAACTTTATTAATTAAATTTAACATCATATGCTTTGAAAAAAAAATCCGATCTCTTTGATAGAAAAAAAACTGATTTCTTTGATTGAAAATTTGATTTCTTTTTTAATGAAGAATTAGGATTTTTCATTGATTAAAATTAGGATTTTTCATTGATTAAAAATAGGATTTTTCATTGATTAAAAATAGGATTTTTCATTGCTTAAAAATAGGATATTTTTCATTGATTAAAAATAGGATTATTTCATTGGTTAAAAAAAAAATAGGATTTTTCATTGATTAAGAGTATGAAATAAAAGGGCCAGAGAAACCAACGCACTCCTCATTGGTAGGATTGGATTGTTCATCCGAAAGGCTTTTTTTTTGTTCCTCGATCCGAGTCTCGTTTGATGAAATGATGCTTACGATTCTGTTAGTGAGAAGCTAAGTTCGGCTTTAAGCACAACAAGCGGGCAAGAGAACTAGGATATGATTTTTCATTGATTAAGAAATGATTTTTCATTGTTTCAAATTATTATTCTTTATTGTTTAAATATATGTTTGAAATATTTTTAGGTCAATAAAAAAATGATTTTTATTTATGATGTTCTATGATTTTTGGTTATGAAATTCTATGATTTTTTATTATGAAGTACTATGATTTTTGATTAGAAAGTTAAGAATTTTAATCATAGAAAGTTAAGATGTTTAATCAAAGAAAGTTTAGATTTTTATTTAAATAAAATATAATCGTTGTATAGAAAAATATGATTTTTCATTATATAGAAAAATATGATTTTTTATCATATAAAAGAAATATTTTTAGATTAGATAAAATGGGATTTTTATCGTATGTATAAAATAACTTTTAATTCGATAAAATATGATTTTTTTTATGAAGATAGCGAGACAAAAATGTGATTTTTATATGCATAACATTAGCATAAAAATATGATTTTTATATATGCAGCAGCGTTATAAAAATATGATTTTTAAATATGTATAGGGTTGTTAAATAAATGTGATTTTTAATATAAACTATGTGAAACAGATTCCGTTGAAATCATGGAGAAGAACACAACGCATTGGAACAAATCCAAACCGTGCAATCAAAGAATGGAGGAGTGGAAACCAAAGGTGAGAACTTCTCACTCTAATTTACAGTTAAATATATATTAGGATGCAGATGGTGCTTAGTAGCACTTGACACCTTTGATTGAAACCATGAATGTTTGGTTGTTTGTTTGATTGATTTATCTGTTTGAATTTGGTCTGGGATATGAATGGAATTGATTGAATTTGGTTTGTGTATGGCGCGAGCCAGTATTAGGCGAGGGATAAGGCTAGACCTTATTCCGGTTCAAATATCGCGCCGTTATGCTGCGAAAATTTTCTAAAATATGTTAGAAAAATAAAAATATCATTTTTATTGTATAAATGAACTTTATAAAATATTCATGTGTTGAAATAAATATTTTATAGTTAAAAATATGATTTTAAAGTGTATATGAATAAAATAAATATTCATTTACAAATCAGACGATTTGTTTATGTACACCCATTTAATGATAGTGATTGGGACGATAAATTTTACACGTCGCCCAACTTCACAAATAATATTATGTATTTGTTGGTTGAAACCCCACACATGTATTGGGATGATATTTGACATACACTAATCCCAATTGTTTAGTTGTACGTCAATCGATTGGTTAACAGACTGTTGTAAGCGTTAATTATTTATATTTAATGCTTATACCGTTATAAAATGCACTCTGGATGTTGTATGAATTTTTAATGATTGTTTATCATTATTGTTGTATACATGCGATGTATGAAATCCATATAATTGAAATTATATGGTAATTGATTGAGTCGCATTCCGATTCAGAAATAAAGAATATTTTAAGATAAAGAATATTTTAAAATATTTTTTTTTAAAATAAATAATATTTTAAATTAACTAATATTTAAAAATAATATTCAGTGAAGCATAAAATTATGATTTTGATGTCCGATTTTGGATAGGCACAAAAATATTGAAATGTGAAGCCGAGTTAACTAGCAAATGCCATTTTAACCTGAATGGGTTTATCGATCGGATTTTATTCATTTTATAATGAATATCGAAAAGAAGTGATTTCAAAATATAATATTTTGAAAATATTATCATTTTAATATGATAAAGGTATAGAATATTCAATTTTGATTTAAAATTGAATATAAAGTTGAAATTGTTTTAAAATGAAATAATAAAAGATTTATAAAATACGTTTAAATGAAAATCGACGAAATATATATAACATTATATATATATATATAATGGCCTGAACAGAACGAGCCGCACACCGACCGTTCGAGAATTTCGACCATTAACTTCAAATTGATGTAACGGGAGATCCGACCGTCAGTTTCTCCTAAACCCAGAACCGTTGGGTTTGTATCGAAAAGAGCTTTCCAATGAATGTAAAAGATTTGAAATCTAACAGTTAGATTTGGAGATATGTCCAAATCAATTTTAGAAAAGGTCGCTATGGATGCAGTTCAGTGGCCGTTATTGGAAACCGACTGTATGGGCGATAATAAAATTATTAAATTATGGAAAAATTATATAAAATCACAATAAATGATTTGGAAAGATTTTTAATGAAAAATTCCAGTTTTGAAAAGATAAAAATATTTTTTTATTGAAATGAACTGGGTATTAACTAGAATAATAATCCAAATTAATTTTAGAAATAAATAAATTGGATTTGAAAATGGTTTTAAAATAACCAGAATTTTCCCATGAATAAATTGGAATTGAAATAATCTCCATAATATTTGGATATTGGATTTCGTGATTATAAGGATATCGTTGAGGAATTTGGAAGATATATATATATATATCGTTATTCCCAATTTGATATTTGTTGGTTTCAGAATTTGATATTGAATATAAGCCGATATAATTTCTATTCAGAACCTTATATTTAATATCGAATTGGATTTTGGTTTTGTCGTGAATGTTGTCTTCAATAACACTATTGTTAAACCTAGTTGAGAAAAGAATTAATCTTTTAATTAAGATTTAGAGAAGTTTACCAATTAATTAGAATTTAGTTAGAATTGAATTGAAATTGGATTTTTGGGTTTATTGTGCAAGGTGCTTTAAATAACACTTGTTCTTTAACCTAATTAACAATGAAGATATAATTTGAAATTTATAAAATCTTTTATTAAGATTTAAATGGAAAATTTCCAAAGTAAAGTTTTCCCATTTAATATATTACATTGGAATTTAATGGAATTCGATTTGGTAATAATCCAGATTAGCTTCTGTGAATGAAGACCATTACTATATTTGGCATTTCAAAGGCTTTGCCGCTATTCCATTTATATTATTAGTCTGACACGGGAATTTATATCGATTATACACTATTATGATTTCTATGTAGATTCCATTTTGATGGAGGATGATTTTGGGTTTACCGTGAACTGTATTTTAAATGACATTAGTTCTTTAACCCAGTCAAAGATAAGATTAATTTCTTAAATTTGAATAATAATAAAGTAATGATTTTTGATATTAAAACTAAATTGGTGTTTTAATAAATTTTCAATTAGATTGAAATGAGAATGGGATAATTAAATTTATCGAATTCTTGAAATGATCGAGAATGGAGTACCACCAGTTTTACACTAGGCGATAGTTAAATCTTTAATTAGATTTGAACGTAAACGGGTAATTAATTTTACCCAGAACACAGTGGGTGTTAGATATGGAGTGCTACCAGTTTTGCTCCATGGGACGAATAGGTTGGGATTGGAAAATAATAAATGTTTATTGCGGTAAGGTTCGATAATCCCGACTAGTTAATGAAATCTTTTGAAATGAGATCCAAAGGAAGATTAAAGAATAAATTTAAAAGAATTTATCTTTTATAATATTAATGGGAACCTTTCCCTAAAAATGTAAATATTTGAATAAAAGAATATTCTGAATTGGAATGAGGTGTATGATGTGTTTTTATAGCACATGATTATAAAATACGCGAGTTATTCGGAAACACCAGGTTTAATCCATTCTTAATAATGAATATGACGACTAACAGTTGAAGAGATTGAAGACGGTGCAATACCGACGATCTTCACATCGAATGGATGAGTTGCTACTAATGCCCATGATTGGAGTAGCTACCTTGAAGGGGCTACGGTGGTAGCCGTTCAGACGTACTTGTTGATTGTTCGGATATACGAGGCCTCTCTTCTGTATTGGACATATGGGACGAGGAATAAGGTGACTCCGGTTTTTTTTGGACCTAGAACGGACTTGTAAATGGATGGTATGTCTGACGTTGTATTCCTTTATGCTGTATTCATTGATCTCTCCTAAATATATATTTGTTTGGTGGCGGAGAATTTATTCTCTTACTTAACACCCTTCTCTGAGACCTACGATCTCAGAGGTTATATATTGGCAGAAATCAATGGTATGGTATGGATTGACAATGTGACATGCTGAGATGCATGGATCAAGGCTTTTGTTGAAAATCAAATCCTTGTGGATGATGATCAAAGCTTTGCTTTAATTAGCATAGCTTTGTGTAGCGTTACTTCGCGAGCCTCACGCACTGGTATGATGGTCAACTGATGGTCAAGTCAGTATGCTTTCGATATGAGGATGGATGCGGTCGACCGAGATGAGTTGAGTGTGGTCGCTCCACGCTCAAAGGGATAGGGCACACACCTCAATTCGCAGATTGATAGAGTATGCGGCGTTTTCTCATGCATAGGACGTAAGTCGCGGAGATACTCGATATCCTAGATATAGTGCGGATGTGCATTACGGCGTTTTCTCATTCATGCGATGTAAGCCACGGGGAATTGCACTACTTGATCGATCTTTAGAATCAGGAGCCATCATGATGGAAATCCAACTTTCCAATATGATCTTTGCGATTTTAATTGTAAACCTATATATAGCGACATAGTAGGATGGGGTACTATGCCGTCTAGGATTGATAAATTTACTTTTGAAATTGATTTCTACACTATAAACTTATAGTAATAATAAAAGATAAATTCCGCGTACAAAGCATATTTGGCTATTAAAAGGTAAAACTCTATCCTCCGGCTTGCGTTGCATTGTGAGATGGGACCTGATTCTTATAATAACTTCATTTTCTTTAATTAGCATTGCGATGTTTATTTATACATTGGTATTCTTGGGGGTAAACCCGTTCCGTGTTACATGGCGTGGTCTATTGATTTACCCAACTTTAAAATCAAATTAATAACTGTTTTAGTTCTCACACCAATCCCATGACTGACCTAGAGTTTATTGTTTTAACCTAAACTCTGGGTGCCCTTATTTTTGTGATAACCCCATTCCCCCATGCCACGGAAGAAAGATAATCATTGGAATATAACACATAAACAATAATAGCAGAACAGAATCATAGAATTACACCAGATAAAGTACATCAAAGTTACACTGGAAATAATATCAACATCAGAATTACATAATATAACAGGGTCATACTTAGTACAAAATACAGTTTTCAGCTTAATATAAAATGTCTGCAGCGGAACCAAACATAACATACTAAATGAAGTCTGAACATCATAATAGAAATGATAGGATCCATCTTCAGCTCCATAGCTATCCAGAATAAGCCTGTTTAAGCCTGAATACAAGGTCGCCCGTGTGGAAAATAAGGGCACCCGAGTTTGCAAAGTGAAAAAACTACGAGTTAGTCATGGGACTGGTATGAGAAATCTTACTTAACCTATTTAATAATAAAGCTAATCACAGGACCACGCCGCTTACGTGGAACGCGTTTACTCCATTGGATTGCCAGTGCATAAATAAAGTAAATCATTTAAACAACGCAATTTTTTTTAAAATAAAGCCATTATAAGACTCAAGTCCCATTACACAATGCGACGCAAACCGGAGGATAGAGTTTTACCGTATAATAGCAAAATATGCTTGATACGTATAAATCAAAGTCATTTGATATTATTATTAGTGTCTATATATTTCAAAAACAATTTCAATCATAATGTATCAATCATAGACGGCATAGCAACCATATACTATGTCGCCATACTGCGTTTACAATCAAAACTGCACGATATCATATTGGAAGTTGTATTTTCATGAACCAAGGCAAGGGACCGTCCTTACCGAATTTGAGACAATCTAGCCTATGTCTCAGGGAAAATACTCAGTCAAGCCCTTAGGAGCACCAGGGTCGGTCCACACATATGTTAGTGGATTAGTAATTCCTGAACAATATGTTTCCCCGCCCTATGGTGCGTAAATCAAGAGCCACTAGGGACTCAAATCCAAGGTACCTCGCTTTCCATCATCCACATAAGTAAAAATGTCTGGGCTCATACCATGACACCACTTCTAGCTAGAAAGAAACGCATGTTCTCCCTGGGGTCCTTCTCCCATTTTTGGTTCATACCAGGGTGTGAGGATTGCGAATCAACGCTATACACAAAGCTAAGCTAATTAAAGCTATGCTTTGATCATCAACTATAAGGATCTGCTTTTCAATAAAAGCCTTGATCATTTGCATCTTGGCATTCAAGCCGTGCGACTGATGTCTATCGATATATAACTCTGAGCTCATACGTCTCAGAGAAGGGTGTTAAGCAAGAGAATAAATTCTCCACCACCAAACAAATATATATATATATATATATATATATATATGTATATATATATATATATTTAATAGAAATCAATCAGCATATAATAAAATCCAATGTCAGACACACATCCATTTACAAGTTCGTTCTGGGTCTGAACGAAACCGAAGACACCTTATTCCTCATTCCATATGTCCAATACGGAAGATATGCTCTCGCATATCCGGACAATCAACAAGTACGTCTGGACAACTACCACTGTAACCCTTTCAAGGCAGCAACTCCAATCAAAGGCATCACTAGTCGTCCATTTGATGTGAAGATCGTCGGTCTTCAACCACCGTCTTCAATATCTTTGACTTTCAATCGTCCTATAGTTATTTGAAATGAGAATTAACTCGACCTTTTCAAATAATCCGTGAAAATATATAATTCAAATCAATTCTTTTTATTCCATATAGTTTATAATATTTTATAATGATTTATCGCTATTTTTATTTATATAAAAATAGCGCCTTTTAATTAAACGACGCTTCAGGTCATTACGCGGCCCTAGCGCTGTTTTCATTAAAATTTTAATTACACATTTCTCAATATCTAACCGTTGGATCTTAGCAAATTTTATATCATTGGAAAGATCTTTCCAAAGCGAACCCAAAGGTTCCAGTTTTGGGAAAATCCGACGGTCGAATCTCTAGGTATAATCGTTTAAAATTACGATTCCAAATCGCTAATTATCGCGCGCGATTCGTTTTATTTTAATTTATATATATATAAAATTCGTTCGACGATTTCAAATTATTTATTCTTTAAAAAAAATTGTACACTTCATACACATGTTAAAAAAGAATACTTTTTTTTAACAAAAATATATTTTAACACCTGGTTCTTTTTCCAACTTTGCTAACATGTCCATGATTAATGTTTTGATCTAACAAAACATATTTTTCTAACTTGAATCTTTTTAATGACTCCTTCATACGTTAAAAATAAAAAATTTAATGTAAAAACATTTCTATCAAACTTAACTCTTTTTAATGTCTCATTCATACATTGAAAATGTAATTTTTAATGTAAAAACATTTTTATCAAACTTAACTCTTTTTAATGATTCTTTCATGCATTAAAAATGTAAATTTTTAATGTAAAAGCATTTTTATCCAACTTAACTCTTCTTAATGACTCTTTAATACATTAAAAATGTAAATTTTTAATGTAAAAGCATTTTTATCCAACTAGAATCTTTGTAATGATTCATTCATATTTTAAAAATGTAAATTTTTAATGTAAAAGCATTTTTATCCAACTAGAATCTTTGTAATGATTCGTTCGTACAATAAAAATGTAATTTTTAATGTAAAAACGTTTAATTCCAAACAATGAATATTTTAATGACCCATTCATACATTAAAAATGTAATTTTTAATGTAAAAACATTTAATTCCAAACAATGAATATTTCTCATCATTCCTACATTCAATAAAAATGCAAATTTTTATTGTTGAACTTTTCTATTTCAAACAAGCATATTTTTCATATTTTGTACGTACAATAAAAATGTGATTTTTATTGTTCAAACAATTTTCATTTCATATATGAATATTTTTCAACACATGAATATTTTAGAAAATTTCGGCATTATAATGGCAGGGTAATTAAAACCGGCACCGTCCCTATTATGGCTCCTCTGCTATCCTAGGCCTCGCGGTGATACAAGGGTTTCATTTTTATAATTTCCACAATAATTTTCATTTTCACAACACTGTGAATTTACCACAAAACACAATCAATTTTGTTTCACTTTGCAAACTTGGGTGCCCTTATTTTCCACACGGACAGCCTTGTATTCAAGTTTTAGCAGACTCATTCTGGATAGAGATGGAGTTGAAGATGGATCCTATCATTTCTATTATGCTGTTTAGACTTCATTTAGTATATTATATTTGATTGCGTTGCAGATATTTTATATTAAGCTGAAAACTGTATTTTGTACTAAGTATGATCCTGTTATGATGTGTAGCTCTGATGTTGATATTATTTTCAGTGTAACTTTGATGTACTTTATCTGGTGTAATTCTATGATTCTGTTCTACTGTTATTGTTTATGTGTTATATTCCATTGATTATCCTTGCTTTCGTGGCACGGGGGAATGGGGTTATCACAGTTGGTATCAGAGCTGGTTAGAGAACGTGATAGGGGGTTCTCGCTTGGAAGTTTGGTGGCAAGCAGGAGACTCTTACCCCTACATGTCCCAATGGGAAGATTGGGTTTGTTGTTGCAGTCGAGAGGCTGGCCGTAAAATCAGTTCTGAGGTATCACTGTATGTAACGGTGGGAGGTTAGCCCACTGCCTGATTGTTGCAAAGCCTAGGGTTGATACAATTTTCCACACGGGCATCTAGTAGTTTTGGTTTTGCAGATATTATATTCACAGGATCCTGAATTATAGCTGGAGCTATATTCAGAAAGCTTTGTATCCGTATATCTCTTCTAGTTGTGTCAGTTGTTTTTCCACTACGATTTGTATCTATACATTTTTCCGTTGCTTTGTATTTTAAATCTCTAATATTTTTCTGTATTGTATATTATTTATACTTATATATATTCTTATACTCTGATGTAAATTGTTGTAATCAACAATGAAATGTTCTATTGTTTGTGTTCAGATGCGTCGCGTTCTCAACTCAATCCGGGCTTTCCCTTACGGGTGAGTTTGGGTTGTTTCAGTCACGGCGGTGGTTTTCACGAAGAAATAGGGGAAGCAGATCAAATGGAAAATCTGGGTTGTTGGTTGTTTCGTGGAACAAAAATGTATGGAAGTGCAAGCAAGTTTCAACGTGGGAAGGAAAAGAGCATGGGGAAGGAGAATGGGCTGTGAATGCATGTAGTGGTAGGCTTGGGCCGTTAAAATAAAAGGTAAAGTAAAGAGAAGAAAAAAAACGAAGGGACTTGGAAAGTGATTTTGGGAGAAGAAAGGTAGCAAGTTTGGGGACATCGGGTATTTTACGGCTGGAAGATGGATTAAGTCAATGGTTATAATTTTTAATTAAGGTAATTAAGCTTGACTAATAACGATTAATTACATATGATATACACAAAATTTTAAATACAATATCTTGTTCATTTGTAAATAGAATTTCGCAAAACAAAGTTCGTTGGAATCGTAGAGACGATGGCTACGCATACACGCTGGTTTGGTTGGAATCAGAGTTTCTTGGAATTTCATTTAATTTTAAAACACTTGTTTAAAGTTAAAAGAAACAATGTGAATCATCAAATCAAAAATAAAACAGTGATCTAACTCTCACACTTTCTGGAATTCTATAATGCGGTATAATTTATATAGTTAAAATTTACCATTGATAACATTAATAGGATGATTAGATGCTATGAATGATTTTCGGTATTTTTTAATCGATGTTCGTCGATGATTCTAGCGTTTAATGTTTAGATTATAAATTATTTCATATGTTATTATCATATGATATTGTGAACTGTGTTGCAGAGAAGAAAGGTTGGGGGGATCCAACCGAATTCCTAAAATAAATTGTATATTGTTTGTTTGTTTATTTTATTTTTGTATGTGAATTGTTTACCCTAAATGACCCTATAACTAGTTTGGGTATTGATTGTTGAATGGACGTTGATCGTTGAATTGGAATTCAACGATGGTTGTGTTTTACTCAATAGACAGCATTGATTAAGCTATTGGTAGAAAGTGACCTAAAACTCATCTTTTTAGACGTTGATTATTGTTAGGTAATTTGACGCAATCGAAATTAAAAAATTTATTTTTAGAAGTGAAGCAAAGTTTTAAATTATATTTTAAATAGAAGTTTATTTATAAATTAATATTTTATAGTTATAAATTATTTGTTTTGATGTTTAATAAGTTTACGAGCAATGAAGGCAGAAGTTGACCAAACGGTTAATAGTCTGAAGTGATTGTTTGAGAAAAACAAGGAAGGGGTATTTTTAAATTAATTAAATGATTTTAATAGAAAGGTTAATAGAAATCAGTTAACAAATTAACTGATGTTTACTAGTTGACATAGTCGATTGTTTCAATTGAGAATTATTTATTTTGTTTCAATTGTTTTAATAAACGATTATTTAAACTTGATAAGGGTGTATAAGTTAATTAATCTCTTGATTAACCATATTTTGAGGTAATCATCAAGAAGTTGTTTATTAATAAAATTAACAATTATTTAAATAACTTTTAAAAGGAAATTAATTATTCTGTTTTAGTTTAATAACTAAAGCAACTACTTTTATAACGATAAGGTAAAATTATTTTTAAAGAGATCATCTTTGTAAATGAAATGTATTTAGGAATTGTTTGAGTAATAATTGGATTCTTAGTTTTAATTGGAATTTTGTAAGACGATTTTAGGAATAATGCCGCGTTTATAAACAAAGTTATAAATAAGGATTAAACTAAGACAGGTGTTTCAAATAAGTGTTTTACTAAAATATTAAACCATTTGAAATTGGAACAGGATTTCAAATGTGTGTAATGGTTTATTAAACCATATTAAAATAAAAGAATGGTAAATAAAATTGATGGGATCTAATTTGAGTTACGAACTTGTATCTATTTTAAGATAAGAATGTTGTCGATTAAGGTCTGAGAGGTAAATAGAATACCCTTGCTTGTACGACTTCACTATTATCGAGAGACGATATTAATTTTTAATGGCAAAGGAAATATAAAAGAGAAATTGTGAATATATAAATATTTACGAAGTAAAGGAAATACCAAAGGATTGGAAAATATAAATCGATGCATAAATGCGTTTTTAAAGTATAATGATATTTTCATGTAAGAAGAGGATTTTGAATTGCGCCTATTTTTGGTGGGTATAAGATATCATTTTATTTTAGTTTTCGAGAAAATTAACTATAGTGTGTTACTAAAAGCACCCAAATTTCTTCTTCCTAATACCATGAGTGGTATTAGAAAGTGTAAAACTAGGTGTTTTTAGCACAATACCACCATGTGATGCTAAAAGCACCCGACTTACACTTCCTAATACAACACATGGTATTAAGAAGAAGAAATTTAGGTGATTTTATCAGCACTCAAATTATATAAGAAATTATAATGGATTTGAAATGAAATAAATGTAATTATGATTTCCAAAGCAAGATATGTAAACTTTGATTGATCGAGTTTTAAAGTAAATAAAGCCATTCAGAGTTATATTATAAGAATACATCGTTTGACGTTATTTTGAATGTATAAAACTGAAAATTAAGTCTTATTCGATTGGTAAAGTATATACAGCGATATTCCCAAGATAGGGGAAATAAAAGGGTTTTTTGTGAGATATAGCGAAAGGAAATAAAAGAAAGGAGTTTGGTAAATATGATTGTTTAAAGAATATGGATTAATGTTTCCCAAATAAGGACAACAACAAAAATTTGTTAAAGCAAATAATATGTAATCGATTTCTAAGAATTAATAAAATGTTTTAACAAATAAGTTTAAATGAAAGGGACCTGAGCTGCCAATGAACTTGACCATACTATTTTGTGAATGATAGTTAAAAACTGACTATAAATGAATATTATTGGACCTTTGACAAGTTAGGTCGAAGAGACCAGAATGAGAACTAGACCCTAACCCACTTCAAACCAACTGTGCGTTCGAAACTAATCAGCAGAGATGTTATAAAGATGGAGCATTAAAGACCATAGATCTTAATGAGTGGGAGAACTACTCGTTAAATTTCTCTTATTTAGACGCCAGAGAAATGATGACTTGTGAATTCTGTCATTGTGACACCCCATGTCAGTTAATGTCACTCATTAAGAGAATGCATTAAGTTTCGTGAAGCATTATGGGTAAACAGGAACGTAAACATTACAAGACAGATATAAAATAACAACAGAATTTAAAAACAAACTTTATTAATCATAAAGCATAACATCGTGGTTCAAAAACATCATAGGTCTGAAAATACATAACCTAGTACATCATTAAAAAAAATTGTCTTGTACTATAAAGAAGCTAAATTCCCCAAAATAAAACATAGCCATAGTAGAAAAGATAATAGGTTGAGCAATACATCTAAGAAGCTCCAAGCTAGACAATAGTAGAATCCTGATCAAGCTTGAGTATTCCTACCCTGAGAACCTGGGGGGAAATGGAAGAGAAATAAGAGAAAACAAAATAGGTCAGACATAAACTCTGGCCAGTCCAGTTACATTTAGCAAATAAATAAGTAAAAGTATCATGATAGGCATATAAAGTGGATAAGAAAGGTAACAACTTAAAAGGCAGGTATGACAAGGTAAACAGGATAAACATGATAGAGTGTACACGCTTCCCCAATGTTTTCTCTTTACTTTCTGCAACAATACTAATATCTTATGACAAGATGATCCCCAACACTACAAGATGGTAGACTAAGTCATACGTCCGGATGTACCCTAACTACTACCTTAATCGATCGACTCCCTACTTCGTAGATACCCTGTGCTGGCCCCACAGTAAGGTGTATCACTCCCTAAAGTGACAACCTTTAGTTTTCAGGATGCACAACCATATCTATAGGTGCCATGGTGTCTTATTTTCCTCTGTCCGGACCATGCACGCACACGACCCGATCGGTACACGCCACCCACACCATCCCCCACGTTTGAATCTGTTACAATCAGCCCAGTAAGCGTGCCCCGACTCCGACCTAGGGCGGAGTACTCTTTTGATACCGTTATATGGGTTAGTGATTGAAACGGGTCCCACAAACAAGATGATGCAAGATCTACCCTTTTCTTGCATCCATACTAGGATTTCCATAGGTTATGCTTACCTAACGGTGTCTTTAATTACATAACCCCAATCAGTTAAGTTTTGTGGGCCTATAAAAAAATATTACTCACCCAACCTAGATATACTTAACCCTCCCACTGTTTCAACCAAGTTTACTTTACCCCTATTCAAGTTCAACATGTTCATACAATCCCTATATATTCAACTGGGTTAAGTATTTAACTTTATTACCATGTCCATTCATGGTTATAATGTGCTAGACCTCCCACGTTAAGCCTACCACTTGTGGATGCTGGATATGTTGAGCGGTTCCAGGCAGACCTCTTCCACAAGTCGGGCTTAACCTCGTTTCTTAGCACATCTCGTGTTTGTACACCTAGACCCCTCACATTAGATTCACCACTTGTGGTCGCTAGATATGCCGGGCGGTTCCGGGTAGACTTCCACCACAAGTGTAATCTAACCTCGTGTCAAGGCACAGTTACAGTTTCTAATTACTGTAATCCTAGGCATTTCCATTATTACCCAAATTTACCTATGTCATTATAGGTTTTCATGCCCCTTGCCCAAGTTATGTTCATAATGAACTATATGCCCCAAATTCATATTATTACACTTTATTCATGTTATGCCCAAATTTTCAATTACAAGTTATGCCCATTGTTAACGTTTCCCCTCGTTCCCAATCTAACGTATTTGCATATTTCAGCGACATGCCTAGGCTCAAAGGTAGCCTGGCTATATAAAAATAAAAGGTAAAAGATAGAGGGAATAAAACAGAGATAATCATACTAACATAATGGACATATAAAGAAGAAATAGGCATCAAACATATTGTGGCCTAATGACAAGGTAGGCATATAGGAACATATCTGATGAACATATGATAATAGGACTGATTCTAACATAATAGGGATAGGCATTATGTTATCTAAACAATGATTTATATTGTAACACCCCGTATTTTTATAACATGTTAAAACCATAAATCAAGGAAGAATTAAATTTTAAAATAAGAATCAAGGGAAATGGGTTGCGCCATTGCGTTCGTCTCAAAATTCTGCTAGGAAACAAGTCCGAATTTTCGAAAAACGGAGTCCGTATGAGGGTGATATGACCCTCCGAAGTTTTAGGAATTTTCAGAATCGAAAATAGCTCGAAATTCGAATTCAAACGCCAACGCAGATTGGGTGGGAATTTTCCCGCCCAGGACCAGGTCAACATGGGGGTCGACACTATGGTCGACCTCCTAGGGACCAGGTTGACCATGGGTCGACCTGGTGCCAGAACCTAGTTTTGAGCCTGGGTTCACTGATGTATCCGGTCTCGTTTTCTGTCTAGATTCCTCCGTCTAATCCTATATAAACAGCCTCCTAGCCTCATTCTCTCCTTATGCTGCCTCTGGAATAATTAAAATAAATAAATTAAAATAAAATACAAAGACTATTTCTTGAAGACTACGGCTATGAATGGCAAATTGGAGATTCAAATCAAGTTAGAGCTTCAAGAAGGGAAGGAATGGCTAATTCAACGGCTTCGAGCAACATCGCGCGAATCATAGCAAATCACCTCAACGTTATCTTATTATCCTTTTCTAAAACCGATTAATGTAACTCGGTTACTTTTTAGATTTGAACGTTTAGATCTATTTGTGGCATGTAATTAAATGGATATAAGAATATGCCCGATCCTCTCATTTGAATCTGCGCTTGTATATGCCTTTGGATCTGATTAAGAACTATTGAGATTAATTACCGATGAGACGGGGCCTATGCCTATGACGTTGAAACTATTGTTAATATCCTATGCCTATGACTGTGAACATGAGACTATGCCTATGCCTATGACTGTGAACATAAGACTATGCCTATGCCTATGACTGTGAACATAAGACCGTGCCTATGCCTATGACCGTGAACATGAAACTATTGCCTATGACTATGACAAGGACAATTGTGGCTAATCACCTACGACTCATGACTATGAGATTACTTCCTATGATTATAAGACTATTGTCCATAACCATGATTTTGAAAATTATTACAGTTGATTACCTATGACTATTTAGGGTAATTGCCTAGGACTATTTTGGTTAATTATCCATGACTATTGTGTTTAATCGCCCATGATTCATAACTATGAAACCATGACTATGAATATTGTGGTTAATTGCCTTTGACTAGTATGGTTAGTTGCGTATGCCCATAACACTATAGTTACAAATCATGTCATACACCGAACTGGCATCATGTTGGACCAAATCACCTATGCTTATTCCCTAAATTATGTTGATCTTATATTTATGATGTAGCTTGTCTAGTTTATTCCTATTCACTATTATGTACATCAAACTTATTGGAACCATTATCTTTGTAGTTGGTTCGCTTTCGCATGCCTATTCTTTTATGTCAAATTCTCGTGCTTATCCCCTGATCCTTTTGCTAGTTTCATTTCATAAGTACTTAGAAACTTGTGAAATCATGTTATACGTACGACTACGGCGGGGGAATTTGGGCGTAGATTAATTTATATAATTCGGCATAGCAAACATGTTGATATAAATCTGAATTGGCTATAATAGTAAATATTACATGCATATTGGACTTGGGCGTATAATGGTAAATTGTTAATTGGCCTCAAAGTATGTAATTAGTATGTAAGCCAAGTTTTGGGCATAAATTGTAAACTAGAATATTAAATCTAGTTTTGACATGAACTGATCTAAATTGGCATAAAACTGCAAGTTGGGTTAAATGATTAAGATTTGGGTCTAAAATATAGGTATGTTAGTGGGTATGACAAATAAATATGATATAGGCCAAATTTGTTTAAAAGAGTCGTTAGCAAAAAGAATAAATATGTAAATCTATAAAAAGACGAATATGCCTAACCCGCGGTTAGATTGAGTTACGGTATAAGACTGCCCGGAATCGCCCGGCAAATCCAGCAACCGTAACAATACCTATCTAATGTGGGTGGTTACAACATTGACCCCAAAAGGACCCGAGGTTAGACTGAGTTGCGGTGTAAATCTGCCCAGAACCGACCGGCACGTCTAGTAACCGCAACGATATCTGTCTAATGTGAGTGGTTGGTGCTTTAAAGAATAATTTAAAGCTAAGAAACGGTTAAGCTAGAATGGGAGGGTTAAGTCCATAGGAACACTTAACCAACTTAACATGTTAACAAGACTTGTAGGGGTTAATTAACTGTCATAACATGTTGACTAGACAAGTGGGTGAGGTTAAGAAAAGGTTTAACTGTTATAACATGTTAACTAGACTAGAAGGTGGGGTTAAGTAAAATACACTTAGCCAATTTAACATGTTAACTAGACTAGGAGGTGGAGTTAAGTAAACTTAGAACACTTAGCCATCGTAGTGTTCCAAATGAACAAGGTTAAGTTAAAACACGAAGCACAATACTTAACCATTAGAACATGTGAATTAAACAGATGTTAGGGTTGAGTTAACTAAGAGAACACTTAACCGTTTTAGCATGTTAGTTAAACAGAAGGGGCAGGGTTAAGTTAAAATGGATACTCAACCAGTACAAGATGAAGGGGTGGGGTTAAGTAATAAGAAATACTTAACCAATATAACTAGATTTGTGGTAGGGTTAAGTCAACATGAACTATTGATAACACTTAACCAGTTTAACATGAAAAATGAATAGGTTAAGTTAACTTGAATTGACCAATGACACTTAATCAATCCAACTTGACGAGAAAGAGAACTAAGAATTAAACCTTAGTTAAGAGGACTAAGTTGTAAACCTTAGTTAAGAAAACGACGGTTCAGGAAACTAAGTAGTAAACCTTAGTAGAATCCGAGAAAGAGCGGACGTCCATCAGATCTTAAAGAAGGCTCCAAACTGGGTTACGAAGCACGCGGCTTCGAGGGGACGTGAGGGTACTCTTGGTATCCATCTGTGAGGTTGCAGATGATCCGCCTGGGCTCACAGAGGTTAAGGTCTGCATAAGAAGAACCAAGGGTAAGCCTTGGTTGCAATATGAGGCAACCTAAAGACTAGGATGGACCAGCGTGATTCGGCGAGACCAGTAGCCCTGTGATAGCAAATCGTCGTCTACCTACCATCTTGAGTCAATCGAGATACGTCAAGCGAAAAGGTGGAGAACTCCAACATACCATATACTTGCTATCTAGTTATGGGTGCAGATGGCCATAGGTTAGTGGGGGCATAGAGGGCCTGTGTATAGTTCACAATTTTCAAGCTGTGGCTTTCATTAGTTGAGGGAGGGGTCAGGTGGGACCATAGCCACTGGAAAAAATAGAACTTAGCATCTACATCGGCAGATATCTGAAAGCTCCCGACCGAGTTCCGTGTTTCTTAATTTGCCCTGCCACGAGACTCGGGTCGCATATATAGAGGACATGTGCATCTAGACAGCGATAATGATCCACGACACATACGTGGGGAAAGTCTAGGAACATATACCGCTCTGGGTATTATGTCCTAGAGTAGGGGCATCGTTCGATGGGTAGCACAATCCCTAGTTGGACCTAGGTCGCGTAAACCCTAAAATCCGTGAAGCATTAGATAAGTTGCGTAAACCCTAGTTGAATCAAGGAAGCACTTGATAGAAAAACTCTAGATTAGATCTAGGTAATAAATAATAAATGTACGCCTGAAGGCAACCACAATTACTGGGATTGGGAGCACGTTATCATTTTATAAAGATTACTGATTGGGTCACTGGTTAGGTGGTGCAGAGATATACAAACCAGAATAACAGGGTAATCGCGAAACAGAGAAAGTATGGAAGCATATTCAGTTTACTAATGTATTCAGCTCGTCGGTTGATCCAGTTTATCAGTACATTCAGTTTTATCTTGCCTTAGCATATCTTGCGTTATCTTGTTAGCCCTATCATCATGGTATTGTCTTGTATCCAGTTAAATTCTTGTCATGTTGTTCTTACCTGTTCACATGCTGAAAGTCACTGAACTTACCAGACTTTATGTTTGACTCTGTTTTCTTTCGCTTTCTTGTCTTCCATTCCCCCCCCTCCCCCCCCCCCCCCCCAGGTTCGCAGGGAGGGAATATTACTACTTAACCCAGATTTCTTTCCAAGCTGAAGATTAGTCGAAGTTTTGCTTGGATTCCCTTTTCCATTGCTATGGCTGACTCAAGCTATATTATGGAATATAAATGTAATTTTATGTTTCTTTATTTCGTAAGATAGATATTCTGGTATTGGAAAAATAATTGTTGTACAAGATAATTGATCAATAAAGCAAAGTTCTATTTTCCGCTGTTTAATTTGGTCTGTCTTGTAATTTATCTGCATCTTTTACCTATAACTCTCTACTGAAGTTAAGGCATTCCCTTTGTGAGTGACCTTAACAGATGTGGGGCGTTACACGTGGTATTAGAGCCAGGTTACCGGATCAGATAAAAAGATTTGAAAAAAAAATTATTTTCAAAACGGTTTTTAAAGAAGCATTTTTCAAAAGAAAAGTTTTGTTTTAAAGGCATATTCCCCAAAAAGCCATACACACTATCTTTTGATCCTCTATTTGAATTCTTGTCCCCTTCTTTCTTGAGTCTTCGGGGCTCCTGGCTTTCTGGGAGGTAACCTCATCGCGGCACGGTTCCGTAGGCCTGATAAGACTACGATACCTATCGAAGGGCAAAGTAGTGCCGACTCCCATCTATAGCCATAGTAGTTTCACCTGCAACTAGTCTTCTTTCAAGTTTTGAAGGGTTTTCCGTGCGATGGAGGCATCTTTTGAGAAACTTGTCAATATGATTACACAGGGATGGTAAAGATGAGGATGAGGGAGTTTGGCTAGGGAGCTTAACACAAGGATGGGAAATTCATGGATATAAACTCGACTCACGAAGAAAGAAGGAATTATAAAACCTAAGGCGAGAGGAAGTATCTTTTCCATGGTATGATAGGGCATATAATTAAGGACAAGGGCAAGGTCGAGGGACAGGATTTTCAGAAGGGTGAATGCAAGCTTTCACCACCAGAATACCTGAGAGAGATAGTAAAAGTCTCTGTTGGAAAAGTTTAGCTTTTTGTTTTGATCAACCAGTTAGTACTCTTTTGATCTTAGCGCTTCGCATTTGTTCGTATCTACTTCCATAGCCGAGTCTCTGCACCTTAGTACTTGTATAGGAGAAGATCCCATTTTAGTCTCAAATCCAATTGGTGGTTCGACCCGATTACCTTTGGTTTGTAAGGATTTGAGAATAACTATATTAAGTTTTGAGTTTAAGCGTAATGCTTATGTTTTTGGTACCATGGGCTATGAGTTGATTCTAGGCACGAGTCGGTGGGCTAGTAATTCTGAATGGAGGGTAGTTAGACTTTTGACTTGCCTTGGAAATACCCTCGAGATTCCGTGTAAAGAATCAGCTAGAATCGCTTAATGCATTTATCGACGATTTGCAATCCGTTAGGGTAGTCCATGAGTACGCAGGTGTTTTGGTTAGGTTAGGAGTTTACCCCTAAACTGCGAGATAGACTTCCGCATATATCCAGTTGACAATACAAAACCAGTTATCCAATCAACGACAGTTTTGGAAATGAAGGTTAAGAAGCTTCGCAATCGTAAAGATTAATTAGATAAGGTACAGAATAGTGAAGCTCAAGAAGATGCGACTTAGAAGACTGAACACTAGATACACGCATCATACCCTTTTTCTTAAGGGTACGTCCTTGATCTCTTTTTCTAGGAATTTTATACATGCCTCCTACCTTTTATGGTTTATCCGCTAGGGCGTATCATCGATCCTTAGGTAGAAGCCAATGGATGTAAAATGTATTTGAAACATGTTATGATTGATGGTTGCAAATGGTTGCTCGTGGATGCATATACACACCATAGGCGCTAGAATGACTCAGTCACTTTCATATTGCATTAACATATATGTATTTTCTTAACGAATTTAACTGGATATGTTATTATATGGATATTGCATATGGATGAATGGATATGCACACATGTAGTATTTACATAACTAGGTATGCTTGCATACATGATTGGACGCATGGCACTGACATAATTCGCATTAAGGAGGTCAACTGAATCAGTAGACCGCCTGATTTTGCACTAGATAAAGACATATATACACACTATGCATATGAACATGAAAGCATTAGAAATCTTTTTTTTAAGGACAATGAATGCCTGTGATTGAATGGTTGAGTAGATGGGAGATTGGATGGTAGGATACATTCTTCCTAACTTGAAGATTTCAGGGACGAAATCCTTTTAAGAGGGGGAGAATGTAACACCCCATTATTTTTATAACATGTTAAAACCATAAATCAAGGCAGAATTAAATTTTAAAATAAGAATCAAGGGAAATGGGTTGCGCCATTGCGTTCGTCTCGAAATTCTGCTTGGAAACGAGTCCGACTTTTCAAAAAAGGAGTCCGTATGAGGGAGATATGACCCTCCGAAGTTTCAAGAATTTTCAGAATTGAAAACAGCTCGAAATTCGAATTCGAAATTCGAATTCAAACGCCAGCGCAGACTGGGAGGGAATTTTCCCACCCAGGACCGGGTCGACTTGGGGGTCGACACTATGGTCGACCTCCCAGGGACCAGGTCGACCATATGGTCGACCTGGTGCCAGAACCCAGTTTTGAGCCTGGGTTCATTCTGATATATCCGGTCTCGTTTTCTGTCTAGATTCGTCCGCCTAATCCTGTATAAACAGCCTCCTAGCCGCATTCTATTTACACCATTTCATTCTCTCCTTATGCTGCATCTGGAATAATTAAAATAAATAAATTAAAATAAAATACGAAGACAATTTCTTGAAGGCTATGACTAGGAATGGCAAATTGGAGATTCAAATCAAGTTAGAGCTTCAAGAAGGGAAGAAATGGCTAATTCAACGGTTTCGAGAAACATCGCGCGAATCATAGCATATCACCTCAACGTTATCTTATTATCCTTTTCTAAAACCGATCAATGTAAGTCAGTTACTTTTTAGATTTGAACGTCTAGATCTATTTGTGGCATGTAATTAAATGGATATAAGAATATGCCTGATCCTCTCATTTGAATTTGTGCTTGTATATGCCTTTGGATCTGATTAAGAACTATTGAGATTAATTACCGATGAGACTGTGCCTATGCCTATGACGTTGAAACTATTGTTAATAGCCCATGCCTATGACTGTGAACATGAGACTATGCTTATGCCTATGACTATGAACATAAGACTATGCCTATGCCTATGACTGTGAACATAAGACCGTGCCTATGCTTATGACCGTGAACATAAAACTATTTCCTATGACTATGACAAGGACAATTGTGGCTAATCACCTACGACTCATGACTATGAGATTACTGCCTATGATTATAAGACTATTGTCCATGACCATGATTTTGAAAATTATTACAGTTAATTGCCTATGACTATTTAGTGTAATTGCCTAGGACTATTTTGGTTAATTATCCATGACTATTGTGTTTAATCGCCCATGATTCATAACTATGAAACCATGACTATGACAATTGTGGTTAATTGCCTTTGACTAGTATGGTTAGTTGCGTATGCCCATAACACTATAGTTACAAATCATGTCATACACCGAACTGGCATCATGTTGGACCAAATCACCTATGCCTATTCCCTAAATTATGTTGATCTTATATTTACGATGTAGCCTGTCTAGTTTATTCCTATTCACTGTTATGTACATCAAACTTATTGGAACCATTATCTTTGTAGTCGGTTCGCTTTCGTATGCCTATTCCTTTATGTCAAATTCTCGTGCTTATCCCCTGATCCTTTTGCTAGTTTCATTTCATAGTACTTAGAAACTTGTGAAATCATGTTATACGTACGACTACGGCGGGGGAATTTGGGCGTAGCTTAATCTATATAATTTGGCATAATAAACATGTTGATATAAATCTGAATTGGCTATAATAGTAAATATTACATGCATATTGGACTTGGGCGTATAATGGTAAATTGTTAATTGGCCGCAAAGTATGTAATTAGTATGTAAGCCAAGTTTTGGGCATAAACTGTAAACTAGAATATTAAATCTAGTTTTGACATGAACTGATCTAAATTGGCATAAACTGCAAGTTGGGTTAAATGATTAAGATTTGGGCCTAGAATATAGGTATGTTAGTGGGCATGACAAATAAATATGATATAGGCCAAATTTGTTTAAAAGAGTCGTTAGCAAAAAGAATAAATATGTAAATCTAGAGAAAGATGAATATGCCTAACCCGAGGTTAGATTGAGTTACGGTATAAGAATGCCCGGAACCGCTCGGCAAATCCAGGAACCGTAACAATACCTATCTAATGTGGGTGGTTAGAGAATTGAGCCCAAAAGGACCCGAGGTTAGACTGAGTTGCGGTGTAAATCTGCCCGGAACCGACCGGCACATCCAGTAACCGCAACGATATCTGTCTAATGTGAGTGGTTGGTGCTTTAAAGAATAATTTAAAGCTAAGAAACGGTTAAGCTAGAATGGGAGGGTTAAGTCCATAGGAACACTTAACCAACTTAACATGTTAACAAGACTTGTAGGGGTTAATTAACTGTTATAACATGTTGACTAGACAAGTGGGTGAGGTTAAGAAAAGGTTTAACTGTTATAACATGTTAACTAGACTAGAAGGTGGGGTTAAGTAAAATACACTTAGCCAAATTAACATGTTAACTGGACTAGGAGGTAGAGTTAAGTAAACTTAGAACACTTAGCCATCGTAGTGTGCCAAATGAACAAGGTTAAGTTAAAACACGAAGGACAATACTTAACCATTAGAACATGTGAATTAAACAGATGTTAGGGTTGAGTTAACTAAGAGAACACTTAACCGTTTTAGCATGTTAGTTAAACAGAAGGGGCAGGGTTAAGTTAAAATGGATACTCGACCAGTACAGGATGAAGGGGTGGGGTTAAGTAATAAGCAATACTTAACCAATATAACTAGATTTGTGGTAGGGTTAAGTCAACATGAACTACTGATAACAATTAACCAGTTTAACATGATAAATGAATGGGTTAATTTAACTTGAATTGACTAATGACACTTAACCAATCCAACTTGACGAGAAAGAGAACTAAGTAGTAAATCTTAGTTAAGAGGACTAAGTTGTAAACCTTAGTTAAGAAAACGACGGTTCAAACTAAGTAGTAAACCTTAGTAGAATCTGAGAAGGAGCGGACGTCCATCTGATCTTAAAGAAGGCTCCAAATTGGGTTACGAAGCACGCGGCTTCGAAGGGACGTGAGGGTACTCTTGGTATCCCTCAGTGAGGCTGCAGATGATCCGCCTGGGCTCATAGAGGTTAAGGTCTGCGTTAAAAGAACCAAGGGTATGCCTTGGTTGCAATATGAGGCAACCTAAAGACTATGATGGAACAACGTGATTCGGCGAGACCAGTAGCCCTGTGATAGCAACTCGTCGTCTACCTACCATCTTGAGTCAATCGAGATACGTGAAGCGGAAAGGCGGAAACTCCAATAGACCATATACTTGCTATCTAGTTATGGGTGTGGATGGCCATAGGTTAGTGGGGGCATAGAGGGCCTGCGTATAGTTCTCGTTTTTCAAAGTGTGCCTTTCATTAGTTGAGGGAGGGGTCAGGCGGGACCATAGCCACAGGAAAAAATAGACCTTAGCATCTGCATCGGCAGATATCTGAAAGTTCCCGACCGAGTTCCGTGTTTCTTAATTTGCCCTGCCACGAGACTCGGGTCGCACATATAGAGGACATGTGCATTTATACAGCGATAACGATCCATGACACATACGTGGGGAAAGTCTAGGAACATATACCGCTCTGGTCATTGTGTCCTAGAGTAGGGGCATCGTTCGATAGGTAGCATAATCCCTAGTTGGACCTAGGTCGTGTAACCCTAAAATCCGAGAAGCATTAGATAAGTTGCGTAAACCTTAGTTGAATCTAGGAAGCACTTGATAGAAAAACCCTAGATTAGATCTTGGTAATAAATAATAAATGTACATGCAAACACAATTACTGGGATTTGGAGCACGTTATCATTTTATAAAGATTACTAATTGGGTCACTAGTTAGGTGGTGCAGAGATATACAAACCAGAATAACAGGGTAATCGCGAAACAGAGAAAGTATGGAAGCATATTCAGTTTACTGGTGTATTCAGCTCGTCGGTAGATCCAGTTTATTAGTACATTCAGTTTTATCTTGCCTTAGCATATCTTGCGTTATCTTGTTAGCCCTATCATCATGGTATTGTCTTGTATCCAGTTAAATTCATGTCATGTTGTTTTTACCTGTTCACATGCTGAAAGTTACTGAACTTACCAGACTTTATGTCTGACTCTGTTTTCTTTCGCTTTCTTGTCTTCCGTCCCCCCCTCCCCCCCACCCCAGGTTCGCAGGTAGGGAATATTACTACTTAGCCCAGTTTTCTTTCCAAGCTGAAGAATAGTCGAAGTTTTGCTTGGATTCCCTTTTCCATTGCTATGGCTGGCTCAAGCTACATTGGGGAATATAAATGTTATTTTATGCTTCTTTATTTTGTAAGATAGATATTCTGGTATTGGAAAAATAATTGTTGTACAAGCTAATTGATCAATAAAGTAAAGTTCTATTTTCCGCTGTTTAATTTGGTCTGTCTTGTAATTTATCTGCATCTTTTACGTTTAAATCTCCACTGAAGTTAAGGCATTCCCTTTGTGAGTGACCTTAACAGATGTGGGGCGTTACATATATGTCCAACTAACAACAGATCCGATTTGGCCATAAACATAATAGAACAGGTATAAGATGATCTAAACAGTGAATTAGATCTACAATCAAAAGCAGATATGACATGATAAAGGTTAAGATCTAAGTCATAGTCATGTCAGAATAACATAGTTAAACATGTTATAACAGATCTGATATGATTCACATGGTCACAGGCACAGATCCAAATTACAGTCATGTCAAGTTTTACTTTTTAATTATTTAGATCTAAAATTAACATGAACTCATAGTGTTTGGATCTTGAAAAATAGAAGAAGAATAGCAGATGTTGAATCACAGATCTACACTTGAATAACTTGATTTGTTGAAGAAGAAAAGGTTTGATTCAATCTGGGAAGAGACAACATGTAGTCCTCCATTGTTTTTGGTGTGCAAAAACATAAGAAATGAGGCCATATTTATAAGTGACCCTGAAACTCTAATCTGCCTCCTCTGCCGCAAGGGGGTCAACCCCCCTTATGGGGTCGACCCATGGGTTGACACCCCTAAGCGGGAGTTTTGCCGCCCGCGGAAATTTAAATTTTTTTTAAGGATTTTTGATTTTCTGAATTAAATGTATATATACATACACACACACATATATATATATATATATAATTCTCTTACATGTATACAAACTTCAAACCTTAATAACTTCTTCATACGGTGTCCGTTTTACGCAAACCAGGTGTCTATTTTGACTAGAATTCCGAGATGAACGCAACGGAGCAGTCCGTTTCCCTTAATTTTGATTATTAAATTAATTATTCTTTAATTTTTCCTCTTAAGTGTTTTTAAAATTATGGGGTGTTCTTCCCTACTCAAAGGATTTCGTCCCCGAAATCTCCAAGTTAAGAAGAATGTATATCCTACCATCCATCACCCATCTACTCATCCACCAATCAAAGGCATCCATTGTCCTTAAAGACTTCTAATGCTTATATGAACATATGAAAAGGTGTGTGTACATGTCCCAATACTAATGCAAAGATCAGGCAGTCTACAGATTCAGTCGACCTCCTTAATGCAATGTATGTTAGTGCCATGAATCCATCATGTATGCAAATAATCCTATTATAACATGTAAGTCCTATATGGGTGCATAATCATTCATCCAAATGCAACATCCATATGATGATACATCCATTTCCATCCATTAAAAGAAGACAAATGCACACACATCCGTATGCAGCATGAGAGTGATTGAGCCGATCTTGTTCCTAATGTGTGTGTATATGCATCCACGAGCAACCAAAAGCAAACACTTGCATCCATCAAACATAACATGTCTCAAACACATGTTTACATCCATGGGTTTCCTACCTAAAGGTCGAATATTTGATCGATAGGACATACTTAGATGATAGAAACAAGCATAAATAAATGCTTTGGAAAGGAAGTTAAGAACATACCCTCGAAAAGAAAAGGGTACGAAGCGCGTCTTCGGTCTCCCAAGTTGTATCCTCCGGGTTATCTCCCCACTGAACCTTCATCAACTTGACCTCTCTATTGCGTAGCTTTTTAACTTCTGATCTAAGAATACAGGTAGGAACTCGCCTAACTGTTGCCTCCCGTTCCACCTCTACTTCCTCCAATATACTCGGCTCAATTACTTCCGCAATATCATGCAAGCACTTTTGCAAATGAGAAACATGGAAAACATCATGAACACCGAACAATCTCTCTGTTTGTTTTACCCTATGGGCCATCTATCCAATTCTTTCTTTTATGGGAAATGGCCCTACGAATCTTAGTGCCAATTTCCCTACAGATCTGAATCACACCACATTCCTCAAAGGTGACACCTTAATAAAAACCATGTCTCCTACTTCAAATTCAATATCGGTCCTTCTCTTGTCCGCGTAGGATTTCTGCCTATCTTGCGCGGTCTTCATTTGTCGTCTGATAAGGTCAATCTCCTCGGATGTTTCTCTAACCATATCTGGTCCAAGTAGTAGTCTTTCTGTAGTCTTCCACCAACAAGTTGGTGATCTATAGGGTCGTCCGTACAATTCTTCGAAGGGTGCCATGCCAATACTAGCTTGATAACTGTTGTTGTAGACGAACTCTACTAAAGGAAGATGCTCTTCCCAAGTCCCTCCGAAGTCTAGGATACACAGCCTTAAAAGATCCTCAAGACTCTGTTCACCCTCTCCGTATGTCCATCGGTCTGAGGATGGTAAGCGGGTGCTCAAACACAACTGTATACCTAATGCTCCTTGCAAGCTGCTCCAAAATTCACTGGGGAAAATAGGGTCACGATCACTTATGATGCTGGAAGGTATATTCCATGAAGACAGACTATCTCACGAACATAAACTGTTGCCAACCATGCTGTCATCTTCTTACTCTTAAATGGAATGAAATGAGCGCTCTTAGTAAGTCTGTCTACTACATCCCAAATACCAGTGTTGCCTTTCTTCGATCTAGGCAAACCATTTATGAAATCCATAGAGACGCTCTCCCACTTCCACTGCGGAACCTACAAAGGATGAAGTAAACCACCGGGCTTCTTTTGCTCAGCTTTTACTTACTAACAAACCAAATATTGAGAAATGAATTCTGCCACATCTTTCTTCATCCCAGCCCAAAAGAAAACCCTCTCCATATCCTTATACATCTTATCTCCACCTGGATGAATAGTCATCTTAAAATGATAGGCTTCTTCTAGGCATGTCTTTAAAAGACTCCCAATTTGGGGAACATGAAGCCTCCCATCTCGTCGCAACTACCCTTTATCATCTATGGAATATCTACTGAGGTGACTAGAAGTCTCCCCTTTACTGAGCTTATTCAAGATGTCTAAAATCTGCGGATCCTATCGCTGCGAAGCTCCTATCTGATCCATAAGAGTAGGTCACACTTCGAGTGATGCAAATAAGCCAGACAACAACTCGATGGAGGGTCTAAAGTCAAAAGATGATATAAACTCTAAGCTTTTCCTTTCCACAAACAGAGGACTTAACGCCATCCTCTACCTACCTACGCGTATGCCACCACATTACCCTTGCCAGGGGTATACGCAATCTCGAAGTCATAAGATGCTAGGAACTCCGTCCACCTTTGTTGCCTTAAATTAATATTCTTCTACGAGAACATGTACTTGAGAGATTTGTGATCGGTGTACAACTTGAACTTCTCTCCAAGAAAATAATATGCCATGTCTTAAGTGTGAATACTATGGCAGCTAGCTCTAAATCATGGGTAGGGTAGTTCTTCTCATGAACCCTTAGTTGTCTACCCCCATAACATACTACCCTTCCTTCTTGCATCAGAACCGCACCAAGCCCTATACCACATGCATCAGTGTAAACTGTGAATACTTTGTTTCCGTCGGGCAAGGTCAAGAATGGGGCTATTATCAGAGCCTTCTTCAATCGTTGGAAAGCAACATCACAATCAATATCCCATGAAAACTTCAAACTCTTCTTCGTCAGCCTAGTGAGTGGGGCTGATATCTTCGTGAAGTCCTTAATGAACTTCCTGTAATAGCATGCCAATCCAAGAAAACTTCTCACCTCCGTTGCACTCTTTGGGATCTACCAATCTTGAACTACAGCTAATTTGGTGGGATCTATTGCTATCCCATCTTTAGAGACCACATGCCCTAGAAACCTCACCTCCTCTCTCCAAAAATGGCATTTGGAGAACTTTGTCTTAAGTTGATGCACACTTAGAGTTTTCAAAACTTCTCTCAAATGTTGGGCATGCTCTTCCTCACTCTTTGAGATGATCAAGATATCATCAACAAAGACCACGACAAATTTATTTAGAAACTCCCGAAATACCCTACTCATCAAATCAACAAAATAGGCGGGTGCATTCGTCAACCCAAAAGGTATAACGAGTCATTCAAAGAAACCATCTGGAGTCCCAAAAGCGGTTTTATATATACTATCCTCGGCCATCCTCAATTGATGAAACCCCGTGGCCAAGTCTAATTTAGAGAATATTGATGCACCAACAAGCTGGTCAAACAAATCATCTATCCTCGGAATTGGGTACATGTTCTTCTTTATGAGTTTATTCAACTCTCTATAGTCTACACACAAGCGAAGCGAACCATCCGCCTTAGTTGTGAAAACCACTGGAGCACCCCATTCAGATATGCTTCGCCTAATAAAACATTTCTCAAGTAGCTCCCCTACTTGCTTACTAAGAACCCTCCTTTCTCTTGGAGCCATATGGCGCACAAGTAATGCAACTGGCTTTGCATTGCCTTCCAATTATATACGAAAGTCGATCTCGCACCTCAGAGCTCCGAACCTCCTCAAAAACATCCAAATACTCATGGACTACTGGTACAGATCATTGATTGATGCATCCAGAGACTCTAAGAAACTAAGCTTGACAGACCCCTTAGAGTCACAAGAAATCTCGAGGGTCCTCCCATGGCAAGTCAAAAGTATGATGACCCTGCTCTCACAATCTAGGATGGTTCCATACCTGGCTAGCCAATCCATTCAAATAATAAAACCATAGCCCAAAAAACTGAGCACATATGCTTCGCACTCAAACATGACACCTAACACAGATATTCTCAAACCCCGACAAATCATGGACAAATGAGTCGAACCACTAATGCGGTTTGAGACAATAATGGAATCTACTACCATACTAGTATTAAGGTGTAGAGATTCAACTACAGAATCAGATATAAATGAATGCGAAGCGCCATAATTAAAAAGAGTTCTAATAGGTTAATTGGAAAGGGAAATCAGACCTTCCACAGAAACTTTCCTACCTTGATCTGGAGCACTAATCGCGAGAGCATGCACTTGCCCTCCAGAAGCTCCGACCCTTTGACCTTGTCCTTGCTTCTTCGGGCACTCCTTAAAAAAGTGTTCGACCTCTCCACAACTGAAGCAAGCATTCTTCCTTCTTTTGCAGTCCTTTATCAAATGACCCTCACGTCCGCAATTGTGGCACTTTCTCTTATCCTTAGCCTTGTCATTCTTTCCACCTTTCTTTCTTTTGTTGTTGTTGTTGTCCCTTCTTTGTCCATACTTTCTTGTTTTGTGTTTCCTCAACCTTAACTTCCTTCTTATCGGCTTTATCTTCCTCATGCATCAAGGCCATATCAACGAGCCTTTCAAAAGTCCTCATTGGAATATGAGACATAGCTAACCTATGGAGGGGTTCATTCTGTCCTTTAGCAAACTGCAAACCTTCTTATGCTGGGTATCTATCGGCTCCAACCCAAACCTTGCTAATTAGTTGAGTTTGTTAACAAACTCTTTTACAGTCATGCCTCCTTACTTGAGCGCCAAGAACCTTTCCATTTGCATGCTTTTCTCAGCTTGAGAAAGAAACTTCATTTCAAACCTCTGCCTAAAATCATCCCAAGTGTCCATTGGACGCCCTCCTTGCGTCACTTCCCACCAGAACGAAACTTCATCTTTCAGTAGTCGGGCAGCTAACTGAATCTTCCTACGATCATCAACTTCGAAAATTCCAAATAAATCCACCATTTCTTTGAGCCAATTTCTTGCCTCTACAAATGTCTCAATTTCATTAAACGTCTTTCCGCCCATAGCACGGAAGTCTTTTTATATCTTAGAGAAATTATTTGCTCGCGGTGGAGGAGGAGGAACTATGGGTTCAGCTGGGGGAGGAGCGTCTGCTTGACCATCGGTAGGCGCCGTGGCCTCTAGATACCGACGGAACCGGCCTAGTATTGTAATGCCCTTGGGAATATTAGGTTCCCCAAACATGCAGAAAAGAAAAGGAAAGGGATTCAGACTAAGGATCAAAAGATGTTACATATGGCTTTAGGCAATATGTTTTTCAAAATAGACTTTTCTTTTGAAAATTCTTCCTTTTAAAACCTTTTTGAAAATAATTTTCAAAGACTTTATCTGATCTGGTAATCTTTAGCTTTGATACCAAGTGTGACACCCCACGTCCATTAATGTCACTCATTAAGAGAATGCATTAAGTTTTGTGGAGCGTTATAAGTAAACAGGAACACAAACATTACAAGACATATATAAAATAACAGCGGAATTTAAAATCAAATGTTATTAATCATAAAGCATAACATCGTGGTTCAAAAAATACATAGGTCTGAAAATACATAACTCGGTACATCATTAAAATTTCTGCCTTATACTTAAACATCAGAGTACAATAAATAAAGAAGCATAATTCCCCAAAATAAAACATAGCCATAGTAGAATAGATAAGAGCTTGAGCAATACGTCTAAGAAGCTCCAAGCAAGACAATAGCAGAATCCTGATCAAGCTTGAGTATTCCCACCCTAAGATCGTGGGGGTGGGGAGGGGGGACGAATGAGAAAGAAGAGAAAACAAAATAGCTCAGACATAAAGTCTGGCGAGTCTAGTTACTTTTAGCAAATATATAAGTAAAAGTATTATGACAGGCATATAAAATGGATAAGAAAGGTAACAACTTAAAAGGCAGGTATGAAAAGATAAACAGGACAAACATGATAGAGTGTATATGCTTCCCCAATGATTTATCTTTACTCTCTGCACCAATACTAGTGTTTTATAACAAGATGATCCCCAACACTATAAGATGGTAGACTTAGGCATATGTCCGGATGTACCCTAACCACTACCCTAATCGGTCGGCTCCCTACTCCGTAGATACCCTGTGTTGGCCCTAGAGTAGGGCGTATCACTCCCTAAAGTGGCAATCCTTAGTTTTTAGGATGCACAACCATATCTACAGGTGCCACGACATCATATTTTCCTTTGTCCGGACCATGCACGCACATGACCCGATCGGTACGCGCCGCCCACATTGTCCCCCAAGTTGGGAGCTCTTACAATCAGCCCAGTAAGCATGCCCCAACTCCGACCTAGGGCGGAGTACTCGTTTGATACCGTTATATGGGTTACTGATTGAAACTGGTCCCACACACAAGATGATGCAAGCTCTCCCCTTTGTATTTGTAAAGACCCGCAAATTCCCACCCTTTGGATCGGCCATAAACCACACAGGTCTGACCCAAAAAGTGAAAATCTACGAATACTTTAACTTTGGGAATACAACATATTAAAACAACAACAGAAGACTTTTATAACATATCATATAATGTTACATCAGAGTACAGAATGTCAGAGTACATTGAATAAAAAAAACAGCGGAAGAATAAGTTACAATAATTAAAATATATTGCAGCGGAAGAAACACAGCGGAAGACTCTCTATCTCTGGACACAGCTTTAAGCTTCAACCCAGAATCCTGCTTAATATATCTGCAAAAATAGCTACTCGACTGCCCGTGTGGAAAATATGGGCACCCGAGTTTGCCAGTGGACAAACTACAGGTCAGTCATGCGACTGGTGTGAGAATTCTACTTAACCTATATAATATAATAAGGCTAATCACAGGACCACGCCACTTTCGCGGAACGGGTTTTCTCCTATAGATTGCCAGTGCATAAAGTAAAGTAAATCGTAGAATAACGCAATGTCTTTTTGAAAAATGAAACCATTATAAGACCCAGGTCCCATCACACAATGTCACGCAAGCCGGAGGATAAGGTTTTACCTTATAATGGTCAAGAAATGCTTGATACGATAAACACGGTATTATATAATAATAATGTGCAACTAATTTGAAATACATCAAAGTAAATGTATTAATCCTAGACGGCATGAGTGCCCCATCCCACTATGTCGCCATATATAGGTATACAATCAAAACCGCGTGATGTCGTATTGGAAATTTGGGTTTCCATCTGAGTCAAGGCTAGGGAGGAGATCCTTACCGATTCGAGACATTCTAGCAATGCCCCAGGATTGGTACTCTGTCCAACCCTTGGATCCTGCAGGGCCGGTCCACACTTACTTTTGTGGATTAGAAATGCCTGAACACACGTTCCCCGGCCCTTTTGGACATATAATACGGCCAGTGGCGACCGCATAAACCGAGGCCTCGAAAAATCCAACAACCACAATGAATAAATCCCAGCGCTGGAAGGTCCCTGGCACCACTCTAGCTAGAGAGAAATGTGTGCACTCCCTGCGTTCCCTTCTCCCGTTTTAGACTCTACCGGGCTGTGAGGCTCGCGAAGTCACGTTACACAAAGCTATGCCTAAATAGAATATGCTTTGATCATCCCACAAGGCTCTGCTTTGCAACAATAAGCCTTGATCAAGTGCAACTTGGCATACCACATCAACAACTCATATCATGCGATCGGTAATTATTTAACCTACAAAAGGGTATTAAGCAAGAGAATAAATCCTCCGCCACCATGCATTTATATATTAAATAAAAACCAATTTAATTACATGAAATAAATTTCAATGTCAGGCATGCTATCCATTTACAAGTCCGTTCTGGGTCTGAACGAAACAACGTATCCGTCGATCTCCAGTACGTCTGGAAAATCATCACTTTTTACCTTGCCTTGGGGGATCAGTCCCAATTCAAGATATCAGTCACCATCAACCAAACGATGTGAAGCTCTCCGGTCTTCAGTCACAGTCTTCATCTTCGACTCTTGATCGTCGTGATGATTATTCAGAATGGGTTAGACCCAGTCTTCCTGAATAACTCGCGTATTCTTAATTAAAATCAACCATACGCCACATTCCAAGTCTGAACATTCTTTTTTAAATAAAAATATTATTTATATTAAAAGATTCTCATTAATTTTATCAAAGATAAAATAAATTAAATTTTTAATCTTTCTAAAAAGATTTATTAATATTCCAATTTTGATTTTTAATACAAGAATCATTATTACAAGATTATTAATTTCAATAAACCAATCTTGTCTTAAATTGGGTTAAAGAACTAGTGTCATTTAAAACACAGTTCACGATAAACCCAAAACCAATTTCCAAAATATGGAATTTCTACAGAAACCAAATCAACAAATAATCAATATAAATTTCTGTACCAGACTAGCATTATAAATGGAATAACGGCAAATCCTCTAAAATTCCATATATAATATCGGTCTTCTTTTACAGAAGCTCATCTCGATTATTATCAATCGAATTTCCACTTAATTCCAATTTAATATATTAAATTGGAAAATTCTAATTTTAGAAAATCTTCTTTTAAATTTATAAAATAGATTTATAAATTTCAAATAATAATTTCAATGTAAATTGGATTAAAGGATAAATGTTATTTAAAACATCGTCCACTACAAATCCAATCTACATATCAATCACCAAACATAATTGTTAAGATCTAATGATCTTAAATAAAAGATTTATCCTAAAAATATTAAAAAAATATTTTAAAATAATCAATAAAATATTATTTATGTAAAATATTCTTTATAATACAAAATCTTTTATTTTACAAAAATTCTTTTATTATGTAAACATTCTTTATTTAAAAAGAAATTCTGCATTGGAATGCGACTCAACCATGCACCATATAATTTGGATCATATGGGTTTCATACATTTCATGTATAGGGTAATAACAGGAAATAATTCTCAATCCATCCATTAACAACCAGAGTGACGATTTCAACTGTGTGAGCTTTAAAATGAAATAATAATGCTCATCGCAGCCTGCCGATCAATCGATAGACATATAATTAAACATTGGGATTTGTGTCAGTCAAGTATCGTCCCAATACCCGTGTGGGGTTTTCAGCCAACAACAATTCATATAAATAAATAAATAAATAATTGGTTAATAGGTTTAACCAATTTCAATTTCACTACACATGTCACTTATATCGAGTAAGAATGTATTTTACTCGTATGATCTCACTATATATTCCTAAAGTTACATAAAGGGCAATTTATTTATATAGCTTTATTGTGGATGACAAATGGGATATAATTTCCATTATTCTTTATTTGTATGAAGTTTCTTAACAATACTTTTCAGTGTATATTTTGACCAACAATACAATTGTATATTAGAATATAAATTCTAATGCAAGTTTGCAAATAAAAATTGGATTTTATGTTTGCGTATAAATTCTACTGTATATTATGCAAATAAAAGTAATCCTTATATTTGCACATAAATTTTGTTTCCTACAAAGATGAGTGAAAGTGATATACTCATTTTGTTAACAATTCTATTTCAACAAATCAATGTAAATAAAAGTGTGTTTCTAATCTTGTACTTTTATTTGTACATAAAACACAAATAAAAATGTCTCTCATGTATTTGTCTTTTTTTATTTGACAAAACAATGTAAAAAAAATGTTCTTTTATATCTTTTACTTTTATTTAACAAGCAATGATAAATAAAAGTGTAATTTCCTTTCTATGCTTTATTTGCATCTAAAAATGCAAATAAGAAATATAACTACTTTGTTTTTGTGTTTTGTTTACATATAAAAGGGGAAACAACTATGTGATTCTTTTTCCTATATTTTGTTTGCATAAATTGCAAAATAAAAAAAATATGTCATATTCTTATTTATACAAAATAGTAAATTCACATAATTACCTCATTTTACTTATAATGAGAAATGTAAATAAATAAAAAGGGTTCACATGATTTGATCATTCTATTTACAATAGAAATAAAGGTGATTCACATAGTTTTGTTCTTTTTTTTTATAATAGAAAATGTAAATAAAATGATTCATACATTTTTTGCTTTTCATTTACAATAGAAAATGTAAATAAAATGATTCATATTATTTTGTTCTTTTCATGGAAAATGTAAACTTTTCTCTTATTCTTATACTACATTAAAATATGATAAAATATGATTTACTTCATGTGCATTCATATGATTATAAAATATGAATTTACTTCATATGAATTCACATGATTATGAATTTACTTCATACGCACTCATATTATTATAAAACATGTTAAATTTTTACTTACAAAGGATAGGCTTTAAAATAAATCAAAATCTTTATATTAGAAATCCAAATTTCTATTCTCGATTCGGATTCTATGCTTTTACAAAGATAAAGATTAATTTTTATATTGTTTGTAAATAAAAATGTGAAATCTTTAATCAAAGAAAACAAACAACACAACCTACATGATTTGACAAATAATGACATTTCTTTTATTGCATAGCGTATAAACATGAAGAATTTCAAACAAAAGAGAAGATTATAGCGCACACATAAATTTAGGAACATAAATTACATCGCTCGATTGAAATAAGAACTGCAAAGATGAGATTATTTTTACATCCCACGTTTGAATATAAATGAAATGAACTGTAAAGATAGGACTTTCACATTCCACGCTTGAAATAAAATAAAATGCAATTCAAGATGGAACACATTCCACGCTTGAAATAAAATAAAATGAAATCAAAGATGGAACTTTTATATCTCATCTTTAATAACATGAAAACAAAGAGGGGACTTTACATCCACACACTAGGCTCATGAACGATAAAGATGAGATTTTCATCCCACGTTTGAAAAAGAAAATAAAATAAACTAAATTGCAATGATGGGGTTTTATATCTCATCTTAAATAAAGATGAGATTTTCAACCTCCGCTCTTGAAATAAAATAAAATAAATAAATTGCAAAGATGGGGTTTTATACCTCACTTTAAATAAAGATGAGATTTTCAACCTCCATACTTGAAATAAAATAAAATAAATAAATTGCAAAGATGGGGTTTTATACCTCACTTTAAATAAAGATGAGATTTTCAACCTCCACGCTTGAATGAAAAATAACAGCGCCAATGTACAGAAAATAATAGCGCGATGTACAGAAATAATAGCGCGTGTTCATAGATCTTAACCCACAGATCTGGAATAACAATGGATAAAAATTACTGCGCGATACACGAATCTAAAAATCTAGATTCGGGATAAAATAAATAAAATACTCGCAATGCGTACATGAAACTGAATAAAATAAATAAAACATCACAGCACAGATTTACACTATTACAAGCATACAATTATACAGAATTTTAATTACAGATAATAGTTAAAAATTAAAATTGAATAAAATTCAGTTCAGAGTTCTCACCTTGCGCGGATAAGGGTAGAGACAAGAACAAGCAAAATTTTATTTTGGAAATCCTCTTCTCTTTCTTTTGAAGAGAAAGAGAAAAGAGAAGAAAGAAGAAAGTAAAAGAAGAGGAAGGAAGAAAGGTTTTATTCTAATAAAACTTAGTATACAACACATGAAGGAGGTACCATGCTTATATAGCTGCATAAGCCAAGGCCAAGGGGATTATTCTACGATGTGGGTCAAAACTCCATTTCAAAAATAACACCTAAACAAAGTAGCGTAGTGTGAACGTGTGCGAAGGAATTTGCAAAAAGAACCCCTTATTTAATAGCTCCAACTCATCTTAAAAAGAAAAAAGAAAAAAAACTTTTGTATGTTTTATCTTATTCAACCTTGTATGTTTTATTATTATTATTATTATTATTATTATTATTATTATTATTTAAATTAACAAGAACGTGTTTTCCTTCATTTCTTTTATTACATTAAAATGTAATCTCTTCTTTCATTACATGATTCAACGTGACACTAAAAATGCGTTTATTCTTACTATTTATACATGATACTAAAAATATGCTTTATTTTTAATATTTAAAAACATGATATTAAAAATATGTTTTCTTTTTTTCTTACTCTTAATATTCCAACTAATGACCATTTCTATATGTACAATAAAAATGAAATCTTATCATTTATATATTTCTCCATCATAACATTCTTAACATAATGACATTTTTATTAACATGACATTTTTATATAACTTACATTACTAACTAAAATGACATATTTATTTTAACTAAACATTCCTAATAAGAGTGATGATTCTATATTAATACAACGTTTCTAAACAAATGATGTTTATATTAACATGACGCTAAAAAATATCCTTATTCACATATATTAATATGATGCTAAAAATATAATTATTTCTAGTATAACACAACGACGCTAAGTTCATACTTGTTTTTAGTGAAAATACACAACGCAAATTTTATATGTTTGATGTCAACATATAATTTCAACATAAATTATTTAAAAATAGAATTTTTTTATTTTCTGCCTCAATTTTTTAACAAACTTCATAAAAATAAGATTTTAAAATTGGTCCAAAATTCCGGGTTGTTACAGTATTTCAACCCCACATGGATTTCCACAGGTTATGCTTACCTAATGGTGTCTTTAATTACATAACCCCAATCGGTTAAGTTTAGTGGGCCTATATAAATATTACCCACCCAACATAGATATACTTTACCCTCCCACTATTTCAACCAAGTTTACTTAACCCCTATTCAAGTTCAACATGTTCATACAATCCCTATGTATTCAACTGGGTTAAGTATTCAACTTTATTACCATATCCATTTATGGTTATAATGTACTAAACCTCCCACATTAAGCCAACAACTTGTGGATGCTGGATATGCCGGGTGGTTGTGGGCAGACTTCTTCCACAAGTCGGGCTTAACCTCGTGTCATAACACGTCTCGTGTTTGTGCACCTAAACGCCTCACATTAGATTCACCATTGGTGGTCATTGGATATGCTGGGCGGTTCCGGGCAGACTTCCACCACAAGTGTAATCTAACCTCGTGTCTACGCACAGTTACAGTTTTAATTACTGTAATCTTGGCATTCCCATTATTACCCAAATTTACCTATGTCGTTATAGGTTTTCATGCCCCTTACCCAAGTTATGTTCAAAATAAACTATATGCCCCAAATTCTTATTATTACACTTTATTCAAGTTGTGCCCAAATTTTCAATTACAAGTTATGCCCGATAACATTTCCCCTCGTTCCCAGTCTAACGTATTCGCATATTTCAGCGGCATGCCTAGGCTCGATGGTAGCCTGGCTATATAAAAATAAAAGGGAAAAGATAGAGGGAATAGAACAGAGATAATCATACTAACATGATGGACATATAATGGCAGAAACAGGCATAAAACATATTGTGGCCTAATGACAATGTAGGCACATAGGAATAGATCTAATGATCATACGATAATAGGACTGATTCTAACATAATAGGGATCGACATGATGTGATTTAAACAATGATTTAGATATCCAACTAACAACATATATGATTTATCTATAAACATAATAGAAAAGGTATAAGATGATATAAACAGTGAATTAGATCTACAATCAAAAGCAGATCTGACATGGTAAATGTTAAGATCTAAGTCTTAGTCATGTCAGAATAACATAGTTAAACAGATTATAACAGATCTGATATAATTCACGTTGTCACAGGCATAGATCCAAATTATAGTCTTGTCAAGTTTTACTTTTTAATTATTTAGATCTAGAATTAACATGAACTCACAATGTTTGGATCTAGAAAAATAGAAGAAGAATAACAGATGTTGAACCATAGATCTACACTTGAATAACTTGATTTGTTGAAGAAGAAAAGGTTTGATTCAATCTGGGTAGAGACAACATCTAGTCCTCTATTTTTTTTGTGAAATAACATGAGAAATGAAGCCATATTTATAAGTGACCCCGAAATCCTAATCTGCCTCCTCTACCACAGGGGGGTCTACCCATGGGTCGACACCCCCCTGAGGGGTCGACCCAGAGGCCGACACCCCCTTGAGGGGTCTACACCCCTGAGCGGGTTTTTTGCCGCCTACGAAAATTTGATTTTTGAACGTATTTTTGATTTTCTGAATTAAATATATATAATTCTCTTGCGCGTATACTTACTTCAAACCTTAATAACTTCTTCATACGGTGTCCGTTTTACGCAAACCAGGTGTCTATTTTGACCAGAATTCCAGGAAGAATGCAATGGCACAGTCCGTTTCCCTTAATTTTGATTATTAAATAAATTATTCTTTAATTTGTCCTTATGAGTGTTGTTAAAAGTATAGGGTGTTACAATCGTGATTGAAATCTTCGGATTGCAAGAACTCCTCGCTGTCAATCCTTTAGGTGATTCCTATATAGGATGTAGTACGGTGGTGCCTCCGGTTCCTGAATGACTTGTAAATGTCTGACAGTGTTTTTCTTGATGATCACGTATGACTGATTTTTTACAAATATACCAAGTTTGACAGCAGTTATTTATTATCTTAGCTTATCACCCAGAGTATATTTGTGGACGTCAATTAGTTATTTGAAGGATCTGAAGATGTGGCATTTAAAGTGAGTGATGATATGGTGTTCCCAAAAAGATAAATGTGACTTCACGCCTCATCAACTAGAAAATGACAGAAATTGTACAGGCAGCATGGCTAAGTGGGTCATCCCCATTAGGGTGTTTTGTCACCATCTAAATTTTTTTCCTTATGGTTCTTTTTTGATTCTATATCTCCTAAGAAACAGTTATGTTCAAACGAACCGTGGGTGACAATATATTCGATACAATCAGGCTAAATGAGTGGTCAGTCATGTGTGGTCGAGTTACAAGATGTTCTTGCTGAACCCTAATGTATTTCTCTCTAGAGGTACACTATCGAAAGGTGGTCCCATACCATGTCATAGCTGGAAATCCATTCTCCAATAAGCGCCATGCAGGTTTCGATTGTGTACTAAATATGTAGAGCATGAGATGCAAGTGTTCTTCTAGATGGTTATTTATTTTTGAATTGATATACATTATTATAATATTAACAGATTTTGATATATGAAAAGTATTTTGTGTTATCGTAAGGTTAAAACCGTCCGTATTTATGTGTGAATTGATCTTAAGGTTATCCTTTTCTTTCAAAGGATTTTCTATAAGTTAAATAAGTTGTTTGGTATGAATTTATCACTGAAAGATTTCATACTGATCCGGAAGAATTTTGAATTACTTCAAATGTGCTTGGGTCAGAACGAGTAAATTATCGGGTTAGGTTTCGCTTGGAGCATCAGAAGGAAACTGGAGTCAAGGCGTATATCCGTATTTATTTATTCCACTTTGTGTGTTGTATTGAGATGATTGTGTACTCTAATTGTAAGTAATATATATACAGTTTCTCTTTGTATAAAGCATTCAATATATTTTATTTTATTCGTTCCGCTGAGAGACTCTGATTTTCTTATTCTAATATCCTAATATTTCTTTCTTCTTCTCTCTCCCTCTAAATTATTTTTATTAACAATATGGGTTTTCGATACTTGGGTTTTTGGCAAGTAATACAGAGTTATGTATTATTGTCGAATCTTCGAGCGTCGAATTTTCTGGGTCGTTACAGTTAGTATCAGATCATAAGGTTTAGTGATGTCCTTGGCTCTGTGGTGTAATTCAATAGAGATGGGGTTTTTAATACCCTAGATTGAGTTTGAATATATATATGAAAGCGTGTATTTGTAGTTTGATATAAAAAATATTTTTAAATTATTTTACCTAGTATATTTTGTAGAAAGAGCAAAGGTAATAATTTTCACAAATTGTTATGATATTGATAATCAACAAAGATACCAATGTTGGTTTAAATTGAATTCTAATTGGATTATAAAGTGAAATATTAATTTTAATATTTAACTTGACTTATGTTGAGTTAAAATATATTTCTAAGTTGAAATTAAACTTGAAATTTGAAACAAAATTTGACTTAAGTCAATTAGAATTTGACCTGAGTTTGGAAAATAAAAAGTTAATGGAACATTTAGAAATCAATGAATTGATTGGTTGAAATACATTGTATGAATATATATATTTGAACTTTGTTGAAAACTAATGAATGCATTAATTCAAGTTGAATGAATCTGAATGGACTCCCACATGAAATTGGTTATAAATTTCACATGTTAAATAATATATAAAACATATTGGAATGGATAATCTAGATGTTTGAATCTACGTTGCATAGCTAATGAAATTTCATATGAGTCAAGGAATATGTGCAGACCTAATTCATATTAAATGACTTTTGAAGTTGATTGGATCGAGTTTGGTAATAGCCACATAATAATTGAGCAAGCTCAAGTATAACTTATTTTTTATCACGTAATAATGCTCGTAAAAGGTATGCTTACGCAAATTATAAAACTTTAGTTTGTGAATTGGGTTTTCTTTTTCCGACCATGATGTTTATTGTTCCTGTAATATTGCAGAAGTCCCTCCATATAGGGGGGACTCTGTCAAAAAACTTACCAAAATTTTAGTTGTTTGAAAATTTTCAAATTTTTGGAAGTTTTTATTAACAGGATATAATTGGTTTTTGGATTAAAACTAATCAGATTAGTTTAAGCTAAAAATTTGAAAAGTAAAATTAGGGGTTTCTACTAAAATAGATTTTTGAAAGATAATGGGTTAGTAACATTCTTCTTGCCTTAGTAGTTTCAGGGACGAAATTCTTTTAATGGGGGAGGAACTCAATGTCCCGTATTTTTAGTGGTCAATATTTATTTTATTTTATTATTTTTAATATTGGTTTGGAATTTAAATAGTTAAATTCAATAATTTTGAATATTAATTTAATATTAGTAAATAATAATTTAATTTTCGAATAGTCAAAATATGTTGAATTTGCAATACAATGTGAATTAGCAATATAAAAAGATTTATTCAAGTTAGAATTGAACTATATTAACGAATTCATTTATTAAATGATGTAAAGCCCCACCTTTCTACTCAGGTTAATTGACACCATTGTTGCAATGGCCTTGGCTAACGCAAGTATAAAACATACGTGTAGTCCTTAAATGGCCACTCGTCAAAGAAAGATTTTGAACATCCATGTGTTATATTCATATCTATTTCCGGCTTAGTGATGTAAATATCTATGTCTAACTCTAATTTTATCGTTAAGTATTTTATATTGATTCCAAATTATATATAGCGATGTGTAGCAGTTTTGAACTTGAATTAGATGTGTTAGATTTCCTCATGAGATTTGAAAAGTAAGACCACATTATCCGATACGTTTAACACTCGTTCAAAGCTATTATACAGATGGTCACTCCTCAACAGCCTTATTCTTCAGGCTAATTGACACCATTGCTTGCAATGGCCTTGGCTTATGTGAGTATAGTGTTAGGGCATTACAAATGATGTTTGAAAATTTGCTTTATAATTTAATTATAAATGAGTCTGCAACATCGCGGTAGTTTGTAATATTACATTTTGAACTTTAAATGCATATACAGGATTCGGTATAAGTCTGAATTATTTGAAATATAAAACGTCTGAATCTATTGGACAATAATGTAATAACCCGCAAAATCTGGGCCAGTTTAAAATTTTTATTTTGGCAATTTTAGCGAATTTTGATTATTTAAAATGAATTATTTTAAATAATATCGACGAGAAATTTATTTTCAATAGCATTCGAACGTATATATTATATACGTCGTCGTTAGAATATATATAATTATATAAAATTATAAAAGGAATTGAAAATGGCGCGGTAGTTCGATAATTCGATTTCAAACTTCAATTGAATGTACCGGGTGCAAAACAATCCGGATTTTAGTGAAACCAAAAATCATAGAATCTATTTGATAATATCTTTCCAACGAATCCGGAAAATCAAGATTTCATAGCGGGAATCAAAAGATATGTCCAGTTGAAAATTCTGAATAGTCGCTATGGAATTCAGGCCCTTAAAAATGGACATTTTGCAAACGACCTCGGATTTCGACGAAACCACTTTTGTTGGGTCCGTGATGTAAAGTTATCGCTAGATTCCAAATTTCATAATTTTTCGAATCAATATGTGAGCATGGCAAAGGAAAACGCGTTTGACCAGTTTCAGTTGATTTTAATCGACTGGAAATTGGCCATTTTTCAAACGGTCTCAGAATTCGACGAAACTAGTTTTGTTAGGACCGTATCGTCAATACGAAGCTAGAAAATATTTTTCGAGAATTTTTAGAGTTAGTATGTGACCCCGGTAAATTGAAATGTACGTTTAAAATTCAATATAGTGATTTAAATGTAAATTTAACGGAAACTGATTCAAACGATCGAATCAACCTGCGATACATAACCCATTGTGTTCGGAATGGGGGTAATTAGCTAGGGGCGACAGGCGGTAAGTTTGATTTTGAGTTAGTAATTAAAAGTTACTTTTTGGCAAATAAATTAATTAAATTAATATATAATTATATATAGCGTTGACCTCACCCCTCTCCCTCCTCTCATTTCAGATTAGAAAAAAAAAGGGAAAAAAATAGAAACACGCTCGCTCAAATCACGCCGCCGCCTCCCAACGCCATCGTCGGAGGCGTCGCCGCCCACCACCCTCTCCTCCCCGTTCTCTCTCCGCTCCCTTCTTTTTACGCCATCCTCTAGCCTACTCGACGTCGCCAGAACCCTGAACCACCCCACAGATCGAGACCACCACCGCGCTACCCTGATGCTCCTCCTCCCTCTCCTCTGGCCACCGCCGGCCTCCATCTCAACCCCACTCCACTGTCGAGCTTCCCCCCCTTTTTTCCCCTTTGAAAATCCAGCCACCCAAACCCCTGAACACCAAAACGACGTCGCCACCAAGCCTCCCCCCCCCAGCACGGTGCGTTTTTTTTTACTTATTCGTTTATTTAATATTTTTCTTTTCATTTATATATGAATAACATTGTTTTGTTCCAGTTTTAATATAATAGAAAAGTTAAATTTTTGGCAAGAAAAAGGAGTAATTTTTGATTAGTAATTAGGTAAATTTTCGGTTTTAAAAACAATAGAAAAGCCATGATCTTTAATATAGAATGGCTTGATTTTTAAATATATAAAGATTCGATTTTTAATAGTAAAGTTACGATTTTTGTCATCTAGATAGCTAAGTAAAAATATGATTTTTATATTTTTAAAGTATTAAAAATATGATTTTTATATTTTTAAAGTATTAAAAATATAATCTTTACTATATAGAAGATGTAAACATATGATTTTTGTTTATGTAGAGAAGTAAAAATATAATTTTTGCATGATAGGAATATTAAAAATAGCATCTTTATATGTGTAGCAAAATAAAAATGTGATTTTTATAGTGATGAAATTGAAAAGGTAAAATCTTTATATGAAGAATAGCGTGATAAAAATATAGTCTTTACTATATGAATATCGATGTGAAAATATAATTTTTATCTATATAGTAGCGGTATAAAAATTCGATTTTTATATATTGAACAACGAAATAAAAATTCGATTTTTATATATTGAATAGCAAAGTAAAAATGTGATTTTTATATATGTAGTGAATACGGGAAACGAAGGTGACAAAGATGCGATAACGATGAAGATTTCTATCAATGAAGTGTCGTGGAGTTGGATAGCTTTCAGTGAGAATTTCTCACTCTTCAATTTCTTTTCTAGTTATATATATATACTAGGATGCAGACGGTGCTTAGTAACACCCGACACAATCGTCCACAGACCATGGACTTGTTTGTTTGGTTGCATAGATTAGTTAAATGATTTGATTTGAAATTGAATTGTTTGGTGAAATGAATGGATTGATTGATGTGTGAATGGCGTGGGCCTTCACTAGACCGGGGATACGACTAGGCCTCGTCCCGTTTCTAGTATCGTGCCGTTATGCCGCCGAAATTTTCTAAAATAAGTTAGAAAAATAAAAATATCATTTTATCGAAGAAATGAATTGAATAGAAATTCATATGTTGAAATAAAATGTTTTACCGTTAAAAATATAATTTTTAACGTGAATGTGAATAAATAAATATTCATTTACAAACCAGACGGTTTGTTTATGTACACCTATTTGAAGGACATTGATTGGGACGATAAATTGTACACATCGCCCAACTGCACAACTAAAATCTGTGTTTGATTGTTTGAAAACCCCACACGGGTGTTGGGATGAAATATGAATTTCACTCATCCTGATTGATTAAATATGTCGATCGATTGATTGACAGGCTGTTATAAGCGTTAGATATCTATATTTGATGCTTATACAGTGTAGTGCACTTTGGTTGATGGTTGATTATTTTTCAATGCTATTATACATGTGTTGTATGAAAATCCATATAATTAACTTTGTATGGTAATTGATTGGGCCTCATTCAAATTTGAAAAATAAAGAATATTATAAAATAAAAGTTCATGTGTTGACAGTACTCATCCATTGAGATTGGTCATGTGTTGAACGAAATATTTTAGTAATAAAATTTACATCTTTATCAATATAAAATAAAAGTTCATGTGTTGACAGTACTCATCCATTGAGATTGGTCATGTGTTGAACGAAATATTTTAGTAATAAAATTTACATCTTTATCAATATAAAATAAAGGTTCATGTGTTGACAGTACTCATCCATTGAGATTGGTCATGTGTTGAACGGAATATTTTGATAGTAACAACTATTTTGGAAAAAGAAATATTTGAAATAGAATATTGGAAAATAGAAATTTATGAAGCCGTGTTGATTAGATTGACACCATTTTGACGTGAACGGTATTTATATCGATTTTAAAACGATTTCGAAATGAATTGAATTAAAAACGATTTCGAAATGAATTGAATCGAAAACGATTTCGAAATGAATTGAATTGAAAACGATTTCGAAATGAATTGAATTGAAAACGATTTCGAAATAAATTGAATTGAAAACGACTTCGAATTCGAATTGAATTTAAAGCGAATTGAAAACAAATTCAAATTAAATTGAAATTTGAATTGTATAGAAATGAATTTTAAAACGAATTTATAAAGAAGAATTCAATTTTGATTTGAATTGAAAAGGAAGTTGAAATTGCTTTTGAAACGAATTTAAAACTATTCATATAATTCGTTTTAAATAGAAATCGATGAAATATATATTATATATATTATATATAATATAATGGCCTGAATAGAACGCGCCGCGCCGCGGCAGTTCGCGAATTTCGACCATTTATTTCAAACGGACATTACGGGAGATCCGACCGTCGGATTCTCCTAAAACCGGAACCGTTGGGTTCGTATCGAAAAGAGCTTTCTAACGAATATTAGAAATTCAAAATCTAACGGTTGGATTTGGAGATACGTCCAAATCAAATTCGAAAAAGGTCGCTGTAAGTGCAGTTCGATGGCCATTGTTGGAAATCGACTGTACGGGCCTTGATAAAATTATTAAAAATAGTAATAATTTGTGTAAAATCATAAGAAATGATTTAGAAAGAATTGGGATGAAAAACTCCATATTTGAAAAGATAAAAATAGATTTTTATCGAAATGAACTAGTTTTGAACTAGAATTACAATTCTATTTATTTTTAAATAAATAAATTGAATTTGAAATGGTTTTGAAAATAACCAGAATTTCCAATGATTGCATTGGAATGGATTTGAATCGAAATTGCCTTCGGAATATTTCGATGTTGGATTTCGTGATGATACAGATATTGTTATGGGAATTTGAAAGATATATATATATATATATATATCATTATTTCCAATGCGATGTTTGTTAGTTGTAGAATTTGATATTGAATATAAGCCGATATATTTTCTATTCAGAGCCTGGTATTGAATATCAAATGTGATTTGGGTTTGTCGTGAATGGTGTCTTCACTAACACTGTTCTTGAACCCAGTTGAGAAAATATTAAATCTTTTTATTTAGATTTAATGAAGTGTACCAATTAAATGATATTTAATTGGAATTGAATTGGTATTGATTTTTGGGTTTATCGTGAACAGTGTTTTAAATAACACTTGTTCTTTAACCCGATAACTAATGGAATGTGATTTTGGGTTTATCGTGAACCGTGTTTTAAATGACACTGATTCTTTAACCCAGTCGAAGATTAAAACTAAGTGGAGTTTTAATGAATCTTTAATTAGATTGAAATGATCGAAAATGGAGTATCACCAGTTTTGCTCCAGGCGATAGTTAAATCTTTAATTAGATTTGAACGTGAAATGGTAATTGAATTTACCGATAACACTGTGGTGTTAGATATGAAGTATTACCAGTTTTACTTCATGGGATGAATAGGTTGGGATGGGGAAATTAAAATAAATGATTAATTCGGTAAGGGTCGCTAATCCCGACTAGTTTGAATTGAGATTCAAAAATAGAATAAAGAATAAATTCAAGGAATTTATCTTGGATAAAATTAATGGGAACCTTTCCCTATGAATGTGAAATTTAGAAACTAACTGTCGGTTAGCCAAGCAGAATGGTTTTCTGGATATTGATCTGATGTTGGTTTCGGCCTTCGGGGTTAATATTTGGGAAATTATTCTCTTGATTAATTTACGGTTAGTGACTGATGAATTGGAATGAGGCGTATGTTGTGTTTGTGTAACACTTATTTAAAATATACGCGAGTTATTCGGAAAGACCGGGTTTATCCCATTCTGAATAACTGATACGACGATAAGTCGAAGATGAAGACGGTGGTTGAAGACCGGAAGTCTTCACGTCGTTTGGGTGGTTACTGATGATCTTGATTGGGCTGTACACCCAAGAAGATGGAAACAGTTGGTGATCGTCCAGACGTACTTGGAGATCGATGGATATGCGGGGTACTAGGTGCCTCCGGTTTCGTTCAGACCTAGAACGGACTTGTAAATGGACTGTGTGTCTGACATTGGATTTTAGTCTGTGTGATTGATTTCTATTAAATATATATCTGTTTGGCGGCGGAGAATTTATTCTCTTGCTTAACGCCCTTCTCTGAGACGTACGAGCTCAGGGGTTATATATTGATGGATATCAAACGCATGGAGTGAATTGCCTGTGTGGCATGCCTAAGTGGCAATTGATCAAGGCTTCTGTTGAAAAGCAAAGTCTTGTGGTGATGATCAAAGCACGGCCTTTGTGGCATAGCTTTGTGTAACGTTTACTTCGCGTGTTTCACACCCGGTATGAACCAAAAACGGGAGACGGACCTCAGGGAGGGCATGCGTTTCTTTCTAGTTAGAAGTGGCGTCAGTGGTTTTACACGCCCTGACGAGTTTGACTTATGTGGTTGTTGCTGTTGCGAGGCACCTCGGATTGATCGGTCGTTCTCGAACCGATGGAGTCATTTAGTTGGCTCACCTACGCCCCATAGGGCGGGGAAACGCATGTTCAGGCATTTTAATCCACATCGGTGGACCGGCCCTGATGATCCAAGGGTCACTCGAGCTCTGATCCTGAGGGGCGGGCTAGAGCGTCTCGAATCGGTTGAGGACTATCTTTTGCCTCGGTTCATAGATGGAAATCCAATTTCCAAATACGTGACATTTGCGTTTTTAATTGTAGAACTAGTATGGCGACATGATATATGGTACCCATGCCGTCTATGATTGATACTTATGATTTGAAGTTGTTTTATACACTATGCACTTATTATAGTATCAAATGATTTGTTTTAAACGTATCAAGCATTCTTTGGCTGTTATAAGGGAAAACCCTATCCCCCGGCTTGCGTTGCATTGTGTGATAGGACCTGGGTCTTATAACAGCTTCATTTTTCCTCATTTAGCATTGCGCTGTTTGTTTTATGCACTGGTATTCTTGGGAGGAAACCCGTTCCGTGTTATACGGCGTGGTCCATTGATTTACCTAACTTTAAAATAAAGATTAAATGTTTTTAGTTCTCACACCAGTCCCATGACTGACCTGGAGTTTATTGTTTTAACCTAAACTCTGGGTGCCCCTATTTTGACACGGGCAGCTAGTAGTTTTGGTTTTGCAGATTTATATTCACAGGATCCTGGTTTACAGCTGGAACGATATCCGGAAAGCTTTGAATCCGTATATCTCTTCTAGTTGTGTATTGTATTATTTTCCGCTGCGATGTATTTAAATGTAATTTAAATCTCTGATATCTCTGAGTATTATTCATTTATACTCTGTATATTCTTGTAATCTGATGCATTGTTGTAATATACAATGAAATGTTCTTCTGTATGTGTTCTGTTGTGGTTTGTTCTCGAACTATCCGCTCTTTCCTTTACGGGGAAGTTACGGGTTTTCACAGTTGGTATCAGAGCTTTGGTTTACAAAGCTCAGAGAACAAGACACATTAGAACCATATGAAAGAATTCACCAGATATTGGATTAGTAATATCCAATGGAATGACTCGTTAGAGATGGGATCAGTAGTATCATAGAACGAGTGTGAAGAGTATATTTTTGAAAATGAAAACAAATTTTTGTTTTGAAAATTTAAATCAATTATACGTATTTGATTATTTATTTACATTGATTTGGACAATCAAATATATAGAGATTTTAGTATACGTCTGATCCACGTGTATTGAAGCCTCAAATATATTCGATAGATATAGAATCACACTCTAGTCGCTCGGACATGATTCTAATGATTGACGCGTCATCATTAGAATTTATGTTCGTGTTTCGAAGGTGTGATTTTCTATATATTTCCATTAGGCTGGTGTGAGAACCAAAACTTATATATAGCTAGAACACATTGTTGTGAATTGGCATCAAAACATGATTTTCTATATATATATCAAAGTTATGAATTTGAAACTCTAATTCACTAATTGATTGATGTTTGCGTTGTTTGTTCATTTGTTTGATAATTTTGAATCATTTAGCCTAATTGAACCAAATATTGAATTGTATTGAAAATTAGTCGCATTTGCTTGCATATATATGTACTTACATTGAACAGGTCATAGCAAGGAGGCTAGAGCAGAGAATAAAATTTGTTTGCCCGACAAATAGGTACATGTTTACTACATAATTTCCTGTTTTGTTTGGGTGATGATGATTTTATGAGCCTATTGGCTAGCCGCTTGGCTTTTTCTTTTTCTTTTTGAGATCTGAAGGACCGGGGAAGCTATTTGAAATTCCCCGATGCTCCCGGTGCAGGGGAGGTTATGGCGAAATTTTTCGAAAATTTAGGGAGTTAGCCAAATTTTTGAAATTTTGAAAATTCTCAGAAACTGAAAAGTTGGAGAATGGAAGCCAGATCGAACGTAGAGTTGATTAATCAAACCACTTTCGACTTTGTTCCTTTTCGGGGACGAAAAGTTTTAAGTGGGGGAGATTGTAATAACCCGCAAAATCTGGGCCAGTTTAAAATTTTTATTTTGGCAATTTTAGCGAATTTTGATTATTTAAAATGAATTATTTTAAATAATATCGACGAGAAATTTATTTTCAATAGCATTCGAACGTATATATTATATACGTCGTCGTTAGAATATATATAATTATATAAAATTATAAAAGGAATTGAAAATGGCGCGGTAGTTCGATAATTCGATTTCAAACTTCAATTGAATGTACCGGGTGCAAAACAATCCGGATTTTAGTGAAACCAAAAATCATAGAATCTATTTGATAATATCTTTCCAACGAATCCGGAAAATCAAGATTTCATAGCGGGAATCAAAAGATATGTCCAGTTGAAAATTCTGAATAGTCGCTATGGAATTCAGGCCCTTAAAAATGGACATTTTGCAAACGACCTCGGATTTCGACGAAACCACTTTTGTTGGGTCCGTGATGTAAAGTTATTGCTAGATTCCAAATTTCATAATTTTTCGAATCAATATGTGAGCGTGGCAAAGGAAAACGCGTTTGACCAGTTTCAGTTGATTTTAATCGACTGGAAATTGGCCATTTTTCAAACGGTCTCAGAATTCGACGAAACTAGTTTTGTTAGGACCGTATCATCAATACGAAGCTAGAAAATATTTTTCGAGAATTTTTAGAGTTAGTATGTGACCCCGGTAAATTGAAATGTACGTTTAAAATTCAATATAGTGATTTAAATGTAAATTTAATGGAAACTGATTCAAACGATCGAATCAACCTGCGATACATAACCCATTGTGTTCGGAATGGGGGTAATTAGCTAGGGGCGACAGGCGGTAAGTTTGATTTTGAGTTAGTAATTAAAAGTTACTTTTTGGCAAATAAATTAATTAAATTAATATATAATTATATATAGCGTTGACCTCACCCCTCTCCCTCCTCTCATTTCAGATTAGAAAAAAAAAAGGGAAAAAAAAAGAAACACGCTCGCTCAAATCACGCCGCCGCCTCCCAACGCCATCGTCGGAGGCGTCGCCGCCCACCACCCTCTCCTCCCCGTTCTCTCTCCGCTCCCTTCTTTTTACGCCATCCTCTAGCCTACTCGACGTCGCCAGAACCCTGAACCACCCCACAGATCGAGACCACCACCGCGCTACCCTGATGCTCCTCCTCCCTCTCCTCTGGCCACCGCCGGCCTCCATCTCAACCCCACTCCACTGTCGAGCTTCCCCCCCTTTTTTTCCCCTTTGAAAATCCAGCCACCCAAACCCCTGAACACCAAAACGACGTCGCCACCAAGCCTCCCCCCCTCAGCACGGTACGTTTTTTTTTACTTATTCGTTTATTTAATATTTTTCTTTTCATTTATATATGAATAACATTGTTTTGTTCTAGTTTTAATATAATAGAAAAGTTAAATTTTTGGCAAGAAAAAGGAGTAATTTTTGATTAGTAATTAGGTAAATTTTCGGTTTTAAAAACAATAGAAAAGCCATGATCTTTAATATAGAATGGCTTGATTTTTAAATATATAAAGATTCGATTTTTAATAGTAAAGTTACGATTTTTGTCATCTAGATAGCTAAGTAAAAATATGATTTTTATATTTTTAAAGTATTAAAAATATGATTTTTATATTTTTAAAGTATTAAAAAATATAATCTTTACTATATAGAAGATGTAAACATATGATTTTTGTTTATGTAGAGAAGTAAAAATATAATTTTTGCATGATAGGAATATTAAAAATAGCATCTTTATATGTGTAGCAAAATAAAAATGTGATTTTTATAGTGATGAAATTGAAAAGGTAAAATCTTTATATGAAGAATAGCGTGATAAAAATATAGTCTTTACTATATGAACATCGATGTGAAAATATAATTTTTATCTATATAGTAGCGGTATAAAAATTCGATTTTTATATATTGAACAACGAAATAAAATTTTGATTTTTATATATTGAATAGCAAAGTAAAAATGTGATTTTTATATATGTAGTGAATACGGGAAACGAAGGTGACAAAGATGCGATAACGATGAAGATTTCTATCAATGAAGTGTCGTGGAGTTGGATAGCTTTCGGTGAGAATTTCTCACTCTTCAATTTCTTTTCTAGTTATATATATATATACTAGGATGCAGACGGTGCTTAGTAGCACCTGTGACGGTCCGCCCCGCACCAACCGACGTTTTACTCCAATTGTGCGCTGTACACATGTCCAATTGGCATGGGACGGTCGCCAAAGAAGAGAAAGAAAGAAGAGGAACCAAATAAAGAACCTGTAATATGTCAAAACGGATCAAACATACCCAAAAACCCATATTTTCCCCTTAAGCATGTTTAAGCAAATCTAACGATAGGATTAGCAAAACTTAACCAAATTAGCCAATTTTTCTAACAGAGGCTTAAAATAATATTCATGAATTTCTGCATATTTTCCCAGATTTTTAACATGCATAATTTCGCTAATTATCACTAATTACTCCTTAATCCCCCAAATTCCGGGATTTACAAAATTAGTCGAAATCAACCCAAATTCATATCAGAGGCATAAAATGATGTTTTAGAATTTTAGGAATTTTTCTAGATTTTTCTGAGCCATAATTTCGCTAATTTTCGCTAATTACCATAACTAGCCATAATTAGTGAAGAACAATGCAAATCACTCACCTTAGCCACAAATTAAACAAGGTCTGAAATAATTCTCTGATTTAATGCGAATCCAAATGCTAACAGCAGCTCCAAGGTTGATTAGGTGAAGATCTTCTTTGATTTGGTCTTGCTAACCTCTTTTTCTTCAAGTTGGAGTGGCTTGGAGGTGATTTGGAGACTTTAGAGGGTGGAGGCCATTAATAGGGTTCTATGAAATAAAATGGTGGCTGAAAAAAATGACTAAAAGGATGTTTTCTAACCCTAATCAGCCCTTATACAACCCCAATCCCGAAATCTCCTTATGGGCCCAATTGCTAACTATCCGGTTTAGCCCAATTATGCAGTTTTTCACCCTCTAAACCTTGTTTCAGCCATATCTCCCAAACGGTAAGTCCGTTTGGCTATTATGACCACTCTACGGAAAGAGAAACCATCAAACAAATCTAATGGAAGTGGTTTCAGGTCAAAATTCCTTCCCTATCAAAAGTTATGGCCAAAACAGTACTGACTAGGGGCAAAATGGTCATTTAAAAATCGACAAAAATCATGAACAGGGGAAATGACTCAAATAAATGTTTCCCAAAGTTATATGACCATACGACTTCACACGGGAAAGAAATAAATATTCTACAATCCTATGATGTGTAGAATACGGGTCGTTACACTCTTCCCCCCTTAAGAAATTTCGCCCCCGAAATTCCCTAATCAAAACACACACAAGGGTCCCGCATGCCTATCAATCATAAAACAACCATCAAACATGCAAAACAAGCAAAACAAGTCTATCCTAGCATGCGGAATAACTAAATCGCAAAGTAAATCTTACCAGGCAAAGAGTTCTGGATAAGCCTTTCTAACGCTTTCCTCTGTCTCCCAAGCACAATCATTTTCGTCCTCGCCCCACTGAACTTTGACTAGCTTCACCGACTTTCTTCGAAGTTGCTTCGTATCATGCCCCACAATACGAATCGGCTTGCGGTTCTCAACCGCCTCAGGTTCTACTTCGAAGTCCTCTAACTGATCAGGTGAAATAGTCACATTTGAGTCGTGAACGAACTTCCTTAGTTGGGAAACATGAAACACATTGTGAACTCCTGCCATTTTCTCTGGTAAGCCAACCCTATATGCCAAATTCCCAACTTCCTCGAGAACTTGGAAAGGACCCACAAATCTTGGTGCCAACTTGCCTCTCCTGCCAAATCGTATCACGCTTTTCAACGGAGAGATCTTGACAAACACCAAGTCACCAACGGAGAATTTCAAGTCTCTTCTCCTCTTATCAGCATAACTCTTCTGCCTATCTTGAGCAGCTTTCATTCGTTGCTGAATAATCTTGATTTTATCGGAAGTTTCTCTCACCACATCTGGTCCAAGCACAAACTTCTCGCCAGTCTCTATCCAACATGATGGTGAGTTGCACGGTCTTCCGTACAGAGCTTCATATGGAGCCATACCGATACTGGATTGGTAGCCATTATTGTATGCAAACTCCACTAGATGCAAATGGTCATCCCATGATCCACCAAAATCCAATATACACGCTCTCAAGAGATCTTCCAATATCCGATTCACCCTCTCCGTCTGACCGTCGGTCTGAGGATGATACGCGGTACTGAGATGTAATTCTGATCCTAAAGCCTCTTGTAAGCTCTTCCAAAATCCACTAGTAAACAACGGATCTCGGTCACTCACAATGCCTTTGGGTACTCCATGAAATCTCACTACCCACTTCATATACAGTTCTGCTAACTTAGCTGCAGTTCTGTTCGACTTAACTGGTATAAATCTTGCACTCTTGGTCAGTCGATCCACAATTACCCAAATGCTATCATGTCCCGATCTAGTCCTCGGCAAACCATCGATGAAATCCATTGAAACTTGCTCCCATTTCCATTCGGGAATTTCTAATGGTTGCAACAACCCACTAGGCTTCTTTTGCTCGGCTTTAACTAGCTGGCAATTCATGCATTTGGATATAAACTTCCCAACGTCTCTTTTCATCCCTTCCCAGTAGTAAGTCTGCTTCATATCTCGGTACATCTTATTACCACCGGGATGTATAGTTAGCTTTGAGTGATGACATTCTCTAAGCACTTCATCCCTCAATCCATTGACATTGGGTACAACAAGCTTTCCATTCTTCCGAAGCCATCCATCTCGATCAAGCCCATACTTGTCCATCTCCCCCTCGATATTCATTTCCAACTTGGAGATGACTTCCAATAAATTAGGGTCGTTCCTTTGACTGGAACCAATCCTCTCAATCAAAGTGGGTCTGATCGTCAAGCTAGCTAGCATAACTGGATCCAATTCGCACCTTGGTCTGAAATCAAACCCCGCGATATACTCCAGCTGCTTCCATTCAAGAAACATTGCCCCTAAGCTGGCATGTCTCCTACTTAAGGCATCGGCTACCGCATTACCCTTCCCAGGTGTATATGCGATATCAAAATCATACGAAGCCAAAAACTCTAACCATCTCTGCTGACGGAGATTCAGATCTTTCTGAGAGAAGAGATACTTTAACGATTTATGATCGGTAAACAGCTCAAATCTTTCTCCCAAGAGGTAATGTCTCCACATCTTTAGCGCAAATACAATCGCTGCTAATTCCAAATCATGGGTAGGATACTTCTTCTCATGCGGCTTTAGCTGTCGACTAGCATAAGCTACAACCCTACCTCCTTGCATCAATACCGCACCCAGTCCGGTACCACAAGCATCCGTGTATACCGTCATCCCTTCATTTCCCTTAGGAATGACCAACACTGGCGCACGCGTCAACTTTTCCTTTAGACTCTTGAATGCTTTTTCACACCCTCCGTCCCAAACGAAGGCTTGATTCTTCTTAGTCAACTGAGTCAACGGTGCCGCTGTCTTGGAGAAGTCTTTGATAAACTTACGATAATATCCAGCTAACCCCAAGAAGCTTCTTACATCCTTTGCATTCTTGGGCGCAGACCAATCTTGTACCGTAGCCACCTTCGCAGGGTCCACGGCAATACCATTCTCTGAAACAACATGGCCCAAGAATCTCACTTCTCTCCTCCAGAAGTGACACTTAGAAAACTTCGCTTTCAGTTGGTGCCTTCTCAACACCTCCAACACAATTCTCAAATGTTCCTTGTGTTCCTCTTCTGTCCTCGAGTAAACAAGGATATCGTCTACGAACACAAGAACAAACTTATTCAGTTGGTCTCTGAATACACTATTCATAAGATCCACGAAGTATGCTGGTGCATTGGTCAACCCGAATGGCATGACCAACCACTCATAGAACCCAGACGGCGTCCTAAATGCCGTTTTAGCTATACTATCAGCTGCTACACGGAGCTGATGAAATCCTGTCGCGAGGTCCAACTGGGAGAACACTCTCGCTCCTTCCAGTTGATCAAACAAATCATCTATCCGTGGTAGAGGATACTTATTCTTCCTCGTCACCTTATTTAACTCGCGATAGTCCACACACAATCGAAGGGAACCATCTGCCTTAGTAGCAAACACAACTGGTGCTCCCCACTCGGAGATACTTCTTCTAATAAATCCCTTCTTCATAAGATCGCTAACTTGCACCTCGAGCTCTCGCTGTTCTCGTGGTGCCATACGACGAAGTGGCATTACTATAGGTCTGGCATCTTTCACCAAATCAATACGAAACTCAATCTCTCGGTGTGGTGGAAGTCCGGTCACTTCCTCGAAGATGTCCGGGTACTGGCCAACCACGGGCAAACCTGATAACTCATCATGCGGAATGTCGAGGGAATTTACAAAACTAGCCATTACCCCATCACAGGGTAGATTACCAAACACTACCCTCCGCCCATCATCCGCCCTAACTGTCACCAAAGAGCCCTCACAGTCTACCACCACCCCGTATCTTTGGAGCCAATCGACTCCCAAAATAATGCCATACCCAGTAAAGCCCAAAACAAAGCAATCACAAACAAACATACATCCATGACTCGATAAGACCACATTACGACAGATCATACTGAGGTTTGTTGAACCACCAATCGGGTTCGTCACAGCTAATGGTCTATCGACTAACTCGGGTTCCAATCCCAACCTATCTACCAGGTCACTAGATATGAAGGAATGGGAAGCCCCGGTATCGAACAAAACTCTAACAGGAAGATCATAAATGGAAAGCATACCTTGAATGACGACTCCCTTTCCTTTCTCCGCCGCAGTTGGGGCATTCGACGAAGAAGGAACAGCATTGATGGCATATGCTTTCACAATCTGATTCTCCTTCAGAGGTTGCGGGCACTTATCCTTAAAATGTCCCTCTTGGCCACAGTTAAAGCACTTCTTTCCCACTGTCTTAGCCCTACATTCCCTTGCATAATGGCCCTTCTTTCCACATTTGAAGCACTCGATTTCTTTCCTGCTTTTCTTCTGGCCATCCTTAGCTTGGTTTTGCTTCCTCTTATTCTGAGAGTTATTCTTGCCTCCACCGCTTGCTTGCGGCTTTGGCTCTTCAGCAGATGCAGCAACAACCCCAGTCTTCGGCTTAGGGTAAAGACTTTCTGACCTCAAAGCTTTTCCCACGATCGACTCAAACGTCTCATCGATGTGATTAATCAGCCTCTCCCCTAAGTATTCATCCAAACCAGTGATGAACCTCTCATTTTTCTTTTCGGGAGTATCGATTAGAGATAACCCATACTTCGACAAAGTGTCGAACTCAGCAACATAATCCGATACTGCCCTCCCATTCTGCTTAAGCTCCAAGAACTTCCTAAACAATTCCGATTTCTGGGCAGCTGGGATATACTTGTCGCTAAAGCGAGCTTTAAACTGATCCCAAGTAACTTGATCTTCTGGTGTGGCTGCCCTAATAGCATTCCACCAATTCATCGCTCGTCCTTGCAACTGACGAGACGCAAGCCTTCTCTTCATCGCATCCTCGATACCCAAATCGTCGAAGATACGGTCGCAACTATCCAACCAATCCTGAACATCCGTGGCCGATTCTGTTCCGTGAAACGGCTTTCCACCAAGATTAGTGTAATCCTTACTCAGCTTGGCGAAATCGACCCTAGGCGCTTGCACCGCTACACCTCCAGCATTGGCAACATTAGGAGCCTCCCTCTGAATATCCACAAGCATCTCTCTCATGAGGTTGGTAAACATAGCCCTCATGTCAGGGGGATTCCCATTATTGGCCCCTCTGCCAGCACCTCTTCCTCGGCTCATCGTCAAATCTGTTAAAGAGAAAACGATTAACCATCTCCATAGTGGTGCCAGTGCAGTGCAATGCGACTTCATCCTTAAACATACTAATACTATATATAGATATAGCTTTTGAAAACCAAAATAATCACAAATACGCGCTCTCATATACGTACTATCTCTCCCTAGTGTCTTTCCCTAGGTGAATTCCGCAACCTAGAGCTCTGATACCAAGTGTGACGGTCCGCCCCGCACCAACCGACGTTTTACTCCAATTGTGCGCTGTACACATGTCCAATTGGCATGGGACGGTCGCCAAAGAAGAGAAAGAAAGAAGAGGAACCAAATAAAGAACCTGTAATATGTCAAAACGGATCAAACATACCCAAAAACCCATATTTTCCCCTTAAGCATGTTTAAGCAAATCTAACGATAGGATTAGCAAAACTTAACCAAATTAGCCAATTTTTCTAACAGAGGCTTAAAATAATATTCATGAATTTCTGCATATTTTCCCAGATTTTTAACATGCATAATTTCGCTAATTATCACTAATTACTCCTTAATCCCCCAAATTCCGGGATTTACAAAATTAGTCGAAATCAACCCAAATTCATATCAGAGGCATAAAATGATGTTTTAGAATTTTAGGAATTTTTCTAGATTTTTCTGAGCCATAATTTCGCTAATTTTCGCTAATTACCATAACTAGCCATAATTAGTGAAGAACAATGCAAATCACTCACCTTAGCCACAAATTAAACAAGGTCTGAAATAATTCTCTGATTTAATGCGAATCCAAATGCTAACAGCAGCTCCAAGGTTGATTAGGTGAAGATCTTCTTTGATTTGGTCTTGCTAACCTCTTTTTCTTCAAGTTGGAGTGGCTTGGAGGTGATTTGGAGACTTTAGAGGGTGGAGGCCATTAATAGGGTTCTATGAAATAAAATGGTGGCTGAAAAAAATGACTAAAAGGATGTTTTCTAACCCTAATCAGCCCTTATACAACCCCAATCCCGAAATCTCCTTATGGGCCCAATTGCTAACTATCCGGTTTAGCCCAATTATGCAGTTTTTCACCCTCTAAACCTTGTTTCAGCCATATCTCCCAAACGGTAAGTCCGTTTGGCTATTATGACCACTCTACGGAAAGAGAAACCATCAAACAAATCTAATGGAAGTGGTTTCAGGTCAAAATTCCTTCCCTATCAAAAGTTATGGCCAAAACAGTACTGACTAGGGGCAAAATGGTCATTTAAAAATCGACAAAAATCATGAACAGGGGAAATGACTCAAATAAATGTTTCCCAAAGTTATATGACCATACGACTTCACACGGGAAAGAAATAAATATTCTACAATCCTATGATGTGTAGAATACGGGTCGTTACAGCACCCGACACAATCATCCACAGACCATGGACTTGTTTGTTTGGTTGCATAGATTAGTTAGATGATTTGATTTGAAATTGAATTGTTTGGTGAAATGAATGGATTGATTAATGTGTGAATGACGTGGGCCTTCACTAGACCGGGGATAAGGCTAGGCCTCGTCCCGTTTCTAGTATCGTGCCGTTATGCCGCCGAAATTTTCTAAAATAAGTTAGAAAAATAAAAATATCATTTTATCGAAGAAATGAATTGAATAGAAATTCATATGTTGAAATAAAATGTTTTCCGTTAAAAAAATAATTTTTAACGTGAATGTGAATAAATAAATATTCATTTACAAACCAGACGGTTTGTTTATGTACACCTATTTGAAGGACATTGATTGGGACGATAAATTGTACACATCGCCCAACTGCACAACTAAAATCTGTGTTTGATTGTTTGAAAACCCCACACGGGTGTTGGGATGAAATATGAATTTCACTCATCCTGATTGATTAAATATGTCGATCGATTGATTGACAGGCTGTTATAAGCGTTAGATATCTATATTTGATGCTTATACAGTGTAGTGCACTTTGGTTGATGGTTGATTATTTTTCAATGCTATTATACATGTGTTGTATGAAAATCCATATAATTAACTTTGTATGGTAATTGATTGGGCCTCATTCAAATTTGAAAAATAAAGAATATTATAAAATAAAAGTTCATGTGTTGACAGTACTCATCCATTGAGATTGGTCATGTGTTGAACGAAATATTTTAGTAATAAAATTTACATCTTTATCAATATAAAATAAAAGTTCATGTGTTGACAGTACTCATCCATTGAGATTGGTCATGTGTTGAACGAAATATTTTAGTAATAAAATTTACATCTTTATCAATATAAAATAAAGGTTCATGTGTTGACAGTACTCATCCATTGAGATTGGTCATGTGTTGAACGGAATATTTTGATAGTAACAACTATTTTGGAAAAAGAAATATTTGAAATAGAATATTGGAAAATAGAAATTTATGAAGCCGTGTTGATTAGATTGACGCCATTTTGACGTGAACGGTATTTATATCGATTTTAAAACGATTTCGAAATGAATTGAATTAAAAACGATTTCGAAATGAATTGAATCGAAAACGATTTCGAAATGAATTGAATTGAAAACGATTTCGAAATGAATTGAATTGAAAACGATTTCGAAATAAATTGAATTGAAAACGACTTCGAATTCGAATTGAATTTAAAGCGAATTGAAAACAAATTCAAATTAAATTGAAATTTGAATTGTATAGAAATGGATTTTAAAACGAATTTATAAAGAAGAATTCAATTTTGATTTGAATTGAAAAGGAAGTTGAAATTGCTTTTGAAACGAATTTAAAACTATTCATATAATTCGTTTTAAATAGAAATCGACGAAATATATATTATATATATTATATATATTATATATATAATATAATGGCCTGAATAGAACGCGCCGCGCCGCGGCAGTTCGCGAATTTCGACCATTTATTTCAAACGGACATTACGGGAGATCCGACCGTCGGATTCTCCTAAAACCGGAACCGTTGGGTTCGTATCGAAAAGAGATTTCTAACGAATATTAGAAATTCAAAATCTAACGGTTGGATTTGGAGATACGTCCAAATCAAATTCGAAAAAGGTCGTTGTAAGTGCAGTTCGATGGCCATTGTTGGAAATCGACTGTACGGGCCTTGATAAAATTATTAAAAATAGTAATAATTTGTGTAAAATCATAAGAAATGATTTAGAAAGAATTGGGATGAAAAACTCCATATTTGAAAAGATAAAAATAGATTTTTATCGAAATGAACTAGTTTTGAACTAGAATTACAATTCTATTTATTTTTAAATAAATAAATTGAATTTGAAATGGTTTTGAAAATAACCAGAATTTCTAATGATTGCATTGGAATGGATTTGAATCGAAATTGCCTTCGGAATATTTCGATGTTGGATTTCGTGATGATACAGATATTGTTATGGGAATTTGAAAGATATATATATATATATATATATCATTATTTCCAATGCGATGTTTGTTAGTTGTAGAATTTGATATTGAATATAAGCCGATATATTTTCTATTCAGAGCCTGGTATTGAATATCAAATGTGATTTGGGTTTGTCGTGAATGGTGTCTTCACTAACACTGTTCTTGAACCCAGTTGAGAAAATATTAAATCTTTTTATTTAGATTTAATGAAGTGTACCAATTAAATGATATTTAATTGGAATTGAATTGGTATTGATTTTTGGGTTTATCGTGAACAGTGTTTTAAATAACACTTGTTCTTTAACCCGATAACTAATGGAATGTGATTTTGGGTTTATCGTGAACCGTGTTTTAAATGACACTGATTCTTTAACCCAGTCGAAGATTAAAACTAAGTGGAGTTTTAATAAATCTTTAATTAGATTGAAATGATCGAAAATGGAGTATCACCAGTTTTGCTCCAGGCGATAGTTAAATCTTTAATTAGATTTGAACGTGAAATGGTAATTGAATTTACCGATAACACTGTGGTGTTAGATATGAAGTATTACCAGTTTTACTTCATGGGATGAATAGGTTGGGATGGGGAAATTAAAATAAATGATTACTTCGGTAAGGGTCGCTAATCCCGACTAGTTTGAATTGAGATTCAAAAATAGAATAAAGAATAAATTCAAGGAATTTATCTTGGATAAAATTAATGGGAACCTTTCCCTATGAATGTGAAATTTAGAAACTAACTGTCGGTTAGCCAAGCAGAATGGTTTTCTGGATATTGATCTGATGTTGGTTTCGGCCTTCGGGGTTAATATTTGGGAAATTATTCTCTTGATTAATTTACGGTTAGTGACTGATGAATTGGAATGAGGCGTATGTTGTGTTTGTGTAACACTTATTTAAAATATACGCGAGTTATTCGGAAAGACCGGGTTTATCCCATTCTGAATAACTGATACGACGATAAGTCGAAGATGAAGACGGTGGTTGAAGACCGGAAGTCTTCACGTCGTTTGGGTGGTTACTGATGATCTTGATTGGGCTGTACACCCAAGAAGATGGAAACAGTTGGTGATCGTCCAGACGTACTTGGAGATCGATGGATATGCGGGGTACTAGGTGCCTCCGGTTTCGTTCAGACCTAGAACGGACTTGTAAATGGACTGTGTGTCTGACATTGGATTTTAGTCTGTGTGATTGATTTCTATTAAATATATATCTGTTTGGCGGCGGAGAATTTATTCTCTTGCTTAACGCCCTTCTCTGAGACGTACGAGCTCAGGGGTTATATATTGATGGATATCAAACGCATGGAGTGAATTGCCTGTGTGGCATGCCTAAGTGGCAATTGATCAAGGCTTCTGTTGAAAAGCAAAGTCTTGTGGTGATGATCAAAGCACGGCCTTTGTGGCGTAGCTTTGTGTAACGTTTACTTCGCGTGTTTCACACCCGGTATGAACCAAAAACGGGAGACGGACCTCAGGGAGGGCATGCGTTTCTTTCTAGTTAGAAGTGGCGTCAGTGGTTTTACACGCCCTGACGAGTTTGACTTATGTGGTTGTTGCTGTTGCGAGGCGCCTCGGATTGATCGGTCGTTCTCGAACCGATGGAGTCATTTAGTTGGCTCACCTACGCCCCATAGGGCGGGGAAACGCATGTTCAGGCATTTTAATCCACATCGGTGGACCGGCCCTGACGATCCAAGGGTCACTCGAGCTCTGATCCTGAGGGGCGGGCTAGAGCGTCTCGAATCGGTTGAGGACTATCTTTTGCCTCGGTTCATAGATGGAAATCCAATTTCCAAATACGTGACATTTGCGTTTTTAATTGTAGAACTAGTATGGCGACATGATATATGGTACCCATGCCGTCTATGATTGATACTTATGATTTGAAGTTGTTTTATACACTATGCACTTATTATAGTATCAAATGATTTGTTTTAAACGTATCAAGCATTCTTTGGCTGTTATAAGGGAAAACCCTATCCCCCGGCTTGCGTTGCATTGTGTGATAGGACCTGGGTCTTATAACAGCTTCATTTTTCCTCATTTAGCATTGCGCTGTTTGTTTTATGCACTGGTATTCTTGGGAGGAAACCCGTTCCGTGTTATACGGCGTGGTCCCTTGATTTACCTAACTTTAAAATAAAGATTAAATGTTTTTAGTTCTCACACCAGTCCCATGACTGACCTGGAGTTTATTGTTTTAACCTAAACTCTGGGTGCCCCTATTTTGACACGGGCAGCTAGTAGTTTTGGTTTTGCAGATTTATATTCACAGGATCCTGGTTTACAGCTGGAACGATATCCGGAAAGCTTTGAATCCGTATATCTCTTCTAGTTGTGTATTGTATTATTTTCCGCTGCGATGTATTTAAATGTAATTTAAATCTCTGATATCTCTGAGTATTATTCATTTATACTCTGTATATTCTTGTAATCTGATGCATTGTTGTAATATACAATGAAATGTTCTTCTGTATGTGTTCTGTTGTGGTTTGTTCTCGAACTATCCGCTCTTTCCTTTACGGGGAAGTTACGGGTTTTCACAGTTGGTATCAGAGCTTTGGTTTACAAAGCTCAGAGAACAAGACACATTAGAACCATATGAAAGAATTCACCAGATATTGGATTAGTAATATCCAATGGAATGACTCGTTAGAGATGGGATCAGTAGTATCATAGAACGAGTGTGAAGAGTATATTTAGGTGTTTAATGTTTAGATTACAAATTATTTAATATGTTATTATCATACGATATTGTGAACTGTTATGCAGAGAAGAACAGGTTGGGGGGATCAAACCGAATTCCTTAAATAAATTGTATATTGTTTGTTTATTTTATTTGTATATGTGAATTGGTTACCCCAAATGACGTTGTGATATGTTTGGATTTGGTTGTTGAATGAATGTTGACCATTGAACTGGAGTTAAATGATCGTTGTGTTTTACTCAATAGACAGTATTGATTAAGCTATTGGCAGCAAGTGGCCTAAAACTCGTGTTTTTAGACGTTGATTATCGTCGGGTGATTTGATGCAGCCGAAATTATAAATATTATTTTTAGAAGTGAAGCAATGTTTTAAATTATATTTTAAAAAGTAGAAGTTTATTTATAAATTAATATTTTATACTTATAAATTATTTGTTTTGATGTTTAAAAGTTTATGAGCAATGAAGGCAGAAGTTAACCAAACGGTTAATGGTCTGAAGTGATTGTTTTGAGAAAAACAAGGAAGGGGAAGTTTTAAATTAATTAAATTATTTTAATAGAAATCGGTAACAAATTAACTGATGTTTACTAGTTGACATAGTCGATTTTTTTAATTGAGAATTATTTATTTTGTTTCAATTGTTTTAATCAATAATTATTTAAACTTGACGAGAGTATATAAGTTAACTAATCTCTTGATTAACCGTATTTTGAGGTAATCGTCGAGAAGTAGTTTATTAATAATATTAATAATTTTTAAATAACTTTAAAAAGGAAATTAATTATTCTGGTTTAGATTGATAACTGAAGTAACTGCTTTTATAATGATAAAGTAAAATTATTTTTAAAGGGATCATCTTTGTAAATGAAATGTATTTGAGAAGTGTTTGAGTAATAATTGAATACTTAAAATTTAATCGTAATTTTTCCACGTTCATAAACAAAGTTATAAATAAGGATTAAACTAAGATAAGTGTTTCAAATAAGTGTTTTACTAAAAGATTAAACCATTTGAAATTGGAACGGGATTAAAATGCGAGTAATGGTTTGTTAAACCATATTAAAATAAATAAAATGGTTAATAAAATTTATAGGATCTAATTTGAGTTAAGAATTCGTATCTATCTTAGGATAAGAATGTTGTCGATATGGTCTGAGAGTTAAATAGAATACTCCAACATGAACGACTTCACTATTATCGAGAGATGGTATTAGTTTGTAACGGTAAAGGAAATATAAAAGAGAAATTGTGAATATATAAATATTTCCGAAGTACACCAAATGATTGGAAAATATAAACTGATGTATAAATGCGCTTTTAAAGTATAAAGATATTTTCACATAAGAAGAGGATTTTGAATTATGCCTATTTTTATAGGGTATAAGATATCGTTTTATTTTGATTTTCGATAAAATCATATAAGTTATAATGGATTTGAAATGAAATATTGGGAAATGTAATTATGATTTCCAAAGCAAGATTTTTAAAGTTTGATTGATCAAGTTTTAAAGTAAATAAAACCGTTCAGAGTTAAATTATAAGAATACGTCGTTCGATCTTATTTTTAATGTATAAAACTGATAATTAAACCTTATTCGATTGGTTATGTATATACAACGATATTTCCAAGATATGGGGAATAAAAGAATTTTTGTGAAATATAATATGAAATAAAAGAAAGGAGTTTGGTAAATATGATTGTTTCAAGAATATGGATTACTGTTTCCAAAACAATGAAAACAAAAGAAATTTGTTAAAGAAAATTATATGTAATTGATTTCCAAGAATCGATGAATTGTTTTAACGAATAATTTTAAATGAAAGAGACTTCGGCTGCCAATGTACTTGACTATACTATTTTGTGATTGATAGTTAAGAACCCGACTATCAATGAATATTATTGGACCTTTGACAAGTTGGTTTGAAGAGACCGAAATGGGAACTAGAACCAAATGATACCAACTGTAACGATATGAATTTTGCTCGGACCTAATCGATCGCTAAATCAACCAAGACCGTTCAAAATCTGGATACGCTAACTCTAGGCGTACAACACATCAGAACAAATAACAGAAGACTTTTATAAACATCATAATAATGTTACATCAGAGTACAGAATATATCAGAGTATATCGTAATATAATACAGCGAAAGATTAATTTACAATAAATGTAATACAATACACAACGGAAAATAAATAAACTAGCACAGTGGAAGACTATCAACGCTCTGGACATGGCTTAAAGCTTCAATCCAGAATCCTGCTTATATATCTGCAAAATAAACTACTCGACTGCCCATGTGGAAAGTAGGGGCGCCAGAGTTTGCAAGGGAAGAACAAACTACAGGTCAGTCATGGGACTGGTGTGAGAAACTCTATAGTTTAAATTAAATTATATAAATGATAAGGCACATCACAGGATCACATCGCTAACGCGGAATGGGTTTACCCCCATGAATGCTATTGCATAAAACAAACAGCGCAATGCTTTTTGGAAAAATGAAGCTATTATAAGACTCAGGTCCCATCGCACAATGCAACGCAAGCCGGAGGATAGAGTTTTCCCTTATAATAGCCAAACATGCTTAGTAAGTTTAAAACAAATCATTTGGTACTATTATAAGTGCATAGTGTATAAAACAATTTCAAATATAAATGTATCAATCGTAGACGGCATAGTATCCCATGCTACTATGTCGCCATACTAGGCTCTACAAATAAAACTGAAATGTCATATAGGAAGTTGGATTTCCATCTGTCAACCAAGGCAAGGGATCGTCCTTGCCGAATTCGAGACAATCTAGCCCATGTCTCAGGAACAGAACACATCGTCCCTTAGATCTTCAGGGTCGGTCCACATTTTAAGTGGATTAATAATCCCTGAACAATACGTTTCCCCGCCCTATGTGGCATAAATGACCTAGATGACTCAATATCCATCGGCTCCGTAGTAACCGGTATATTCGAGGCGCCTCGCAATCCAACAATCACATAAGTAAAAATGTCTGGGCTCCATACCATGGCACCACTCATAGATAGAAAGAAACGCATGTCCTTCCTGCAGTCCTCTCCCGTTCATTAATCAACAAACCAAATACTCCATTGGTTTTCTCCTCTGACTCTCCATCAACCCATGCCTACACTGATGAACTCGCACGCCATCTAATCCTTGCGATCTGCCCTCTCCGTGTACTACTTCAACAAAAACATAGACATATTATTATTTTTATAAATTCTAAAAAAAATAACTGGATGCTATTCCACCCTCTGATTCCAAAAACGCTATCGATTTCATGTTTCAATTCTTCATTTCCCAAAAAAAAATCTAAAACTAAACATATGCTGTATATATATTTAACTGTAAACAAAGTTAGAGTGAGAAGTTCTCACCTTTGGTATCCTTTCCTCCATTCTTTAGCGGATGATGGTTTGGATTTATTTCCGGACTTCTATTTCAAATCATTTGAAATACATATCTAACTTTTATATCAAAGTTGATTTCACTTCGCGATCTCAAATCAAATTTTTTGGAAATATGAATTCCAAATCATCACAATGCATACAAACAAGTATGCAACCAAATATCGGGAATATTCCCTCACACAAGGCATTACGCGCCTCTCCAACTCGGTGTATATATATATATATATGTGTGTGTGTGTGTGTGTGCACCTCCCACGCATAGAGCAGGCTACACGCTGACCACTCAACCTAAGGTCCTCGATCCAGCCCATACTTTAAGTCATCCAGGTCACCCGATCTTTAGCCACATACTTGCAAAATCATTTCATATCCCAGAGTAGGGAAAATCATTTCACCACAAAATAATCACAAGTACTTTCAAATTATAGTACTTCACATTGGCAATTCACACATATGATTAGTCACTATTAATCGCATAACCGATTAGTTGCTATTGATGATATATCTGTTTGGTGGCCGAGAATTTATTCTCTTGCTTAACATCCTTCTTTGAGACCCAAAAACCGGTCACATTGATTTGAGCCTCGTCGCGCCACCTCTGGCCCACCTGGACATCGGCCACCACCACCACCACACACCAGTAGCCATCGGCTCCACCCCCCAATCACCACCAGCCGCCGTAATTTTGAGAAACCCCATTTCCAGTTCGACGAGAAATTCTCCTCCCTCCGATGACGATAAGGTCGCGCACCACCACCCCTAAGTGCCTCTCCACCCTGAACCGCCGTCCTTCTTACTCCATGGCAGCTCGTCGCCTGTGGCGAACGTATTTGGGTGGTTTTTGTTTTGAGTGGCGGCTGTAAACTAAGGAGCCTAGGGTTTTGAATGAAAATTGCTAATATATATAGTATATTCTATTTAATTATTTAATTTCTAGAATAACTTGTTAAACCATCTGAACTCCAAACGAGACCCAATGATTGTCGCTCCTAGCTAAATATCCCTTTTCCGGACACAATAGGATATGTTTCGTAAGCCAATTCGACCGTTGTAATCAGTTTTCATCAAAATTAAAATATAAATAAATATAATGTTCAATATTGATTTCAATGTACATTTTAATTTACCGGGAAACATACTGACTCCCAAAATTCCAAAAAAATAAATCTAGCTATGTTTTGACGATATAGTCCTAACAAAACTAATTTCGTCGAATTTGGAGACCGTTTGAAAAACGGTCATTTTCCAGTCGATTAAATTCAAACTGAATTGACCAAACACATTTAAATCCGCCACACTCACATATTAATTCCAAAAATTATGAAAATTGGAATCTAGCAATAATTTGGCATTCCGGATTCAACAAAAGTGGTCTCGTCGAAACGGAGGTCGTTTGCAAAATCGATACTTTTAAGGGATATATATATATTAAAATTCCATAGCGACTTTTCTGAATTTTCAACTGGACATAACTTTTTATTCCCTCTATGAAATTTGGATTTTTTCACATTCGTTGGAAATATATTTTCAAATAGATTCAAATATTTCTGGTATTACTTAAATCCGGTTTATTTTGAATCCTATACATTCAATTAAAATTTGAAATCGAATTTTCAAACTACCGCGCCATTTCCAATTCCTTTTATAATTAAAATAAATATTTATATTCTAATTTTGATTTAAATAAATTTATACGTTCTAATTTTATTCAAAATAAATTTCTAGTTGTTATTATTTAAAATAAATCATTTTAAATAATAAAATTCATTGAAATAGCCAAAATGAAATTTTTAGTTTGGTTCCGATTTTCTGGGTTGTTACAATCTCCCCCACTTAAAATCTTTTCATCCTCGAAAAGGAACGGAGCTGAAAGTTGTTTAACTAATCAACTCAACTTTCAGTTTGGCTTTCATTCTTTAACTTTTCAGTTTCTAGGAATTTTCCAATTCTTCAAAAATTTGGCTAACACCCTAAATTTTTGAAATTTTTTGCCGTAACCACCTTTGTACGGGGAGACATTTATAACCTCAACTAGCCACACAGGGCCCTCATCATCCAAAAAGAAAAAGAAAAAGCCAAGCGGCTAGCCAATCGACTCATAAAATAATTCCAAACCCAAGAAATATAGTAAACATGTACCTATTTGTCGGGCATACAATTTTATTCCTCTTCTTAGCCTCCTGGGTATGACCTATTCATTATATACACATGTACATGTATGCAATTACAATCAATTTTCAAGAATTTTTCAATTCAGTTCAATATTTGATTAATTTGGCCAAATTTACCTTACATTCACATATTGGTTCAATTGAATAATCACACAACGAAATCAGCAATCAGCAATCAATTAGTTGATTAATGTTTCAAACACATAACTTAATACATAGTCAAAAAACATATTTTTGATGTCAATTCACAACAATAAACCCTATCTAGTTTTGGTTCTCACACCAGTCAATTGGAAATATATAGACATCCCACTTTCGAGACTCGAACATAAATATTGATGATGTCCGTACTATAGCGATCATCAGAACCATCTCTGGGCGTCTAGAGTGTAGTTCTATATCTATCCAGTATATTAAAATTTCGAATATACGTTCATGACGCGTATATGAAAAATCTCATATACTCGACTATCCAAAATAAAATAAAATAATATACTCAAATACGTATAATTAGATTAAATTTTCAAAACAAAATTGGTTTTCATTTTTATTTTAAAAATAACACTCTTCAGACTCATTCTAGGATACTACAGATCCTATCTCTAACGAGTCATTCTCATTGGATATTACTAATCCAATCTCTGATGAATTGTTTCGTTCGGTTCTAATGTGTCTTGTTCTCGAGCTCTGTAAACCAAGGCTCTGATACCAAACTGAGACGACCCAAACTCGCCTTTACGGGTAAGCCCGCATTGAGTTTATAACACAACAAATCGGAGCACAAACAGAAGAACATTTCATTGCTATTACAACAATTTACATTAGAGTACAAGAATATACAGAGTATGAACAAATAATATACATTTGATAAATATCAGAGATTTACAAATTATAATGCACCGGAAAATAATACATAACACAACTGAAAGAGATAAACGGATATAGAGCGTTCCGAATATAGCTCTAGCTGTAAACCAGGATCCTGTGAATATAATATCTGCAAAACCAAAACTACTAGTTGCCCGTGTGGAAAATAGGGGCACCCAGAGTTTAGGTTAAAACAATAAACACCAGGTTAGTCATGTGACTGGTGTGAGAACTAAAACAGTTATTTAAAACTTTGCTTTAAAATAGAGTAAATCAAAGGACCACGCCGTATAACACGGAAAGGGTTTCCTTCCAAGAATACCAATGCATAGAACAAACAGCGCAATGCTTTTTAGAAAAATGAACTATTATAAGAGCCACGTCCCATCACACAATGCAACGCAAGCCGGAGGATAGGTTTTTCCCTTTTAATAGCCAAACATGCTTGGTACGTTTAAAACAAATCATTTGGTACTATAGTAAGTGTATAGTGTCAAAAACAGCTTTAAATATAAATGTATCAATCATAGACGGCATGGGTACCATATATCATGTCGCCATACTAGTTCTGCAATTAAAACCGCACAATGTCGTATTGGAAGTTGGATTCCATCTGTGAACCAAGGCAAGGGATCATCCTGTGCACATTCGAGACAATCTAGCCTACCATGTCTCAGGCTATAGCCGCAACTGCACCTTGGATCTTCAGGGCCAGCCCTCTCTTATGTTTGAGGATTAGTAATTCCTGAACAATGCATTTCCCCGCCCTATGGGGCATAAATGAGCTAGATGACTCAATATCCATCGGCTCCGTAGTAACTGATATATCCGAGGCGCCTTGCAATCCAATAGCCACATAAGTAAAAATGTTTGGGCTCCATACCATGGCACCACTCCTAGCTAGAAAGAAACGCATGTCCTCCCTGCAGTCCTCTCCCATTTCTGGTTCACACCAAGGCATGAGGCTCACGAATTAATGCTATACACAAAGTTATGCTATATTAAAGCCGTGCTTTGATCATCAACCACAAGATTCTGCTTTTCAACAGAAGCCTTGATCATTTGCAACTCAGCATGCCACACAGGCAATTCACGCCATGCGACTGATGTCTATCGATATATAACCTCTGAGCTCGTACGTCTCAGTGAAGGGCGTTAAGAAAGAGAACAAATTTTCCGCCGCCAAACAGATATATATTTAATAAAGATCAATCAACACAGAATAAAATCCAATGACAGACACACATCCATTTACTAGTTCATTCTGGGTCTGAACGAAACCGGAGGCACCTTATTCCTCGTCCCGTGTCCAATGCAGGAGAGAGGTCCTCGCATATCCGGTCGATCTCCAAGTACGTATGGACGATCACCACTTATTACCTCATCTTGGGTGTACAGCCCAATCAAGACATCAGTAATCATCCAAACGATGTGAAGAACTCTGGTCTTCAACCACCTTCTTCATCGTCGACTTATCGTCAATTCAGTTATTCAAAATGGGATAAACCCGGTCTTTCCGAATAACTCGCGTATCTTATAAACAAGTGTCATAAAAACACAACATACACCTCATTCAAATCCAAAATATTCTTTTTTCAAATATTCTTATCCTTTGGGAAATGTTCCCATTAATTTTATCAAAGATAAATTCTTTAAATTTATTCTATAATCTTCCATTGGATATCAATTCAAACCAAATTAAGGTTTTCCAAACTAGTTGGGATTAACGCACCTTACGGAAGCAATCATTTATTTAATTTCCCAATCCCAACCTATTCATCCTATGGAGCAAAACTGGTAATAATCCGTATATAACACCACGGTGTTACCGGTAAATTTAATTACCATTTCACGTTCAAATCTCATTATAGATTTAATTATCACTGAGTAAAACTGGTGATACTACATTCTCGATCATTTCTTGAATTTGATAATTTTAGTTATCAGATTCCGATTTCAATCTAATTAAAGATTCATTAAAACTCCACTTAGTTTTAATCTTCCCAAAAATCAATATTAATGATTATTTAACTTTGGAAACACAAACATGCCGCATCGACAATCTACACCGTACTATTGTTTTCTGCCGATATATAACCTCTAAGCTCGTACGTCTTAATGAAGGGTGTTAAGCAAGAGAATAAATTCTCCGCCACTAAACATATATATAGTTAGCGAAGATCAACCATACAGTTCGAAATACAATGTTAGACATGTAATCCCATCTTTAACTGGGTTAAATAACTAATTTCATTTAAATCACAGTTCACGATAAACCCAAAATCCCATTCCATTAACCATGGAATCTTCACAAAAAAACAGATCAATATATAATTGATATCAATTTCTGTATCGGACTAATAATATAAATGGAATAATGACAAAGCGTTTTAAATTCCATATATACTAACAGTCTTCCTCCATAGAAACTCACTTCGATTATTATCAAATCGAATTCCATTCAATTCCAATTTGATATATTAAATTGGAATACTTTACTTTGGAAAATTCTCGTTAAATCTTAATAAAAGGATTTATAAATTCCACATCACATTTCACTGTAAATCGGGTTAAAGAACGAATGTCGTTAAAAACACAGTTCACAATAAAACCAATTCACATTCCATTTTATTCCAATTAAATGTTAATTAACTAGAAACTCAAATAATCTTAATTAAAATATTCATTCCTTTCACATGGGGTTTAAGAACAGTTTTACTTAAGACACCATTGACGACAAACCCAAAATCCAATTCTTTTATTCAATTCCAATTAAATGTTAATTAATTGGAAAAAACTTCACTAAATGTTAATTAATGATTTATTCTTTTCTCAATTGGGTTTAAGAACAGTGTTGATTAACATAGAAATGTGTTTATTTTATGCTCTTATATCTTATCTTTTGTATATAAATAAATATTACTTGGGTATTGTTTTGTTACTTTTACAGATATTCCAACCCAACCCGCATGCAACCAGAAAAGTAGAGAAATGGAGATCAGATTGCTATATATTTACATTTTGAAGAATTGTAGATGAAGATCTCACATCTAGTCGTTGTTGGACAAGAACATGAATGATAAAAAGGCCATGCACATCTCAAATTAAAGGAGGCTTGCAAGAGAAAAGGAGAAAAGGCCTAGAACTTGTTCCAAATGACAAAAGGCCTAAAACTTACTTGAAATAGCTAGGCCCATTTGTAATTAGTGTTAGGTGTGAAAACCCGTAACTTCCCCGTAAAGGAAAGCGGCGGATAGTTCGAGAACAAGCCACAACAGAACGCATATAAAAGAACATTTCATTGTATATTACAACAATGCATCAGATTACAAGAATATACAGAGTATAAATGAATAAATATTACACAGAAATATCAGAGATTTAAATTACATTTAAATACATAGCAGCGGAAAATAATACAATACACAACTAGAAGGAGATATACGGATACAAAGCTTTCCGGATATTGTTCCAGCTGTAAACCAGGATCCTGTGAATATAAATCTGCAAAACCGAAACTACTAGCTGCCCGTGTCAAAATAAGGGCACCCAGAGTTTAGGTTAAAACAATAAACTCCAGGTCAGTCATGTGACTGGTGTGAGAACTAAAACAGTTATTAATCTTTATTTTAAATCATTAGGTAAATCAAGGGACCACGCCGTATAACACGGAACGGGTTTCCTCCCAAGAATACCAGTGCATAAAACAAACAGCGCAATGCTAAATAAAGAAAAATGAAGCTGTTATAAGACCCAGGTCCCATCACACAATGCAACGCAGCCGAGGATAGGGTTTTCCCTTATAACAGCCAAAGAATGCTTGATACGGTTAAAACAAATCGTTTGATACTATTATAAGTGCATAGTGTATAAAACAACTTCAAATCATAAGTATCAATCATAGGCGGCATGAGCGCCCCATCCCACTATGTCGCCATATATAGGATTACAACTACAACCGCAAGATCACGTATTTGGAAATTGGATTTCCGTCATGAACCAAGGCAAAAGATAGTCCTTACCGAATTCGAGACTGCCTAGCCCGAGTCTCAGGATCAGAACGCATCGACCCCTTGGAGCGACAGGGCCGGTCCACACGGAGTGGATTAAAAATGCCTGAGCACTACGTTTCGCCGCCCTTTGGGGCGTAAGCGAGCCAACAAGTGACTCCATCGGACCCGGATCGTCCGATCTAACCGAGGCGCCTCGCAACAGCAACAACCACATAAGTCAAACTCGTCAGGGCGTGTAAAACCACTGACGCCACTTTTAGCTAGGAGGAAACGTAGGCCCTCCCTGAGGTCCTTTCTCCCGTTTCTGGTTCATACCGGGGTGTGAGGCTCGCGAATCAACGCTACACAAAGCTACGCCACAAAGGCCGTGCTTTGATCACCAACCACAAGACTTTGCTTTTCAACAGAAGCCTTGATCATTTGCATCTTAGCATGCCACACAGGCAAACCATCCTATGCAACCGATATCAGTCACACAGAATGAAATCCGATGTCAGACACACAGTCCATTTACAAGTCCGTTTGGGTCTGAACGAAACCGCAGGCTCCTAGTACCCCGCATATCCATCGATCTCCAAGCACGTTTGGACGATCACTAACTGTTTCCATCTTCTTGGGTGTACAGCCCAATCAAGATCATCAGTAATCACCCAAACGATGTGAAGACTTCCGGTCTTCGACCATCGTCTTCATCTTCGACTTATCGTCGTATCAGTTATTCAGAATGGGATAAACCCGGTCTTTCCGAATAACCGCGTATATTTTAAATAAGTGTTACCCAAACACAACATACGCCTCATTCCAATTCATCAGTCACTAACCGTAAATTAATCAAGAGAATAATTCCCCAAATATTAACCCCGAAGGCCGAAACCAACATCAGATCAATATCCAGAAAACCATTCTGCTTAGCTAACCGACAGTTAGTTTCTGATTTCACATTCATAGGGAAAGGTTCCCATTAATTTTATCCAAGATAATTTCTTGAATTTATTCTCTAATCTTCCTTTGAATTTCGATTCAACTAGTCGGAATTAGCGAACCTTACCGTAGTAATCATTGGTTTTAATTCCCCAATCCCAACCTATTCATCCCATGAAGTAAAACTGGTAATACTTCATATCTAACACCACGGTGTTATCGGTAAATTTAATTACCATTTCACGTTCAAATCTAATTAAAGATTTAACTATCGCCTGGAGCAAAACTGGTGGTACTCCATTTTCGATCTTTTCAATCTAATTAAAGATTCATTAAAACTCCACTTAGTTTTAATCTTTAACTGGGTTAAAGAATCAATGTCATTTAAAAACACAGTTCACGATAAACCCAAAATCACATTCATTAATTATCGGGTTAAAGAACGAGTGTTGTTTAAAAACACAGTTCACGATAAGCCCAAAAATCAATATCAATTCAATTCCAATTAAATATTATTTAATTGGTACACTTCATTAAATCTAAATAAAAAGATTTAATCTTTTCTCAACTGGGTTCAAGAACAGTGTTCGTGAAGACACCATTCACGACAAACCCAAATCACATTTGATATTCAATATAAGGCTCTGAATAGAAAATATATCGGCTTATATTCAATATCAAATTCTATGATTAACAAATGTCGTATTGGAAATAACGATATAAATATGTATCTTTCAAATTTCCATAACATCCGTATAATCACGAATTCCAACATCGAAATATTCCGAAGACAATTTCGATTCAATTCCACTCCAATGCAATCATTGGAAATTTTGGTTATTTTTAAAACCCTTTTCACTTTTAATTTATTTATTTAAAAATAAATAGAATTATAATTCTAGTTCAAAAACTAGTTCATTTCGATAAAAATCTATTTTTATCTTTTCAAATATGGAGTTTTTCATCCCATTCTTTCTAAATCATTTCTTATGATTTTACACAAATTATTACTATTTTTAATAATTTTATCGAGGCCTGTACAGTCGATTTCCATCAACGGTCATCGAACTGCACTTACAACGACCTTTTTCAAATTTGATTTGGACATAATTCCAAATCCAACCGTTAGATTTCAAATTTCTAATATTCGTTAGAAAGCTCTTTTCGATACGAACCCAACGGTTCCGGTTTTAGGAGAATCCGACGGTTGGATCTCCCGTAATGTCCGTTTGAAATAAATGGTCGAAATTCACGAACTGCCGCGGCGCGGCGCGTTCTATTCAGGCCATTATATTATATATAATATATATAATATATATTTCGTCGATTTCTATTTAAAACGAATTATATAAATAGTTTTAAATTCGTTTCAAAAGAAATTTCAACTTCCCTTTTCAATTCAAATCAAAATTGAATTCTTCTTTATAAATTCGTTTTAAAATTCATTTCTATTCAATTCAAATTTCAATTCAATTTGAATTCATTTCAATTCACTTTCAATTCAATTTGAATTCGTTTTCAATTCAATTCATTTCGAAATCGTTTTCAATTCAATTCATTTCGAAATCGTTTTCAATTCAATTCATTTCGAAATCGTTTTCAATTCAATTCATTTCGAAATCGTTTTCAATTCAATTCATTTCGAAATCGTTTTCAATTCAATTCGTTTCGAAGTCGTTTTCAATTCAATTCATTTCGAAATCGTTTTCAATTCAATTCATTTCGAAATCGTTTTCAATTCAATTCATTTCGAAATCGTTTTCAATTCAATTCATTTCGAAATCGTTTTCAATTCAATTCATTTCGAAATCGTTTTCAATTCAATTCATTTCGAAATCGTTTTCAATTCAATTCGTTTCGAAGTCGTTTTCAATTCAATTCATTTCGAAATCGTTTTCAATTCAATTCATTTCGAAATCGTTTTCAATTCAATTCATTTCGAAATCGTTTTCAATTCAATTCATTTCAAAATGAATAAAATCGATATAAATATCGTTCACGTCAAAATGGCGTCATAATCAACACGGCTTCATAAATTTCTATTTTCAAATATTCTATTTCAAATATTTCTTTTTCAAAATAGTTGTTATTATCAAAATATTTCGTTCAACACATGACCAATCTCAATGGATGAGTACTGTCAACACATGAACCTTCATTTTATATTGATAAAGATGTAAATTTTATTACTAAAATATTTCGTTCAACACATGACCAATCTCAATGGATGAGTATTGTCAACACATGAACCTTCATTTTATAATATTCTTTATTTTTCAAATTGGAATGAGGCCCAATCAATTACCATATAAAATTAATTATATGGATTTTCATACAACACATGTATATAATAGCATTGAAAATAATCAACCATCAACCAAAGTGCACTACACTGTATAAGCATCAAATATAGATATTCAACGCTTATAACAGCCTGTCAATCAATCGATCGACATATTTAATCAATCAGGATGAGTGAACTTCAAATTTCATCCCAACACCCGTGTGGGGTTTCAAACAATCAAACACATATTTTATTTGTGCTGTTGGGCGATGTGTAAAATTTATCGTCCCAATCAATGTCATTCAAATAGGTGTATATAAACAAACCGTCCGGTTTATAAATGCATATTTTATTTTATTCACTTCATGTTAAAAATTATATTTTTTAACGATAAAACATTTTATTTCAACCTATGAATTTCTATTCAATTCATTTATTCAATAAAATGATATATTTTTTTCTAACTTATTTTAGAAAATTTCGGCGGCATAACGGCACGATACTAGAAACGGGACAAGGCCTAGCCTTATCCCCGGTCTAGTGAAGGCCCACGCCATTCACACATCAATCAAATCAATTCATTTCACCACACAATTCAATTTCAATCAAATAATCTAACTAATTTTTGCAATCAAATAAACAAGTCCATGGTCTGTGGACGATTGTGTCGGGTGCTACTAAGCACCGTCTGCATCCTAGTATATATATATATAACTAGAAAAATGAATTGAAAGGTGAGAAATTCTCACAGAAAGCTATCCAAGCTCCACGGCACTTTCATTTGCAGAAACCTTCGTCGCTATCGCATCTTCGTTTTCCGCTTCCACTACATATGTAAAAATCGAATTCTTACTTCGAAGTTCAATATATAAAAATCATATTTTTACTTCGCTATTCAATATATAAAAATCACATTTTTACTTCGCTATTCAATATATAAAAATCACATTTTTACTTCGAAGTTCAATATATAAAAATCACATTTTTACTTCGCTATTCAATATATAAAAATCATATTTTTATTTCGAAGTTCAATATATAAAAATCATATTTTTATTTCGAAGTTCATTATATAAAAATCACATTTTTACTTCGAAGTTCAATATATAAAAATCATATTTTTACTTCGCTATTCAATATATAAAAATCATATTTTTATTTCGAAGTTCAATATATAAAAATCATATTTTTATTTCGAAGTTCAATATATAAAAATCACATTTTTACTTCAAAAAGTTACCTACAGTTTCGATCTCAAAACGAGACCCACCGCCTGTCGCCCATAGCGTTTTACCCCCATTCCGAACACAATGGGATATGCCACGCAAGCTGATTCGGCTGTTACAATCAGTTTCCGTTAAATTTACATTTAAATCGCTATATTGAATTTTAAACGTACATTTCAAATTACCGGGGTCACATACTAACTCTATAAATCCCATAAAAATATTTTCTAGCTTCGTATTGACGATACGGTCCTAACAAAACTAGTTTCGTCAAATTCTGAGACCGTTTGAAAAATGGCCAATTTCCAGTCGATTAAAATCAACTGAAACTGGTCAAATGCGTTTTCCTTTGCCACGCTCACATATTGATTCGAAAAATTATGAAATTTGGAATCTAGCAATAACTTGACACCACGGACCCAACAAAACTGGTTTCGTCGAAATCCGAGGTCATTTGCAAAATTTCCATTTTTAAGGGCCTGAATTCCATAGCGACTATTCAGAATTTTCAACTGGACATATCTTTTGATTCCCGCTATGAAATTTCGATTTGTCGGATTCGTTGGAAAGATACTATCAATTAGATCCTAATGTTTTTGGTTTCACTAAAATCCGGATTGTTTTGCACCCGGTACATTCGATTGAAGTTTGAAATCGAATTATCGAACTACCGCGCCATTTTCAATTCTATTTATAATTATATATAAATATTTATATATTCTAACGACGACGTATATAAATATATACGTTCGAATTATATTCAAAATAAATTTCTCGTCGATATTATTTAAAATAATCTATTTTAAATAATCAAAATTCGCCAAAATTGCCAAAATAAAAATTTTAAACTGGCCCAGATTTTCGGGTTGTTACAATCTCCCCCACTTAAAACTTTTCGTCCCCGAAAAGGAACAAAGTCGAAAGTGGTTTGATTATTCAGCTCTACGTTCGATCTGGCTTCCATTCTCCAACTTTTCAGTTTTTGAGAATTTTCAAAATTTCAAAAATTTGGCTAACACCCTAAATTTTCGAAAAATTTCGCCATAACCTCCCCTGCACCGGGAGCATCGGGGAATTTCAAATAGCTTCCCCGGTCCTTCAGATCTCAAAAAGAAAAAGAAAAAGCCAAGCGGCTAGCCAATAGGCTCATAAAATCATCATCACCCAAACAAAACAGTAAATTATGTATTAAACATGTACCTACTTGTCGGGCAAACAAATTTTATTCTCTGCTCTAGCCTCTTTGCTATGACCTGTTCAATGTAAGTAGATGTATATGCAAGCAAATGCGACCAATTTTCAATATAATTCAATATTTGATACAGTTAGGCATAATGATTCAAAATTATCAAACAATTTAACAAACAACACAAACATCAATCAATTAGTGAATTAGAGTTTCAAATTCATAACTTTGATATATATAAAGAAAATCATGTTTTGATGCCAAATCACAACAATGTATTCTAGCTATATTAGTTTTGGTTCTCACACCAGTCTAATGGAAATATATAGAAAATCACACCTTCGAAACTCGAATACCAATTCTGATGATGTCTAGACTATCATCAGAATCGTCTCCGGGCGACTAGAGTGTGACTCTATATCTATCCAATATATTAAAACTTCAAATACACGTGGATCAGACGTATACGCAAAGTCTATATATACTGGACTGTCCAAATTCAAACATAATAACTAATCAAATACGAATAGTTGATTTAAATTTTCAAAACAAAATTTGTTTTCATTTTCAAAAATATACTCTTCACACTCGTTCTAGGATACTACTGATCCCATCTCTAACAAGTCGTTCCATTGGATATTACTAATCCAATATCTGATGAATTCTTTCGTATGGTTCTAATATGTTTTGTTCTCTGAGCTTCGTAAACCAAAGCTCTGATACCAACTGTGAAAACCCGTAACTTCCCCGTAAAGGAAAGCGGCGGATAGTTCGAGAACAAGCCACAACAGAACGCATATAAAAGAACATTTCATTGTATATTACAACAATGCATCAGATTACAAGAATATACAGAGTATAAATGAATAAATATTACACAGAAATATCAGAGATTTAAATTACATTTAAATACATAGCAGCGGAAAATAATACAATACACAACTAGAAGGAGATATACGGATACAAAGCTTTCCGGATATCGTTCCAGCTGTAAACCAGGATCCTGTGAATATAAATCTGCAAAACCGAAACTACTAGCTGCCCATGTCAAAATAAGGGCACCCAGAGTTTAGGTTAAAACAATAAACTCCAGGTCAGTCATGTGACTGGTGTGAGAACTAAAACAGTTATTAATCTTTATTTTAAATCATTAGGTAAATCAAGGGACCACGCCGTATAACACGGAACGGGTTTCCTCCCAAGAATACCAGTGCATAAAACAAACAGTGCAATGCTAAATAAAGAAAAATGAAGCTGTTATAAGACCCAGGTCCCATCACACAATGCAACGCAGCCGAGGATAGGGTTTTCCCTTGTAACAGCCAAAGAATGCTTGATACGGTTAAAACAAATCGTTTGATACTATTATAAGTGCATAGTGTATAAAACAACTTCAAATCATAAGTATCAATCATAGGCGGCATGAGCGCCCCATCCCACTATGTCGCCATATATAGGATTACAACTACAACTACAACCGCAAGATCACGTATTTGGAAATTGGATTTCCGTCATGAACCAAGGCAAAAGATAGTCCTTACCGAATTCGAGACTGCCTAGCCCGAGTCTCAGGATCAGAACGCATCGACCCTTGGAGCGACAGGGCCGGTCCACACGGAGTGGATTAAAAATGCCTGAGCACTACGTTTCGCCGCCCTTTGGGGCGTAAGCGAGCCAACAAGTGACTCCATCGGACCCGGATCGTCCGATCTAACCGAGGCGCCTCGCAACAGCAACAACCACATAAGTCAAACTCGTCAGGGCGTGTAAAACCACTGACGCCACTTTTAGCTAGGAGGAAACGTAGGCCCTCCCTGAGGTCCTTTCTCCCGTTTCTGGTTCATACCGGGGTGTGAGGCTCGCGAATCAACGCTACACAAAGCTACGCCACAAAGGCCGTGCTTTGATCACCAACCACAAGACTTTGCTTTTCAACAAAAGCCTTGATCATTTGCATCTTAGCATGCCACACAGGCAAACCATCCTATGCAACCGATATCAGTCACACAGAACGAAATCCGATGTCAGACACACAGTCCATTTACAAGTCCGTTCTGGGTCTGAACGAAACCGGAGGCACCTAGTACCCCGCATATCCATCGATCTCCAAGCACGTCTGGACGATCACTAAATGTTTCCATCTTCTTGGGTGTACAGCCCAATCAAGATCATCAGTAATCACCCAAACGACGTGAAGACTTCCGGTCTTCGACCATCGTCTTCATCTTCGACTTATCGTCGTATCAGTTATTCAGAATGGGATAAACCCAGTCTTTCCGAATAACCCGCGTATATTTTAAATAAGTGTTACCCAAACACAACATACGCCTCATTCCAATTCATCAGTCACTAACCGTAAATTAATCAAGAGAATAATTCCCCAAATATTAACCCCGAAGGCCGAAACCAACATCAGATCAATATCCAGAAAACCATTCTGCTTAGCTAACCGATAGTTAGTTTCTGATTTCACATTCATAGGGAAAGGTTCCCATTAATTTTATCCAAGATAATTTCTTGAATTTATTCTCTAATCTTCCTTTGAATTTCGATTCAACTAGTCGGAATTAGCGAACCTTACCGTAGTAATCATTGGTTTTAATTCCCCAATCCCAACCTATTCATCCCATGAAGTAAAACTGGTAATACTTCATATCTAACACCACGGTGTTATCGGTAAATTTAATTACCACTTCACGTTCAAATCTAATTAAAGATTTAACTATCGCCTGGAGCAAAACTGGTGGTACTCCATTTTCGATCTTTTCAATCTAATTAAAGATTCATTAAAACTTCACTTAGTTTTAATCTTTAACTGGGTTAAAGAATCAGTGTCATTTAAAAACACAGTTCACGATAAACCCAAAATCACATTCATTAATTATCGGGTTAAAGAACGAGTGTTGTTTAAAAACACAGTTCACGATAAGCCCAAAAATCAATATCAATTCAATTCCAATTAAATATTATTTAATTGGTACACTTCATTAAATCTAAATAAAAAGATTTAATCTTTTCTCAACTGGGTTCAAGAACAGTGTTCGTGAAGACACCATTCACGACAAACCCAAATCACATTTGATATTCAATATAAGGCTCTGAATAGAAAATATATCGGCTTATATTCAATATCAAATTCTATGATTAACAAATGTCGTATTGGAAATAACGATATAAATATGTATCTTTCAAATTTCTGTAACATCCGTATAATCACGAATTCCAACATCGAAATATTCCGAAGACAATTTCGATTCAATTCCACTCCAATGCAATCATTGGAAATTTTGGTTATTTTTAAAACCCTTTTCACTTTCAATTTATTTATTTAAAAATAAATAGAATTATAATTCTAGTTCAAAAACTAGTTCATTTCGATAAAAATCTATTTTTATCTTTTCAAATATGGAGTTTTTCATCCCCATTCTTTCTAAATCATTTCTTATGGTTTTACACAAATTATTACTATTTTTAATAATTTTATCGAGGTCTGTACAGTCGATTTCCATCAACGGTCATCGAACTGCACTTACAGCGACCTTTTTCAAATTTGATTTGGACATAATTCCAAATCCAACCGTTAGATTTCAAATTTCTAATATTCGTTAGAAAGCTCTTTTCGATACAAACCCAACGGTTCCGGTTTTAGGAGAATCCGACGGTCGGATCTCCCGTAATGTCCGTTTGAAATAAATGGTCGAAATTCACGAACTGCCGCGGCGCGGCGCGTTCTATTCAGGCCATTATATTATATATATAATATATATAATATATATTTCGTCGATTTCTATTTAAAACGAATTATATGAATAGTTTTAAATTCGTTTCAAAAGCAATTTCAACTTCCCTTTTCAATTCAAATCAAAATTGAATTCTTCTTTATAAATTCGTTTTAAAATTCATTTCTATTCAATTCAAATTTCAATTCAATTTGAATTCATTTCAATTCACTTTCAATTCAATTTGAATTCGTTTTCAATTCAATTCATTTCGAAATCGTTTTCAATTCAATTCATTTCGAAATCGTTTTCAATTCAATTCATTTCGAAATCGTTTTCAATTCAATTCATTTCGAAATCGTTTTCAATTCAATTCATTTCGAAATCGTTTTCAATTCAATTCGTTTCGAAGTCGTTTTCAATTCAATTCATTTCGAAATCGTTTTCAATTCAATTCATTTCGAAATCGTTTTCAATTCAATTCATTTCGAAATCGTTTTCAATTCAATTCAATTCGAAATCGTTTTCAATTCAATTCATTTCGAAATCGTTTTCAATTCAATTCATTTCGAAATCGTTTTCAATTCAATTCATTTCGAAATCGTTTTCAATTCAATTCGTTTCGAAGTCGTTTTCAATTCAATTCATTTCGAAATCGTTTTCAATTCAATTCATTTCGAAATTGTTTTCAATTCAATTCATTTCGAAATCGTTTTCAATTCATTTCATTTCGAAATCGTTTTCAATTCAATTCATTTCGAAATGAATAAAATCGATATAAATATCGTTCACGTCAAAATGGCGTCATAATCAACACGGCTTCATAAATTTCTATTTTCAAATATTCTATTTCAAATATTTCTTTTTCAAAATAGTTGTTATTATCAAAATATTTCGTTCAACACATGACCAATCTCAATGGATGAGTACTGTCAACACATGAACCTTCATTTTATATTGATAAAGATGTAAATTTTATTACTAAAATATTTCATTCAACACATGACCAATCTCAATGGATGAGTATTGTCAACACATGAACCTTCATTTTATAATATTCTTTATTTTTCAAATTGGAATGAGGCCCAATCAATTACCATATAAAATTAATTATATGGATTTTCATACAACACATGTATATAATAGCATTGAAAATAATCAACCATCAACCAAAGTGCACTACACTGTATAAGCATCAAATATAGATATTCAACGCTTATAACAGCCTGTCAATCAATCGATCGACATATTTAATCAATCAGGATGAGTGAACTTCAAATTTCATCCCAACACCCGTGTGGGGTTTCAAACAATCAAACACATATTTTATTTGTGCTGTTGGGCGATGTGTAAAATTTATCGTCCCAATCAATGTCATTCAAATAGGTGTACATAAACAAACCGTCCGGTTTATAAATGCATATTTTATTTTATTCACTTCATGTTAAAAATTATATTTTTGAACGATAAAACATTTTATTTCAACCTATGAATTTCTATTCAATTCATTTATTCAATAAAATGATATATTTTTTTTCTAACTTATTTTAGAAAATTTCGGCGGCATAACGGCACGATACTAGAAACGGGACAAGGCCTAGCCTTATCCCCGGTCTAGTGAAGGCCCACGCCATTCACACATCAATCAAATCAATTCATTTCACCACGCAATTCAATTTCAATCAAATAATCTAACTAATTTTTGCAATCAAACAAACAAGTCCATGGTCTGTGGACGATTGTGTCGGGTGCTACTAAGCACCGTCTGCATCCTAGTATATATATATAACTAGAAAAATGAATTGAAAGGTGAGAAATTCTCACAGAAAGCTATCCAAGCTCCACGGCACTTTCATTTGCAGAAACCTTCGTCGCTATCGCATCTTCGTTGTCCGCTTCCACTACATATGTAAAAATCGAATTCTTACTTCGAAGTTCAATATATAAAAAACATATTTTTACTTCGCTATTCAATATATAAAAATCACATTTTTACTTCGCTATTCAATATATAAAAATCACATTTTTACTTCGAAGTTCAATATATACAAATCACATTTTTACTTCGCTATTCAATATATAAAAATCATATTTTTATTTCGAAGTTCAATATATAAAAATCATATTTTTATTTCGAAGTTCAATATATAAAAATCACATTTTTACTTCGAAGTTCAATATATAAAAATCATATTTTTACTTCGCTATTCAATATATAAAAATCATATTTTTATTTCGAAGTTCAATATATAAAAATCATATTTTTATTTCGAAGTTCAATATATAAAAATCACATTTTTACTTCAAAAAGTTACCTACAGTTTCGATCTCAAAACGAGACCCACCGCCTGTCGCCCATAGCGTTTTACCCCCATTCCGAACACAATGGGATATGCCACGCAAGCTGATTCGGCTGTTACAATCAGTTTCCGTTAAATTTACATTTAAATCGCTATATTGAATTTTAAACGTACATTTCAAATTACCGGGGTCACATACTAACTCTATAAATCCCATAAAAATATTTTCTAGCTTCGTATTGACGATATGGTCCTAACAAAACTAATTTCGTCAAATTCTGAGACCGTTTGAAAAATGGCCAATTTCCAGTCGATTAAAATCAACTGAAACTGGTCAAACGCGTTTTCCTTTGCCACGCTCACATATTGATTCCAAAAATTATGAAATTTGGAATCTAGCAATAACTTGACACCACGGACCCAACAAAACTGGTTTCGTCGAAATCCGAGGTCATTTGCAAAATTTCCATTTTTAAGGGCCTGAATTCCATAGCGACTATTCAGAATTTTCAACTGGACATATCTTTTGATTCCCGCTATGAAATTTCGATTTGTCGGATTCGTTGGAAAGATACTATCAATTAGATCCTAATGTTTTTGGTTTCACTAAAATCCGGATTGTTTTGCACCCGGTACATTCGATTGAAGTTTGAAATCGAATTATCGAACTACCGCGCCATTTTCAATTCTATTTATAATTATATATAAATATTTATATATTCTAACGACGACGTATATAAATATATACGTTCGAATTATATTCAAAATAAATTTCTCGTCGATATTATTTAAAATAATCTATTTTAAATAATCAAAATTCGCCAAAATTGCCAAAATAAAAATTTTAAACTGGCCCAGATTTTCGGGTTGTTACATTAGGGTTTGGTTATGTCCTATAAATACCCTTGTAATATCATTGTTGCCACCATCCCAGTTTCTATCTTCTTCTCCATTAATAAAGTCCTTCTTCTTCGTTTTATTTTCTGCAATTTTTTATTTCTTAGCAACTAGTGCCATCTACACTATTAGATTTGGTAGAGTACTAGTTGTATTTTACATTTATTTTCATTAGTGATTGACCGTCTGATTAGATTCAGTGGTAATCCTAATTTTAATTCCTGTTTGTTATTTCAATTTCTGCAGTTTTAATTTCTGTTCCCTTTATTGCGATCTTAGGTCATATTGGATTGAATATAGATTTGATTAGATTCAGATCTGTACTCAATTCAATAATAGTTTTATTGTTTTTTCAAAATCAATCCCCAAGCTTCGTCTAACTCGCCCAAGAAATTATTTAAATAATTTGATTTAATTTGCCTCCTTGTGTTCGACCTGTATGCTACACATCTGTGCGCTTGCAGTAATTTATTTAAAATTCGCGCTTTTCTATTTCATAGGAAAGTGACGATCAAGTTTTTGGCGCCGTTGACGGGGAGGTAACAATTAAATTTTATTATTTATTTAATTTCTGATTCGTGTTAGTTTTATTTTTATTTTTTTCCTTTTATTTTCTTGTATATATAGAATAAAAATTCTTGATTGATTAGTTTTCGTATCACTGTAATCTTCTAACCAAAGAAAAAATTCTTCCTAATTTTTGTTTCAATTTCTTTTCCTTCCTTCATCTTTTTCTTTCCACTTTTCAATTTTTTTTTCCTTTTCCCCTTTTTTCCCCTTTTACATTTTTTTTATTTCCCTTTCACAACTCTTTCCTTTTACAAATTTCCCAAAAAAACATTTCTTTTTTATTTTCTTTCTGCTCCTGTTTTGATTTCCATCGTTGCTGCTTTCTCTGCCGCAACTTGATCACCGACTCTCCATCTAAAACAAGTTCCGCCAAAACCTCCCCTGACCAAAACTGTAATCCATCGTACCACTCACAAACCCAGTTCATCCACTCCAATCATCATCACAAATCGCACTCCGTACAACCTCCATCAACATCCTCTGACAATTGCAATTTCCTCACCACTTCTACCTCAATCACAGGTTCATCACCGAGTAGACCGTACACTAATTCACAAAATCATCAAGACCCCAAACTTCTTCCTTTTGCCCAAACAAATTGCCCTGACCACTATCTTCTCTTTCCGAACACTTCAACACCTCGTCCAAGAATTAAACACCAAACCCAAGGTTGGAATTTCGCCAAGCAACATTCACAAACCCGGAATCGAATTTCCCAAAGCACACCTTCAACTGCTCCTAAAACATCACGGAAACCCACCCTTAAATTTACCGAACCTCAAACTCAAATCGAATCATTACAAAATCCACTGCGAACACCCAATCCATCCGTCTACCCAGTTCACACCACAAAACCCCACTCTAGTAGCACTTCTTTTGTTAGCCTGCTTTGTGACCAGGCTACCCAAAGAAAAGATCATGTTGACACACCTCTGGGTAAATGCTGTCTCATATGGAATCTCTGGATAACATCGCTCTATGGCATTGGAAGCATCGTCAGATGACACAAGGCAGTTTGGTCAAAATCACAACATCATTATAAACTGGCCCAAAACCCCTATCAAATGACCTCATTTGGATCTATTCACCACATATACTCGTAGCCCTTTGAATTAGCTTCAGTTTGAGCTTTAATTTGGCTCAATCGGACTTACGGTTTGAAAGTTATGCCCATTTCCGTGAACGGGTGTAAGCTGGCATATGACCGCGATCCGATCCGCCCTTGCCTACGCGATCCGATCCGACCCATGACCGCGATCCGACCCATGACCGCGATCCGACCTTTGGACCTGTTCGCACGCAGCTTGTTTTGACCTATTCTCAAGGCTACTGGCTCTCCTATTTTTCTGGATCGCCTACAACGTACCCCATCACGAGCCAGTCCTCCCAGGAGCTTTCCTACAGCTATAAATACACCTTCAGAGGGCATTTTCAAGGGACTTTGGGAGATCTCAACATCCATGGCTGCCATAGCCAAAACTTCTCCATGAATAACCACCATCTTCCTCAATAAATTCAATGGATTCGGAGAGAATTATTCATTGAATTCAAGTGATTGAAAGACAATATTCATTGTAATTGTAATCCATGAGTGAAATGAGAAAATATGAAGTGGACGTAGGCTCATTAATGCCGAACCACTATAAAAATCCCGTTCTCTTGCTTTTCTCTTATGATTTCAGTTATTTCTTCATATCCTACGCTCCAAATACGATAATTTGGGTGTTAAGACCATTTTTTAGTCTAACATTTTGGTGCTTTCACTAAGAACTGAAGTTTCTCAACATATAAGAATTCTCCATTCTACGATTGGATCGCCAAATTCAATGTGGAAATTCCGCAAACTCCCTATTCTCCAATGATTTTTGTGAAAACGGTGACTTCCAGATGTGAAACGTCATACTTAAAGTGGGGTCTTCCAAATGCTAAACTAGTATTAGGTTTTTCTTGTATAATTTTGAAAGTTCACATGGTGAAATACTAGTTCGCTGCCAAGCGAGTCGTTGGTGTATTCAAATATAGACCGGATGCTTCTTTCAGCGTGTACTAGATAAGTTAATCGCAGGCAATATGTAACCAATGAAATAAACTGCACTGAGGAGCATAATTTGGTCAGTTGTGCTTACACAGCAACCATAGGCCAACTCACAATATATGTATAAAAAAAAAGTGGACACATCAGTTTGGAACGTGTGAACATCTGAATGCGGAATCACGAGGCAACCATGGGACACGTGGAGTGCATGTAGAGATCATACACGAACCAAACCCCACGTGTAGCTCATAACGACCCATCAGAAAACTGGCCCGCCTCAACATATTTGAACCCGCTCCTGAAGATACTCACCACAACCTGGACACCTCCCCGGATGACGATTTAAAATAAACATCTAACAGGGAAACAAACACTTCAAAATGCATGAAGTAATGATACTGGTCCCCTTCCTCTGAAAATTTACTCATCTACCCATCAGTTGGCATCGGCCTGCACAACCTGTTGCTCACATCCAAAATAGAAAGTGACTGAAGTCCCATACATCTGTACTTTTGTATGGATGTCGTGATGATGATTTGTAGAAGAAATAGAGGAAGTGGATCGTGGGATAGCTGTCAGAGATGCTCACGAGTGTATCCCATGTTAGGGAAACTCACAGATCATGCATTACTATACATTAAATCATGTCCCACTCTACAATTACCCAGCTCAGGTTGTGTGACCGTGCCAGCTCAAAAAAAAGGGAGTTAATTCAAGATTTGAGATGGTGCCACGTATAATTGATGTACTTATGCTTTTAATATTTCACGTGACAATCCTTGGAGTAATATGAAAGCTCACGAGCCACAGTAGCATTCGTGATTTTGAGCAAAAATATTCTTAGAGCCTGCTCACAAGCCAGAGCAGTGCGACTGCTCACGAGCTAGAAATTCACATTTCTATCTTTAGCAAATCACGAACCGATGAAGCTTGGAAGCCAAGACCCTGAAGGCAACAACGAACCAAAGACCCGTTCGAACATATTCAACTATGAACCGACTCGGGTCTAAAAAGCTGTCATGAACCGGAAAGGGTTTAAAGAGCTATCATGAATCGAAGAGGGTATCCAAATTGAGGCTATGATCTGAACCGCGAGTCGGAGGACACAAGCGAACCGCAGGGGAATCATGAACCGCGATCCGTGGAGGTGTCAGAACTGCAATCCAGAGTGGCGTACTCGACCTGCTACAAAGAAATGCGATGGCGAACAGATTAACTGGCTCGTGCCTTCTCACTCGTGATCACTTCAATGAAACGAAATGCCAACATATATATGCCTAAAATTTTGAAAAGATTCAAAATATTAAAGCCTGATGATTTTGCACTTCAACAACCGATCCAAATGCACGCCATTGCTTTTCCAGTTACACAACGTGACAAATTACTGTCCAAGCATATATTATGTCTTTATGTTGTGCTGCATGGTTGTGTCACGTATTTGCTCTTTGTAAACATTGTATAGACATGTCCCTGGCATGCATTATCCTCTCATACGTCCCACATAAACATGGACTCATATGAGAGTATGTTACCGCGACCCGAAAAAGTGACGACGAACAAGGGTCACGACCCGACCCGAAAAGTGACAGTTTTTTGGAAAAAATACAATTTTCAGATCATTTCAGAAAAGGCTCCATGTTCCAAAATCAAAAAAATCGTGTCGTGCCCACATTTTCGACCTAACCGGTTAGGTCGATCGCCGCCGGGACTGCGGGTCCCCGGACCCCCGCCGGCGCTGCGCCCGGACTCGCTGACGGCCTCGCCTTCGGCTCGGAGCACGGCCTCGCCTTCGGCTCGGAGCATGGCTCATCTTCAGCTCAACATATATGTTGGCCAACAACATTCATCAAAGCTTGTCAAAGAATTTGACAACGGAATGGCGACGACTGGAATTCCTCCAGAAGCCATGACCTCTATCTACCGGTGTTATTGAATGTGAGGAGTTGTTGAAAAGATTCGACACTCTGGCTATGTCAGTATACAAAATAATGATGGTCTCATAACAGCCTCCTCTTTTAGAGTTCCGATGGTGTATTGATTTGTCCAATGCAACTGATGTTTTTCATGAACGGGTAGTGATCACCTAGTTTACGTGACTTAAACCTGTCCTACAGGCGAAATCCCAGATGACATTGACATAGAACAATCTGGATACTATTCTGAGGATGACTCAGAAGATCCCAATGACCATGATTCTCAATAATGGGATACCCGACAGCAAGTACGAATCCTAGCACTACAAAGTTACCCTTCGCTTGAATGGCGTGGTGAAAATTATATGTCCCACGGTTCGCTCCTTGAAAAGCTTAGCTAACTTTTGCAATGCCTATTTGTCGTCAACCGCATCGAGGAAGACTGATTTCCATAAAATAAAGTGTAGATCAATGTACTTTGGTGCCCAGAGTTAGGTACCAATTGAACCACCGTAGGCCATGATTGGGCATATGGATCCTTGCCCGGATGATAGCAACTTGACTACTCACCAGCCATCATATGACCTTGGTCAACAGATGAGAGTTCGAGATCAAAGTAAATATGAATCAACTATTAGCTCTCTACTTCTTCCTTTCATTGTGACAAAACACATGAACATTACTTGAAGCCTCACAAGCAATGCTTTCATGTTCAAGCTTATCTAATCAAGGTCCAGACAGACCAGCTCCAACGGAATTCAGAGCCTGCATTGTACCCTAGTTCCTATTGCTAAATATCCCAACCGAAGATGGAGTGGAAATTGTCTACGGTAGACAACTTATTAGAGAAGGTGACTATTTGGCTGGATGGAATACGCTACGCAACAGAGATGGCATGAAACCCGAAGAGGCTTCCCCTCCAGACGAAATGGGGTGTGAAGGAGGTGTTAATATTGTGAATAAAGGGAGCATCGCAAAAGGAATTGCCCGATGATCTACCCGAAGATATAGATACCATAGAGGATGAAGATTCAGGATGTAGGAGTGCGACATCTAACATAACAACTGCCTAAAGTTGGAAAAGCTTGCTTAAAGCTCGTTCATTGTTTCGACAAAACTCCGCCACTATTGACATTCACCTGATTGTGATACACATTGATTAGATACTACGACAGGTCCTACAGCAAGCTGAGGCTTTTGGAAGACAGCTCGAATGGGACATAGAGCTGAACCAGTTTGATCTCAATTTCATCCTAAAGAAGTCCATACGAGGACAAGAATTAGCCAACTTCATCGCTAAATGTACAACTCTCGAAGAGGATGTGGCAGATGTAGAAGAAGCACCTGGAAGCTGTATACAAACGGTGCAAGAAATGATCGGCAATCCAATGCCGTAGTTTTGCAGATAACCCCTAAAGGACGAACAATTTACTATGCCTTACGATTGAAATTCTCCGGTACTAACAACGGCTCCGAAGACGACACCCTGATTATCGAATTGAAACTCGCTAAGGGGTTGGGAATAGTGGCATTGAACATATTTTCTAACTTTCACATTGTTGTTCTCCAGGCTCGAAAGGAATTCCAGACGAAGGAACCACCACTCGCAGCTTAGCTAGAACCGGAAGAAGGGTTGTTGGATGTATTAGAACGTTACAACATATCTCATGTCCTACGAGCAGAAGATCAGAACGTGGATAATCTGACCAAGTTAGAAGGGTCCGACAATCTAGAAAAGATAGAGATGATCCCCATCAATACACTATGAAATACAACCATTGATCAGATGGAAGTTGATCCAACGTTGGAGACAGAACCCGAAAGAGAGTCATGGTTAACTCCATGATAAACTTCCTACAGCACAGAATGCATCTAACAAGGTGAAGTGAAAGGCGTGCAATCGTTCTTTATGCCTCGAGATATGGCATGCAATTCGACATTGCCTATTTTTCTTGGAAGGTTGTCCCAAAACAAACACCAACGAGTGCAATTGCCGAATTCACCGCCCTGAATGATTCGACCAAATCACCAATCAGCCACCCATTAGATGGGAGATGTACATGAATGAAACTTCTGGTAAACGGCGTTCTGAAGTTAGAAAGTGAAGACTCATACTTCCACTCTTTTCATTGATTATCTGCCAAGTGACTCACTCCCCTAAGGCTGGGGGCAACTACAGATTTGAGCATAAATTGCTCGAGATTACATCATCTAATTCAGAGCTGATACATCAAGAATTTGCCTGGCCAATTGACTTAGTCTTGCCTGAAAGTTAGCAAGTTGAAGATCTAGAACGCTTACGCATGAATGTTGATTGATTGTCGGCGCACCCACCCTTGTCCCCGATATGGGATCGAGAGTATATCGGCGAATTTATGAGATATGACAATCTCCCCAGCAGTGATATCCTATTTCCTAGCATGGAAAGTGAAAAAATTTCTATAAGCATGAATCCATTGTTCTCATGCTAATTTACAACCTAACACTAATGCAAAGATGTGCTACCGTTAGCAATCCAGTCAAGACTTCCTGACACTCTATCCTTACCCTCAGCACGGGGGCAAAAAGGCGATTTGAAGGAGATGTGACTTCATCACTCGCTTACAATACCTACCTAACCGCCTTTTCCATCCCAAAACCTCGATCAAGGCCAATTCATTCTTGGAACTACCGCCTCACAATAATTTGAAAAAGCACTCCTCATCAACTAAAAGAAGTTGGCAGCCCTTCATTGGCAGAGATAAGACGAAGAAAAATGGACCTGCAATGAACATGCAACGCCATTTTTCGCTCAGACTGATACTCATTCCTTTAACAGGATTATTCTCTAACCATGACTCTTATATTTGCATGCTTTATGAGTTATTGATGTAATTAACTCAGACGAAATAATATGTGGATAGTGTAGGTACCTCGGATCTGGTATCGATCAGACTTTTAACACCCGCATGCAGAATTATGGAGCACTGCCATAACGGGCCCGACTGAACTGCTCGCTAGCAAAGCCCCGCCCCCCGTCTAAAGAAAGTCATATAGCTCAAGGTGGATGCGGAATGATCATCCAATCCTTGGCTCACACGTGGCAGACCGCAAGACAATTGTAAATAAATCATTGAATCGCAAAGTAGTAGTCCGACTCCAGACGAACGCGGTGTGACCGCTTACATGGCTCGATCCTATGCTCGACGCCACTAGATTACATGAATTCAAATAAAGGAGGCAACACTGCCCCCTGATATGCTCACTTTTCAATCATGCAATTTACTTTCACATGCTTTCCGAGTTATTGACATGACTAACTCGTGCGATATGAATGACTCAGGTACCCGAAGTTTGGTGCCAGCCAATCCTCCCAAAGACTGTTCGTAGGAACGCAAAGCCTTGGCAAATGTTTTCCAACTGTTTGTCTGACTGACGTTAATCCTCAGAGCTTGGATTAAAATATATAAACCTAGGATGAGTTTGATGGGCGTGCATGATTGAAGACCGCTTGATCCATGACTCTAACTCTCAAGAGCCGAGAGAGAGTATAAAGGACGCGAAGATGACATCCACAAGGCGCGAAGGTGTACTATGATAGGAACCGCCTCGACAACACTCTAACCTTGGCGACCGCCAGGAGAGTATAAAAGCATCTATGATTAAGCGCTGAGAAAGACCTCTTACCCCGCTGAAGGGTCGGGGAGTGACGGAACTGCTGAGCTCGAACTCTAACCTCGGCGACTGCCAGGAGAGTATAAAAGCGTCCCTGATTGTGCGCTGAGAAAGAGCTCTTACCCCGCTAAAGGGTCGGGGAGCGACGGAACTGTTGAGCTCGAACTCTAACTTTGGTGATCGCCTGGAGAGTATAAAAGCGTCTATGATTAAGCGCTGAGAAAGGTGCTGGAGACTCAGCACCCCTCATAATTTCTGCTCCGCTGAAGGATCATTGAGCAATTATGAAACAACCTAGAACTCCTACCCCGCTGAAGGATTGGGGAGCAGATTGAAAGCTGAGTTCAAACTCCAGAGAGAGTATAAAGGCGCTAGAGACTTAGCGCCGCAAGGGCTCCTACCCCGCCAGAGTGTCGGGGGCTGACTGAACTCCGAGCCCGGATCCTCCATGTCCGGACATGGGGGCAAAACAGTTAAGATCCTAATCAATCCTCAACAAAGTCCTGGCCAGGCACTAAGTTAATGATTGATTGGGAGCATACCTATACACACATACTACTTTAGTGCATTTTCATTTATAATTGCATTGACTGCTTATAACGCTTCATGACTTATTTGCCCATTCGCAGGTACAAGACAATGCGAAAGGAACAAAAATTTTATTACTAAACGCAGGTTTACAAAAGATAACTAGTCAAGAACGCGAGGGCCTCACTCGTAATGATGGCAACATGCTAATGGAAAACGAACAAAGGGTCGCGTCCAGAAGGATGATGCAGGCCCCTTGAAGACCAGAAAGCAGATGCAAAGAAAACGTCCATCTGCTGATCCCAACTTACTTCCCGGGGAAGCTCAGATAAGGCTGGATATATCCCATGTAATAATTGAACATGATGCAACCATTTCGTCCCCGACCTTTCCCTTGATGCAAAGAGAAAACGGGAGCACTCGAGGCGACTACAATCTGACCCTTCACCGCTTGATTTCTGTCCTCGGAGCTTGGATGGGAGACTAGGGCTTAGCATGGGCCGAATACCAACAATTCATTTTTGCACTCAACTCCGGCTCTTGATGCGAGAAGTGAACACGAATCCAGAGAAGACATGAATTCGAAGTGTACTGCTCAACAAAACCCCCTGTGGATAGGGGGCACATGATACGAGCCTTGAGCAGCATAGTTCAATTACTCGATGCCTCCGTTCCCAGCCGAATGACAAAAGCCTGATTGACGGCTAATGCTCGTGTAGAATCAAGAAGCCATAGGCCGACCTTCACCTATTTCAGGAATGAACTGGAAGGCCGAGCAACAATCATCAATTCGCTGGAAATGATAAAATTGAAGTTCAGGTAGTGACAAACTTGGCACAGTCAGATATCAACCATCAGCTTGCGTTGAACACAAACCAATCAGCAGGCGCGCAGCATGCGGTTTCAATTCCCTACGTCATGGATGGAAACACGGGCAATGGAACAGCTACCTGCAACATCCTAGATGAGAATGCAAGAATTGTGACAAACTCAGATCATGCACGACCAGTTTTAACTCCAACTCGAATGAATACTCGAGCGACATTTCATACTCAGCTCCAAGAAAGAATGCAACAATTCGAAAAACAGGAACCCGGTCAGGTCGAATGACTCGAACCATGACCCGGGGGCAATATCGACGTGGAAACAAGAAATCAACAAAGTTCCCCTTTGTAATCTCAGATTCGATGCTGGGGGCACCAACCAGGATCTTGATAATGTGCATCAATTCTTTGATGGCAACCTGCTCGCTAGTTTGATTCAGCGCCTCTCGAGAGGCGGCACTTCTCGAGATGATAAGGATAACAACAATTACAGCCCTCACACATGGGACGTCAAGATCCCCTGTTATTCCCCCGGACTTTAAATTTTCTCTATAACAATACTTGCTCAGAGATTTTGATGAATTCAACCCTGAAGTGGATAGACTTTCATGACAAAAAGGTGTTAGCGTCGAGACGAATGACCTAGATGCCTTCCTGACTAAAGAATGGAGTACCTTCTAATTCCTGAAACGATAAGGACAAAGGAAAAGCCCTGGAAAACAATGACAAGAATGTGCAATTCCAAAGAGAATCTATACCACTTATCGAGCCCATGATCTTGTTTGTCAAGCTCGATGGAACCGAGCATAAGAAAGATACTCAATAAGACTGTGATTGCCATTTCGGACAATGCTAAAGCATAAACGGAGGGGCCCAACTTTTTCCATAATGACATTTATTTACCCGCATTTAACCAGTTTACCTAACTCCGCGACTGATCTGATAGGAGTAACCGAGTCCGCAGACGCCCGATGAGGCATTCCTCACTATCTAACTAAAGAGAAAAGACGATATCAAAGCGAGTGTAGTTCGACCTTTTGTGAATACAACACCAGCTTTTCCTGGCTCGAGAGAGGACACAGGATGTATTAGGTCGACTAAAATTATTGAACCTGCAACTCTTACCCGATGCAGCGACAAGAAGTATAAAGGCTTAAAGATTGGATGTCTAATTGACTTAACTCAACACCCATCGATGCTGGGGGCATAAACCCTGACTTCGCCTACCCTTTGATGGCACTGAGGGCACGAGCGTCGAATCGTGGACTGACCGTGAAGACAACTCTGGCTTGGAGAAAGATTTAAAACATGTATGTTATGCTTTCGGAGTACGACCTTACTCATCTTTCCCGATCTAGCGAGCCGGTTTACGGGTCAAATGTGACTTCAAAGATTCAAATCGACGTTACACCAGATGGAAGATGTTACAAATATGAACAATATGTGAACAGCGGATCACGAGGCGATCCAAAGCGATTATGGATTCCTTTGACCACGGTCCAGAGTGATCATGGCTTTTGTATTCCTTACTGTTATGATTCAATGTGATTCTAATATCCTGGATTAATATCAAGATATCAAGATAGTTCGAACTTGAGTACAAATGACAAATTCATATGTTGATTCTGATGTGCTTTATCCCAACAGTAAAGTTGTTAGCTCAGAGCCCAAAGATTCTTACATCGCCCCATGATTTGGGTGGCTACTTCATTTATTGACTCATATGTAAAAAAAAAAAAGAAGTCCAACCCAACCACGCGCTTGGCTTGCATAGAGTGATGATGTTGTTTGGCGACGACCTATGCGTGTAGGATCACGCTCAGGAGCCGACAATTTAGCAGGACTTCTGACGGATGAATTAGATATTTTGATTTGACAAGGTTTAAACAATTTCTTGATCACCTCGAATACTCCTCTCATAGAACTTAGTCTGATTAGCTCCAATGGAAGCAATGCAACAATTGGATAAAGCCTTCTCAAGGACAAATGATATTCCAAAAAGATTTAGCTCAACATATTCAAAGCACATCTCATCCTCGATAAGATGTACTTTGGGGAGCAAAATGTAAGCCTGCTTTGTGACCAGGCTGCACAAAGCAAAGATCATGTTGACACACCTCTGGGTAAATGCTGTCTCATATGGAATCTCTGGATAACATCGCTCTATGGCATTGGAAGCATCGTCAGAAGACACAAGGCAGTTTGGTCAAAATCACAACATTAGTATAAACTGGACCGAAACCCCTATCAAATGACCTCATTTGGATCTATTCACCTCATATACTCGTAGCCCTTTGAATTAGCTTCAGTTTGAGCTTTGGTTTGGCTCAATCGGACTTACGGTTTGAAAGTCATGCCCATTTCCGTGAACGGGTGTAAGCTGGCATATGACCGCGATCCGATCCGCCCTTGCCTACGCGATCCGATCCGACCTATGACCGCGATCCGACCCATGACCGCGATCCGACCTTCGGACCTGTTCACACGCAACTTGTTTTGACCTATTCTCAAGGCTACTGGCTCTCCTATTTTTCTGGATAGCCTGCCACGTACCCCATTATGAACCAGTCCTCCCAGGAGCTTTCCTATAGCTATAAATACACCTTCAGAGGGCATTTTCAAGGGACTTTGGGAGATCTCAACATCCATGGCTGCCATAGCCAACACTTCTCCATGAATAACCACCATCTTCCTCAATAAATTCAATGGATTCGGAGAGAATTATTCATTGAATTCAAGTGATTGAAAGACAATATTCATTATAATTGTAATCCATGAGTGAAATGAAAAAATATGAAGTGGATGTAGGCTCATTAACGCCGAACCACTATAAAAATCCTGTTGTCTTGCTTTTCTCTTATGATTTCAGTTATTTCTTCATATCCTACGCTCTAAATACGATAATTTGGGTGTTAGGACCATTTTTTGGTCTAACATCTTTAAACCCACGTTCTACCATACATCCATCACCTACCCAGCATTTCAAACCACTTCCATGAATCAAAACCGACAACCAAGTTCGAACTGTCACCCCACCGCAAACAACGATCAACTCAAGTCACAGCCACACAAAGTTTTGAATACAGCTGAACCCAAATCTCAATTTTGAAACACCACATCGCTACTCATAAATCAAACCCACACCAAAAACCACTTCCATCCCCTCATCGCCACACCGATTTGGACCAACACCTAAAAACCAACTCAAGCTTTGACCTTCGACTTTTTTTTATAATCGATTTCCTAAAATAAGAAAGGATGGCGATTCATCTTTTCTGAGATCAATTTTTTTTTTAACGTAAAAGATTTCAAAAGAAAAAAAAGAGGTTGCGTTTGTTTGAGTGAAAAAAAAGGGGAAAGGCGTGATTTATTTGAGAGTTGAATTGTGATTTTCCAAAAGTGTGTCGTGTGATATTACATAGAAGAGGAGATCAATTTGACATTTCAGAATTGTATTGCGTTTATTTCATAGCAGTGAATATTTCGGGATCTAATTGTTGCCTTGGGTCGCGTTTCCTGTTTGGTGTTTATTCTCACTTGTTAAGCTCAACTCTTGTTTAGTTGTTTTCTTTATTATTTTCTTTCTTCCTATTTTCACTTTGCAATCTTAGTGCTTCATTTATTTGAAAAAAAAGGAAGAAAAAAAAGCTGAGTTAGTTTTGCTAGTCTAGTTGTTTTGATAGTTTGGTTTTTATTTTATTCCTTCCTTCCGATCTAGTTTTTTATTTATTTTTTCTTTGTTCGTTTTGTTGTTTCCAAAAAAAAGCAGTCAAAGTCCAACATTGAAGCGAAGAATTCAAACAAGCGGAACAAGAAATTCAGAGGTCAAACAAATTGCAACCACTAGGATTTTAATTGCTTAATCTACTCAACTTTTCTGGACGGACCGCCATACCCCACTGTAAAAATTTCTAACTCTACAGGTGCTCTACTGCGATTTTTTTTATAGACACTGCTTGTAAAAATCTTCTGCAGGGGCAGCGGCTTGCTTGTACAATATTTTAAATTTCCGCAGTTAATATTGTTTGATTTTTGTGGTTTACTGATATTTCCATAACTGAAATCTTCATTCTCATCATTTTCAACAATAAAAATAAACGTTGCAAAATAATATAATTGAAAAGTGGTGCTTTGTGAAGTTGATTGTCTCGTATAATTGGATCGCGGATATATAGTAGTTCAATTTATTGAACTATTAGCAAAAGAGGTTGCATACTACCCGGAAAACATTGGTCGTATCCCTTAGTATTTATACTATACGTGAACGACCATAAGACCCTCTTCCCCCTTCTAATTGAGTCAGTTAATTAATAGAGCGCAACTGAGTATTTTATACTATTTTAAAGTGAGAATAATTTCTGCCTTGCCGTGACTTCTTTAAAATGTCTAATTCAAAAAAATCATTGAGAGATATATGGGATAATAATTGGAGTAGACGTCCTCTTGAAGAGTATGATTTTGAATTACAACTCATGAAGCAAGATTTTCCAAAATTTCAGGAGCCAAATGTCAAAAAAATTCAAAATTTTCAAAATGACCAACATTTTCAAAGTTATGATCGAAATGGCTACTTCAATTCAAATTTCAATAATTTCGATTATGGGCAACATCCAAATAGCTTTGAATCACAATATACCTTTGATCAACATCAATACGGGGTTGGAAACCAATTCGAAAATAATTTTGGATATGAAAATGATTTACAAGTCAATCAAAATCTTCAAAATAACAACCCATATCCACATCTTGAATATGACCAAAATTGCAGTTTTCCCTCGAATTTCGACAGTTTTGGTTATGAACCTAATTTTCGAAATCAAAATGATTTCCAATATCATTTTTCTAAAAATTCAAACAACCACCACATTGGAAATAATATAGATTGTGAAATTGATGTGGACTATAATTTTGAGAATCAAGAAATCCAAAATGAGAGCTCTCAAATCTACGATTCTGAAGAATATCATCTTAACATTCTTAGAGAGAAGGTAGAAAAGAAAGATAGACAGCTTGACGAACTTCTTTCTTTAATGACATCTTTTAAAGAACAACTCGAGTAACAAAATCAAATTCAAACATGCGATGATTCAGAAAATAATCCATTCTTTACTAATAGTGAAAATTTTCAGATAACAACTTTCGAAATTGAGAATAATGATCTAAATGATGTTGTTCAAAATTCAAAAAATGATCTGGACTTCGATTCTTTTTAGGAAAAAGATTTTAGTTTAGATTTTGATCTTCCTCTTTCGGGATGTGAGAAACTTGAAATTTTAGAAATTGAACAGAATAGAAATGTTGAATTTTTCGAAAACTCAAAATTGGAAAAAGATTTTAAAGAACATGAATTCTTTGGATTGTATAAGGATGAGTTGCCAAATGAGGAAGAAGTAGATTCACATCACGAGTTCGAAAATTATAACTTTGAGAAAATTTCAAACGAACTTGAAATTGTCAGTGTCGAAAATACGTTGTCAGTTAATGATGAGAAATGTGATCACATAGTCTTGAACAACACTCAGATTTCAAATTTCACTGAATTTATATACGATCACAAATTTTTGAAAAAATTACACTGATAAATTTGTTGAACACATGAACTATTTTTGGAATGTTAGCTTTGTTGAAAAACTTCATGTTAGGACGACCCTGAACATTCATTTACTGGACTATAAATCGAGGTATAAAGATGAGATGGTTTTCAAAAACTCTTGTTTGTTAGAAAACATGCCTAGACACAGTGGGAATGGGACTCATAGGGCTAGAACCAAGTGTGGGGGAAAAAGTTGGTGGCATTCTTTGCATCACGTGCATCGTAAACACATATATCATTGTACATATGATCCATTCTTACATATAGCTAGACTGCATTTCATTCTTAAAATAATTTTGCATCTCATTCACCTTTGGGTATGATCTTTCAAATTTAGGAAACGTTTACAGTGTGGACACTGTTTAGTTCTAGTGTGGGGGGAGTCTGCATTACATCCTTTTATTTTTCTTCAAATTTTTTTCCTTTTGTATAAGACCATCATGCATTTTAGATCGTAGTTACATACCTTTTTTTTGGAAATGAGACTCATTATAGATTGATACAACAAAATAAGTTAACGATTGTTAATCATTTGATAGTATTTTTTTCTCTCAACTTAGATTGAATAAGAAATATAATGAAAAGTTTAATTTTGAGGAATAATAGTGTAACCGGTACATAGGGAGATTCTTTGGGATGGCCATGAAATCTATTCTATATTGTAGTCTTTGTTTAAATAAGTGGAGGACTTAAAATACTTATATTGGCTTTTCGAATCTTTAAAACTAAGTTGTGTTAAGTTGAATTCGCGTAACTCTCTTTTGTGCTTATATTTCCAATAATAATAATAGTAATCCAAGGGTATCCAACATTGCTTGTATATCTAGCGTTGGTGTGCAAACCCGCCAAGCTCTATCCGACATGTTGTTGACAGCGTTGGAATATCTTGTTCTCATTTTATGAGATTGGACACCTAAGGATTACCGACACGTTGTTGACAAAGTCAAAGTCGGTTTGCATAATCCGCCAAGCTCTTTACCCACTCTCCGTTAGTCCGTGAGGCAGTGCATGGGTGGCAAACCTTGGTCTTCTAAGTTAGGTGTATGTACTTAATCATAAATTTTAACTTTTATAAAGATAGAGAATAAGCGATGATGCCCAAACATTTCTTGACCTTATTTATTTGACTAGCCATACACGAGGAAATTAGAATACCACTTCACAGACTGTGACAAGCAAACTAAGAATTTATTTCATGGCTGCACTATGTTATCGACCAAACTAACTGGCTAAACTAGAATTTAACATTTGAAAACTTGATTTATATTGAAAATTTGTGACAAGTTGAGATATCTAAAATAAAATCAACTGATTAGAAATTGTTAACTTAATTTGTTGTACCACTTTCCGGAAACAAGTCTTTTTTCATTTGCATATGTCTGTACATTCATATAGTTTCATTAGAATCATAGCATATTGCATTTGGATTTTGTGGGTGGTATTCGCTGAAAACTCTTATGAGGCACCACTCGTCCTACTAGGGACACCTAGAGGTTTAACGGCTTGTTGCATACGCTCAATGCAATCGTGTTTCCTACGAAAGTGTGACCAATCTAATTTAGTTTTTCATTTCTTGTTTTACTCGAGGACGAGTAAAAGATAAGTGTGGGGGTATTTGATTAACATAGAAATGTGTTTATTTTATGCTCTTATATCTTATCTTTTGTATATAAATAAATATTACATGGGTATTGTTTTGTTACTTTTACAGATATTCCAACCCAGCCCACATGCAACCAGAAAAGTAGAGAAATGGAGATCAGATTGCTATATATTTACATTTTGAAGAATTGTAGATGAAGATCTCACATCTAGTTGTTGTTGGACAAGAAAATGATTGATAAAAAGGCCATGCACATCTCAAATTAAAGGAGGCTTGCAAGAGAAAAGGAGAAAAGGCCTAGAACTTGTTCCAATTGACAAAAGGCCTAAAACTTACTTGAAATAGCTAGGCCCATTTGTAATTAGGGTTAGGGTTTGGTTATCTCCTATAAATACCCTTGTAATATCATTGTAGCCACCATCCCATTTTCTATCTTCTTCTCCATTAATAAAGTCCTTCTTCGTTGTCTTATTTTCTGCAATTTTTTATTTCTTAGCAACTAGTGCCATCTACACAATTAGATTTGGTAGAGTACTAGTTGTATTTTACATTTATTTTCATTTGTCATTGACAGTCTGATTTGATTCAGCTGTAATCCTAATTTTAATTCCTGTTTGTTATTTCAATTTCTGCAGTTTTAATTTTTGTTCTCTTTATTGGGTTCTTAGGTCATAGTGGATTGAATATAGATTTGATTAGATTCGGATCTGTACTCAATTCAATAATAGTTTTATTGTTTTTTCAAAATCAATCCCCAAGCTTCGTCTAACTCGCCCAAGAAATTATTTAAATAATTTGATTTAATTTTCCTCCTTGTGTTCGACCTATATGCTACACATCTGTGCGCTTGCAGTAATTTATTTAAAATTCACGCTTTTCTATTTAATAGGAAAGCGACGATCAAGTGTTAATGAAGACACCATTCACGACAAACCCAAAATCCAATTCAATATTAAATACAAGGCGCTGAATAGAAATTATATCAGCTAATATTCAATATCAAATTCTGAAATCAACAAATATCGTATTGGGAATAACGATATATATATATATATATCTTCCAAATTCCTCCACAATATCCGTAAAATCACGGAATCCAATATCGAAATATTCCGAAGATAATTTCAATTCAAATCCATTCCAATTCATATATTGGAAATTCTGGTTATTTTTAAAACCATTTCAAATCCAATTTATTTATTTAAAAATATTGGATTATATTCTAGTTCATAACCGGTTCATTTGGATAAAAATATATTTTTATCTTTACAAACGTGGAATTTTTCATCCAAATTCTTTTCAAATAATTTTTTATGATTTTACACTAAGTATTAATATTTTTAATAATTTTATCAAAGCCCGTACAGTCGATTTCCATAAACGGTCATCGAACTGCACTTACAAGGACCTTTTCCAAATTTGATTTGGACATAATTATAATCCAACCGTTAGATTTCAAATACCTTATATTTGTTAGAAAGCTCTTTTCGATATGAACCCAATGGTTCTGGTTTTAGGAGAATCCAACGGTCGGATCTCCCGTAATGTCAATTCGAAGTCAATGGTTGAAATTCGCGAACTACCGCAGCGCGGTGCGTTATATTCTGGCCATTAAATATATACAAAATGTATATTATATAAATTTCGTCGATTTACATTTAAAACGTATTTTATAAATCGTTTTAAATTCGTTTTCAAAACGATTTCAACTTCATATTCAATTTTAAATCAGAATTGAATATTCCATATAATTAATATATAAATGATAATATTTTCAAAACATTAGATTTTGAAATCACTTCCTTTTCGATATTCATTATAAAAATGAATAAAATCGATATAAATATCGTTCACGTCAAAATGGCGTTAATTTAATCAATACAACTTTATATATTTAAATATTTTCGTGTCCATCCCAAATCGGACATCAAAATAATATTTTGATCCATTACTGAATATTATTTTAAAATATTAGTTATTTTAAAATATTCATTACTCGTCATTTTAAAATATCTTTAATTCAAAATATTTGTTCTTTCCGAATTGGAATCAGACACAATCAATTACCATATAATTTTATTTAAATGGATTTCATACACACATGTACACAACAATAATACCCATTCAACCATCATCAAGAATGCATTACACAACTGCATAAGCGTTCAATATAAATAATTTACGCTTACAACAGTCTGTCAGCCCATCGATTGACATACAACTAAATATTGGGATTAGTGTATGTCTAATATCATCCCAATACCCATGTGGAGTTTTCAAACAACAAACACTGATTATTATTTGTGCAGTTGGGCGATGTGTAAAAAATATCTTCCCAATTAATATCGGTTAAATGTGTGTACATAAACAAATCATCCGATTTGTAAATGAATATTTATTTTATTCATATACACGTTAAAAAATATATTTTTAACTATAAAATATTTATTTCAACACATGTATATTTTATTTTCCATTTCACATCACAATCACAATCAACTTTCACAACACCATACGATCAAACAAGTCGTTCATGGTCTGTGGATGACGGTGTCAGGAGCTACTAAGCCCCGTCTGCATCCTAGTATATATTTAACTAGAAAATAATTAGAGTGAGAAGTTCTCACCTTGGGTTTCCACTCCTCCATTCTTTATTTCCGAACGGTTTGGATTTGTTTCTAGTGTGTTGTGTTCTTCACCTTAATCCCAGCGTAATCTATTTCACACAGTTTATATCAAAAATCACATTTTTAATACGATGTTTACATTTTAACTCAATGTTTATATTTTTAAACATTACATTTTTTTCAACTCTATCTTTATAAAAATCATATTTTTAACACGATGGTTATATTTTAAAAAAGATCACATCTTTATAACGCCACTACATATATAAAAATCATATTTTTATTATGCTATTCTATATATAAAAATAGTATTTTTATTTTCATCCCATTCATATAAAAATCATATTTTTATATGACTAAAATTCATATTTTATACGACTTAAATTCAAATTTTCTTCTGACCAAAAATTATATCTTTATATAACTAACGATGATTTTTTTATAAAGGCTATTTTATTTAAAAATCACAGTTTGAAAACAATGCCATTTATATTAAAAATCTGATTTTTAACACAATGATATTTATATAAAAATCTGATTTTTATCAATGTAATATATATATATATATGTATATATATATATATAATCTGATTTTTATCAATGTAAAGTTAGTTATAACTTTTAAAATAACGAAAGAAAATGTTACCTTCTCCTCTTATACCATCGTTCTGCTCCAAAAACCGTTCATGTTGATCTAAGCCTCGTCGCGCCGCCTCTGGCCCACCTGGACGTCGGCCACCACCACCATCATCTTCCCAACTGCACCACACGCCAGTAGCCACCGGCGCCACCCCCCCAATTGCCACCAGCCGTCGCAATTTCAAGAAACCCCCATTTCCAGTGAGACGAGAAATTCTCCTCCCTCCGACTACGATAAGGTCACACACCACCACCCCTAGGCGCACCTCGCCACCCTGAACCGTCGTCCTTCTGACTCCATGGCCGCTCGTCACCTATGGGGATCATATTTGGGTGGTTTTTATTTTGAGCGGTGGCTATAAACTAAGGAGCCTAGGTTTTTGAAAGAAAATTGCTAATATATATAGTATATTCTATTTAATTATTTATTTCTAAAATAACTTGTTAAACCATATGAACTCCAAACGAGACCCAAGGACTATTGCTCCTAGCTAAATATCCCCATTCCGGATACAATGGGATATATTTCGTAAGCCAGCTCGACTGTTACAATCAGTTTTCATCATAATTAAAATATAAATTAATATAACGTTCAAAATTGATTTCAACGTACATTTTAATTTACCAGGACCACATACTGACTCCAAAAATGCTAGAAAAATAAATCTAGCTATGTTTTGATGATACGGTCCTAACAAAGCTAATTCCGTCGAATTTGGAGACCGCTTGAAAAACGGTCATTTTCCAGTCGATTAAATTCAAACTGAATTGACCAAACACGTTTAAATCCGCCACGCTCACATTTTGATTCCAAAAATTATGCAAATTGGAATCTGGCAATAATTTGACATTCCGAATTCAACAGAAGTGGTCTCATCGAAAATAGAGGTGGTTTGCAAAATCGCTACTTTTAAGGGCTATATATATAAATTCCGTAGCGACTATTCAGAATTTTCAACTGGACATAACTTTTCTTTCCCGCTATGAAATTTGGATTTTTCACATTCGTTGGAAAGATATTTTCAAATAGATTCAAATATTTCTGGTTTTACTAAAATCCGGTTTATTTTGAATCATGTACATTCAATTCAAATTTGAAATCAAATTTTCAAACTACCGCACCATTTCCAATTCCTTTTATAATTAAAATAAATATTTATATTCTAATTTTTATTTAAATAAATTTATACATTTTAATTCTATTCAAAATAAATTTCTAGTTGTTATTATTTAAAATAAATCATTTTAAATATTCAAAATTCATTAAAATCGCCAAAAATTAAAATTTTAAATTGGTTCTGGTTTTCCGGGTTGTTACACACTTCGAACAAACTGTGTGTTTGAAACTAATCTGCAGTGATGTTATAAAGATGGAGCAATGAAGACCATGGATCTTCATTAGCGGAAGAACTACTCGTTAAATTTCTTTGGTTTGGCTGGCAGAGTTTTGATGACTTGTGATTTTGTCGTGATTGAAATTTTCGGATCGCAAGGACCACTCGCTGCCGATTCTTGTGGTGATTCCTATATAGAATGCGGTAGGAGGGTGCCTTTGGTTCATCATATTCCTAGATGACTTGTATGAACAAATGTTTGACAGTGTATTTCTTGATGATCATGTACGATTGATTTTTTACAAATATACTAAGTTTGGCGGCGGAGATTTATTCGCTAATCTTAACACTTAGAGTATATTCGTGGACGTCCATTAGTGATTTAATGGATCCGACGATGCGGCATTTAAAGTTAATGATGATATAATGTTCCCTTAAAGGTAAACGTGATCTCAAGCCTTATCAACCGGGAAATGATAGAAATCGAACAGGCAGCAAGGCTAAGTGGGTCATTTCCATTATGGTGTATTGTTACCATCTAGAGAATTTACATTATTATTCTTATTTCGAATCTGTATATCCCGATAAACGGCTATGTTCGCGTGAACTGTAGGTGACAACATATTTGGTGCAGTCAAGTTGAATGAGTGGTTGGTCATGTGTAGCCGAGTTGCAAGATGTTCTTGCTGAACCCTAATGTATTGCTCTCTAGAGGTACACTATCGAAAGGTGGTCCCATACCTTGTCACAATTGGAAATCCATTCTCCAATAAGCGCCATGCAGGTTTTGATTATGTGCTAAATATGTAGAGCGTGAGATGCAAGCGTTCTGCTAGATGGTCATTTATTTGTGAATTGATAGACATTATTATAATATCAATGGATTTTGATATATGAAAAGTATTTTGGGTTATCGTAAGGTAAAAACGATTCGTATTTATGTGTGAACTAGTCTTACGATTATCCTTTTCTTTCAAAGGATTTTCTAAAGTCAATCATGTTGCTTGATTTGAATTTATCACTGAAAGTATTCCGGACTGATCCGGGTGGATTTTGCTTTGCTTCGAATGTGCTTGGGTCAGACCAAGTATATTATCAGGTTAGGTTTCGCTTGGAGCCTTAGAAGGAAACTAGTGTCAAGGCGTATATCTTTATTTACTGGTATTCACTTATTCCGCTTTGTGTGTTGTATTGAGATGATTTTGTACTCTAATTGTAAGTAATATATATACAATTTCTCTTTGTATAAAGCATTTGATATAATTTTATTCGTTCCGTTGAGAGACTCTGATCTTCTTATTCTTCTATTCTAATATTTCTTTCTTCTTCTCTCACCCTCTAACTTCTTTCTAGTAACAATCTGGGTTTTTTGATACTTAGGTTTTTGGCAAGTAATACAGAGTTATGTATTATTGTCGAAAATTCGAGTCCGGGTCAATACAGTTGTTATTAGAGCATAAAGTTTAGTGATAACCTTGGCACTGTGGTGTAACTCAATTGAGATAGGTTTAATTATACCCTAAATTGATTTTGAGTGTATATATGAGAGCGCATATTTGCAGTTTGATATAAAAATTATTTTTAGATTATTTTACCCAGTATATTTTGTAAAAAAGGCAAAGGTAATAATTTTCATAAAATGTTATGATATTAGCAATCAAAAAGGATATCAATGTTGGTTTGAATTGAATTCTAATTGGATTAGAAAGTAAAATATGAATTTTAATATTTAACTTATGTTGAGTTAAAATATATTTCTTGGTTGAAATTTGAATCAAAATCTGACTTAAGCCAATAAAAATTTGACCTGAGTTTGGAAAATAAAATGTTAATGGAATGTTTTGAAATCAATGAATTGATTTGTTGATATATATTGTACAAATATAGATTTGAACTTGTTTGAAAACCAATGAACGGATTAATTCAAGTTTAATGAATCTGTATGGATTGCTACATGAAATTGGTTATAAATTTCAAATGTTGAATAGTATATAAAATAGATTGGAATGGATATATATGGATGTTTGAATCTATGTTGCATAGCTAATGAAATTTTATATGAGTTAAGGAACAGGTGCAGAGCTAATTGATATTAATTGAGTTTTGAAGTTGATTGGATCCAGTTTGGTTAGAGCTGCATAATAATTGAGCAAGCTCAAGTATAGCTTGTTATTTATCACGTAATAACGCTCGTAAATGGTATGTTTAGGCAAAATATAAAATTTTGGTTTGTGTATTAGGTTTTTCATTTTTCGACCATGTGGGTCAATGTTTATTGTTCTTGCAATTTTGCAGAAGTCCCTCCGTATAGGGGGACTCTGCCAATTTTTTTTTCAAAATTTTAGGTGTTTGAAATGTTTCAAAGCTTTTTGGAAGTTTTTATTAACAAGAATTAGATGGTTTTTGGACTAATCAGACTAGTTTAAAATAAAAATTTGAAAAGTGAAATTAGGGGTTTCTACTAAAATAGTTTTTTGAAAGATAGTGGGTTAGTAGCATTCTTCATGCCTTAGTAATTTCGGGGATGAAATTCTTTTAAGGGGAGGAATCTAACGTCCTGTATTTTTAGTGGTCAATATTTATTTTATTTTATTATTTTTAATATTGGTTTGGAATTTAAATAGTTGAATTCAATAATTTTAAATATTAACTTAATATTGGTAAATCATAATTTAATTTTGGAATAGTCAAATTATATTAAATTCGCAATATAATGTGAGTTGCAATATAAAAAGATTTATTCAAGTTAGAATTGAATTATATTAACGACTTCGTTTATTAAACGACGTTTGAACACTTAATTTATAATTTAATTATGATCAGTCTGCAGCATCGCGGTAGTTCGTAATATTACGTTTTGAACTTTAAATGGATATACATGATTTAATATAATTTGAAATTCTTTGAAACAAGAAACATCTGAATCTATTAGATAATAATTTTCTAGTGAAAGGAAAAATTCAAGTTTTCATATTGTAGATTTTGTTTTATGTCCAGATCAAATTTTTAAAAGGTCGCCATGGAATTCAATTATAAATCATAACGATTTATTTAATAAAATAAAAGGATTTTTAGTATATTTAATATCACTTTGACTTGTAACTCAAGCCAAAGTAATTTATTTTGAAACTATATGAAATATTATTTGAATATATCCAATGATAATATTTTATTATTATTTTATTAAGGTATTTTAAAATTGATTTATTTTAATTCACTTTAGACCCTTAAAAGGGGCATTATTTAAATGACCTCTGTTTTTAATGAAACATATTTTATTAAATTCATAATAGCTAATTATTGCTAGATTTCAAGTTTCGTGCTAATCGGAGTTATTTTGTAAGCATAGCAAAATTAAAGGTAAATAAGTCGACCATTTGGACTCAAACTAACGCCATTTTTGTAAACGAACTCGGTATTCGACGAAACAAGTTTCATCGGGTCTGGACTGTAGGACTATAGCATGTCATCCATTTTCGTCACAAATGGGATTCGTATGTGATCATATGAATTAATAAACATCAAACTGGAATGGCGATAGATACGAAGCAAAAGCCATTAGTCGCTTTTAATCTAAAATATAATTAGTCCTTGTCAATGTTAAATTTTCCTACAATAATTCTCCGAAAGCATGTGCATACGAAGGAAAGAAATCTCTAAAAAAAATCAAAGGCCATGTGCCTACCTGTAATTTAAAAATAAAAAGAAAATAGTGACCTATCCTATATAAACGGTACAACATTTCTTTTATATATCAACAACTTCTTCCCAACTAAAACACAACATAATCCATATAATCCGATCATTCCAACAATAACACAAAATCAATTACATAATTATAACCAAAATCATTTGATCTGTTGACCCTCGCTTCTCTTGTAATTCATTATTCTCATACAAGAATTTGTTGTGACGCAATTTTATGGCGATCGAATTTAAGTCAACATGAGCAATGGGTCGACTCTGTACAATTGGGAAGGTGTTGTGCATGGCTTGTTGAGAACGGGAAGTGGAGACCGGAGACGCATCAGAGTTGGGGAAGTCTTTGATGGCCAGAGTTGGAGGACGCGACAGTCTGAGACAGTTCCGACTTGGTTCAAGAGTTGGGGAGGGGTGAACTATTGAAGCTTTCAGGTGGTTACTAAAGGTAGATTGGGAGGGTCTAATCTACGTGTATGTGAAGGGGCTGGGTTTGTTATGAAGACGCATGGCAGAGGACCATTTTCATTCGCTTGAAACAGTGACGTCTAAGGTGGAGTCCAAGCTGTTTGCGAAGATAAGAGTCGATGGAGTTCGAGAAGGTGGAGTTGTTGATGGTCACGGCGGTGATTTTCGCAAAGAAATAAAGGAAGTAGATCGAAGGGAAAATCTGGGCTGTTGGTTGTTTCCTGGAACAAAAATATATGGAAGCGCATGTATGTTTCAACGTGGGAAGGAGAAGAGCATGGGAGAAGGAGTGTGGGCTGTGAATTCGTGTAGTGATGGGATTCAGCCATTAAAATAAAAGGTAAAGTAAGGAGAAGAAGAAAAATGAAGGGACTAGGAAAGTGATTTTTGAAGAAGTAAAGTAGTGGGTTTGGGGACACTGGGTATTTTGCGGCCGAAAGAAGGATTAGGTAAATGATTTTGATTTTTAAATTAAGATAATTATGCTTGACTAGTAGCGATAAATTACATATAATGTACACAAACTTTTAAATACAATATCTGGTTCGTTTGTTAACAAAATTTCGCAAAACAAAGTCCGTTGGAATCGCAGAGACGAAGGCGACTGGAATTTCATTTATTTTTAAAACACTTGTTCAAAATTAAATGAAACAATGTGAATCACCGAATCAAAAATAAAATGGTGAGCAAAATATCACGATTTCTGGAATTCTATGATGTGGTATAATTCATATAATTAAAATTTACCGTTGATAATATGAATTGGATGATTGGATGCCATGATGATTGTTGGTTGTTTTAATTGATGTTCGTCGATAATTTAGGTGTTTTAATGTTTAGATTACAAATTATTTCATATGTTATTATCATACGATATTGTGAACTGTGATGCAGAGAATAACAGGTTGGAGTGATCCAACTGAATTCCTAAAATAAATTGTATATTGTTTGTTTATTTTATTCGTATAAAGAATTATTTACCCCCAAATGACGTTATAACCTATTTGGATGTTGATTCTTGAATGAATGTTGACCATTGAATTGGAATTCAACGATCTTTGTGTTTTACTCAATAAACAATATTGATTAAGCTATTGGCAGCAAGTGGCCTAAAACTCGTCTTTTTAGACATTGACTATCGTCACGTAATTTGACGCAATTGAAATTATAAAATTTGTTTTTAGAAGTGAAGAAAAGTTTTAAATTATATTTTAAAAAGAAGAAGGTTATTAATAAATTAACATTTCATAGTTATAAATTATTTGTTTTTATGTTTAATAAGTTTACGAGCAATGAAGGCAGAAGTTGACCAAATAGTTAATCGTCTAAAGTGATTGTTTTAAGAAAAACAAGGAAGGGGTATTTTTAAATTAATTGAATGGTTTTAATAGAAAGGTTAATAGAAATCAGTTAACAAATTAACTGATGTTTACTAGTTGATGTAGTTGACTATTTGAATTGAGAATTATTTATTTTGTTTCAACTGTTTTAATAAACAATTATTTAAACTTGATGAGGGTGTATAAGTTAATTAATCTCTTGATTAACCGTATTTTGAGGTAATCATCGAGGAGTTTTTCTGTAATAACCCGAAAATCTGAGCCAATTTAAAAAATTTATTTTGGCAATTTTAGCAAATTTAGATTATTTAAAATGAATTATTTTAAATAATAACGATGAGAAATTTATTTTGAATAGAATTAGAACGTATATATTTATATACGTCGTCGTTAGAATATAAATATTTATTTTAAATTATAAAAGGAATTGAAAATGGCGCGGTAGTTTGAAAATTCGATTTCAAAGTTCAAATGAATGTACCGAGTGCAGAATAAACCGGATTTTGGCGAAACCAAAAATATTAGAATCTAATTGAGAATATATTTCCAACGAATCCGAAAAATTGAAATTTCATAGCGGGGATAAAAAGTTATGCCCAGTTGAAAATTCATAATAGTCGCTATGGAATTTCGGCCTTTAAAAATGGAAATTTTGCAAACGACCTCGGTTTTCGACGAAACCACTTTTGTTGGATCCGTGATGTCAAGTTATTGCTAGATTCCAAAATTCATAATTTTTAGATTCAATATGTGAGCGTGGCAAAGGAAAACGCGTCTGACCAGTTTTAGTTGATTTTAATCAACTGGAAAATGGCAATTTTTCAAATGGTCTCAGAATTCGATGAAACTAGTTTTATTAGGACCGTATCGTCAATACGAATCTAGAAAATATTTTTCGGGAATTTTTAGAGTCCGTATGTGGCCCTGGTAAATTGAAATGCGCATTCAAAGTCAATATATAGAGTTATATTTTGATTTTGACGAAAACTGATCGAAACGGTCGAATCAGCTTACGATACATATTGTAACACCCCACCTCCGCTAGGGTCACTCACAAAGGGAATGCACTAGGTTTGGTGAAGCATTATCGAGGTAAACATGCACAGAAATATTACAAGACAGAACATATACAAAACAGCGGAAGTAAAACAAATTTCATTAACTTATAAAATAAGGTCTAAAGCCTTTTACATCAGAATACATCAAAACCTGTCTTGCAATAGTAAATAAGCATAAAACCTTTTCATAAATTATTCCCCAAAATAAAGTGGTGAAGCAGCCATAGCCAAGAGAAGACCAAGCTATACATGATGACCTTCAAGCATAAGAGGTCCGAACTAAACAACATCATTTCCTCCTTGAAAACCTAGGGGGGGAAACGGAAGACAAAGAGGCGAAAGAAAACAGGGTCAGTCATAAAGACTGGTAAGCCCTATCTACTATCAGTATATAAACTAGTAAAGTTAACTGGCATGAGGAACTGAGATGAACATAAATATGAGGACAAGATAGATAAGCTAAACCAAAATAACAGGATGAACTACTGTACCAAGATAAACAAGTGTGTCATGATAAACTACGGTGTCAAGATAAGTCAAGGTATCACATCGTCAGGTTTCTATCAAGTACAATATCGCAAGGTATCTATCATGTATATTCGCTCTGCACCTCCCGTACTAGTATCCCTGCCCGTGTCATGTGTTAACTATGAATGTCTCTTGCCCAATGTCATGTAATGGTCCATGTCATCCTAATATATCGTATATGTAGGTTTCCTGATTCGTATGATTCTTTCCATGCATAAGTTCAGTCCTTTGCCGTAGGCCGTACGGGTCTTTCTTATGTAAATCTATACCACTTCGACGTAGTTCCATGATCCTTGAGATCGTTTTGGACTGTCCCCCTAGATTTGGTTATGTTTTCTTACCATGAACTATCACGCGCTCAACTAGGATTTATGCCACCTAGGACCACTAGGGATTATGCTACCTAATGAACGTTTTCGTATCTCGGTTTTGGTTTTAAGCCACCTAGGACTACTAGAGATTATGCCACCCGTCAACCACACCCTTTGTCCCACGTATGAATCGTGAATCGTTTTCCATATCTAGACGCACATGTATCTCAATGTGCCATCCGAGTTCCGTGCCAGGGAAAATCAAGAAATACGAAACTCGGTCGGGAGCTTTAAGTCATCTGTCAGTGCAGATATCAAGGTCTGTTTTTGTATCCGTGGCTATGGTCCCACGTGACCCCTCCCTCAACTACTGAAAGGCAATCCAAGAAAAATCATGTATGAGAACTACATCCCGGCCCCACTATAGCCCCACTTTCCTATGGGCCAACCTCACCCATGACTCGATAGCAAGAACATGGTCTGTTGGGAGTTCTCTGCCCTTCCGTTCGTACACGATTGACTAAAGATGGTAGGTAGTCGGCGATGTGCTATCCAGGGCAAAAACAAGTATCGTCGACTCCACGCTAATCCATCCCAGTCTTTAGGTCGCTCGCATAGCAACCAAGGCATACTCTTGGCTCTTCTACCGCAGACCTTAACCTCTGTGAGGCCGGGTTTCATGGACCACCTGCCACCTCACAGAGGGATACCAAGAGTACCCTCACGTCCCCCGAAGCTACCGCTTCGTCACCCAGTTCGTTGGAGCCTTTATCTAAGTCAGATAATTTGCTCCTCCTCGTGTGTTTAAGCGATGACCTACCGTATCGGGTTACTCATCTATCTGTGAACTGGTCCAAATCCATTGACTAAGTTCCTAAACTAAGGTTTACCACTTAGTCTCCTTTCCCGTTATCCTTGTTAATCCCTGTTTTCCACCTAGTCTCCTGAACTAAGGTTTTGTCTAATGGGTTAAGTATTGTCATTTAAGTTCATGACTTAACTTGCCTACGAATCATGTCCAGATTGGCTAAGTATTTAAATTCAAGGCTTAGCCCTACAAGTTGGTTAAGTATACCGAGAAGCTCATGACTTAACCCTATTCAATCATCAAGTCAAATCGGTTAAGTATTTGTTTATCTTAACCCTCTCAGATTATCGTGTTAGATTGGTTAAGCATAGATTACCTTAACCTCATCGGATTATCGAGTTGGATTGGTTAAGTATAGGTCAACTTAATCCTCATCCACTAATCGTATTACAATGGTTAAGTATATTTAAAAGGTCTTGTGACTTAACCCTATCAGGTCCGCATATTAGATTGGTTAAGTATAGGTTACTTAACCTCATCAAATCATCATGTATAATTGGTTAAGTATAAGTTACTTAACCCCATTAAATTATCATGTTAAGTTGGTTAAGTATTGGTTACTTAACCTCATTGAGTTACCCAGTTTAGATTGGTTAAGTGTTTAATTAACCCCATCGAATTACCGTGTTTAGATTAGTTAAGTGTAGGTTACCTAACCCCATCTAATTACCGTGTTTAGATTAGTTAAGTCTAAGTTACTTAACCCCATCTAATTACCGGGTTTATATTAGTTAAGTCTAAGTTACTTAACCCCATCTAATTACCAAGTCGGATTAGTTAAGTGTAAATTACTTAACCCCATCGAATTTACCGTGTTAGATTAGTTAAGTACGGATTACTTAACCCCATCTAATTACCGTGTTTAGATTAGTTAAGTGTAGGTTACTTAACCCCATCTAATTACCAAGTCGGATTAGTTAATTGTAAATTACTTAAACTCATCCCCTAATTGTCTTATATGGTTAAGTGTCATTAAGAAACCAAGCCCGGTTTCACCTAACCTACCCATTCGTGTCATATCGGTTAAGTGTCATTAGTCAAAATTACTTAACCTTTTCATGTGGCATTAATTAGATTAATGCACCCCAACCTCTCACATTAGACTTCGTTGTGGTTACTAGTTAAGCCGGGAGGGTCCGGGTAGGTTTATACCACAACCTAGTCTAACCTCGGGTTTTAAGTGCTATGTGACCAACTACTCACATTGGGTCCTATTGTTTTAGCCACTAGTTAAGCCGGGCGGGTCCGGGAAGATTTATGCTACAAACTCAACCCAACCTCGAGTTGGCCACTTTCATATTTGGTCTAGTGTCTTATTACACTTACAACCCATACATGTCAAGTTTTCAAGTTCCATGTTCATAGCCAAAATTGCATGTTGTCATGTTATACCAATTTACCCCAAGTCGTGTTTCATGTCATTAAAGTTTACCCATAATGTAACCCCAACGCTTTTAAACTCGCATATACATTCGTAACAAAGCATAATGGATTTAAGAAGGAACTTGGCAAAGGCATGACAAAAAGGGTATAAGGCCACAAGTTAATCATGGTGGCATATGAGGCTTAAATGTGTTCATTAACTTGCATGTTACATTATTAAGCCTCAAAAACATGTATAACCCCAAACTTGGCACATTGGCGAATCATGATGATAGGTGACATAGGAAGATGACTAGAAGTTCGCATATAGCATTATATGCAAGTTATCATAAGGGATATGATAGCTCTCATGTTGCATAATGCAATATTCAACATAAAGCTTATAGCTTTTAGCCCACAAGATCAAGATAATGTCTTTACAAACATGATGGGATACATAACATGATAGCATGTATGATACTTAATGTTCAAACCCAACTTGCAACAATCATTTAACTTCATAGTCTAAAAAGAAAGTAGAAGGGGGCTTACAATGCTATGAAGGCAATAAAACGACATATAATACAAAGATTGAGACGAAGCCACTCAAGCAACACCAAAAAACCCAAATGATAAGCTCCAAATGAAACCCTTGAGCAAATACCAATAGAAATCCTTGCCTTGAAGTAGAAAGGTTGCAACTTTGGCTAGAATGCAACTTATGAACTCTCATACAAACTTGAAATCACTCATATCATCATGTAATCTCTCATGTGAATGAAGATTGAATTTATGACAAGAGGATGGAGGCCATGACTAAACATTTTGGCATAGTTTAGTGGTAGGATCAATTTATGAAGGTTTTAGATTAGGTTAGGGGTCTTTTTATAGAGATTAGGATTAGTTTTAGCCATAGGATTAACCCCAATTCAGATCCTAGCCATCAAAATCCGTCACAAGCCAACAAATCAGACCCAAAACATGTCTTGGGGAAGAAGTCAGGTGCACCCAGGCCCAGGTGGTCGGACCACCCAGGTCGACTGGGCAGTCGACTCCACCTGGGGGGGTGTCGACTCCCAAGTCGACTCCCCAGTCGACTTGGGGTGGCGGGAATTTTTCCCGCCTCTTCAGCTTGGCTGAATTTGAAATCTGAATTCAAATTTGAACTGTTTTTGAACTTGAAATTTTCTGAAAACTTTGACGGACCATAACTTGGTCATACGGACTCCGATTTTCGAAAACTCGGACTCTATTTCGCGTATTTTTCTGAGATGAACGTAATGTAATAGCCCATTTCCCTTGATTCAGATATTATAATTAAATTCTGCCTTGATTCTCGTCTTAGCATGTTGCAAAAATCCGGGTTGTTACATCCTCCCCAACTTAAAGGATTTCGTCCCCGAAATCTCCAAGTTAGGAAGAACGTATCCTACCATCCATCATCCATCTACTCAAAACATCATACACAGGCAACCATTGTCCTTAGACGATTTCTAATGCCATATGAACATATGCAAAACGTGTGTGTATATGCTCCTTAGGTAATGCTAATGATCAGGCCTGAATGATCTTTCTAATGCAAAATATGTTTAGTGCCATGAGTCCAACATGTATGCAAATAGTCCTAGTCATATAAGTACTATATGTGTGCACAACCATTCATCCACATGCAATATCCACATGGTAACACATTAAATTTCGTTCATAAACAAGTATCAATACTCGTGCATATGCAACATGAAACGTGACCGCGTCAATCTAGTATCTAATGTGTATTCGTGCATCCACGAGCAACCACTTGCAACCATTTGCAACCATATCAATCATAACATGTTTCAAATACATGTTTACATCCATAGAGTTCTATCTAAGGTTCCCAAAATAAGATCGAGGAGATAAACAAGACAAACTCCTTACGGGGTTTGTAACAGAAACAGGACCGAGAGGATATCCACCAAGCGATAGCGTGCAAGCAAGCTCTACAGGTGGACCAAGGATCAACGATATACTCTTACAAAGAGACATGATGCGCGCGTCTAAGCCACATTTCCTTGAGCTTAATTCCGGTGTGCCTTGACTGCCTTTGACTTCATGATTTCGTAGCTCCTTGATTCCTATTTCCAAGGTATGAGTCGGAACTCTTTTCACTGTCGCCTCTCGTTTCACTTTCATTTATTCTTTCCCTAGTATACTTGGCTCAACCATATCTACGTACTCATGCAAGCTCTCCAAAATTCACTAGTGAATTCTGGATCTCATTTACCAATGCCAATCCATGTTACCACGTGCACTTACTAGGGTGATTCCTATAACCCATGCTTAAGCGGAATGGACCATCCGCCTTAGTGGCGAACGTTACTCGATCAGATCAGAGATTTCCGATAAATGCATCAAGAGATTCTAGGTAACTAACCATGACAGAACCCAAAAGATTACACGATACTTCGAGGGTATTACCCAGGTAAGTTAAGAGTTTAACTACCCTCCTTTCAAAACCGAGAATGGGATCCCTTACTGGATAACCACTTCATCCCTAGAATCCATCCATAGCTCAACAATAGAAGTATTGCTTCTAATCTCAACACTTGGCATTTACACTCTCAATTCCAAACAAGTCATGAATAAATGGACCGACTCTCCAACCAGATTTTTGGGATAAAAGTGGGATCTTCTACCATGCTAGTACTAAGGTACAGAGACTTAACTACCGAAGCAGACTTAAATGATGCAATGATCAAAACAAAGTCTGGACGCGATGATAGAAAAGAAAGGCTAAACCTTTAACAGAAACGATACCATCTCTCTTAGGTACGCTAGGAGTGAGAGCATACAATTTCCCTCTCGCTGATCTTGTCCTTGTCTTCCTTCGTGGACTAATCCATACCAACAAGTTGCTTATCCTTACGTCCGTGTCCTTTATCCTTGCTCTTATTACCCTTCCTTATAACACGGTAACAGGCCTCTCGAGAACCACCTCCATCTCACGGAAAACACTCTGTAGCTAGACAAGGATAAGTCGCAGTTAAAACTACTGTGACTACAGATGGAGGAAAGAAAGGAAAAGAGATTCAATTAAGGAAACAAAGGATAGTGCTAATGGCTTTTGGGGAATAGCCTTTAAAAACTTTTCTTGAAAAATGCTTCTCTGTAAACGGTTTCTCAAATAGTTTTCAGAAGGTTTTAAAAACTTTTGCTAAGTCTGGTAACCTTCTGCTCTGACACCAAATGTAACACCCCACCTCCGCTAGGGTCACTCACAAAGGGAATGCACTAGGTTTGGTGAAGCATTATCGAGGTAAACATGCACAGAAATATTATAAGACAGAACATATACAAAACAGCGGAAGTAAAACAAATTTCATTAACTTATAGAATAAGGTCTAAAGCCTTTTACATCAGAATACATCAAAACCTGTCTTGCAATAGTAAATAAGCATAAAACCTTTTCATAAATTATTCCCCAAAATAAAGCGGTGAAGCAGCCATAGCCAAGAGAAGACCAAGCTATACATGATAACCTACAAGCATAAGAGGTCCGAACTAAACAACGTCATTTCCTCCCTGAAAACCTGGGGGGGGGGGGAACGGAAGACAAAGAGGCGAAAGAAAACGGGGTCAGTCATAAAGACTGGTAAGCCCTATCTACTATCAGTATATAAACTAGTAAAGTTAACTGGCATGAGGAACTGAGATGAACATAAATATAAGGACAAGATAGATAAGCTAAACCAAAATAACAGGATGAACTACTGTACCAAGATAAACAAGTGTGTCATGATAAACTACGGTGTCAAGATAAGTCAAGGTATCACATCGTCAGGTTTCTATCAAGTACAATATCGCAAGGTATCTATCATGTATATTCGCTCTGCACCTCCCGTACTAGTATCCCTGCCCGAGTCATGTGTTAACTATGAATGTCTCTTGCCCAATGTCATGTAATGGTCCATGTCATCTTAATATATCGTATATGTAGGTTTCCTGCTTCGTATGATTCTTTCCATGCGTAAGTTCAGTCCTTTGCCGTAGACCGTACGGGTCTTTCTTATGTAAATCTATACCACTTCGACGTAGTTCCATGATCCTAGAGATCGTTTTGGACTGTCCCCCTAGATCTGGTTATGTTTTCTTACCATGAACTATCACGCGCTCAACTAGGATTTATGCCACCTAGGACCACTAGGGATTATGCTACCTAATGAACGTTTTCGTATCTCGGTTTGGGTTTTAAGCCACCTTGGACTACTAGGGATTATGCCACCCGTCAACCACGCCCTTTGTCCCACGTATGAATCGTGAATCGTTTTCCATGTCTAGACGCACATGTATCTCAATGTGCCATCCGAGTTCCGTGCCAGGGCAAATCAAGAAATACGGAACTCGGTCGGGAGCTTTAAGTCATCTGCCGGTGCAGATATCAAGGTCTGTTTTTGTATCCGTGGCTATGGTCCCACGTGACCCCTCCCTCAACTACTGAAAGGCAATCCAAGAAAAATCATGTATGAGAACTACATCCCGGCCCCACTATAGCCCCACTTTCCTATGGGCCAACCTCACCCATGACTCGATAGCAAGAACATGGTCCGTTGGGAGTTCTCTACCCTTCCGTTCGTACACGATTGACTAAAGATGGTAGGTAGTCGGCGATGTGCTATCCAGGGCAAAAACAAGTATCGTCGACTCCACGCTAATCCATCCCAGTCTTTAGGTCGCTCGCATAGCAACCAAGGCATACTCTTGGCTCTTCTACCGTAGACCTTAACCTCTGTGAGGCCGGGTTTCATGGACCACTTGCCACCTCACAGAGGGATACCAAGAGTACCCTCACGTCCCCCGAAGCTACCGCTTCGTCACCCAGTTCGTTGGAGCCTTTATCTAAGTCAGATAATTTGCTCCTCCTCGTGTGTTAAAGCGATGACCTACCGTATCGGGTTACTCATCTATCTATGAACTGGTCCAAATCCCTTGACAAAGGATTATTACTTAGTTTCCTAAACTAAGGTTTACCACTTAGTCTCCTTTCTCGTTATCCTTGTTAATCCCTGTTTTCCACCTAGTCCCCTGAACTAGGGTTTTGTCTAATGGGTTAAATATTGTCATTTAAGTTCATGACTTAACCTGCCTACGAATCATGTCCAGATTGGCTAAGTATTTAAGTTCAAGGCTTAGCCCTGCAAGTTGGTTAAGTATACCGAGAAGCTCATGACTTAACCCTATTCAATCATCAAGTCAAATCGGTTAAGTATTTGTTTATCTTAACCCTCTCAGATTATCGTGTTAGATTGGTTAAGCATAGATTACCTTAACCTCATCGGATTATCGAGTTGGATTGGTTAAGTATAGGTCAACTTAATCCTCATCCACTAATCGTATTACAATGGTTAAGTATATTTAAAAGGTCTTGTGACTTAACCCTATCAGGTCCGCATATTAGATTGGTTAAGTATAGGTTACTTAACCTCATCAAATCATCATGTATAATTGGTTAAGTATAAGTTACTTAACCCCATTAAATTATCATGTTAAGTTGGTTAAGTATTGGTTATTAACCTCATTGAGTTACCCAGTTTAGATTGGTTAAGTGTTTAACTTAACCCCATCGAATTACCGTGTTTAGATTAGTTAAGTGTAGGTTACCTAACCCCATCTAATTACCGTGTTTAGATTAGTTAAGTCTAAGTTACTTAACCCCATCTAATTACCAAGTCGGATTAGTTAAGTGTAAATTACTTAACCCCATCGAATTTACCGTGTTAGATTAGTTAAGTACGGATTACTTAACCCCATATAATTACCGTGTTTAGATTAGTTAGTGTAGGTTACTTAACCCCATCTAATTACCAAGTCGGATTAGTTAATTGTAAATTACTTAACCCCATCCCCTAATTGTCTTATATGGTTAAGTGTCATTAAGAAACCAAGCCCGGTTTCACTTAACCTACCCATTCATGTCATATCGGTTAAGTGTCATTAGTCAAAATTACTTAACCTTTTCATGTGGCATTAATTAGATTAATGCACCCCAACCTCTCACATTAGACTTCGTTGTGGTTACTAGTTAAGCCGGGCGGGTCCGGGTAGATTTATACCACAACCTAGTCTAACCTCGGGTTTTAAGTGCTATGTGACCAACTACTCACATTGGGTCCTATTGTTTGTAGCCACTAGTTAAGCCGGGCGGGTCCGGGTAGATTTATGCTACAAACTCAACCCAAACTCGAGTTGGCCACTTTCATATTTGGTCTAGTGTCTTATTAGACTTACAACCCATACATGTCAAGTTTTCAAGTTCCATGTTCATAGCCAAAATTGCATGTTGTCATGTTATACCAATTTACCCCAAGTCGTGTTTCATGTCATTAAAGTTTACCCATAATGTAACCCCAACGCTTTTAAACTCGCATATACATTCGCAACAATGCATAATGGATTTAAGAAGGAACTTGGCAAAGGCATGACAAAAAGGGTATAAGGCCACAAGTTAATCATGGTGGCATATGAGGCATAAATGTGTTCATTAACTTGTATGTTACATTATTAAGCCTCAAAAACATGTATAACCCCAAACTTGGCACATAGGCGAATCATGATGATAGGTGACATAGAAAGATGACTAGAAGTTCGCATATAGCATTATATGCAAGTTATCATAAGGGATATGATAGCTCTCATGTTGCATAATGCAATATTCAACATAAAGCTTATAGCTTTTAGCCCACAAGATCAAGATAATGTCTTTACAAACATGATGGGATACATAACATGATAGCATGTATGATACTTAATGTTCAAACCCAACTTGCAACATTCATTTAACTTCATAGTCTAAAAAGAAAGTAGAAGGGGGCTTACAATGCTATGAAGGCAATAAAACGACATATAATACAAAGATTGAGACGAAGCCACTCAAGCAACACCAAAAATCACAAATGATAAGCTCCAAATGAAACCCTTGAGCAAATACCAATAGAAATCCTTGCCTTGAAGTAGAAAGGTTGCAACTTTGGCTAGAATGCAACTTATGAACTCTCATACAAACTTGAAATCACTCATATCATCATGTAATCTCTCATGTGAATGAAGATTGAATTTATGACAAGAGGATGGAGGCCATGACTAAACATTTTGGCATAGTTTAGTTGTAGGATCAATTTATGAAGGTTTTAGATTAGGTTAGGGGTCTTTTTATAGAGATTAGGATTAGTTTTAGCCATAGGATTAACCCCAATTCAGATCCTAGCCATCAAAATCCATCACAAGCCAACAAATCAGACCCAAAACATGTCTTGGGGAAGAAGTCAGGTGCACCCAGGCCCAGGTGGTCGGACCACCCAGGTCGACAGGGGTGTCGACTGGGCAGTCGACACCACCTGGGGGGTGTCGACTCCCAAGTCGACTCCCCAGTCGACTTGGGGTGGCGGGAATTTTTCCCGTCTCTTCTGCTTGGCTGAATTTGAAATCTGAATTCAAATTTGAACTGTTTTTGAACTTGAAATTTTCTGAAAACTTTGACGGGACATAACTTAGTCATATGGACTCCGATTTTCGAAAACTCAGACTCTATTTCGCGTATTTTTCCGAGACGAACGCAATGGCATAGCCTGTTTCCCCTTATTCAGATCTTATAATTAAATTCTGCCTTGATTCTCGTCTTAGCATGTTGCAAAAATCCGGGTTGTTACACATATCCCATTGTGTTCAGAATGAGGGTAATTAGATATGGACGATAAGCGGTAGGTTCGATTCTGAGTTCAAAAGAAAAAGTTACTTTTAGTGGATTAAAAATAAATTAAATAAATATATATATTTTAATGTTCGGTCAACCCTTCATCCCCGTTTTCCCTTTCAGCCCCCCCTCCCCCCGGTTCTCTCCATCAGTTCAATCAACAGAAAGAAAAAAATAAGAAAAAAAATAGGGGGGAACCCAAATCGATCCCGTTCTGGCCCCCCTCGCCATCGAGGAACGCGCCCACGATCAGCGCCGGAGGGCCACCTCCCCAGCGCCTCGCCCTCCAACCGTCGCTGACTCCCTCCCCACAACGTCGAAGGTCCGGCGCCGCCCTCCACGTGCTCCGGCTTCCCACCCAGGCCCACCGCCGACCCCGCTTTTTTCCTCTTCTCCGATTAGACCACACCCCCCCAGCCCCAATCCAACTGCGACACCATGATGGGCCCCGCCACCTGGTGAGGCGCAGCAACCTCCAGCCAAAGCCCCGACCCTCCCCCCCCACCTGTGAGCTTTTATTTATTTTAATTTAAAGCTGAAAATAAATACGCGATTTTTATATGGTAAATCTGAAAATAAAAATGCGATTTTTATTTAGGATAACATCGCATTAAATATATCTGGTTTATATATATATATATATATATTTGGTGAAAAGATTTTATTTTTAAGTTAGAAAAGTTACGATTTTCTTTTTTCATGAAAGGTTAGATTTTTACATTAAAAAAATCGAATTTTTATAATATGAAAGACGATATTTTTATAATATGAAGGACGATATATTTTTCTTGAATACGAAAAGATTATATATTTATATATGAAATGGTAATATAAAAATATGATTTTTATATAGTAGAGACTATAAAAACATGATTTTTACATAGTAGAGACTATAAAAATATGATTTTTATATAGTAGAGACTATAAAAATTTGATTTTTATTCATGTAGCAAAATGAAAATACGATCTTTACATATAGAAATTTGAAGTAAAAATCATATAGTTTTTATTATACAATAGCATAATAAAAATATATGATTTTTATGTATAGAAAGCGATATTAAAAATGTGATTTTTAATATCGACTACGTGAAACAGATCTCATGGTAAATACGGCAAGGATTTCCTACATCAGAAGAGTCGTGGCGTTTGGTTTAGCTAGTCGGTGAGAACTCCTCACTTTTAATTTATTTTCTAGTTGAAATATATACTAGGATGCAGACGGTGTTTAGTAGCACCCGACACCCGTCGTCCATAGACCATGGATGGCTTGTATGTTTGATTGTTTGTTGTGGTGAAAATTGATTGTGTGATGTGATGTGAAATAAAGTAAAATATTTATATAGTTAAAAATATTTTATAGTTGAAAATAGAATTTTTAACGTGTATTCAAAATGAAATAAATATAAACAAATCGGACGATTTGTTTATATACACACATTTGACTGTTATCGATTGGGACGATAAATTTTACACATCGCCCAACTGCACAAATAAAATCTGTGTTTGATTGTTTGAAAACCCCACACGGGCATTGGGATGATATATGACAGACACTAATCCCAATAATTAGATGTATGTCGATCGATTGATTGACAGGCTGTTATAAGCGTCGAATATTTATATTTGATGCTTATACAATGTAGAACGCACTTTGGATGATGGTTGGGTGTTTATCGTCATTGTTGTATATATGAATTTGATGAAATCAATATAACTGAAATTATATGGTAATTGACTGTGTCTGATTCCAGTTCAGAATTATCGAATAATTTAAAAATAATATTCTTTGAATATTGAAATGTGAAGCCGTGTTAAGTAGTTACACGCCATTTTAACACGAACAGGAATTTTGTCGATTTTGTAATGAATATTGAAAGTGATTTCAAAATCGAATATTTAGAATTGAATTCGAATTGAAATTGAATAGAAATGAATTCGAATTGAAATTGAATAGAAATGAATTTGGATTGAAATTGAATAGAATTGAATTCAAATTGAAATTGAATAGAATTAAATTCGAATTGAAATTGAATACAATCGAATTTGAATTGAAATTGAATAGAAATGAATTCGAATTGAAATTGAATAGAATTGAATTCGAATTGAAATTGAATAGAAATGAATTCGAATTGAAATTGAATAGAAATGAATTCGAATTGAAATTGAATAGAAATGAATTGGAATTGAAATTGAATAGAAATGAATTCGAATTGAAATTGAATAGAAATGAATTCGAATTGCAATTGAATAAATTTAAAATTCAAATTGAACTGAAAACGAACTGAAATTGAATTAAAAATCGATTTGAATTGAAATCAATTTGAAATGAATTTAAAACGAATTTATAAGGAAAAATTCAATTTTGATTTGAATTTGAAATGAAGTTGAAATCCTTTCGAAAACGAATTAAAAAACGATTTATAAAATACATTTTAAAAGGAAATCGATGAAATATATATATATATATATTATATATATAATGGCCTGAATAGAACGCGTCGCACCACGATAGTTCGGGAATTTCGACCATTGACTTCGAATGGATATTGCGGGAGAACCGACCGTCGTATTCTCCTAAAACCGGAATCGTTGGGTTCGTATCGAAACGAGTTTTCTAATGAATATTAGAAATTTGAAATCTAACGGTTGTATTTGGAATTATGTCCAAATCAAATTTGGAAAAGGTCGTTGTAAGTGCAGTTCGATTGCCGTTGATGGAAATCGACTGTACGGGCCTTGATAAAATTATTAAAAATAGTAATAATTTGTGTAAAATTATAAGAAATGATTTGTGAAGAATTGGGATGAAAAACTCCATATTTGAAAAGATAAAAATATATTTTTATCGAAATGAACTAATTTTGAATTAGAATAATAATTTATTTATTTTTAAATAAATAAATTGGATTTGAAATGGTTTTAAAAGAAACCAGAATTTCCAATAATTGAATTGGAATGGATTTGAATCGAAATTATCTTTGGAATATTTCGATGTTGGATTTTGTGATTATACAGATATTGTTATGGAAATTTGAAAGATATGTTTATATCATTATTTCCAATACGATATTTGTTGGTCGTAGAATTTGATATTGAATATAAGCCGATATACTTTCTATTCAGGGCCTTGTATTTAATATCAAATATGATTCAGGTTTGTCGTGAATGGTTTCTTCATTAACACTGTTCTTAAACCCAGTTGAAAAAAGATTAAATCTTTTTATTTAGATTTAATGAAGTGTACCAATTAAATGGTATTTAATTGGAATTGAATTTGAATTGATTTTTGGGTTTATCGTGAACGGTGTTTTAAATAACACTTGTTCTTTAACCCGATAATTAATGGAATGTGATTTTGGGTTATCGTGAACGGTATCTTCAATAATACTGTTCTTAGACCCAACTGAGTTAAGAAAATCAGAAACTAACTGGAGATTAGTTAAGTTGAATGGTTTCCTGGGTATTTATCTGATGTTGGTTTCGGCCTTCGGGGTTAATACTTAGGAAATTGCTCACTTGCTATTTTACGGTTAAAGGATGATGAATGCAATGTGATTTTGGGTTTATCGCGAATCGTGTTTTAAATGACATTGGTTCTTTAACCCAGTTAAAGATTAAAACCAAGTTGAGTTTTAATGAATCTTTAATTAGAATGAAATGATCGAGAATGGAGTATCACCAGTTTTGCTCCAGGCGATAGCTAAATCTTTAATTAGATTTAAACGTGAAATGGTAATTGAATTTACCGATAACACCGTGGTGTTAGATATGAAGTATGACCAGTTTTACTTCATGGGATGAATAGGTTGGGATTGGGAAATTAAAACAAAGGATTACTTCGGTAAGGATCGTTAATCCCGACTAGTTGAATCGATATTCAAAAGAATATTAAAGAATAAATTTAAAAGAATTTATCTTTGATAAAATTAATGGAAACCTTTCCCTAAGAAATGTGAAATTTAGAAACTAACTGTAGGTTAGCTAAGCAGAATGGTTTCCTGGGTATTGATCTGATGTTGGTTTCGGCCTTCGAGGTTAATATTTGGGGAATTGTTCTTTGGTTAATTTACGGTTAGTGACTGATGAATTGGAATGAGGCATATGTCGTGTTTGTGTAACACTTGTTGATTATATACGCGAGTTATTCAGAAAGACCAGGTTTATCCCATTCTGAATAACTGATTCGATGATGAGTCGAGGATTAAGACGGTGGTTGAAGACCGAAGGTCTTCACGTCATTTGGGTGATTACTAATGATCTTGATTGGGTCGTACACCCAAGAGGAGGGAATCAATTGGTGATCGTCCAGACGTACTTGGATATCGATGGATATGCGAGGAATAAGGTTGCTCCAGTTTTGTTTGGACCCAGAACGGACTTGTAAATGTACTATGTGTCTGACATTGGATATCATTCTGTGTGATTGATGGATATCGGTTGCATGGAGTGGTTTGCCTATGTGGCATGCTAAGATGCAAATAATCAAGGCTTCTGTTGAAAAGCAGAGTCTTGTGGTTGATGATCAAAGCACAGCCTGTGTGGCATAGATTTGTGTAGCGTGGATTCGCGAGCCTCACACCCCGGTTGTGAACCAGAAACGAGAGAAGGACCTCAGGGGGGCATGCGTTTCTTTCTAGCTAGAAGTGGCGTCAGTGGTTTTACACGCCCTGACGAGTTTGACTTATGTGGTTGTTGCTGTTGCGAGGCGCCTCGGATATATCGGTGACTATGTGGAGCCGATGGAGTCATTTGTTGGCTCATTGACACACCATAGGGTGGGGAAACGCAGTGTCCAGGCATTATAATCCACATCGGTGGACCGGCCCTGATGATCTAAGGGGAAGTTGCGGCTGTTCCTGAGACACAGGCTAGAGCGTCTCGAATTCGGTAAGGACGATCCCTTGCCTTGGTTCACAGATGGAAATCCAACTTCCAATACGTGACTTTGCGGTTTTGATTGTAGAGCCTAGTATGGCGACATGATATATGGTACCCATGCCGTCTATGATTGATATTTATGATTGAAATTGTTTTGACACTATACACTTATAATAGTATCAAATGATTTGTTTTTAGCGTATCAAGCATTCTTGGCTATTATAAAGTTAAAATGTAATAACCCGGAAATGCAAGCCAGTTTAAAAAATTTATTTTGGCAATTTTAGCGAATTTTGAACATTTAAAATGAATTATTTTAAATAGTATCGACAAGAAATTCATTTTGGATAGAATTGAACATATATATTTATATAGATCGTCGTTAGAATATAAATATTTATTTTAATTATAAAAGGAATTGCAAATGGCGCGGTAGTTCGATAATTCGATTTCAAACTTCAAATGAATGTACCGAGTGCAAAATAGACCGGATTATAACGAAACTGAAAATAATAGGATCTAATTGTGACTAGCTTTCCAACGAATCCGAAAAATCAAAATTTCATAGCGGGAATCAAAAGATATGCCCAGTTGAAAATTCTGAATAGTCGCTATGGAATTCAGGCCCTTAAAAAAGGAAATTTTGCAAATGACCTCGGATTTCAACGAAACCACTTTTGTTGGATCTGTGATGTCAAGTTATTGCCAGATTCCAATTTTCATAATTTTTCGATTCAATATGTGAGTGTGGCAAAAGAAAACGCGTTTCGCCAATTTCAGTTGATTTTAATCGACTGGAAAATGGCCATTTTTCAAACGGTCTCAGAATTTGGCGAAATCTTTATATTTGAAAAGGCGAAATCCTTAAATTTGAAAAGGCGAAATCTTTATATAGAAAATAGTATTTTTATCTATATAGTTGTAATGTAAAAATAGAATTTTTATCTATATAGTAGCAATGTAAAAATAGAATTTTTATCATACATGTAGCAAAGTAAAAGGAGTTTTAATGAATCTACAGTTAGATTGAAATGTGAATTGATAATGAAAATTATCAAATTTGGAAAGTGAGCGAGAATGGAGTATCACCAGTTTTGCTCCAAAGCGATAGTTAAATCTTTAATTAGATTTGAACGTGAAATGGTAATTGATTTTACCGATAACACTGTGGTATTAGATATGGAGTATCACCAGTTTTGCTTCATGGCATGAATAGGTTGGGATTGGGAAATAAAATAAATAATTACTTCGTTGTGGTTCGCTAATCTCGACTAGTTTGGAAAAACCATAATTTGGTTTGATATGACATCCAATGGAAGATTAAAGAATAAATTTTAAAGAATTTATCTTTGATAAAATTAATGGGAACCTTTCCCTAAGAATTGAAATTTAGAAACTAGCTGTAGGTTAGTTAAGAAGAATGGTTTCCTGGGTATTGATCTGATGTTGGTTTCGGCCTTCGGGGTTAATATTTGGGGAATTGCTCTCTTACTGATTTACAGTTAGTGACTAATGAATTGGAATGAAGCGTATGTTGTGTTTGTGTAACATATGTTTTAATATACGCGGGTTGTTCGGAAAGAACGGGTTTATACCCATTCTGAATAACCGATTCGACGATAAGTCGAAGATGAAGACGGTGGTCGAAGACCAGAAGTCTTCACATCGTTTGGGTGATTACTGATGATCTTGATTGGGCTGTACCCCCAAGATGAGGGAATTAGTTGGTGGTCGTCCAGACGTACTTGGAGATCGATGGATATACGAGGAAAGTGCCTCCGGTTTTGTTCAGAGCTAGAACAGACTTGTAAATGGACTGTGTGTCTGACATTGGATTTTATTCTATGTAGATTGATCTATATTAAATATACATCTGTTTGGCGGCGGAGAATTTATTCTTTTGCTTAACGCCCTTCTCTGAGACGTACGAGCTCAGAGGTTGTATATCGATGGACATCAGTCGCATGGCATGAACTGCCTGTGTGGCATGCTGAGTTGCATGGATCAAGGCTTCTGTTGAAAAGCAAAGTCTTGTGATTGATGATCAAAGCACGGCCTACGTGGCAGCTTTGTGTATAACGTGAATTCACGAGCCTCACACCTCGGTATGAGTTAAAAACGGGATAAGGACTGCAGGGAGAGCACGACGTTTCTTTCTAGCTTTGGTGGAGTCAGTGACTTACCAGCCCTGACATTTATATACTTTTCACCTATGTGGTTGTTGGATGAGGCGCCTCGATTTTAGGTCTGTAAGGACCAGGAAATGTGTGTTCAGGAATAACTAATCCTCAAACGTAAGAGAGGACCGGCCCTGAAGCATCCAGGGGTTACCCAGAGTGTATAGTCCTGAGGCATTTGCTAGAGTGTCTCGAAGAGGAGAGGAGCTTGCCCCTTGCCTCGACTCATGACGGAAATCCAATTTCCAATACGTGTATTTCGGTTTTATTTGTAGAGCCTAGTATGGCGACATAGTGGGATGGGGCGCTTATGCCGTCTATGATTGATACTTATGATTTGAAGTTATTTTATACACTATACACTTACAATAGTATCAAATGATTTGTTTTAAACGTATCAAGCATTCTTGGCTATTATAAGGTAAAAACCCTATCCTCCGGCTTGCGTTGCAATGTGTGATGGGACCTGGGTCTTATAATAACTTCATTTTTCGAAAAAGCATTACGTTGTCTTTTCTATGCACTGGTATTCTTGGGAGGAAACCCGTTCTTTGTTATATGGCATGGTCCCTTGAATTACTCTCTTTTAAAGTAAAGTTTTAAATAACAGTTTTAGTTCTCACACTAGTCACATGACTAACCTGGAGTTTATTGTTTTAACCTAAACTCTGGGTGCCCCTATTTTCGACACGTGCAGCTAGTAGTTTTGGTTTTGCAGATTTATATTCATAGGATCCTGATTTACAGCTAGAACGATGCTCGGAAGCTCTGTATCCGTGTATTACTTCCAGTTGTGTTTTCTATTGTTTTCCGCTGCTATGTAACTTATTGTAATCTATGATATTTATCGAATGTAATTTATTCGTTTATACTATGTATATTCATGTATTTGATGGAATTGTTGTAATAAAAATGAAATGTTCTTCTGTCTGCTTTCCGATTTGTCCTGTTCTCAAAACGATCAGGGGTTTCGAACGGTCTTGGTCGGTTTAACGATCGATTCAGATCAAGCGAAATTCCTTGTCGTTACAAAAAACCCTATCCTCCGGCTTGCGTTGCATTGTGTGATGGGACCTGGGTCTTATAGTAGCTTCATTTTTCTTTATTTAGCATTGCGTTGTTTGTTTTATGCACTGGTATTCTTGGGAGGAAACCCGTTCCGTGTTATACGGCATGGTCCCTTGATTTACCTAACTTTAAAACTAAAGATTAATAATTGTTTTTAGTTCTCACACCAGTCACATGACTGACCTGGAGTTTATTGTTTTAAACTAAACTCTGGGTGCCCCTATTTTCGACACGGGCAGCTAGTAGTTTTGGTTTTGCAGATTTATATTCACAGGATCCTGAATTACAGCTGGAACGATATCCGGAAAGCTCTATATCCATGTATTACTTTCAGTTGTGTTTTGTATTGTTTTTCCATTGCTATGTAATTTATTGTAATTTCTGATATTTATTGAATGTGTAATATTTATTCATACTCTGTATATTCTTGTAATCTGATGAAATTGTTGTAATATACAATAATGTTCTTCTATTTGCGTTCGAATTTGTCGTGTTCTCAAAACAATCAGGGGTTTCGAACGGTCTTGGTCGGTTTAGCGACTGATTCGGATCGAGCAGAATTCTCGGTCTTTACATCTTCATTATTAAAATTAATAATTATTTAAATGACTTTTAAAAGGAAATTAATCATTCATTTTTAGATTAATAACTAAGTAACTATTTTTATAACAATAAAGTAAAAATATTTTTTAAAAGATCATCTTTGTAGATGAAATGTATTTGGGAAGTGTTTGAGTAGTAATTGGATTCTTAGTTTTAATCGGAATTTCGTAAGAAGATTTTAGGAATAATGCCGAGTTTATAAACAAAGTTATAAATAAGGATTAAACTAAGATAGGTGTTTCAAATAAGTGTTTTACTAAAGGATCAAACCATTTGAAATTGGAACGGGATTTCAAATGCGAGTAATGATTTATTAAACCATATTAAAATAAATAGAATGGTAAATCAATTTGATAGGATCAAATTTGAGTTACGAACTCGTAATTATCTTAAGATAAGAACATTGTCGATCAAGGTCCGAGGGGTAAATAGAATATGCCAACTTGAACGACTTCACTATTATCGAGAGATGGTATTAATATGTAACGGTAAAGGAAATATAAAATATAAATTGTGAATATATAAATATTTCCAAAGTAAAGGAAATACTAAGGATCGGTAAATATAAACTGTTGTATGAATGAGCTTTTAAAGTATAATGATATTTTCATATAAGAAGGGGATTTTGAATTATGCCTATTCTTGAGGATATAAGATACCGTTTTATTTTGGTTTTCAAGAAAATTATATAAGAAGTTATAATGGATTTGAAATGAAAAATTAGGAAAGATAATTATGATTTCCAAAGTAAGATTTGTAAATTTTGATTCATTAAATTTTAAACTAAATAAAGCCATTCAGAGTTATATTATAAGAATACGTTGTTCGACGTTATTTTGAATGTATAAAAATGATAATTAAACCGTATTCGATCGGTTAAGTATATACAACGATATTTCCAAGATAGGGGAAATAAAAGTGTTTTTGTGAAATATAGTGAAAGGAATTAAAAGAAAGGAGTTTGGTTATTGTTTTAAGAATATGGGTTACTATTTCCAAAATAACGAAACAAAAGAAATTTGTTAAAGCAAATAATATGTAATCGATTTCTAAGAACCGGCGAAATGTTATAACGAATAATTTGAAATGAAAGGGACATGAGCTGCCAACGTACTTGACCATACTATTTTGTGACTGATAGTTAAATACCCGACTATCAATTAATATTATTGGACCTTTGACAAGTTTGTTCGAAGAGACTGGAATGGGAACTTGACCCAAACCCACTTTGAACCAACTGCGCATTTGAAACTAATCTGCAGAGATGTTATAAAGATGGAGCATTGAAGACCGTGGATCTTAATGATCGGAAGAACTACTCGTTTAGTTTCTCTGGTTTGGCCGCCAGAGTTATGATGTCTTGTGATTCTATCGTGATTGAAATCTTCGGATTGCAAGGACTACTCACTGCCGATCCTTGAGGTGATTCCAATATACAATGCGGTAGTAGGGTGCCTCTGGTTCATCCTATTTCTGGATAACTTGTATGGACGAATGTCTGACAATGTATTTCTTGATGATCACGTATAATTGATTTTTTACAAATATACCAAGTTTGGTGGCAGAGATTTATTCTCTTAGCTTAACACCCAGTGTATATTTGTGGATGTCAATTAGTGATTTGACGGATTTGATGATGGGGCATTTTAAGCGAATGATGATATGATGTTCTCAAAAAGGTAAATGTGACCTCAAGTCTCATTAATCGGGAAATGACAAAAATCGGACAGGCAACATGGCTGAGTAGGTCATTTCCATTAGGGTGTATTGTCACCATTTAGAGAAATTTCATTATTGTTCTTCTTTCGATTATGTAGCTCTCGGGAAACGGTTATGTTCATGCGAACTGTAGGTGACAAAATATTCGGTACACTCAAGTTGAATGAGTGGTCAGTCATGTGTGGTCGGGTTGCATGATGTTCTTGTTGAACCCTAATGTATTTCTCTCTAGAGGTACACTATCGAAAGTTGGTCCCATACTTTTTCATAGCTGGAAATCCATTCTCCAATAAACGCCATGCGGGTTTCGATTGTGTACTAAATATGTAATGAGATGCAAGCGTTCTGCTAGACGGATATTTATTTATGAATTGATAGACATTATTATAATATCAACGGATTTTGATATATGAAAAGTATTTTGGGTTACCGTAAGGTAAAAACCATTCGTATTTATGTAAGAACTGGTCTTACGATTATCCTTTTGTTTTAAATGATTTTCTAAATTTAAACAAGTTGTTTGGTATGAATTTATCACTGAAAGTATTACATACTGATCCAGGTGAATTTGCTTTTCTTCAAATGTGCTCGGGTCAGACCAAGTATATTATCAGGTTAGGTTTTTCTTGGAGCCTCAGAAGGAAACTGGAGTCAAGATGTATATCCATATTTACTTGTATTTACTTATTCTGATGTGTGTGTTGTATTGAGATGATTGTGTACTCTGATTGTAAGTAATATATATACAGTTTCTCTTTGTATAAAGCATTTGATATATTATATTTTATTCGTTCAGTTGAGAGACTCTAATTATCTTATTCTTCTATTCTAATATTTCTTTTTTCTTAACAATATGGGTTTTCGATACTTGAGTATTTGGCAGGTAATACAGAGTTATGTATTATTGTCGAAAATTAGAGCGTCAGATTTTTTGGGTCATTACAGCTACGAAGGTATCATATATGTCTGCTTATCCTGCGAAAAGTATTAAGTGGCTCAATGGGTTATCTAATAAGGTCAGGTTGTTGCAACAGAGAGGTCCGTCAGGGGAAGGTCTTAAATGAAGGTTAGTCGTATACCTATCCTATAGGTAATAAGTGACTGCTCAATATCTCTCGCCTTATATGGGGTTGTGATATGCGTGAAGACGGATGCTTTAAATTAGTGATTAAGGGTACAAGTAGCTAGTGTTCTCTAATTTAGAATAATATGTTACCAAACAACCTAATGAGTCTTTAAGTGATCATAGGAATCCATCTTTTTATTATGTTTTGAGTGAGGTCATAAGTGGTTATAAAGCCACCTCTTTTGGTTTAGTGAGGTATTAAGTGTTAGAGATTCCACCTCTTAGTTATTAGGTTGTATGGTGATTTAAAGGATTCATACATACATAAAAGTTCTATCTCAGTTATATCAATAATCTATCTTTGGGAAGTATCACCTTCGGTCTGGTTGCTCCTCATTATGGGTAACTTTGCAATATTAGGCTAGAATCTCTAACCTTGTTAGACCTTCTCCTCATCACTACTTTGAGGTTACCTTAGGTAATCCAGGTTTTGAAGTGTTGGTGCTTGGTTTTCTATTTTAGTTCTCTCATGCTCAATATTTATGTGGTGATTCACTACTAAGGTAGTTGTCATGATCGGTATACTAGTTATCTTATCTTGTTTCTGCTGTAAGTTTAGTTTTATTATACTCTGATTATGCTCATGCTCATTGTTTACAAGTAGCAAATTTACACAATCGTGCTTGGATGAGTTTGAGTTTCGATTTTTATCTAAATTCAGTCTCAGAAGAGTGTGGGTTATTACATTCTTACAATCGGATAATACAGGAAATTTATAAACAATGCCTAAACCAGCAGTCATAGACTTACATTATTGTCCATCTTTGATTATGCGACACATGGCATGTATGCTGTGACTTTAATCCCAAATGATCATGGGATACCACTGATTTCGATGTACAACTATTAACTCCTAAGAAAATGGAATAATGATTATTTATGTAGCAACCCTTATTTTCAGAACCAATTTAAAATTTTGTTTTTAATTGATTTTCATAGAAATTAAATATTTTATATGATTTATTTTGAGAATAAACGACCTAAAATTTATTTAAAGCGAAGTTAGAACGTAGAAATTTATATTTATTATAAACCAAGCTTGAAATGGCGCGGTAGTTTGAAATTTTGGTTTTGAACTTTAAATGAATATACAGAATTCTAAATAAATCAGAATTTGACAAGACAAGAAAAGTTAAAATCTGTTTAATAATATCTTTCTAACGAATGTGAAAATTTTAGATTTCACTTTATAAATTGTAAGTTATGCCGAGTTTAAAATTTAAAATAGTCGCTATGGAATTTATACACATTTTAATAATATATATCCCTTAAAAATAGACATTTTGCAAATGACCTCCGCTTTCGATGAAATTAATTTTGTTGGATCTGGAACGTCAAATTATTGTCAGGTTTAAAATTTCAGGTCAATTGGAATCAGTATGTAAGTGGTAAATTTAAACGCGTTTTCAATTTCAGTTTAAATTTAATAAACCAGTTAAAAGGCCATTTTCAAACGGTCTCCAAATTCGATGAAATTAATTTTGTTAGGATCATATCGTCAAAACATAGCGAGACTTCAAATTTCATAATTTTTGGAGTCTGTATGTGGCCCCGGTAAATTAAAATGTACGTTTAAATTCAATATTTAATGTTATATTTTAATTTGAAGAAGAACTAACTGAAATGGTTAAATTGGCTTACAAAACATATCCCATTGTGTCCGGAATAGGGGTATTTGGTTGGAGGCGATAGTTGTTGGGGCTCGTTTGGAGTTCGTAGCATTAAACAAGAAATTCACAAATCAAATATTAAAAAATATGTATATTTATTTATATAAAAACATATTTCTGCCCAAACCCTCGTTTAATCCATCTGCGCCGGCCTTAGTATCACCAATGGCCGATTTTCTCCCGAAATCAAATCCCCTTATCTCCCAATCCACTAATCAATCCAAGAAACTCATAACTATGAATTCGAAGACCGTGGTGAGCTCGATGAATCCAACGGGCGTGGATGTCTTAAAATTCAAGCTCAAAGAGCGGGCGTTTGTGCGTGTTTCTGGAGAGGAGGAGGGCGGCGCATTCGACGGCGTGCCAGGCGTGGGGTGAGGGAACCAGCGTGCTTCAAGTGGCAGTGGTGGATCGTTGGTAGGTGGCACGGTTGAGGAGCGGCGGCGGATTCCTTAAGTGCGACGATGGGTTCTATTTGCCTGGAACGAGATAACGATGGAAGAAGGTGGTTAACGGCTTATCAAAAGAGACTAATTTTAATAATTATTGTTGATTAATTATATTGTGTAATTTATATTTAAACCCTCATATCTTTTGCAAACAGAGACGAAATCGAATGATTCAAATTGCGTTGGAATCGTGGTGAAAAACACTACACCATGGAACTAACCAGAACAAAAACAGAGCAAATTAGAATTAGAGACAAATTTAAATCCAAATAGTACTGAAATCGTCAATTAAAGACTGGCGGTGTGGAAACCAAATGTATGAACTCTCTCACTCAATTTATTTTGTACAGTTATTTATTTTTATAACTGAGTATATATTTCTTATGATTGCAATATTTGTTTGGTGGTTGATAGTTGTTTACAGTTTTAATGTAATCATTATTAAACTGTGATTGTAAATGTTTATAAATAAAACGTTTATGTTATAAATTATTCTGGGATGAAAATTTTCCCACCCATCTCCCAAATAATAAATAAATGCACATGGACTGTGATGTAAACCCCACACGGATATTGGGACGATAATTTTACACATCGCTCAAGTATACAAATTATTATTATTATTGATGGTTGAAAACCCCACACGGGCCTGGGGATGATAATTAATTTACACATCTCCCTTGGATTTAATTGTATGTCAACCGATGGATTGACAGACTATTATAAGCATCATTTAATTATTTAATGCTTATACAGTTGTAAATTGCACTCTGGATGTGAATTGTATGTTTAATAGTTGTTTATCACTATTTTGAATACAGGCGATGTATGGAATCCATATAAATAAAACTATATGGTAATTGACTGAGCTTGATTCCAATTCAAAAATAACGAATATTTTAAAATAATATTTAGAGAAAAATCAAAATATGATTTTGATGTTCGATTTCGGATGGACACGAAAATATTGACATATATGAAGCTGAGTTAAGTAAATATACGCCATTTTAACTCGAACGGAATTTTTTGTCGATTTTATTCATTTTATAATGAATATCGAAAAGATTTTATTTCAAAATTTGATATTTTGGAAATATTATCAATTTAATATTATTATGATATGGAATATTTAATTTTGATTTAAAATTTAAATGGAAGTAAAATCGTTTTAAAAACGAATTTATAAACATTTTATAAAATACGTTTTAAATGGAAATCGACAAAATAATATATATATATATATATATATTTAAATGGCCTAAACAGAACGTTTTGCGCAGCGACCATTCGTGAATTTCGACCATTGACTTTGAATGGACGTAACGGGAGATCCTCCTGTCAGATTCTCCTAAAACCGAAACTATTGGGTTCGTATTGAAAAGTTCTTTCCAATGAATATAAGAAATTAAATTTTGAACGATTAGATTTTAATATATATCCAAATCAATTTTGGAAATGTTCACTACGGATGCAGTTCGGTGGCCGATATTGGAAACCGACTGTAAGGGCCTTAATAAAATTATTAAAAATATGAATAAATCAAGTAAAATCATAATTAATGATTTGAAAAGATTTTGGTTGATAAATTCCAAGTTTTGAAATGATAAAAGTTATTTTTATCTAAATTTACTCGTTAACAACTAGAATAATAGTTCAATGTTTTTAAATAAATAAATTAGATTTGTAAATAGTTTTGAAATAACCAGAATTTTCCAACATGTAAATTGGAATGGGTTTAAATGAAAATTATCTTCGGATATTTTCGATATTGTATTCCGTGATTATACGGATATTGTGGTGGGAATGGGGAAGATATTGATATCGTTATTCGAAAATGGTATCTGTTAATTTTTGAATTTGGTATTGAGTATAAGTCCACATGATTTCCATTTAAAATCTTATATTCAATATCAAATTGGATTTTGAGTTCGTTGGGAATGGTATCTTAAATAATATTGTTCTTGAACCCAATTGTGAAAGAATAAATCTTTTAATTAAGATTTAGAGAAATTGTCTGGTTCATTTAATTAAACCGGAATTGAACGGAATTCAATTAATAATAATCGAGATGAGCTTTTGTGAAGGAAGGCGTTTACTATCTATGGAATTTAAAAGGCTTTGTCATTATTCCATTTATTGTATTGGTTTGATACGGAAATTTATATCGATTATAAATTATTCAGATTTCCGTGTAGATTCCATATTAATGGAAAATGACTTTGGGTCTATCGTGAACTGTGTTTTAAATGACATTTGTTCTTTAACCCTAAATAAAGATAGGATTAATTTACTAAGTTGAATAATCATCAAATAATGATTTTTGAAGATTAAATCAGAACTAGATTTTAATTAATCTTTAATTAGATTGAGATGTGAATAAGGTAATTAAATTTACCGAATTTAAGAAATGTTCGAGATGAAGTACCCCTACTCCCCTCTCCCCTCTCCACACCATTCCCCTGTAGTTTTACTCCATGCGGTAGTTAAATCTTTAATTAGATTTGAACGATAAATGGTAATTAAATTTACCAATAACATGATGGGTGTTAAATATGGAGTACCACCAGTTTTGCTCCATGGGATGAATAGGTTGGGATTCGGATAATTAAATAAATAATTCTTTCGGTAAGGCACGTTAATCCCGATAAGTTGATAAACCTTAATTTGGTTTAATTTGTGAAAAAGATATATTAAAATCTTTTGAAATGATTTCCAAAGGAAGATTAAACAATAAGTTAAAAGAACTTATCTTTGATAAAATTAATGAGAACCTTTCCCCAAAGATGTGAATATTTGAATAAAAGAATCTTCTGAATTGGAATGAGATGTGTGCTATCTTTGTGTATTCATCTCATGAATAAAGATACGCTAGTTATTCGGAAAGACCAGGTTTAACCCATTTTGAATAACGGTTACGATGACTAAAAGTCAAAGATATGAAGAATGTAGTAGAAGATCGGAGATCTTTACATCATCAGGATAATTGTTGATGTCTCGACTTGGGGTGTACACGCAAGATGAGGTAATAAGTGGTGATCGTCCAGACGTACTTGGAGATCGACCAGATATGTGAGGGCCTCTCTCCTGTATTAGGCATATGGGACGAGGAATAAGGTGCCTCCGGTTTTATTCAGACCCAGAACGAACTTGTGAATGGATTATTTCTGACATTGTATTTCATTCTGTATTGATTGATTTCTATTAAATATGTATCTGTTTGGTGGAGGAGAATTTATTCTCTTGCTTAACACCCTTCTTTAAGACGTACAAGCTTAGAGGTTATATATTGATATATATCGGTTGTATGGCATGAATTGACAATTTGGCATGCTAAGATGCAAATGATCAAGGCTTTTGTTAAAAGCAGGGCCTTGTGGATGATGATCAAAGCACTGCTTTAAGTAGGATAGCTTTGTGTATAGCATTAATTCTCAAGTCTCACACCCCGGTATGATCCAAAAATGGGATAGAGATTGCAAGGAAATGGACATACGTTAGCTTCTAGCTAGAAGTGATGTCATGGTATGGATCCCAGACATTTTACTTATGTGGATGTTGGATATTATTTGATGGAAGGAGACTTACCTTGGAATTGATCTGGGCCGACTAAAAGGCCTTTGATTTGGTCGACATACTTACCTTGTGAGAGGTTCGATAGAACTGGCTAACGTGTTATTCATGGTATAACTAATCAGCGACGATTTACCGGCCTTGAAGATCCAAGGGTTGCCCGAATGCGTGCTCTTGAGGCATTTGCTAAAGTGTCTCTAAATCGGTGAGGAAGATCCCTTGCCTCGGTTCATAGATGGAAACCCAATTTCCAATACGCGATTTTACGGTTTTAGTTGTAAACCTATATGGCGACATAATATAATGGTACCTATACCTCCTATGATTGATACATTTATATTTGAAGTTGATTTCTTCACTATGCACTAATAATAATAAAAGATAAATTTCACGTATCAAGCATATTTGGCCATTATTAGGTAAAACTTTATCCTCTGGTTTGTGTTGCATTATGTGATGGGATCTGAGTCTTATAATGGCGCCATTTTTCCTTTTTAGCATTGTGTTGTTTGTTTTATGGTATTCTTAGAAGAAAACCCGTTCCGTGTTCTACGGCATGGTCCCTTGATTTACCCAACTTTAAAATAAAGTTAATAATTGTTTTAGTTATCATACTATTCCCATAACTGGCTCGGAGTTTATTGTTTCCACCTAAACTCTGGGTGCCCATATTTTCCACATGGGCAACTTATAATTTTGGTTTTCGTAGATATTTCTTTTCACGAGATCCTGGATTGCAGCTGGAGCTATATTTGGAATGCTTTGTATTCGTCTATTTCTTTCATTGTGGTAGTTGATGTTTTCTGTTGCACATTATAGTTATGTATATATATATATATATATATATATATATTCATTGTTTTGTAATTTAAATCTCTGTTATTTTCCGCTGTATATTATTAATTTGAACTCTGATATCGTGTACTCTGATGTAAATTGTTGCAATAGCAATGATAAGTTCTATTGTTCTGCGTTCTGGTGCGTCATGTTCTCAAAAAATCCACGGTTTTCCGTTTCTTCAGAGATTGGGGAATTTCGGAGTGTAAGGTGGTACCAGAGCTTTGGTTTACAAAGCTTGAGAACAAGACACGTTAGAACCAAACGAAAGAATTCATCAGAGATAGGATTAGTAACATCCTATAAGAATGACTCATTAGAGATAGGGTTAGTAATATACTAGAATGAGTTTGAAGAGTGTTATTTATAAAAACGAATTTAGTTTTGGAAATTATATCCTATTATAAAGATTTAATTATTTTATTTTGAATTTGGACTATCGAGTATAAAATATTTTGCATATATGCGTCACGAACGTATATTCAAAGTCTCAAGTATACTGGGTAGATAAAGAATCACACTCTAGTTGTCCGAAGATGATCCTGGTGATTACTATAGTATCATCAGTATTTATGTTCGAGTTTCAAAAGTGGGATATCTATATGATTCCAATTGACTGGTGTGAGAACCAAAACTTAGTTAGAGTTTATTGTTTGTGATCTTGCATTGAATATTTTTTTGAGTATATATAAAAGTTATGCATTTGGAAATTTAATTAACAAACCATACACAGGTTAGGAGACGAAAAAATACACTTGTCTCTTTCGTTTAAGTTACCATGCGTGGGTATGTGGGGGATCAGGGCTTATAAATTATAATGGGTGTGCACAATTGTTTTGTATGCGATATATTGATTTGTCGGGTTCCTAATATGGCCCAATAAAATTTTCAGACCACCCCGTACAAAGGAGGTTATTGCGATTTTTTTAGAAATTTGGGGTGTTAGCCAAATTTCAGAGAAATTAGGAAGTTCTTAGAAACTGAAAAGTTGAAGAACTAAAGCCAGAATAAAAGTTGAGTTGGTTAGTTAAAAAACTTTCAGCTCCGTTCTTTTTCGGGGAAGAAAAAGTTTTAAGTGGGGGAGGGTGTAACAACTCGTATTTTTGGAACCAATTTAATTTTTTTAATTGATTTTCATAGAAATTAAATATTTTATACAATTTATTTTGAGAATAAACAACTTAAAATTTATTTAAAGCAAAGTTAGAACGTATAAATTTATATTTATTATAAAACTAGCTTGAAATGGCGCGGTAGTTTGAAATTTTGGTTTTGAAATTTAAATGAATGTATAGAATTCAAAATAAATCAGAATTTGATAAAACAAGAAATGTTTGAATATGTTTAATAATATCTTTCTCACGAATGTGAAAATTTTAGATTTCACTTTATAATTTGTATGTTATTTCGAGTTTAAAATTTAAAATAGTCGTTAAGGAATTTATATATTTTTTAATAATATATATCCCTTAAAATAGCCATTTTGCAAATGACCTCCTCTTTCGATAAAATTAACTTTGTTGGATCCGGAACGTCAAATTATTATCAGGTTAAAAATTTCTGGTCAATTGGAATTAGTATGTGAGCGTGGTAAATTTAAACGCGTTTTCAATTTCAATTTAAATTTAACAAACCAATTAAAAGGTCATTTTTCAAACAATCTCCAAATTCGACGAAATTAATTTTGTTAGGACCGTACCGCCAAAATTTAAAATTTCATAATTTTTGGAGTTATTATGTGGCCCCGGTAAATTAAAACATACGCTTAAATTCAATATTTAATGTTATATTTAATTTGAAGAAAAACTGACTGAAACAATAAAACTGGCTTACAAAACATGTCCTATTGTGTTCGGAATGGGGGTATTTGGTTAGGGGCAATAGTCGTTGGGGTCCGTTTGGAGTTCGTAGCGTTAAACAAGAAATTCACAAAATAAATATTAAAAATATTTATTTATTTATGTATAAACATATTTCTGCCAAAATCCTCGTTTAATCCATCTGCGTCGGCCCTAGTATCACCAATGGCCGATTTTCTCCCGAAATTAAATCCCTTTTTCTCCCAATCCACTAATCTATCCAAGAAACTCATAACTTCGATTTCGAAGATCTAGGTGAGCTCGACATGTGACGGCCGCCCCTCACCATCAGACATTTCCCCGAAGTGCGTTGTGTCGATGTCCGACTGGCACGGGATGATCGCCAAAAGAGGGTTGAAACGATGAATCATCAAGAAACTGTAGTATATCTCACAGCGTATGGAATAAAATATAGTAATAACATACTTGATATAAAACAGGCGAGACGGTGCAAAAGCTGAAAACTAAACCATATCCATCAGAGTAGCGGAATCCCAAAATACAACTTATGATCCAAACCATTGTTACAACTTCAAAATACTGTCTCTAAAAAGGAAATAAAAGAGGTACACTACTAATGCCCAAGAAGTGACCAACAACAACACAGGGAGAATATATGTATATAGAACGTGGAAGCCTCCTGCTTGCCTCCGGACAGCTACTCATGCGTAACCACCTAACCTGTCTATAGTCTGCTCGTTTAGGAGCACCCAGAGTAATAAGAAAAGACATAAAACTCTGGGTCAAAACGAAAGTCTGGTATGAGCAATAGCAAACCTATACCACTAAATAGAGCAATGACATGTATAAGAAATCATACTTGATCTGGACCTGCAACCAAAGAGTTAGCTCAACAACATGTAGAATACTCTAAGGTAACACTAACATATAGTGCAAAAATGGGAGTGTGAGTGTAATGGTGATAGCAAACATCGAACATAGCAATCATCATCACATCTCTCACTCAGTGCGTAAAGCATACGATATCAATCACTTTGATCACCAGATCCATTGGGGCCATGGTGGAGTCCAACTCTGTACAACTATCGCTACGACCACATTGCCCTTTGGGGCCCTGATGGAGTCCAACTCCATACAACCTCTGACCCCACTGCACTGATCCATAGTCAATGCCCTCGCCCTCGTTAGTGAACCAAAGTTATAGATATCGATAACCCCTTTGCACACGTCCCGCAGCAAAGCCCAACTCTAGAAGTTAACTTGTTGGTTCCCATTTGGGTCCTATGTAATAACTTCTCACTTGGATCTCCTTTGCATCTCGGTTTTTAGTTGAATTGGTATTGATCTTCATAAGAGTTCACGATCGTCGCCGCGTAGAAGAAATTCAAATTCGGTTCGTGGTCATTATCCCAGTTCAAGTCGTGCTCTTCCACCGGGTCGGGTCGGGCTACTTCAACCGGGTCGGTTCGCAAGCTCCTCTCCAGGTCGGGTTGGGGTCCTCCGTCGGTTCAGGTCGGTTCGTGGGGCACTGTCTGGGTCGGTTTGTGGTTCTTTGGGTGCGAGCGGATCGGGGTCGGGCCTCTTGGCTCGAACAGGCGGCTCGTGGAGCTCTTCAGGTGAGTGGGTCGGTCCTGGTGAGCACGAGCCGGTTCGATTTGGGGATCCCGATCCAGTTTCCTGCACGTCCTTCCAACGGGCTGTTTACACCACACGACAGCGTTTTTGACCATTCTAACTTTACTAAACAACCATAAAGCATCCTAAAAAACAATAACAACATATAGGTTAAATCAAAAAGATTAAAACATCAAGCATATTGGTTATTTTAGATCAAACATATCAAAAATCAATGATTTTCCCCTTAACCATGTTTAACCATATCAAACAATAGGACTAACAAACTTAATCCAAATTAACCCAAATTTATACCGGCGTCATAAAATAAAATTTTAGAATTTTTACATATTTTTCTGAGTCATAATTTTTCTAATTATCACTAATCACCCCTAATTAGCCATAATTAGTGAATAAGCATGCTAATCACTCACCATAGCCACAAATAAATGATAGATCTGAAATTTTTACTGATTTGGCTCGGATTCCTATGTAGTTGTAACAACCCGAAAATCTGGGCCAGTTTAAAAAATTTATTTTGGCAATTTTAATGAATTTTGAATATTTAAAATGAATTATTTTAAATGATAACGACGGAAAATTTATTATCGACGAAGTTAAAACGTATAAATTTATTTTAATTATATAACGAGCCAAAAATGGCGCGGCAGTTCGAAAATTCGATTTCGAATTTCAATTGAATATACAGAATTCGTTTTAAGTCAGAATTGGACGAAACAAGAAATATTTGAATCTGTATAAGGATATCTTTCTAATGAAGTTGAGAAACTGAGATTTCACTTTAAATATGTAAAGATATGTCCAGTTTAAAATTCAGAAAAGTCGCCGTGGAATTTATATATATTTTAATATATATGAAGGCCTTAAAAATAGCCATTTTGCAAACGACCTCGGATTTCGATGAAACCAGTTTTGTTGGGACCGTATCGTCCCAACATAGCTAGGTTTATTTTTCTAGAATTTTGTGAATCAATATGTGAGCGTGGCGCAGTTAAACGCGTTTGACCAGTTTCAGTTGAATTTAATCAACTGGAAAATGGCCATTTTTCTAACGGTATCAGAATTCGACGAAACTAGTTTTGTTAGGACCGTATCGTCAATACGAAGCTAGAAAATATTTTTATGGAATTTATAGAGTTGTTATGTGACCCCGGTAATTTGAAATGTACGTTTAAAATTCAATATAGTGATTTAAAGGTAAATTAAACGGAAACTGATTCAAATAGTCGAATCAGCTTGCGATATATATCCCATTGTGTTCAGAATAGGGGTAATACGCTATGGACGACAGGCGGTGGGCCTCGTTTCGAGGTCGTATGTAAAAGTCAATATTTTGGTAATTAAAATAATTAAATAATAAATAAAAAACTCTCTTCCCCTTTATTACCCTCTGCCCCCCCCCCCCCCCCCCCCCGTTCTAAATTATTTCAACAGAAGAAAAAAAATGTCCATCGCACCACCGAAGATCGACGCCACGCCGCCGTCCCCTTCTTCCTCCTCCCCCTCTCCGATCTCGCCTAACCTTCCTCCTCCTCTTCTCCGAACCCCTCTACCTCGCGCTCACCCTCCAGTCACGAGACCCCCACCTCTTCTCCGACCACCTCCACCGCTCGCGCCCCATCCACCGCGAAGCCCCCTTTGCCCTCCTACTGCCGATCGACGAAGACCCTTCCCCCCTAGTCCCAAACCCGCGACAGCAAACCCCGAGACCCTCCCCATCCCCAACGAACCACTGTAAGTTTTTTTAGATCTCAGATTTTTATTATTCATGTAAAAGAACGAATTTTAATTCATGTAAAATAAATGGGTTTTGTTATTATTATCAGTTTTAATTATTTAATGTATTAGGATCGAATGGAAGAAAAAAAGGGAATTTGCTTTTGAAAACAAAGTTTGCATCCTACTTCGAAAGAAAAATATGATTTTTAAAGTGTTAAAAATATAATCTTTATTAAGTAGAAGATGTAAAAATATGATTTTTGGTTAGGTAGAGAGTTAAAAATATAATTTTTACATGATAAGAATATTAAAAATATCATCTTTATATGTGTAGAAAAATAAAAATGAGATTTTTATAAAGATGAAATCTTTAAATTTGAAAAGGCGAAGTCTATGTTTTTATAAAGGCGAAAACTATATTTTAGAAAGGCGAAATCTTTATATGGAAAATAGCGTGATAAAAATATAATTTTTATCTATATGACACCAAAGTAAAAATTCGATTTTTATATATTGAATAGCGAAGTGAAAATTCGATTTTTGAATGTATGGAGCGATTATAAAAATATGATTTTTTTTTAAATTGAAAGTGAATAAATAAAAATGTGATTTTTATTTTAAAAACATCAGCAAATATAAAAATGTGTGATTTTTATGTATGTAGTGGCTACGGGCAACGAAGATGACGAAGATGCGATAGCGATGAAGATTTCTATCAATGAAGTGCCGTGGAGCTAGGATAGCTATATGTGAGAATTTCTCACCTTTCAATTTCATTTCTATTTATATATATATATACTAGGATGCAGACGGTGCTTAGTAGCACCCGACACAATCGTCCACAGACCATGGACTTGTTTGTTTGGTTGCATAGATTAGTTATATGATTTGATTTGAATTTGGTTGTTTGGTGATTTTGATTGATGTGTGAATGGCGTGGGCCTTCACTAGACCGGGGATAAGGCTAGGCCTTGTCCCGTTTCTAGTATCGTGCCGTTATGCCGCCGAAATTTTCTAAAATATGTTAGAAAATAAAAATATCATTTTATTGTGTAAATGAATTGAATAGAAATTCATAGGTTGAAATAAAATGTTTTATCGTTAAAAATATAATTTTAACGTGAAGTGAATAAAATAAAATATTCATTTATAAACCGGACGGTTTGTTTATGTACACCTATTTGAATGACATTGATTGGGACGATAAATTTTACACATCGCCCAACAGCACAAATAAAAAATGTGTTTGATTGTTTGAAACCCCACACGGGTGTTGGGATGAAATTTGAAGTTCACTCATCCTGATTGATTAAATATGTCGATCGATCGATTGACAGGCTGTTATAAGCGTTAGATATCTATATTTGATGCTTATACAGTGTAGTGCACTTTGGTTGATGGTTGATTATTTTTCAATGATATTATATACATGTGTTGTATGGAATCCATATAATTAACTTTATATGGTGATTGATTGGGCCTCATTCCAATCGTGAAAATAAAGAATATTTTGATAATAACAAATATTTTGATAATAGGAAATATTTGAAATAGAATATTTGAAAATAGAAATATGTGAAGCCGTGATGATTAGATTGACGCCATTTTGACGTGATCGATATTTATATCGATTTTAAACGATTTCGAAATGAATTGAATTGAAAACGATTTCGAAATGAATTGAATTGAAAACGATTTCGAAATGAATTGAATTGAAAACGATTTCGAAATGAATTGAATTGAAAACGATTTCGAAATGAATTGAATTGAAAACGATTTCGAAATGAATTGAATTGAAAACGATTTCGAAATGAATTGAATTGAAAACGATTTCGAAATGAATTGAATTGAAAACGATTTCGAAATGAATTGAATTGAAAACGATTTCGAAACGAATTGAATTGAAAACGATTTCGAAATGAATTGAATTGAAAACGATTTCGAAATGAATTGAATTGAAAACGATTTCGAAATGAATTGAATTGAAAACGATTTCGAAATGAATTGAATTGAAAACGATTTCGAAATGAATTGAATTGAAAACGAATTCGAATTGAATTGAAAGTGAATTGAAATGAATTCAAATTGAATTGAAATTTGAATTGAATAGAAATGAATTTTAAAACGAATTTATAAAGAAGAATTCAATTTTGATTTGAATTGAAAAGGAAGTTGAAATTGCTTTTGAAACGAATTTAAAACTATTTATATAATTCGTTTTAAATAGAAATCGACGAAGTGTATATTATATATATTATATATATAATATAATGGCCTGAATAGAACGTGCCGCGCCGCGGCAGTTCGTGAATTTCGACCATTTATTTCAAACGGACATTACGGGAGATCCGACCGTCGGATTCTCCTAAAACCGGAACCGTTGGGTTCGTATCGAAAAGAGCTTTCTAACGAATATTAGAAATTAGAAATCTAACGGTTGGATTTGGAATTATGTCCAAATCAAATTCGAAAAAGGTCGCTGTAAGTGCAGTTCGATGGCCGTGGATGGAAATCGACTGTACGGGCCTTAATAAAATTATTAAAAATAGTAATAATTTGTGTAAAATCGTAAGAAATGATTTGCGAAGATTTGGGATGAAAAACTCCATGTTTGAAAAGATAAAAATAGATTTTTATCGAAACGAACTAGTTTTGAACTAGAAATATAATTCTATTTATTTTTAAATAAATAAATTGAATTTGAAAAGGGTTTTAAAAATAACCAGAATTCCAATGATTGCATTGGAGTGGATTTGAATCGAAATTGTCTTCGGAATATTTCGATGTTGGAATTCGTGATTATACAGATGTGTTATGGAAATTTGAAAGATACATATTTATATCGTTATTTCCAATATGACATTTGCTAATCGTAGAATTTGATATTGAATATAAGCCGGGATATTTTCTATTCAGAGCCTTGTATTGAATATCAAAATGTGATTTGGGTTTGTCGTGAGTGGTGTCTTCACTAACACTGTTCTTGAACCCAGTTGAGAAAAGATTAAATCTTTTTATTTAGATTTAATGAAGTGTACCAATTAAATGATATTTAATTGGAATTGAATTGATATTGATTTTTGGGTTTATCGTGAACAGTGTTTTAAACAACACTCGTTCTTTAACCCGATAATTAATGAATGTGATTTTGGGTTTATCGTGAACTGTGTTTTTAAATGACACTGATTCTTTAACCCAGTTAACGATTAAAACTAAGTGGAGTTTTGATGAATCTTCAATTAGATTGAAATAATCGAAATGGAGTATCACCAGTTTTGCTCCAGGCGTTAGTTTAAATCTTTAATTAGATTTGAACGTGAAATGGTAATTGAATTACCGATAACACTGTGGTGTTAGATATGAAGTACTACCAGTTTTACTTCATGGGATGAATAGGTTGGGATTGGGAAAATAAAATAAATGATTACTTCGGTGTGGTTCGATAATCCCGACTAGTTTGAATTGATATTCAAAGGAGATTAAAGAATAAATTCAAAGAATTTATCTTGGATAAAATTAATGGGAACTTTTCCCAAAGTATAGGAATATTTGAATAAAAGAATATTCTAAATTGGAATGAGGCGTATGTTGTGTTTGTGTAACACTTTTATAATATATACGCGAGTTATTCAGAAAGACCGGGTTTATCCCATTCTGAATAACTGATTCGACGTGGTGTCGAAGATGAAGACGGTGGTCGAAGACCAGAAGTCTTCACGTCGTTTGGGTGATTACTGATGATCTTGATTGGGCTGTACACCCAAGAAGATGGAAACAGTTAGTGATCGTCCAGACGTACTTGGAGATCGATGGATATGCGGGGTACTAGGTGCCTCCGGTTTCGTTCAGACCCAGAACGGACTTGTAAATGGACTGTGTGTCTGACATTGGATTTTAGTCTGTGTGATTGATTTCTATTAAATATATATCTGTTTGGCGGCGGAGAATTTATTCTCTTGCTTAACGCCCTTCTCTGAGACGTACGAGCTCAGGGGTTATATGCTGATGGATATCAAACACATAGAGTGAATTGCCTGTGTGGCATGCCTAAGTGGCAATAGATCGAGGCTTCTGTTGAAAAGCAAAGTCTTGTGGTGATGATCAAAGCACAGCCTGTGTGGCACAGCTTTGTGTAACGTGAATTCGCGAGTTTCACACCCGGTATGAACCAAAAACGGGAGACGGACCTCAGGGAGGACTTGCGTTTCTTTCTAGTTAGAAGTGGCGTCAGTGGTTTTACACGCCCTGACGAGTTTGACTTATGTGGTTGTTGCTGTTGCGAGGCGCCTCGGTTATATCGGTTTCGGCCGATGCATTCTGGTCGGCTGACGGGCCAGATTTACGCCCCATAGGGCGGGGGAACGCATGTTCAGGGTTTAAGTTTAATCCACATCGGTGGACCGGCCCTGACGATCCAAAGGCTTGACAGAGTACTTGCCTGAGGCTCGAACTAGACAGTCTCGAACCGGTTGAGGACTATCTTTTGCCTCGGTTCATAGATGGAAATCCAATTTCCAAATACGTGACATTTGCGGTTTTATTTGTAAACCTATATATGGCGACATGATATATGGTATTCATGCCGCCTATGATTGATACTTATGATTTGAAGTTGTTTTATACACTATGCACTTGTAATAGTATCAAACGATTTGTTTTAACCGTATCAAGCATTCTTTGTCTGTTATAAGGGAAAACCCTATCCTCGGCTGCGTTGCATTGTGTGATGGGACCTGGGTCTTATAACAGCTTCATTTTTCTTTATTTAGCATTGCGCTGTTTGTTTTATGCACTGGTATTCTTGGGAGGAAACCCGTTCCGTGTTATACGGCGTGGTCCCTTGATTTACCTAACTTTAAAAATAAAGATTAATAACTGTTTTAGTTCTCACACCAGTCCCATGACTGACCTGGAGTTTATTGTTTTAACCTAAACTCTGGGTGCCCTTATTTTGACACGGGCAGCTAGTAGTTTTGGTTTTGCAGATTTATATTCACAGGATCCTGGTTTACAGCTGGAACGATATCCGGAAAGCTTTGTATCCGTATATCTCTTCTAGTTGTGTATTGTATTATTTTCTGCTGCTATGTATTTAAATGTAATTTAAACCTCTGATATTTCTGTGTAATATTCTTTTATACTCTGTATATTCTTGTAATCTGATGCATTGTTGTAATATACAATGAAATGTTCTTCTATATGAGTTCTGTTGTGGCTTGTTCTCGAACTATCCGCCACTTTCCTTTACGGGGAAGTTACGGGTTCTCTCATTTGGTATCAGAGCTTTGGTTTACAAAGCTCAGAGAACAAGACACATTAGAACCATACGAAAGAATTCATCAGATATTGGCTTAGTAATATCCAATGAGAATGACTCGTTAGAGATGGGATCAGTAGTATCCTAGAACGAGTGTGAAGAGTATATTTTTAAAATGAAAACAAATTTTGTTTTGAAAATTTAAATCGTTATATACGTATTTGAATATTTATTTTATATTGATTAGGACAGTCCAGTATACAAAGATTTTGCATATACGCCTTGCAAACGTGTATTTGAAGTTTTACTATACTGGATAGATATAGAATTACCCTCTAATCGCCCGGAGATGATTTTGATGATGGAGCTCCATCATTAGAATTTATATTCGAGTGACGAACGTGTAATATCTATATATTTCCTATTGACTGGTGTGAGAACCAAAATTAGATAGGGCCTATTGTTGTGATTTGGCATCAAAAATCTGATTTTTGACTACGTATCAAAGTTATCAATTTGAAAACTCTAATCCACTAATTGATTGATGTTTGCGTTGTTTGTTTATTTGTTTGATAATTTTGAACCATTTATGCCTAACTGAACCAAATGTTGAACTGTATTGAAATTTGGTCGCATTTGCTTGCATATACATATACTTATATTGAACAGGTCATAGCAAGGAGGCTAGAGCAGAGAATAAAATTTGTTTGCCCGACAAATAGGTACATGTTTACTACATAATTTACTGTTTTGTTTGGGTGATGATGATTTTATGAGCCTATTGGCTAGCCGCTTGGCTTTTTCTTTTTCTTTTTGAGATCTGAAGGACCGGGGAAGCTATTTGAAATTCCCCGATGCTCCCGGTGCAGGGGAGGTTATGGCGAAATTTTTCGAAAATTTAGGGTGTTAGCCAAATTTTTGAAATTTTTGGAAATTCTCAGAAACTGAAAAGTTGGAGAATGGAAGTCAGACCGAACGTAGAGTTGATTGATCAAACCACTTTCGACTTTGTTCCTTTTCGGGGACGAAAAGTTTTAAGTGGGGGAGATTGTAACAACCCGAAAATCTGGGCCAGTTTAAAAATTTTATTTTGGCAATTTTAATGAATTTTGAATATTTAAAATGAATTATTTTAAATAATAACGACGGAAAATTTATTATCGACGAAGTTAAAACGTATAAATTTATTTTAATTATATAACGAGCCTGAAATGGCGCGGCAGTTCGAAAATTCGATTTCGAATTTCAATTGAATATACAGAATTCGTTTTAAGTCAGAATTGGACGAAACAAGAAATATTTGAATCTGTATAAGGATATCTTTCTAATGAAGTTGAGAAACTGAGATTTCACTTTAAATATGTAAAGATATGTCCAGTTTAAAATTCAGAAAAGTCGCCGTGGAATTTATATATATTTTAATATATATGAAGGCCTTAAAAATAGCCATTTTGCAAACGACCTCGGATTTCGACGAAACCAGTTTTGTTGGGACCGTATCGTCCCAACATAGCTAGGTTTATTTTTCTAGAATTTTCTGAATCAATATGTGAGCGTGGCGCAGTTAAACGCGTTTGACCAGTTTCAGTTGAATTTAATCAACTGGAAAATGGCCATTTTTCTAACGGTCTCAGAATTCGACGAAACTAGTTTTGTTAGGACCGTATCGTCAATACGAAGCTAGAAAATATTTTTATGGAATTTATAGAGTTGTTATGTGACCCCGGTAATTTGAAATGTACGTTTAAAATTCAATATAGTGATTTAAAGGTAAATTAAACGGAAACTGATTCAAATAGTCGAATCAGCTTGCGATATATATCCCATTGTGTTCAGAATAGGGGTAATACGCTATGGACGACAGGCGGTGGGCCTCGTTTCGAGGTCGTATGTAAAAGTCAATATTTTGGTAATTAAAATAATTAAATAAAAAAAAACTCTCTTCCCCTTTATTACCCTCTGCCCCCCCCCCCCCCCCCCCGTTCTAAATTATTTCAACAGAAAGAAAAAAAATGTCCATCGCACCACCGAAGATCGACGCCACGCCGCCGTCCCCCTCTTCCTCCTCCCCCTCTCCGATCTCGCCTAAGCTTCCTCCTCCTCTTCTCCGAACCCCTCTACCTCGCGCTCACCCTCCAGTCACGAGACCCCCACCTCTTCTCCGACCACCTCCACCGCTCGCGCCCCATCCACCGCGAAGCCCCCTTTGCCCTCCTACTGCCGATCGACGAAGACCCTTCCCCCCCTAGTCCCAAACCCGCGACAGCAAACCCCGAGACCCTCCCCATCCCCAACGAACCACTGTAAGTTTTTTTAGATCTCAGATTTTTATTATTCATGTAAAAGAACGAATTTTAATTCATGTAAAATAAATGGGTTTTGTTATTATTATCAGTTTTAATTATTTAATGTATTAGGATCGAATGGAAGAAAAAAAGGGAATTTGGTTTTGAAAACAAAGTTTGCATCCTACTTCGAAAGAAAATTATGATTTTTAAAGTGTTAAAAATATAATCTTTATTAAGTAGAAGATGTAAAAATATGATTTTTGGTTAGGTAGAGAGTTAAAAATATAATTTTTACATGATAAGAATATTAAAAATATCATCTTTATATGTGTAGAAAAATAAAAATGAGATTTTTATAAAGATGAAATCTTTAAATTTGAAAAGGCGAAGTCTATGTTTTTATAAAGGCGAAAACTATATTTTAGAAAGGCGAAATCTTTATATGGAAAATAGCGTGATAAAAATATAATTTTTATCTATATGACACCAAAGTAAAAATTCGATTTTTATATATTGAATAGCGAAGTGAAAATTCGATTTTTGAATGTATGGAGCGATTATAAAAATATGATTTTTTTTAAAATTGAAAGTGAATAAATAAAAATGTGATTTTTATTTTAAAAACATCAGCAAATATAAAAATGTGTGATTTTTATGTATGTAGTGGCTACGGGCAACGAAGATGACGAAGATGCGATAGCGATGAAGATTTCTATCAATGAAGTGCCGTGGAGCTAGGATAGCTATATGTGAGAATTTCTCACCTTTCAATTTCATTTCTATTTATATATATATACTAGGATGCAGACGGTGCTTAGTAGCACCCGACACAATCGTCCACAGACCATGGACTTGTTTGTTTGGTTGCATAGATTAGTTATATGATTTGATTTGAATTTGGTTGTTTGGTGATTTTGATTGATGTGTGAATGGCGTGGGCCTTCACTAGACCGGGGATAAGGCTAGGCCTTGTCCCGTTTCTAGTATCGTGCCGTTATGCCGCCGAAATTTTCTAAAATATGTTAGAAAATAAAAATATCATTTTATTGTGTAAATGAATTGAATAGAAATTCATAGGTTGAAATAAAATGTTTTATCGTTAAAAATATAATTTTAACGTGAAGTGAATAAAATAAAATATTCATTTATAAACCGGACGATTTGTTTATGTACACCTATTTGAATGACATTGATTGGGACGATAAATTTTACACATCGCCCAACAGCACAAATAAAAAATGTGTTTGATTGTTTGAAACCCCACACGGGTGTTGGGATGAAATTTGAAGTTCACTCATCCTGATTGATTAAATATGTCAATCGATCGATTGACAGGCTGTTATAAGCGTTAGATATCTATATTTGATGCTTATACAGTGTAGTGCACTTTGGTTGATGGTTGATTATTTTTCAATGATATTATATACATGTGTTGTATGGAATCCATATAATTAACTTTATATGGTGATTGATTGGGCCTCATTCCAATCGTGAAAATAAAGAATATTTTGATAATAACAAATATTTTGATAATAGGAAATATTTGAAATAGAATATTTGAAAATAGAAATATGTGAAGCCGTGATGATTAGATTGACGCCATTTTGACGTGATCGATATTTATATCGATTTTAAACGATTTCGAAATGAATTGAATTGAAAACGATTTCGAAATGAATTGAATTGAAAACGATTTCGAAATGAATTGAATTGAAAACGATTTCGAAATGAATTGAATTGAAAACGATTTCGAAATGAATTGAATTGAAAACGATTTCGAAATGAATTGAATTGAAAACGATTTCGAAATGAATTGAATTGAAAACGATTTCGAAATGAATTGAATTGAAAACGATTTCGAAATGAATTGAATTGAAAACGATTTCGAAATGAATTGAATTGAAAACGATTTCGAAATGAATTGAATTGAAAACGATTTCGAAATGAATTGAATTGAAAACGATTTCGAAATGAATTGAATTGAAAACGATTACGAAATGAATTGAATTGAAAACGATTTCGAAATGAATTGAATTGAAAACGATTTCGAATTGAATTGAAAGTGAATTGAAATGAATTCAAATTGAATTGAAATTTGAATTGAATAGAAATGAATTTTAAAACGAATTTATAAAGAAGAATTCAATTTTGATTTGAATTGAAAAGGAAGTTGAAATTGCTTTTGAAACGAATTTAAAACTATTTATATAATTCGTTTTAAATAGAAATCGACGAAGTGTATATTATATATATTATATATATAATATAATGGCCTGAATAGAACGTGCCGCGCCGCGGCAGTTCGTGAATTTCGACCATTTATTTCAAACGGACATTACGGGAGATCCGACCGTCGGATTCTCCTAAAACCGGAACCGTTGGGTTCGTATCGAAAAGAGCTTTCTAACGAATATTAGAAATTAGAAATCTAACGGTTGGATTTGGAATTATGTCCAAATCAAATTCAAAAAAGGTCGCTGTAAGTGCAGTTCGATGGCCGTGGATGGAAATCGACTGTACGGGCCTTAATAAAATTATTAAAAATAGTAATAATTTGTGTAAAATCGTAAGAAATGATTTGCGAAGATTTGGGATGAAAAACTCCAAGTTTGAAAAGATAAAAATAGATTTTTATCGAAACGAACTAGTTTTGAACTAGAAATATAATTCTATTTATTTTTAAATAAATAAATTGAATTTGAAAAGGGTTTTAAAAATAACTAGAATTCCAATGATTGCATTGGAGTGGATTTGAATCGAAATTGTCTTCGGAATATTTCGATGTTGGAATTCGTGATTATACAGATGTGTTATGGAAATTTGAAAGATACATATTTATATCGTTATTTCCAATATGACATTTGTTAATCGTAGAATTTGATATTGAATATAAGCCGGGATATTTTCTATTCAGAGCCTTGTATTGAATATCAAAATGTGATTTGGGTTTGTCGTGAGTGGTGTCTTCACTAACACTGTTCTTGAACCCGGTTGAGAAAAGATTAAATCTTTTTATTTAGATTTAATGAAGTGTACCAATTAAATGATATTTAATTGGAATTGAATTGATATTGATTTTTGGGTTTATCGTGAACAGTGTTTTAAACAACACTCGTTCTTTTACCCGATAATTAATGAATGTGATTTTGGGTTTATCGTGAATTGTGTTTTTAAATGACACTGATTCTTTAACCCAGTTAACGATTAAAACTAAGTGGAGTTTTAATGAATCTTCAATTAGATTGAAATAATCGAAATGGAGTATCACCAGTTTTGCTCCAGGCGTTAGTTAAATCTTTAATTAGATTTGAACGTGAAATGGTAATTGAATTACCGATAACACTGTGGTGTTAGATATGAAGTACTACCAGTTTTACTTCATGGGATGAATAGGTTGGGATTGGGAAAATAAAATAAATGATTACTTCGGTGTGGTTCGATAATCCCGACTAGTTTGAATTGATATTCAAAGGAGATTAAAGAATAAATTGAAAGAATTTATCTTGGATAAAATTAATGGGAACTTTTCCCAAAGTATAGGAATATTTGAATAAAAGAATATTCTGAATTGGAATGAGGCGTATGTTGTGTTTGTGTAACACTTTTATAATATATACGCGAGTTATTCAGAAAGACCGGGTTTATCCCATTCTGAATAACTGATTCGATGTGGTGTCGAAGATGAAGATGGTGGTCAAAGACCAGAAGTCTTCACGTCGTTTGGGTGATTACTGATGATCTTGATTGGGCTGTACACCCAAGAAGATGGAAACAGTTAGTGATCGTCCAGACGTACTTGGAGATCGATGGATATGCGGGGTACTAGGTGCCTCCGGTTTCGTTCAGACCCAGAACGGACTTGTAAATGGACTGTGTGTCTGACATTGGATTTTAGTCTGTGTGATTGATTTCTATTAAATATATATCTGTTTGGCGGCGGAGAATTTATTCTCTTGTTTAACGCCCTTCTCTGAGACGTACGAGCTCAGGGGTTATATACTGATGGATATCAAACACATAGAGTGAATTGCCTGTGTGGCATGCCTAAGTGGCAATAGATCGAGGCTTCTGTTGAAAAGCAAAGTCTTGTGGTGATGATCAAAGCACAGCCTGTGTGGCATAGCTTTGTGTAACGTGAATTCGCGAGTTTCACACCCGGTATGAACCAAAAACGGGAGACGGGCCTCAGGGAGGACTTGCGTTTCTTTCTAGTTAGAAGTGGCGTCAGTGGTTTTACACGCCCTGACGAGTTTGACTTATGTGGTTGTTGCTGTTGCGAGGCGCCTCGGTTATATCGGTTTCGGCCGATGCATTCTGGTCGGCTGACGGGCCAGATTTACGCCCCATAGGGCGGGGGAACTTGCCCTGACGATCGGTGGACCGGCCCTGACGATCCAAAGGCTTGACGGAGTACTTGCCTGAGGCTCGGACTAGACAGTCTCGAATCGGTTGAGGACTATCTTTTGCCTTGGTTCATAGATGGAAATCCAATTTCCAAATACGTGACATTTGCGGTTTTATTTGTAAACCTATATATGGCGACATGATATATGGTATTCATGCCGCCTATGATTGATACTTATGATTTGAAGTTGTTTTATACACTATGCACTTGTAATAGTATCAAACGATTTGTTTTAACCGTATCAAGCATTCTTTGGCTGTTATAAGGGAAAACCCTATCCTCGGCTGCGTTGCATTGTGTGATGGGACCTGGGTCTTATAACAGCTTCATTTTTCTTTATTTAGCATTGCGCTGTTTGTTTTATGCACTGGTATTCTTGGGAGGAAACTCGTTCCGTGTTATACGGCGTGGTCCCTTGATTTACCTAACTTTAAAAATAAAGATTAATAACTGTTTTAGTTCTCACACCAGTCCCATGACTGACCTGGAGTTTATTGTTTTAACCTAAACTCTGGGTGCCCTTATTTTGACACGGGCAGCTAGTAGTTTTGGTTTTGCAGATTTATATTCACAGGATCCTGGTTTACAGCTGGAACGATATCCGGAAAGCTTTGTATCCGTATATCTCTTCTAGTTGTGTATTGTATTATTTTCCGCTACTATGTATTTAAATGTAATTTAAACCTCTGATATTTCTGTGTAATATTCTTTTATACTCTGTATATTCTTGTAATCTGATGCATTGTTGTAATATACAATGAAATGTTCTTCTATATGAGTTCTGTTGTGGCTTGTTCTCGAACTATCCGCCACTTTCCTTTACGGGGAAGTTATGGGTTCTCTCAGTAGTGCAGTAGCTCCAACTCTGATTTGGTGTTAATCCGACTTGATTAGATGTATATTTGCTTAATATGTGATTAGAAAGTGATTAGAGAGAGATTTGGAAGATGGAGGCCATTACTCGGGTTAGAGAAATGTTTGTGGCAGCTAGAAAAATTAAAGGAGATGATTCTCCAACTCCATTCAGCCCTCGCATAACCCTAATCCTGAAATGGTTTATAGACCTATCTTCTAATCACCCTATTAAGCCCGATTAGGCTTTTATCCATCTTTAAATCTTATTTCAGGCATATCTCCCAAACGGTAAGTCTGTTTGATTAATGTGACCACTCTACGGAATGGGAAACCATCATCCAAATCCAATGGAATTGGTTTCAAATCAAAAATTCTTACCAATCAAAAGTTATAGGCAAAACAAGATTCGCCAAGGGCAAAATGGTCATTTAAAATTCGGCAAAAATCGTGAATGTGGGAAACGACCCCAGTAGTTGTTTCCCAAAGTTACACGACCATATGACTTCATATGAAAATAAAATAAATATTCTAGTATCCTCCGATACGTAGAATGCGGGTCATTACACTCTCCCTCCTTAAGAAATTTCACCCCCGAAATTACTTAACGAAGAAAACATACAACGGTGCCCCGCATGCCTATCAACCATTTACAAACAATCAAACATACATAATAACACAACAAGCCTATCCTAGCATGCGATTTACTAACAAGGGAGTAACTATATCGTGATTAAAGTCTAACCAAGTTAAGAGCTCTGGATATGACTCCCTTATGCTCTCCTCGGTTTCCTAAGTACAGTCATTCTCAATATCACCCCACTGGACCTTAACCAGTTTCATCGTCTTCCTCCGGAGTTGCTACGTATCGTGTCTGATAATACGAACTGGTCTGCGGTTTCCAACTGCCTCGGGTTCTATCTCGATATCATCTAACTGATCTGGTGAAATAGTCATATCAGAATCTGGAAATTTACATTAAAGTCCTACTACTAGGTGCCAATTATTTAGTAGGACACGCGTTTTAAGAAATTACTTTCCAGGACAAAAATTAAAACGCGAGCCTTCGTCTTTTGGAATAAGCATCGTATCTTAATAATTAATGTTTCAGCTGAAATTAGGTCAAAATTAAGCTGCTGTTTCTTCTGAATTCAAAGTGAGAAAAAATAAGGCGTTAGTTTGTTCTGAAATCAAATTCGAGTTTAATTTTGCAAAATATTGAAGGGGATTTTGTTCAATTAGATAGGCTTATCGATTTGATCTACTGGATTGCTTGTTTTTTGGTGAGTCTCATTTTTATTTGTTATTTATCATTTCCAATACGATGTTCTATATCGTTTTTCATGCTCTTGTATACTTTTTGTACTGAACTATTCGATGTTATTTGAGAGGCAGTATTGATCTAGTAGAGGAATTTTTCGTTTGGTTTTGGTCGATTAATGAACTCTGAAAAGTATTCGTCTGATTAAAAATTAATTGTGTATTTAGCTTGGTTGCATTATTTACTTTAGATTATTATATTTGTATTTATACTATAACTTCAGTTTTGTCTTGAGTAATCATACCAGTTAGCCTGTTATTAAGTTCTTGGTGTTTTTTGATCCGTAAAAGATAAATGATTATAGCTTTTTAATAAAATTAGTACAGGAAATGATAAATGGGTTAGATTCTTTAAAAAAATTATAATTGGGACAGAAATTGATATATTATTTTACTGATAACTGAATTTAAATGTATATTTGCAAATGAATCTGAAATCTTTTTATATTAAAAAAAATATTGCATTTCAATGTATAGGTACAAATGTTAAATATACAAACATGCTCCTTCTTAATGTAACATAACCGAAAAACATTTTGCATAGTTTTAATTGTTGTATGTATATTTGATTCAAAACAAATATTGTAAAAGATTAAATGTTATTTAATTTGACGTACTGGCAATATGTTACTGTATACAGGAGTTTAAAAAGACATATGCATTTATATTTTTTTAAATAATGAAATAAAATTTTAAGCAGTTCTTAAATATCATAGTTACTAGTACATGTTAAAAATATGTATTAAATTTTTTTGATTTGAAATTCTTAAAATAGATTTACAAATTTTTTAAATAAAATATAGAAAAGATAGAAGTATATATGTTATAGATGTTCGAATTTAAGTTTTTGAATTTTATTAATGAATTAATTTTGATGTCTTTGACATTTGTAGTTTTCCTTCATATAAAACACAGTCAAGTAACAAAATTAAACAATCGAAGGAAAGAAATGATGAATTAACTCTAGCAATTTTATGTTTCCTTTATTTTTAACACGGTCTTTTCAATTATTCATAAATAATAAATGCTAATTTATATTTTAAAAATGCTATGTACCCTGTATTAGGTTTTAATATGTTTATTATATGGCATAATGTTGTTGATTTGTCCATTTTCCAGCTCAATGTAGACTTCATCAAATTCTACTTCAAATTCAACAGCGGCAGCAGGAATTAAGCTTTGCCACCACAGAATCCCACCAAGTTGAGGACTGTGAAGGCAAGGTTGAATTTGGGGAAGAAGTATTTTGGTTGCTCCATGTGGCCTGTAAGCATAAATTAAGTATTTTTGGTTGATTTGTCGATTAATGTATTTTTTAGTGACGTTGTAGTTGAGAATTTAACATATGTGCAGAATGATGATTGTGGGTATTTTATGTGGCATGAAGAAGTGCATGAAATGATTAACAATGCTAAAATGGAAGATACTAATGTTAAATTGATGGAAAAAGAAAATTCTATATTATAATTGCTCATGGAAAAGAAGAAACTTGAAGAAAAGTTGCTAAAGCAAAAGCAGAAGAAGGAAAAAGTTGATGAGATTAAAGCTGATATGAAGGTAGAGATGGCTTTAATGTGCGTTAAATGTGAAAATTATAAGAAAGGAAAAGAATTCTTTGCAAGAGCTTTAGCTATGCCATGGATCATGTTTGGGATTATTTTGTATATGCTTATTTCAATGTAATGTACTGAATTATAGTTTTTATTCATGTTTTTTATACATGTTTCATATTTTAGGAGTTTATTAAATGTGATGTGTAATTTTATATGTTTTGAAACGAAAATATGAATGGTGTTTTATTATGAGTACCACGGTTATTTTGATGAAGAAGAAAGATAAGTGATTATATCTTTTATTGAAAATAATTAAAGAATTTGTATTATATGATAAAGTTATTCACATAATTGAGCTTGACTTTGAATTATGTACTGGATTTTCTGTCTTATAAATAAAAATTATACATATCCAACTAAAAGATAGAAGTAACTATCTTTTTTAAATATGAAATTAAAAAAGATAGTCTATAAAATGTTGTTGATTGTAAATATTAATACTTGTTTTAGAAGAATTATATATTTATCTTATTAACTACGTCATCAATATAAAGTTGATGTATGGTTTTATAAAGTTAATTACATATATCTTTTAATTGTTTAAACTATTTTAATAAGATAAACACAGTTATGTTTTTAAATAAATTATATGTAATAATATAGACAAAAGATAAATATATTTATCTTTTTAAACAGTTTATGTTTTTCTTGTACAATTTATACATAATCAAATTTTCAATAAGATTTTTCCATTTAAAAACATATAAACCAAAAGATATATATATATATCTTTTTAAACAATTTATGTTTCAAAAGAAATACTAGCTTTATTATTGCTTAAAATTTATTGATTATGCATACTATCATTAAAAATTTATATTAAAGTTCGACTTATTGCAACTACATTAAAAAAAAACCTTCCTCGTATGTTGAATCAGGTGGTCGTGAAAATCTGACGCTCGTATCTATGAATCAGATGGTCGTAATACTACAAGAAAAATACCCTATTGCAACTAGCTATTTGCAACGGGCGATAAATGACAGTTGTAGTAAATGATATTTAGCAACAGACCAATTATAGCAGTTGTAATAGATAAAATTTAGTAACATGTCTTTTCTTTTTGTTGCGAAAAGAATATTTTTAGCAACTGCGCTTCCTTTCCTATTGCAAAAACATACTTTTAGCAACTGTGCTTCTATAACAGTTGCAAAAAAATATTATTTGCAACTCCGCTTCCTAGCCAGTTGCGAATAAATATCTTTATGCGGAAAACATACTAAAAATATGTATAAGCTTTTAATGATTAACTTTTAATAATTAATTTTAAATAGTTATTATTAAATGATTAACTACTAGTAATTACATAATAATTAAAATTAGTGACTAATAATTAATAATAAAATTTAATTATTACAAAGTGATATTTATAACTGATAATTAAATAATAATAATAATATTAATAATAATAATATTAATAATAAACAAATCATAATAATTAACATTTAAAAATAGTAAAATAGATAAATAATTATTAATAACAATAAATTAATAATAAAAAACTAATGGATAATAATTAGTAATTAATTTGAAATACAAGTAAGTTTAAATAATAAACAAATAATAAATAAATAGTTAAATAATTAATATATTCATAATAAATAAATAAACGGTAATTGATTAATGTTACTGCTAAGGAGTAATTAATAGTTAATAATAATTTCTTGTATGAATTAATTTATAATTTGTGTTTGCTATAGGTATTTTTTTGAATTAATCAATAGTTTATGGTTATCATTAATAATTATTTCTATATTTATAATATTATATTTAATTATTAGTGATTAATAAATTGTGTTTTTTCACAACTGGTAAAACGAGTTACGGAAAACAGACTTTTAAATATTACTTTTTCCCGACCTTTGGTAAGCACAATTACTATTAAATACAAAAGTATGAAGTAATAGGTAATATTTGGTTATTATTTGATAAATATTAAGTAAAAATAATTAATTGAAATGAATTAGTACTTTAATAATTTATCACGGTTGTTATTAATAGTGTGTAAATTATATTTAATAATTACATTTAATAATTCTAATTAACAACAAATATTAAATAATTAATAAATATTCATATATATTGTATTTAGCAAGTAATATTCAGTTATAATTAGGAAGTAAAACTACTAATAATTAACGTTGTTAAATTTGATAAGTAATATTAGTAAGTATTTTTATTACTTAGTATTTAATAATTATAATTGACACTTCATATTTTTTATTCAAAGTTAAAAAAAAAAAAAACCTGTGTTAAATTTGTTAAACTTGCGATTTACAACCTAGGTTACAAAAAAAAAGCCGATGTCCTAAAATTTCAGATCTCGCACTCATTTCTGGTTCACCGCCTACCTCGTTATCATTAAGCCTAAATCTTAAACTTCATTAAATCAAAAATCCCTAAAACCGATCCCTAAAACTACAAAATCACGAATCATAAATCGCCTACCCAGCGGATTGGAACGAGAGAGAAGTAATTGTATAAGAAGCACGCAGCAACCAATGGAGTCAAGCCAACCCCGCTTCGCTCCTTGCGTTTTACATCCTCTACAGTTGACACTGTTAAGGCAAGTCTGGCCAATCGTATGAATCCTCTTAGGTTCCCTTTCATGGCGAGGAGCCAGTTTTGAGAAGAACAGACGAGCGGCTAGTGGATGCGATAGAGACGCAAATTTCAAAAGCCCAAGAAACAACCTCACAGATTTGAAAGAATGACAAATGAAAACCGCAAAAATTGCCATAAGCCACTAACCCGAAAAACGGGCCAGACTCCACCATAATCGAATGCTACGGCAAAAGCCGAACAACCGAGCAGAATCACAAGGAGCAGCGGAGGAAGGAACCCTTCTAGAAGAACGAAAGAGAAACTAACTTCAGAAATTAGGGAAACGTGTATGGTTTTTTTTCTCCCTATTTTGATGTGAACTACTAACATATATCAGTTTAAATCAGGCTAGCTAATATTGTAATAATACTTTCTAAGTTTTCCTCTTTTTTGCCAGACAACAATGTGTTAATATCCAGTTTTACAAGATCAGATCTCACTGAAAATGGTAATGCTTTACCATTAAATAAGAGTTAATTTTGTTCTGACTATATATGCCATATTGTAGTAACTAAGAAAGTGTATTATTTTGATCAGTTGATTAGAAATCTTTTTTGGAGTAGTAAGATGTGTAATAGTGTCTGAAATCTTATGGTGATGAAAATTAGGAACCTTAAAAGTTTGCACTACACTATTCCAAATAAACTTTGCATATTCTCGTTCGAAGAATAAGTGGTACCTTGACTCATGGCTGTTATAATTCATGCATACTGATGAGGTCTGAATCACGGTTATCAAGACGCCAAGTCAAGCCACTACCGTCTGGAAGACTAGTCAACAAAACGCCCGACTAGTCGTGACTAGTCGACAAGTCTTTTATATATATATATATATTTATTAGACTTAAATATATAATATAATTATAAATTTATAATAAGTTCAAATTCAACAAAGATTACATAATAATAACAAGTTCAAACTGTACAAAATTCTATCTAACTAAAATTTTCTTTATATTCAATTTAATAACAAGTTCGACTTTAATTAAATAAAAACTTAAAACCTAATAATAAACGGTACAACCCACATAAATGCCTCCAAGCCTAACTCAACGAAAAACTTAGCCCAATCAAAACATACAAATAAATCAGCCTCTCAGAAAACAACTGCTCTCGCTCGAGACTCTCAGAAAACAACTGCTCTCGCTCGAGTGTCGAATCTTCGGAAAAAAAGAAATTCGTTTTCAACGTGGCTCTCAAAACCACTGTCACTCCCAAAATCGAATGTCGCGAGCTGCTAGACAGCCAAAGATGAAGCTATTTCTCTCAAAATGGAGTCGAAGATGCTAGGACAAGGAAAAAAATGGTGATGACGATGCTAGGATTGTGGTAGAGTATGCTCATTTAAAATTGATTTTTGATTTTGATTTTGATTTTTTTCTAAAACCCTAACCGAAACCGGTACTTGCCTAGGGTTTCGGCTCGGTTGTCGTGGAATTGAACAAGTCGACTGTCATCGAACTTGATCGACCAACTGGTCGACTTGTCGTTGACATGATAATAGTGGTCTGAATTAAACAAGCACCTCACAGTATTGTTTTAGGATGTTTTTTTAGATAGTTATTAGATCATATTTGATTAATACTGTCATCTTTTATCATATTTTGTGACAATTCTTAAAACAATATTCACCTTTTGGTTCATTCGGTAGACACCATGGAAAAAACATGCTTTCTTTTTTATGCAGTCGGTTTAATACATGTTAGTATTTAATTGTTGTTGTTATTGTTATTCAACAAGAAAACATTTATACTTGAAATCTTTGTAATTTAGATCGAAAAGCCCTCATTTATCTGGATACACGTTCCCATCTACTTTAAGTCCACTTTCCAACAAGTTTCAAAGTGATAAGGGACGTGGTTCTTATGAAGGAGAATCGACTCTAAATAGATTTTGGCCTTTAAATATTTCCTATTATTTGTGTCAGAGATAGCTAGTTGACGATGTGTAACACCCCACCTCCGCTAGGGTCACTCACAAAGGGAATGCACTAGGTTTGGTGAAGCATTATCGAGGTAAACATGCACAGAAATATTACAAGACAGAACACATATATATATATAAAACAGCGGAAGCAAAACAAATTTCATTACCTTATAAAATAAGGTCTAAAGCCTTTTACATCAGAATACATCAAAACCTGTCTAGCAATAGTAAAGAAGCATAAAGCCTTTTCATAAATTATTCCCCAAGTAAAACAGTAAGGTAGCCATAGCCAAGAAAAGTCCAAGCCATGCATGATGACCTTCAAGCAGAGGAAGTCCGAACTAAATAACAGTGTTTCCTCCCTGAAAACCTGGGGGGGAAACAGAAGACAAAGAGGCGAAAGAAAACGGGGTCAGTCATAAAGACTGGTAAGTCCTATCTACTTCCAGCATAAAACAGGTAAAGGTAACATGACATGCATAAACTGAAAGTAAACATAAGGATGACAACAAGATAGATAAGCTAAACCAAGATATCTGGATGAACTACTGTAGCAAGGTAAACTAAGGTATCATGATAAACTACTGTGTCAAGAATCAAGGTATCACATCGTCAGGTTTCTATCAAGTATACTATCACAAGGTATCTATCATGTATAACATCCCACGGTATCTATCATGTATATTTGCTCTGCACCTCTCGTACTAGTATCCCAACCCGCGTCATGTGTTAACTATGAATGTCCCATGCCCAATGTCATGTAATGGTCCATGTCAACCTAATATATAGCATATGTAGGTTTTTCCCACTCGTATGTTTCTTTCCATGTTTAAGTTCAGTCCTTTGCCATAGGTCGTACGGGCTTTCCCATGTAAATCTATACCACCTCAACGTAGTACCATTTTATCCTTGAAGTTGTTTTGGACTGCTACCCTTGATCTAGTTATGTTTTCTTACCATGAACTATCGCGTGTTCACTTAGGATTTATGCCACCTAGGATCACTAGGGATTATGCTACCTAATGAACGTTCCCGTGTCTCGGTTTGGGTTCAGGCCACCTATGGCCACTAGGGATTATGCCACCCGTCAACCACGCCCTTTATCCTACGTATGTATCGTGAATCGTTTTCCATGTCTAGACGCACATGTATCTCAATGTGCCATCCGAGTTCAGTGCCAGGGCAAATCAAGAAATACGGAACTCGGTCGGGAGCTTTAAGTCGTCTGCTAATGCAGATATCAAGGTCTGTTTTTGTATCCGTGGCTATGGTCCTACGTGACCCCTCCCTCAACTACTGAAAGGCAATCCAAGAAAAATCATGTATGAGAACTACATCCCGGCCCCACTATAGCCCCACTTTCCTATTGGCCAACCTCACCCATAACTCGATAGCAAGTATATGGTCTGTTGGGAGTTCTCTGCCTTTCCGTACGTACACGATTGACTAAAGATGGTAGGTAGTCGGCGACGTGCTATCCAGGGCAAAATCAAGTATCGTCGACTCCATGCTAATCCATCCCAGTCTTTAGGTCGCTCGCATAGCAACCAAGGCATACTCTTGGCTCTTCTATCGCAGACCTTAACCTCTGTGAGGCCGGGTTTCATGGACCACCTGCCACCTCACAAAGGGATATCAAGAGTACCCTCACGTCCCCCGAAGCTACCGCTTCGTCACGCACTTCGTTGGAGCCCTTATCCAAGTCGGATAATTTGCTCCTCCTCGTGTGTTTAAGCGATGACCTACCATATCGGGTTACTCATCCATTCATGAACTAGTCCCATGTCCTTGGCTAAGAATTATTACTTAGTTATACTTAACTAAGGTTTACCACTTAGCTTCTTTTCCCCGTTACCCTTGATTAACCACGATTTTCTACCTAGTTCCTCTCACTAGGGTTTTGTCTATTGGGTTAAGTGTTGTTATTCAGGTTCATGACTTAGCCCGCCTACGAATCATGTCAAGATTGGCTAAGTATTTAAGTTCAAGGCTTAGCCCTACAAGTTGGTTAAGTATACCAAGAAGCGCATGACTTAACCCTATCAAGTCAAATTGGTTAAGTATTGGTTTGTCTTAACCCTATCAGATTATCGTGTTAGATTGATCAAGCATAAATTATCTAAATCGCATCAGATCATCGAGCCGGATTGGTTAAGTATGGGTTAGCTTAACCTCATCCACTAATCATACTACAAGGGTTAAGTATATTCAAAAGGTCTTGTGACTTAACCCTATCAAGTCCACATGTTAGATTGGTTAAGTATAGGTTACTTAACCTCATCAAATCATCATTATAATTGGTTAATTATAAGTTACTTAACCCCATTAAATTATCATGTTAAGTTGGTTAAGTATTGGTTGCTTAACCTCATTGAATTACCAAGTTTAGATTGGTTAAGTGTTTAACTTAACCCCATCGAATTACCGTGTTTAGATTAGTTAAGTATAGGTTACTTAACCCCATCTAATTACCGTGTTTAGATTAGTTAAGTCTAAATTACTTAACCCCATCTAATTACCAAGTCGGATTAGTTAAGTGTAAATTACTTAACCCCATCTAATTACCAAGTCGGATTAGTTAAGCGTAAATTACTCAACCTCATCCCCTAATTGTCTTGTATGGTTAAGTGTCATTAAGAAATCAAGCCCGGTCCCACTTAACCTACCCATTCGTGTCATATCGGTTAAGTGTCATTAGTCAAATTTACTTAACCTTATCATATGGCATTAATTTAATTAATGCACTCTCAACCTCTCACATTAGACCTTGTTGTGGTTACTAGTTAAGCCGGGCGAGTCCGGGTAGTTTTACACGACAACCTAGTCTAACCTCGGGTCTTAAGCGCGACATGACCAACTTCTCACATTGGATCCTATTGTTTGTAGCCACTAGTTAAGCCGGGCGGGTCCGGGTAGGTTTATGCTACAAACTCAACCCAACCTCGAGTTGGCCACTTTCATGTTTGGTCTAGTGTCTTATTACACTTACAACCCACCCATGTCTAGTTCAAGTTCCATGTTTTCCCACGTGTCATGACCATATTTAAATGTATCATGGATGTCACGTTCTCATGTAAACCCCATGTCAAGTTTTTCATGTCATACCCACGTTTTTACTAAGCTACCCAAACGTATTTCCAACCCAAGTGGAAGCGAGTCACATAGTAGGGTATTATGCCAACATATTGGCCACAAACATGCATAGTATCATAAGGGAATTTAGCCACAAACATGCATAGTATCTTAAGGGAATTTGGCCACAAGCATGCATAGTATCTTAAGGGAATTTGGCCACAAGCATGCATAGTTTCATAAGGGAATTTGGCCACAAACATGCATAGTATCATAAGTGAATTTGGCCACAAACATGCATAGTATCATAAGTGAATTTGGCCACAAACATGCATGATATATAAGGGTTTTGGGTTCATTTACATGCATAAGCCCCAAAGTCAAGTCTTTGCCAATATTTTCACAAGTCAAGTGGTTCCCAAAGGTTCATGCTAACATTCCATGGATAAAGATTCAAACTTGCAAGATATACTAGGTTAAACATAACATAAGTGGCATGATTTAGTCACTAAGCATAGCCCAAAATCATTGGTTCAAGCAAAAGAGACATGACAAGGTTCATATAGCTAGCATACTTATGTTTCATCACATTTTATCCCATGTCACATTACAACCACCGTTAGAATCTACAAGTAGCTAGAACTTACATAGCGAGGCTTAGGGAATGAGCATGATCCGTCTTGACGAAGAAAGGTGGCTCCTTTGTCGAAGAATCGTCATGGAATTTGCATAGCAACGTTGATCTCTCTTCGATTTGGTGTAGCAAGCTTGCACCTTTTGATTTGGATCCGATTTGAATGCATAGTCTCTAGGAATTGGAGATGGAGGCCATGATCACTTAGCATTTGGGCAGCACTTCGTGGCATGAGTGATTTGTGAGGGTTTAAGCTAGGTCTAGGGGTCTTTTTATAGAGATTAGGAGTAGTTTAGGCCGTAGGATAAACCCTAGGATAGATCTGAACCCTCAAAAATTGTCATAAGCCTCCAAAACAGGACCCAGGAGCCAAAACGGTGCACCAGGCCGACCTGGCCGACCAGGGAGGTCGACACCCAGGTCGACCCCCAGGTCGACTCTAGAATCGACCTGGTTGGGGGGGATGTCGACCCTAGTGTCGACCCCCTGTCGACCTGCCTGGGTGGGATTTTTCCCGCCTACTCTGAATTCTGAAAATTTGAATCTGTTTTCGAATTTGAATTTTTCGTGAAACTTTGCGAGGCCATATCTTGGTCATACGGACCCCGATTTACGAAATTTCGGACTCTATTTCACGTATTTTTCTGAGACGAACGCAATGGCGCAACCCGTTTTCCCTGATTCAGAATTTAACATTTAATTCTACCTTGATTCTTGTCTTAACACGTTGTTAAAATTCGGGTTGTTACATTCTCCCCTACTTTAAGGATTTCGTCCCCGAAATCTCCAAGTTAGGAAGAACGTATCCTACCATCCATCATCCATCTACTCAAAACAATATCCACAGGCAAACATTGTCCTTAGACGATTTCTAATGCCATATGAACATATGCAAAACATGTGTGTATATGCTCCTTAGCTAATGCTAATGATCAGGCCTGAATGATCTTTCTAATGCAAAATATGTTTAGTGCCATGAGTCCAACATGTACGCAAATAGTCCTAGTCATATAAGTACTATATGCGTGCACAAACATTCATTCATATGCAACATCCGCATGATAACACATTCAATTTCATCCATAAACAAGTATAACTACTCGTGCATATGCAACATGAATCGTGACCGCGTCAATCTAGTATCTAATGTGTATTCGCGCATCCACGAGCAACCACTTGCAACCATTTGCAACCATATCAATCATAACATGTTTCAAATACATGTTCACATCCATAGAGTTCTATCTAAGATTCCCAAGATAGAATCGAGGAGATAAACAAGGCAAACTCCTTATGGGGTTTGCAATAGAGACAGGACCGAGAGGATATCCACCAAGCAATAGCATGCAAGTAAGCTCTACAGGAGAACCAAGGATCAAAGATATACTCTTAAAAAGAGACATGATGCGCGTGTCTAAGCCGCATTTCCATGAGCTTAATTCCATTGTGCCTTGACCGCCTTTGACTTCATGATTTCGTAGCTCCTTGATTCCTATTTCGAAGGTATGAGTTGGAACTCATTTCACTGTCGCTTCTCGTTTCACTTTCACTTATTCTTTCCCTAGTATGCTCGGTTCAAACATATCTGCGTACTCATGCAAGCTCTCCAAAATTCACTAGTGAATTCTGGATGATGCCAATCCATGTTACCACGTGCACTTACTAGGGTGGTTCCTATAACCCATGCTCAAGCGGGATGAACCATCCGTCTTATTGGCGGACGTTACTCGATTGGATCAGAGATTTCCGATAAATGCATCAAGAGATTCTAGGTAACTAACCATGACAGAACCCAAAAGGTTACACGAGACTTCAAAGGTATTACCAAAGCAAGCCAAGAGTCTGACTACCCTCTTTTCAAAACCGAGAATGGTATCCCTAACTGGATAACCACTTTATCCCTAGAATCCATCCATAGCTCAAGAATACAAGTATTGCTTCTAATCTCAACACTTGGCATTTACATTCTCAATTTCAAACAAGTCATGAATAAATGGACCGATCCTCCAACAAGATTTGGGACAAAAATGGGATCCCCTACCATGCTAGTACTAAGGTGCAGAGACTCAACTATCGAAGCAGACTTTAAATGGTAGGATCAAAACAAAGTCTGGATAGGATGATGGAAAAGAAAGGCTAAACCTTTAACAGAAATGGTACCATTCCTCTTAGGTACATGTTAGATCGAAATTTGGACCTAACACCCAAATTGTTCTGAATGTTATAGAATTTCAAATGAAGAACGAGGAAAAAGAAAATAACACTCAGAATTTATAGTGGTTCGGCGTTAACGAGCCTACGTCCACTTTATATATTATTGATTATGCTTTGAAAGCTAATACAACAAGGATTTCTCTCAATATTTCAGTAGTTTGACAACAATGGCGGATTCAGTACTCAATATTGCCAAAAAGATCCTAAAAAATGCCAAGCTCTGGGCTATTTATAGCTGATTTCGTCAGGCGGATCGCGGACACGTGGCACGAATCCCAAGAACACCGGATCGCATCGCCACCGTTGAAGAAACAGTCAAATTAGCCGTTGTGGACAGGTGTCGTGATCTGCTTGACAATCGGATCGTGCAAATGGGGAGAATTGGTCCAGGTGACAGTTAGGGACACGTGTCGCCAGATCCGTGCGATTCGGATCGCTGAAGACTAGCTCGCGCTTGAATGGGTCAAAGGGTTCGCCATGCACCAAAGGATCGGATCAGTTCGCTCTGGGCAACAATATAAGGTTGGATCGGATCGCCTGGATGTGTCGTTCGCTGATGAGATGGGGGCGATCCGTCGAGACGCGATCCTTCGTGGGCGATCCGTCGAGACGCGATCCTTCGGGGGCGATCCATCGAGACACGATCCTTCGTGGGCGAGTCGATAGAGTGCGATCCGTTCCTTCATATTCTTGGGGAACGTAGTTTCCTACTTTCCTCTTGCGAATGATCCTGGGTGGCTTGGCCAAAAAGCGAGCCCACATTTTTGCCCCCTCGAAGTATGTTTTATCAATGATGGAACATGCTTCGAAGCTATAAAATTGTATCTTCCCATCGAATCGCGGGTCACAAAACTCTTCTCTTTCTGCGATTTTCTCAGAATCCTTATTTCTGAATTTATCGATTCGTATCGCGGATTCGAGTCGCAATCTGTCAGCGAGACGTTCGTTCCGTTCTTGGGTGTGCACTTGGTCCTTGGAACGAAGTGGGCTCCCCCTCGAGTCGTGGTGGGCTTTTGGTTCGCGGCCCATTGGTCTTTTGTGGATCGAATAGGACAAAGAAGGGGAGACGAACGGTCGTCCCATTTGCCTATATAAGCCGACCCTCCCCTCTTCACTTTCCTTCTTCTTTCCCTCTGCCGTATCGTTTCGCCTTAGCCATCGAAAAACGAACCCAACTTTTTCAAACTTTCGAAAACTCGAGCATTCTCTCAGTTTTTAGAAAGGTAACTTCATAGAAAACATTCTCATTTGTAAACGTAGCACTTTCCTGAACTTTTACGACTGATTCGAGGGAGAAACGGTGGAAATCTGCAATTTTCTGAAGAAATCACCAAGTGGCCATGGCCATCGGGCGTAGAGCTCGGAATTCGAGGATGGGAAGGAGAGGAGGAAAACGAAGGAGGAAGAAGGAGAAGGAAAGCTGACTCGGATCGTGGTCAAGGATAGAAGACGAAAGCGAGTGGCGAGACGAAAGATCGCGGTGGCAGCAAAGGGACGTATCGTGGGGGTCGCAACGGTTCGTGAAGGAGCGATCCCTTCGCCCGGCGATTCGATGGGGGGCGATTCCTCTGTCCTGCGATCCGAAAGGGGCGATCCCTCTGCTTTGCGATCCGACTCATAGCTGACGATACGAAGAAATTTCAGACTTTAATCAACGCCTTGTCATTATAAAATTCTGAATAGTTAGGATAGAGCCTTGACGTTGGACTTTCTGGACTAAATGACCTCATAACTTGACAGCATACGACGACTAATGTTTTGATGATCTTGATTGCTTTCACGCTTTATTTTTAATGCACACACGAGTACACACACCAGTACTTGCACACACGGGGGACGGGTAGTGTTAATCTCATTGGTCATGTTTTCTCGTCCTAGCAGCAATGTCGAATGATCACTCTTCTTCAAGATCCGTAGCAGAAGCGGAATCCGAGACTCCTGAACAATACAACCCTGAAATTCCTCCAATCAGTCCGGGAGGTGAAGATTCTGGATCCGAATACGAAGCCACAGAGTCAGATCCGGCAGAAAGTACTTCATCCAGCAACGATTCTGAGACTGATGAGCGAGCTCCTGACGAGATCCCAGGCGCACTTGAGATAGATAAATTTTCTGATTCTTTAGCATCCAAGCTTGACGAGAAAAAACTTAAAAGAATCTGCTTAAGACACGGAATTCCTTGGGACGATGTCTTGACGCCTGGAAGCGGAGATAGACCCCACCTAGCTCCAGAAGGATATATGGCGATTAGCCGAACCATGTGTTTGGTAGGGGCCATCCCTCCGTTCCCTCCGATTGCCATCGAAACTTTAAGACGACTGGGCATCGCTCCGATGCAGCTCCATCCGAACGCCTACGCATTGTTATATACCCTGTACATTGCATATGCGGAGATCTTACATGCCGAACTTAAATTCAGAGATTTGACATTCTTCTTTCTTTTCAAGCACCGTTCTTCGGCAACTCCAAACTTCTCCTTCTTTGAATCGGTGGCGAATAGGAAGGTTTTATACGATGGGTATAGCAATATAGGGGACCCTAAATCTGACTGGTTTTATATAAAGAGACAGGCCGGATGCTCACGAAGATGGCTCAAATCAAGTAAACTTTAAGCTTCTAATCGAATATCTTGTTCGAGAAGTTTAGGCATTAACATTCTCCCCCTTTTTTCTTTGTTTCGAACAGATCATGTCTTCCCGAAAACAGAGGGTCCACTATACAACAACCGGTTGTCCATTCTTTTACAAAGCAGATCCGACTTTCTAAGGATCAAAAAATGCATTACGGATGACAATCTTCATAAGCATCGTCTTCTAGACAGAAGATTTGGACTTGGCACCGGCAGCAAACTTTATAAGTACGTGCCCCCAACAGAGGGAGAGGGAACTTCACAAGCGGTAGAAACAACTAAATTCCGTAAGAGTCCTTCTCCAATAGTCATCCAGGACGATGAGGACTTGAACATATATAGAGGGGACGAGGTCCGCGGTGACATGTCCAAGGAAATTCCTACATCTGCTCCAATTGAAACCGTTGCTCTCGGTGATTTGACAGAAGAGCAGCTATTTGACGAGCTGAATAAAATCCCTCTACCTGATGATGTATATACGGAGAAGGACTTCGGAGAGGGGCCTTTCTTCCCTGCTTCTGAGGAGGCGATCGCTCCAACTAGAGGACGAGAAACTGGTCAGATGAGCATGTCCTCAGGCCCTGGTCTGTTATGGGGAATTATATGGGATGCACAAATCACACACACTGTCTGACCCTACACTCTTATATCGAGGGTATTCAAAGTTTTAATATGCTCTTCTCTTTTTTGCAGGAACGATGTCTCGCAGGAAATCTTACTCGTATCGTTCTCTTCGCGAGGGCACACCCAGCCTTCGTCCGGATACTGAGCGCTCTCGTGGTCCTTCTCATAGGCCGAGTTCCTCGCAACCTCGATCTCCACCAAAATCAACCTCTACTAGGCCTTCAAGTCATCCGACAATTCCGACAGGGGAGAAGAAACTTCCAAAAGAATTAACTCCTCCAAAGAGTGCGCCTTCCCACAGCCGGTCATCCAAAAGGCATCACGAATCTAAAGATAGGGACAAAGATTCATCCAAAGAGACTGAGAAGGAGAGAAGTGATATTGTCCCCACCAGCCAACCAGAGTTAGCTGCCCCCGGGTCATGGGATTACGTCCACGGTCCCGAGATCCAAGGTAGGCTGGGAAAGCTACGGGAACAATTCCCAGACATATTCTTCGACAGGATGGTGTTTGTTCCTGCTTTGGAACCGGTTCCTAAAAATTCGGATAATGAAGTTATCGGGCACATCCGCCATGTGGTCAGGCAATATGAGATGATGAAAAAGCACGCAGTTAACCTCTTAGAAGTCATCTGAACACTCGAAATAGAAGCACACAGATCTAAAGCGAAACTCGAAAATAACGAAAGGGCTAGGACAAAATTAGAGAAGGACCTGGAAGATGCTCAGACCCAGCTTGCTTTAGCACGGAGAGACGCTGAGAATTATAAGACTGAATTAGAGAATGCCAAGCAGCGCTTTCATTCAGAACTGGACTCCAATAGCCAAGAGAAAATGGCTTTAAAGAAGGAGGTTGAAGATCTCAAAATGGACAACATCGAGTTGAAAACAGCACAAGGCCATTTTGAAGCCGAGAAGGCTGCTTGGGAGGCAGAAAAAGCGAGTTTAAAAGAGAGTTTGGCTCTAGCTAAAGCAGAAAAGGTGATTTTGAACGACCAGGTCTCGGCTGCGGAGAGGAGGGCAGCCCTTGCCGAAAAGAACGTTGAAAGTGCCATTGAATTGGCCACTGCTTCTAACAACAAGCTCCTCGAAAGAGAGAAAGAGATCGAGGGGTTTGAAGAGATGATTTTCGATTTCCTTGGCCAGGTTCTTAAGACTCACAACATCTCGCGGATCCCGGATTACCATGTTACTTTGGCCAATTTATGGGATGCCTTTGTGGAGGGTGAAAAACATAGATTGGGAGTCGAAGAAATCGATGAGGATGAACTGATGAAGAGCATCCTAAGAGACAATGAACCTGAGGACCTGGCAGAGGGTCGTCGCCTGATTCTGGCGGAGATGGAAAAGGAGAAAACCTTGGCTAAAGGTAAAAGCAAAATTGATGAAGGTTCCAGTTCCGCCGTGGGGCCTAAAACCTCCGGAGTTGAGGAGTACCATCCTGATGATCCGCTAATCCCTTTGGGCCTAACTCCCGCTATTGTTGGAGCTCCTACGACTATCCAAGAAGGAGGGTCTGCGAAAGGTATCTCCCTTTTCTCCCCGCAATTTGTCAAAGCAATTGTGAATTGTCGTCGTTTGGTGGAACAACCACTTGAGTTAGTAACATGTGCTTCTCGTAATACAGGTGGCGAGCCCGTCGATATGGATGCTGAAAAAGAAAAGGAGGTGGAGAAGGAGGCTGTCTTGCCAGGTGCTAGTATTGATGTACCAAAGCAGGCAGTGGTCACAACAGCAGAAAAAAGCATCCCGGCACCTAGCACTGATGCGCCCAAAGATGCTGAGACCATCGAAGCCTTAAGAGACATGGATTGGCGCCATGTAGATGACGAAGAAGACACTATCGGCGCTAAAAAGGCCGATGATGATGACGGGGAAACCTTGGCCAGCCGAAAAGCCGGGCAGGAGAAAGAGTCGACTTCGAGGAAGGTGGGAGATGAGGCTTTGGACGTGGTCCCTCTTGCAGAATTCGATCCCAAAACTGGGATGATTGTGAAAATCCAACCCAAATCCATCAGCCGACAGCTTCACTTTGCAAACCCCGATGACTTCCCAGCTTCCCTCTCTGGTAGAAGCAAGAGAAAAGAGGTGGAAGAGGAGACTTCAGAGGAGTCGGATGTTCCCCTCATAGACAAGCGGAAGAGGAAGAAAAGGGATCCATCTGAAACTGACAAGGAGAGGCTGGAGAGGCAGAAGCAAGAGAAGAGGCCAAAGCATAAATAGGATGTTTGTTGTTTGTTGATATTTCGTCTTTAGGTTTTTCACTGGTCAGGAAGTGTAATTGTGAGACTGGCCCTCACTTTCTTTTCTAGGTTATTTTTCACTTTGTTGATTCTCAGTACATAAATAAAAGTTTATCTCTTTTTGCATCCTTGCGTACCTGTATTCAAATAAACTTTCCATGTTTAGTTATAGGCCATCTAATAATAACTACAAATCAGTCGAACAACAGATAGCCAAGGAAAAATTTTCATGCTGCATTGCTATTTTAAAGCTCAGTATATGTATATGAGTATATGTACTCCCAATCAGCTGCTATCATAGCGCCTGACGGGGGTTTACTTAAAATTGGTTAGCCTTGTCGGCAGGTTGCCCCCTATTTCTGAATACGGGGGTCTTAGAAGATTTCATAGGATAATTGTTCTTGTGGCACCGAATTCCTGACACCTCTCTCAGTGCTTAATTATAGACTTCTTTGTACTCTCCTGACGGTTGTCAAGGTTAGAATTTGAATTCAGTAGTTCAGTCGGTCCCCGATCCTTTAGCGGGGAAGGAGATCTTTCTCAGCGCTCAATCGGAGACGCTTTTATACTCTCTCTCTCTCTATGGAGAGTTAGAGTTCGAGCTCAGTGATTCGTTCGCTCCCCGATCCTTCAACGGGGAAGGAGCTCTTTCTCAGCGCTCAATCGGAGACGCTTTTATACTCTCTCTCTCTCTCTCTGGAGAGTTAGAGTTCGAGCTCAGCGATTCGTTCGCTCCCCGATCCTTTAGCGGGGAAGGAGCTCTTTCTCAGCGCTCAATCGGAGACGCTTTTATACTCTCTCTCTCTCTCTGGAGAGTTAGAGTTCGAGCTCAGCGATTCGTTCACTCCCCGATCCTTCAGCGGGGAAGGAGCTCTTTCTCAGCGCTCAATCGGAGACGCTTTTATACTCTCTCTCTCTCTCTGGAGAGTTAGAGTTCGAGCTCAGCGATTCGTTTGCTCCCCGATCCTTCAGCGGGGAAGGAGCTCTTTCTCAGCGCTCAATCGGAGACGCTTTTATACTCTCTCTCTCTCTGGAGAGTTAGAGTTACGGATCAAGCGGCCTGCAATCATGCACGCTCATCAATCCCGTTCTAGGTTTACATTTAAACCTAAGCTCCGAGGATTAAAACTAGTCGGACAAACAGTTGGAGCATTTTCCAGGGTTTTGAGTTCCTTCGAACAGTCTATGGGAGGAATGGTTGGCAACAGACTTCGGGTGCCTGCATCATTATATTGATTTTCACAAAAATAAATAGGCAGATAAGTAAAGATGCAATAAAGGTAAACGACACACAATATTTTATAGTGGTTCGGTCGAATCATGACCTACGTCCACTTTATAATCTCTTGCTTTAAGGAATCAGACTATTCTAGGCAAGTCATGCCCTGTACATAGTTTTTTAACAAAGCAAAAGAGTAAATTTGAAACTTTCATGTTAAATATGGCCGTAAATGTTGGGCATTCCACACTCTGGGGATTTCCTGTCCATCTACGGTTGCTAGCTTGAAGGTTCCATTATCAAGCTTGCTCAGAATGGAGTACGGTCCTTCCCACTTCGCTCCCATATGAGTTGGGGGTGGGAAGACACGTTTCAGAACCAAGTCTCCGGGTTCCCATGTTCGGGCTCGAACCTTCTTGTTGTAATATCGGGCAACCTGCTGTTTGCATCTCAAGGCACGCAGGTCTGCTTCATCCCTCTTTTCTTCGATCATATCCAGGGACTCAAGGAGCAATTCATTATTGGTCATTAGATCATAATAAGTCACCCGATGAGAAGGTACCTTTATCTCAACCGGGATGACTGCTTCCGTTCCAAAAGCAAGGGAGAACGGGGTGTGTCCTGTTGCCGATTTATATGTTGTCCTGTAGGCCCAAAGTGCTAAGGGCAATTCATCAGCCCACATGGCTCTAGCCCGCTTCATTCTTCTTTTCAGAATGGACTTAATTACTTTATTTGCTGCTTCGACTTGTCCGTTCGATTGTGGGTGCGCCACAGAGGTGTAACGATTCTCGATGTGGTATTTTTGGCAGAAGTTTCTGAATTCAGCACTATCGAACTGAGTTCCGTTGTCTGTTATTACATTCTTTGGAATCCCAAATCGACAGATGATGTTTCTCACGATGAAGTTGATCACTCGTTTGGTTGTGATTGTAGTTAGTGGTTCAGCCTCGACCCACTTAGTGAAATAATCTACGGCTACAATAGCGAACTTTGCTCCGCCCCTTGCTATGGGGAGACTTCCTATGATATCAATTCCCCACATAGCGAAAGGCCATGGACTCATCATTGTTTTCAACTGACTAGGAGGCGCTCTAGGTATCTTCGAAAATCTTTGGCACGCATCACACCGTCGTGCATATCTTGCTGCATCCTTGTTTACGGTAGGCCAGAAATAACCATGCCGCAATACCTTTTTTGCCAAAGTTTGCCCTCCAGTGTGGTCGCCACATTCGCCTTCGTGGACTTCTTGCAGCACACGTTTAATGTCATCGTGGGCTACACACCGAAGGAGGGGCATTGAAAACCCTTGTCTGTAAAGAACTCCGCTTTGCAGAACGTATCGGGCGGCTTTACGAATCACTTTACGCCTCTCGCTTTTCTTGGTCGGAAGCGTTCCATCCATTAGGAAATTCTTTATAGGGGTCATCCAGGACTCCCTTTCTGGTTCTGTCTCTAGTACTAGGTCGATTTCCATCTGATCTAAGCTAGGGGACCGAAGTACTTCAACGGGGGCTAGCCTAGTCACTTCAGGATCGTCAGAACTAGCCATATTTGCCAACTTGTCTGCCTGTTGATTCTTTGACCGCGGAATATGAGATATGCTGTAGTGATCAAAATCATTCAGCGGTTCTTTCACTTTCTTTAAGTATAAAATCAATCTTGCACTTTTAGCTTGGAATCTTCCAGTGACTTGATTCACAACTAACTTGGAGTCGCAGAAGATGTTCAGCTTTGTGACTTCTAGTTCCTTTGCAATCTTTAATCCGGCTATCAGAGCTTCATATTCGGAATCGTTGTTAGTGGCGTGAAACTCCATTCGGATTGCATAGGTTATCAATCGTTTCTCGGGGGTTTCAAGCACTATTCCAGCGCCGGATCTTTCGTTGTTCCTAGCACCATCAGTATACAATCTCCAGGCATTAGGATCGAAAAGTAACTTTGAAGGATCAACTTCCTCGTTTGCTATATCTTCCTCAGGGACAGTGAACTCTACTATGAAGTCAGCTATCACTTGCCCCCGAATTGATCGTCTGGGCTGAAAGTTCAAATCAAATTGACTTAACTCAATATTCCATTTGAGTAACCTTCCAGATGCCTCCGGTCTCTGTAGAACTTGCTTGAGTGGATGATCGGTGTATATGGTGATAGGATGTGCCTGAAAATAGTGCCGAAGTTTTCTAGAGGCAATCAGTAAACTATACGCCAACTTTTCTATCCGTGGATAATTACGCTCTGCTGCTGTCAATTTTTTGCTCACATAATACACAGGTCTTTGGACCTTATCCTCTTCCCTTACCAATGCTGAGCTGATCGCATGGGATGACACTGCCAAATACACGAATAAATCCTCGTGATCTATTGGCTTAGATAAAATCGGAGGTTTCTCCAAGTGGCTGAGCAAATTCTGAAATGCTTCTACGTAGTCAGGCGTCCATTTAAAGTGGCGTTTTCCTCGCTTTATCAATTCAAAGAATGGGATGCACTTATCCGTAGCCCTGGAGATAAATCTGCTTAGTGCGGCCACTTTTCCGGCAAGGCTTTGCACATCCCTAATTTGCCTAGGTTCCTGAATGTTTCTGATTGCCGCGATCTGGTCTGGATTAATCTCGATACCACGGGAACTGACAATGAATCCTAAGAATTTTACAGAAGCAACACCAAATGAACATTTGGTTGGATTGAGTATCATTCCATACTTTCGAAGAATGCCGAACATCTCAGCCAAGTCAGTAGTGTGTTGAGAAGACTGTCTGGACTTAACCAACATATCGTCGACGTATACTTCCATTGTTTTCCCGATCTGGTTGTAAAACATTCTGTTGACTAAGCGTTGATATGTAGTACCCGCATTCTTCAAGCCAAAGGGCATCACCACATAACAATATAATCCCAGATCAGTGATAAAACTAGTGTGCTCTTGATCTGGAACATGCATCGGAATCTGATTGTATCCTGAATAAGCATCCATAAATGAGAGAAGCTCATGACCTGCCGTTGAGTCTACCAGCTGGTCAATCCGGGGCAACGGGAAGCTATCCTTTGGACAGGCTTTGTTCAGATCTGAGAAGTCGATACACGTTCGCCACTTACCGTTGTCCTTCTTTACCAGGACTGGATTCGAAATCCAGTCTGGGTAGGTCGAGTCTCTGATAAATCCATTACTCTTTAGCTTTCCAACCTCTTCTTTCAAGGCAGCAGACCTCTCCGGGCCCAACATTCGCCTTTTTTGCTTCACAGGAGGATGTTTAGGGTTAATGCTTAACGAATGGCTCATGATTGATGGGGATATCCCACACATGTCCGCGTGGGTCCAAGCAAATACATCCAAATTGTTTTTTAAGAAATCCGTCAATTCTTTAGCAAGATTCGGACTTAACTGGGATCCAATCTTAAGGACCTTCTCCGGGTCACTGTCATCGATCGGTACATCCACAGTTGTCTCGTTGGGAGTCGCCATTCTGCCTCCGGGTTCTTGATCCTCTCTAGGATCTATATCCTCGGGCATCTCTCTGGGCGACTCTTCAACGCCTATCCTCTTTGGTTGCTATAAGGTCTCCGTCCCCAAAGGGGGAGAGTTGCCTTTAGTTTCGATATCGCCTCCATTGCGAAGTAACTTTAGTTCGGCAACGTAACATGCTCGCGCAGCAACTTGATCCCCTCTGACGATACCAATGCTAGCTTCTGTGGGGAATTTCAATAACAAGCACCAGGGGGCTATACAGGCCCTGAACTTTGCGAGGGCCGGTCGGCCCAAGAAGGCATTGTAGGGCGATTCAACATCCAAAACCACAAAGGGAAGGATTCTCACTCTCTGGCGTTCTCCTTCCCCAAGTGTAACTGGTAACTCTACATAACCCATTGGAGCGGTGGACGCTCCGTTGAATCCACGGATCCATCCTTGGCAGGGCTTCAAGTCTTTTATTTCGAGATTCATCTGGTCAAAGGCCTTTTTGAAAAGAATATTGACGGAACTCCCGTTGTCCACCAGAACCTTATGAACAGTGGCCGGCCCAATGGGTACTGTAATTACAAGTGGATCTTCAGTTGGAGCATGGACTCCGATGCTTTCTCGTTCTCGGAAAACAACATCATCGGTCATCATCTTCTGCTGCTTCACCGGGGTACTGTCCTCGGGGTTGCTACACTCCCCTACTTCGAGGTGTTGTTTGGCCGCATTGACGTATTGATCTAATGCTTTGGAACTATGCCCGGCAAGATAAAGTCCTCCGATCACGGTATTAATAACAATATTCTTTCCTTTTTGCTGGGCAGTCGGCCTAGCAGCAAGTTGATTTTGGTTCTGATTCTGGGCCTGCACTGCTTGCCCCCTGTCCCTGGGCGTTACTCTGTATTCATCTAGCTTTCCTTCTCGAAGCAGCCTTTCGACTACTTCCCTTAGGTGACGGCGTTCATTCGTTGAATGGCCGTGAATCTGATGAAAGAGGCAAAACTTCCCTGTTTCACGCTCTTTTTCCGTCGACTCTCTGGGAGGTGGCCTCTTATTCTGGAGGACTTCGTACGCATCCATGAAGATATTCTCCAGAGTATCACTTATTGGTGTATAACATTCAAAGGCCCTGGGACGAGTCCTTCTCTGGGAGTCGTTCCCTCGGTTCCTCTTCCGGTTGATGCTGTTACCATTATTATTGTTGTTGCATGGCTGACGACCACCCTGATTCTGATTTCCAACGTTAACTTCAACTTTCCCCGAGCTGTCTCCCGTCTGTTTGATGGCGACATTGCTCTGAATTTCCTCCTTATCAGTTGTTTTAGCCTTTCGGTTAGCATATACCTCCTCCCGGCGTAAATGTACGTTGGCTTTCTCATAGAATAACTCTCTAGTGTGGGGCGGTTTGCCTGCCAGGTACCTCCCGAATTCAGTGTCCTTATCTACCCCGTCAATCAGTGCTGCGACAACGGTCGGTTCATGGGGATCTTTAACCTCAGTAGCGGCCAAATTGAAACGATCCAGATATACCCTTAAACTCTCTCCTGGTCGCTGCTTGACAAGGAACAGATCGATCAGACTTTTTGTCTTCTGTGCGTAGATACGGAATTGTTCTACGAACTTCTCACTCAGCTCCCGGAAGCTAGAAATCGATCTCGCTGGCAAGCGAGTAAACCATAACAAAGCCACGTCCTCCAGGAATATGGGAAATGCTTTGCACTTAACAGCGTCAGAGGCTGCGGCAGCGGTCATCGACCATGAGTATCTCATTAGGTGCTGGACAGGATCAGATCTACCCGCATATCGGTTCATTTGTGGCATGTTGAAACGCCTTGGAAAAGTCGCATCCAAAATATCATTAGTGAAAGGGGTGTGACTGCGGTCGATCCCCCAATCTTCATTCCGTTGTCCACGGCTGTCTGCCAGAATCTGGTGGACCATGGCTGCAACATTTGCACTGGTCAAAGGAGGTTCAGGGTCAGTGCCTCTGGCCCGACGAGGTTCTCTGATCTCTCTTCGGGAAGCAATCACAAAATCTGGGGCTCGGACAGGGCTTCGCAGCCCCCTATTATCATGAGTATGTGTGCGGCGACGGGGCTGAGGTGGTCTGTTATGCACAGGACTGTTCACATCTCGAGTCCTGAGAGCTGTAGCTTGATCATTTACATTACGGTTTGAGGGCCCCGCCCCTAGCGCTTCTTCTCCCTGTGATGGCAGGGTTCCGAACCGAAGCTGTTCTATGTTTTCGGCTCTCTCATACGGTCATCGCGGAGGTCTCGGCGATTCTTCAAACGAAGAAGAATATACTGGGGTGAGTGGACGAACCGGCGATGTTCTTTGCCTTGCTAGCTCATCAAGTCTTCTATCCATAGCCGTCAAATTTTGCCGCAGGATGGAATTTTCCTGCCTTTGGGCAGCCAACTCATCAAACAACCTATCCCACATTTCGACGAAGCGAGAGAGATCCCCCTCAGTGACAGGAGCAGCAGGATCATATTGGTCATCATCACTCTCTCTTATGCGCAAAGAGCTCGAACCGGGTCGAGCAGAGGTTCCAGGACGATAGGAGCGGGTCATAGGTTCCTTTCCAGGTCGAGTTGTAGTTTGATCATCAATTTGGATAGCTGCGGTTCGTGGATGGCGAATCGCTGCGCCCCCCTGAGGTCGACTCGTGGTCGTGGTACGCGGAGGCGGTGAGGCGTTACCTCGGGATCGAGTAACAACCCCTTCAGCGGCCTGGATCGTCTCGTTCTCATCGACTCGGAACGCGGTGTCTTCATCGGATCGGTTCGCCCCCTGCGCTCCGCGATCCAGAGTTTCTTCGTTGGCCAGTTCGTGCACGCTCTCTTCAATCGTTTCGTTGGTCTGTGAAGCTTTAGATCTTTTTCCAGCCATGATATCTGAATCGCTGGAATCTTCAAAGAAGCGAATAGTGAAACTTTAGGACTGAGGTTCTCAGTGAAAGCACCAAAAATATTAGATCGAAATTTGGACCTAACACCCAAATTGTTCTGAATGTTATAGAATTTCAAATAAAGAACGAGGAAAAAGAAAATAACACTCACAATTTATAGTGGTTCGGCGTTAACGAGCCTACGTCCACTTTATATATTATTGATTATGCTTTGAAAGCTAATACAACAAGGATTTCTCTCAATATTTCAGTAGTTTGACAACAATGGCGGATTCAGTACTCAATATTGCCAAAAAGATCCTAAAAAATGCCAAGCTCCGGGCTATTTATAGCTGATTTCGTCAGGCGGATCGCGGACACGTGGCACGAATCCCGAGAACACCGGATCGCATCGCCACCGTTGAAGAAACAGTCAAATTAGCCGTTGTGGACAGGTGTCGTGATCTGCTTGACAATCGGATCGTGCAAATGGGGAGAATTGGTCCAGGTGACAGTTAGGGACACGTGTCGCCAGATCCGTGCGATTCGGATCGCTGAAGACTAGCTCGCGCTTGAATGGGTCAAAGGGTTCGCCATGCACCAAAGGATCGGATCGGTTCGCTCTGGGCAACAATATAAGGTTGGATCGGATCGCCTGGATGTGTCGTTCGCTGATGAGATAGGGGCGATCCGTCGAGACGCGATCCTTCGTGGGCGATCCGTCGAGACGCGATCCTTCGGGGGCGATCCATCGAGATGCGATCCTTCGTGGGCGAGTCGATAGAGTGCGATCCGTTCCTTCATATTCTTGGGGAACGTAGTTTCCTGCATTCCTCTTGCGAATGATCCTGGGTGGCTTGGCCAAAAAGCGAGCCAACAGTACACTAGAAATGAGAGCATATGTTTTCCCTCTCGCTGATCTTGTCCTTATCTTCCTTTGTGGATCAGGCCATATTAACAAGTTGCTTATTCTTAAGCTCGTGTCCTTTATCCTTGCTCTTATTATCCTTTCTTATAACACGGTAACAGGTCTCTCGAGAACCACCTCCATCGCACGGAAAACACTTCGTAGCACGAAAAGATTAGTCGCAGTTAAAACTACTGTGACTACAGATGGAGGAAAGAAAGGAAAAGAAATTCAATCAAGGAAACGAAGGATAGTGCTAATGGCCTTTGGGGAATAGCCTTTAAAAACTTTTCTTGAAAAATGCTTCTATGTAAACGGTTTTTCAAATAGTTTTCAGAAGTTTTTTTTTTTAACTTTTGCCCAGTCTGGTAACCTTCTGCTCTGATACCAAATGTAACACCCCACCTCCGCTAGGGTCACTCACAAAGGGAATGCACTAGGTTTGGTGAAGCATTATCGAGGTAAACATGCACAGAAATATTACAAGACAGAACATATATATATATAACAGCGGAAGTAAAACAAATTTCATTACCTTATAAAATAAGGTATAAAGCCTTTTACATCAGAATACATCAAAACCTATCTAGCAATAGTAAAGAAGCATAAAGCCTTTTCATAAATTATTCCCGAAATAAAACAGTAAGGTAGCCATAGCCAAGAAAAGTCCAAGCCATGCATGATGACCTTCAAGCAGAGGAAGTCCGAACTAAATAACAGTGTTTCCTCCCTGAAAACCTGGGGGGGGAACAGAAGACAAAGAGGCGAAAGAAAACGGGGTCAGTCATAAAGACTGGTAAGTCCTATCTACTTCCAGCATAAAACAGGTAAAGGTAACATGACATGCATAAACTGAAAGTAAACATAAGGATGACAACAAGATAGATAAGCTAAACCAAGATATCTGGATGAACTACTGTAGCAAGGTAAACTAAGGTATCATGATAAACTACTGTGTCAAGAATCAAGGTATCACATCGCCAGGTTTCTATCAAGTATACTATCACAAGGTATCTATCATGTATAACATCCCACGGTATCTATCATGTATATTTGCTCTGCACCTCTCGTACTAGTATCCCAACCCGCGTCATGTGTTAACTATGAATGTCCCATGCCCAATGTCATGTAATGGTCCATGTCAACCTAATATATAGCATATGTAGGTTTTTCCCACTCGTATGTTTCTTTCCATGTTTAAGTTCAGTCCTTTGCCATAGGTCGTACGGGCTTTCCCATGTAAATCTATACCACCTCAACGTAGTACCATTTTATCCTTGAAGTTGTTTTAGACTGCTACCCTTGATCTAGTTATGTTTTCTTACCATGAACTATCGCGTGTTCACTTAGGATTTATGCCACCTAGGACCACTAGGTATTATGCTACCTAATGAACGTTCCCGTGTCTCGGTTTGGGTTCAGGCCACCTAGGGCCACTAGGGATTATGCCACCCGTCAACCGCGCCCTTTATCCCACGTATGTATCGTGAATCGTTTTCCATGTCTAGACGCACATGTATCTCAATGTGCCATCCGAGTTCCGTGCCAGGGCAAATCAAGAAATACGGAACTCGGTCGGGAGCTTTAAGTCGTCTGCTAATGCAGATATCAAGGTCTGTTTTTGTATCTGTGGCTATGGTCCCACGTGACCCCTCCCTCAACTACTGAAAGGCAATCCAAGAAAAATCATGTATGAGAACTACATCCCAGCCTCACTATAGCCCCACTTTCCTATTGTCCAACCTCACCCATAACTCGATAGCAAGTATATGGTCTGTTGGGAGTTCTTTGCCTTTCCGTACGTACACGATTGACTAAAGATGGTAGGTAGTCGGCGACGTGCTATCCAGGGAAAAATCAAGTATCGTCGACTCCACGCTAATCCACCCCAGTCTTTAGGTCACTCGCATAACAACCAAGGCATACTCTTGGCTCTTCTGTCGCAGACCTTAACCTCTGTGAGGCCGGGTTTCATGGACCACCTTCCACCTCACAGAGGGATACCAAGAGTACCCTCACGTCCCCCGAAGCTACCGCTTCGTCACCCAGTTCGTTGGAGCCCTTATCCAAGTCGGATATTTTGCTCCTCCTCGTGTGTTTAAGCGATGACCTACCATATCGGGTTACTCATCCATTCATGAACTAGTCCCATGTCCTTGGCTAAGAATTATTACTTAGTTATACTTAACTAAGGTTTACCACTTAGCTTCTTTTCCCCGTTACCCTTGATTAACCACGATTTTCTACCTAGTTCCTCTCACTAGGGTTTTGTTTATTGGGTTAAGTGTTGTTATTCAGGTTCATGACTTAGCCCGCCTACGAATCATGTCAAGATTGGCTAAGTATTTAAGTTCAAGGCTTAGCCCTACAAGTTGGTTAAGTATACCAAGAAGCGCATGACTTAACCCTATCAAGTCAAATTGGTTAAGTATTGGTTTGTCTTAACCCTATCAGATTATCGTGTTAGATTGATCAAGCATAAATTATCTAAATCGCATCAGATCATCGAGCCAGATTGGTTAAGTATGGGTTAGCTTAACCTCATCCACTAATCATACTACAAGGGTTAAGTATATTCAAAAGGTCTTGTGACTTAACCCTATCAAGTCCACATGTTAGATTGGTTAAGTATAGGTTACTTAACCTCATCAAATCATCATGTATAATTGGTTAATTATAAGTTACTTAACCCTATTAAATTATCATGTTAAGTTGGTTAAGTATTGGTTGCTTAACCTCATTGAATTACCAAGTTTAGATTGGTTAAGTGTTTAACTTAACCCCATCGAATTACCGTGTTTAGATTAGTTAAGTATAGGTTACTTAACCCCATCTAATTACCATGTTTAGATTAGTTAAGTCTAAATTACTTAACCCCATCTAATTACCAAGTCGGATTAGTTAAGTGTAAATTACTTAACCCCATCTAATTACCAAGTCGGATTAGTTAAGCGTAAATTACTCAACCCCATCCCCTAATTGTCTTGTATGGTTAAGTGTCATTAAGAAATCAAGCCCAGTCCCACTTAACCTACCCATTCGTGTCATATCGGTTAAGTGTCATTAGTCAAATTTACGTAACCTTATCATGTGGCATTAATTTAATTAATGCACTCTCAACCTCTCACATTAGACCTTGTTGTGGTTACTAGTTAAGCCGGGCGGGTCCGGGTAGTTTTACACCACAACCTAGTCTAACCTCGGGTCTTAAGCGCGACATGACCAACTTCTCACATTGGATCCTATTATTTGTAGCCACTAGTTAAGCTGGGCGGGTCCGGGTAGGTTTATGCTACAAACTCAACCCAACATCGAGTTGGCCACTTTCATGTTTTGTCTAGTGTCTTATTACACTTACAACCCACCCATGTCTAGTTCAAGTTCCATGTTTTCCCACGTGTCATGACCATATTTAAATGTATCATGGATGTCATGTTCTCATGTAAACCCCATGTCAAGTTTTTCATGTCATACCCACGTTTTTTCTAAGCTACCCAAACGTATTTCCAACCCAAGTGGAAGCGAGTCACATAGTAGGGTATTATGCCAACATATTGGCCACAAACATGCATAGTATCATAAGGGAATTTGGCCACAAACATGCATAGTATCTTATGGGAATTTGGCCATAAGCATGCATAGTATCTTAAGGGAATTTGGCCACAAGCATGCATAGTTTCATAAGTGAATTTGGCCACAAACATGCATAGTATCATAAGTGAATTTGGCCAAAAACATGCATAGTATCATAAGTGAATTTGGCCACAAACATGCATGATACATAAGGGGTTTGGGTTCATTTACATGCATAAGCCCCAAAGTCAAGTCTTTGCCAATATTTTCACAAGTCAAGTGGTTCCCCAAGGTTCATGCTAACATTCCATGGATAAAGATTCAAACTTGCAAGATATACTAGGTTAAACATAACATAAGTGGCATGATTTAGTCACTAAGCATAGCCCAAAATCATTGGTTCAAGCAAAAGAGACATGACAAGGTTCATATAGGCTAGCATACTTATGTTTCATCACATTTTATCCCATGTCACATTACAACCACCGTTAGAATCTACAAGTAGCTAGAACTTACATAGCGAGGCTTAGGGAATGAGCATGATCCGTCTTGATGAAGAAAGGTGGCTCCTTTGTCGAAGAATCGTCATGGAATTTGCGTAGCAATGTTGATCTCTCTTCGATTTGGTGTAGCAAGCTTGCACCTTTTGATTCAGATGCGATTTGAATGCATAGTCTCTAGGAATTGGAGATGGAGGCCATGATCACTTGGCATTTGGGCAGCACTTCGTGGCATGAGTGATTTGTGAGGGTTTAAGCTAGGTCTTGGGGTCTTTTTATAGAGATTAGGAGTAGTTTAGGCCGTAGGATAAACCCTAGGATAGATCTGAACCCTCAAAAATCGTCACAAGCCTCCAAAACAGGACCCAGGAGCCAAAAGAGGTGCATCAGGCCGACCTGGCCGACCAGGGAGGTCGACACCCAGGTCGACCCCCAGGTCGACTCTAGAGTCGACCTGGTTGGGGGGGAGGTCGACCCTAGTGTCGACCCCCCTGTCGACCTGCCTGGGCGGGATTTCTCCCGCCTACTCTGAATTCTGAAAATTTGAATCTGTTTTCGAATTTGAATTTTTCGTGAAACTTTGCGAGGCCATATCTTGGTCATACGGACTCCGATTTACGAAATTTTGGACTCTATTTCGCGTATTTTTCCGAGACGAACGCAATGGCGCAACCTGTTTTCCCTGATTCAGAATTTAACATTTAATTCTGCCTTGATTCTTGTCTTAACACGTTGTTAAAATTCGGGTTGTTACACGATGGTTGAGGCGTTGATGAGGCCCTGGATGAAACCGACTGTGTGGATGATGGATGTGATGGCTGGATAGTAAGCTTCAACCTTTCTGAATATTTCCTATAAAATATAATCATTTGCATTTGTTTTGTTTCTTAATCCGCATAGGGAATTTTTTTTATTCGCTTAGTATTTAATTCATTGGTTCTATGAACCATTCATAACAACCATCCCTTGTTTCAAATTTATTTACGCAACCTATGGTTATAGTACCTCATAATGATAATGGAACAGAATACTGGATTAGTCTTAATTTGTTAATCATTAGTTCCAGCTGAGTAATTTTACTTGGTGGAATAGTATCTTGTTTTATAATTATATAACTGAATCTATTATAGTATGTATAAGATAAATTTTGGACGTCTAAACATACAGGGGTAAAAAAAAATTATGACAGGTCAAGGGGAAGTTCTATCTTAGAATTGATCTAAAAGGAGAGGGAGAAAAGTGGCGCCAAGTCAATTGGCCAAGAGATATACTCCCCACTGCTAATAACATTCTCTGAGCAGGTAAATTCTTGATGTTTTGTTACTAATTGACTATTTTTGTTTAGTCAATATCCCCTTATCCGTACAAGTTGGCAGAAACTGGGTAAATTCCCATACTGGAAAATTCTCATCAATGGACCCCTCTTATAGCTTGCCAGATAATGTTGCATTGCTCACTCTCCAGGTATGCAGCTCTTGTGTGTCAGCATGCCCTCTTATTAATACATGGATAGTCCTGCATTGGCAAGTTTACTAAATATAATAACTAGATTATGCTTGGATGACTCAAATAAGCCAAAATTCATTTTTTGTTCTTCCAGCCTGGAAACTGTTAACTTGCCATGATGTGTATAATTCTAGGGGCATGAGCTGCTATCCTGTTCTGCGGATTTTAATTCAGAAATAAAAAGTGCTAATAAAATGTGCCTACAATTTTTTATGATAATCTTTTATCTAGAATCTCTTAACCTATGCAACTTCTATCTTTAAATGACAAAGATCTGAAGCGAGGAAACAAATTCTTCTTCTTTTAAGTGTCTCCATGTAAATTTCCAATGATTTTCTTCTTTCTGGTAATAATGTAGGTTTATATATTTTTCATTTTTTTAGTCGTTTGGTATTGGGCATCTCATCTTCTTTTGGGCAGTATGCTATTATGAAAGAAACAATCAATTTTGATTGCTTTAGGCTTTTGACAAGGAAGGAGGTCTGTACTTTAGACATGGTAGGAGGTTTAGACTTTAGGCATGGAAGTGAAACTTTGCATCCAATTACAGTGGGAGTCGGATATTCCTTAAATATATCCATTCTGATATCTCATTTTGTAATAACCCGGAAAATCTGGGCCAGTTTAAAAATTTTATTTTGGCAATTTTAGTGAATTTTGATTATTTAAAATAGATTATTTTAAATAATATCGATGAAAAATTTATTTTGAATATAATTCGAACGTATATATTATATACGTCGTCGTTTGAATATAAATATTTATATATAATTATAAATAGAATTGAAAATGGCGCGGTAGTTCGATAATTCGATTTCAAACTTCAATTGAACATATCGGGTGCAAAACAATCCGGATTTTAGTGAAACCAAAAATAATAGGATCTATTCGTGAATATCTTTCCAACGAGTCCGACAAATCAAAATTTCATAGCGGGAATCAAAAGATATGCCCAGCTGAAATTTCTGAATAGTCGCTATGGAATTCAGGCCCTTAAAAATGGGAATTTTGCAAACGACCTCGGATTTCGACGAAACCACTTTTGTTGGGTCCGTGGTGTTAAATTATTGCTAAGTTTCAAATTTCATAATTTTTCGAATCAATATGTGAGCGTGGCAAAGGATAACGCATTTGACCAGTTTCAGTTGATTTTAATCGACTGGAAATTGGCCATTTTTCATACGGTCTCAGAATTTGACGAAACTTGTTTTGTTAGGACCGTATCGTCGATACGAAGCTAGAAAATATTTTTCTACAATTTATAGAGTTCGTATGTGACCCCGGTAAATTGAAATGTGCGTTCAAATACAATATATAGAGTTATATGTTGATTTTAACGGAAACTGATCGAAACGATCGAATCAGCTCACGATACATATCCCATTGTGTTCAGAATGGGGGTAATTAGCTAGGGATGACAGTCGGTGGGCCTCGTTTGGGGTTCGAAATAAAAAGTTACTTTTTGGGAGAATTTAATTAAATTAAATATATTTTAAAACTTGGTCAAAGCCCACACCCCCTCCTTCTGCATTTCAGATCGAGACTTCAAAATAAAAAAAAGGGAAGAAAGAGGGCGACGGGGGGGGAGGGGGTGAGCCGCCGCCACCACCGCATCGCGCCCCCCACATCGGCGCCGACCACCGCGACAGGCCCCCCCGTCCATCGAAGCGCGACGCAATCGACCCCCCCCCCTCACCCTAGGCTGCCTCGCGATTGACCGAACCCCCCTGCCCTCGCCTGCGACATCGAGCCCCCCCCCTCTGCCCTAAACCACCTCGCCACCCCCCTGCGACAACCGCTGTCACCACCTCCTCCCCCCTGCGCACCCAACTCCGCCTTCCCCACCTAGGCGCAGCGGCAGACGCCATTCCCTCCCCGTCCGCAGTCAATACCAAAGACAGTGAGTTTTTTTTGTGATTTTAATTTTAGTTTTTAAATACAAGTGATATTGTGTTGAATTTCAAATCTTTATGGTAGGAAAGCTTTGATTTTTAATTAACAAAAAGGGAGATTTTTGAAATAGAAAAGACGATATTTTTAAAATAGAAAAGACGATATTTTTAAAATAGAAAAGACGATATTTTTAAAATAGAAAAGACAATATTTTTAAAATAGAAAAGACGATATTTTGAGATGAGTAGTGAAGTAAGAATATGATTTTTACTTCGAGAAAAATATAATTTTTATATAGGTAAGATAGTAAAAATATCACCTTTATATGTGTAGCAAAATAAAAATATGATTTCTATAGTGATGAAATTGAAAAGGCGAAATCTTTATGTTTGAAAAGGCGAAATCATTATGTTTGAAAAGGCGAAATCTTTATGTTTGAAAAGGCGAATTCTTTATGTTTGAAAAGGTGAAATCTTTATGTTTGAAAAGGCGAGATTTTTATATATTGAATAGCATAGTAAAAATTCGATTTTTATATATTGAATAGCATAGTAAAAATTCGATTTTTATATATTGAATAGCATAGTAAAAATTCGATTTTTATATATTGGATAGCAAAGTAAAAATTCGATTTTTACATATGTAGAGAATACGGGCAACGAAGATGACAAAAAGGCGAGAACGACGAAGGTTTCTGCAAAAGAAGAGCCGTGAAGTTGGATAGCTATTTGTGAGAACTTCTCACCTTTCAAAATTTCTTTTTCTAGTTATATATATATATATATATATACTAGGATGCAGACGGTGTTTAGTAGCACCCGACACAATCGTCCACAGACCATGGACTTGTTTGTTTGGCTGTGTAGTAGGTTAGATTATTTGAATTGAATTGAATTGTTTGGTGAAATGAAATTGATTTGATTGATGTGTGAATGGCGTGGGCCTTCACTAGACCGGGGATAAGGCTAGGCCTTGTCCCGTTTCTAGTATCGTGCCGTTATGCCGCCGAAATTTTCTAAAATAAGTTAGAAAAAAATAAAAATATCATTTTATTTAAAGAATGAACTGAATAGAAAATAAAAATGTTTTATCGTTAAAAATATAATTTTTAACGTGAAAGAGAATAAATAAATATTTATAAACAAATCGGCCGATTTGTTTATATACACTGATTTGACTGATATTGATTGGGTCGATAAATTTTACACATCGCCCAACTGCACAAATAAAATCTGTGTTTGATTGTTTGAAACCCCATACGGGTGCTGGGATGAAATTTGAAGTTCACTCATCCTGATTGATTGAATATGTCGATCGATTGATTGACAGGCTGTTATAAGCGTTAGATATCTATATTTGATGCTTATACAGTGTAATGCACTTTGGTTGATGGTTGATTATTTTTCAATGCTATTATATACATGTGTTGTATGGAAATCCATATAGTTAACGCTATATGGTGATTGATTGGGCCTCATTCCAATTTAGAAAATAAAGAATATTATAAAATAAAGGTTCATGTGTTGACCGTACTCATCCGTTGAGATTAGTCATGTGTTGGACGAAACATTTTAATAATAAAATTTAATTCTTTATCAATATAAAATAAAGGTTCATGTGTTGACTGTACTCATCCGTTGAGATTAGTCATGAGTTGAACGAAATAGTTTAACAATAAAAATTACATCTTTATCATATATAGAATTAGAAATCAACTGGAAAATAGATGAGATGAGTGGTCTCCTAGATATTGATCTGATGTTGGTTTCGGCCTTCGGGGTTAATATTCAGGGAATCGTTCTCTTACTAATTTACGATTGGAGTCTGATTTAATATCAAACGATAGATACCTTAATTTTCATAAAATATATTAAATAACAAAAATAGTCACACGTGGACAGTACTCATTCGTTGAGATTAGTCGTGTGTTGACAAAGATATAGAGTCGTGTATAGAAAGGAATATAGGTCCATTTGTTGAATATAAAGCCGTGTTGATTAGTGATGCGCTATTTTGACGTGAACGATATTTATATCGATTATATTCGTTTTTGAATTTAAAACGATTTCGAAATGAATTGAATATAAAACGATTTTGAAATGATTTGAATATAAAACGATTTCGAAATGAATTGAATATAAAACGATTTCGAAATGAATTGAATATAAAACGATTTCGAAATGAATTGAATATAAAACGATTTCGAAATGAATTGAATATAAAACGATTTCGAATCGAATTGAATAGAAAACAAATTTGATTTCAATTGAATATATAACGAATTTGATTTGAATTGAATAGAAAACCAATTTGAATTCGAATTGAATAGAAAACGAATTGAATTCAAATTGAATAGAAAACGAATTGAATTTAAATTGAATAGAAAACGAAATGAATTCGAATCAAATTAAAAATCGATTTGAATTGAAATCAAATAGAAATGAAAGTAAAAAAGGATTTATAATAGGAAATTCAATTTTGATTTGAATTGAAATGGAAGTTGAAAACGTTTTTGAAACGATTTCAAAACTATTTATAAAATTCGTTTTAAATAGAAATCGACGAAATATATTATATATATAATATAATGGCATGAATAGAATGCGCCGCGCCGCGGCAGTTCGTGAATTTCGACCATTTATTCCAAACGGACATTACGGGAGATCCGACCGTCGGATTCTCCTAAAACCGGAACCGTTGGGTTCGTATCGAAAAGAGCTTTCTAACGAATATTAGAAATTTGAAATCTAACGGTTGGATTTGGAGATACGTCCAAATCAAATTTGGAAAAGGTCGGTGTAAGTGCAGTTCGATGGCCGTTGATGGAAATCGACTGTACGGGCCTTGATAAAATTATTAAAAATAGTAATAATTTGTGTAAAATCATAAGAAATGATTTGGGAAAAATCGAGATGAAAAACTCCATATTTGAAGAGATAAAAATAGATTTTTATCAAAATGAACTAGTTTTGAACTGAAATTAAAAACCATTTATTTTTAAATAAATAAATTGGATTTGAAATGGGTTTTAAATAGAATTGATTTGTGGGTTTATCATGAACAGTGTTTTAAATAACACTTATTCTTTAACCCGATAGTAAATAGAATGTGATTTGGGTTTGTCTTGAACTGTGTTTTAAATGACATTAGTTCTTTAACCCAGTAAAAGGAGTTTTAGCGAATCTGCAATTAGATTGAAATGTAATTGATAATTTAAATTATCAAATATAGAAAGTGAGCGAGAATGGAGTATTACCAGTTTTGCTCCAAAGCGATAGTTAAATCTTTAATTAGATTTGAACGTGAAATGGCAATTAATTTTACCGATAACACTGTGGTGTTAAATATGGAGTATTACCAGTTTTGCTTCATGGGATGAATAGGTTGGGATTGGGAAATAAAATAAATAATTACTTCGGAGTGGTTCGCTAATCTCGACTAGTTGGAAAAACCAAAATTTGGTTTGAAATGTCATCCAAAGGAAGATTAAAGGATAAGTTTAAAGAATTTATCTTTGATAAAATTAATGGGAACCTTTCCCTGAGAATATGAATTGGAATGAGGCGTATGTTGTGTTTGTGTAATATTTGTTTTAAATATACGCGGATTGTTCGGAGAGGCCGGGTTTACACCCCTCCTGAATAACTGATTCGACGATATGTCGAAGATGAAGACGGTGGTTGAAGACCGGAAGTCTTCACATCGTTTGGATAATTACTGACGATCCTGGTTGGGTTGTACACCCAAGAGGATGGAAATAGTTGGTGGTCGTCCAGACGTACTTGGAGATGGATGGATATGCGAGGAAAGTGCCTCCGGTTTCGTTCAGACCCGGAATGGACTTGTAAATGGATTGTGTGTCTGACATTGGATTTTATTCTGTGTTGATTGATTTCTATCAAATATACATCTGTTTGGTGGCGGAGAATTTATTCTTTTGCTTAACGCCCTTCTCTGAGACGTACGAGCTTAGAGGTTGTATATCGATGGACATCAGTCGCATGGCATGAATTGCCTGTGTGGCACGCTAAGATGCAATGATCAAGGCTTTTGTTGAAAAGAAGAGTCTTGTGGTTGATGGTCAAAGCACGGCCCTTGTGGCATAGCTTTGTGTATAACGTGAATTCGCGAGCCTCACACCTCGGCATGAGTTAAAAACGGGATACGGACTGCAGGGAGAGCACGACGTTTCTTTCTAGCTTTGGTGGTGTCAGTGACTTACCAGCCCTGACATTTATATACTTTTCACCTATGTGGTTGTTGGAATGCGAGGCGCCTCGATTATAGGTCTGTAAGGACCGGGAAACGTGTGTTCAGGCATAACTAATCCTCTAACGTAAGTGAGGACCGGCCCTGAAGCATCCAGGATTACCCAGAGTGCGTAGTCCTGAGGCATTTGCTAGAGTGTCTCGAACGCGGAGAGGAGCTTGCCTCTTGCCTCGAATCATGACGGAAATCCAATTTCCAATACGTAATACTGCGGTTTTAATTGTAGAACTTGTATGGCGACATAGTAGATGGTAGCTATGCCGCCTATGATTGAAATTGTTTTGACACTATACACCTATTATAGTATCAAATAATGTGTTTTAAACGTATCAAGCATGCTTTGGCTGTTATAAGGGAAAATCCTATCCTCCGGCTTGCGTTGCATTGTGTGATGGGACCTGGGTCTTATAACAGCTTCATTTTTCTTTATTTAGCATTGCGCTGTTTGTTCTATGCACTGATATTCTTGGGAGGAAACCCGTTCCGTGTTATACGGCGTGGTCCCTTGATTTACCTAACTTTAAAACCAATATTAATAACTGTTTTAGTTCTCACACCAGTCACATGACTGGCCTGGAGTTTATTGTTTTAACCTAAACTCTGGGTGCCCTTATTTTATACACGGGCAGCTAGTAGTTTTGGTTTTGCAGATTTATATTCACAGGATCCTGGTTTACAGCTGGAATGATATCTGGAAAGCTCTGTATCCGTATATCACCTTCAGTTATGCTTTGTATTATTTTCCGCTGCTATGTAATTTATTGTAATCTCTGATATTTATCGAATGTAATTTATTCATTCATACTCTGTATATTCTTGTATTCTGATGGAATTGTTGTAATAGCAATGAAATGTTCTTCCGTTTGCGTTCCAATTTGTCATGTTCTCAAAAACGATCAAGGGTTTCGAACGATCTAGATCGGTTTAACGATTGATTCGGATCGAGCGAAATTCCCGGCCGTCACATTTGGTATCAGAGCTTTGGTTCACAGAGCTCGAGAACAAGACACATTAGAACCATACGAAAGAATTCATCAGATATTGGATTAGTAATATCCAATTAGAATGACTCGTTAGAGATAGGATCCATAGTATCCTAGAACGAGTGTGAAGAGTATATTTTTCGAATGAAAACAATTTTGTTTTGAAAATTTAAACCATTTTATACATATTTGAATATTTATTTATTTTGAATTTGGACAATCTAGTATATAAATGTTTTGCACATACGCGTCATGAACGTATATTCGAAGTTTTAATATATTAGATAGATATAGAGTCACACTCTAGTCGCCCGGACATGGTCCTGATGATGAAGTATACCATCACCAGTATTTATTTTCGTGTTTCGAAGGTGTGATATCTATATATTTCCATTAGACTGGTGTGACAACCAAAACTAATATAGATAGGTTTATTGTTGTGATTTGGCATCAAAAACATGATTTTCGACTATATATCAAAATTATCAATTTGAAACGTTAAATTCACTAATTGATTGATGTTTATGTTGTTTGTTTAGTTGTTTGATAATTTTTGAACCGTTATGCCTAATAGAACCAAATATTGAATTGTATTGAAAATTGGTCACATTTGCTTGCATATACATGTGCTTACATTGAATAGGTCATAGCAAGGAGGCTAGAGCAGAGAATAAAATTTGTTTGCCCGACAAATAGGTACATGTTTACTACATAATTTACTGTTTTGTTTGGGTGATGATGATTGTAACAACCCGAAAATCTGGGCCAGTTTAAAATTTTTATTTCGGCAATTTTAGCGAATTTTGATTATTTAAAATGAATTATTTTAAATAATATCGACGAAAATTTATTTTGAATATAGAAATCGAACGTATATATTATATACGTCGTCGTTAGAATATAAATAATTATATATAATTATAAATTGAATTGAAAATGGCGCGGTAGTTCGATAATTCGATTTCAAACTTCAATTGAAAATTCCGGGTGCAAAGTAAACCGGATTTTAGTGAAACCAAAAACATTAGGATCTAATTGAGAATATCTTTCCAACGAATCCGAAAAATCAAAATTTCATAGCGGGAATCAAAAGATATGTCCAGTTGAAAATTCTGAATAGTCGCTATGGAATTCAGGCCCTTAAAAATGGGAATTTTGCAAACGACCTCGGATTTCGACGAAACCACTTTTGTTGGATCCGCGATGTCAAGTTATTGCTAGATTCCAAATTTCATAATTTTTCGAATCAATATGTGAGCGTGGAAAAGGAAAACGCGTTTGACCAGTTTCAATTGATTTTAATCGACTGGAAAATGGCCATTTTTCTAACTGTCTCAGAATTCGACGAAACTAGTTTTGTTAGGACCGTATCGTCAATACGAAGCTAGAAAATATTTTTCTGGAATTTTTCTAGTCAGTATGTGACCCCAATAAATTGAAATGCGCGTTCAAATTCAATATATAGAGTTATATGTTGATTTTAACGAAAACTGGTCGTAACGGTCGAATTGGCTTACGTAACACGTCCCATTGTATTCGGAATGGGGGTAATTAGCTAGGGGCGACAGTCGGTGGGTTCGATTTTGAGTTCGTTGTAAAAAGTTACTTTATGAGGATTTTAAAATAAAATAAAATAAAATAAAATATATAATTCTCCTTATTCCCACTTAGTCAACCCCTCCTCCTTTCCTGGATCGATTCATTTCAGAAATGAAAAAAAAGGGAAAGAGGGCGCTGAGCCCGTCGCCCACCTCGACGGAGTCGCCACCACCGGCGCTAGACGCCGACCGCCCCCACCGATCCTCCAGTCGCTCCTCCTCCGCTTCTTTCTCCCCCCGTTCTCTCCTAAACTGATCCCCAATCGCAAAGCCCCAAACCCCATGGCCCCACCGACTGTCGATCGCACCCCCACCCAAACCGCACCTCCGCTCCACCCTCGACCCCCTCGTTCTCTCTCTCTTCTACTTCAAATCGCCCCTCAAAGCCATATGACAGCCGCGCCCAATCCCTCCACCGCGAAGACCAGTCCCTAACGCTGATTGTCCGACCTCCGCGAGCACTCCCCTCCGCCCCGCTACACAGCAGCAAACCCCACCAGCGAGAGGTGATTTTTTTAATTTTTAAATTCAATTTTTAATTTCAGTTTTTATATATAATATAATAAAATGTTCTTATTTTTTTAATATTTATGCAAAAAGGTTCAATTTTGAAATGAATAAAGATTTGATTTTTCATTTGTATGAATGCGAATAAAGTTTCGATATTTATATATACGGTAGCGACATACAGATATGATTTACATAAGGTGGAAAATATGATTTCTTAGATTAGAAAGATGAGATTTTTCTGGTTAGAAAAATACGACTTTTATAAATGAAAAGATGTGATTTTGAGAATATAAAAATATTATTTCTATTTATATAGCGAAGTATAAAAGAAGTGATTTTTAATTTAAAAATAGAATTTTCATTATAGAGTAGCAAATAAAAACTTGATTTTTTCATTGTATAAAAAGAAGAGATTTATTAACATAAAGGTTCGATCTTTTGAAGTGATAAAAATACGATTTTTAATATGAAATTGAAGCTATAGAAATTTGATTTTTACTAATGAAGTAGCGATAAAAAAAATCGATTTTTACATATATGAAGTAGCGAATTAAAAATATGATTTTTATTATGAACAGTATGAAAAGGATGGCGTAGGAAGTTTGGGCAAATCCAGACGGTTCTGAAATTTCAGAAATATAGAATGGCGGAGTGGATCCCCAAGGTGAGAACTTCTCACTTTAATTTTAATTTCTAGTTATATATATATATATATACTAGGATGCTGACGGTGCTTAATAGAAGCACCCGACACCATTGTTTGTTTGGTTGTTTGGTTGATTGAATTGGTTTGGTAGAAATTGGTTTGATGTGTGAAATGGAATGGAATAGAATGGTATGCGAATGGCAGGGCCATTATTAGACCGGGGATAAGGCTAGGCCTAGTCCCGATTCTAGTATAGCGCCGTTATGCCGCCGAAATTTCCTAAAATGTGTTAGAAAAATAAAAATATCATTTTAATTAGATGATGAATAAATAAATATTCATTTACAAACCGGACGGTTTGTTTATGTACACCTATTTGAAGGACATTGATTGGGACGATAAATTTTACACATCGCCCAAATGCACAAATAAAATTTGTGTTTGATTGTTTGAAACCCCACACGGGTATTGGGATAATATATGACGTACACTAATCCCAATAATTAGTTGTATGTCGATCGATTGATTGACAGGCTGCTATAAGCGTTGAATATTTATATTCGATGCTTATACAGTGTAGAATGCACTTTGGATGATGGTTGATTATTCATCGTTGTTATTGTATACATGAGTTGTAGAAAATCCATATAATTAACTTTATATGGTAATTGATTGGGCATCATTCCAGTTTCGAAAAGAAATATTTGAAATAGAAATATTTGAAATAGAAATATTTGAAATAGAAATATTTGAAATAGAATGTTTGAAAATAGAAACATATGAAGCCGTGTTGGTTAGATTGACGCCATTTTGACGTGAACGATATTTGTATCGATTTTATTCATTCTTCAATGAAAATTGAATAGATTTGAAATTCGAACTATATAGAAATGAATTCGAATTGAAAATAAATATAAATGAATTCGAATTGAATTTGAATATAAATGAATTCGAATTGAAATCGATTTGAAAAGAATTTAAAACGAATTTATATTGGAATATTCAATTTTGATTTGAAACTGAATATGAAGTTAAAACCGTTTTGAAAACGAATTATTAAGCACATTTTGAATTGAAACCGACGAAGTATATATTATATATATATATAATATAATGGCCTGAATAGAACGCGCCGCGCCGCGGCAGTTCGCAAATTTCGACCATTTATTTCAAACTGACATTGCGGGAGATCCGGCCGTCGGATTCTCCTAAAACCGGAACCGTTGGGTTCGTATTGAAAAGAGCTTTCTAACGAATATTAGAAATTAGAAATCTAACGGTTGGATTTGGAATTATGCCCAAATCAAACTTGAAAAAGGTCGCTGTAAGTGCAGTTCGATGGCCGTTGATGGAAATCGACTGTACTGGCCTTGATAAAATTATTAAAAATAGTAATAATTTGTGTAAAAATCATAAGAAATGATTTGTGAAGATTGGGATGAAAAACTCCATATTTGAAAAGATAAAAATAAATTTTTATCGAAATGAACTAGTTTTGAACTAGAATTATAATTCTATTTATTTTTAAATAAATAAATTGAATTTGAAAAGGGTTTTAAAAATAACCAGAATTTCCAATGATTGCATTGGAGTGGATTTGAATCGAAATTGTCTTCGGAATATTTCGATGTTGGGATTCGTGATTATACAGATGTTGTTATGGAAATTTGAAAGATATATATTTATATCGTTATTTCCAATATGACATTTGTTAATCGTAGAATTTGATATTGAATATAAGCCGATATATTTTCTATTCAGAGCCTTGTATTGAATATCAAATGCGATTTGGGTTTTTCGTGAATGGTGTCTTCATTAACACTGTTCTTGAACCCAGTTGAGAAAAGATTAAATCTTTTTATTTAGATTTAATGAAGTGTACCAATTAAGTGATATTTAATTGGAATTGAATGGATATTGATTTTTGGGTTTATCATGAACAGTGTTTTAAATAACACTTGTTCTTTAACCCGATAATTAATGAAGGTGATTTTGGGTTTACCGTGAACCGTGTTTTAAATGACACTGATTCTTTAACCCAGTCAAAGATTAAAACTAAGTGGAGTTTTAATGAATCTTTAATTAGATTGAAATGATCGAGAATGGAGTATCACCGGTTTTGCTCCAGGCGTTAGTTAAATCTTTAATTAGATTTGAACGTGAAATGGCAATTGAATTTACCGATAACACCGTGGTGTTAGATATGAAGTAAGACCCGTTTTACTTCATGGGATGAATAGGTTGGGATTGGGAAATTAAAACCAATGATTACTTTGGTAAGGTTCGTTAATCTCGACTAGTTGAATCGAAATTCAAAAATAGATTAAAGAATAAATTTAAAGGATTTATCTTGGATAAAATTAATGGGAACCTTTCCCTATGAATGTGAAATTTAGAAACTAACTGTCGGTTAGCTAAGCAGAATTGTTTTCTGGATATTGATCTGATGTTGGTTTCGGCCTTCGGGGTTAATATTTGGGAAATTATTCTCTTGATTAATTTATGGTTAGTGATTGATGAATTGGAATGAGGCGTATGTTGTGTTTGTGTAACACTTATTTAAAATATACGCGAGTTATTCGGAAAGTCCGGGTTTATCCCATTCTGAATAACTGATACGACGATAAGTCGAAGATGAAGACGGTGGTTGAAGACCGGAAGTCTTCACGTCGTTTGGGTGATTACTGATGATCTTGATTGGGCTGTACACCCAAGAAGATGGAAACAGTTGGTGATCGTCCAGACGTACTTGGAGATCGATGGATATGCGGGGTACTAGGTGCCTCCGGTTTCGTTCAGACCCAGAACGGACATGTAAATGGACTATGTGTCTGACATTGGATTTTAGTATGTGTGATTGATCTATATTAAATATATATCTGCTTGGCGGCGGAGAATTTATTCTCTTGCTTAACGCCCTTCTCTGAGACGTACGAGCTCAGGGGTTATATAATGATGGATATCAAACGCATGGAGTGAATTGCCTGTGTGGCATGCTAAGATGCAATTGATCGAGGCTTCTGTTGAAAAGCAAAGTCTTCTGGTGATGATCAAAGCACAGCCTGTGTGGCATAGCTTTGTGTAACGTTGATTCGCGAGCCTCGCACCTCGGTTGTGAACCAAAAACGGGAGAGGACCTCAGGGAGGGCATGCGTTTCTTTCTAGCTAGGGTGGTGTCAGTGACCTACCAGCCCTGACATTTATATACTTTTCACCTGTGTGGTTGTTGCTGTTGCGAGGCGCCTCGGTTTGATCGGACGATCCGGGTCCGATGGAGTCATTCAGTTGGCTCACCTACGCCCCAAAGGGCGGGGGAAAGCAGTGTTCAGGCATTTTAATCCACATCGGTGGACCGGCCCTGTCGCTCCATGGGACGATGCGTTCTGTTCCTGAGACACGGGCTAGAGCGTCTCGAATCGGTAGAGGACGATCCCTGGCCTCGGTTCATAGATGGAAATCCAACTTCCAAATACGTGACATTTGCAGTTTTATTTGTAGATCCTAGTATGGCGACATAGTGGGATGGGACGCTTATGCCGCCTATGATTGATACTTATGATTTGAAGTTGTTTTATACACTATGCACTTATTATAAATCAAATGATTTGTTTTCAACGTATCAAGCATTCTTGGCTATTATAAGGTAAAAACCCTATCCTCCGGCTTGCGTTGCATTGTGTGATGGGAACTGGGTCTTATAATAGCTTCATCTTTCTTTATTTAGCATTGCGCTGTTTGTTTTATGCACTGGTATTCTTGGGAGGAAACCCGTTCCATGTTATACGGCGTGGTCCCTTGATTTACCTAACTTTAAAATAAAGAATAATAGCTGTTTTAGTTCTCACACTAGTCACATGACTGACCTGGAGTTTATTGTTTTAACCTAAACTCTGGGTGCCCTTATTTTGACACGGGCAGCTAGTAGTTTTGGTTTTGCAGATTTATATTCACAGGATCCTGGTTTACAGCTGGAACGATATCCGGAAAGCTTTGTATCCGTATATCTCATCTAGTTGTGTATTGTATTATTTTCCGCTACTATGTATTTAAATGTAATTTAAATCTCTGATATTTCTGTGTAATATTCATTTATACTCTGTATATTCTTGTAATCTGATGCATTTTTGTAATATACAATGAAATGTTCTCCTGTCTGCGTTCTATTTTGTCTTGTTCTCAAAACGATCAGGCGTTTCGAACGGTCTGGGTCGGTTTAGCGACTGGTTCGGACCGAGCGAAATTCCTTTTCGTCACATTTGGTATCAGAGCTTTGGTTTACAAAGCTGAGAGAACAAGACACATTAGAACCGTACGAAAGAATTCATCAGATATTGGATTAGTAATATCCAACGGGAATGACTCGTTAGAGATGGGATCAGTAGTATCCTAGAACGAGTGTGAAGAGTATATTTTTAAAGTGAAAACAAATCTAGTTTTGAAAATCTAAATCAAATATTCATATTTGATTATTTATTTGTATTGATTTGGACAGTCCAGTATATAAAGAATTTGCATATCGCCTTGCAAACGTATATTCGAAGTTTTAATATACTGGATAGATATAGAGTCACAATCTAGACACCCGGGGATAATTCTGATGATGTGGCCACATCATCAGTATTTATATTCGTGTTTCGAAGGTGTGATTTCTATATATTTCCATTAGACTGGTGTGAGAACCAAAATATAGCTAGAATACATTGTTGTGAATTGGCATCAAAAACATGATTTTTGTATATATATCAAATTATGAATTTGAAACTCTAATTCACTAATTGATTGATGTTTGTGTTGTTTGTTTATTTGTTTGATAATTTTGAACCATTTAGCCTAATTGAACCAAATATTGAATTGTATTGAAAATTGGTCGCATTTGCTTGCATATACATATACTTACATTGAACAGGTCATAGCAAGGAGGCTAGAGCAGAGAATAAAATTTGTTTGCTCGACAAATAGGTACATGTTTACTACATAATTTAATGTTTTGTTTGGGTGATGATGATTTTATGAGCCTATTGGCTAGCCGCTTGGCTTTTTCTTTTTCTTTTTGAGATCAGAAGGCCTATATGGCAATTTCGGGATTTTCCCGTGGCTCCCGGTGCAGGGGAGGTTATGGCGAAATTTTTCAAAAATTTAGGGTGTTAGCCAAATTTTTGAAATTTTTGAAAATTCTCAGAAACTGAAAAGTTGGAGAATGGAAGCCAGATCGAACGTAGAGTTGATTGATCAAACCACTTTCGACTTTGTTCCTTTTCGGGGACGAAAAGTTTTAAGTGGGGGAGATTGTAACAACCCGAAAATCTGGGCCAGTTTAAAATTTTTATTTCGGCAATTTTAGCGAATTTTGATTATTTTAAATAATATCGACGAAAATTTATTTTGAATATAGAAATCGAACGTATATATCATATACGTCGTCGTTAGAATATAAATAATTATATATAATTATAAATAGAATTGAAAATGGCGCGGTAGTTCGATAATTCGATTTCAAACTTCAATTGAACATTCCGGGTGCAAAATAAACCGGATTTTAGTGAAACCAAAAACATAAGGATCTAATTGAGAATATCTTTCCAACGAATCCGAAAAATCAAAATTTCATAGCGGGAATCAAAAGATATGTCCAGTTGAAAATTCTGAATAGTCGCTATGGAATTTAGGCCCTTAAAAATGGGAATTTTGCAAACTACCTCGGATTTCGACGAAACCACTTTTGTTGGATCCGCGATGTCAAGTTATTGCTAGATTCCAAATTTCATAATTTTTCGAATCAATATGTGAGCGTGGCAAAGGAAAACGCGTTTGACCAGTTTCAGTTGATTTTAATCGACTGGAAAATGGCCATTTTTCTAATGGTCTCAGAATTCGACGAAACTAGTTTTGTTAGGACCGTATCGTCAATACGAAGCTGGAAAATATTTTTCTGGAACTTTTCTAGTCAGTATGTGACCTCAATAAATTGAAATGCGCGTTCAAATTCAATATATAGAGTTATATGTTGATTTTAACGAAAACTGGTCGTAACGGCCGAATTGGCTTACGTAACATGTCCCATTGTGTTCGGAATGGGGGTAATTAGCTAGGGGCGACAGCCAGTGGGTTCGATTTTGAGTTCGTTGTAAAAAGTAACTTTATGAGGATTTTAAAATAAAATAAAATAAAATAAAATATATAATTCTCCTTATTCCCACTTAGTCAACCCCTCCTCCTTTCCTGGATCGATTCATTTCAGAAATGAAAAAAAAAGGGAAAGAGGGCGCTGAGCCCGTAGCCCACCTCGGCGGAGTCGCCACCAGCAGCGCCAGACGCCGACCGCCCCCACCGATCCTCCAGTCGCTCCTCCTCCGCTTTTTTCTCCCCCCGTTCTCTCCTAAACCGATCCCCAATCGCAAAGCCCCAAACCCCATGGTCCCACCGACTGTCGATCGCACCCCCACCCAAACCGCACCTCCGCTCCACCCTCGACCCCCTCGTTCTCTCTCTCTTCTACTTCAAATCGCCCCTCAAAGCCGTATGACAGTCGCGCCCAATCCCTCCACCGCGAAGACCAGGCCCTAACGCCGATTGTCCGACCTCCGCGAGCACTCCCCTCCGCCCCGCTACACAGCAGCAAACCCCACCAGCGAGAGGTGATTTTTTTTATTTTTAAATTCAATTTTTAATTTCAGTTTTTATATATAATATAATAAAATGTTCTTATTTTTTTAATATATATGCAAAAAGGTTCAATTTTGAAATGAATAAAGATTTGATTTTTCATTTGTATGAATGCGAATAAAGTTTTGATATTTATATATACGGTAGCGACATTTAGATATGATTTACATAAGGTGGAAAATATGATTTCTTAGATTAGAAAGATGAGATTTTTCTAGTTAGAAAAATACGACTTTTATAAATGAAAAGATGTGATTTTGAGAATATAAAAATATTATTTCTATTTATATAGCGAAGTATAAAAGAAGTGATTTTTAATTTAAAAATAGAATTTTCATTATAGAGTAGCAAATAAAAACTTGATTTTTTCATTGTATAAAAAGAAGAGATTTATTAACATAAAGGTTCGATCTTTGGAAGTGATAAAAATCCGATTTTTAATATGAAATTGAAGCTATAGAAATTCGATTTTTACTAATGAAGTAGCGATAAAAAAATTCGATTTTTACATATATGAAGTAGCGAATTAAAAATATGATTTTTATTATGAACAGTATGAAAAGGATGGCGTAGGAAGTTTGGGCAAATCCAGACGGTTCTGAAATTTCAGAAATATAGAATGGCGGAGTGGATCCCCAAGGTGAGAACTTCTCACTTTAATTTTAATTTCTAGTTATATATATATATATATATACTAGGATGCTGACGGTGCTTAATAGAAGCACCCGACACCATTGTTTGTTTGGTTGTTTGGTTGATTGAATTGGTTTGGTTGAAATTGGTTTGATGTGTGAAATGGAATGGAATAGAATGGTATGAGAATGGCGGGGCCGTTATTAGACCGGGGATAAGGCTAGGCCTAGTCCCGATTCTAGTATAGCGCCGTTATGCCGCCGAAATTTCCTAAAATGTGTTAGAAAAATAAAAATATCATTTTAATTAGATGATGAATAAATAAATATTCACTTACAAACCGGACGGTTTGTTTATGTACACCTATTTGAAGGACATTGATTGGGACGATAAATTTTACACATCGCCCAAATGCACAAATAAAATCTGTGTTTGATTGTTTGAAACCCCACACAGGTATTGGGATAATATATGACGTACACTAATCCCAATAATTAGTTGTATGTCGATCGATTGATTGACAGGCTGCTATAAGCGTTGAATATTTATATTCGATGCTTATACAGTGTAGAATGCACTTTGGATGATGGTTGATTATTCATCGTTGTTATTGTATACATGAGCTGTAGAAAATCCATATAATTAACTTTATATGGTAATTGATTGGGCCTCATTCCAGTTCGAAAAAGAAATATTTGAAATAGAAATATTTGAAATAGAAATATTTGAAATAGAATATTTGAAAATAGAAACATATGAAGTCGTGTTGGTTAGATTGACGCCATTTTTACGTGAACGATATTTGTATCGATTTTATTCATTCTTCAATGAAAATTGAATAGATTTGAAATTCGAACTATATAGAAATGAATTCGAATTGAAAATAAATAGAAATGAATTCGAATTGAATTTGAATATAAATGAATTCGAATTGAAATCGATTTGAAAAGAATTTAAAACGAATTTATATTGGAATATTCAATTTTGATTTGAAATTGAATATGAAGTTAAAACCGTTTTGAAAACGAATTTAAAACGATTTATAAAGCACGTTTTGAATTGAAACCGACGAAGTATATATTATATATATAATATAATGGCCTGAATAGAACGCGCCGCGCCGCGGTAGTTCGCGAATTTCGACCATTTATTTCAAACTGACATTGCGGGAGATCCGGCCGTCGGATTCTCCTAAAACCGGAATCGTTGGGTTCGTATCGAAAAGAGCTTTCTAACGAATATTAGAAATTAGAAATCTAACGGGTGGATTTGGAATTATGTCCAAATCAAATTTGAAAAAGGTCGCTGTAAGTGCAGTTCGATGGCCGTTGATGGAAATCGACTGTACTGGCCTTGATAAAATTATTAAAAATAGTAATAATTTGTGTAAAAATCATAAGAAATGATTTGTGAAGATTGGGATGAAAAACTCCATATTTGAAAAGATAAAAATAAATTTTTATCGAAATGAACTAGTTTTGAACTAGAATTATAATTCTATTTATTTTTAAATAAATAAATTGAATTTGAAAAGGGTTTTAAAAATAACCAGAATTTCCAATGATTGCATTGGAGTGGATTTGAATCGAAATTGTCTTCGGAATATTTCGATGTTGGGATTCGTGATTATACAGATGTTGTTATGGAAATTTGAAAGATATATATTTATATCGTTATTTCCAATATGACATTTGTTAATCGTAGAATTTGATATTGAATATAAGCCGATATATTTTCTATTCAGAGCCTTGTATTGAATATCAAATGCGATTTGGGTTTGTCGTGAATGGTGTCTTCATTAACACTGTTCTTGAACCCAGTTGAGAAAAGATTAAATCTTTTTATTTAGATTTAATGAAGTGTACCAATTAAGTGATATTTAATTGGAATTGAATGGATATTGATTTTTGGGTTTATCGTGAACAGTGTTTTAAATAACACTTGTTCTTTAACCCGATAATTAATGAAGGTGATTTTGGGTTTATCGTGAACCGTGTTTTAAATGACACTGATTCTTTAACCCAGTCAAAGATTAAAACTAAGTGGAGTTTTAATGAATCTTTAATTAGATAGAAATGATCGAGAATGGAGTATCACCAGTTTTTCTCCAGGCGTTAGTTAAATCTTTAATTAGATTTGAATGTGAAATGGTAATTGAATTTACCGATAACACCGTGGTGTTAGATATGAAGTAAGACCCGTTTTACTTCATGGGATGAACAGGTTGGGATTGGGAAATTAAAACCAATGATTACTTCGGTAAGGTTCCTTAATCTCGACTAGTTGAATCGAAATTCAAAAATAGATTAAAGAATAAATTTAAAGGATTTATCTTGGATAAAATTAATGGGAACCTTTCCCTATGAATGTAAAATTTAGAAACTAACTGTCGGTTAGCTAAGCAGAATGGTTTTCTGGATATTGATCTGATGTTGGTTTCGGCCTTCGGGGTTAATATTGGGAAATTATTCTCTTGATTAATTTATGGTTAGTGACTGATGAATTGGAATGAGGCGTATGTTGTGTTTGTGTAACACTTATTTAAAATATACGCGAGTTATTCGGAAAGTCCGGGTTTATCCCATTCTGAATAACTGATACGACGATAAGTCGAAGATGAAGACGGTGGTTGAAGACCGGAAGTCTTCACGTCGTTTGGGTGATTACTGATGATCTTGATTCGGCTGTACACCCAAGAAGATGGAAACAGTTGGTGATCGTTCAGACGTACTTGGAGATCGATGGATATGCGGGGTACTAGGTGCCTCCAGTTTCGTTCAGACCCAGAACGGACTTGTAAATGGACTGTGTGTCTGACATTGGATTTTAGTCTGTGTGATTGATCTCTATTAAATATATATCTGTTTGGCGGCGGAGAATTTATTCTCTTGCTTAACGCCCTTCTCTGAGACGTACGAGCTCAGGGGTTATATACTGATGGATATCAAACGCATGGAGTGAATTGCCTGTGTGGCATGCTAAGATGCAATTGATCGAGGCTTCTGTTGAAAAGCAAAGTCTTGTGGTGATGATCAAAGCACAGCCTGTGTGGCATAGCTTTGTGTAACGTTGATTCGCGAGCCTCGCACCTCGGTTGTGAACCAAAAACGGGAGAGGACCTCAGGGAGGGCATGCGTTTCTTTCTAGCTAGGGTGGTGTCAGTGACCTACCAGCCCTGACATTTATATACTTTTCACCTGTGTGGTTGTTGTTGTTGCGAGGCGCCTCGGTTTGATCGGACGATCCGGGTCCGATGGAGTCATTCAGTTGGCTCACCTACGCCCCAAAGGGCGGGGAAACGCAGTGCTCAGGCATTTTAATCCACATCGATGGACCGGCCTTGTCGCTCCAAGGGACGATGCGTTCTGTTCCTGAGACACAGGCTAGAGCATCTCGAATCGATAGAGGATGATCCCTGGCCTCGGTTCATAGATGGAAATCCAACTTCCAAATACGTGACATTTGCGGTTTTATCTGTAGAGCCTAGTATGGCGACATAGTGGGATGGGGCGCTTATGCCGCCTATGATTGATACTTATGATTTGAAGTTGTTTTATACACTATGCACTTATTATAAATCAAATGATTTGTTTTCAACGTATCAAGCATTCTTGGCTATTATAAGGTAAAAACCCTATCCTCCGGCTTGCGTTGCATTGTGTGATGGGAACTGGGTCTTATAATAGCTTCATCTTTCTTTATTTAGCATTGCGCTGTTTATTTTATGCACTGGTATTCTTGGGAGGAAACCCGTTCCGTGTTATACGGCGTGGTCCCTTGATTTACCTAACTTTAAAATAAAGAATAATAACTGTTTTAGTTCTCACACCAGTCACATGACTGACCTGGTGTTTATTGTTTTAACCTAAACTCTGGGTGCCCTTATTTTGACACGGGCAGCTAATAGTTTTGCTTTTGCAAATTTATATTCACAGGATCCTGGTTTACAGCTGGAACGATATCCGGAAAGCTTTGTATCCGTATATCTCTTCTAGTTGTGTATTGTATTATTTTCCGCTGCTATGTATTTAAATGTAATTTAAATCTCTGATATTTCTGTGTAATATTCATTTATACTCTGTATATTCTTGTAATCTGATGCATTGTTTTAATATACAATGAAATGTTCTCCCGTCTGCGTTCTATTTTGTCGTGTTCTCAAAATGATCAGGCGTTTCGAACGGTCTGGGTCGGTTTAGCGACTGGTTCGGACCGAGCGAAATTCCTTTTCGTCACGATAATTTTATGAGCCGATTGGCTAGCCGCTTGGCTTTTTCTTTTTCTTTTTGAGATCAGAAGGCCTATATGGCAATTTCGGGATTTTCCCGTGGCTCCCGGTGCAGGGGAGGTTATGGCGAAATTTTTCGAAAATTTAGGGTGTTAGCCAAATTTTTGAAAATTTGAAAATTCTCAGAAACTGAAAAGTTGGAGAATGGAAGCCAGATCGAACGTAGAGTTGACTAATCAAACCACTTTCGACTTTGTTCCTTTTCGGGGACGAAAAGTTTTAAGTGGGGGAGATTGTAATAACCCGGAAAATCTAGGCCAGTTTAAAATTTTTATTTTGGCAATTTTAGTGAATTTTGATTATTTAAAATAGATTATTTTAAATAATATCGACGAAAAATTTATTTTGAATATAATTCGAACGTATATATTATATCGTCGTTTGAATATAAATATTTATATATAATTATAAATAGAATTGAAAATGGCGCGGTAGTTCGATAATTTGATTTCAAACTTCAATTGAACATACCAGGTGCAAAACAATCCGGATTTTAGTGAAACCTAAAATAATAGGATCTATTCGTGAATATCTTTCCAACGAATCCAACAAATCAAAATTTCATAGCGGGAATCAAAAGATATGCCCAGTTGAAATTTCTGAATAGTCGCTATGGAATTCAGGCCCTTAAAAATGGGAATTTTGCAAACGACCTCGGATTTCGACGAAACCACTTTTGTTGGGTCCGTGGTGTTAAATTATTGCTAAGTTTCAAATTTCATAATTTTTCGAATCAATATGTGAGCGTGGCAAAGGAAAACGCGTTTGACAAGTTTCATTTGATTTTAATCGACTGGAAATTGGCCATTTTTCATACGGTCTCAGAATTCGACGAAACTTGTTTTGTTAGGACCGTATCGTCAATACGAAGCTAGAAAATATTTTTCTACAATTTATAGAGTTCGTATGTGACCCCGGTAAATTGAAATGCGCGTTCAAATTCAATATATAGAGTTATATGTTGATTTTAACGGAAACTGATCGAAACGATCGAATCAGCTCACGATACATATCCCATTGTGTTCAGAATGGGGGTAATTAGCTAGGGACGACAGTCGGTGGGCTTCGTTTGGGGTTCGAAATAAAAAGTTACTTTTTGGGAGAATTTAATTAAATTAAATATATTTTAAAACTTGGTCAAAGCCCACACCCCCTCCTTCTTCATTTCAGATCGAGACTTCAAAATAAAAAAAGGGAAGAAAGAGGGCAACGGGGGGGGGGGTGAGCCGCCGCCACCACCGCATCGCGACCCCCCTCCATCGGCGCCGACCACCGCGACAGGCCCCCCTGTCCATCGAAGCACGACGCAATCGACCCCCCCCTCACACAAGGCTGCCTCGCGATTGACCGAACCCCCCTGCCCTCGCCTGCGACATCGAGCCCCCCCTCCTCTGCCCTAAACCACCTCGCCACCCCCCTGCGACAACCGCAGTCACCACCTCCTCCCCCCTGCGCACCCAACTCCGCCTTCCCCCCTAGGCGCAGCGGCAGACGCCATTCCCTCCCCGTCCGCAGTCAATACCAAAAACAGTGAGTTTTTTTGTGATTTTAATTTTAGTTTTTAAATACAAGTGATATTGTGTTAAATTTCAGATCTTTATGGTAGGAAAGCTTTGATTTTTAATTAACAAAAAGGGAGATTTTTGAAATAGAAAAGACGATATTTTTAAAATAGAAAAGACGATATTTTTAAAATAGAAAAGACGATATTTTTAAAATAGAAAAGACGATATTTTTAAAATAGAAAAGATGATATTTTGAGATGAGTAGTGAAGTAAAAATATGATTTTTACTTGGAGAAAAATATAACTTTTATATAGGTAAGATAGTAAAAATATCATCTTTATATGTGTAGCAAAATAAAAATGTGATTTCTATAGTGATGAAATTGAAAAGGCGAAATCTTTATGTTTGAAAAGGCGAAATCTTTATGTTTGAAAAGGCGAAATCTTTATGTTTGAAAAGGCAAAATCTTTATGTTTGAAAAGGCGAGATTTTTATATATTGAATAGCATAGTAAAAATTCGATTTTTATATATTGAATAGCATAGTAAAAATTCGATTTTTATATATTGAATAGCATAGTAAAAATTCGATTTTTATATATTGAATAGCATAGTAAAAATTCGATTTTTATATATTGGATAGCAAAGTAAAAATTCGATTTTTACATGTGTAGAGAATACGGGAAACGAAGATGACAAAAAGGCGAGAACGACGAAGGTTTCTGCAAAAGAAGAGCCGTGAAGTTGGATAGCTATTTGTGAGAACTTCTCACCTTTCAAAATTTCTTTTTCTAGTTATATATATATACTAGGATGCAGATAGTGTTTAGTAGCACCCGACACAATCGTCCACAGACCATGGACTTGTTTGTTTGGCCGTGTAGTTGGTTAGATTATTTGAATTGAATTGAATTGTTTGGTGAAATGAAATTGATTTGATTGATGTGTGAATGGCGTGGGCCTTCACTAGACCGGAGATAAGGCTAGGCCTTGTCCCGTTTCTAGTATCGTGCCGTTATGCCGCCGAAATTTTCTAAAATAAGTTAGAAAAAAATTAAAATATCATTTTATTTAAAGAATGAACTGAATAGAAATTCATATGTTGAAATAAAAATGTTTTATCGTTAAAAATATAATTTTTAACGTGAAAGAGAATAAATAAATATTTATAAACAAATCGACCGATTTGTTTATATACACTGATTTGACTGATATTGATTGGGTCGATAAATTTTACACATCGCCCAACTGCACAAATAAAATTTGTGTTTGATTGTTTGAAACCCCACACGGGTGTTGGGATGAAATTTGAAGTTCACTCAACCTGATTGATTGAATATGTCGATCGATTGATTGACAGGCTGTTATAAGCGTTAGATATCTATATTTGATGCTTATACAGTGTAGTGCACTTTGGTTGATGGTTGATTATTTTTCAATGCTATTATATACATGTGTTGTATGGAAATCCATATAGTTAACGCTATATGGTGATTGATTGGGCCTCATTCCAATTTAGAAAATAAAGAATATTATAAAATAAAGGTTCATGTGTTGACCGTACTCGTCCGTTGAGATTAGTCATGTGTTGGACGAAACATTTTAATAATAAAATTTACTTCTTTATCAATATAAAATAAAGGTTCATGTGTTGACTGTACTCATCCGTTGAGATTAGTCATGAGTTGAAAGAAATAGTTTAACAATAAATATTTCATCTTTATCATATATAGAATTAGAAATCAACTTGAAAATAGATGAGATGAGTGGTCTCCTGGATATTGATCTGATGTTGGTTTCGGCCTTCAGGGTTAATATTCAGGGAATCGTTCTCTTACTAATTTACGGTTGGAGTCTGATTTAATATCAAACGATAGATACCTTAATTTTCATAAAATATATTAAATAACAAAAATAGTCACATGTGGACAGTACTCATTCGTTGAGATTAGTCGTGTGCTGACAAAGATATAGAGTCGTGTGTTGAAAGGAATATAGATCCATTTGTTGAATATAAAGCCGTGTTGATTAGTGATGCGTTATTTTGACGTGAACGATATTTATATCGATTATATTCGTTTTTGAATTTAAAACGAATTTGAATTTAATTGAATATAAAACGATTTCGAAATGAATTGAATATAAAACGATTTCGAAATGAATTGAATATAAAACGATTTCGAAATGAATTGAATATAAAACGATTTCGAAATGAATTGAATATAAAACGATTTCGAATCGAATTGAATAGAAAACAAATTTGATTTCAATTGAATATATAACGAATTTGATTTGAATTGAATAGAAAACCAATTTGAATTCGAATTGAATAGAAAACGAATTGAATTCAAATTGAATAGAAAACGAATTGAATTTAAATTGAATAGACAACAAAATGAATTCGAATCGAATTAAAAATCGATTTGAATTGAAATCAAATAGAAATGAAAGTAAAAAAGGATTTATAATAGGAAATTCAATTTTGATTTGAATTGAAATGGAAGTTGAAAACGTTTTTGAAACGATTTCAAAAATATTTATAAAATTCGTTTTAAATAGAAATCGACGAAATATATTATATATATTATATATATAATATAATGGCCTGAATAGAACGCGCCGCGGCAGTTCGTGAATTTCGACCATTTATTTCAAAAGGACATTACGGGAGATCCGACCGTCGGATTCTCCTAAAACCGGAACCTTGGGTTCGTATCGAAAAGAGATTTCTAACGAATATTAGAAATTTGAAATCTAACGGTTGGATTTAGAGATACGTCCAAACCAAATTTGGAAAAGGTCGTTGTAAGTGCAGTTCGATGGCCGTTGATGGAAATCGACTGTACGGGCCTTGATAAAATTATTAAAAATAGTAATAATTTGTGTAGAATCATAAGAAATGATTTGGGAAAAATCGAGAAGAAAAACTCCATAGTTGAAGAGATAAAAATAGATTTTTATCAAAATGAACTAGTTTTGAACTGAAATTAAAACCCATTTATTTTTAAATAAATAAATTGGATTTGAAATGGGTTTTAAATAGAATTGATTTGTGGGTTTATCGTGAACAGTGTTTTAAATAACACTTATTCTTTAACCCGATAGTAAATAGAATGTGATTTGGGTTTGTCGTGAACTGTGTTTTAAATGACATTAGTTCTTTAACCCAGTAAAAGGAGTTTTAGCAAATCTTCAAATAGATTGAAATGTAATTGATAATTTAAATTATCAAATATAGAAAGTGAGCGAGAATGGAGTGTTACCAGTTTTGCTCCAAAGCGATAATTAAATCTTTAATTAGATTTGAACGTGAAATGGCAATTAATTATATCGATAACACTGTGGTGTTAAATATGGAGTATTACCAGTTTTGCTTCATGGGATGAATAGGTTGGGATTGGGAAATAAAATAAATAATTACTTCGGTGTGGTTCACTAATCTCGACTAGTTGGAAAAACCAAAATTTGGTTTGAAATGTCATCCAAAGGAAGATTAAAAGATAAATTTAAAGAATTTATCTTTGATAAAATTAATGGGAACCTTTCCCTGAGAATATGAATTGGAATGAGGCGTATGTTGTGTTTGTGTAATATTTGTTTAAAATATACGCGGGTTGTTCGGAAAGGCCGGGTTTACACCCCTCCTGAATAACCGATTCGACGATATGTCGAAGATGAAGACGGTGGTTGAAGACTGGAAGTCTTCACATCTTTTGGATAATTACTGACGATCCTGATTGGGCTGTACACCCAAGAGGATGGAAATAGTTGGTGGTCGTCCAGACGTACTTGGAGATGGATGGATATGCGAGGAAAGTGCCTCCGGTTTCGTTCAGACCCAGAACGGACTTGTAAATGGATTGTGTGTCTGACATTGGATTTTATTCTGTGTTGATTGATTTCTATCAAATATACATCTGTTTGGCAACGGAGAATTTATTATTTTGCTTAACGCCCTTCTCTGAGACGTACGAGCTCAGAGGTTGTATATCGATGGACATCAGTCGCATGGCATGAATTGCCTGTGTGGCACACTAAGATGCAATGATCAAGGCTTTTGTTGAAAAGCAGAATCTTGTGGTTGATGATCAAAGCACAGCCCTTGTGGCGTAGCTTTGTGTATAACGTGAATTCGCGAGCCTCACTCCTCGGTATGAGTTAAAAACGGGATACGGACTGCAGGGAGAGCACGACGTTTCTTTCTTGCTTTGGTGGTGTCAGTGACTTACCAGCCCTGACATTTATATACTTTTCACCTATGTGGTTGTTGGGATGCGAGGCGCCTCGATTATAGGTCTGTAAGGACCGGGAAACGTGTGTTCAGGCATAACTAATCCTCTAACGTAAGTGAGGACCAGCCCTGAAGCATCCAGGATTGCCCAGAGTGCGTAGTCCTGAGGCATTTGCTAGAGTGTCTCGAACGCGGAGAGGAGCTTGCCCCTTGCCTCGACTCATGACGGAAATCCAATTTCCAATACGTGATACTGCGGTTTTAATTGTAGAACTAGTATGGCGACATAGTAGATGGTAGCTATGCCGCCTATGATTGATATTTATGATTGAAATTGTTTTGACACTATACACCTATTATAGTATCAAATAATGTGTTTTTAACGTATCAAGCATGCTTTGGCTGTTATAAGGGAAAATCCTATCCTCCGGCTTGCGTTGCATTGTGTGATGGGACCTGGGTCTTATAACAGCTTCATTTTTCTTTATTTAGCATTGCGCTGTTTGTTCTATGCACTGGTATTCTTGGGAGGAAACCCGTTCCGTGTTATACGGCGTGGTCCCTTGATTTACCTAACTTTAAAACCAATATTAATAACTGTTTTAGTTCTCACACCAGTCACATGACTGACCTGGAGTTTATTGTTTTAACCTAAACTCTGGGTGCCCTTATTTTCGACACGGGCAGCTAGTAGTTTTGGTTTTGCAGATTTATATTCACAGGATCCTGGTTTACAGCTGGAATGATATCCGGAAAGCTCTGTATCCGTATATCACCTTCAGTTTTGTTTTGTGTTATTTTCCGCTGCTATGTAATTTATTGTAATCTCTTATATTTATCGAATGTAATTTATTCATTCATACTCTGTATATTCTTGTATTCTGATGAATTGTTGTAATAGCAATGAAATGTTCTTCCGTTTGCGTTCCAATTTGTCATGTTCTCAAAAACGATCAGGGGTTTCGAACGGTCTAGATCGGTTTAACGATTGATTCGGATCGAGCGAAATTCCCGGCCGTCACACATTTGTTTCTAGGTTTATGTTATTTTTCTCCATGTTTTGTTCTTATTTTCTTAAAGAAGTTGTCTAACTGAAGTGAACCTAGCTAACACTGTTAAGAAATGGGCATAAGAATTAGGCAACTTTGTACTTTTTATCTCAAAGGACAAAAATGATAAACAATTGGAAAATAACAGTGTGCATGCACTCATTTGATGCCATTTATAACAGTACAGTCTTTCCTTTGAGATTTCACTTCCAACTCTACTTTACTAAGTTATGGTTATGATTGAGATGTTGGCACTTTTACTACTTTAAGCTACTACTTAGTTGAAAGTGTCGCACCTTCTTTCCCAAATTCTTGTTAATAGTTGATATGAAGGCCATGCAAAAATTTAGAATTATCTTATCATGTATGTTAATTTACTTGTCATTGATTTTGAATGTCCTATTAGGCTCTCAAGGATGGCAGCACACTACTTCACCTAGCACACCTTTATGAGGCATGTATTCTTTCTCTTTTAATGCAAAATACTTGTTACTTTTTGTTTCTATGTTACCTTAGTTTTATTTTATATAACAAAAGGTGGGGGAGGACAAAGATCTCTCAACGATGGCAAGGGTTGAACTTAAAAAGATGTACCCTGGTGAAAAGGTAACACGGAAGCCTCATCTTTTTCTTCATTTTAGCTACTAAAGTTTCTGTATTTTTCAACAACCACCATGATCAATATCCATGCATCGAGAAATACTTTGTCTTCACTCATCTATAGTAATTATGTTGTACATCCACTATACGCAGTAACTATGGTTTCTTTTTTCCCCTGTTTTTGTTAAAAGATTTCAAATGTTGTAAAACTTTGACGATAGATTGCTATCTATTTAACATATTTTCCACTATAATTTTTTCATTTATATCTGTAGTGAAAGTAGAAGTTTTATTATTTCAGTTGGAATAACTTTTAAGTTTGAAGTGATAACACTTACCGAAATGATTTCATTTTCTATGGGGATGATCATAATAGTCCTAGTATTTACCTAGTATTTTTCAAATTTCACAGTATTCATCAATCATTATTTGATTGTTATCTCCCTTTTGATTTATTTATATGTACCCAAACAAAAGTAACTTATTTTTATTTCATTTCTTAATGTTGGTTGGTACAACATTGGCACCAAGAGATTTTCACAGTTTTGCATAGCAAGAGATTTTCACAAAAGGTGATGAAGTATTTTTTTACATGATTTTGCAGCAAGTATAACATTGGCAAGTATGAATTTTCACATTTAGTTTTGCACAGCTGAAGCGAGTGCATCGGTGGCTTTGTTTGATATTAGCTTAAAATGCGACGATTAGATGAAAGACACAATGCATTAGATCGAAATGAACGGTGATAGGGATATAGAATTTGTGTCATTGATTTTGGATGTGGAAGAGGAATGATTCTATGGTTGCTAAGTTTTTGATCAATTTATGTTGAAAATAATTTGTAATCTTGAAGAGAAATGTTGATACATATTTGTAACCATCTTGGTCAATGTATTGTTTTTGCGTGAATTTACAGATACTAAAATAAAATTTAAGCTTTTGTGAATATTTAATGAAATATTTTAGAGTAGTATTATCTTTGAGTTGATATTTAAATTGTATGTATTTTAATTTATGAAATCATTATTATATAATAGTTGAAGTCGTAAATATTTTGTAAAAGATTCAATTGCAACTGACAAAAACAATTCTGAAAAATTCTTTTGCAACAGGGTTCACAAAATGTATAAGACTATTTTGCAACTATCATTTGTTGTTGCAAAAGAATCAGTTGCAACGGCATAGGCCTGTTGCAAAAAATTATACCGCAACATCTTATTGCAATAGGTGGAAAATGCTGGAAGACCTTTTGCAACTTCGGCTATATCAACAGGCGTTGACCTGTTGCAATTGGTCTACTGCAACAGATATTGCCTGTTGCGAAAAGTGTTTTTTGTCGTACTGTAAAAATAAACATGTGAAAAATACCAAGTAAAAAAGACACTCAGCAAAGAAGAAACAATCCTACATTAAAAATGGACTATTTATTTTCAAAACAAAAAGATATATTCATTTAGCTTTTTATGTAAAAGCATAATTTATATTTTCAAACAATTTACACGTTATCACACAATATAATATATACATTTTATGTTTTTGTCTAATTTTGAGTAAGTGAATTAACCATATGCTGCAACTAAAAAACTCATAGATTTAATGATTTGAATATGTTAATTATCTTAAAAATATAAATACATATATCTTTTTGCATTAGATATATGTTTTCACGCAATATAATATACAAGGTTTTAATTTAGTAAAATATAATTACAAATATGGTGTTCACAATGTCCTTCACAAATTTTACCCAGAATTTTAGCTACATGAATGGAATTCACATATAATTCCATTTATACTTCATTAGTAATATGTTTTCTAATTCCATATTTTTACACAACAAACAAACGAAATATCTTCAACTTTTTGTACACAGGAAGAAACTTTAATATTTGCCCAAACACAGGCAATTTTTTCCTGTGCGACAAAATTAATAATGTTGTTGTTGTTATTATTGTATTGACAAAAGATAAAAATATATATCTTTTCTTTAAAATCCATCTTTTTGTTAGTGTGTATGATTAATTACTAAATTTTGTTAGTACGTATGATTAATTGGTGTATTTTCTTATTGGGTATGATTAAATGATGTCAAATTTGTAATTATTCCAATTAGTAATTCATTGATGTTAATATAAATATAGAATATAAAAAGATAAAACTATTAATATTTTTCAACCTGTAAACAACATAAGATTATAATTAACATTGAAATAGTTATACAATTATATAATAACGTATTGAAAAAAAATACATTACATAACACAAATACTCACACAACATGAACCTATTAACTTTAATATATACAATAAACTTAAATTACTGCCTTTATATGAAAATATAAATGCAGTTATCTTTTAAAATATTTTTTGCTAAAAAAACCAAAAAGTCAAAAAATATTTCAACATAACGAAAACTTACAGAATTTCAATCAGTTCTTATTATAAAAATCAAAGTTTATCACATACATATAATCATTTGTAAAATGATATATTTTTCTTCAAAAGTGTAAATTATAATATACGTAGTAGCACACCAGATTAGATAACATAAGCTTAATATATATCCGATCAACAAGCTTGATCGGTAGCCAAAAAATATATTTTGTGATTAAAGTACCGTCTCAAAAGTCTTAAGCATCATTGTAGTACCAAAAATATTTACAAAACAAAAAAAGAACCACTAACCTCCATCATTAAGCATGTTAGAAGTGTCTACCAGCATTCCATTTAACATTACAACTTCCTTGATCCTCTTGCTGTTGAGTTTCATTGCGAATGTTCAATGTGAATGGATTAGAGTGAGCCATACGTGATGCTTCTGGGATTGAATTGGCTTTGTGGTTCCTGGCTGTAACGACCCAGAAAATTTGAACCAATTTAAAAAATTTAAATTGGCCAAAATAATGGATTTTAAATATTTAAAATAAATATTTTAAATAATGGCAATGAAAAGTGAGTTTGAATCGACAATTGAAAACGAATATAATTAATTATAATTATAAACAAGGCCTGAAAAGGCGCTGCAGTTTCAAAAATTGAATTCAAACTTTGTCGGACTGTACCAGGTGCAAAACAAAACGGATTTTAGTGAAACCAAAAATATTTAAATCTGTTAGTGAATACCTTTCTAATGAATCTGAAAAATCGAATTTTCATAACGGAAAGCAAAAGTTATGGCCAAATGAATTTTCAGAAAGGTCGCTATGGAATTTATATAGCCCGTGAAATTGGCCATTTTGCATACGACCTCGAAATTCGACGAAACTGCTTTTGTTGGATCCGAGATGTGAAGTTATTGCTAGGTTTCAAATTTCATAATTTTTGAAGCTAGTATGTGAGCGTGGCAAAGGAAAACGTGTTTTGGTCAATTACAATTAAATTGGATCGACCAGAAATGGGCCTTTTTGCAAACGGTCTCAGAATTCGACGAAACTAGTTTTGTTGGGACCGAATCGTCAAAACATAGCTAGATTTATTTTTCTGGAATTTTTCGAATCAGTTTGTGGCCCTGGCAAATTGAAATGTACGTTTAAATTAAATATTGAATGTTTTATATTTTAATTTGAAGGAAAACTGACTGAATCATTCGAATGGGCCTTCGAAACATATCCCATTGTGTTCGGAATGGGGGTAAAACGCTAGGGACGACTGTCGTTGGGTTTAGATTGGTGGTCGTGTCAGAAAACCCCTTTAAAACTCCACCGGCCAATCAGAATTTTTATAAAACAAAAAAAAAATCACTCATTTTCTCTCTCCACGTAAGCGCGATTAACGGCGGAAACCACCTCCAACCTTCCCGTTCATTTTTCGGCGCCGCCACGCCACGATAGGCCTCACCACCACCTAAACTTCGAAGCCCTCTCTCCCCTCTTCCAATCAACACCAGCCACCCCCCGTCTCGTGCCCCCATCACCGAGACCCGCGCCCAGGAAGTTCTCGACTTCCCACCGCCGTCGTCGACGTCTGGGGCCACCAAAGTGGACCCCCCTTCAGGCGCACGTGCGCCGCACGACCCCCTACAGCGCTGCAAACTTCGATCGTCCAACCGCTACACGGATTTGCATGAAAATCCAAACCTAGTTTTGAAGAAAAATAGAGGTATACGGCTGTTTAATTTAAAACTGTTTTTATCAATTTAAAACCGTTGCAAACTTTGAAAAATAATATCTTTTTCGTTTCTTGTCGAAATCCAGTGAAACAAGAGACAATGGACTCGTGTGGACGTCTTCTACATTCTAGAAGAGACCGCATATTTTTCTGAGCCTTCTGCTATTTTTGGTGGAGTGGAACCCAATGTGAGATTTCTAATTTATAAACGATATGGAAAGCGACGATGTATAAATTATATGATCGATGTATGAGTTATTTAAGTGTTGTACACCTCATGTATAAGCGTTGTATAAGTTGTACGTTCGATGTATAAGTTATATATGCGTTGTAAAAATTATATATGTGTTGAAATAGAAGTGAATTGCTATATATATATATATATATATATATATATACGCCCCTCGTCCACAAACCATGGACGATATTTATTGGTTGTGATTGGTGTAAAAATTAATTGATAGCGAATGGTTGATTGGAATTGTTTGTGGTTGATATTGATTGGTTGTGGTTGAAAAATACCCATTTATGGTTGAGAAATATTTGGTTGAAACCACATAGGATTAGTTTGTGGAAATGAAATAAATATATACATGCCGCCTGCGTGCGAACTAGATGCATGATCCCTATTGTCAAAAACCGCGAGGTTTTAAGGTAGAGCGAGGAGCCGTACTAGGGACGGTCCCGGTTTTAACTACCCTGCCGTTATGTTGCCGAAATTTTGAACAATATTCATGTGTTTGAATTATTTTCATTTGCTGAAACTATATTTATTCGTTGAATAGAAAACCTTCATGTGTTGAATCGATATTCATTCGTTGATTAGAAATTCATGTGTTGAATGGTATTCGTGTTTTAAATATAAAAATCACATTTTTTATCTATATATATAAACTATTGAAAACCTTCATGTGTTGAATCGATATTCATTCGTTGAATTGAAATTCATGTGTTGAATGGTGTTCGTGTTTTAAAATATAAAAATCACATTTTTATCTATATATATATATAAATTATAGAAAACCTTCATGTGTTGAATCGATATTCATTCGTTGAATTGAAATTCATGTGTTGAATGGTATTCGTGTTTTAAATATAAAAATCACCTTTTTATCTATATATAGAAACTATAGAAAACCTTCATGTGTTGAATCGATATTCATTCGTTGATTTGAAATTCATGTGTTGAATGGTATTCATATTTTGAAATAAATTGTTTTATAATAAAAATTACATTTTTATCATCTATATGAAATGTATAAAATAATCCCGTTTTGAAAGAAATTGTTTTATAATAAAAATCCTTTTTTATCACCTATATAAACTATATAAAATAATAGTGTTTTGAAATGAATTGTTTTTACAATAAAAATCACATTTTTATTAAATACATAAATTGCTAAATATAGTGAAGTATTGAAATAGAAGACAGTTAGATAAAAATATCATTTTTATCAAATGTATGAAAAGAATATAGCTTTGAAATCGAAGAATCGATATATATATATATATATAGAATTAAAATATATCGAATAACGACGCTGCAGTTCATATTTTGAAACCGTGATTTCAAACGATTAGTACGGGAGATCCGACCATCGGATTTTATTGAAATCGCAACCGTTGGGTTCGCCTTGGAAATATCTTTCCAACGGCACCAACTTTGTAAAAATCCAACGGTTGGATTGTCTGGAATGTTTAATTCAAATCTGGAAAAAAAACAGCGCCAGAAACGATTATATTTATATATATATATATATAATTATATTTAATCGAATAACGACGCTGCTGTAACAACCCGAAAATGCGAGCCAGTTTGAAAATTTTATTTTGGCAATTTTAGCGAATTTTGATTATTTAAAATGAATTATTTTAAATAATATCGACGGAAAATTTATTTTGAATATAACTCGACGTATATATTATATACGTCGTCGTTAGAATATAAATAATTATATATAATTATAAAAGGAATTGAAAATGGCGCGGTAGTTCGATAATTCGATTTCAAACTTCAATTGAATGTACCGGGGGCAAAACAATCCGGATTTTAGTGAAACCAAAAATGATAGGATCTAATTGATAATATCTTTCTAACGAATCCGAAAAATCAAGATTTCATAGCGGGAATCAAAAGATATGTCCAGTTGAAAATTCTGAATAGTCGCTATGGAATTCAGGCCCTTAAAAATGGACATTTTGCAAATGACCTCGGATTTCGACAAAACCAGTTTTGTTGGGTCCGTGGTGTCAAGTTATTGCTAGGTTTCAAATTTCATAATTTTTCGATTCAATATGTGAGCGTGGCAAAGGAAAACGCGTTTGACCAGTTTCAGTTGATTTTAATCGACTGGAAAATGGTCATTTTTTCAACGGTCTCAGAATTTGACAAAACTAGTTTTGTTAGGACCATATCGTCAATACGAAGCCAGAAAATATTTTTCCGGAATTTTTCTAGTTAGTATGTGACCCCGGTAATTTGAAATGTACGTTTAAAATTCAATATATAGATTTAAATGTAAGTTCAATGGAAACTGATTGTAACTATCGAATTTGCTTGCGATACATATCCCATTGTGTTCGGAATGGGGGTAAAACACTATGGACGACAGGCGGTGGGCCTCGTTTCGAGGTCGTATGAAAAAGTCAACTTTTAAGTAAATAAATAAATTATATAATAAAAAAAAATATCTCCCTCTCCTTATATCCGCTCGCCCCCCCCCCCCCCCCCCCCCCCACGTTTAAATCAATTCAAAAAAAAGAAAGAAAAAAAAATTGGAGGGCGCGAGGCCGCCGCCGCCGCAGGCGGAACACCGCCGAAACCCGCCCCCCCCCCCCCCCCCTCTTTCCGCCGCCTCCTTCCTTCTCCTCCCCCTCCACTCCTTCCTCTCCGACTGCGACATCCCCCAGGCCACCGCACCACCTTCGTACCTTCTCCGCTCCCTCCATCTCGAGGCCGCCACCAACATCTCACGCCCCACAGCGAACCCCCACCGCCCCCTTAGGCTCCTCCCTCCTCGATTTCAAACCCCAAACCCCTGTAAGTTTTTAATGTTTTATTTTTATTTGTTTTCTTTATTTATTTATTATGTAATAGCTTTTATAAATTTAGGAAAATCGTTTTTTTTTCATGATTAAAATTAGTCTTGTTGGCTATGTATATGAGGTAAAAAGGGTTTGAACTTTAAAAATAGTAAAGGCGAGAACTTTATATATAAAAAGAAAAGATTGGATTTTTAAACTAGAAAGGCTACGATTTTTAGCTTAGCAAAGTTGAGATTTTTATTTATAACAAAGGCGATATTTTTATAATGTAGAAAGGTTAAAATATAGTATTTATAATAGTGGCGAAATAAAAATAGGATTTTTATATATTGAACTTCGAAATAAAAATAGGATTTTTATATATTGAACTTCGAAATAAAAATAGGATTTTTATATATTGAACTTCGAAATAAAAATAGGATTTTTATATATTGAACTTCGAAATAAAAATAGGATTTTTATATATTGAACTTCGAAATAAGAATAGGATTTTTATATATTGAACTTCGAAATAAGAATAGGATTTTTATATATTGAACTTCGAAATAAGAATAGGATTTTTATATATTGAACTTCGAAATAAGAATAGGATTTTTATATATTGAACTTCGAAATAAAAATAGGATTTTTATATATTGAACTTCGAAATAAGAATAGGATTTTTATATATTGAACTTCGAAATAAAAATAGGATTTTTATATATTGAACTTCGAAATAAAAATAGGATTTTTATATGTTGAACTTCGAAATAAAAATATGATTTTTATATATGGAATAGCGAAGTAAAAATTCGATTTTTACATAGGTAGTGAAAGCGGACAACGAAGGTAACAAAAAGGCGGGAACGAAGAAGATTTCTATAAAAGAAAAGTCAAGATGCTTGGATAGCTATAGGTGAGAACTTCTCACCTTTCAATTTCTTTTATAGTTATATATATATACTAGGATGCAGACGGTGCTTAGTAGCACCCGACACAATCGTCCACAGACCATGGACTTGTTTGTTTGGTTGCATAGATTAGTTGAATTATTTGTTTGAATTGAATTGTTTGGTGAGATGAAATTGATTTGATTGATGTGTGAATGGCGTGGGCCTTCACTAGACCGGGGATAAGGCTAGGCCTTGTCCCGTTTCTAGTATCGTGCCGTTATGCCGCCGAATTTTTCTAAAATATGTTAGAAAAATAAAATATCATTTTATTGAAGAAATGAACTGAATAGAAATTCATGTGTTGAAATAAAATGTTTTATCGTTAAAATATAATTTTTGACGTGAATGTAAATAAATAAATATTCATTTACAAACCGGACGGTTTGTTTATGTACACCTATTTGAAGGACATTGATTGGGTCGATAAATTTTACACATCGCCCAATTGCACAAATAAAATCTGTGTTTGATTGTTTGAAACCCCACACGGGTGTTGGGATGAAATTTGAAGTTCACTCATCCTGATTGATTAAATATGTCGATCGATTGATTGACAGGCTGTTATAAGCGTTGGATATCTATATTTGATGCTTATACAGTGTAGTGCACTTTGGTTGATGGTTGATTATTTTCAATGCTATTATATACATGTGTTGTATGAAAATCCATATAATTAATTTTATATGGTAATTGATTGGGCCTCATTCCAGTTTTGAAAAAGAAATATTTGAAAAAGAAATATTTGAAAAAGAAATATTTGAAATAGAATATTTGAAAATAAAGGAATATATGAAGCCGTGTTGATTAGATTGACGCCATTTTGACGTGAACGATATTTATATCGATTTTAAAACGATTTCGAAATGAGTTGAATTGAAAACGATTTCGAAATGAATTGAATTGAAAACGATTTCGAAATGAATTGAATTGAAAACGATTTCGAAATGAATTGAATTCAAAACGATTTCGAAATGAATTGAATTGAAAACGAATTCAAATTGAATTGAAAGTGAATTGAAATGAATTCAAATTGAATTGAAATTTGAATTGAATAGAAATGAACTTTGAAACGAATTTATAAAGAAGAATTCAATTTTGCTTTGAATTGAAATGGAAGTTGAAATAGATTTTGAAACGAATTTTAAAACTATTTATATAATTCGTTTTGAATAGAAAATCGACGAAGTATATATTATATATATTATATATATAATATAATGGCCTGAATAGAACGCGCCGCGGCAGTTCGTGAATTTCGACCATTTATTTCGAACGGATATTGCGGGAGATCCGACCGTCGGATTCTCCTAAAACCGGAACCGTTGGGTTTGTATCGAAAAGAGCTTTCTAACGAATATTAGAAATTTGAAATCTAAAGGTTGGATTTGGAGTTACGTCCAAATCAAATTTGAAAAAGGTCGCTGTAAGTGCAGTTCGATGGCCATTGATGGAAATCGACTATACGGGCCTTGATAAAATTATTAAAAATAGTAATAATTTGTGTAAAATCATAAGAAATGATTTAGAAAGGATTGGGATGAAAAACTCCATATTTGAAAGGATAAAAATAGATTTTTATCGAAATGAACTAGTTTTGAACTAGAATTATAATTCTATTTATTTTTAAATAAATAAATTGAATTTGAAATGGTTTTGAAAATAACCAAAATTTCCAATGATTGCATGGGAATGGATTTGAATCGAAATTGTCTTCGGAATATTTCGATGTTAGAATTCGTGATTATACAGGTGTTGTTATGGAAATTTGAAAGATATATATATATCGTTATTTCCAATGCGATATTTGTTAGTCGTAGAATTTGATATTGAATATAAGCCGGTATATTTTCTATTCAGAGCCTTGTATTGAATATCAAATGTGATTTGGGTTTGTCGTGAATGGTGTCTTCACTAACACTGTTCTTGAACCCAGTTGAGAAAAGATTAAATCTTTTTGTTTAGATTTAACGAAGTGTACCAATTAAATAATATTTAATTGGAATTGAATTGATATTGATTTTTGGGTTTATCGTGGATAGTGTTTTAAATAACACTCGTTCTTTAACCCGATAATTAATGGAATGTGACTTTGGGTTTATCGTGAACCGTGTTTTAAATGACACTGATTCTTTAACCCAGTTAACGATTAAAACTAAGTGGAGTTCTAATGAATCTTTAATTAGATTGAAAAGATTGAGAATGGAGTATCACCAGTTTTACTTCAGGCGATAGTTAAATCTTTAATTAGATTTGAACGTGAAATGGTAATTGAATTTACCGATAACACCGTGGTGTTAGATATGAAGTATAACCAGTTTTACTTCATGGGATGAATAGGTTGGGATTGGGAAATAAAATAAATGATTACTTCGGTGTGGTTCGCTAATCCCGACTAGTTTGAATTGATATTCAAAGGATATTAAAGAATAAATTTAAAGAATTTATCTTGGATAAAATTAATGGGAACTTTTCCCAAAGTATAGGAATATTTGAATAAAAGAATATTCTGAATTGGAATGAGGCGTATGTTGTGTTTGTGTAACACTTTTATAATATATACGCGAGTTATTCAGAAAGACCGGGTTTATCCCATTCTGAATAACTGATTCGACGTGGTGTCGAAGATGAAGACGGTGGTCGAAGACCAGAAGTCTTCACGTCGTTTGGATAATTACTGATGATCTTGATTGGGTTGTACACCCAAGAAGATGGAAATAGTTGGTGATCGTCCAGACGTACTTGGAGATCGATGGATATGCGGGGTACTAGGTGCCTCCGGTTTCGTTCAGACCCAGAACGGACTTGTAAATGGACTGTGTGTCTGACATTGGATTTTAGTCCGTGTGATTGATCTCTATTAAATATATATCTGTTTGGCGGCGGAGAATTTATTCTCTTGCTTAACGCCCTTCTCTGAGACGTACGAGCTCAGGGGTTATATATTGATGGATATCAAACGCATGGAGTGAATTGCCTGTGTGGCATGCCTAAGTGGCAATTGATCGAGGCTTCTGTTGAAAAGCAAAGTCTTGTGGTGATGATCAAAGCACAGCCTGTGTGGCACAGCTTTGTGTAACGTGAATTCGCGAGTCTCGCACCCCGGTTGTGAACCAAAAACGGGAGAGGACCTCAGGGAGGGCATGCGTTTCTTTCTAGCTAGGGTGGTGTCAGTGACCTACCAGCCATGACATTTATATACTTTTCACCTGTGTGGTTGTTGCTGTTGCGAGGCGCCTCGATTTGATCGGACGATCCGGGTCCGATGGAGTCATTCGTTGGCTCATTTACGCCCCAAAGGGCGGGGAAACGTATTGCTCAGGCACTATAATCCACATCGGTGGACCGGCCCTGACGATCCAAGGGGCAGTTGCGGCTGTTCCTGAGGCTCGGGCTAGAGAGTCTCGAATCGGTTGAGGACTGTCTTTTGCCTCGGTTCATAGATGGAAATCCAATTTCCAAATACGTGACATTTGCGGTTTTATTTGTAAACCTATATATGGCGACATAGTGGCATGGGACGCTCATGCCGCCTATGATTGATACTTATGATTTGAAGTTGTTTTATACACTATGCACTTATTGTAGTATCAAACGATTTGTTTTCAACGTACCAAGCATTCTTGGCTATTATAAGGTAAAAACCCTATCCTTCGGCTTGCGTTGCATTGTGTGATGGGAACTGGGTCTTATAATAGCTTCATTTTTCTTTATTTAGCATTGCGCTGTTTGTTTTATGCACTGGTATTCTTGGGAGGAAACCCGTTCCGTGTTATACGGCGTGGTCCCTTGATTTACCTAACTTTAAAAATAAAGATTAACTGTTTTAGTTCTCACACCAGTCACATGACTGACCTGGAGTTTATTGTTTTAACCTAAACTCTGGGTGCCCCTATTTTGACACGGGCAGCTAGTAGTTTTGGTTTTGCAGATTTATATTCACAGGATCCTGGTTTACAGCTGGAACGATATCCGGAAAGCTTTGTATCCGTATATCTCTTCTAGTTGTGTATTGTATTATTTTCCGCTGCTATGTATTTAAATGTAATTTAAATCTCTGATATTTCTGTGTAATATTCATTTATACTCTGTATATTCTTGTAATCTGATGCATTGTTGTAATATACATTGAAATGTTCTTTTATATGCGTTCTGTTGTGGCTTGTCCTCGAACTATCCGACACTTTCCTTTACGGGGAAGTTACGGGTCGTTTCATTTGGTATCAGAGCTTTGGTTTACAAAGCTAGAGAACAAGACACATTAGAACCAAACGAAAGAATTCATCAGATATTGGATTAGTAATATCCAATGGGAATGACTCGTTAGAGATGGGATCAGTAGTATCCTAGAATGAGTGTGAAGAGTATATTTTTAAAATGAAAACGATTTTTGTTTTGAAAATCTAAATCAACTATTCGTATTTGATTATTTATTTATATTGATTAGGACAGTCCAGTATATAAAGATTTTGCATATACGCCTTGCAAACGTGTATTTGAAGTTTTGATATATTGGGTAGATATAGAATCACATTCTAGTTGCCCGGGGATGATTCTGATAGTGCTGCAGCGTTACCAGTATTTATTTTCGAGTGACGAAGGTGTGATATGTATATATTTCCTATTGACTGGTGTGAGAACCAAAAATTAGATAGGGCTTATTGTTGTGATTTGGCATCAAAAATTTGATTTTTGACTATGTATCAAAGTTATCAATTTGAAAACTCTAATTCACTAATTGATTGATGTTTGGGTTGTTTGTTTATTTGTTTGCTAATTTTTAGCCATTTAGCCTAATCGAACCAAATATTGAATTGTATTGAAAATTGGTCGCATTTGCTTGCATATACATATACTTACATTGAACAGGTCATAGCAAGGAGGCTAGAGCCGAAGAATAAAATTTGTTTGCCCGACAAATAGGTACATGTTTACTACATAATTTACTGTTTTGTTTGGGTGATGATGATTTTATGAGCCTATTGGCTAGCCGCTTGGCTTTTTCTTTTTCTTTTTGAGATCTGAAGGACCGGGGAAGCTATTTGAAATTCCCCGATGCTCCCGGTGCAGGGGAGGTTATGGCGAAATTTTTCAAAAATTTAGGGTGTTAGCCAAATTTTTGAAATTTTGAAAATTCTCAGAAACCAAAGGGTTGGAGAATGGAAGCCAGATCGAGCATAGAGTTGAATGATCAAACCACTTTCGACTTTGTTCCTTTTCGGGGACGAAAAGTTTTAAGTGGGGGAGATTGTAACAACCCGAAAATGCGAGCCAGTTTGAAAATTTTATTTTGGCAATTTTAGCGAATTTTGATTATTTAAAATGAATTATTTTAAATAATATCGACGGAAAATTTATTTTGAATATAATTCGACGTATATATTATATACGTCGTCGTTAGAATATAAATAATTATATATAATTATAAAAGGAATTGAAAATGGCGCGGTAGTTCGATAATTCGATTTCAAACTTCAATTGAATGTACCGGGGGCAAAACAATCCGGATTTTAGTGAAACCAAAAATGATAGGATCTAATTGATAATATCTTTCTAACGAATCCGAAAAATCAAGATTTCATAGCGGGAATCAAAAGATATGTCCAGTTGAAAATTCTGAATAGTCGCTATGGAATTCAGGCCCTTAAAAATGGACATTTTGCAAATGACCTCGGATTTCGACGAAACCAGTTTTGTTGGGTCCGTGGTGTCAAGTTATTGCTAGGTTTCAAATTTCATAATTTTTCGATTCAATATGTGAGCGTGGCAAAGGAAAACGCGTTTCACCAGTTTCAGTTGATTTTAATCGACTGGAAAATGGTCATTTTTCCAACGGTCTCAGAATTTGACAAAACTAGTTTTGTTAGGACCGTATCGTCAATACGAAGCCAGAAAATATTTTTCCGGAATTTTTCTAGTTAGTATGTGACCCCGGTAATTTGAAATGTACGTTTAAAATTCAATATATAGATTTAAATGTAAGTTCAATGGAAACTGATTGTAACTATCGAATCAACTTGCGATACATATCCCATTGTGTTCGGAATGGGGGTAAAACACTATGGACGACAGGCGGTGGGCCTCGTTTCGAGGTCGTATGAAAAAGTCAACTTTTAAGTAAATAAATAAATTATATAATAAAAAAAAAAAAAATATCTCCCTCTCCTTATATCCGCTCAGGCCCCCCCCACGTTTAAATCAATTCAAAAAAAAAAAAAAATGGAGGGCGCGAGGCCGCCGCCGCCCTAGGCGGAACACCGCCGAAACCCCCCCCCCCCTCTTTCCGCCGCCTCCTTCCTTCTCCTCCCCCTCCACTCCTTCCTCTCCGACTGCGACATCCCCCAGGCCACCGCACCACCTTCGTACCTTCTCCGCTCCCTCCATCTCGAGGCCGCCACCAACATCTCACGCCCCACAGCGAACCCCCACCGCCCCCTTAGGCTCCTCCCTCCTCGATTTCAGACCCCAAACCCCTGTAAATTTTTAATGTTTTATTTTTATTTGTTTTCTTTATTTATTTATTATGTAATAGCTTTTATAAATTTAGGAAAATCGTTTTTTTTTTCATGATTAAAATTAGTCTTGTTGGCTATGTATATGAGGTAAAAAGGGTTTGAACTTTAAAAATAGTAAAGGCGAGAACTTTATATATAAAAAGAAAAGATTGGATTTTTAAACTAGAAAGGCTACGATTTTTAGCTTAGCAAAGTTGAGATTTTTATTTATAACAAAGGCGATATTTTTATAATGTAGAAAGGTTAAAATATAGTATTTATACTAGTGGCGAAATAAAAATAGGATTTTTATATATTGAACTTCGAAATAAAAATAGGATTTTTATATATTGAACTTCGAAATAAAAATAGGATTTTTATATATTGAACTTCGAAATAAAAATAGGATTTTTATATATTGAACTTCGAAATAAGAATAGGATTTTTATATATTGAACTTCGAAATAAGAATAGGATTTTTATATATTGAACTTCGAAATAAGAATAGGATTTTTATATATTGAACTTCGAAATAAGAATAGGATTTTTATATATTGAACTTCGAAATAAGAATAGGATTTTTATATATTGAACTTCGAAATAAAAATAGGATTTTTATATATTGAACTTCGAAATAAGAATAGGATTTTTATATATTGAACTTCGAAATAAAAATAGGATTTTTATATATTGAACTTCGAAATAAAAATAGGATTTTTATATGTTGAACTTCGAAATAAAAATATGATTTTTATATATGGAATAGCGAAGTAAAAATTCGATTTTTACATAGGTAGTGAAAGCGGACAACGAAGGTAACAAAAAGGCGGGAACGAAGAAGATTTCTATAAAAGAAAAGTCAAGATGCTTGGATAGCTATAGGTGAGAACTTCTCACCTTTCAATTTCTTTTATAGTTATATATATATACTAGGATGCAGACGGTGCTTAGTAGCACCCGACACAATCGTCCACAGACCATGGACTTGTTTGTTTGGTTGCATAGATTAGTTGAATTATTTGTTTGAATTGAATTGTTTGGTGAGATGAAATTGATTTGATTGATGTGTGAATGGCGTGGGCCTTCACTAGACCGGGGATAAGGCTAGGCCTTGTCCCGTTTCTAGTATCGTGCCGTTATGCCGCCGAATTTTTCTAAAATATGTTAGAAAAATAAAATATCATTTTATTGAAGAAATGAACTGAATAGAAATTCATGTGTTGAAATAAAATGTTTTATCGTTAAAATATAATTTTTGACGTGAATGTAAATAAATAAATATTCATTTACAAACCGGACGGTTTGTTTATGTACACCTATTTGAAGGACATTGATTGGGTCGATAAATTTTACACATCGCCCAATTGCACAAATAAAATCTGTGTTTGATTGTTTGAAACCCCACACGGGTGTTGGGATGAAATTTGAAGTTCACTCATCCTGATTGATTAAATATGTCGATCGATTGATTGACAGGCTGTTATAAGCGTTGGATATCTATATTTGATGCTTATACAGTGTAGTGCACTTTGGTTGATGGTTGATTATTTTCAATGCTATTATATACATGTGTTGTATGAAAATCCATATAATTAATTTTATATGGTAATTGATTGGGCCTCATTCCAGTTTTGAAAAAGAAATATTTGAAAAAGAAATATTTGAAAAAGAAATATTTGAAATAGAATATTTGAAAATAAAGGAATATATGAAGCCGTGTTGATTAGATTGACGCCATTTTGACGTGAACGATATTTATATCGATTTTAAAACGATTTCGAAATGAGTTGAATTGAAAACGATTTCGAAATGAATTGAATTGAAAACGATTTCGAAATGAATTGAATTGAAAACGATTTCGAAATGAATTGAATTGAAAATGATTTCGAAATGAATTGAATTGAAAACGAATTCAAATTGAATTGAAAGTGAATTGAAATTGAATTCAAATTGAATTGAAATTTGAATTGAATTGAAATGAACTTTGAAACGAATTTATAAAGAAGAATTCAATTTTGCTTTGAATTGAAAGGGAAGTTGAAATAGATTTTGAAACGAATTTTAAAACTATTTATATAATTCGTTTTGAATAGAAAATCGACGAAGTATATATTATATATATTATATATATAATATAATGGCCTGAATAGAACGCGCCGCGCCGTGGCAGTTCGTGAATTTCGACCATTTATTTCGAACGGATATTGCGGGAGATCCGACCGTCGGATTCTCCTAAAACCGGAACCGTTGGGTTCGTATCGAAAAGAGCTTTCTAACGAATATTAGAAATTTGAAATCTAACGGTTGGATTTGGAGTTACGTCCAAATCAAATTTGAAAAAGGTCGCTGTAAGTGCAGTTCGATGGCCGTTGATGGAAATCGACTATACGGGCCTTGATAAAATTATTAAAAATAGTAATAATTTGTGTAAAATCATAAGAAATGATTTAGAAAGGATTGGGATGAAAAACTCCATATTTGAAAGGATAAAAATAGATTTTTATCGAAATGAACTAGTTTTGAACTAGAATTATAATTCTATTTATTTTTAAATAAATAAATTGAATTCGAAATGGTTTTGAAAATAACCAAAATTTCCAATGATTGCATGGGAATGGATTTGAATCGAAATTGTCTTCGGAATATTTCGATGTTAGAATTCGTGATTATACAGGTGTTGTTATGGAAATTTGAAAGATATATATATATATATCGTTATTTCCAATGCGATATTTGTTAGTCGTAGAATTTGATATTGAATATAAGCCGGTATATTTTCTATTTAGAGCCTTGTATTGAATATCAAATGTGATTTGGGTTTGTCGTGAATGGTGTCTTCCCTAACACTGTTCTTGAACCCAGTTGAGAAAAGATTAAATCTTTTTGTTTAGATTTAACGAAGTGTACCAATTAAATAATATTTAATTGGAATTGAATTGATATTGATTTTTGGGTTTATCGTGGATAGTGTTTTAAATAACACTCGTTCTTTAACCCGATAATTAATGGAATGTGACTTTGGGTTTATCGTGAACCGTGTTTTAAATGACATTGATTCTTTAACCCAGTTAACGATTAAAACTAAGTGGAGTTCTAATGAATCTTTAATTAGATTGAAAAGATCGAGAATGGAGTATCACCAGTTTTACTTCAGGCGATAGTTAAATCTTTAATTAGATTTGAACGTGAAATGGTAATTGAATTTACCGATAACACCGTGGTGTTAGATATGAAGTATAACCAGTTTCACTTCATGGGATGAATAGGTTGGGATTGGGAAATAAAATAAATGATTACTTCGGTGTGGTTCGCTAATCCCGACTAGTTTGAATTGATATTCAAAGGATATTAAAGAATAAATTTAAAGAATTTATCTTGGATAAAATTAATGGGAACTTTTCCCAAAGTATAGGAATATTTGAATAAAAGAATATTCTGAATTGGAATGAGGCGTATGTTGTGTTTGTGTAACACTTTTATAATATATACGCGAGTTATTCAGAAAGACCGGGTTTATCCCATTCTGAATAACTGATTCGACGTGGTGTCGAAGATGAAGACGGTGGTCGAAGACCAGAAGTCTTCACGTCGTTTGGATAATTACTGATGATCTTGATTGGGCTGTACACCCAAGAAGATGGAAATAGTTGGTGATCGTCCAGACGTACTTGGAGATCGATGGATATGCGGGGTACTAGGTGCCTCCGGTTTCGTTCAGACCCAGAACGGACTTGTAAATGGACTGTGTGTCTGACATTGGATTTTAGTCCATGTGATTGATCTCTATTAAATATATATCTGTTTGGCGGCGGAGAATTTATTCTCTTGCTTAACGCCCTTCTCTGAGACGTACGAGCTCAGGGGTTATATATTGATGGATATCAAACGCATGGAGTGAATTGCCTGTGTGGCAGGCCTAAGTGGCAATTGATCGAGGCTTCTGTTGAAAAGCAAAGTCTTGTGGTGATGATCAAAGCACAGCCTGTGTGGCACAGCTTTGTGTAACGTGAATTCACGAGTCTCGCACCCCGGTTGTGAACCAAAAACGGGAGAGGACCTCAGGGAAGGCATGCGTTTCTTTCTAGCTAGGGTGGTGTCAGTGACCTACCAGCCCTGACATTTATATACTTTTCACCTGTGTGGTTGTTGCTGTTGCGAGGCGCCTCGATTTGATCGGACGATCCGGGTCCGATGGAGTCATTCGTTCGCTCATTTACGCCCCAAAGGGCGGGGAAACGTATTGTTCAGGCACTATAATCCACATCGGTGGACCGGCCCTGACGATCCAAGGGGCAGTTGCGGCTGTTCCTGAGGCTCGGGCTAGAGAGTCTCGAATCGGTTGAGGACTATCTTTTGCCTCGGTTCATAGATGGAAATCCAATTTCCAAATACGTGACATTTGCGGTTTTATTTGTAAACACATATATGGCGACATAGTGGCATGGGACGCTCATGCCGCCTATGATTGATACTTATGATTTGAAGTTGTTTTATACACTATGCACTTATTGTAGTATCAAACGATTTGTTTTCAACGTACCAAGCATTCTTGGCTATTATAAGGTAAAAACCCTATCCTCCGGCTTGCGTTGCATTGTGTGATGGGAACTGGGTCTTATAATAGCTTCATTTTTCTTTATTTAGCATTGCGCTGTTTGTTTTATGCACTGGTATTCTTGGGAGGAAACCCGTTCCGTGTTATACGGCGTGGTCCCTTGATTTACCTAACTTTAAAAATAAAGATTAACTGTTTTAGTTCTCACACCAGTCACATGACTGACCTGGAGTTTATTGTTTTAACCTAAACTCTGGGTGCCCCTATTTTGACACGGGCAGCTAGTAGTTTTGGTTTTGCAGATTTATATTCACAGGATCCTGGTTTACAGCTGGAACGATATCCGGAAAGCTTTGTATCCGTATATCTCTTCTAGTTGTGTATTGTATTATTTTCCGCTGCTATGTATTTAAATGTAATTTAAATCTCTGATATTTCTGTGTAATATTCATTTATACTCTGTATATTCTTGTAATCTGATGCATTGTTGTAATATACATTGAAATGTTCTTTTATATGCGTTCTGTTGTGGCTTGTCCTCGAACTATCCGACACTTTCCTTTACGGGGAAGTTACGGGTCGTTTCAGCTGCAGTTCGTATTTTGAAATCGAAACTTCAAACGATTGTACCGGGAGATCCGACAGTCGGATTTTCCCGAAACTGGAACCGTTGGATTCGTTTTGAAAAGATCTTTCTAATGATTTAAATTTTGTGAAGATCCAACGGTTATATTTTCAGATATGTGTAAATCAAATCTGAAGAAAAACAGCGCCACGGTCGCGTTATGGCCCGAAGCGTCGTTTTGAATAAATTGGCTATTTTAAAATAAATAAAAATAGCGATAGATCGTAATAAAATATTATAAACGATATGGATGTGATTTAGAAATTAACTGAAGGTTGGCTAAGTAGAATGGTTTCCTGGGTGTTGATATGATGTTGGTTTCGGCCTTCGGGGTTAATATTTGGGAAATCGTTCTCTTACTGATTGACGGTTAGTGACCAATGAATGAAATGATGCGTGTATATGTTAGTGTTGCACTTGTTTATTATATACGCGAGTTGCTCAGAAAGACCGGGTTTATCCCATTCTGAATAACTGAATCGACGATAAGAAATCGAAGATAAAGACGGTGGTCGAAGACTGGAGATCTTCACCTCGTTTGGATGGTAACCGAGGTCCTGATTGGGAGGCATCCCGAAATATGGATAATGAGTGGTGATCGTCCAGACGTACGTGGTGATCAATGGGTTTGCGAGGTATTTAGTGCCTCCGGTTTCGTTTAGACCCAAAACAGACTTGTAAATGGACTGTGTGTCTGATATTGGATTTTATTCTGTGTTGATTGATCTCTATTAAATATACATCTGTTTGGCGGCGGAGAATTTATTCTTTTGCTTAACGCCCTTCTCTGAAATGCACGAGCTAAGAAGTTGTATATCGATGGACATCAGTCGCACGGCATGAATTGCTAGTGTGGCATGCCCAAGTGGCAAATGATCAAGGCTTCTGTTGAAAAGCAAAGTCTTGTGGTGATGATCAAAGCCCCGCCTGTGTGGCGTAGCTTTGTGTATAATGTGGATCCGCGAGTGTCACACCCCGTTATGAACCAGAAACGGGAGAAGGACCTCAGGGAGGGCATGCGTTTCTTTCTAGCTAGGGTGGTGTCAGCGACCTACCAGCCCTGACATTTATATACTTTTCACCTGTGTGGTTGTTGTTGTTGCGAGGCGCCTCGGTTTGATCGGACGATCCGGTTCCGATGGAGTCATTCGTTGGCTCGTTTACGCCCCAAAGGGCGGGGAAACGTATTGTTCAGGAATTTTAATCCACATCGGTGGACCAGCCCTGTCGCTCCTAGGGTCACTCGAGCTCTGATCCTGAGATATGGGCTAGATTGTCTCGAATTCGATAAGGACTATCTTTTGCCTTGGTTCATGACGGAAATCCAATTTCCAAATACGACATCGTGTGGTTTTGATTGTATATATATATGGCGACATGATATATGGTACCCATGCCGTCTATGATTGATAGTTATGATTCGAAATTGTTTTTGAAACATGTAAACACTAGTAATAATATCAATTGCTTTTGTTTTATTCGTATCAAGCATATTTTGGTCGTTATAAGGTAAAAACTCTATCCTCCGGTTTGCGTTGCATTGTGTGATGGGAACTGAGTCTTATAATGGCTTCATTTTTATAAAAAGCATTGCGATGTTTAAAAGAATGATTTGTTTTATAGCACTGGCAATCCAATGGAGTAAACCCGTTCCACGAAAGTGGCGTGGTCCTGTGATTAGCCATATTATAAATGTGTTGAGTAGATTTCTCATACCAGTCCCTTGACTGACTCGTAGTTTGTTTCACTTTCAAACTCGGGTGCCCCTTTTTCTACACAGGCAGCCTAGTATTCAGGTTTAGCTGGTTCTTTCTGGATAGCTGGAGCTGAAGATGGATTCTATCGTTTATCTCTTTTTATGCTGTTCAGCTCCTATTGTACATATTTTGTTTGTTTTCCGCTATAGACATTTATGTATAGCTGAACTGTATTTGTACTAAGTAAGATCCTGTATACTGTGTAACTCTGATGATTACTTTTATCCAGTATATTCTATTGTTCATTATCTGGTGTATTTATTTAATTCTGTTCTGCTATTATCTGTTTATGTGTTATATTCCAAAGATAACCCTTGCCACCGTCAGTACGGCGTTTGGGGTCGTCAGTACGTGGTATCAGAGCTTAGGTTAAGCTTAGTTCTGGAATATAACATATTAACGAACTCGTCAGAAATAGAACCAGTAGTGTTCTAGGACGAGTAACTCATTACAGATAGGATCAGTAATATCATAATATGAGTAAAGCAGAATGAAATAACACCTCGATAAACACATTTACATTGAAGTATATGTTTCTATATTTTAAATTATCTTTTATGTGACCTGACACTTGATCTGCTGTTTGCAGAAGTACTAGAAAATGAGTGTCAGAAACAGAAGGAATGCAGAACCGGATATTGAGGCCCTATTAATCAAATATCGAAATATGGGTGGAATATCGTTCTCAGGTGAAGAATCTATTATGAAAACACAAGCTTGGATTCGTTCTGCTGAGAAAATATTCGAAGCATTAAAGCTGAGGGATGACTAGAAAAGATTACTGGCCTCCTGGGCACTCAAAGACGAAGCTTTGTTCTGGTGGGATTGGGTTATAGAGAATAATCCAGAATGTGATATCACCTGGGATAGATTCAAAGTGATTTTCCTAGAAAGATTTACTCCTCCAGAAGCGACTGAGCGATTATGTGACGAATTTTCTTATCTGATACAAGGTGATATGACCATCCCAGAATATCATAAGAAATTCAACGAACTTTCTCACTTTGCTCCTCATCTGATTAAAGACCCAAAGAGGAAAATTTTGAGATTTATTCACGGGCTTCAAAGAAAATATCAGAATAGTGTAATGAGGAACGTGAAGCTCCCCTTTTCTGAAATGATATACATGGCTTATCAGTACGAAGATCTAGACAAGAAAGGTATGTTACAGTACGAAGAGGAAGTCAGCTCTAGTAATAAAAATGAGTCTGAAACTGATCGTCCTGAGGCCAGTACAAAGTCTGAGGTTAGTAAGAAGCCCAGTGCCAAGAGAAAAAGGGTTGAATCTGGAAAAGAACCTGCAACGACTGCCATATGCAATAACTGCCATAAGCCAGGGCATTTTCAGGGAAATTGCAAAACCTCGGAGAAGCGAATAAAGAGTGGATCTTAATCCGGTAATAAGTTTCAAGAGAATAGGAAGTGCAGTCAATGCCATCAGACCGGTCATCTTTCAAAGGCCTGCCCGCTATTCAGAAAACCTAAAGTAGTAAATGTAAATGAAGTGGTAGAAGTACCTGCATCCCCATCTTCTCAGGAAAGGTCTGATGTTTTAGAAGGCACGCTCAATGTCAAGAACATTCCAGTTAAAGTACTGTTTGACACAGGTGCGTCACGAAGCTTTATTGCAAAGAGTGCAGTCAAGAAGTTGGATTTGAGGTTGAAGAAGCTCAAAGAACCAATGACGGTCCAAAATCCAGTTGGGGGTTCCATCAATCTCAGTTGGATTTGTGCAGTACCTGTCTCTTATTCCTGCTATAAATTCCCTATTATCTCTATCGTCATGAATTTTAATGAATTCGATCTTATTCTGGGATTGGATTGGCTAACCAAATATGAGGCAGAGGTTAGATGCGCCGAGAGGGTTGTTAAGGCAAAGGCCCAATCGGGAATTATATAACCATACCATGAGAAGGCCCGACATCAAATAGAAAGGACTTCTGGGAAGCTTTGGATGTTTCTCCAACCCAAATAGAAAATATCCCTGAATTTGCAGAGAATATTCACGACCTCATCAAAGACATTCCTGCCGTCAAGAACTATGCGGATGTGTTCGAAGAAGTTGTTCGCTTACCTCCGCAGAGAGAAATTGATTTCAAAATTGCTTTAATTCCAAATGCAAGGCCGGTAGTTCACGCTATTCGAAGAATGTCCTTGAAAGAGAAAGAGGAATTAGACAATCAAACACGACAGCTAGTATGGAAGGGACTGATCAGGCCTAGTTTCTCTGATTGGGGTGCAGCAGTGGTGTTTGTCCCAAAATCTGACGGTACTCTACGTCTATGTGTGGATTATCGTGGTCTGAACAAACAGACAATAAAGAATAAATATCCATTGTCGCGGATTGATGATTTGTTGGATCGATTAAATGGCGCACAAGTATTTTCACGAATGGACCTAGCTACAGGTTTCCATCAGCTTCGTATCGCCGAGGAGTGTGTTCCTTTGACAGCGTTCAGAGGTCCAGATTTATTCTACGAGTGGTTAGTAATGTCGTTCAGCTTATGTAACGCTCCAGCCTATTTCGTCGATCTAATGAACAGAGTATTCAGAGGAGTTTTGAATAAATTTGTTCTGGTTTTTATTGATGATATTCTAATCTTCTCTAAATCAAAGGCCGAACATGAAAAGCATCTGGAACAGGTTCTGGAAATCCTCAGAAGGAATGTATTGAAAGCCAAACTATCCAAATGTATATTCTGGCAAGATGAAGTGAAATTTTTGGGCCACGTCGTATCGAAAGAAGGAATTGCTGTGGATCCAAGCAAAATCACAGCTATTCAGAATTGGAAACAGCCCAGTACCCCCACTGAAGTCCGCAGTTTTCTCGGATTGGCTAGCTATTACCGGAAGTTCGTTAAAAACTTTTCGAAGATATCTGGTCATTTAACGAAGCTTACGAAGAAGCACTCTAAATTCAAATGGACTCCAGAAAGTGAGGAGGCTTTCGAAGAGCTAAAGTTAAGATTAACGACAGCTCCAGTGTTAACCATCATCGATGGCAATCAGGATTTGAAAGTCTAGACTGATGCTTCTAGAGAAGGCCTTGGCACAGTGTTAATGCAAAGGGGCCAAGTGATTGCTTATGCTAGCCGTCAGCTGAAGCCGCACGAGAAAAACTACGTCACTCATGATCTTGAGTTATTGGCGATAGTATTCGCTTTGAAAATCTGGAGGCACTATCTTCTGGGTGAGAGATTTGAACTGTTTACAGATCACCGGTCGTTAAAGTTTCTGTTCACCCAGAAAGACTTGAATCTGAGGCAGCAACGTTGGCTAGAGTTCCTTGCAGCATACGATTTTGAGATTATATACACTCCAGGGAAAGCAAATGTCGTGGCCGATGCGTTAAGCAGAAAGAATGAGATGATCGCCAGCTTTATTATTACGACTTCATTGATAGATAAAATATCTGCTCTTCAAAAGGATGATCACTTCATTCAGAAGATCAGAGAGATAATTCAAAAGGGCGAACCCTCGAGTTTCCAAGCTGATAATGATGAGATTCTAAGGCTGCAGGGTCGAATCTGTGTCCCTAACATTGCTGAGCTCCGAAAGGAAGTACTGGATGAATGCCACAAGTCAAAACTTAGTATCCATCCAGGAGTAAGAAAAATGTATAATGACATCAAACGCACTTTCTGGTGGAAGTCGATGAAGAGGGACATTTCTTTATATGTTAGCCGATGCCCTACTTACCAGCTAGTCAAAAGCGACCAACAGAAACTAGCTGGATTGTTGCAACCGCTAGACGTTCCTGGTTGGAAGTGGGAACATATTTCTATGGATTTCATTGATGGTCTGCCCAGAACCAGAAAAGGAAATGACAGTATTTGGGTGATCGTATATCACTTCACGAAGACCGCCCATTTCATACCTGTCAGATCAAACAGAACTGCTCAGAGTCTGGCGCAGATTTACTTCAAGGAAATAGTTAGACTACATGGAGTGCCGCTCAGTATAGTCAGTGATAGAGATACAATATTCACTAGCAAATTCTGGGAGGCATTTCAAGTTGAACTGGGAACGAAGTTGAACTTGAACACCGCCTATCATCCTCAGACAGATGGTCAGACTGAGAGGGTGAATCGTATTTTAGAAGATCTATTGCGGGCTTGTGTTCTAGATTTCGGTGGATCATGGGAAGACCATCTGCATTTGGCTGAATTCTCATATAACAATAGCTACCAGGCGAGCCTGACAATGTCGCCATTCGAAGCATTGTATGGTAGACCGTGCCGATCTCCTGCTTGTTGGGTCGAACCCGGTAATAGACTCGTGTTGGGGCCAGATATGATCCGAGAAGCTGCCGACAAAGTCGATTTTATTAAGAAGCGATTACTTGCTGCTCAAAGCTGACAAAAGAGCTATGCGGATAGGAGAAGAAGAGATATATCCTTTGCTGTTGGCGACTATGTATATTTGAAAGTATCGCCGATGAGAGGGGTGATCCGTTTTGGTAAAATTGGAAAGTTGGCGCCCAGATTCATTGGTCCGTTTCCTATTCTGGAACGGATCGGAACTCTCGCTTATAGGGTCAAATTGCCTGATTGGTTGCCTGGAGTTCATGATGTATTTCACATATCTCAACTTCGGAAGCACGTTCATGACACAGACTTGATCGTGGAAGAAGCAGCTCAACAGGATATTGAAATTACCCCTGAATTAGCTGTGAGACGAGAGCCGCTCAAGATCATCGGCAAAGAAACCAAAGAGCTGAGGAAAAAGAAAGTTCACTTGGTCAAAGTGCAATGGAGTGGAGATCCGCGAGATTGTACTTGGGAAACTGAGGAGAGCATTCAAAAAGCCTATCCTAGATGCCGAGTGGATATCTCTGATTGACTCCAGTGCAAGGTGTAACAACCCGGAAATTCTGAGCCAGTTTAAAATTTTTATTTTGGCAATTTTGGCGAATTTTGAATATTTAAAATAGATTATTTTAAATAATATCGACAAGAAATTTATTTTTTAAAAGGATTAGAACATATATATTATATACGCCGTCGTTAGAATATAAATAATTATATATAATTTAAATAGAATTGAAAATGGCGCGGTAGTTCGATAATTCGATTTCAAACTTCAAATGAACATACCGGGTGCAAAACAATCCGGATTTTAGTGAAACCAAAAACATTAGGATATAATTGATAATATCTTTCCAACGAATCTGAAAGATTGAAAATTTATAGCGGGGATCAAATGACATGTCCAGTTGAAAATTCTGAATAGTCGCTATGGAATTCAGGCCCTTAAAAATGGGAATTTTGCAAACGACCTCGGATTTCGACGAAACCACTTTTGTTGGGTCCGTGATGTCAAATTATTGCTAGATTCCAAATTTCATAATTTTTTGAATCAATATGTGAGTGTGGCAAAGGAAAACGCGTTTGACCATTTTCAGTTGATTTTAGTCGACTAGAAATTGGCCATTTTTCTAACGGTCTCAGAATTCGACGAAACTAGTTTTGTTAGGACCGTATCGTTAATACGAAGCTAGAAAATATTTTTATGGAATTTTTCGAGTTAGTATGTGACCCCAGTAAATAGAAATGCGCGTTTAAATTCAATATATAGAGTTATATGTTGATTTTGACGAAAACTGATCGAAACGGCCGAATTGGCTTACGATACATATCCCATTGTGTCTGGAATGGGGGTAATTAGCTATGGACGACAGGCGGTGGGCCTCGTTTAGAGGGCGTATGTAAAAGTCAACTTTGAGAAATTAATTAATTAAATATATAATTATTTATAAAGGCCCCCCCACTCTCTCTTTCACGTTCAGATTCAAATAGAAAAAAAAAACCTAAATTGATCGACACGCCCACCCCCAGGAGGACCACCGCGTCGCCGCTACTGGCGCCAGGCCCCACCTCGCCGTCGCCCCCTTCTCAAGTCCCCCCCCCCCATCGACACCACCTCTCACGCCAGAGCGCGATCCCTCCCCCCCCCCCCCCCGTTCGATTTCCCTTAGCCCAGAACCCCCGCCACCAGCGCCCACCTCCGACATCCCTGACCCCCCCTGCACGCCTCAGCCCCGTCCCCCTCTTCTCCTTTTTCCTCCTCTTCCTCCTTTGAAATCCGCAGCCCATCTACACCAAAACCCGCACCCATTTCGCCACCTCAGGCCCTGACCGCGACCACAGCCCCTCCACCCCCTCTTCGGGTCCTCCGACGACTGAAATGCTGTAAGTTTTCCTTTTTATTCGTTTATTTTATTTACTTTAAAACTGAAAACTTATTTACTTTAAAATTGAAAACATATTTTAATAGAAAAGATTAGATCTTTAAACTTTGAAAAGATTTGATTTTTAAACTATGAAGGAATTTGATTTTTAACTTTGAAAAAGTTTGATTTTTAACTATGGAAAGATCGGATATTTTTACCATTGTAAAGACGATATTTTAATCATTGTAAAGAAGCGATTTTTCATAGCAAAAGGAAATGATTTTCAATAATATAAAAGTTAAATTTTTATATTCATGAAGGTGAGATTTTTATTCGAAGAAAGATATGATTTTTATTTATAATAAAAACAAGATTTTTGTTATGACATTAGCGATGTAAAAATATAATTTTTACATATAAAATAAGTGAAGTAAAAATTCGATTTTTATATATTGAATAACGAAGTAAAAATTCGATTTTTATATATTGAATAGCGAAGTAAAAATTCGATTTTTATTTATTGAATAGCAAAGTAAAAATTTGATTTTTACATATGTAGAGAATACGGGCAACGAAGATGACAAAATGGCGAGAACGATGAAGATTTCTACTAATGAAGTGTCGTGGAGTTGGAATAGCTATCGGTGAAAATTTCTCACTCTTCAATTTCTTTTCTAGTTATATATATACACTAGGATGCAAACGGTGTTTAGTAGCACCCGACACAATCGTCCACAGACCATGGACTTATTTGTTTGGTTGTGTAGTTGGTTAGATTATTTGGTTTGAATTGAATTGTTTGGTGAAACGAATGGATTTGATTGATGTGTGAATGGCGTGGGCCTTCACTAGACCGGGGATAAGGCTAGGCCTCGTCCCGTTTCTAGTATCGTGCCGTTATGCCGCCGAAATTTCCTAAAATATGTTAGAAAAATAAAAATATCATTTTTATTGTGTAAATGAACTGAATAGAAATTCATGTGTTGAAATAAAATATTTTATCGTTAAAAATATAATTTTTAACGTGGAAGTGAATAAAATAAAATATTCATTTACAAACCGGATGGTTTGTTTATGTATACCTATTTGAAGGACATTGATTGGGTCGATAAATTTTACACATCGCCCAACTGCACAAAAAAAATCTGTGTTTGATTGTTTGAAACCCCACACGGGTGTTGGGATAAAATACGACATACACTAATCCCAATAATTAGTTGTATGTCGATCGATTGATTGACAGGCTGTTATAAGCGTTAGAGATTTATATTTGATGCTTATACAGTGTAGTGCACTTTGGATGATGGTTGATTATTTATCGTTGCTATTGTATACATGTGTTGTATGGAATCCATATAATTAACTTTATATGGTAATAGATTGGGCCTCATTCCAATTTAGAAAATAAAGAATATTATAAAATAAAGGTTCATGTGTTGACCGTACTCGTCCGTTGAGATTAGTCATGTGTTGAACGAAATATTTTAACAATAAAATTTACATCTTTATCATTATAAAATAAAGGTTCATGTGTTGATCGTACTCATCCGTTGAGATTAGTCATGTGTTGAATGAAATATTTAGATTCACGTACTAAATAGGATAAATATTCATTTGTTGAATAGAATAATGGAGTTATTGAAATATATAAAGCTGTATTGATTAGAGATGCGCTATTTTGACGCGAACGATATTTATATCGATTATATTCGTTTTTAAATTTGAATTGAATCGAATAGAAAACCAATTTGAATTTGAATTGAATAAAAAACGAATCGAATTTTAATTGAATAGAAAACCAATTTGAATTGAATCGAATAGAAAACCAATTTGAATTGAATCGAATAGAAAACCAATTTGAATTGAATCGAATTGAAAACGAATTCGAATTGAATAGAAAACGAATTTGAATTGAATTGAATAGAAAACGAATTTGAATTGAATCGAATAGAAAACGAATTTGAATTGAATCGAATAGAAAACGAATTTGAATTGAATCGAATAGAAAACCAATTTGAATTTGAATTGAATAAAAAACGAATCGAATTTTAATTGAATAGAAAACCAATTTGAATTGAATCGAATAGAAAACCAATTTGAATTGAATCGAATAGAAAACCAATTTGAATTGAATCGAATTGAAAACGAATTCGAATTGAATAGAAAACGAATTTGAATTGAATTGAATAGAAAACGAATTTGAATTGAATCGAATAGAAAACGAATTTGAATTGAATCGAATAGAAAACGAATTTGAATTGAATCGAATAGAAAACGAATTTGAATTGAATCGAATAGAAAACGAATTTGAATTGAATCGAATAGAAAACGAATTTGAATTGAATCGAATAGAAAATGAATTTGAATTGAATCGAATAGAAAACGAATTTGAATTGAATTGAAAAGAAAATGAATACGAATCGATTTGAATTGAAATCAAATAGAAATGAAAATAAAAAGGATTTTTAATAGAAAAACCAATTTTGATTTGAATTTGAAATAAAGGTTGAAATTGTTTTTGAAACAAATTTGAAACTATTTATAAAATTCGTTTTAAATAGTAATCGACGAAATATATATTATATATATTATATATATAATTTAATGGCCTGAATAGAACGCGCCGCGCCGCGGCAGTTCGTGAATTTCGACCATTTATTTCAAATGGACATTACGGGAGATCCGCCGTCGGACTCTCCTAAAACCGGAACCGTTGGGTTCGTATTGAAAAGAGCTTTCTAACGAGTATTAGAAATTTGAAATCTAACGGTTGGATTTGGAGATACGTCCAAATCAAATTTGAAAAAGGTCGCTATAAGTGCAGTTCGATGGCCGTTGATGGAAATTGACTGTACAGGCCTTGATAAAATTATTAAAAATATCAATAATTTGTGTAAAATCATAAGAAATGATTTGGGGAAAATTGGGATGAAAAACTCCATATTTGAAAAGATAAAAATAGATTTTAATCGAAATGAACTAGTTTTGAACTAAAATTAAACCCGTTTATTTTTAAATAAATAAATTGGATTTGAAACGGGTTTTAAATAGAATTGATTTGTGGGTTTATCGTGAAGGGTGTTTTAAATAACACTTGTTCTATAACCCGATAATAAATAGAATGTAATTTGGGTTTGTCGTGAACTGTGTTTTAAATGACACTAGTTCTTTAACCCAGAAAAAGGAGTTTTAATGAATCTGCAATTAGATTGAAATGTGAATTGATAATTTAAATTATCAAATTTGGAAAATGAGCGAGAATGGAGTAACACCAGTTTTGCTCCAAAACGATAGTCAAATCTTTAATTAGATTTGAACGTGAAATGGTAATTAATTTTACCGACAACATTGTGGTGTTAAATATGGAGTATTACCAGTTTTGCTTCATGGGATGAATAGGTTGGGATTGGGAAATAAAATAAATAGTTACTTCGGTGTGGTTCGCTAATATCGACTAGTTTGGAAAACCATAATTTGGTTTGAAATGACACCCAAAGGAAGATTAAAGAATAAATTTAGAAGAATTTATCTTGGATAAAATTAATGGGAACCTTTCCCTAAGAATGTGATTTTGTGAATAAAAGAATATTATGAATTGGAATGAGGCGTATGTTGTGTTTGTGTAACATTTGTTTTTAATATACGCGGGTTGTTCAGAAAGTCCGGGTTTATACCCATTCTGAATAACCGATTCGACGATAAGTCGAAGATGAAGACGGTGGTTGAAGACCGGAAGTCTTCACATCGTTTGGGTGATTACTGATGATCTTGATTGGGCTGTACACCCAAGATGAGGGAATCAGTTGATGGTCGTCCAGACGTACTTGGAGATCGATGGATATGCGAGGAAAGGGCCTCCAGTTTCGTTTAGACCCAGAACGAACTTGTATATGGATTGTGTGTCTGACATTGGATTTTATTCTGTGTTGATTGATTTCTGTTAAATATATATCTTTTTGGCGGCGGGGAATTTATTCTCTTGCTTAACGCCCTTCTCTGAGACGTACGAGCTTAGAGGTTATATATCGATAGATATTAATCGCATGGCATGAATTTCCTGTGTGGCACGCTGAGTTGCATGGATCAAGGCTTCTGTTGAAAAGCAAAGTCTTGTGGTTGATGATCAAAGCACGGCCTTTGTGGCGTAGCTTTGTGTATAACGTGAATTCGCGAGCCTCACACCTCGGTATGAGTCAAAAACGGGATACGGACCGTTGGGAGAACACGACGTTTCTTTCTAGCTTTGGTGGTGTCAGTGACTTACCAGCCCTGACATTTATATACTTTTCACCTTTGTGGTTGTTGGAATGAGGCGCCTCGATTATAGGTCTGTAAGGACCGGGAAACGTGTGTTCAGGCATAATTAATCCTCAAACGTAAGAGAGGACCGGCCCAACCGAATCCAGGGTTACCCAGAGTGTGTAGTCCTGGGACATTTGCTAGAGTGTCTCGAAGCGGAGAGGAGTTTTCCCCTTGCCTCGACTCATGACGGAAATCCAATTTCCAATACGTGTATTTCGGTTTTATTTGTAGAGCCTAGTATGGCGACATAGTGGTATGGGGCAATTATGCCGTCTATGATTTATATTTATGATTGAAATTGTTTTGACACTATACACTTATTATAGTATCAAATGATTTGTTTTAAACGTACCTAGCATGTTTGGCTGTTATAAGGTAAAACCCTATCCTCCGGCTTGCGTTGCATTGTGTGATGGGACCTGGGTCTTATAATAGCTTCATTTTTCGAAAAGCATTGCATTGTTTATTCTATGCACTGGTATTCTTGGGAGGAAACCCAACCGTGTTATACGGCGTGGTCCCTTGAATTACTCTCTTTTAAAGTAAAGTTTTAAATAACTGTTTAATTTCTCACACCAGTCACATGACTGACCTGGAGTTTATTGTTTTAACCTAAACTCTGGGTGCCCCTATTTTCGACACGGGCAGCTAGTAGTTTTGGTTTTGCAGATTTATATTCACAGGATCCTGATTTACAGCTGGAACGATGCTCGGAAAGCTCTGTATCCGTGTATTACTTTCAGTTGTGTTTTGTATTATTTTCCGCTGCTATGTAATTTATTGTAATCTCTGATATTTGTCGAATGTATAATATTAATCTATACTCTGTATATTCTTGTACTCTGATGGAATTGTTGTAATATACAATGAAATGTTCTCCCGTCTGTGTTCTAATTTGTCCTGTTCTCAAAACGATCAGGGGTTTCGAATGGTCTAGATCGGTTTAACGACTGATTCGGATCGAGCGAAATTCCCGGCCGTCACATTTGGTATCAGAGCTTTGGTTTACAGAGCTCGAGAACAAGACACATTAGAACCATATGAAAGAATTCATCAGATATTGGATTAGTAATATCCAATTAGAATGACTCGTTAGAGATAGGATCAGTAGTATCCTAGAACGAGTGTAAAGAGTATATTTTTCAAATGAAAACAATTTTGTTTTAAATTTAAATCGCTTTATACGTTTTTGAATATTTATTTATTTTGAATTTGGACAATCGAGTATATAAAGGTTTTGCATATACGCATCATGAACGTATATTCGAAGTTTTAATATACTGGATAGATATAGAATCACATTCTAGACACCCGGAGATGGTTCTGATGATTGATCGATCAATCTCAGAACTTATGTTCGTGTTTCGAAGGTTTGATTTCTATATATTTCCATTAGACTGGTGTGAGAACCAAAACTTATATAGATAGATTTATTGTTGTGATTTGGCATCAAAAACATGATTTTCTGTATATGTATCAAAATTATGAATTTGAAACTCTAATCCACTTATTGATTGATGTTTGTGTTGTTTGCCTATTTGTTTGATAATTTTGAACCATTATGCCTAATTGAACCAAATATTGAAAATTATCGAAAATTGGCCGCATTTGCTTGCATATATATGTACTTACATTGAACAGGTCATAGCAAGGAGGCTAGAGCAGAGAATAAAATTTGTTTGCCCGACAAATAGGTACATATTTACTATAATTTACTGTTTTGTTTGGGTGATGATGATTTTATGAGCCTATTGGCTAGCCGCTTGGCTTTTTCTTTTTGAGATCAGAAGGCCTATATGGCAATTTCGGGATTTTCCCGTGGCTCCCGGTGCAGGGGAGGTTATGGCGAAATTTTTCGAAAATTTAGGGTGTTAGCCAAATTTTTGAAAATTTGAAAATTCTCAAAAACTGAAAAGTTGGAGAATGGAAGCCAGAGTGAACGTAGAGTTGATTAATCAAACCACTTTCGACTTTGTTCCTTTCCGGGGACGAAAAGTGTGACGGCCCGCCCCGCACCAACCGACGTTTTACTCCAATTGTGCGCTGTACACATGTCCAATTGGCATGGGACGGTCGCCAAAGAAGAGAAAGGAAGAAGAGGAACCAAATAAAGAACCTGTAATATGTCTCACAGCGCATGGAATAAAATATAATAGCCAACATATACTTGACATAAAACAGATGAGACAGTGCATAAGCTGAAAACTTAAACTAACATCATCAGAGTAGCGGAAATATCAAATACAGCTTATTACAACTTCAAAATACTGTCTCTAAGATAAGCAAAATAGGTATGCTACTAATGCCCAAAGTAGATACCGATCACGACACAGGGAGAATAACTATATATCATACGTGGAGCCTCCTGCTCGTCTTCAGTCCATCTACCAAGCGCACTACCAGCTATCCCTGTCTCTAGTCTGCTCGTGTGAGCACCCAGAGTAATAAGAAGAAACATAAAACTCTGGGTCAGACATCAGTCTGGTATGAGTGGTAGCAAGCATAAACAGAATAATAACAGGTATACTAAGTCATACCTGAACCTGGACCTGCAATCAAAGAGTTAGTACTACACGGTACAATACTCTAAGATGTCACAAACACATAGTATAAGTATACGGGGGTGGGGATGTGTGTGTCAAACAATCAAGCATAACAACCATCCTCGCAACTCTCACTCAGTGCGTAAAGCATACGACATCCACTTCTTCGATCACTAGAGCACCTTACTCAAACGACAGAACTCGACTTTGTACGACTATGTACATTCCTACTACCACCAACGCCATACCTATGGGATCACGCCCAACGTTTCCATGACCCCACTCCATTGGTAGGTAGCTCCCTAGTCGCACCATATCCAAAGCCCGAGTTTGTCTCTCTACCTCCAACACCTAGTGATCCAAAGTCATAGACATCGACAACTCCTTAGCACACGTCCCGCAGCAAAGTCCAATCACGAAGTGAACTCATTGGTTCCCGTCTGGATCCTGAGCTCGAACTTCCACTTGAACTACCTTTGCATTTCGGGTTATGGACCTCCATTGGATCGGTTCGGATCCCTTTCATCATCATTGGGATCGTGGCCTTCATCGTCTCGGTTCGTGACTACCACCTCGGATCGGATCGGAGTACTCGTGGCCTCCAGTCCCATCCGGATCGGATCGGGTCCTCCATGGTACACTGGATCGATTTGTGGCTTCCAGTCTCGCCTGGATCGGATCGGGTTCTCCACCACGCAACGGCTCGGGTCACGCCTCCTGGTCATAGTTCCAAGCGCCTCGCCCTCCTCCAAGTCTTTGATTCGTTGTCCTCAAGGTGATCAGATCGGATCGTGTCGTTATCACCCCAAGCGGGTCGGGTCGGAGTCTTCAATCACCAAGTCTTGAATCGCGACTTCTCGGATCGGTTCGGATCCTTCAGCTCGTGGCACAGCTTGCCTCGCTATAACAATCGGTTCGGTTCGTGGTGAGGGGAAATGGGCGGTTCGGATCGGGTAGGGGGCGATCCGATCCGATTTCCTGCACCGATTCCTGCAAGTGTTTATACGCCTCTCGACGGCGTTTTCGACCATTCTAACTATTGAAACCAATCACAAAGCATACCAAAGAGTCATATCAACACATACAAGTGACCTCAAACACCAAAACAACCATATGATATGATAAAATGGATCAAACATAGCCAAAACCCCATGTTTTCCCTTAATCCCTCTTAATCATGTTTAAGCATATGATTAGCAAAACTTATCTAAATTAACTCAAACTCATATCAGAGGTCTAAAACATGATTTATGAATTTATAAACATTTTTCCAGAATTTATTTTCGTTTAAAAACGCTGATTAGCACTAATCACCCCAATTTAGCCATAATTAGTGCAAAAGCAAGCTAATCACTCACCTTAGCCACAAATTAAACAAGGTCTGAAATAATTCTCTGATTTAATGCGAATCCAAATGCTAACAGCAGCTCCAAGGTTGATTAGGTGAAGATCTTCTTTGATTTGGTCTTGCTAATCTCTTTTTCTTCAAGTTGGAGTGGTTTGGAGGTGATTTGGAGACTTTAGAGGGTGGAGGCCATTATTAGGTTTCTTGGGGACTAAGTGGAGGCTAGAAAACTGAAATGGGATCAAATCCTAGACCAACTCAGCCCTCTCCTAACCCTAATCCCGAAATGGGTCATGGGCCCAAATCCTTAACTACCCGGTTTGGCCCAATATGCAGTTTTTCACCTTGCAAACCTTGTTTCAGCCATATCTCCCAAACGGTAAGTCCGTTTGACTATTATGACCACTCTACGGAAAGAGAAACCATCAAACGAATCTAATGGAAGTGGTTTCAGGTCAAAATTCCTTCCCTATCAAAAGTTATGGCCAAAACAGTACTGGCTAGGGGCAAAATGGTCATTTAAAAATCGACAAAAATCATGAACAGGGGAAATGACTCAAATAAATGTTTCCCAAAGTTATATGACCATACGACTTCACACGGGAAAGAAATAAATATTCTACAATCCTATGATGTGTAGAATACGGGTCGTTACACTCTTCCCCCCTTAAGAAATTTCGCCCCCGAAATTCCCTAATCAAAACACACACAAGGGTCCCGCATGCCTATCAATCATAAAACAATCATCAAACATGCAAAAACAAGCAAAACAAGTCTATCCTAGCATGCGGAATAACTAAATCGCAAAGTAAATCTTACCAGGCAAAGAGCTCTGGATAAGCCTTTCTAACGCTTTCCTCTGTCTCCCAAGCACAATCATTTTCGTCCTCGCCCCACTGAACTTTGACTAGCTTCACCGCCTTTCTTCGAAGTTGTTTCGTATCATGCCCCACAATACGAATCGGCTTGCGGTTCTCAACCGCCTCAGGTTCTACTTCGAAGTCCTCTAACTGATCAGGTGAAATAGTCACATTTGAGTCGTGAACGAACTTCCTTAGTTGGGAAACATGAAACACATTGTGAACTCCTGCCATTTTCTCTGGTAAGCCAACCCTATACGCCAAATTCCCAACTTCCTCGAGAACTTGGAAAGGACCCACAAATCTTGATGCCAACTTGCCTCTCCTGCCAAATCGTATCACGCTTTTCAACGGAGAGATCTTGACAAACACCAAGTCACCAACGGAGAATTTCAAGTCTCTTCTCCTCTTATCAGCATAGCTTTTCTGCCTATCCTGAGCAGCTTTCATTCGTTGCTGAATGATCTTGATCTTATCGGAAGTTTCTCTCACCACATCTGGTCCAAGCACAAACTTCTCGCCAGTCTCTATCCAACATGATGGTGAGTTGCATGGTCTTCCGTACAAAGCTTCATATGGAGCCATACCGATACTGGATTGGTGGCTATTATTATATGCAAACTCCACTAGATGCAAATGGTCATCCCATGATCCACCGAAATCCAATATGCAAGCCCTCAAGAGATCTTCCAATATCCGATTCACCCTCTCCGTCTGACCGTCGGTCTGAGGATGATACGCGGTACTGAGATGTAATTTTGATCCTAAAGCCTCTTGTAAGCTCTTCCAAAATCCACTAGTAAACAACGGATCTCGGTCACTCACAATGCCTTTGGGTACTCCATGAAATCTCACTACCCACTTCATATACAGTTCTGCCAACTTAGCTGCAGTTCTGTTCGACTTAACTGGTATAAATCTTGCACTCTTGGTCAGTCGATCCACAATTACCCAAATGCTATCATGTCCCGATCTAGTCCTCGGCAAACCATCGATGAAATCCATCGAAACTTGCTCCCATTTCCATTCGGGAATTTCTAATGGTTGCAACAACCCACTAGGCTTCTTTTGCTCGGCTTTAACTAGCTGGCAATTCATGCATTTGGATATAAACTTCCCAACGTCTCTTTTCATCCCTTCCCAGTAGTAAGTCTGCTTCATATCTCGGTACATCTTATTACCACCGGGATGTATAGTTAGCTTTGAGTGATGACATTCTCTAAGCACTTCATCCCTCAATCCATTGACATTGGGTACAACAAGCTTTCCATTCTTCCGAAGCCATCCATCTCGATCAAGCCCATACTTGTCCATCTCCCCATCGATATTCATTTCCAACTTGGAGATGACTTCCAATAAATTAGGGTCGTTCCTTTGACTGGAACCAATCCTCTCAATCAAAGTGGGTCTGATCGTCAAGCTAGATAGTATAACTGGATCCAATTCGCACCTTGGTCTGAAATCAAACCCCGCAATATACTCCAGCTGCTTCCATTCAAGAAACATTGCCCCTAAGCTGGCATGTCTCCTACTTAAGGCATCGGCTACCGCATTACCCTTCCCAGGTGTATACGCGATATCAAAATCATACGAAGCCAAAAACTCTAACCATCTCTGCTGACGGAGATTCAGATCTTTCTGAGAGAAGAGATACTTTAACGATTTATGATCGGTAAACAGCTCAAATCTTTCTCCCAAGAGGTAATGTCTCCACATCTTTAGCGCAAATACAATCGCTGCCAATTCCAAATCATGGGTAGGATACTTCTTCTCATGCGGCTTTAGCTGTCGACTAGCATAAGCTACAACCATACCTCCTTGCATCAATACCGCACCCAGTCCGGTACCACAAGCATCCGTGTATACCGTCATCTCTTCATTTCCCTTAGGAATGACCAACACTGGCGCACGCGTCAACTTTTCCTTTAGACTCTTGAATGCTTTTTCACACCCTCCGTCCCAAACGAAGGCTTGATTATTCTTAGTCAACTGAGTCAACGGTGCCGCTGTCTTGGAGAAGTCTTTGATAAACTTACGATAATATCCAGCTAACCCCAAGAAACTTCTTATATCTTTTGCATTCTTGGGCGTAGACCAATCTTGTACCGTAGCCACCTTTGCAGGGTCCACGGCAATACCATTCTCTGAAACAACATGGCCCAAGAATCTCACTTCTCTCCTCCAGAAGTGACACTTAGAAAACTTCGCTTTCAGTTGGTGTCTTCTCAACACCTCCAACACAATTCTCAAATGTTCCTTGTGTTCCTCTTCTGTCCTCGAATAAACAAGGATATCGTCTACGAACACAAGAACAAACTTATTCAATTGGTCTCTGAATACTCTATTCATAAGATCCACGAAGTATGCTGGTGCATTGGTCAACCCGAATGGCATGACCAACCACTCATAGAACCCAGACGGCGTCCTAAATGCCGTTTTAGCTATACTATCAGCTGCTACACGGAGCTGATGAAATCCTGTCGCGAGGTCCAACTGGGAGAACACTCTCGCTCCTTCCAGTTGATCAAACAAATCATCTATCCGTGGTAGAGGATACTTATTCTTCCTCGTCACCTTATTTAACTCGCGATAATCCACACACAATCGAAGGGAACCATCTGCCTTAGTAGCAAACACAACTGGTGCTCCCCACTCGGAGATACTTCTTCTAATAAATCCCTTCTTCAAAAGATCGCTAACTTGCACCTCGAGCTCTCGCTGTTCTCGTGGTGCCATACGACGAAGTGGCATCACTATAGGTCTGGCATCTTTCACTAAATCAATACGAAACTCAATCTCTCGGTGTGGTGGAAGTCCGGTCACTTCCTCGAAGATGTCCGGGTACTGGCCAACCACGGGCAAACCTGATAACTCATCATGCGGAATGTCGAGGGAATTTACAAAACTAGCCATTACCCCATCACAGGGTAGATTACCAAACACTACCCTCCGCCCATCATCCGCCCTAACTGTCACCAAAGAGCCCTCACAGTCTACCACCACCCCGTATCTTTGGAGCCAATCGACTCCCAAAATAATGCCATACCCAGTAAAGCCCAAAACAAAGCAATCACAAACAAACATACATCCATGACTCGATAAGACCACATTACGACAGATCATACTGAGGTTTGTTGAACCACCAATCGGGTTCGTCACAGCTAATGGTCTATCGACTAACTCGGGTTCCAATCCCAACCTATCTACCAGGTCACTAGATATGAAGGAATGGGAAGCCCCGGTATCGAACAAAACTCTAACAGGAAGATCATAAATGGAAAGCATACCTTGAATAACGACTCCCTTTCCTTTCTCCGCCGCAGTTGGGGCATTCGACGAAGAAGGAACAGCATTGATGGCATATGCTTTCACAATCTGATTCTCCTTCAAAGGTTGCGGGCACTTATCCTTAAAATGTCCCTCCTGGCCACAGTTAAAGCACTTCTTTCCCACTGTCTTGGCCCTACATTCCCTTGCATAATGGCCCTTCTTTCCACATTTGAAGCACTCGACTTCTTTCCTGCTTTTCTTCTGGCCATCCTTAGCTTGGTTCTGCTTCCTCTTATTCTGAGAGTTATTCTTGCCTCCACCGCTTGCTTGCGGCTTTGGCTCTTCAGCAGATGCAGCAACAACCCCAGTCTTCGGCTTAGGGTAAAGACTTTCTGACCTCAAAGCTTTTCCCACGATCGACTCAAACGTCTCATCGATGTGATTAATCAGCCTCTCCCCTAAGTATTCATCCAAACCAGTGATGAACTTCTCATTTTTCTTTTCGGGAGTATCGATTAGAGATAACCCATACTTTGACAAAGTGTCGAACTCAGCAACATAATCCGATACTGCCCTTCCATTCTGCTTAAGCTCCAAGAACTTCCTAAATAGTTCCGATTTCTGGGCAGCTGGGATATACTTGTCGCTAAAGCGAGCTTTAAACTGATCCCAAGTAACTTGATCTTCTGGTGTGGCTGCCCTAATAGCATTCCACCAATTCATCGCTCGTCCTTGCAGCTGACGAGACGCAAGCCTTCTCTTCATCGCATCCTCGATACCCAAATCGTCGAAGATACGGTCGCAGCTATCCAACCAATCCTGAACATCCGTGGCCGACTCTGTTCCGTGAAACGGCTTTCCACCAAGATTAGTGTAATCCTTACTCAGCTTGGCGAAATCGACCCTAGGCGCTTGCACCGCTACACCTCCAGCATTGGCAACATTAGGAGCCTCCCTCTGAATATCCACAAGCATCTCTCTCATGAGGTTGGTAAACATAGCTCTCATGTCAGGGGGATTCCCATTATTGGCCCCTCTGCCAGCACCTCTTCCTCGGCTCATCGTCAAATCTGTTAAGGAGAAAACGATTAACCATCTCCATAGTGGTGCCAGTGCAGTGCAATGCGACTTCATCCTTAAACATACTAATACTATATATAGATATAGCTTTTGAAAACCAAAATAATCACAAATACGTGCTCTCATATACGTACTATCTCTCCCTAGTGTCTTTCCCTAGGTGAATTCCGCAACCTAGAGCTCTGATACCAAGTGTGACGGCCCGCCCCGCACCAACCGACGTTTTACTCCAATTGTGCGCTGTACACATGTCCAATTGGCATGGGACGGTCGCCAAAGAAGAGAAAGGAAGAAGAGGAACCAAATAAAGAACCTGTAATATGTCTCACAGCGCATGGAATAAAATATAATAGCCAACATATACTTGACATAAAACAGATGAGACAGTGCATAAGCTGAAAACTTAAACTAACATCATCAGAGTAGCGGAAATATCAAATACAGCTTATTACAACTTCAAAATACTGTCTCTAAGATAAGCAAAATAGGTATGCTACTAATGCCCAAAGTAGATACCGATCACGACACAGGGAGAATAACTATATATCATACGTGGAGCCTCCTGCTCGTCTTCAGTCCATCTACCAAGCGCACTACCAGCTATCCCTGTCTCTAGTCTGCTCGTGTGAGCACCCAGAGTAATAAGAAGAAACATAAAACTCTGGGTCAGACATCAGTCTGGTATGAGTGGTAGCAAGCATAAACAGAATAATAACAGGTATACTAAGTCATACCTGAACCTGGACCTGCAATCAAAGAGTTAGTACTACACGGTACAATACTCTAAGATGTCACAAACACATAGTATAAGTATACGGGGGTGGGGATGTGTGTGTCAAACAATCAAGCATAACAACCATCCTCGCAACTCTCACTCAGTGCGTAAAGCATACGACATCCACTTCTTTGATCACTAGAGCACCTTACTCAAACGACAGAACTCGACTTTGTACGACTATGTACATTCCTACTACCACCAACGCCATACCTATGGGATCACGCCCAACGTTTCCATGACCCCACTCCATTGGTAGGTAGCTCCCTAGTCGCACCATATCCAAAGCCCGAGTTTGTCTCTCTACCTCCAACACCTAGTGATCCAAAGTCATAGACATCGACAACTCCTTAGCACACGTCCCGCAGCAAAGTCCAATCACGAAGTGAACTCATTGGTTCCCGTCTGGATCCTGAGCTCGAACTTCCACTTGAACTACCTTTGCATTTCGGGTTATGGACCTCCATTGGATCGGTTCGGATCCCTTTCATCATCATTGGGATCGTGGCCTTCATCGTCTCGGTTCGTGACTACCACCTCGGATCGGATCGGAGTACTCGTGGCCTCCAGTCCCATCCGGATCGGATCGGGTCCTCCATGGTACACTGGATCGATTTGTGGCTTCCAGTCTCGCCTGGATCGGATCGGGTTCTCCACCACGCAACGGCTCGGGTCACGCCTCCTGGTCATAGTTCCAAGCGCCTCGCCCTCCTCCAAGTCTTTGATTCGTTGTCCTCAAGGTGATCAGATCGGATCGTGTCGTTATCACCCCAAGCGGGTCGGGTCGGAGTCTTCAATCACCAAGTCTTGAATCGCGACTTCTCGGATCGGTTCGGATCCTTCAGCTCGTGGCACAGCTTGCCTCGCTATAACAATCGGTTCGGTTCGTGGTGAGGGGAAATGGGCGGTTCGGATCGGGTAGGGGGCGATCCGATCCGATTTCCTGCACCGATTCCTGCAAGTGTTTATACGCCTCTCGACGGCGTTTTCGACCATTCTAACTATTGAAACCAATCACAAAGCATACCAAAGAGTCATATCAACACATACAAGTGACCTCAAACACCAAAACAACCATATGATATGATAAAATGGATCAAACATAGCCAAAACCCCATGTTTTCCCTTAATCCCTCTTAATCATGTTTAAGCATATGATTAGCAAAACTTATCTAAATTAACTCAAACTCATATCAGAGGTCTAAAACATGATTTATGAATTTATAAACATTTTTCCAGAATTTATTTTCGTTTAAAAACGTTGATTAGCACTAATCACCCCAATTTAGCCATAATTAGTGCAAAAGCAAGCTAATCACTCACCTTAGCCACAAATTAAACAAGGTCTGAAATAATTCTCTGATTTAATGCGAATCCAAATGCTAACAGCAGCTCCAAGGTTGATTAGGTGAAGATCTTCTTTGATTTGGTCTTGCTAATCTCTTTTTCTTCAAGTTGGAGTGGTTTGGAGGTGATTTGGAGACTTTAGAGGGTGGAGGCCATTATTAGGTTTCTTGGGGACTAAGTGGAGGCTAGAAAACTGAAATGGGATCAAATCCTAGACCAACTCAGCCCTCTCCTAACCCTAATCCCGAAATGGGTCATGGGCCCAAATCCTTAACTACCCGGTTTGGCCCAATATGCAGTTTTTCACCTTGCAAACCTTGTTTCAGCCATATCTCCCAAACGGTAAGTCCGTTTGACTATTATGACCACTCTACGGAAAGAGAAACCATCAAACGAATCTAATGGAAGTGGTTTCAGGTCAAAATTCCTTCCCTATCAAAAGTTATGGCCAAAACAGTACTGGCTAGGGGCAAAATGGTCATTTAAAAATCGACAAAAATCATGAACAGGGGAAATGACTCAAATAAATGTTTCCCAAAGTTATATGACCATACGACTTCACACGGGAAAGAAATAAATATTCTACAATCCTATGATGTGTAGAATACGGGTCGTTACAAAAAGTTTTAAGTGGGGGATATTGTAACAACTCGGAAATTCTGAGCCAGTTTAAAATTTTTATTTTGGCAATTTTGGCGAATTTTGAATATTTAAAATAGATTATTTTAAATAATATCGACGAGAAATTTATTTTTTAAAAGGATTAGAACGTATATATTATATACGCCGTCGTTAGAATATAAATAATTATATATAATTATAAATAGAATTGAAAATGGCGCGGTAGTTCGATAATTCGATTTCAAACTTTAAATGAACATACCGGGTGCAAAACAATCCGGATTTTAGTGAAACCAAAAACATTAGGATCTAATTGATAATATCTTTCCAACGAATCTGAAAGATTGAAATTTCATAGCGGGGATCAAAAGATATGTCCAGTTGAAAATTCTGAATAGTCGCTATGGAATTCAGGCCCTGAAAAATGGGAATTTTGCAAACGACCTCGTATTTCGACGAAACCACTTTTGTTGGGTCCGTGATGTCAAATTATTGCTAGATTCCAAATTTCATAATTTTCTAAATCAATATGTGAGCGTGGCAAAGGAAAACGCATTTGACCATTTTCAGTTGATTTTAGTCGACTGGAAATTGGCCATTTTTCTAACGGTCTCAGAATTCGACGAAACTAGTTTTGTTAGGACCGTATCGTTAATACGAAGCTAGGAAATATTTTTATGGAATTTTTCGAGTTAGTATGTGACACCAGTAAATAGAAATGCGCGTTTAAATTCAATATATAGAGTTATATGTTGATTTTGACGAAAACTGATCGAAACGGCCGAATTGGCTTACGATACATATCCCATTATGTCTGGAATCGGGGTAATTAGCTATGGACGACAGGCGGTGGGCCTCGTTTAGAGGGCGTATGTAAAAGTCAACTTTGAGAAATTAATTAATTAAATATATAATTATTTATAAAGCACCCCCCCCCCCCCCCCACTCTCTCTTTCACGTTCAGATTCAAATAGAAAAAAAAACTAAATTGATGGACGCGCCCACCCCCAGGCGGACCACCGCGCCGCCGCTACTAGCGCCAGGCCCACCTCGTCGTCGCCCCCTTCTCAATTCCCCCCCCCCCATCGACACCCCCTCTCGTGCCAGAGTGCGATCCCTCCCCCCCCTCGTTCGATTTCCCTCAGCCCAGAACCCCCGCCACCAGCGCCCACCTCCGACAACCCCGACCCCCACTGCACGCCTCAGCCCCGTCCCCCTCTTCTCCTTTTTCCTCCTCTTCCTCCTTTGAAATCCGCAGCCCATCTACACCAAAACCCGCACCCATTTCGCCACCTCAGGCCCTGACCGCGACCACAGCCCCTCCACCCCCTCTTCGGGTCCTCCGACGACTGAAATGCTGTAAGTTTTCCTTTTTATTCGTTTATTTTATTTACTTTAAAACTGAAAACTTATTTACTTTAAAATTGAAAACATATTTTAATAGAAAAGATTAGATCTTTAAACTTTGAAAAGATTTGATTTTTAAACTATGAAGGAATTTGATTTTTAACTTTGAAAAAGTTTGATTTTTAACTATGGAAAGATCGGATATTTTTACCATTGTAAAGACGATATTTTTATCATTGTAAAGAAGCTATTTTTCATAGCAAAAGGAAATGATTTTCAATAATATAAAAGTTGAATTTTTATATTCATGAAGGTGAGATTTTTATTCGAAGAAAGATATGATTTTTATTTATAATAAAAACACGATTTTTGTTATGACATTAGCGATGTAAAAATATAATTTTTACATATAAAATAAGTGAAGTAAAAAATTCGATTTTTATATATTGAATAACGAAGTAAAAAATTCGATTTTTATATATTGAATAGCGAAGTAAAAATTTGATTTTTATTTATTGAATAGCAAAGTAAAAATTCGATTTTTACATATGTAGAGAATACGGGCAACGAAGATGACAAAAAGGCGAGAACGATGAAGATTTCTACTAATGAAGTGTCGTGGAGTTGGAATAGCTATCAGTGAGAATTTCTCACTCTTCAATTTCTTTTCTAGTTATATATATACACTAGGATGCAAACGGTGTTTAGTAGCACCCGACACAATCGTCCACAGACCATGGACTTGTTTGTTTGGTTGTGTAGTTGGTTAGATTATTTGGTTTGAATTGAATTGTTTGGTGAAACGAATGGATTTGATTGATGTGTGAATGGCGTGGGCCTTCACTAGACCGGAGATAAGGCTAGGCCTCGTCCCGTTTCTAGTATCGTGCCGTTATGCCGCCGAAATTTCCTAAAATATGTTAGAAAAATAAAAATATCATTTTTATTGTGTAAATGAACTGAATAGAAATTCATGTGTTGAAATAAAATATTTTATCGTTAAAAATATAATTTTTAACGTGGAAGTGAATAAAATAAAATATTCATTCACAAACCGGACGGTTTGTTTATGTACACCTATTTGAAGGACATTGATTGGGTCGATAAATTTTACACATCGCCCAACTGCACAAATAAAATCTGTGTTTGATTGTTTGAAACCCCACACGGGTGTTGGGATAAAATACGGCATACACTAATCCCAATAATTAGTTGTATGTCGATCGATTGATTGACAGGCTGTTATAAGCGTTAGAGATTTATATTTGATGCTTATACAGTGTAGTGCACTTTGGATGATGGTTGATTATTTATCGTTGCTATTGTATACATGTGTTGTATGCAATCCATATAATTAACTTTATATGGTAATAGATTGGGCCTCATTCCAATTTGAAAAATAAAGAATATTATAAAATAAAGGTTCATGTGTTGACCGTACTCATCCGTTGAGATTAGTCATGTGTTGAACGAAATATTTTAACAATAAAATTTACATCTTTATCATTATAAAATAATGGTTCATGTGTTGACCGTACTCATTCGTTGAGATTAGTCACGTGTTGAACGAAATATTTAGATTCACGTATTGAATAGGATAAATATTCATTTGTTGAATAGAATAACGGAATTATTGAAATATATAAAGCCGTATTGATTAGAGATGCGTTATTTTGACGCGAACGATATTTATATCGATTATATTCGTTTTTAAATTTGAATTGAATCGAATAGAAAACCAATTTGAATTTGAATTGAATAAAAAACGACTGGAATTTTAATTGAATAGAAAACCAATTTGAATTGAATCGAATAGAAAACCAATTTGAATTGAATCGAATAGAAAATCAATTTGAATTGAATCGAATTGAAAACGAATTCGAATTGAATAGAAAACGAATTTGAATTGAAATGAATAGAAAACGAATTTGAATTGAATCGAATAGAAAACGAATTTGAATTGAATCGAATAGAAAACGAATTTGAATTGAATAGAATAGAAAACGAATTTGAATTGAATCGAATAGAAAACCAATTTGAATTTGAATTGAATAAAAAACGAATCGAATTTTAATTGAATAGAAAACCAATTTGAATTGAATCGAATAGAAAACCAATTTGAATTGAATCGAATAGAAACCCAATTTGAATTGAATCGAATTGAAAACGAATCCGAATTGAATAGAAAACGAATTTGAATTGAATTGAATAGAAAATGAATTTGAATTGAATCGAATAGAAAACGAATTTGAATTGAATCGAATAGAAAACGAATTTGAATTGAATCGAATAGAAAACGAATTTGAATTGAATCGAATAGAAAACGAATTTGAATTGAATCGAATAGAAAACGAATTTGAATTGAATCGAATAGAAAACGAATTTGAATTGAATCGAATAGAAAACGAATTTGAATTGAATCGAATAGAAAACGAATTTGAATTGAATTGAAAAGAAAATGAATTCGAATCGAATTAAAAATCGATTTGAATTGAAATCAAATAGAAATGAAAATAAAAAGGATTTATAATAGAAAATTCAATTTTGATTTGAATTTGAAATAAAGGTTGAAATTGTTTTTGAAACAAATTTGAAACTATTTATAAAATTCGTTTTAAATAGTAATCGACGAAATATATATTATATATATAATTTAATGGCCTGAATAGAACGCGCGCGGCAGTTCGTGAATTTCGACCATTTATTTCAAACGGACATTACGGGAGATCCGACCGTCGGACTCTCCTAAAACCGGAACCGTTGGGTTCGTATCGAAAAGACCTTTCTAACGAGTATTAAAAATTTGAAATCTAACGGTTGGATTTGGAGATACGTCCAAATCAAATTTGAAAAAGGTCGCTATAAGTGCAGTTCGATGGCCGTTGATGGAAATCGACTGTACGGGCCTTGGTAAAATTATTAAAAATATCAATAATTTGTGTAAAATCATAAGAAATGATTTGGGGAAAATTGGGATGAAAAATTCCATATTTGAAAAGATAAAAATAGTTTTTTTATCGAAATGAACTAGTTTTGAACTAAAATTAAACCCGTTTATTTTTAAATAAATAAATTGGATTTGAAACGGGTTTTAAATAGAATTGATTTGTGGGTTTATTGTGAAGGGTGTTTTAGATAACACTTGTTCTATAACCCGATAATAAATAGAATGTAATTTGGGTTTATCGTGAACTGTGTTTTAAATGACACTAGTTCTTTAACCCAGAAAAAGGAGTTTTAATGAATCTGCAATCAGATTGAAATGTGAATTGATAATTTAAATTATCAAATTTGGAAAATGAGCGAGAATGGAGTATCACCGGTTTTGCTCCAAAACGATAGTCAAATATTTAATTAGATTTGAACGTGAAATGGTAATTAATTTTACCGACAACACTGTGGTGTTAAATATGGAGTATTACCAGTTTTGCTTCATGGGATGAATAGGTTGGGACTGGGAAATAAAATAAATAGTTACTTCGGTGTGGTTCGCTAATCTCGACTAGTTTGGAAAACCATAATTTGGTTTGAAATGACACCCAAAGGAAGATTAAAGAATAAATTTAGAAGAATTTATCTTGGATAAAATTAATGGGAACCTTTCCCTAAGAATGTGATTTTGTGAATAAAAGAATATTATGAATTGGAATGAGGCGTATGTTGTGTTTGTGTAACATTTGTTTTTAATATACGCGGGTTGTTCGGAAAGTCCGGGTTTATACCCATTCTGAATAACCGATTCGACGATAAGTCGAAGATGAAGACGGTGGTTGAAGACCGGAAGTCTTCACATCGTTTGGGTGATTACTGATGATCTTGATTGGGCTGTACACCCAAGATGAGGGAATCAGTTGGTGGTCGTCGAGACGTACTTGGAGATCGATGGATATGCGAGGAAAGTGCCTCCGGTTTCGTTTAGACCCAGAACGAACTTGTATATGGATTGTGTGTCTGACATTGGATTTTATTCTGTGTTGATTGATTTCTGTTAAATATATATTTGTTCGGGGGCGGAGAATTTATTCTCTTGCTTAACGCCCTTCTCTGAGACGTACGAGCTTAGAGGTTATATATCGATAGATATCAATCGCATGGCATGAATTGCCTGTGCGGCACGCTGAGTTGCATGGATCAAGGCTTCTGTTGAAAACCAAAGTCTTGTGGTTGATGATCAAAGCATGGCCTTTGTGGCATAGCTTTGTGTATAACGTGAATTCGCGAGCCTCACACCTCGGTATGAGTCAAAAATGGGATACGGACCGTTGGGAGAACACGACGTTTCTTTCTAGCTTTGGTGGTGTCAGTGACTTACCAGCCCTGACATTTATATACTTTTCACCTTTGTGGTTGTTGGAATGAGGCGCCTCGATTATAGGTCTATAAGGACCGGGAAACGTGTGTTCAGGCATAATTAATCCTCAAACGTAAGAGAGGACCGGCCCAACCGAATCCAGAGTTACCCAGAGTGTGTAGTCCTGGGACATTTGCTAGAGTGTCTCGAAGCGGAGAGGAGTTTGCCCCTTGCCTCGACTCATGACGGAAATCCAATTTCCAATACGTGTATTTCGGTTTTATTTGTAGAGCCTAGTATGGCGACATAGTGGTATGGGGCACTTATGTCGTCTATGATTTATATTTATGATTGAAATTGTTTTGACACTATACACTTATTATAGTATCAAATGATTTGTTTTAAACGTACCAAGCATATTTGGCTGTTATAAGGTAAAACCCTATCCTCCGGCTTGCGTTGCATTGTGTGATGGGACCTGGGTCTTATAATAGCTTCATTTTTTGAAAAGCATTGCGTTGTTTATTCTATGCACTGGTATTCTTGGGAGGAAACCCGTTCCGTGTTATACGGCGTGGTCCCTTGAATTACTCTCTTTTAAAGTAAAGTTTTAAATAACTGTTTTAGTTCTCACACCAGTCACATGACTGACCTGGAGTTTATTGTTTTAACCTAAACTCTGGGTGCCCCTATTTTCGACACGGGCAGCTAGTAGTTTTGGTTTTGCAGATTTATATTCATAGGATCCTGATTTACAGCTGGAACGATGCTCGGAAAGCTCTGTATCCGTGTATTACTTTCAGTTGTGTTTTGTATTATTTTCCGCTGCTATGTAATTTATTGTAATCTCTGATATTTGTCGAATGTATAATATTAATCTATACTCTGTATATTCTTGTATTCTGATGGAATTGTTGTAATATACAATGAAATGTTCTCCCGTCTGTGTTCTAATTTGTCCTGTTCTCAAAACGATCAGGAGTTTCGAACGGTCTAGATCGGTTTAACGACTGATTCGGATCGAGCGAAATTCCCGGCCGTCACACAAGGTATATTTACCATACTTTGCATTACCAATTAGTTCTCTACTCTGTTGTTATTTTCTTTTCATGGATGTGCACTTTTAACTCTATAGTCTGAATGATTTTAAAAGAATATAGGAATTGATTAGTATATTTTGAAAAATTAAAAACAATTTGATTGTTGTTTGTGTTGTGTGATAGTAGATTAGATTAATTAAATTATTGAAACGATAGTTAATTTAATTAATAAGAGAATGAATGGTAGAATTTATTCGATTATATCACACATTGAACTGATTAGAAAATAGATAGAAACATATATACTTGTGCATTATATATGTGTGAACAAGTAAATGGATTAGTTGTTGAGTAAAGATTTTATTTGCGTGCCCAACAAATAGGTAAACCTTAATGAGTTGGATGCGAAATATTATTATATCAACTCCTGTGAATTCCATTGGATGCGGAGTGCTGGTTTTTCTGTGTGAAATAATAAATATCGCCATAGGATAGTAACAATTAATTTTGAACTACACCACATGGCATACCTCAGAAGATAGGCATACTTCATCACATACCACATAAGCATTTGGAGCTTGTGTGACGAGGTGGAAGATTTACCATACGAGCGAGAGGCTTGTATGGCGATGATTATATTTTACAGGTTGAACTGATGACTGATATGGACTATTTAAAATTGTAACGATTAAATTGCCAGAATAATAAAAAAACCACACGGGTCTGGAGTTGACAATAATCACGTCTCTCTAGTCATTAGATACGGCACATGCACTATTTATTTCCCACACGGTACGAGGTGACGAGGATTTATCCTCTGGAGCATTTAAAATACACACTCCCTCAGGCTTTGACAGGGTGACGAGAATTTGTTCTCTGGAGTTATTATCAATACACGCTCCCCTGTAAACACCAGAATATATCACTATAAATATGTGTATGCTTATTAGGATTTATTGGGTACCTAATACGGCCCAATAAATTTCCAAACCTCTCCCCGTACAAAGGAGGTTATGGCGAAATTTTTCGAAAATTCCAGGTGTTAGCCAAATTTTTGAAGAATTTGAAATTTCTCAGAAACTGAATAGTTGGAGAACTGAAGCCAGATTGAACATAGAGTTGATTAATCAAACCACTTTCGACTTTGTTCCTTTTCGGGGACGAAAAGTTTTAAGTGGGGGAGATTGTAACGATTCAGAAAATCTGAACCAATTTAAAATTTTTAAATTGGCTAAAATAATGGATTTTAAATATTTAAAAAAATATTTTAAATAATGGCAATGAAAAGTGAGTTTGAATCGACAATTGAAAACGAATATAATTAATTATAATTATAAACAAGGCCTGAAAAGGCGCTGCAGTTTCAAAAATTGAATTCAAACTTTATCGGACTGTACCGGGTGCAAAACAAAATGGATTTTAGTGAAACCAAAAATATTTAAATCTGTTAGTGAATACCTTTCTAAAGAATCTGAAAAATCGAATTTTCATAACGAAAAGCAAAAGTTATGGCCAAATGAATTTTCAGAAAGGTCGCTATGGAATTTATATAGCCCGTGAAATTGGCCATTTTGCATACGACCTCGGAATTTGACGAAATCACTTTTGTTGGATCCGGGATGTGAAGTTATTGCTAGGTTTCAAATTTCATAATTTTTGAAGCTAGTATGTGAGCGTGGCAAAGGAAAACGTGTTTTGGTCAATTACTATTACATTGGATCGACCAGAAATGGGCCGTTTTGCAAACGATCTCAGAATTCGACGAAACTAGTTTTGTTGGGACCGTATCGTCAAAACATAGCTAGATTTATTTTTCTGGAATTTTTCGAATCAGTTTGTGGCCCTGGCAAATTGAAATGTACGTTCAAATTAAATATTGAATGTTTTATATTTTAATTTGAAGGAAAACTGACTGAATCATTTTAATGGGCCTTCGAAACATATCCCATTGTGTTCGGAATCGGGGTAAAACGCTAGGGACGATAGTCGTTGGGTTTAGATTGGTGGTCGTGTCAGAAAACCCCTTTAAAACTCCACCGGCCAATCAGAATTTTTATAAAAAAAATCCCTCATTTTCTCTCTCCCCGTAAGCGCGATTAACGGCGGAAACCACCTCCAACCTTCCCGTTCATTTTCCGGCGCCGCCACGCCACGATAGGCCTCACCACCACCCAAACTTCGAAGCCCTCTCTCCCCTCTTCCAATCAACACCAGCCACCCCCCGTCTCGTGCCCCCATCACCGAGATCCGCGCCCAGGAAGTTCTCGACTTCCCACCGCCACCGTCGACGCCTGGGGCCACCGAAGTGGACCCCCCTTCAGGCGCACGTGCGCCGCACGACCCCCTACAGCGCTGCAAACTCTGATCGTCCAACCGCTACACGAATTTGCGTGAATATCCAAACCAAGTTTTGAAGAAAAATAGAGGTATACGGCTGTTTAATTTAAAACTGTTTTTAACAGTTTAAAACCGTTGCAAACTTTGAAAAATTATTTCTTTTTCGTTTCTTGTCGAAATCCAGTGAAACAAGAGACAGTGGACTCGTGTGGACGTCTTCTACATTCTAGAAGAGACCGCATATTTTTCTGAGCCTTCTGCTATTTTTGGTGGAGTGGAACCCAATGTGAGATTTTTAATTTATAAACGATATGGAAAGCGATGATGTATAAATTATATGATCGATGTATGAGTTATATAAGCGTTGTACACCTCATGTATAAGCGTTGTATAAGTTGTATGTTCGATGTATAAGTTATATATGCGTTGTAAAAATTATATATGTGTTGAAATAGAAGTGAATTGCTATATATATATATATATATATACGCCCCTCGTCCACAAACCATGGGCGATATTTATTGGTTGTGATTGGTGTAAAAATTAATTGATAGTGAATGGTTGATTGGAATTGTTTGTGGTTGATATTGATTGGTTGTGGTTGAAAAATACCCATTTATGGTTGAGAAATATTTGGTTGAAACCACATAGGATTAGTTTGTGGAAATGAAATAAATATATACATGCCGCCTGCGTGCGAACTAGATGCATGATCCCTATTGTCAAAAACCGCGAGGTTTTAAGGTAGAGCGAGGAGCCGTACTAGGGACGGTCCCAGTTTTAACTACCCTGCCGTTATGTTGCCGAAATTTTGAATAATATTCATGTGTTTGAATTATTTTCATTTGCTGAAACTATATTTATTCGTTGAATAGAAAACCTTCATGTGTTGAATCGATATTCATTCGTTGATTAGAAATTCATGTGTTGAATGGTATTCGTGTTTTAAATATAAAAATCACATTTTTTATCTATATATATAAACTATTGAAAACCTTCATGTGTTGAATCGATATTCATTCGTTGAATTGAAATTCATGTGTTGAATGGTGTTCGTGTTTTAAAATATAAAAATCACATTTTTATCTATATATATAAATTATAGAAAACCTTCATGTGTTGAATCGATATTCATTCGTTGAATTGAAATTCATGTGTTGAATGGTATTCGTGTTTTAAATATAAAAATCACCTTTTTATCTATATATAGAAACTATAGAAAACCTTCATGTGTTGAATCGATATTCATTCGTTGATTTGAAATTCATGTGTTGAATGGTATTCATATTTTGAAATAAATTGTTTTATAATAAAAATCACATTTTTATCATCTATATGAAATGTATAAAATAATCCCGTTTTGAAAGAAATTGTTTTATAATAAAAATCCTTTTTTATCACCTATATAAACTATATAAAATAATAGTGTTTTGAAATGAATTGGTTTTACAATAAAAATCACATTTTTATTAAATACATAAATCGCTAAATATAGTGAAGTGTTGAAATAGAAGACAGTTAGATAAAAATATCATTTTTATCAAATGTATGAAAAGAATATAGCTTTGAAATCGAAGAATCGATATATATATATATATAGAATTAAAATATATCCAATAACGACGCTGCAGTTCGTGTTTTGAAACCGTGATTTCAAACGATTAGTACGGGAGATCCGACCATCGGATTTTCCTGAAATCGCAACCGTTGGGTTCGCCTTGGAAATATCTTTCCAACGGCACCAACTTTGTAAAAATCCAACGGTTGGATTGTCTGGAATGTTTAATTCAAATCTGAAGAAAAACAGCGCCAGAAACAATTATATATATATATATAATTATATTTAATCGAATAACGACGCTGCAGTTCGTATTTTGAAATCGAAACTTCAAACGATTGTACCGGGAGATCCGACCGTTGGATTTTCCCGAAACTGGAACCGTTGGATTCGTTTTGAAAAGATCTTTCTAATGATTTAAATTTTTGAAGATCCAACGGTTAGATTTTCAGATATGTGTAAATCAAATCTGAAGAAAAACAGCGCCATGGTCGCGTTATGGCCCGAAGCATCATTTTGAATAAATTGGCTATTTTAAAATAAATAAAAATAGCGATAGATCGTTATAAAATATTATAAACGATATGGATGTGATTTAGAAATTAACTGAAGGTTGGCTAAGTCGAATGGTTTCCTGGGTGTTGATCTGATGTTGGTTTCGGCCTTCGGGGTTAATATTTGGGAAATCGTTCTCTTACTGATTGACGGTTAGTGACTAACGAATTGAAATGATGCGTGTATATGTTAGTGTTGCACTTGTTTATTATATACGCGAGTTGCTCAGAAAGACCGGGTTTATCCCATTCTGAATAACTGAATCGACGATAAGAAATCGAGGATAAAGACGGTGGTCGAAGACCGGAGATCTTCACCTCGTTTGGATGGTAACCGAGGTCCTGATTGGGAGGCATCCCGAAATATGGATAATGAGTGGTGATCGTCCAGACGTACGTGGTGATCGATGGGCTTGCGAGGTATTTAGTGCCTCCGGTTTCGTTCAGACCCAGAATAGACTTGTAAATGGACTGTGTGTCTGACATTGGATTTTATTCTGTATTGATTGATCTCTATTAAATATACATCTGTTTGGCGGCGGAGAATTTATTCTTTTGCTTAACGCCCTTCTCTGAAACGCACGAGCTCAGAGGTTGTATATCGATGGACATCAGTCGCACGGCATGAATTGCTAGTGTGGCATGCCCAAGTGGCAACTGATCAAGGCTTCTGTTGAAAAGCAAAGTCTTGTGGTGATGATCAAAGCCCCGCCTGTGTGGCGTAGCTTTGTGTATAATGTGGATTCGCGAGCCTCACACCCCGGTATGAACCAGAAACGGGAGAAGGACCTCAGGGAGGGCATGCGTTTCTTTCTAGCTAGGGTGGTGTTAGTGACCTACCAGCCTTGACATTTATATACTTTTCACCTGTGTGGTTGTTGCTGTTGCGAGGCGCCTCGGTTTGATCGGACGATCCGGGTCCGATGGAGTCATTCGTTGGCTCGTTTACGCCCCAAAGTGCGGGGAAACATATTGTTCAGGAATTTTAATCCACATCGGTGGACTGGCCCTGTCGCCCCTAGGGTCACTCGAGCTCTGATCCTGAGACATGGGCTAGATTGTCTCGAATTCGGTAAGGACTATCTTTTGCCTTGGTTCATGACGGAAATCCAATTTCCAAATACGACATCGTGCGGTTTTGATTGTATATATATATATGGTGACATGATATATGGTACCCATGTCGTCTATGATTGATAGTTATGATTCGAAATTGTTTTTGAAACATGTAAACACTAGTAATAATATCAATTGCTTTTGTTTTATTCGTATCAAGCATATTTTGGTCGTTATAAGGTAAAAACTCTATCCTCCGGTTTGCGTTGCATTGTGTGATGGGAACTGAGTCTTATAATGGCTTCATTTTTATAAAAAGCATTACGATGTTTAAAAGAATGATTTGTTTTAAAGCACTGGCAATCCAATGGAGTAAACCCGTTCCACGAAAGTGGCGTGGTCCTGTGATTAGCCATATTATAAATGTGTTGAGTAGATTTCTCATACCAGTCCCATGACTGACTCGTAGTTTGTTTCACTTCCAAACTCGGGTGCCCCTTTTTCTACATGGGCAGCCTTGTATTCAGGTTTAGCTGGTTCTTTCTGGATAGCTGGAGCTGAAGATGGATTCTATCGTTTATCCCTTTTTATGTTGTTCAGCTCCTATTGTACATATTTTGTTTGTTTTCCGCTGTAGACATTTATGTATAGATGAACTGTATTTGTACTTAGTAAGATCCTGTATACTGTGTAACTCTGATGATTACTTTTATCCAGTATATTCTATTGTTCATTATCTGGTGTATTTATTTAATTCTGTTCTGCTATTATCTGTTTATGTGTTATATTCCAAAGATAACCCTTGCCGCCGTCAGTACGGGGTTTGGGGTCGTCACACTGGCACTACATTTGATCAGTGTCTTCATTAGTCTGGGTTTCGATGATTCGTGAACTGGAGTGCCTGGTGAGTCACGTTGCGGTGGTGGCATATATTCTTCCTAAAAATTGTAATCATGCATAAGTTGCTGTGGAGATTCAGGCCATTCTCTCCAACCTCTCTCTGGACCATTGACTTCAATGGACTTATCATTTAAGGCTTCCCACAATCTGGATGTGTGAGATTTTGGTTCATAGCCCATTATATCAAATCGATCACTCGTGTTGACGTCTTTCAGGTCCTCACTGTATACCCTTTGGTCAAGAAAATTCAACTCGTTCTCTTCAAATCCTATTAGGATTTCTTTTGGTAATCTGGTATGATGAGAATGATCCCAACGTTTCACACTCAAAAAATATTCAGAATTATTGATGTGAGCAACAAAATCCGTTTGAGAACGCACTCCCGTGTGAAATTGCATTTTGAGGAATAGAAAGTGATGATCAAAATACAAATGTTCACAATAGTCTAACTCAGTTAATCTACCCACAGTCTTTAAAGCATCACTTACTAGTTTGAAATTATATCTGAAAAACTCCTGAAAGCCCTCAATCCTTGCCCATGAAACAGGATCAAAATTGGGTCTCAGATCATTCTCATAATCTTCCCAAGTGCGTAAGACTGTCTTCCCACCAAAGCAACGTGGTGATTTATACAGTGTACTGCAAGGCCTGGACGTATGCTATTTGTGTTGGGGCGCGGAATAAAAAACATTTGTTACTGATGAGCCAACCTTCCCAGTCATCTCTCTCAAGATGGAAAGCGAGTGTAGATCGAACTTGATTCAAAGTCCAGTGCCCATAGATTATGTTTGCTATAAAGTAAAGAATTTGGTATTTTTTAGAAGATAAAATGTATTATTTTGGGTTTGGGAGAATGATTTGGAGTGAATATTGATGGTGTAATTCGTGTTTATTTGATTTAGAATTTTCTGGACACACAAGACATCGATTTGATTAGAAGATATACGGACACTGAGTATTTGCATGTCCCGAGTAATTCTAATAGTAGCATATTTTTTAAGTTTTTACAATATCTGGCGATGTGTATTCTATCTGTGCAGTTGATTATAATTAGATGTGATGTATTTTTTTTTACTGGCTGAGATAGGATGGGTTTCGATGGTAGTGGTGGATAGGACAGAATAGGTTTACATGTTGTTTGCGCAGACGAGGGTTTGGATCTTGATTTAGTAAAATATCTTATATTATTTCATATTTAAAAAAGAGAGTTGCATCTATCTTTTCAAAATTGAACTTTAAATTTAAAAAAGATAGTTGAACATATATGTTATGTGTTTATTTTTGTTTGCAAATATTCAATATTATTGATTAAAATTAAGTTTTAATTACAAAAATGAATTTTTCTAATTAACAATTATTAAATGTTTATTAGAATATCTTCTTTTATTTAAAATTTAAAAAAGATAGTTACATTTATCTTTTCAAAAGTAAACTTTTAATTTAAACAACATAATTGAATATATTTGTCATTTGTTAATTGTTAGTTGCAGATATGAAATATTAATGAATAAAATTAATTTTTGATAAAATTATTTAATTTTTGTAATTAACAATTTTTTACAATTTAGTAGAATATATTATTTTATTTTAGATTTTAAAATATTAGTTGCGTATATATTTTTTAATTTGAATTTTATATTTTAAAAAAATAGTTTAATATATATGTCATGTGTTCATAGTTATTTGCAAATATACAATATAAATGATAAAAATTAAGTTTTAAATACAAAATTACATTTTTGTAATTAACAATTATTAAATGTTTAGTACAATATCTTATTTCATTTTAAATTTTAAATAGATAATTGCAGCTATCTTTTCAAAATTAAACTTCTTGTTTAAAAAACATAATTGAATATATTTTTTATGTGAAGGTCTTACGGATAGAGGGACGAATTTCAGAAGAAGATGTATATTTTTTATGTTTTTCAGGTAAAGATAAATACTTTTATCTTTTTAAGACAAAAAAGAACACCGTGTTAAGTAAATTCAATGATTGATTATGACATTTACAATTTGTTTTAACTGTGTCAACATGTATTTATTACTACAATAACAAAATGCATTAATAAAATAGATAGAGAAAGAGTTCTAAGAAAGGCAAAATCATAATTTAATATCAACTTATCTGATCTAACTATATGTTTGGTTTTGGAGAAAAAAAAAATAAAATCCGCAATTTTATTTGTTTATATTGGATTGATAGGTGGAATACTATATTAGCATACAAATTAACAAGAAATGTGGTTTTCAATCAAACATTATTTGTATAAAAGATATACATATGTATATATATATATATATATTAATTCAAAGACATTATTAACAGATAAAAATATATTGTCAATTTAAATAACATATATGGACTAAATCATTCACAAGCTCAGTGACCATCTGACTTTAAATATTCAAATCGAACCATCAGAATTAAAAATTAACCACCTGGTTCAATTTCGTCATTCTCATCTGCAAATTAACACATAGAAACTAAATAGCAGCCTATTGATGAACGATCTCCCGAAATTAGCAAACAAAATCCATCGAATGATAACTTTAGAGAAAAATTTCATACCTTCAACAACCACACCCACGAATATGAATATGAAAACGAAATGGAAGCATCTGAAGTTGTGAGTTACCAAATCTGGAATCTATATGTAGTTGCTTAATTGTTGTTATCGAATTGATTTAACAGAAAATTATTGAATTGAGATAGGATTTATAAATTCTGGTGGATTAAGGGATACGAATTTTTTTCTTTTTAACGAGAACAAGAGAGAGCGATTAGAATAAGCGGTCCATTGTCCTTAAAATTTATTATTTTAAACTCGTGTCCTAGAAATTAATAGTTTGATGTAAGGAAGCCCTTTAAGTGTAATCCCCCTATCAGAATCGTGCATGAATTCCCTTAATTGACAAACATGAAATACGTTGTGCACTCCGGCCATCTTGTCAGGTAATCCAACTCTATACGCTAAATTCCCTTCTTGTTCGAGAATTGGAAATGGACCGACTAAGCTAGGTGTTAATTTACCCCTTCTACCAAACCGAATCACACTCTTTAATGGAGAAATCTTGACGAATACCAAGTCACCAATAGAGAATTTCAAATCTCTTCGTCTTTTATCAGCATAACTCCTATGCCTATCTTGGGCATCCTTCATTCGTTGTTGAATGACCTTGGTCTTACCGGAAGTTTTTCTTATTACATCTGGCCCAAGCACAAATTTCTCACCGGTTTCTAACCAACATGATGGTGAGTTGCACGGTCTTCCGTACAAAGCTTCAAATGGAGCCATACCAATACTGGACTGATAACTATTATTATATGCAAGCTCAACCAGATGCAAATGGTCTTCCCATGACCTTCCAAAATCCAATATACAAGCTATCAAGAGATCCTCTAATACACGATTCACCCTTTTCGTTTGACCATCGGTTTGAGGATGGTACGCAGTACTGAGATGTAATTCTGACCCTAAGGTCTCTTGTAAGCTCTTCGAAAACCCACTAGTAAATAATGGATCTCGGTCACTCACAATACCTTTAGGTACTCCATGAAATCTCACTACCTACTTCATATACAGTTCCGCTAACTTAGCTGTCGTTCTATTCGACTTGACCGAGATAAACCTTGCACTTTTGGTCAATCGATCCACAATCACCCAAATACCATCATAACCCGATCTAGTCCTTGGTAAACCATTAATGAAATCCATTGAGACTTATTCCCGTTTCTACTCGGGAATTTCCAATGGTTGTAACAAACCACTAGGTTTCTTTTGCTCTGCTTTAACTAACTGACAATTCATGCACTTGGAGATAAACTTCCCAACGTCTCTCTTCATCCCTTCCCAGTAGTAGGTCTGGTTCATGTCTCGATACATTTTATTACCACCAGGATGTATAGTCAGTTTCGAGTGATGACACTCTTTAAGCACTTCATCTATCAATCCATTAATGTTGGGTACAACCAGTATCCCGTTCTTTCGAAGTCATCCCTCTCGATCAAGCCCATACTTGTTCCTTTCCTCACCGTCAATACCCATCTCTACCATGGAGATGATTTCCATTAGATTAGGATCATCCCTCTGACTGGAACCGATCCGCTCGATCAAAGTTGGACTGATCGTCAAACTTGCTAACATCCTTGGATCCAATTCACAATTAGGTCTGAAATCATATCTCGTGATATACTCCAGTTGCTTCCATTCCAGAAACATAGCCCCTAAATTGGCATGTCTCATGTCCAATGCATCAGCTACCGCATTGCCCTTCCTGGGTGTGTGTGCGATATTGAAATCATATGAAGCCAAGAACTCTAAACATCTCTACTGACGGAGATTTAAATCCTTTTGAGATAAAAGATACTATAATGACTTATGATCGATAAACAACACGAATCTTTCTCCCAAGAGATAATATCCCCACATCTTTAACACGAACACAATCGCTGCCAATTCTAAATCATGGGTAGGATATCTTTTATCATGCGGTTTCAGTTGCTGACTAGCATAAGCTACAACCCTACCTCCTTGCATTAGTACAACACCTAGTCTGGTACCGTAGGCATCTGTGTATACCGTCATCTTTTCCTTTAGACTCTTAAATGCATACTCACACCTTCCGTCCCAGATGAAAGCTAGATTCTTCTTGGTTAATTGAGTTAACGGTGCCGCTATCTCGGAGAAGTATTGGATTATGATAATATCCAGCTAACCCCAAGAAACTTCTCATGTCTGTTGCATTCTTGGGCATAGACCAATCTTGCACTGTATCCACCTTCACAGGATCCACGGCAATACCATTCTCTGAAACAACATGGCCCAAGAACCTCACTTCCCTCCCCTAGAAGTGACACTTAGAAAATTTCGCTTTCAATCGGTGTTTCCTCAACAACTCCATCACTGTTCTCAAATATTCCTTGTGTTCTTCCTCTGTCCTCGAGTAAACCAAGATATCATCCATGAACAAAAGAACAAACTGATTTAATTGATCCCCGAAAACCCTATTCATAAGATCCACAAAATAAGAGAGTGGATTGGTTAACCCGAATGGCATGACTAACCACTCATAAAATCCAGATGGCATCTGAAATGTCGTTTTAGGTATACTCTCAGCTGCTACTCGGACAACAGTAACAACATATAGGTTTAAATCAAAAAGATCAAAACATCAAGCATATTGGTTATTTTAGATCAAACATACCCGAAATCCATGATTTTTCCATTAACCATGTTTAACCATATCTAACAATAGGACTAGCAAAATTAATCCAAATTTATACCAATGCCATAAAATAATATTTTAGAATTTTTACCTATTTTTCCATATTTTTCTGAGTCATAATTTCGTTAGTTATCACTAATCACCCCTAATTAGCCATAATTAGTGAATAAACATGCTAATAAGTCACCTTGGCCACGAATAATTGATAGATCTGAAATTTTTACTGATTTGGCTCGGACTACAATGTAGTGCAGCAGATCCAACTCTTATTTGGTGTTAGTCCGACTTGGTTTGATGTAGATTTGCTTAATATGTGATTAGAAAGTGATTAGAGAGAGATTTGGAAGATGGATTTCATTACTAGGGTTAGAGAAATGTATGTGGAGGCTAGAAAAATGAAAGGAGATGATTCTCCAACTCCATTCATCCCTCCCATAACCCTAATCCCGAAATGGATTATGGGCCTAGCTGCTAATCACCCTATTAAGCCCGATTAGGTTGTTTTTCCATCTTCAAATCTTATTTCAGCCATATCTCCCAAACGGTAAGTCCATTTGATTAATGTGACCACTTTACAGAATGCGAAACCATCATTTGAATCCAATGGAAATATCTTTAGGTCAAAACTCCTTACTAATCAAAAGTTATAGGCAAAACAAGATTCACTAGGGGCAAAATGGTCATTTAAAATTCGGCAAAAATCGTGAATGTGGGAAATGACCCCAATAGCTATTTCCTAAAGTTACTCGACCATATGACTTCATATGAAAATAAAATAAATAGTCTACAGTCCTCCGATACGTAAAATGCAGGTCGTTACATCGACAAAACCAACGGTAAAGATCGTGTTCAGTGGCGTGGATGTCTTGAAATTCAAGCTCAAAGAGCGGACGTCTTGCGTGTTTCTGGCGAGGAGGAGGGCATCGAGTTCGACGTTAGGCCAGACGTGGGGTGAGCGGACCAGCGCACTTGAAGTGGCAGTGGTGGATCGTTGGCAGGTGGCACGGTTGAGGAGCGGTGGCAGATTCCTTAAGTGCGGCAATGGGTTCTATTTGCCTGGAATGAGATAACGATGGAAGAAGGTGGTTAACTGCTAATCAAAAGAGATTAATTTAATTAATTATTGTTAATTAATTATATTTTATAATTAATATTTAAACCCTCATTTCTTTTGCAAACAAAGATGAAATCGAACGATTCAAATTGCATTGGAATCGTGGTGAAAGACACTACACCATGGAACTAACTAAAACAAAAACGGAGCAAATTAGAAGTTGAAGCAAATTTAAACCCAAAAAGTACTAAAATCGTCAATTAAAGACTGACGGAGTGGAAACCAAATATGAGAACTCTCTCACTCAATTTATTTTGTACAATTATTTATTTTTATAACTGAGTATATATTTATTGCTTGTAATTGCAATATCTGCTTGGTGGTTGATGGTTGTTTACAGTTTTAGTGTTATCATTATTAAACTGTGAGTATAAATGTTTATAAATAAAACGATTATATTATAAATTATTCTAGGATGATAATTTACCCACCCGTCTCCCAAATAATAAATAAATTCACATGGACTGTGATGCAAACCCGACACGGGTATTGAGACAATAATTTTACACATCGCTCAAGTGTACAAATAATAATTATTGTTGATGGTTGAAAACCCCACATGATTCTGGGGATGATAATTAATTTACGCATCTCCCTTGGAATTAATTGTATGTCAACCGATGGATTGACAGACTGTTATAAGCGTTATTTAATTATTTAATGTTTATACAGTTGTAAATTGCACTCTAGATTTGAATTGTATGTTTAATAGTTGTTTATCACTATTTTGAATACATGCGATGTATGGAATCCATATAAATAAAATTATATGATAATTGATTGAGTCTGATTCCAGTTCAAAAATAACGAATATTTTAAAATAATATTCAGAGAAAAATCAAAATATGATTTCGATGTTCGATTTTGGATGGACACGAAAATATCTAAATATATGAAGCTGAGTTAAGTAAATATATGCCATTTTAACTCGAACGGAATTTTCTGTAAATTTTATTCATTTTATAATGAATATCAAAAAGATTTGATTTCAAAATCAGATATTTTGAAAATATTATCATTTTAATATTAGAATGATATGGAATATTCAATTTCGATTTAAAATTGAAATGGAAGTGAAATCGTTTTAAAAACGAATTTATAAACGTTTTATAAAATACGTTTTAAATGGAAATCGATGAAATATATTATATATATTTAAAAGACCTAAATAGAACATTTTGCATAGCGACCATTCGCGAATTTCGACCATTGACTTTGAATGGACGTAATGGGAGATCCGACTGTCGGATTCTCCTAAAACCGGAACCATTGGGTTCATGTCGAGAAGATCTTCCGATTGAATATAAGAAATTTAAATTTGAATGGTTAGATTTTAAAATATTTCAAAATCAATTTTGGAAAAGGTCGTTATGGATACAGTTCGATGGCCGATATTGGAAACCGACTGTAAGGGCCTTAATAAAATTATTAAAAATATGAATAAATTTTTTAGAATCATAATTAATGATTAGGAAAGATTTTGGATGATAAATTCAAAGTTTTGAAATGATAAAAGATATTTTTATCTAAATGTACTCGTTAACAATTAGAATAATAGTTCAATGTTTTTAAATAAATAAATGGATTTGTAAATAGTTTTGAAATAATCAGAATTTTCTAACATGTAAATTTGGAAGATATTGATATCGTTATTCCAAAATGGCATCTGTTAATTTCAGAATTTGGTACTAAATATAAGTCGACATGATTTCCATTTAAAATTTTATATTTAATATCGGATTAGATTTTGAGTTCATTGCGAATGTTATCTTAGATAATATTGTTCTTGAACACACTTGTGAAAGAATAAATATTTTAATTAAGATTTAGAGAAATTCGTCGGTCTATTTAATTAAATTGGAATTGAATGGAATTTGATTAATAATAATCGAGATGAGCTTCTGTGAAGGAAGGCTTTTACTATTTACGGAATTTAAAAGTCTTTGCCGTTATTCCATTTATAGTATTGGTCTGGTACAGAAATTTATATCGATTATAAATTGTTCATATTTTCGTGTAGATTCCATGTTGATGGAAAATGACTTTGGGTTTATCGTGAATTGTGTTTTAAATGACATTTGTTCTTTAACCCCAAATAAAGACAGGATTAATTTCCTAAGTTCAATAATCATCAAATAATGATTTTTGAAGATTAAATATGAACTAGAGTTGTAATGAATCTGTAATTAGATTGAGATGTGAATAAGGTAATAAAATTTACCGATTTTAAGAAATGTTCGAGATGGAGTAACCCCTACCCGGTCTCCCCCACATTCCCCCGTCGTTTTACTCCTTTTCGATAGTTAAATCTTTAATTAGATTTGAACGATAAACGGTAACTAAATTTACCAATAATACGATGGGTATTAAATATGGAGTACCACCAATTTTGCTCCATGGGATGAATAGGTTGGGATTGGGATAATTAGATATATAATTCTTTCAGTAATGGTCGTCAATTCCGACAAGTTGATAAACCTTAATTTGGTTTAAGTTGTGAAAAGATATATTAAAATCTTTTGAAATGATTTCCAAAGGAAGATTAAACAATAAGTATAAAAGAACTTATCTTTGATAAAATTAATGGGAACCCTTCCCCAAAGATGTGAATATTTGAATAAAAGAATCTTCTAAATAGGATGAGATGTGTGCGATCTTTGTGTATTCATCACATGAATAAAGATACGTTGGTTATTCGAAAAGACCGGATTTAACCCATTCCGTATAATGGTTACGACGACTAAAAGTCAAAGATATGAAGACGGTGGTTTAAGACTGGAGATCTTCATATCGTCAGGATGATTGCTGATGTCTCAAGAATGGGTGTACACCCAAGATGAGGTAATAAGTGGTGATCGTCCAGATGTACTTGGAGATCGACCGGATATGCGAGGGCCTATCTCCTGTATTGGGGATATGGGACGAGGAATAAGATGCCTCCAGTTTCGTTCAGATTCAAAATGAACTTGTGAGTGGATTATGTCTGACATTGCATTTTGTTCTATATTAATTGATTTCTAGTAAATATGTATTTGTTTGATGGTGGAGAATTTGTTCTCTTGCTTAACACCCTTCTCTGAGACGTACGAGCTTAGAGGTTATATATTGATAGATATCGGTTGCATGGCATGAATTGACAATGTGGCATGTTAAGATGCAAATGATCAACGCTTTTATTGAAAAGCAGGGCCATTTGGATGATGATCAAAGCATAGCTTTGTGTATACTGTTAATTCGTGAGCCTCACACCTCAGTGTGAACCAAAAACGGGATAGAGACTGCAGGGAAATGGACATCCGTTAGCTTCTAGCTAAAAGTGATGTCATGGTATGGAGCCCAGACATTTTACTTATGTGGATGTTGGATATTATTCGATGGAAGGCGAGGTACCTCGGAATTGATCTGGGCTGATTAAAAGGCCTTTGATTTGGTCTACATACGGACCTTGTGAGAGGTTCGAAAGAACCAGCTAACGTATTGTTTATGGTATAACTAATCAGCGACGACTGACTGGCCTTGAAGATCCAAGGGTTTCCCAAAGGCGTGATCCTGAGGAATTTGCTAGAGTGTCTCGAAATCAATGAGGAAGATCCCTTACTTTGGTTCATAGATGGAAACCTAATTTCCAATATGCGATTTTACGGTTTTAGTTGTAAACCTGTATGGCGACATAATATAATGGTACATATGCCGCCTATGATTGATACATTTATATTTGAAGTTGATTTCTTCGGTATGCACTAATAATAACGAAAGATAAATTTTGCGTATCAAGCATATTTGGCCATTATAAGGTAAAAATCTATCCTCTGGTTTGTGTTGCATTATGTGATGGGACCTGAGAAAACCCGTTCCATGTTATACAACATGGTCCTTGATTTACCCAACTTTAAAATAAAGTTAATAACTGTTTTAGTTCTCACGCCAGTCCCATGACTGGCTCGGAGTTTATTGTTTCCACCTAAACTCTGGGTTCCCATATTTTCCACACGGGCAACTTGTAGTTTTGGTTTTCGCAGATATTTCTTTTCACAGGATCCTGGATTACGGATGGAGCTATATTCGGAATGCTTTGTATCCATGTATTTCTTTTAGTTGTGGTGGTTGATGTTTTCCGCTGCATAGTATATTTATGTATGTATATTTCCGCTGTTTTGTAATTTAAATCTCTGATATTTTCCGTTGTATATTATTAATTTGAACTCTAATATCTTGTACTCTGATGTAAATTGTTGTAATAACAATGAAATGTTCTATTGTTCTGCGTTCCTGTTCTCAAACAATCCACGGTTTTCCAGCTTTTCGGAGATTGGGGAATTTCGGAGCTTAACAATTTATGACTAACCTCCAAATAAGGACTCGAGTCCTTAGCTATAATGATGTAAACAGTTTTTTATTTATGGGTGAATCCAAAGGAATAAGTCGAGTTGTTGCAATTTAATCAATCAATGGCCAAGAATTCAATTGTTTGTGATCCATTGAATTTAAATTTTATTCTCATTTTAAAGCACATCTTGTAACAACACGAATTTCGATTGGCCCATTTTTTTTCAAAAATGCAAATCTATCAAAGCTCGAGTTGGTTTGTCTGTTATCCTGCAGAAACATAAATATATCAAAGCTCATAATAGAAACCTCATAGTGAAAGGGAATAAAAATATAATAGTAGGTAAACACTTACCAATATAATGACATCTAATAAGTGTCTCTATGCTGCAGAATCTAAATCACCTATCTAACCTGCGGATTTGTTATGAGGAGGGGGTCAGAAAAAAGTTCTGGTGAATCGACAAATTATACTTTCTACAAATAACACTACATTTACCGTTCTATCAATGATTCATATTTATTAAGTTATTCACGTTTATCTCACAATATACTTTTGATTTTTCCGCATAAATTGGACCCATCTACTCCCGGGTAGATTAACCTAATAAATAATATATATGAATTAGTGATACATCAGTATATGTAGTATTATTTGTAGAAATCATAATTTGTCCATTACCCAAAACTTTTATTCTAACCTCCTCCTCATAACAAATCCACAAGTTAGACAGGTGATTAAGATTTTGCAGCTTAGAGACACTTGTTAGATATTATCATTATATTGGTAAGTGTTTACCTACTATTATATATTTATTCCCTTCTACTATGAGATTTCTATTATGAACTATGATACATTTATCTTTGACTTTCTGCAAGATACCAGATAAATCAACTCGAGCTTCGATAGATTTGGATTTTAACAAAAAATGGATCGATCGAAATTCAGGTTGTTACAGTTGGTATCAATGCTTAGGTTTAGGATTCCTACATAGATAATGAGAGAATGTATTTGTATTTTTAAAACATAAATATTATATATACACACACACACACACACATATTGTTGGACCAAAAAATGGCACTAACACCCAATTGACTAGGTTTTGTAGAGAATAATGAAGAATTATAAACTAAAAACAGAGAAAAGCAGTCATACACATGAGATTTATAGTGGTTCGGCGTTAACGAGCCTATGTCCACTTTATAGTTCTTTGATTTGATAAAGAATTACAAGTACAATGATTTTAGCCACTCAATCTCTCGAATACATTCATGTTTATCACTCATATTTCGAAATGAAAGACAATTGGTAGCCGCAGCTAAAGGATCCCGAGCTGACAAAAAGTCCCCTGAAATGGTTGCATTTCCAGGAATTTATAGGCATTTAGGAGGCTCGGGTTAGATGTACACGTGGCATCCATCTAGGAGATGTCGGTATCATGGTAGCTGAAGTGAGGACACGTTTTCGGTAGTGGGTCTAGTTATGTGTGTTCTGATCCACTTTTATTGGCTAGATAATAGGGCTTCATTTGACTTGGTATCCACTACATGGAAACAAGCAAGGGGTCAGATCGTGTTCCCTTCGATTCGAACCGAGTTGGTGATGGAAGAACTCTATGTCACATTAGCAGGCTTAGGATGATCAGGTAGATCTTTATGCGAGCCGAGCCGGTGTTGTTGGGGTGCCAGCTATCCATACACAAGAAGATTGGGTCTTGTTTATTCAATCTGATCAGGAGCTTACCAGATTCCAGCTGTATCATTCCTGTGTAGCCAGTTGATGTAGGGTCGGGTATGTTGATTCGACCCGACCCATTAGATTCGACCCGGTAGGGTGTGATTCGACCCGGGGTTGCATCCATGCTAAGTTGATGTTTATTCAAACCAAAGTTTAATCCGACTCGAAGCTTGTGCGAGCAAAATCCAATCTCATCTATACTTTGTCACTTCATCCAAGCGATTGTCGGTCAATGCCGATCACTTGAGCTTTGGGTAGCCTAGTCAAAAAGCAGGCTAACATCCCCTACCCCAAAGTACATCTTATCGTAGGTGAGATATGATTTGAATAAGTCGAGCTAAAACTTTTTGGAACATCATCCATCCTTAAAAAGTCTTTATCAAATTTTTGTGTCATCGTGAGTAGTTCTGATATTTCGACTCTTCGTTGTGTAGATTGCTCGTCGTATATCGTGCTGCTTCCATTGGTGCTTATCGGGTCAAACTCTATGGTCGGAATAGTCAAGATGATCAACTAATCATTTAAACCTCATCGAATCAAGAGGTCAAATTCTTTCACCGTAAGTTACGCTGTATTGTTGGCTCCCGACTATGATTTTACACGCAGGTCGTTGCCAAACGACGTCATCTTCCTATGCAAGTCAATCGTATGGTTGAGTCCAATTTTCTTTTACATACAATCAATGTATGAAGGAGTTATCCAAGTCATGGGGTATTGTAAGAATCTTCGGGCTCTGAGCTAGCATCTAGACTATTGGGATAGAGCACATCAGAATTGGCGTATGAATCATACATTAGTACTTGGTTTTGGACTATCCTGATATCACGATATTAATCCAGGACTCCACGATCGCATCGAATTATAACAATAAGGAATCTGAAAGCCACAATCACTTCGTATCATACCAATCAAAAATTATAAATTCATGGTCACATCAGACCATATTAAAAGAAATCCACGACTGCTCTGGATCATTTTATAACCCCTAATCATATATGAGTCGGTACGAGATGCTCTTGAAAATATGCAAGCCAGTATGTGACGTAAGGCAGTAGAGGAGTTTATCACACTTTCCATTCAATGTAGTTGCGAATGAAGTCTTTGAACTAACACTTGACCTGCAAGCCGACTCGCTTGAACTGGTAAGGCAAGTCATGTCATAGTCTGAAGATATCGTGTATATGTTCTGAATCACGCATTAAGTCAGGGTCATGTTCAAATCCAGTCTATGAGTTGATGCTCGTGCTCCTAACTTCAGTGGAGAACAAGCGAAGTCAGTGCTTATTCCCCTAGCGTTGGTGGGGGTTGGGCCAAGTCAATCAGACATCCATTCTTTTAGCCTTTATATTTACCATTGTCGCATCTGATTAGTGCTGCAGGTTCGGCAATCTTAGTTTACCCAAGTCGTTATGTACTCTTTCTCAAGTTACCAAGAGTTGGAGTTGTAGGTGCGAATGGTCGAATCACATTCTCTTTGATGTCATCCCTTCACTTTAGTCAAAAAACGAGGATTGCCTCATCGAGCGTCAGCGAACTTAGATACTCTCATTAGATCATTGCCGGAGTTGAGTAAGTTCGTCAAAATGCAAGCGAATGAATGTTGTTAAGGAATTAGTTGAGTCCTTTCATTCATGTTTCATCATAGTATGGAATAGCTATCACGGTCTTGTTGAGTCTATTCCTCTTACTCGGTTCCATTGAGCTTAACAAACAAGATTGTTGACTTAATCAATGTTAGACCAAAAATTGGTTCTAACACGCAAATTAGCTATGATTTTAATGAAATAGAACTAAAAAGCAACAAAGAACACACGATTTATAGTGGTTCGGCGTTAAAGAGCGTACGTCCACTTTCTATTCTTTTAATTGATGATTTGAATGTGAATACAGCAATGATTCTCACTCAACTTCACAATTACAATGCATAAGCTCACTCAAATCTCTCAAAAATAAACTTTAAGAGATGATTTTGATCTGAATATGGTTGTGAAATTCGGTTATGAAGGAAGTTAGAGCTGAGAATTTGCCAAAAGATCCCTTCAAATGAACCATGATGGCCTATTTATAGGTGAAAAATCCTCCTGGAACCGAATCGGTTCGGATCCACGTGGCCTCCATCCCATCACTTTCGCATTCGGATGGATTCTGGTGAAGACAACACATCGGGTTAGTGGCGATTGTTGGTAGAACGTGTGCATAACCGTTCCTAGTCATAAGGAGAACGTGGAGTGAAGCAGGTTGGATCGGGTAAGCTGATAATCAGGGGTTCGGATTGGCTTTGTCATTTCCGATCCAGTCCGCCCTTCCTCCTTTCCTTTGTTGCTTTGTGCTGGTTTGTCTCTGCCCAAGGGAACCCGATCTGATCCGGTTATTTGGTAGGGTACTCTTCATTATTTGATCTTCTAGCTTTGTGTAGCCTGGTTCACAAAGTAGGCTAAGATTTTGCCCCTTCAAAGGACGTTTCTGTTGAAAACGAAACGTGCTTTGACATTATCTATCCATTGGCTTCAGAACTTGGACCGCTAGATGGTCGCTTCTATTCACTTGTTGAGACATTCCACTTCATAAAGTCGTGCCTTCTGTTTCTTATATATATATATATATATATATATATATATATATATATCCATAAACCATATGAATTACTTTCTTTATTTTCAAACAACTTTGAGAGCTCTTTTTAATGTCCAGTGATTCCTCCAGGTAAGCTTTTCCTTTATTTTCCCTTGAATTCAACCTGCGTGCCAAGTCAATGTGTATAATCCCTTTTGGTTTGGATTTCGACCCGAATGGATTTCTCTCTTGTGTTGCTCAACACTGGATTAACAGGCCAGAAAGCATTTGTGGGCTTGCAACTCCGGTCCGAAAGAGGGTAAAAAGGCTGGGAATACGATGGATCACCATAAACACATATATAAACTCGCTACCTATATCCTTCCTCTTTCTTTTATTTTATTGCTCCTGTTTATCATATTTTACACTGAAACCCTATCTTTCAAAAACTCCAAAATTCTTCTCGTTAGTCTTCAAATCAAGCTCGTAAGTAGGTTAAAAACTTTGATTATCCTTATAATAACCAATCTCAGTTAAAATTTGTGGTCAATTTCGAGCGATTTGGTCATGGCCCTTGCCTGGCTTCGATGCCTTGGCCTCCTCTCTCCTCGCCGTCGTCATTGGTGGTTCTGTCACCACCTCGAGGTGTTGGGAGAGGGGATTAGGATCCTACTGGATATTTGAGCATGTAAGTGCTTGGTCTTAATTGGGGTTTTTGAAATGGAGTTGGGTTCGGTATTGGTTAAGCGAGATGGAAAATGGAGAAGATGAAGAAGAGGAGAGGAACTGGGATCGGTTCGGGTGGAGAAACGTTGGAGTGAAGGGAAGGGAAAGATGTTTACAAGACCGGATCGGGTCGGAGCAAAAAAAAGAAAAAAGGGGAAACAAAGCCTACCTGACCGGGTCGGATTGGAATAAGAGACAAGGAGGAGAAGAGGCACGATTATTCAAGTCAATCTGAACCGATCCGGTCGCCTATGCCCGAACCGATCTGCTTTTACTTGCTGGGTGTGAATGTCTGCTTCAGACCGAAACATGACTTTGCCCCCCGATCTGATCCCAATACACATACCCAAACTGGACCGAAACAGTCCAACTCAACGCGCGAGAATTTATCCAACTAGCTTAATCAATGCTCGGCATAACCTTCAACTTGATGAATAGTTAGGATAGCGCCTTACGAACATAACAAACATCAAGAGCTATTCTGAAACATTATTACTCCTTTGAATCTTTACATCACGCTCTCATGTGTTTACTTTGCATCTTTGGTACACGCAGCACACACTTTAGTTCACATACACACACGGGGGGATGCGGGCCATCTTACTCTAACTTATGTTATTACTTCTTCAGTAGTATAGTGATCTTGGCCGAGAGACGTTCACCTAGGTTAGTAAAGAAGATAGAAGTTGCGGAAACTTCTGAGAGATTTTCTCTTGATGACATATCCTCTTCCTCGGGCCCTGAATGGGACGATGAGGGCTCAGATTATGAAGTAGGAGCACATAGTAGTGAAACACCTTCCGATAGTGAAGTTTCTCTGGGCGATGAAGAGGAAGGAGATATAAGAGATAATTAAGCTCCTGATGAGTTTGAGTCCGCCATTATATTGGAGTTACCCAAAGATTCTGTTGAATCGACGATTGATGGCGACAGACTTGTTCGAATATGTCTAAAGCACGGGATACTAAAAAGAGATACCCTGGTGCCATTGAAAGCTGATCGTTCCCACAATCCTCCAGAAGGATTTACGGCAGTTACCCGATTGATGTGCATGGTTGGGGCTATTCCACCGTTTCCGCCTTTTGTCGTCGACTTTCTGAGACAGATGCAGATTTCCCCCATGCAGTTACACCCCAACTCTTATGCTTATTTATATACCTTATACATAGCATACAGAGAAGTTTTAGGTATAGAGCCTACTTTCGATGACGTCCACTTTTTTTATAAGTTCAAACGTCGGACTCAAGAGACTCCTTCCTTCTCCTATTTTGAATCAGTCCTAAAAAGGAAAATTATTTCAGCTCCACTTAGCAGCAAGGCCGGCAATTCTAAGCTTGAATGGTTTTATATCAGGCAACAGCCAGGGTGCGCCAGGAGATGGACCAAATCAAGTAAAGCATCGATTTTCTAGATCTCGATTTTGAATGTTCATGCCAACACATTAACCTGATTTCTCTTTTATTCGCAGTTGATAACCCAAAACAAATATCGGGTCAATTGTTCTTTGATTGGTTGCATCGGCTTCTCAATGGCGATCAAAAGTTTCTAACCATCGACGGAGTTCTTAAGGATGAGTATCTCCATCATCACTGGTTACTATCCATTACCCGTTGCATAGGTCATGGGTCGGGTCCATATGTATACATACCCCCAGTGGACATTATTCCTGAAACGGGTGAGGGCTCGAGAAGTCCAATAATACCTCTTCGGACTTCACCTTCTCCATCTTCAACTCAAGACGACGAGTTAGCCAACATAGCTGAAAAGCACAAAGAAGGGTATACCGTCCCTGATGATGCTATTTCTCCTGAGAAGTCAACGTACCCTAAAGAGCTGCCAACAGACGCTTCTCAAGGAGATGTCCCTACTACCGACGATTCCACATTTCAGGGTTTAGGAGATCTCCCCCTACCTGAAACCATCTATACTTCAGAGGACTTTGTCACAAATCCTTTAATTTTCACTTCCTCAGAGGAGACTACTCCCGTGAAGGCCAAAGAGCCCACTCACGCTGGCCTGGCTTCGGACTTGGGTTTGTCGAGGGGAACACCACTTATGATGCACCCAACACAATAGCACCACATTTCACAGCACTCACTTCTCATGTGAACACTGATTCTGAGTTCCTTAACATTGTTGCGCAGGTACAATGTCTCGCCCTACTATGATGTCAGGAAAATATGTCGTAGCATGTCTAGACCCCCTTCCAATGTCGAGCATGATCACCGTGAAAGACGGGGTAGAGATGACAGAAGGCCTCATGATTCTTATCGGCCACATACCTCGCGTTCTCGCTCCCCCGTCCGGTCGGATCTAGACCGATATAAAAGCTATCAGAGTCGTCAAGGAGAAGACACATCGCAACCCAAAGACCGAACTTCTCCTCAAGACAAACATATTCGGGGAAAAAGTCCACCGAAACATACCGATTCATGAGACAAACATAAGGTTTCTGAGAAGCGACCTGGAAAGGGTGATATAACCATCGTGCCTACTAAGCGTAGAGACACTGAGCTAACATACTGCAAACCTCCTCCACTGGACGCTGAATCCAAAGTTAAGCTGGCATATCTGGAGAAGCAGTTCCCAGATCATTATTTTGAAAATCTGACTTTTTTACCTGCTCTTGAGCCTATTTCCTTAAAGTGGGCAGATGAGGCTAAAGCGAAGATTGACGCAGTCGAGAAGCAATACTCGGAGATGTTTAAGTATTCACGCAATCTCTCCAGAATCATTCGGACTTTAATTACAGATGTTAATTCAATGAAAAAGACTGCAGATGCCGATGAAAAGGCCTTGAAAAAAATTGGAGAAGGACCTTGAGGACACACGGGCTCAACTTGTTATCGCTCAGCGAGATGCCAACAACTTCAAACAGCAATTTGAGGAGTTACAGAAGCGTTATCATGACTTGCTGGAATCTCATAGTCAAGAGCGTTTGGAGTTGAAGAAACAAGCGGAAGACGCTAAGTCGGACAATGTCAAAATGCAACTGGCTTACAATACTCTTGAGCAAGAAAAGGCCGAGTTAGCGAGAAAAAATGCTGGACTGGAGAAACGAAACACTAACTTGGAGTCCAAGTTAATGGAAGTTGAGACTAGGGCTGCCCTAGCTGAGGGGAATGTGGAAAATGTCATTAAGTCTGCCGAAGAGACCCGTAAACAGCTATCAGAGGCTCAGGAAGAAGTGCACGGTTTTGGCGAATTACTAATTGAATTCTTCGCGCACATAATTCGTCGCTGAAAAATCTCTTGGATTGAAGACTATCCAACTACCTTAGTTCACGTATGAAGTCAAATTATCGAATGGGAGAAAAAGGAACTTAAGGTAGACTTCGTCGACGAAGATAAACTTATGGAAAAGTATCTGAGAGATGATGAGTCGACACGCCTGGCCGAGGGGTGTCGCCTCATTGCCGCTGCTATGGAGGAGGAGAAGCGGGTGGCCAAACAAAAGAATATCCCTGAGGCTGGTTCTTCTTCCACTACTGCTAAAACTCCTGAAGTCGAGTGATATGATCCCGAGAACCCGGGAATCCCTCAAGCATCTCTTTTATCTCCTATGCCCGAATCAGCATCAGAGGCGGTAGTCACTCCAATTGAGAAACTATCGGAAGGTATTTCTACCTTTTCACCTCAATTCGTCAAGGTCGTCTCCACTTTTCACCACATAATTGGGCAATTGATGGAGGATCCTTTATTTTCTCCTGAGTTGATAATTGTTGCTTCTCATTCTGTAGGTGTTGAACCGACCAAGAAGACTGACATGCATCAGGGAACCACCACTGGGGTAAAATCCGCGGAAAAGACTCAAGAAGGACAGGATAAGGCTACGATTATAGAGTCAAGAGGGGGAGCTGAACTGTCTAAGGCCGACACTTCTCATGATGACGAGATGATAGATGCCTTAAAAGACGACGGTGGTAGTGAAGGATATGAAGAAGATCCTGATGTGGCTATAATTGGGGATTCAAAAAGTGCCGATGACATCACTTTGGCTGAAATGAAAGCCGAACAAAACAAACGTATGCAACTAAAAGTTGAAGACCTGAACCCCAAAAGCCTTAAGCCTCTTGCAGTGGTGGATCCTAGATCAAGGTTAGTCGTTAAGCTTTCAACTGGGTCTATTACAGAAGAGCTTGCTAAAAAGTCTTCTCTTGATTCCAATGTTCCGACTCCTAGGAAAAAATCAACCGATTCTAGCACTTCGATTGCAGAGAAGAAAAAGCCAAAGCGCATTATGATTGATGCTGAAAAAGAGGCTAAGAATGCACAGAAGGCTGCCAAAAAATCCAAGTCCGCTCCAAAGCCCAAGTGATGAAGTTCTTTGTTTTATTTAAATACTCAATTGGTCCGAAATTGTTGCAGCGAGTGCGGTCCTCGCATTTTTGTCTTGATTTCTTTGTACAAACTCACATGTTTGTAAATAAAAATAGTTTATTTCCTGCAGTGTCTGATAGTTGTTAGTTTAGTACTTAAGTGAAAATGCAAAATCATGTCATATTAAAGTTATGTAATGAGGTCATTGTTGAGGGGAATATGTATGCACATACATGCCCCCAGTCAATCTTGGATAACTGAGCAAGAATTATTCAAGATTGATTAAATTAAAAATCCAATTGCCCCCGATGCTCTGACGGGGCCATATTCCTTTCGTCATTGATGCCTATTCTTTCTAGCATCTTTATACTCTCCTGTCTCATAACCAGGTTAGAGTATCGTTAAGGCGGTCTCTCATCTGGGTGCACCTTCACGCCTCAGGGGACGTCGTCTTCCCGTCCTTTATACTCTCTCTCGATTCTTGAGAGTTAGAGTTAAGAATGTCGTCTTCCCATTATTCTGTATTTTATCGTACAAACAGTCATTTTATTTTCTCCTACACATAGATCATCTCCAACTTTCCAAATTTAATTTAACATTTCGTGTTTCATGGTCATGATAGAATAATTGTTGAAGATATAAATAATGTAGAAAAGCAAATGACACACGATATTTTTATAGTGGTTCAGCTGAATCGTAGCCTACATCCACTTCATAATCCTTTGTTCATATAACAGACTTTTTAAGGCAAGTCGTGCCTTTTTACATAGCTCATAAAAACAAAAGGGATGACATTTCATATCTAGCTCAGATTTCGTCGTAAGAGCTGAGCGTTCCAGGCTCTGGGAATCTCCTCACCGTCCACGGTCGTTAGCTTGAATGCTCCTGTATCAAGCTTCCGTTGGATGGTGTATGGCCCTTCCCATTTTGGACCCAACTTGGTCGAAGGTGGGAAGACTCGTTTGAGTACTAGGTCTCCTGGTTCAAAGGTTTTGAAGCGAACTTTCTGGTCATAATAACATGCTACTTGATGTCGATGTCTCGACGCACGCAAATCGGCTTCATCTCTTTTTTCTTCAATCATATCAAGAGATTCTAGGAGGAGTGCTTTATTTGTCATCGGATCATAATACGCAACTCGATGAGAAGGGACTTCTAATTATACCGGGATCACTGCTTCTGACCCAAAGGAAAGTGAATAGGGAGTGTGGCTGGTAGCCGTCTTAAAGGTTGTCCTGTAGGCCTATAAAGCTAATGGCAACTCGTCTACCCATCTAGCTTTGGCCCGCTCTAACCGCTTCTTCAGAATTGATTTAATGACCTTGTTTATGGCTTTGACCTGGCCATTTGACTGCAGGTGAGCTACTGCAGTGTATCTAATTATCAATCTTGTATTTCTGGCAGAAGTTTCTGAACTCGATGTTGTCAAACTGCGTCCCATTATCAGTTATGATGGTCTTCGGTATCCTAAATCGACAAATAATGTTTCTGACCATAAAACTGATCACCTTCCTCGCCGTGATGGTTGTTAAAGGTTCAGCTTCCACCCATTTTGTGAAGTAGTCCACGACAATGATCGCATACTTAGCTCCTCCTCTGGCAATAGGTAACACTCCAATAATGTCAATTCCCCACATGGAAAACGGCCATGGACTTACCATCGACTTGAGCTGGGTCGGAGGCGCTCTGGGAACTTTGGCGAATCTTTGACATCTATCGCAGCGTCGTGAATAATTAGCCACGTCTTTATTCATGGTAGGCCAGAAATATCTGTACCGTAATACTTTCTTTGCTAGGGTTTGGCCCCCAGTGTGATCTCCAAACTCACCTTCATGTACTTCTTGCAGTATACGTTTAATGTCGTCATGTGCGATACACCGTAATAGGGGCATTGAAAACCCTTGGCGATAAAGGACATCGTCCTGTAGAATGTATCTTGCAGCCTTGCGTCTTACAGCTCGTCTTTCACTTTTTTTAAAGGGAGAGTTCCATTCTTGAGAAAATTCTTACTCGACGTCATCCAAGATTCTCTCTATGGTTCAACTTCCAAGGCTAGCTCTGCTTCCATTAGGTCGAAACTCGGTGATTCCAACACCACTATCGGAACCATTTCAATCTCTTTAGGATTATCAGAACTTGCTAGCTTCGCCAGTCGATCTGCTTTCTGATTTTCCATTTTTAGAATGTGTGTTATGCTATAATGCTCCAAACCTCCCAACAACTCCTTTACCTTTTTGAGATAAGTAATGAGTCGAGGTCCTTTAGCAGTATATTCTTCCCGAACTTGGCATACAACAATCTTGGAATCGCAATATATATCTAGTGTCTTCACTCCCAATTCTTTGGCGAGTTTCAGCCCAGCAATCAGGGCTTCATACTCGGAATCGTTGTTAGTAGCAGCAAACTCTAATCGTAATGCATAATAAATAGATCGTCCTTCAGGAGTTATTAAAACAACTCCGGCGCAGGACTTTCGATCGTTCTTGGCTCCGTCCATATATAGTTTCCATGGACTAAGCTCTAACTCTCGATCCAAAGTAACTATATTGTCACCCACAATTTCCTCTTCGGGAATTGTAAATTCAGCTATAAAGTCAGCCAATGCCTGCCCCCTTATTGATCTTCGTGGCTAAAAGTTCAAATCAAATTGACTTAGCTCAATATTCCATTTAAGTAACCGCCCCGATGCTTCGGGTTTTTGCAATACTTTTCTCAAAGGTTGATCGGTATATACAACTATCGGGTATGCCTGAAAATTATGGCGAAGTTTTCGGGAAGCAATCAGAAGGCTATAAGCAAGCTTTTCTATCTTCGGATAATTACGTTCTGCAGCAGCTAGTTTTTTGCTTACGTAATATACAGGTTTCTGGACTTTATCCTCTTCACGTACTAATGCCGAACTGACGGCGTGAGATGATACCGCCTAGTAGACAAACAAATCCTCATGCTCCACAGGCTTTGATAATATTGGAGGCTTTTCTAAGAAGTCTAATAGATTCAGGAACACCTCCACACAGTTGGGAGTCCACTCAAAATTTCGCTTTCCCCGTTTTATGAGATCGAAGAAAGGTACGCATCTATCTGTAGCTTTAGAAATAAACCTACTCAATGCAGCAATTTTTCCAGCCAAGCTTTGAATGTCTTTGATCTTGCGTGGTTCTTCAATGTCCCTTATTGCTGCTATTTGGTTGGGATTTATCTCAATTCCTCGAGAACTTACAATAAACCCTAGGAATTTTCCAGATGCGACCCCAAACGAACATTTTAGGGGGTTTAACTTCATCCCATACCTTCGAAGAATTTTAAACATTTCAGCTAAGTCCCTTGTATGATCAGAAGACTGTTTAGACTTCACAAGCATATCATCCATGTAAACCTCCATGGTCTTCCCGATTTGATTGTAAAACATGCGGTTGACTAGGCGCTGATACGTGGCTCCTGCATTTTTTAACCCAAATGGCATTACCACATAACAATATAACCCCAAGTCTGTGATAAAGCTTGTATGCTCTTGATCTAGTATGTGCATGGGAATTTGATTGTACCCGGAATAAGCGTCCATAAAAGATATGTAATAACCCGGAAAATCTGGGCCAGTTTAAAATTTTTATTTAGGCAATTTTTATGAATTTTGAACATTTAAAATAGATTATTTTAAATAATATCGACGAGAAAATTTATTTTTAATAGAATTCGAACGTATATATTATACGCGTCGTCGTTAGAATATAAATATTTATATATAATTATAAATAGAATTGAAAATGGCGCGGTAGTTCGATAATTCGATTTCAAACTTCAATTGAACATACCGGGTGCAAAACAATCCGGATTTTAGTGAAACCAAAAACAATAGGATCTAATTGATGATATCTTTTCAACGAATCCGAAAAATCAAAATTTCATAGTGGGAATCAAAAGATATGTCCAGTTGAAAATTCTGAATAGTCGCTATGGAATTCAGGCCCTTAAAAATGGACATTTTGCAAATGACCTCGGATTTCGACGAAACCAGTTTTGTTGGATCCGTGATGTCAAGTTATTGCTAGATTCCAAATTTCATATTTTTTCGAATCAATATGTGAGCGTGGCAAAGGAAAACGCGTTTGACCAGTTTCAGTTGATTTTAATCGACTGGAAATTGGCCATTTTTCTAACGGTCTAAGAATTTGATGAAACTAGTTTTGTTAGGACCGTATCGTCAATATGAAGCTAAAAAATATTTTTATGGAATTTTTCTAGTTAGTATGTGACCCCGGTAAATTGAAATGCGCGTTTAAATTCAATATATAGAGTTATATGTTGATTTTAACGGAAACTGGTCGTAACGTCCGAATCAACCTACGATACATATCCCATTGTGTTCGGAATGGGGGTAAAACGCTGTGGACGACAGGCGGTGGGTCTCGTTTTGAGGTCGAAAATAAAAGTTGCTTTTTGAAAGTAAATAAATAATTAAATATATATATATATTTTTCATATAACCCCCCCCCCCCCCCCCCCCCGTTCTCTGTTTTCACGATTCAGAAAAAAATGGAAAAACCCCAAATTCTCCGTCGTACCTCCGCCTCCCGCCTCCCCTTGCCGCCGCCTCCTCCCTAGACCCGCCGCCACCCTTCCCCTTCCTCCCCTCGCCCTATTCTCCTCTTCCGTTCGAAGAAACCGAGACGAAGCACCCAGTCTTCCCCCCCCCCCCCCCCCGCCTTCGCTGGAGCCCACCGCAACCACCAAACCACCGCGCCGCCCCTCCTCCTTTCCCCCTTCGACTGCCGCCTGGCGCGAAGACCCCCCCCCCCCCAGCAGCGAGACGACCTCGAGCCCCCCTACCCTGCTGCGCCCTCCTCCATTCGAAGACCCGCCCCCTGCTTCCACCAGCGAACAACAAACCCCCCCCCCTCCAATAAACGTAATCGAAAAGGTATGCTTCTTTGTTTATTTTTGTTTTGTTTTACATAGTTAAATTTATTTAAAACCTGATTTTCTTAAATGCATAAAGCTAGAATTTTTATCGTATGTTAGAATTATTTTTAGGAAATTAAAACTTAGATTCTTAGGAAAGAAACGATTGTTATCATAGAAAAGAAATGATTTTTATTCATGTAAAAGGTTTGATTTTTATTTGAATAAGGTGTAGATTTTAAAAGTATAAAGGTGTGGATTTTAAAAGTATAAAGATGTAGATTTTAAAAGTATAAAGATGTCGAAAGGTGATTTGTATTTACTTAAGGATATGATTTTTATATTTTTAAAGTAATAAAAATATGATTTTTATATTTTTAAAGTATTAAAAATATAGTCTTTACTATATAGATGATGTAAAAATATGATTTTTACTTTGAGAAAAATATAATTTTTATATTATAGAAAAGATTAGATTTTAAAATAGAAAAGGCGAGATTTTTATATATTGAATAACAAAGTAAAAATTCGATTTTTATATAGAGTATAGCGAAGTGAAAATTCGATTTTTAAATGTATGAAGCGATTATAAAAATATGATTTTTATATAATAGAGAATATAAAAATGTGGTTTTTATATATACAGTGGCTATGAGCAACGAAGATGACAAGAATGCGATAACGATGAAGATTTCTATCAAAGAAGAGTCAAGATGATTGGATAGCTATATGTGAGAATTTCTCACCTTTCCATTTCTTTTCTAATTATATATTTATACTAGGATGCAGACGGTGTTTAGTAGCACCCGACACAATCGTCCACAAACCATGGACTTGTTTGTTTGGTTGCATAGATTAGTTAGATGATTTGATTTGAAATTGAATTGTTTGGTGAAATGAATGGATTTGATTGATGTGTGAATGGCGTGGGCCTTCACTAGACCGGGGATAAGGCTAGGCCTCGTCCCGTTTCTAGTATCGTGCCGTTATGCCGCCGAAATTTTCTAAAATATGTTAGAAAAATAAAAATATCATTTTATTTAAAGAATGAACTGAATAGATATTCATATGTTAAAATAAAATGTTTTATCGTTAAAAATATAATTTTTAACGTGAAAGTGAATAAAATAAAATATTCATTTACAAACCAGACGGTTTGTTTATGTACACCTATTTGAAGGACATTGATTGGGTCGATAAATTTTACACATCGCCCAACTGCACAAATAAAATCTATGTTTGATTATTTGAAACCCCACACGGGTGTTGGGATGAAATATGAAGTTCACTCATCCTGATTTATTAAACATGTCGATCGATTGATTGACAGGTTGTTATAAGCGTTAGATACCTATATTTGATGCTTATACAGTATAGTGCACTTTGGTTGATAGTTGATTATTTTTCAATGCTATTATATACATGTGATGTATGAAAATCCATATAATTAACATTATATGGTAATTGATTGGGCCTCATTCCAATTTGAAAAATAAAGAATATTATAAAATAAAGGTTCATGTGTTGACTATACTCATCCATTGAGATTAGTCATGTGTTGAACGAAATATTTTTATAATAAAATGTATATCTTTATCAATATAAAATAAAGGTTCATGTGTTGACTGTACTCATCCGTTGAGATTAGTCATGTGTTGAACGAAATATTTTAACAAAAATAGTCACACATGGACGGTACTCTTTCGTTGAGATTAGTCGTGTGTTGACAAAAAGAAATATTTGAAATAGAATATTTGAAAATAGAAATTTATGAAGCCGTGTTGATTAGATTGACGCCATTTTGACGTGAACGATATTTATATCGATTTTATTCATTTCGAAATGAATTGAATATATAACGATTTCGAAATGAATTGAATATATAACGATTTCGAAATGAATTGAATATATAGTGATTTCGAATTGAATTGAATAGATAGTGAATTCGAATTGAATTGAATAGTTAACGAATTCGAATTGAATTGAATATATAACGATTTCGAAATGAATTGAATATATAACGATTTCGAAATGAATTGAATATATAACGATTTCGAAATGAATTGAATATATAACGATTTCGAAATGAATTGAATATAAAACGATTTCGAATTGAATTGAATAGATAGTGAATTCGAATTGAATTGAATAGTTAACGAATTCGAATTGAATTGAATATATAACGATTTCGAAATGAATTGAATATATAACGATTTCGAAATGAATTGAATATATAACGATTTCGAAATGAATTGAATATATAACGATTTCGAAATGAATTGAATATAAAACGATTTCGAAATGAATTGAATATAAAACGATTTCGAATTGAATTGAATTGAAAACGAATTCAAATTGAATTGAAAGCTAATTGAAATGGATTCAAATTTAATTGAAATTTGAAGTGAATAGAAATGAATTTTAAAACGAATTTATAAAGAAGAATTCAATTTTGATTTGAATTGAAATGGAAGTTGAAATTGTTTTTGAAACGAATTTAAAAACTATTTATATAATTCACTTCAAATAGAAATCGACGAAATATATATTATATATATAATATAATGGCCTGAATAGAACGCGCCGCGCCGCGGCAGTTCGTAAATTTCGACCATTTATTTCAAACGGACATTACGGGAGATCCGACCGTCGGATTCTCCTAAAACCGGAACCGTTGGGTTCGTATCGAAAAGAGCTTTCTAACGAATATTTGGAATTTGAAATCTAACGGTTGGATTTGGAGATACATCCAAATCAAATTTGAAAAAGGACGCTGTAAGTGCAGTTCGATGGCCATTGTTGGAAATCAACTGTACGGGCCTTGATAAAATTATTAAAGATAGTAATAATTTGTGTAAAATCACAAGAAATGATTTGGGAAAAATTGGGGTGAAAAACTCCATATTTGAAAAGATAAAAATGGATTTTTATCGAAATGAACTAGTTTTGAACTAAATTTAAAACCCAATTATTTTTAAATAAATGATTAAGATTTAAAGAAAAAGGGGTTTTAAATAATCAGAATTTCTAATATATTTGATTGAATTTGAAATGGGTTTATCGTGAACAGTGTTTTAAATAACACTAGTTCTTTAACCCGATAATAAATAGAATTTAATTTGGGTTTGTCGTGAACTGTGTTTTAAATAACACCTAGTTCTTTAACCCAGTAAAAGGAGTTTTAACGAATCTGCAATTAGATTGAAATGTGAATTTGTAATCTAAATTATCAAATTTAGAAATAAGCGAGAATGGAGTATCGCCAGTTTTGCTCCAAAGCGATAGTTAAATCTTTAATTAGATTTGAACGGGAAATGGTAATTAATTTTACCGATAACACCACGGTGTTAGATATGGAGTATTACCAGTTTTGCTTCATAAGATGAATAGGTTGGGATTGGGAAATAAAATAAATAATTACTTCGTTACGTTTCGGTAATCTCGACTAGTTGGAAAAAACCATAATTTGGTTTTAAACGACATCCAAAGAAAGATTATAGGATAAATTTTAAAGAATTTATCTTGGATAAAATTAATGGGAATCTTTCCCTAAGAATGTGGAATTTAGAAACTAGCTGTAGGTTGGCTAAGAAGAATGGTTTCCTGGATATTGATCTGATGTTGGTTTCGGCCTCCGGGGTTAATGTTTGGGAAATTGTTCTCTTGCTAATTTGCGGTTAGTGACTAATGAATTGGAATGAGGCGTATGTTGTGTTTGCGTAACATTTGTTTTTAATATACGCGGGTTATTCGGAAAGTCCGGGTTTACACCCATTCTGAATAACCGATTCGACGATATGTCGAAGATGAAGACGGTGGTCGAAGACCGGAAGTCTTCACATCGTTTGGATAATTACTGACGATCCTGATTGGGCTGTACACCCAATAGGATGGAAATAGTTGGTGGTCGTCCAGACGTACTTGGAGATGGATGGATATGCGAGGAAAGTGCCTCCGGTTTCGTTCAGACCCAGAACGGACTTGTAAATGGATTGTGTGTCTGACATTGGATTTTATTCTGTGTTGATTGATTTCTATTAAATATACATCTGTTTGGCGGCGGAGAATTTATTCTTTTGCTTAACGCCCTTCTCTGAGACGTACGAGCTCAAAGGTTGTATATCGATGGACATCAGTCACATGGCATGAATTGCCTGTGTGGCACGCTAAGATGCAATGATCAAGGCTTTTGTTGAAAAGCAGAGTCTTGTGGTTGATGATCAAAGCACGGCCTACGTGGCAGCTTTGTGTATAGCGTGATTTCGCGAGCCTCACACCTCGGTATGAGTTAAAAACGGGATACGGACTGCAGGGAGAGCACGACGTTTCTTTCTAGCTTTGGTGGTGTCAGTGACTTACCAGCCCTGACATTTATATACTTTTCACCTTTGTGGTTGTTGGAATGCGAGGCGCCTCGATTATAGGTCTGTAAGGACCGGGAAACGTGTGTTCAGGCATAATTAATCCTCTAACATAAGTGAGGACCGGCCCTGAAGCATCCAGGGGTTGCCCAGAGTGCGTAACCCTGAGATATTTGCTAGAGTGTCTCGAACGCGGAGAGGAGCTTGCCCCTTGCCTCGACTCATGACGGAATCCAATTTCCAATACGTGTAATTCGGCTTTAATTGTAGAACTAGTATGGCGACATAGTAGATGGTAGCTATGCCGTCTATGATTTATATTTATGATTGAAATGTTTTGACACTATACACTTATTATAGTATCAAATGATTTGTTTTGAACGTATCCAGCATGCTTTGGCTGTTATAAGGGAAAACCCTATCCCCCGGCTTGCGTTGCATTGTGTGGTAGGACCTGGGTCTTATAACAGCTTCATTTTTCTTTATTTAGCATTGCGCTGTTGTTTTATGCACTGGTATTCTTGGGAGGAAACCCGTTCCGTGTTATACGGCGTGGTCCCTTGATTTACCTAACTTTAAAACCAATATTAATAACTGTTTTAGTTCTCACACCAGTCACATGACTGACCTGGAGTTTATTGTTTTAACCTAAACTCTGGGTGCCCCTATTTTCCGCACGGGCAGCTAGTAGTTTTGGTTTTGCAGATTTATATTCACAGGATCCTGGTTTACAGCTGGAATGATATCCGGAAAGCTCTGTATCCGTATATCACCTTCAGTTGTGCTTTGTATTATTTTCCGCTGCTTTGTAATTTGTTGTAATCTCTGATATTTATCGAATGTAATTTATTCATTTATACTCCGTATATTCTTGTATCTGATGGAATTGTTGTAATATACAATGAAATGTTCTTCTGTTTGTGTTCTGATTTGTCCTGTTCTCAACGATCAGGGGTTTCGAACGGTCTAGATCGGTTTAACGACTGATTCCGATCGAGCGAAATTCCCGGCCGTCACATTTGGTATCAGAGCTTTGGTTTACAGAGCTCGAGAACAAGACACATTAGAACCATACGAAAGAATTCATCAGATATTGGATTAGTAATATCCAATTCGAATGACTCGTTAGAGATAGGATCAGTAATATCCTAGAACGAGTGTGAAGAGTATATTTTTCAAATGAAAACAATTTTGTTTTGAAAATTTAAACCATTTTAAACGTATTTGATTATATATTTATTTTTGAATATGGACAATCGAGTATATAAGGATTTTGCATATACGCGTCATGAACGTATATTCGAAGTTTTAATATACTGGATAGATATAGGATTACACTCTAGTCGCTCGGGGATGATTTTGATGATGGAGCTCCATCACCAAAATTTATGTTCGTGTTTCGAAGGTGTGATTTTCTATATATTTCCATTAGACTGGTGTGAGAACCAAAACTAATATAGTTAGAACACATTGTTGTGAATTGGCATCAAAAACATGATTTTTGTATATATATCAAATTATGAATTTGAAACTCTAATCCACTAATTGATTGATGTTTGTGTTGTTTGTTTATTTGTTTGATAATTTTGAACCATTATGCCTAATTTAGTCAAATATTGAATTATATTGAAAATTAGTCGCATTTGCTTGCATATACTATACTTACATTGAACAGGTCATAGCAAGGAGGCTAGAGCAGAGAATAAAATTTGTTGCCCGACAAATAGGTACATGTTTATTACATAATTTACTGTTTTGTTTGGGTGATGATGATTTTATGAGCCTATTGGCTAGCCGCTTGGCTTTTTCTTTTTCTTTTTGAGATCTGAAGGACCGGGGAAGCTATTTGCAATTCCCCGATGCTCCCGGTGCAGGGGAGGTTATAGCGAAATTTTTCGAAAATTTAGGGTGTTAGCCAAATTTTTGGAAGTTTGAAAATTCTCAGAAACTGAAAAGTTGGAGAATGCAAGCCAAATCGAGCATAGAGCTGATAAATCAAACCACTTTCGACTTTGTTCCTTTTCGGGGAAGAAAAGTTTTAAGTGGGGGAGATTGTAATAACCCGGAAAATCTGGGCCAGTTTAAAATTTTTATTTAGGCAATTTTTATGAATTTTGAACATTTAAAATAGATTATTTTAAATAATATCGACGAGAAAATTTATTTTTAATAGAATTCGAACGTATATATTATACGCGTCGTCGTTAGAATATAAATATTTATATATAATTATAAATAGAATTGAAAACGGCGCGGTAGTTCGATAATTCGATTTCAAACTTCAATTGAACATACCGGGTGCAAAACAATCCGGATTTTAGTGAAACCAAAAACATTAGGATCTAATTGATGATATCTTTTCAACGAATCCGAAAAATCAAAATTTCATAGCGGGAATCAAAAGATATGTCCAGTTGAAAATTCTGAATAGTCGCTATGGAATTCAGGCCCTTAAAAATGGACATTTTGCAAATGACCTCGGATTTCGACGAAACCAGTTTTGTTGGATCCGTGATGTCAAGTTATTGCTAGATTCCAAATTTCATAATTTTTCGAATCAATATGTGAGCGTGGCAAAGGAAAACGCGTTTGACCAGTTTCAGTTGATTTTAATCGACTGGAAATTGGCCATTTTTCTAACGGTCTAAGAATTTGATGAAACTAGTTTTGTTAGGACCGTATCGTCAATACGAAGCTAAAAAATATTTTTATGGAATTTTTATAGTTAGTATGTGACCCCGGTAAATTGAAATGCGCGTTTAAATTCAATATATAGAGTTATATGTTGATTTTAACGGAAACTGGTCGTAACATCCGAATCAACCTACGATACATATCCCATTGTGTTCGAAATGGGGGTAAAACGCTATGGACGACAGGCGGTGGGTCTCGTTTTGAGGTCGAAAATAAAAGTTGCTTTTTGAAAGTAAATAAATAATTAAATATATATATATATATATTTTTCATATAACCCCCCCCCCCCCCCCGTTCTCTGTTTTCACGATTCAGAAAAAAAAATGGAAAAACCCCAAATTCTCCGTCGTACCTCCGCCTCCCGCCTCCCCTTGCCGCCGCCTCCTCCCTAGACCCGCCGCCACCCTTCCCCTTCCTCCCTTCGCCCTATTCTCCTCTTCCGTTCGAAGAAACCGAGACGAAGCACCCAGTCTTCCCCCCCCCCCCCCCCCCCCCGCCTTCGCTGGAGCCCACCGCAACCACCAAACCACCGCGCCGCCCCTCCTCCTTTCCCCCTTCGACTGGCGCCTGGCGCGAAGACCCCCCCCCCCCCCAGCAGCGAGACGACCTCGAGCCCCCCCCCCCACCCTGCTGCGCCCTCCTCCATTCGAAGACCCGCCCCCTGCTTCCACCAGCGAACAACAAACCCCCCCCCCCTCCAATAAACGTAATCGAAAAGGTATGCTTCTTTGTTTATTTTTGTTTTGTTTTACATAGTTAAATTTATTTAAAACCTGATTTTCTTAAATGCATAAAGCTAGAATTTTTATCGTATGTTAGAATTATTTTTAGGAAATTAAAACTTAGATTCTTAGGAAAGAAACGATTGTTATCATAGAAAAGAAACGATTTTTATTCATGTAAAAGGTTTGATTTTTATTTGAATAAGGTGTAGATTTTAAAAGTATAAAGGTGTAGATTTTAAAAGTATAAAGATGTAGATTTTAAAAGTATAAAGATGTCGAAAGGTGATTTGTATTTACTTAAGGATATGATTTTTATATTTTTAAAGTAATAAAAATATGATTTTTATATTTTTAAAGTATTAAAAATATAGTCTTTACTATATAGATGATGTAAAAATATGATTTTTACTTTGAGAAAAATATAATTTTTATATTATAGAAAAGATTAGATTTTAAAAATAGAAAAGGCGAGATTTTTATATATTGAAGAACAAAGTAAAAATTCGATTTTTATATAGAGTATAGCGAAGTGAAAATTCGATTTTTAAATGTATGAAGCGATTATAAAAATATGATTTTTATATAATAGAGAATATAAAAATGTGGTTTTTATATATACAGTGGCTATGAGCAACGAAGATGACAAGAATGCGATAACGATGAAGATTTCTATCAAAGAAGAGTCAAGATGATTGGATAGCTATATGTGAGAATTTCTCACCTTTCAATTTCTTTTCTAATTATATATTTATACTAGGATGCAGACGGTGTTTAGTAGCACCCGACACAATCGTCCACAAACTATGGACTTGTTTGTTTGGTTGCATAGATTAGTTAGATGATTTGATTTGAAATTGAATTGTTTGGTGAAATGAATGGATTTGATTGATGTGTGAATGGCGTGGGCCTTCACTAGACCGGGGATAAGGCTAGGCCTCGTCCCGTTTCTAGTATCGTGCCGTTATGCCGCCGAAATTTTCTAAAATATGTTAGAAAAATAAAAATATCGTTTTATTTAAAGAATGAACTGAATAGATATTCATATGTTAAAATAAAATGTTTTATCGTTAAAAATATAATTTTTAACGTGAAAGTGAATAAAATAAAATATTCATTTACAAACCAGACGGTTTGTTTATGTACACCTATTTGAAGGACATTGATTGGGTCGATAAATTTTACACATCGCCCAACTGCACAAATAAAATCTGTGTTTGATTGTTTGAAACCCCACACGGGTGTTGGGATGAAATATGAAGTTCACTCATCCTGATTTATTAAACATGTCGATCGATTGATTGACAGGTTGTTATAAGCGTTAGATACCTATATTTGATGCTTATACAGTATAGTGCACTTTGGTTGATAGTTGATTATTTTTCAATGCTATTATATACATGTGATGTATGAAAATCCATATAATTAACATTATATGGTAATTGATTGGGCCTCATTCCAATTTGAAAAATAAAGAATATTATAAAATAAAGGTTCATGTGTTGACTATACTCATCCATTGAGATTAGTCATGTGTTGAACGAAATATTTTTATAATAAAATGTATATCTTTATCAATATAAAATAAAGGTTCATGTGTTGACTGTACTCATCCGTTGAGATTAGTCATGTGTTGAACGAAATATTTTAACAAAAATAGTCACACATGGACGGTACTCTTTCGTTGAGATTAGTCGTGTGTTGACAAAAAGAAATATTTGAAATAGAATATTTGAAAATAGAAATTTATGAAGCCGTGTTGATTAGATTGACGCCATTTTGACGTGAACGATATTTATATCGATTTTATTCATTTCGAAATGAATTGAATATATAACGATTTCGAAATGAATTGAATATATAACGATTTCGAAATGAATTGAATATATAACGATTTCGAAATGAATTGAATATATAGTGATTTCGAATTGAATTGAATAGATAGTGAATTCGAATTGAATTGAATAGTTAACGAATTCGAATTGAATTGAATATATAACGATTTCGAAATGAATTGAATATATAACGATTTCGAAATGAATTGAATATATAACGATTTCGAAATGAATTGAATATATAACGATTTCGAAATGAATTGAATATAAAACGATTTCGAAATGAATTGAATATAAAACGATTTCGAATTGAATTGAATTGAAAACGAATTCAAATTGAATTGAAAGTTAATTGAAATGGATTCAAATTTAATTGAAATTTGAAGTGAATAGAAATGAATTTTAAAACGAATTTATAAAGAAGAATTCAATTTTGATTTGAATTGAAATGGAAGTTGAAATTGTTTTTGAAACGAATTTAAAAACTATTTATATAATTCACTTCAAATAGAAATCGACGAAATATATATTATATATATAATACAATGGCCTGAATAGAACGCGCCGCGCCGCGGCAGTTCGTAAATTTCGACCATTTATTTCAAACGGACATTACGGGAGATCCGACCGTCGGATTCTCCTAAAACCGGAACCGTTGGGTTCGTATCGAAAAGAGCTTTCTAACGAATATTTGGAATTTGAAATCTAACAATTGGATTTGGAGATACGTCCAAATCAAATTTGAAAAAGGTCGCTGTAAGTGCAGTTCGATGGCCATTGTTGGAAATCGACTATACGGGCCTTGATAAAATTATTAAAGATAGTAATAATTTGTGTAAAATCATAAGAAATGATTTGGGAAAAATTGGGGTGAAAAACTCCATATTTGAAAAGATAAAAATGGATTTTTATCGAAATGAACTAGTTTTGAACTAAATTTAAAACCCAATTATTTTTAAATAAATGAATAAGATTTAAAGAAAAAGGGGTTTTAAATAATCAGAATTTCTAATATATTTGATTGAATTTGAAATGGGTTTATCGTGAACAGTGTTTTAAATAACACTAGTTCTTTAACCCGATAATAAATAGAATTTAATTTGGGTTTGTCGTGAACTGTGTTTTAAATAACACCTAGTTCTTTAACCCAGTAAAAGGAGTTTTAACGAATCTGCAATTAGATTGAAATGTGAATTTGTAATCTAAATTATCAAATTTAGAAATAAGCGAGAATGGAGTATCGCCAGTTTTGCTCCAAAGCGATAGTTAAATCTTTAATTAGATTTGAACGGGAAATGGTAATTAATTTTACCGATAACACCACGGTGTTAGATATGGAGTATTACCAGTTTTGCTTCATAAGATGAATAGGTTGGGATTGGGAAATAAAATAAATAATTACTTCGTTACGTTTCGGTAATCTCGACTAGTTGGAAAAAACCATAATTTGGTTTTAAACGACATCCAAAGAAAGATTATAGGATAAATTTTAAAGAATTTATCTTGGATAAAATTAATGGGAATCTTTCCCTAAGAATGTGGAATTTAGAAACTAGCTGTAGGTTGGCTAAGAAGAATGGTTTCCTGGATATTGATCTGATGTTGGTTTCGGCCTTCGGGGTTAATGTTTGGGAAATTGTTCTCTTGCTAATTTGCGGTTAGTGACTAATGAATTGGAATGAGGCGTATGTTGTGTTTGCGTAACATTTGTTTTTAATATACGCGGGTTGTTCGGAAAGTCCGGGTTTACACCCATTCTGAATAACCGATTCGACGATATGTCGAAGATGAAGACGGTGGTCGAAGACCGGAAGTCTTCACATCGTTTGGATAATTACTGACGATCCTGATTGGGCTGTACACCCAAGAGGATGGAAATAGTTGGTGGTCGTCCAGACGTACTTGGAGATGGATGGATATGCGAGGAAAGTGCCTCTGGTTTCGTTCAGACCCAGAACGGACTTGTAAATGGATTGTGTGTCTGACATTGGATTTTATTCTGTGTTGATTGATTTCTATTAAATATACATCTGTTTGGCGGCGGAGAATTTATTCTTTTGCTTAACGCCCTTCTCTGAGACGTACGAGCTCAGAGGTTGTATATCGATGGACATCAGTCACATGGCATGAATTGCCTGTGTGGCACGCTAAGATGCAATGATCAAGGCTTTTGTTGAAAAGCAGAGTCTTGTGGTTGATGATCAAAGCACGGCCTACGTGGCAGCTTTGTGTATAGCGTGAATTCGCGAGCCTCACACCTCGGTATGAGTTAAAAACGGGATACGGACTACAGGGAGAGCACGACGTTTCTTTCTAGCTTTGGTGGTGTCAGTGACTTACCAGCCCTGACATTTATATACTTTTCACCTTTGTGGTTGTTGGAATGCGAGGCGCCTCGATTATAGGTCTGTAAGGACCGGGAAACGTGTGTTCAGGCATAATTAATCCTCTAACGTAAGTGAGGACCGGCCCTGAAGCATCCAGGGGTTGCCCAGAGTGCGTAACCCTGAGATATTTGCTAGAGTGTCTCGAACGCGGAGAGGAGCTTGCCCCTTGCCTCGACTCATGACGGAATCCAATTTCCAATACGTGTAATTCGGCTTTAATTGTAGAACTAGTATGGCGACATAGTAGATGGTAGCTATGCCGTCTATGATTTATATTTATGATTGAAATGTTTTGACACTATACACTTATTATAGTATCAAATGATTTGTTTTGAACGTATCCAGCATGCTTTGGCTGTTATAAGGGAAAACCCTATCCCCCGGCTTGCGTTGCATTGTGTGATAGGACCTGGGTCTTATAACAGCTTCATTTTTCTTTATTTAGCATTGCGCTGTTGTTTTATGCACTGGTATTCTTGGGAGGAAACCCGTTCCGTGTTATACGGCGTGGTCCCTTGATTTACCTAACTTTAAAACCAATATTAATAACTGTTTTAGTTCTCACACCAGTCACATGACTGACCTGGAGTTTATTGTTTTAACCTAAACTCTGGGTGCCCCTATTTTCCGCACGGGCAGCTAGTAGTTTTGGTTTTGCAGATTTATATTCACAGGATCCTGGTTTACAGCTGGAATGATATCCGGAAAGCTCTGTATCCGTATATCACCTTCAGTTGTGCTTTGTATTATTTTCCGCTGCTTTGTAATTTGTTGTAATCTCTGATATTTATCGAATGTAATTTATTCATTTATACTTCGTATATTCTTGTATCTGATGGAATTGTTGTAATATACAATGAAATGTTCTTCTGTTTGTGTTCTGATTTTTCCTGTTCTCAACGATCAGGGGTTTCGAACGGTCTAGATTGGTTTAACGACTGATTCGGATCGAGCGAAATTCCCGGCCGTCACAAGATAAGAGCTCATGCCTGGCCGTCGAATCTACCAGCTGATCAATTCTTGGGAGAGGAAAGCTATCCTTCGGGCAAGCCTTGTTCAAATCAGAAAAGTCAATACATGTTCGCCACTTCCCGTTTTACTTTTTGACCAGGACAGGATTCGATATCCAGTCGGGATATTTCGAATCCTTAATGAATCCATTATCTTTTAATTTCTCTACTTCTTCTTTTAAAGCTGCCGACCGCTTTGGGCCTAACATCCGTCTCTTCTGCTTGACTGGTGGGTGCTTTGGATTAATACACAAAGAGTGGCTCATGATGGTAGGAGAAATCCCACGCATGTCAGCATGAGTCCAGGCAAACACATCCAGATTTGCCTTTAAGAAATCAGCCAATTCCCTCGCTTGAACTGGATCTAGTTGTGAGCCGATCTTTAATACTTTTGTTGAATCTGTTTCATCAATGAGTATATCTATTGTTATTTCGTTGGGAGTTGCCTTCCTGTCCCCGAGTTCTCTATCCTCTCTGGGATCTATATCCTCGAGCACGTCTGAGGGCGACTCTCTTGGGGCAGGACCCCTTAATTGCTATGATGAGTTCTCCTTTGGAGGGGCGGAATCGTCCTTAGCTTCTATATTCAACCCCTTCATTAGCACCTTTAACTCCGTCACGTAAAAAGCTCGTCCCGCAGCTTGGTCGCCCCTCATCACCCCAATTCCTGAGTCAGTCAGGAATTTAAGCAACAAGCACCAAGGTGCAATACATGCCCTGAACTCGGCAAGGGCCGGTCGGCCTAGTCAGGAATTGTAGGGCGACTCCACGTCCAAAACTACAAATGGCAGGATCCTTACTCTCTGGAGATCTCCCTGCCCTAGTGTGACTGGTAATTCCACAGAGCCCATCGGAGCCGTCGATGCTCCGTTGAAGCCACGTATCCATCCATCACATGGCTTTAAATCTTTTGCTTCAAGTCTCATTTGTTCGAAAGCTTTCTTGAAGAGGATATTGACCGAGCTTTCGTTGTCCACTAACACTTTATAGACTAAAGCAGGGCCAATTGTTGTGGTAATCACTAGTGGATCATCGGTTGGAGATTGAACTCCGGAATCATCTCTATTGCGGAATACGATGTCGTCTGACATCGTCTTTTGTTGTTTTACTAGAGTAACGTCTTTGTGGCTACTGCATTCTCCTACCTCAAAATGCTTGGCGGCGTTGATGTACAGATCCATTGCTTTAAAACTATGACCAACTAGGTAAGGTCCACCTATAATAGTATTAATGACGATCCCCTTACCTTTTTGCTGGGCTATGTGTTTCGAGGTAGGCTAGTTTTGGTTCGGGGCTTGTCCCCCTTGCCCCCTGTCCCTTGGGGTGACCTTGTACTCGTCTAACTTTCCTTCTCGCAGCAATCTTTCGATAATATCTCCCAAATGACGACATTCATTGATGGAATGACCGTGGGTTCCATGAAACTAGCAAAACTTTCCTGTTGCAATTTCTTTCTTAGTGGAGTCTCTGGGTGGTGGTTTTTTGTACTGCAATATGCTATATGTATCTAAATAAATATTCTCCAACGTATCATTTAATGGCGTGTAATTTTCAAAAGTCTAGAATCTGGGTCTTTTACTAGAACTATTCCCTCGGTTTCTGTTCCTTCTATTGTCGTTCCCATTTCTGTTGCTATTACCTCCACTCTGGTTGCCAACATTTACTTCCACCTTCCCTGAACTGTCACTAGATTGTTTCACAACAACGTTACTCTAAACACCTTCCCTCGAGGCCCCTTCGGACTTTCTCTTCCGATTTGCCTTGGCTTCTTCTCGCCTTAAGCGGATATTAGCTTTTTCATAGAACAACTCTCTAATAGGAGGCGGTTTCCCAGACAAGTAATCCTCGAACTCTGTATCAGGATCTACCCCTTCTATCAAGGCCATTAGGATAGTAGGTCATGGGGATCGCTAACTTCGGTGACAACCAGGTTAAAGCGATCCAAATATGACTTCAAAGATTCTCCTGGGGCCCGTTTAATCCGTGACAATTCTATGACGCTCTTGGACTTTCGGGCATGAAGTCGAAACTGATTCATGAAGCGCTCACTCAATTCTGTGAAATTTGATATCGACCGAGGGGGGAGTCGGGTGAACCACATTAACACTATGTCTTCAAGATAAATTGGAAAAGCTTTGCATTTTACGGCATCTGGAGCTGCTGCCGCATTCATGAACCATGCATACCTCATTAGATGCTGCCCTGGGTCTGTTCTTTCTGAATATCGATCCATTTGAGGCAAGTTGAATCGCCGAGGGAACTGGAAATCCAGTATATCATCTATGAAGGGGGTATGACTTCGCTCAATGCCCCAATCTTCATTAGTATACCATCGGATTTCGGACATAATCTGGCGCACCATTGCCCATACATCAGTATTTGTTAATGTCTGCACAGGCTCTCTAGGTCTAATGTTCGGATTACCCCTAGGTTCCTGATCAGGGGACAACCTCTTGTTTCTAGCGGCAGCTGCTCTGCATTGCTCTTTGTGCTCCCGATCAATCTCAGGAGGTAGAGGTTGGAGAAGTTGCGGCTGCGTAGGGTTAGTAATATTAGGATCCCTTGGTAGGACGTGGGATCCGCACATGGGCAGCAACATAGGTTGTTGCAGGCTTGGGTCATCAGGGCCCAATACACGACGGCGTCTTCTCGGGATCCTAAAGATCCAAAAGTCAATTGATCGAGGTTCTAAGGTCGTTCAAGCGGCCTTCTTTCGCGAGGGCGTCCCTCGTCCGAAGAAGACGAATCATCTGTAGCAAGGCGACGTGTTGGGGAAGGAGTCTTCTGCCTCCGGAGCTCCTGCAGTTCTCTACCCATAGTGATCATGTTTTCCTGCATGCGAAGGCTACCACGCCTTTGGGCTTCCAATGCTTCTTTAGTGCTCTGGAGCATGTCAATAAAACTTGAAAAATCTCCTTGTGTAATGGGTGCAGATGGATCAGGCTGAACATTAGCCATCGAGGCTGGAATCAGAGCGTTGGAGGGAGCTCGAGTAGAAGTTCTAGCTTCATTATGGTTCGGATCGGATTGATTTGCAGTGGTCTGGTCTGGGCGGTTCGGATGGAGAGAGTGAGTTCATTCGACCTCATCAGACCAGATCGGATCGGTGCCTTCCACCCGGTTCGGATCCTCCTGGTCGGAACAATCTGCTCCAGAGCTTTGAGCGTGTGACCTCGTTAACACGATGGCTTGCTGATCTTCTCTAGCATCGTTTCCCCTAGTGCCTTGCACTTCTTTTCCTTTGGTCTTAGCCATGATACTCGATTCTTCAACAGTTAGTCAACAAGTGCTTAAGGATGTCAAAAACAGAGGATTAACTTCTTTGAACTTGAAAGCCCAAATAGTAGAATGATAATCCCAAAAAGGCTGAGAATTTGAAGATTTCTCAGTGGAAGCACCAAAATGTTAGACCAAAAATTGGTTTTAACACCCAAATTAGCTATGATTTTAATGAAATAGAACTAAAAAGCAATGAAGAACACACGATTTATAGTGGTTCGGCGTTAAAGAGCCTACGTCCACTTTCTATTCTTTTAATTGATGATTTGAATGCGAATACTGCAATGATTCTCACTCAACTTCACAATTACAATGCATAAGCTCACTCAAATCTCTCAAAAATAAACTTTAAGAGATGATTTTGATCTGAATATGGTTGTGAAATTCGGTTATGAAGGAAGTTAGAGCTGAGAATTTTCCAAAAGATCCCTTCAAATGAACCCTGATGACCTATTTATAGGTGAAAAATCCTCCTAGAACCGGATCGGTTCGGATCCACATGGCCTTCATCCCATCACTTTCAGGTTCGGATGGATTCTGGTGAAGACAACATATCTGGTTAGTGGCGATTGTGGGTAGAACGTGTGCATAACCGTTCCTAGTCTTAAGGAGAACGTGGAGTGAAGCAGGTGGGATCCTAGGGTTGGATCGGGTAAACTGATAATCGGGGGTTCGGATCGGCTTTGTCATTTCCGATCCAGTCCGGCCTACCTCCTTTCCTTTGTTGCTTTGTGTTGGTTTGTCTCTGCCTAAGGGAACCCGATCCGATTATTTGGCAGGGTACTCTTCATTATTTGATCTTCTAGCTTTGTGTAGCCTGGTTCACAAAGTAGGCTAACAATCAATAAAATTGGCTATTTGTGGAATCACATAATCCTATTACTCTTTTTCGGGGCTCTTCCCTTGCCCTTATCATTTCAAGAGTCGGACGGTCATCTATCCTTTGTCATGAAAACATTAGATTATCCACCTCAATGTTAATACCCTCTTGTTGCGGGAATCTATCTGCCTTAGGGGTGAATCCACCAAGATCTCCGAGTGAATCTCATTCTAGAGAGATTTTGACGTCTGTTTCTACCGAGATGCTTTACATAGTAGTGATAAGTACCACAGATAATTTCGGTCGATCCATCAATGACATTTCCACATTAGTTCTTTCTAGAAAAGAGCATAGATAGCATTTTACGTATCCATGTAAATGTCGAATGATGTGGCAATGAGTTCAGCTTATCATATCAAGGCCTTTTCTGAGGCTGAACATTGCGATCATCCTTACCGGCGACCTTTCCTTTGCCTTTGTCATTCCTTTTCTGGAATTAAATGGTCCTCTTCCATGTTAACACCGAGAATGCCTTTCTCGAAATCTTCATCTTCTTCCTGCAAAAATCCACCTACTTCAAAGATGAATTTTCTAGGGCCTCTTGGTGGGTCTCAATGCAAAGAGACTTTGAAGCCCGAGTTATCCAGAATATCGGATACTGCTGCCATCAACATAATAGATGGTTCTGGTCGATCTGCCGATGCCATTACGGAGTTGAATCTTTCCAGGAATGAATGATTGGTCTCGTTGGACCTTTGTTTGATTGAAGTGAGTAACATGACGTTCTCGGGTCGAGAGATATAGACCTTTGACTGCTCAATGAAGCGAGTCACCAATGCGTCCCAGTGGTTGATTGATTCAGATGTAGGTTACCAAATTGTATAGCAACAATGTAAGTCAGGAATGTAAGGAAGTGTAACACCCCACACTTTTCTGCACCTAAATTTCAACAAAAATCGAAACTTGAACACATCCAAGCATGGAACATGTATATCTGGTACCTGAAATAATTGAGCATGAGCATAATCAGCGTATGATAAAAGAAAACTCACAGCATGAACAGAATAGGATAACTGGTATTAACTTAAGTAACTACCTTTTTTGGAAGTAAGTCACTTTGTCAATACCGAGCATGTGAGAGAACAAGAACCGAAAGCCAAACTTAAATATATGTGAGAGCCCGACCTTCTCTAGGAAACCTGAGAGGTTGTAATGAGGAGGTGGTCATAACAATAAGTTCTGGTGACTAGGAAATGTACAACACAGATTATAATACACAAATATATCCCATTTGGTTCAACCCAAGATGTATGCCTAACAAGGTTAGTGATTATAGCCTAACCTTGTAAATGTTTACGCACGACCCTATTACTCTTTCCAAGTAGTAGTCCAGGATATAATACTGAGATAGAATGTTCACGTATATATTTAGGAAGCCCCTTTTTGTCATGATTTAACTAATTATTAGATGGAGAAGTGAACCCCTAACTGTGGAGCCTTCACATACATATATAACTTTCCATCTACTTTTCCTTTATAATCTATATTGCCAAAATTCCAGGTTGTTACAGGAAGTCATTAGACATTACTTTGTCTGATGCCGATAACACTTCCATACGATGCATATAGCGCATTAGGTAGGATTGGTCCTGCCATTGTGAGGCTTCAAAGAGGGTAGTTTGAAGTCTGGGGGATTACGGAAATCCCTTATATGCCGTGTGTAAGGGTTGTAACTAACATTTTCCACGTCATCTTGAGATGTGCCGCTTCTGGTGAGGCATCAAATAATGTTAGCAATCTGACCTCCATCTTTTAGAAAATGTTGCAAGTTGTCCAATTCAGCGCTAGTTCCCCCAGCATGATGTTCTGAAGTAGGTGGAGGCTGGCCTCGGGCTCCTTGTTTCCGCATATGCAATTGCCGTCAATCAGGCTTCCTTCATTTGATTCTGGATGATGATCTACTGCCCAGATATATGTGGGTTATTCGGCTATAGTCTGGGATCCTGTGGAACTCTGAGAATAGTAAATGTACATGGAGTAATCGCCGAACCATGATGCCCAAAGCTTGTATATCGTGCCCCAGTCATAGGTGTTTTGCTGAGTAGTGAGTATTAGATTCATGTCTTCTCTGAATTCGTACTCCCTCACAAAGTCATGATTTAGAGTTAGATGCAAAATTATTTGTTTGTATTCAGCCCATGTTTATCTATAGTCTTCCATCCAAGCTCTGAGGATTGGAGTCAGGTGGAGAAAGTCAGATCGTAGTCACCTCGAGTATTCATGTTTGCCCTCTTCTTCAAGCAAGAGGCCGTAGACACAGAGCTTGCATCACATCCCATAAGCGTGCGAGATAGGACAATCAATCCACGTCCGGTCTTATATGAGGCATCCAATCGGTTGGGGTTAGCAAATGGACGTTCGCTCTGCATCCGTTTCATGGTCCTCGATTGGCCTTTCAAATTTGGACATGTATGCATGGAAAAGATACATTGCTTTCAAAGATTAAGTGATTGTGTTACCCAAGTGATCCAGCCATTGCATTTTCCATTCAGTGTACTTGCAAGGTGACACTCGTAGTTGCACTTGAGATATCACTCCCAAGGCCTCCTTTCAGTCGTTGCCTCAGGTCGCATGATATGTCATTCAACATCCCGCTTCTAAGGCCTCCTTTCGGTCACTGCCTTAAGTTATGCGGAAATTTTAACTTTAGGCATTGACGTCAACCCTTCGAACACGACTCTTTATTAGTGTTACGAGTGCGGCTCTCGCGTTTTTGTCTTGTTATCTTGTCCACTCCTGCATTTTGTAAATGAAGTAGTACTCCTGCAATGTCATACATTTGCAAATTTGTCATATATTTCATTCCAATATACTTGTAGTCAAAACATCAATAAATCACATCACAACTTGAACTAGGATTTTAATCCCACATCCCTGCAAATCTAAATTATTGCATTCAAAAATCGTTACTAAGCTAAGTTATGAACAACATATCGTAATAAACAGCATATCATATTGTAGCTATCATAGAGGGTGATGTGTATGTATGCCCCCAATCAATCTTGAATAAAGTGCCTAGTCAGGGCTTGTTCAAGATTGATTAGGATTGACATAATATTTCCCCCAATCCTTCTGTGGGGAGTGCAGGCTTATCTTTCAATCTTGCCCTCAATCCTTCAGTTGGGGCAGGAACCCTTTTCCTTCGGCACTTGGTCTCAGCATCTTTATACTCTCTTATCGTTTGCCCAGGTTAGAGTTCAGGCTCAGCTTTCAGTCTTGCCCACAATCTTTTAGCGGGGTCGGAACCCATCTCATCCAGCATTAGATCTCAATGCCTTTATACTCTCATGTCATATGCCTAGGTTAGAGTGTGGTTAAGGCGATCTTTAAACGTGGTGCACCAATCACGCCTATTTTATACTCACTCTTGAATCGGGAGTCTGAGTTGGTCAAACGGACGGTAGTGTCATTCGCCCCAGCTTTCCTTTTACGCTCCATTTCCAACAGAGGGATTATGCCGGCTCGAGTGTTGTTCTCAACGTCAATTTTAGTCCATACTCTCTGCTTCGCTCTGGCAGATGGAGCTTGTCGGGTAATCGGTCGAGTCATCCTTACCAGGACACTACCTCTTAGTCTCCAATCCAGGAGTAGAGGTTGCCATGTGCGATAGTCAAGTCTCTCTCTCGTCCTGTCAACTCATAGGATGGATTTTGGGCATACATCGCAATATCGTCCTTTATACTCTCTCTCACATCATGAGAGTTAGAGTTATGGACGTTGTTGTTCATTCTTTATACTCTCCCAAAGTCAGTTAAAGTCAGGGATCGAGTGGTCTTTAATCTTGGCATGCCTGTCACACTCGTCCTAGGTTTGTACCTACATTAGTCATATCGCATGAGTTAGGTATGTCAATAACTCAGGAAGCATGTAAAATTAAATTGCATGATTGTAAAGTAAGCATATAAAGGGGCAGTGCTGCTTCCTTTATTTGGATTCATGTAATTTGGTGGCGTCGAGCATAGGATCGAGCCATGTAGACGGTAGAACTGCATCCATCTAGAGTCGGATTCCAACTTTGAAATGCAAAAATCATTGCATAATTATCTTGAGGTATGCCACACATGAACTAAGGAGTGGATAGTCATATCAGGTCCACCTTGGGCTATACAACTTTCCTCAAATGAAGGGTATGGATTTGTTAATGAGCAGTTCAACCAGGCTCGATATGGCAGTGCTCCATAATTCTACATGTGGGTGTTAGAAGTCTGATCGGTACCAGATCCGGGTACCTACACCATCCACATATAAATTCATCTGAGTTAATTACATTAATAACTCATAAATCACACAACTATAAGAGTTAGGGTTAAAGAATAATCATGTTAAAGGAATGAATATCATGCACGGAAATGACATTGCATGCTCTTTACAGGTCCATTTTGCCTCGTCCTATCTCTGCTAGGGTGACTGCAAAAGTCTTTAGCTGACGAAGGATATCTTTTCAACTCATCTAGGAGCGGTAGTCCCAAGAATAAATAGACCTTGGTCGGGGTCTTGGAGTGGTAAAGGCGGTTAAGAAGACTCCAGTGAGCGAATGACGAGGTCGCATCTCCTTTGGATCGCCATCTTTCCCCCACGTCAATGGCAAGAAATGAGGGTCAGGTAATCAGATCAGAATCGCTAATGGTAGCATCTCATCTTGTCAATGATATAACAGAAATCGGTAGGAGAGTAAGGACCCCATGCTTATAAAGACTTTGCACTTTCCATGCTAGGAAGTAGGATATAGATAAAAATGAATCCATGCTTGCAGAAGCTTAGCCCTTTCTATGTCAGGAAGTGGATATAGGGGTTATGAAGGCAGATATGCCTCGTCCATCCGCTTCTATCTTCGATCCCACGTTGGGAATAAGAGCTGATTCATGGACAATCAATCAACATCCAAGCCTAAGTGCTCCAAACCTTAAAATCGCCGATATTCGGGCAAGACTCAGGCAGTCGGTCATGCTAGATAATGTTGCATAAGCTTTGGACAAGATAATGGAAATGTGAGCAATCCATGCTAAAATTTCTGAGTTGCCCCCTGTGTTTGGGGCATGAGTCAATCCACGAATGGTCAATGAAGGGAGCAAGAATAAATACGAGAACATTGACCATTAGAAGTCCCATTTGTGTACATCTTCCACCAAGCGGGAAGTCAGCAAGTGCTTCTGCCGAATCATTTGAGGTAGTGCATTCAGCAACGAGATTCGTTGATGTTTATCTCGGGACGACCTTCCAAGGGGAATATACAATATCGCCTCGCATGTCATATCTTGCGGCTTTACGAACGATGGTACTCCTTTCACTTTTCCTTGCCAGAAGTGTTCTATGCTGCAGGAAGTTCTTTATGAGGGCAATCCATGACTCACTCTCGGGTTCGATCTCCAACATTGGATCAACTTCCATTTCATCAATACTCGGAGTTTCTAGTGTCTTGATTGAGACCATTCCCATCTCTTTTGGATTGTCAAAGTTTGCCAACTTGGCTAGCTTGTCCGCCTTCTGACTTTCTATGTGCAGAATATAAGATATGCTATAATGCTCTAAGCCGTCCAATAGCCCTTTGACCCTTTCTAGGTAAGTTGCAAATCATGGTCCCTTTCCTTGAAGCTCGTTCTGAACCAAGAAAATGACAATTTACGAGTCGTAAATGATATCCAATGCAACCACCCGCAATTCCTTAGCGGGTTTCAGCACGACAATTAGGGCTTCGTAATTGGTATCGTTGTTAGTAGTGGGAAAATCTAGCCATAAGACATAGTAGATTGACCGTCCTTTAGGAGTTAGTAACATGATTCCAGTGCTGGGTCCTCAATCATCTTTATCGCCGTCTGTGTACAACTTCCAGGTGCTTGATTCCATCTTTCGTTCTGAGGGGCCATCTTCTTCACTTAAGGCATCCTCTTCTGGAATAGTAAACTTAGTAATGAATTCAGCTAATGCTTACCCCAATAGGGACTTACTTGGGAGGAGGTTGAGATCAAACTGGCTTGACTTGATGTTCCATTGGAGCAATCTTCCAAATGCCTCAGGTCGCTGCAGAACCTGGCGCAGTTGTTGATCAGTGTATATCATAATCAGATTAGCTTGGAAATAATGGCAGAGTTTCCCTTAAGTGATCAGTAAGTTGTAAGCGAGCTTCTCAATCTATGGGTAGTTGTGCTTTGTCGCCACTAATTTCTTGCTCACATAACACACTGGTCTTTAGATTCAATCCTCCTCGTGAACGAGTGTCGAAATGATTTATGCGATCAGACTGCTAAGTACATGAATAAATCTTCATGAACCACTAGCTAAGACAATATCGAGGGACTCTTTGAATAATTCAACAGGTTTTGAAAGGCTTCAATGCAATGTGGGGTCCATTCAACGTTGTGTTTTCCTCGTTTTATCAAATCGAAGAAAGGGATGCATTTGTTAGTAGCTCTAGAAATAAATCTGCTCAATGCTGCCACCTTCCCTTCCAAGCTTTGAACATCGTTAATTCTCTGTGGCTTACGAGTATTCCTGATTGCTACAATCTAATCAGGTTTTATTTCGATTTCATGTGAGCTAACTGTGAAGCCAAGAAACTTCCCTTAAGCAATGCCAAATGAGCATTTCAAAGGGTTTTAGCTTCATTCCATAGTGTCGGAGGATATTGAACATCTCTACTAAATCTAATATGTGATCAGATGATTGCTTGAACTTCATGAGTGTATCATCCACATTGACTTCATTGGACCTTCCAATTTGGTTATGGAGTATGCGGTTCACTAAACGCTGGTATATTGCCTCAGCGTCCTTCAGTCAAAGAGGCGTCACTACATAGCAGTATAGTCCAAGGTCTGTGATAAAACTTGTATGTTCTTGATCGGACACGTGCATAGGAATCTGGTTGTGACTGGTGTACGCATCCATAAAAGAAAGAAGTTCATGTGAAGCCATTTAATCCACCAGCTGATCAATCCTTTGTAACGGCAGCTTTGTTCAAGGTAAACCTTATTCAAATCTGAAAAATTGATGCTCGTGCACCATTCTTCATTAGCCTTCTTAACAAGGGTAAGCTTTAATATCCAATCAGGGTATGTAGCATCTCATATAACACCATTACCTCTCAGCTTCTCAACATCTTCCTTTAAGGAAGCTGACCTCTCTGGGCCAAGCATACGTCTTCTTTGCTTGACAAGAGGATACTTTGGGTTTATGTTCAGTACATGGCTCATAAACGACGGTGAGACCTCACACATATCAATGTGGGTCCATGCGAATACATCCATATTTGTTCGTATAAGGTTGGCCAACTCCCTCGTCCGAAGGGGGTCCAAATGAGATTTAATTTTCAAGACCTTTTGTCAGATCGTCGCCATCAACTGTAATATCCATGGTTGCTTCGTCAGGTGTCGCCCTTCTGCACCCCGAATCTTCATCCTCTCTATGAATTTTATCCTCGAGAAAATCATCGGGTGACACCTTCTGCAATGTTTCCTTTATTTACTATGTCGATGCCTCCTTTTCAGGTGGGGAAGCATTCTTGGGTTCTACAATGTCTCCATTGCATAGCATCTTTTATTCATCCAAGTAGTAGGCTCTCCTAATAACTTGATCACCACGGACCATTCCCATTCCAGCTTCGATTAAGAACTTCAATAATAGGCACCAAGGTGCGATGCAAGCTCTGGATTCTGCTATAGCCAGTCGAGCCAAGAAGGTGTTGTATGGAGAATCAATATTCATGACAAGAAATGGGAGAATATGAACTCTTCGGCGACCTCCATCCCCAAGTTCCACAGATAAATCTCCTACTCCATTGGTGGTGTCATCAAACCATTAAAGCCTTGAATCTATCCAGTGCCTAACTTCAAGTAATTTCCATGTGTTCTATCACAACAGAAGTATGAAGTAGAGAGCGAATGGTTAATTCATATTTGCTTTGATCTAGAGCTCTCATCTTTATGCCGAGGTCACATGGTGGCTGATGCGTAGTAAGATTGATATAATCTGGGTAAGGATCCATAGGTCCGATCATGGCCTACAGTGGTTCAACTGGTACCTGACTCTGGGTACCAAAGTAAGTTAATTTAACTCTTACCCGACGGAAATAAATCATCATCGATGCAGTTGATAGAAAATATATATTGCAAAGGTTAGCAAGGTTCTTCAAGGAGTGAACCGCATGACATATGTCTCTTATTACATCATACAAGTCAAGTGTAGCTTTGTAGTGTTAGAATCCTTAGTCACTTTCTGGTATCCCGTTATTGAGAATCATTGTTGCTAAGATCATCTGAGTCATCTTCGAAATAGTGCCCGAACTACTCCATATCAACGTCATTCGATACTCTGCCAGTTGGACAGGTTTAAGCCATGTATACCAGGTGGTCACTACTCGTTCGAGAACAACATCATTTGCAATGGTGAGGTCTACATTCCATTGGAACCCTGGAAGACGAGGCTACTAGGAAACAATCTTTGTCTTGTATACTGTCATAGTTAGCATGGTGAATCTGCTAAAGAACTCCTCGCATTGAATATCATCAGTAAATAGGGGTCATGGCTCTTGGAAGAATCCCAGTCATTGCCAATCTGTTGTTGAAATTCTCGGACTATCCGTTGAATCTCGATTGATAAGCCTTGCTGACTATCATTGGCCAAACTGTACGACGAGTCAAAGGCGAGCTGAAGGCGAGCCGTCAACGGGTCCGGGCGCAGCGCCAGTAGGGGTCCGGGGCCCACAGTCCCAGTTGCGATCGACCTAACTACTATATTTTCATTCCCTTTGGCTATGAGATTTCTATTATAAGATCTGATATATTTATCTTTTACATTCTTCAAGATACCAGATAAACCAACTCGAGTTTCGATAGATTTGAATTTTAAAAAGTTGGATCCTTCGAAATTCAGGTTGTTACATTTGGTATCAAAGATTAGGTTTAGGATTCCTATATAAATTGTGAGTGAGTGTATTTGTATTTTCTAAGAAAAAATATTATATATATACGTATTGTTAGACAAAAAATGGCACTAACACCCAGTTGACTAGGATTTGTAGAGAATAATGAAGAATTATTAACTAAAAACAGAGAAAAGCAATCAGACACATGAGATTTATAATGGTTCGGCATTAACGAGCCTACATCCACTTTATAGTTCTTTGATTAGATAAAGAATTATAAGTACAATGATTTTAGACACTCAATTTCTCGAATACAATCATGTTTAACTCATATTTCGAAATGAAAGTTGGCAGCCATGGCTAAAGGATCTGGAGCTTCACATGGCAAAAAAGTCCCCTGAAATGGTTGCGTTTCCGGGTATTTATGCCATTTAGGAGGCTCGGGTCGGATGTACACATTGCATCCATCTAGGAGATCCCAGTATCAAGGTAGCTGAAGTGAAGACACGTTTTCAATAGTGGGTCTAGTTATCTGGGTTCCGATCCACTTTTATAGGCAAGAGAAAGGGTTTCATTTGACTTGGTAACCACTTCAAGGCATCAGGCAAGGGGTCGGATCGAGTTCCCTTCGATCCAAAACGAGTTGGTGATGGAAAAACTCCATGTCACATTAGCAAGCTTAGGTGAATCTGGTAGGTCTTTATGCTAGCCGAGCCGGTGTTGTTAGGGCACCAACTATCCATACACAAGCGGATCGGGTCTTGTATATTCGATCTGATCCAGTACTTACCAGATTCCAACTGTATCATTCCAGTGTAGCCAGTTGATGTGGGGTTGGATATGTTGATTCAACTCGACCCATTAGATTCGACCCGATAGGGTGTGACCAATCCAGGGTTGTACCCATGCTAAGTTGATGTTTATTCGAACCAAGGGTTGATCCAACCCGAATCTTGTGCATATAAAATCCAATCTCACCTATGCTTTGCCACTTCATCCAAGCAATTTTTGATCAATGTCGATCACTTTAGCTTTAGGTAGCCTGGTCATAAAGCAGGCTAACACGTACATCCATAAAGGAAACCACTAATTAAGTGAACACCACATAGAGCTAGTTAGGGTATTGGTTTTGTACACTAAGGAAATGGTTATGGAAGTTTAGGGATTTATAGACCCATAAGTGGCTAGGGTGGAAAGTATACAAAATGTTTTAAAAAGCAACAGAGAGAAGATTTCATATTTTAATATTTGAAATTTTGGTATATCGGATTAGTGGATTAGGAATTTATATATATGCATTTGGCGCAAAAGTGGCGCTAGTCTTATTCTTCATTTCAAACATAGTTTGATAGGAATTTATGTGAAGCAGAAATTTAGACAAACAAATGTAATTTCACGCAAAGAATTTGGAAAATGCAAATGTTAGAAACCACTTTATACTAAGTCCAGTTAGAACTTTTAAAAAACACATGAAGAAAATGTAAATGTAGAAAAGGAATTCTAGAAGAAAAAAATTCGAGTTCTAGAATTTAAAGTTTACAATTTTAGAAATATCCTAATTTGCATTATTAAGAGTTGCTTTAAAATAATTTTTGAGAAAGTTGTGCAAACTTATTTTTAAAAAGTACTGAATGCGTGTGACAGCCCGCCCCGCACCAGCCGACATTTCCAAGGAAAGTGCGTTGTACCAATGTCCAACCAGCACGGGACGGTCGCCAAAGAAAGAAAAAGAAAGGGAACTTAACGGTGAACTAACAAAGACCCTGTAGAATGTCTCACAGCACATTGAATAAAATATAATAATAACATACTTGACATAAAACAGGCGAGACAATGTATGAGTTGAAAACTAAAACATAATCATCATAGCAGCGGAAATTCAAAATACAGCTTATTACAACTCCAACATACTGTCTCTAAAGCAAAGATAAAGGTACACTACTAATGTCCAAAGTAGCGACCAGCAGCGACATAGGGAGAAGATCTATATATATCATAGGTGGGAGCCTACTGCTCGTCTCCGGTACAGCTACTCGTGCATAACACCTAACCTGTCTCTAGTCTGCCCGTTTAAGAGCACCCAGAGTAATAAGAAGAGACATAAAACTCTGGGTCAGACAAAAGTCTGGTATGAGCGATAAGCAGCAAAACAGAATAATAACAGGTATACTAAACCATACCTGAACCTGAATCTGCAACCAAAGAGTTGGCACAACATACTGTACAATACTCTAAGGTGCCACTATCATGTGATGTAAAGAATACGGGGGTGGGGGTGTGCATGACATAGCGATGGCAAACAATCAATCATAGCAACCATCCTCACATCTCACACTCAGTGCGTAAAGCATACGATACCCACCACTTTGATCACTAGACCCATCGAGGTAGTGACGGAGTCCGACTTGTATAACTATTGCTACCACCAAGCTTGCCTCATGGAGTCATGACTAAATCTTACAAATGACCCCACTTCATTGGTCCATAGCCAATAGTCCTACCTAGGCCACTGTGGCCCTGAATCCCCTCATATACCCCCTACTCATAGTGGTCCAAAGTTATAGACATCGATAACCCCTTAGCACACGTCCCGCAGCAAAGCCCAACTCATGAAGTTAACTCGTTGGTTCCCAACTGGATCCTAAGTTCTACTTCATATCTGGACTTCCTTTGCATCTCGGGTTTTGGTTGAATTGAAGTTGGTCTTCAAAAGAGTCGTCGCGTAGTAGTAATAGAGGTTTAAACTCGGTTCGGTTTGGCCTCAACATCCGGTTTGGTTCGGTGTCCTTGATTATGTCCAGTCCTCCTTTCCATGCTCCAGCTTCCGTTCGACTCAGGTGTATTCATCCAATTCGGTTCGGTGCTTGCACCTCAAGTCGATTCGGTTCGATTGCTCCAGTCTTGGTTCGGTTCGTGCTCACCATTTTCGATCCGATCCCCATACCCTCGCTTCCCATCCGAATCCAACTCTCCTTCATTAGCCCGATCCGATCCCAATCCAAGTATAGTGGCCTTCCTTTTTGCCATGCTTTATCTTGTGCCAAGTCCCGGTTCGGTTCGGTGCTTTCTTGACCTGTCCACCATCCAATCTGAGCCCTTTCAACCGATCCGTTCTGAAACCCTGCACAATTTTCCTACGACTTTTCCAGCGACTATTTTACGCCATACGACGGCGTTTTCGACCATTCTAACTTTTCTAATCAATCACAAAGCATACCATACAGTCATAGCAACATGTATAATCAACCACAAACATCCAAACAACAATATGATATGTTAAAATGGATCAAACATACCCAAAAAGCATGATTTTCCTCTTAATCCCCTTAATCAAGGTTTAACAATACGATTAGCAAAACATGTCCAAATCAACCCAAATTTTTATCAGAGCCCTAAAATAATATTTTAGAATTTTACAAATTTTTCCAGATTTTTCTGAGCCATAATTTTGTTAATTATCACTAATCACCCCTAATTAGCCGTAATTAGAATAAAAAGATGCTAATCACTCACCTTAGCCTCAAATAAACTTTAGATCTGAACTATTCTCTATTATGGATTGAATCTCTATGTGTTCCAGCAGCTATGTTCCAAATCTGATGTTGATTTGTCTTGATTTGATGTAGTTTTTCTTAATCCATGATTAGAAAGTGATTAGCGGCGATTTGGAATGAAATTAGAAGGTGGAGGCCATGACTAGGTTGAGAGGAATGTCTTAGGCGGCTGGAAAATGAAGTAAAAATCGTTTTCTAAACCCTAGCAGCCCTCTTATACTCTTAACCCCGAAATTCCCCAGTGGGCTTAGCTGTTAATCACCCGGTTAAGCCCATTAAGTTGTTTTTCACCATCTGAAACTTGTTTCAGCCATATCTCCCATACGGTGAGTCCGTTTGACTAATGCGGCCACTCTACGAAAAGTAAACCATCATCCGGATCTAATGGAAGTGGTTTCAGGTCAAAACTCCTTTCCAATCAAAAGTTATGGCCAAAAAAGATCAACTAGGGGCAAAAGTGTCATTTAAAAATCGGTAAAAATCATGAACATGGGAAATGACCCCAATAGTCGTTTCCCAAAAGTACACGACCATACGACTTCTCATGAGAAAGAAATAAATACTCTACGATCTTCCGATGCATAGAATGCGGGTCGTTACATTCTTCTCCCCTTAAGAAATTTCGTCCTCGAAATTCCTTAACCCAAAACATACAAAGGATCCTGCATGGCTACCAATCACTTACAAACAATCAACTATGCATAACAAACAAACAAGGCTATCCTAGCATGCGGAAAACTAAATCGCAATTGGAATCTTACCAGGCAAAGAGTTCTGGGTACGACTTTCTAATTATCTCCTCTGTCTCCCAAGTATAGTCATTCTCATCCTCGCCCCACTGAACCTTGACTAGATTCACTGCTTTCCTTCGAAGTTTCTTCGTATCGTTCCCAACAATACGAATCGGCTTGCGGTTCCCTACCGCCTCGGGTTCTACTTCGACATCATCCAACTGATCAGGTGAAATATTCACATCGGGGTCGTGCATGAATTTCCTTAACTGGGAAACATGAAATACGTTATGAACTCCCGCCACCTTGTCTGGTAATTCAACTTTGTATGCTAAATTCCCAACTTGCTCGAGGATTGGGAATGGACCAACAAATCTTGGTGCCAGTTTTCCTCTCCTACCAAATCGAATAGCATTCTTTAATGGAGAAATCTTGACAAATACTAGGTCGCCAATGGAGAATTTCAATTCTCTTCTCCTTCTATTAGCATAACTCTTCTGCCTTTCTTGGGCAGTCTTCATTCGTTGTTGAATGATCTTGATCTTGCTTGAGGTTTCTCTTACCACATCTGACCCAAGCACAAATTTCTCACCAGTTTCTGACCAACATGACGGTGAGTTGCACGGTCTTCCGTACAAAGCTTCAAATGGAGCCATACCAATACTAGATTGATAACTGTTATTATATGCAAACTCTACTAGATGCAAATGGTCATCCCATGATCCACCAAAATCTAATATGCATGCTCTCAAGAGATCTTCTAATACTCGATTCACCCTCTCTGTCTGACCATCGGTTTGAGGATGATACGCGGTACTGAGATATAATTCTGATCCTAACGCCTCTTATAAGCTCTTCCAAAATCCACTAGTGAACAACGGATCTCGGTCACTCACAATGCCTTTGTGTATTCCATGAAATCTTACTACCCATTTCATATACAGTTCGGCTAACTTAGTTGCAGTTCTATTCGACTTGATCGGTATGAACCTTGCACTCTTGGTCAATCTGTCTACAATCACCCAAATGCTAACATGGCCCGATCTAGTCCTTGGTAACCCATCAATGAAATCCATTGAGACTTGTTTCCATTCTGGAATTTCCAATGGCTGTAACAAACCACTAGGCTTCTTTTGCTTAGCTTTAACTAGCTGGCAATTCATGCACTTGGATATAAACTTCCCAACGTCTCTTTTCATCCCTTCCCAGTAGTAGGTCTGCTTCATGTCTCGATATATTTTGTTACCATCGGGATGTATAGTCAGTTTTGAGTGATGACATTCTCTAAGCACTTCATCTCTCAATCCATTGACATTGGGTACAACTAACCTTCCATTCTTTCTAAGTCATCCATCTCGATCAAGCCCATACTTGTTTATCTCCTCATCGATGCCCATCTCTAACTTGGAGATGATTTTCAAGAGATTCGGATCGTCCCTCTGCTTGGAACCAATCCGTTCAATCAAGGTTGGCCTGATCGTCAAACTTGCTAACATCTCTGGATCCAATTCGCACTTTGGTCTGAAAGCATATCCTACGATGTACTCCAGTTGCTTCAATTCAAGAAACATAGCCCCTAAACTGGCATGTCTTCTACTCAATACATCAGCTACCGCATTTCCCTTTTCTGGTGTATATGCGATATCGAAATCATAGGAAGCCAAGAATTCTAACCATCTTTGCTATCGGAGATTTAGATCCTTATGAGAGAAGAGATACTTCAATGATTTATGATCGGTAAACAGCTCAAATCTTTCTCCCAGGAGATAATGTCTCTACATGTTCAACGCGAACACGATCGCTGCTAATTCTAAATCGTGGGTATGGTATCTTTTCTCATGCGGCTTCAGTTGCCGACTTGCATAAGCTAAAACCCTACATCCTTGCATCAACTCAGCACCTAGTCCGGTACCACATGCATCCGTATACACTGTCATATCTTCATTCCCTTTAGGAATGACTAACACTGGCGCACGCGTCAACTTTTCCTTTAGACTCTTAAATGCATTTTCACACCTTTCATCCTAAACAAAAACTTGATTTTTCCTGGTCAACTGAGTCAACGGTGCTGCTATCTTGGAGAAGTCCTAGATAAACTTACGATAATATCCGGCTAACCCCAAGAAACTTCTTATGTCTGTTGCATTCTTGGGCATAGACCAATCTTGTACCGTAGCCACCTTCTTGGGTCCACAGCAATACCATTCTCTGAAACAACATGGCCCAAGAATCTCACTTCCCTCCTCCAGAAGTGACACTTAGAAAACTTTGCTTTCAATTGGTGTTTTCTCAACACCTCCATCACTATCCTCAAGTGTTCCTTGTGTTCTTCCTCTGTCCTCGAATAAACAAGTATATCGTCTACGAACACAAGAACAAACTTATTCAACTGACCTCTGAATACTTTATTCATAAGATCCACAAAATATGCTGGTGCATTGGTCAACCCGAATGGCATGACCAACCACTCATAGAATCCAGACGGCGTCGAAATGTCGTTTTAGCTATACTCTCAGTTTCTACTCTAAGCTGATGAAAACCTGTCGCGAGATCCAACTGGGAGAACACTCTCGCGTCACTCAACTGATCAAATAAATCATCTATCCATGGTAGAGGATACTTATTCTTCCTCGTCACCTTGTTCAACTCGCGGTAGTCTACACACAATCGAAGGGAACCATCTGCTTTGGTAGCAAACACAACTGGTGCTCCCCACTCAGAAACACTTCTTCTGATAAATCCCTTCTTCAAAAGATCGCTCACTTGCACCCCAAGCTCTCGCTGCTCCCTTGGTGCCATACGACGAAGTGGCATCACTATAGGTCTGGCATCTTTCACTAAATCAATACGGAACTCAATCTCTCGGTGTGGTGGAAGTCCGGTCACTTCCTCCAAGATATCCGGATACTGGCCAACAACGGGAATTCCTACTAACTCGTCCTGCTAGATGTCGAGGGAATTTAGAAAGCTAGCCATCACCTCATCACTAGGTAGGCCACCAAACACCACCCTCCGCCCATCATCGCCCTAATAGTCACTGAAAATCCCTTACAGTCTACCACCACCCCATATCTTTGGAGCCAATCGACTCTCAAAATAATGCAAAACCCAGTAAAGCCCAAAACAAAGCAATCACAAACAAACATGCATCCATGACTCGATAAGACCACATTACAGCAAATCATGCTAAGGCTAGTCGAACCACCAATCGGGTTCGTCACTACTAAAGGTCTATCGACAATCTCAGGCTCCAATACCAGCCTATCTACCAGGTCACTAGATATGAAGGAACTGGAAGATCCGGTATCAAACAACACTCTAACTGGAACATCATAAACAGAAAGCATACCTTGAATAACAACATTCTTTCCTTTCTCCGCCACAGTTGGGGCATTCGACGAAGAAGGAACAACATTGATAGCATATGCTTTCACAATCTGCTTCTCTTTAGGGGATTGCGGACACTTATCCTTGTGATGTCCTACTTGGCCATAGTTGAAGCACTTCCTGTCCACTGGCTTTGCTCGACATTCTTTAGCATAATAGCCCTTATTGCCACAGCTAAAGCACTCCACATCTTTCTTATTTTTCTTTTTCTGTCCATCCTTGGTCTGATTCTGCTTTCTCTTATTCTGAGAACCATTCTTGCCTCCACCGCTTGCTTGTGGCTTTGGCTCTTCTACAGATGTAACCTCAGCCTTCGACTTAGGGTATAGACTCTCTGATCTCAAAGCTTTCCCCACAATCGATTCAAACGTCTCATCGATGTGGTTAATAAGTCTTTCCCCCAAGTATCCATCCAACCCAGTTATAAACTTCTCATTCTTCTTCTCGGCAGTGTCAATGAGGGATAATCCATACTTCGATAAAGTATCGAACTCAGCAATATACTCCGAGACTGTTCTACCATTCTTCTTAAGCTCCAAGAACTTCCTAAATAACTCTGAGTTCTGAGCAGCTCGGATAAACTTTTCACTGAATCAGGCCTTAAACTGATCCCAAGTAATCTGATCCTCGGGAGTAGCTGCCTTTATAGCATTCCACCAGTTCATTGCCCGTCCTTGCAGCTGACGGGATGCTAACCTTCTCTTCAACGCATCCTCGATACCCAAGTCTTTGAAGATACGCTCACAGTTATCCAACCAATCTTGAACATCTGTAGCCGACTCCGTTCCATGGAACGGCTTACCACCAAGACTAGTGTAATCCTTACAGAGCTTGGCGAAATCGTCCCTAGGCGCCTGCACCGCTGCACCGCCACCATTAGCAGCATTAGGAACTGCTCCTTGCACATCTCTAAGCATTTCTTTCATGAAGTCAGTGAACATCGTCCTCATATCAGGAGCATTCCCATTATTAGCTCCTCTACCAGTACCACTCGTATACCGGCTCATCGTTCAATCTGTAAAGTGAAACGATTAACCATCTTCTTTGTGGTGTCAGTGCAGTGCGACTTCATCCTTAGTTATACTAATAATATATATATATAGATTTTGAAAACCAAAAAAATCACAAATACGCGCTCTCATATACATATACTATCTCTCCCTGGTGTCTTTTCCAAGGTTAACTACGCAACCTAGAGCTATGATACCAAATGTGACAGCCCGCCCCGCACCAGCTGACATTTCCAAGGAAAGTGCGTTGTTCCAATGTCCAACCAGCATGGGACGACCTCCAAAGAAAGAAAAAGAAAGGGAACTTAACGGTGAACTAACAAAGAATCTGTAGAATGTCTCACAGCGCATGGAATAAAATATAATAATAACATACTTGACATAAAACAGGCGAGACAGTGTATGAGCTGAAAACTAAAACATAATCATCATAGCAGCGGAAATTCAAAATATAGCTTATTACAACTCCAACATACTATCTTTAAAGCAAATATAAAGGTACACTACTAATTCCCAAAGTAGCGACCAACAGCGACAAAGGGAGAATATCTATATATATCATACGTGGGAGCCTCCTGCTCGTCTCCGATACAGCTACTCGTGCATACCACCTAACCTGTCTCTAGTCTGCCCGTTTAAGAGCACCCAGAGTAATAAGAAGTGACATAAAACTCTGGGTCAAATGAAAGTCTGGTATGAGCGATAAGCCGCAAAATAGAATAATAACAGGTATACTAAACCATACCTGAACCTGGACCTGCAACCAAAGAGTTAGCACAACATACTATACAATACTCTAAGGTGCCACTATCATGTGATGTAAAGAATACGGGGGTGGGGGTGTGCATGACATAGCGATGGAAAACAATCAATCATAGCAACCATCCTCACATCTCTCACTCAGTGCATAAAGCATACGATACCCACCACTTTGATCACTTGACCCATCGAGGTAGTGACGGAGTCCAACTTGTATAACTATTGCTACCACCTAGCTTGCCTCATGGAGTCATGACTAAATCTTACAAATGACCCCACTTCATTGGTCCATAGCCAATAGTTCTACCTACGCCACTGTGGCCCTGAATCCCTTCACATACCCCCTACTCATAGTGGTCCAAAGTTATAGACATCGATAACCCCTTAGCACACGTCCCGCAGCAAAGCCCAACTCATGAAGTTAACTCGTTGGTTCCCAACTGGATCCTGAGTTCTACTTCCTATTTGGACTTCCTTTGCATCTCGGGTTTTGGTTGAATTGGAATTGGTCTTCAGAAGAGTCGCCGCGTAGTAGTAATAGAGGTTTAAACTCGGCTCGGTTCGACCTCAACATCTGGTTCGGTTCGGTGTCCTTGATTAGGCCCAGTCCTCCTTTCCATGCTCCAGCTTCCGTTCGACTCAGGTGTATTCATCCGGTTGGGTTCGGTGCTTGCACCTCAAGTCGGTTCGGTTCGATTGCTCCAGCCTTGGTTCGGTTCGTGCTCACCATTTCCGATCCGATCCCCACGCCCTCGCTTCCCATCCGAATCCAACTCTCCTTCATTAGCCCGATCTGATCTCAATCCAACTATAGTGGCCTTCCTTTTTGCCATGCTTTATCTTGTGCCAAGTCCCGGTTCGGTTCGGTGCTTTCTTGCTCGGTCCACCATCCGATCCGAGCCCTTTCAACCGATCCGATCCGAAACCCTGCACAGTTTTCCTACGACTTTTCCAGCGACTCTTTTACGCCATACGATGGTGTTTTCGATCATTCTAACTTTTCTAATCAATCACAAAGCATACCATACATTCATAACAACATGTGTAATCAACCACAAACATCCAAACAATAATATGATATGTTAAAATGGATCAATCATACCCAAAAAGCATGATTTTCCCCTTAATCCCCTTAATCATGGTTTAACAATATGATTAGCAAAACATGTCCAATTCAACCCAAATTTTTATCAAAGCCCTAAAATAATATTTTAGAATTTTACAAATTTTTCCAGATTTTTATGAGCCATAATTTCGCTAATTATCACTAATCACCTCTATTAGCCGTAATTAGTGTAAAAAGATGCTAATCACTCACCTTAGCCTCAAATAAACTTCAGATCTGAAATATTCTCTGTTATGGATCGAATCTCTATGTGTTCCAGTAGCTATGTTCCAAATTTGATCTTTATTTGCCTTGATTTGATGTAGTTTTGCTTAATCTCCGATTAGAAAGTGATTAGAGGCGATTTGGGATGAAATTGGAAGGTGGAGGTTGTGGCTTGGTTGACAGGAATGTCTTAGGCGGCTGGAAAATGAAGTAAAAATCGTTTCCTAAACCCTAGCAGCCCTCTTATACTCTTGATTCCGAAATTCCCCAGTGGGCTTAGCTGTTAATCACCCGGTTAAGCCCAATTAAGCTGTTTTTCACCATCTGAAACTTGTTTCAGCCATATCTCCCAAACGGTGAGTCCATTTGGCTAATGTGACCAATCTACGGAAAGGTAAACCATCATACGGATCTAATGGAAGTGGTTTCAGGTCAAAACTCCTTTCCAATCAAAAGTTATGTCCAAAACAAGATCAGCTAGGGGCAAAACAGTCATTTAAAAATAAGCAAAAATCGTGAACATGGGAAATGACCCCAATAGTCGTTTCCCAAAAGTACACGACCGTACGACTTCTCATGAGAAAGAAATAAATACTCAACGTTCTTCCGATGCATAGAATTCGGGCCGTTACAATGCGTAAGCGTGTTGTGGGGTTAAGCAATATAAGTGGTTAAGAGAAAGTGCGAATATAAATGAATTAGTCATATATGGTGCTTAGGTGACCTTGAGTGAAATAAAACATATTTTTTTCTTAAAGGACGGATTGTGACACACTTTAACATATTGGAATAAGAAGAATTATAAGATAAATTTTTATGAAACGATAAGCATGTAAGTAAACAAGTTTTGTTAAAGTGACAAGGAAATGTGCAGCAAAAGAGGTGTACAAAATATAGGTGAAGCACCATATTTTGTGCTACCTATTTTTAAAAAAAGTGTTTTCAAGCTTCCTTGTTACTTTACACAGAACACAAAAATTCTCTTTAGAAAATATGTGCATAGATAGTTAGTTATGGTTTGAAGAAAATTTTGAAAATTCGAGTGGTTACTGTTTAATAGAAAGAAGTAAAAAGTAATTTAAAACTTGCATGGATCAAGGGAAGAGGATAAAGAGGAAATGAATAGGGAAAATGCAAATTGAGATTTCTATAAGTAAATTTATGAAATGGTTAGTAATTAATAAAAATCTTTTTAACACCACTTGAGGAAATAGGAAAGTTTTCTTTTAGCACAGATTTGCATCCTTTGTAGTGTTTTATTTTAAAAAAATAAAATAGTTTAGATGTATATTTTCTTCCTAGGTGTTTGTGGTGATCGCTAGGTAAGAACAAAAACATAGGATGTTGTGAATAAAATGAAAATAAAGGTAAAAGATGAAAACTAAAAGAAAAACAAACAAAGAAAACAACTGCAAAAATTGAGAACAATAAAAGAAAATGAAATCTTTAGAACAAGCTTGGAATACTAAAAAGAAACTTTTCTTACGTAAACTATGCTTGGAATAGAAAATAGGAATTTTTGTAAGATTAGTAATTAAGGTTTCATAGTACGGGGAAAAAGGTGCATAAAAGTGGATGGAAAATATGTAATTTTTCATTTTCTACCTCTTTCTAACATAAGAAATTGAATTCAGAAAATTAGATTTTTCTGAAATTCGCAAATCTAAAGTTGGTTGGTTGGATTAGGATGAAAAAATGGGATGAACTATGCTCTTACTCCATAAGAGTATGAGAAAAATTGTATGAAAAAGTGTTTTTGATTTTCAAAATATTGCATTCATATAGAAATTGCAAATATATTTAGGATGTGTGCATCATGTTTTCAAGAGAATTTGCATTCATATAGGAGGTACCGCTTAGGCATTCATTGCATGTATTTTATGTTGTATTACCCTTTTCACAAGTGCACAAATGGTTGCAAAAATTGGATGTACACATGATGGTTGTAAATTATGCAAGAAATTACTTAATTTTACCCTTACCAAATTCCGGAGATGAAATTTCCTAAGGGTAGGGGAATGTAATACCTTGCATTTTAAATTAAATAATAAAATAAAATTCATTAAATTTTTTGAATTTGGTCACGAAACCAGCGTCATTGCGTCCATGGCGATTATCTGATCAATTTAAACCTATGGTTTACAGAAAACTGATTTAAAACGAAAAAGATATCATTAAATGAAATTTCAGAACAAACATGAAAAAAAGGAGAAATAAGGAAAACACATAAATTAATATTTTTCAATGTTCTAATTTTGTAAGCAAAAAGAAGTATGGTTCAATGGTTGAGCATTTGCCTCCTAAGTTGTAGCGTGCACGTAAATCCCACCAATGTTATGTTTTAAAATTTTAAGTAGGCCAACTAAAAAGATGCATGTTCTAAGGGAAAAGTATATGTGTATGTATATAAGGAAAAACTATATATAGATGAGTGTGTGTGTGTGTGTGTGTGTGTGTGTGTATGTATGTACATATGTGTGTGTATATATATACACACACATGAAATTCAAAAGTAAAAAATCAAAACAAGTAAGAAATAATTTTTGGGATAATGTTGTTTGAATTTTGAAATAAATGGGGTTTTGTGTGAATATATATACGTAGATCTATATTTGAAATTATAAAGCATAAACTAAAAATGGAAAGAATCGATGAAATGGTCAGGGAATAATAATGTTAATAATAACATTTAAAAAGCAAAAATTACATAGCTATTAACCGTTGAAATTTTATAGATTTGTACGTAAATATATACGCGTAGGAATTCCAAGAATAAATGTGTTTGAGATTTGAAATTTTAACCTATATTAAAAATGAAATATGATAATAGTAGAATGAATGGAAAAAGGAAAGAAGACAACGTTAATGGAACATTTTAAATGCAGCATGAATCATGGAGAAGGGACCCATGTTTGGGCTAGGCAGCGTGATCTATTTTGTGTGAATGGTTCAGATTTTATTTGTTTTGATCAAACGAATAGTGTTCTTCTGGGCAACTATAAATAAACCATCACTGGCTATTCTCCAACTCATATTTTCTGAGAGGGCGTCTGAGCTATGCCATTTCTTCACTCCTCCAACATTTCAAATATATATATATATATATATGTATGTATGTATGTATGTATATATATTAGTTTTAGGATTTCTGATTCAAGATTTGGAGAAAAATATTGTAGATTTAAGCAATAGATACCCAGATCCTCAGTCAAAACAAATCTATAAATCCATTTAAAAAAGAAAGTACTGTGGATCAAAATCAGATCCAAAATATTAAAGCGCAGATCTAAGGTGAGTGGACTTAAGTTATATTTTCCGATTATGGTATATTGTTTCGTTTGATTCCTATTGGAATTAACAATATGTTCTTCTTTTTTTCTTTTCCCCTCTTCTGCTTTAGAATATATAGTTTATATTAAATTTTAGTTATGTGCAAAATGAATAAATTGTGGTTATGCGTAAAATAATTAAATTGTGATTATACGCAAATTTATTTGAATTGTGGTTACCCGCAAAGTAATTGAACTGTGGTTAAGCATAGATTAAGTTAATTGTGGTTCTGCAAAAATTAATGGAAATTGTTATAAAAAGGGGAAAAACTTGATGATTTGGAGCTAAATGAATGTATTACGCCAAAAGTGTAATAAAAGGAAAAAGGGAAATTTGGAAGTAGGCAAACTTGGTAACGCTTACTAAATTAATATGACAAAGATTGATATGGCAAAACCAAGTTATATACAGTTAATTTGTAATAAAAAAAGATAAGTTTGAGAATTTTCATATTATTTGTAAGAAATCACTTTTCAGATTTAAAATGAAAATAATGCAGAAATTGTTAGGACTGAAAGAAAAATGGGCATAAACCCAATTGTGTCCAATTTTACTATAGTTATGCCAGAAAAAAGGAAAAATAAGTTTGAACATGAATTAATGTATATTAATTAAATTCCTGTAGCCTAGATTGATTGGTTAGGAATAAGGGGATAAATTTCCATTGTTTGGTTTTTAAAATAAGTGTAAAACCTAATTGTAAGTTAAAAAATAAATAAATATGTGTATAGTGCGAAATAAGGATTTTTTTTCGAATTGCGCACTGTTCGATAGCCTAAAAATAATTAAAAGAAATGTCTTGCAATTTTGGGTTTCCATTGCGGTAATTTCTGTAACGACCCGTATTCTACACATCATAGGATTGTAGAATATTTATTTCTTTCCCATGTGAAGTTGTATGGTCATGTAACTTTGGGAAACATCCATTAGAGCCATTTCCCATGTTCATGATTTTTGTCAATTTTTAAATGACCATTTTGCCCCTAGTTGATACTGTTTTGGCCATAACTTTTGATTGAAAAGGAATTTTGACCTGAAACCACTTCCATTGGATTCGTTTGATGGTTTACCTTTCCGTAGAGTGGTCATAATAGCCAAACGGACTTACCGTTTGGGAGATATGGCTGAAATAAGGTTTGGAGGGTGAAAAACTGCTTAACCGGGCCAAATCGGGTGATTATTGAGTAGGCCCATAACCCATTTCGGGATTAGGGTTATGAGGAGGCTGAAATGAGATAGAGAATCATTCCATTTCAGTTTTCTAGCCTCCACTTATCACCAAGGAACCCTAAAAATGGCCTTCAACCTCTAAATCACCTCCAAATCATCTTTTGGTCAAGGATTTGGCTTAGCAACCTCTAATCAAGGAAGATCTACACCAAATCAACATTGGAGTTGCTGTTTAGCATAGAGATTCACATCAAATCAGAGATTTATTTTATATCTTAGTTTTATTTGTGGCTAAGGTGAGTGATTTGCATAGTTTTGCACTAATTATGGCTAATTAGGGGTGAGTAGTGTTAATTAGCGAATTTAAGCATGATAAAATTCGGGAAAAATATTCATAAATTCCTAAATGATGTTTTAGACCTCTGATATGAAATTGGGTTAATTTGGTTAAGTTTTGCTAATCCTATCATTAGTTTCACCTAAATATGCTTAGGGGGAGATATGGGATTTTGGGGTATGTTTGATCCATTTTAACCTATTATATTGATGTTTTGATGTTTGTGGTTGATTATGCATGCTGCTATGACTGTATGAAATGCTTTGTGATTGATTTCAATAGTTAGAATGGTCGAAAACGTCGTCGAATGGCGTAAACACTTGCAGGAACAGTTTCAGAAAAACAGTGCAGGGTTCGGATCGGATCGGATATGAGGCTCGGATCGGATATGTTGAACTGAGCAAGGAATTCGATCAGATCGGAACCCAACACTTGGGAAAGAATGGCAAAAAGGAAGGCCACGCTAGCTGAACTGGGATCGGATCGGATTAGGGAGTAGGGATCGGAGCGGATAGAGGAGGATGGATCGGATCGAAGCCCGTAAAGGATGAGGAGGCGGATCGGAGCGGAAGCATGAACTGGAGGGGGAGTGAAACCCGACCCGAACCGAGGAGAAACGCCCGACCCGAACCGATGGAGTGGCACCCGACCCGAACCGCACCAGAAGAAGACCCGACCCGAACAGATGGAGGATACCCGATCCGAACCGATGGCTTGAGAAGGAACCTGACCCGACCCAGTATTGACCAATAACCCGAGATGCAAAGGTAGTCCAATATGGGAAGTTAGAGCTCAGGATCCAGTTGGGAACCGACGAGTTCACTTCATGGTTGGGCTTTGCTGCGGGACGTGTGCTAAGGAGTTGTCGACGTTCATAACTTCGATTCACCACTAAAAAATAAATGATGGGCTACTTATCAGTGCAGTAGGGTCATTATGACCTGAGGGGCAAGGTGATGGTAGCAAGACTACGTTATCAGTGCAGTAGGGTCATTATGACCTGAGTGGCAAGGTGATGCATAGTAAGACTATGAGCCAGTGCAGTGGGGTTCTTGTGACTCTATGGGGCAGAGTGGACATAGTAAGGATTAGTAAGGCTATGAGCCAGTGCAGTGGGGTTCTTTTGAATCCATGTGGCAAAGTGGACATAGCGAAGGATTTGTGGCTACGTTATCAGTGCAGTGAAGCCATTTATGACTTCATGGGGGCAGAGTGATCGTAGCAAGGTATGTTGGGTGATCTAAGTGGTGAATATCGTATGCTTTACGCACTGAGTGAGAGATGTGAGGATGGATGCTATGTTTGATTGTTTGCCATCATTATGACATGCACATCTCCCCCACCTCCGTATCTTTACACTGTTTGATATGGTACCTTAGAGTGTTGTACAGTATGTAGTGCTAACTCTTTGGTTGCAGGTCCAGGTTCAGGTATGTTTTAGTCTACCTGTTATTGTTCACTTTAGATGCTTATCGCTCATACCAGGCTTTATGTCTGACCCAAAGTTTTATGTCTCCTCTTATTACTCTGGGTGCTCACACGACCAGACTAGAGACAGGTTAGCTGGTGATGCGCGAGTAGCTGATTCGGAGGCGGGCAGGAGGCTTCCACGTATGATATATATATACACATTCTCCCTGTGTCGTTGGTGGTCGCTACTTGGGCATTAGTAGTGTACCTCCTTTATCTTACTTTTGCTTGAGACAGTTTGAAAGTTGTAATAAGCTGTATTTTGGATTTCCGCTGCTATGATGTTTAGTTCTGATTTTCAGCTTATGCACTGTCTCTCCTGTTTTATGTCAAGTATGTTATTATTATATTTTGTTCTATGCGCTGTGAGACATTCTACAGGTTCCTTGTATGTTCATTTCCTTCTTCCTTTTCCTTCTGACGACCCGTTCCGTGCTAACTGGACATGTGTACAGCGCACCTTTGGAGTAAATGTCGGTTGGTGCGGGGCGGGCCGTCACACTTGGTATCAGAGCTCTAGGTTGCGTAGTTAACCTAGGGGAAGACACTAGGGAGAGTTAGTACGTATGTGAGAGCGCGTATTTGTAATTATTTTGGTTCTCAAAAGCTATGTATATATATACTATTAGTAGTATAAGAATGAAGTCGCACTGCACTAGCACCACTATGGGGTCGTTAATCGTTTCCCTTTTTCAGATTGACGATGAGCCGAGACACGAGGGGTGCTGGTAGAGGGACCAACCAAGGGAATGTCGCTAACATGAGGGCAATGTTTACTAACCTCATGAGAGACATGCTTAGAGAAGTGCAAGGGGCAGTTCCCAATCCCGGAGTTGGTGTTGGCCCAGTAGTGCAGGCGCGTAGGGTCGATTTCGCCAAGTTGTGCAAAGATTACGCTAATCTTGGTGGAAAGCCGTTCCACGGAACGGAGTCGGCCACAGATGTTCAAGATTGGATGGATAGTTGTGATCGTATCTTTGTTGACTTGGGTCTTGAGGATGCGATGAAGAGAAGGCTAGCGTCTCGTCAGTTGCAAGGGCGAGCGATGAATTGGTGGAATGCCATTAGAACAGCTACTCCAGAGGACCAGGTTACTTGGGATCAGTTCAAGGCTCGCTTTAGTGAGAAGTTTATTTCAGCTGCCCAAAAGTCAGTATTGTTTAAGAGGTTCTTGGAACTCAAGCAGAATGGGAGGGCAATTTCTGATTATATTGCTGAGTTCGACACTTTGTCGAAGTATGGACTGTCTCTCATTGATACTCCTGAGAAGAAGAATGAGAAGTTCATTACTGGTTTGGATGGATACTTGGGGGAAAGGCTTATCAACCACATCGATGAGACTTTTGAATCAATCGTGGGGAAAGCTTTGAGATCAGAGAGCCTTTACCCTAAGTCAAAGACTGAGGCTGCATCTGCAGAAGGGCCAAAGCCTCAAGCAGGCGGTGGAGGCAAGAATAACTCTCAGAATAAGAGGAAGCAGGACCAATCTAAAGGTGGTCAGAAAAAGAGCAAGAAGGATGTTGAGTGCTTCAGCTGTGGAAAGAAGGGCCATTATGCTAAAGAATGTCGGGCCAAGCCAGCGGAAAGGAAGTGCTACAACTGTGGTCAAATGGGACATCAGAAGGATAAGTGTCCGCAACCTCTTAAGGAGAAGCAGATTGTGAAAGCATATGCTATTGATGCTGTTCCTTCTTCGTCGAATGCCCCAACTGCGGCGGAGAAAGGAAAGAATGTTGTTATTCAAGGTATGCTTTCTATTTATGATGTACCAGTTTGAGTTTTGTTTGATACTGGGGCTTCCCGTTCCTTCATATCTAGTGACTTGGTAGATAGGTTGGGACTGGAACCCGAGATAGTCGATAGACCATTGGTTGTGACGAACCCGATTGGTGGTTCGACTAGCCTTAGTATGATTTGCAGGAATTTGGTCTTATTGAGTCATGGATGTATGTTTGTCTGTGATTGCTTTGTTTTGGGCTTTACTGGGTATGGCATTATATTGGGAGTCGATTGGCTCCAAAGATACGGGGTGGTGGTAGACTGTGAGGGCTTTTTGGTGACAGTGAGGGCGGATGATGGGCGGAGGGTAGTGTTTGGTAGTCTACCTAATGATGGGGTTATGGCTAGTTTTGTAAATTCCCTCGACATCCCGCAAGATGAGTTGTCAGATGTGCCCGTGGTTGGCCAGTATCCGGACGTCTTCGAGGAGGTGATCGGGCTTCCACCACACCAAGAGATTGAGTTCCGTATTGATTTAGTGAAAGATGCCAGACCTATAGTGATGCCACTTCGTCGTATGGCACCAAGGGAGCAGCGAGAGCTCAGGTGCAAGTCAGCAATCTTTTGAAGAAGGGATTTATTAGAAGGAGTGTCTCCGAGTGGGGAGCACCAGTTGTGTTTGCCACTAAGGCAGATGGTTCCCTTCGTTTGTGTGTGGACTATCGCGAGTTGAATAAGTTGACGAGGAAGAATAAGTATCCTCTACCGCGGATAGATGATTTGTTTGATCAGCTGGAAGGAGCTAGAGTGTTCTCCCAGTTGGACCTCGCGACAGGATTTCATCAGCTTCGAGTAGCAGATGAGAGTGTTCCGAAAACGACATTTAGGACGCCGTCTGGATTTTATGAGTGGTTGGTTATGCCATTTGGGTTGACCAATGCACCAGCCTACTTTGTGGATCTTATGAATCGAGTATTCAGAGATCAGTTGAATAAGTTTGTTCTTGTGTTCGTGGATGATATCCTTGTTTACTCAAGGACAGAGAAGGAACACAAGGGACACTTGAGGATAGTGATGGAGGTGTTGAGGAAACACCAATTGAAAGCAAAATTCTCTAAGTGTCATTTTTGGAGAAGGGAAATTAGATTCTTGGGTCATGTTGTTTCCGAGAGTGGTATTGCCGTGGACCCTGCGAAGGTGGCTACGGTACAGGATTGGCCTATACCCAAGAATGTAACGGATGTGAGAAGTTTCTTGGGATTAGCTGGATATTATCGTAAGTTTATCCAGGACTTCTCCAAGATAGCAACACCGTTGACTCAGTTGACTAAGAAGAATCAGTCCTTCGTCTGGGACGGAGTGTGTGAGGATGCCTTCAAGAGTCTAAAGGAGAGGTTGACGCGTGCGCCAGTGTTAGTCATTCCTAAAGGGAATGAAGAGATGACGGTATACACGGATGCTTGTGATACCGGACTGGGTGCAGTATTAATGCAAGGAGGTAGGGTTGTAGCTTATGCTAGTCGACAGCTAAAGCCGCATGAGAAGAAGTATCCTACCCATGATTTGGAATTGGCAGCGATTGTATTTGCGCTGAAGATGTGGAGACACTATCTCTTGGGAGAAAGATTTGAGTTGTTTACCGATCATAAATCGTTAAATTATCTCTTCTCTCAGAAAGATCTGAATCTCCGTCAGCAGAGATGGTTAGAGTTCTTGGCTTCGTATGATTTTGATATCGCATACACCCCTGGGAAAGGTAATGCGGTGGCCGATGCCTTGAGTAGGAGACATGCCAGCTTAGGGGCAATGTTTCTTGAATGGAAGAAACTGGAGTATATCGCGGGGTTTGATTTCAGACCAAAGTGCGAATTGGATCCAGTCATGCTAGCTAGTTTGACGATCAGACCCACTTTGATAGAGCGGATTGGTTCCAGCCAGAGGAACGATCCTAATCTATTGGAAATCATCTCCAAGTTAGAGATGAACATCGACAGTGAGGAGATGAGTGTGTATGGGCTTGATCGAGATGGATGGCTTCGGAAGAATGGAAGACTAGTTGTGCCCAACGTGAATGGTTTGAGAGATGAAGTGCTTAGAGAATGTCATCACTCAAAACTGACTATACACCTCGGTGGTAATAAGATGTATCGAGACATGAGACAGACTTACTACTGGGAAGGAATGAAAAGAGACGTTGGGAAGTTTATATCCAAATGCATGAATTGCCAGCTAGTTAAAGCCGAGCAAAAGAAGCCTAGTGGGTTGTTGCAACCATTAGAAATTCCTGAATGGAAATGGGAGCAAGCCTCGATGGATTTCATCGATGGCCTACCAAGGACTAGATCGGGATATGATAGCATTTGGGTAATTGTGGATCGATTGACTAAGAGCGCAAGATTTATACCAGTCAAATCGACCAGGACGGCAGCCAAGTTGGCAGAATTGTATATGAAATGGGTAGTGAGATTTCATGGAGTACCCACAAGCATTGTGAGTGACCGAGACCCGTTGTTCACTAGTGGGTTTTGGAAGAGCTTACAAGAGGCTCTAGGGTCAGGATTACATCTCAGTACCGCATATCATCCTCAGACCGACGGTCGGACGGAGAGGGTGAATCGTATATTGGAAGATCTTTTGAGAGCTTGTATATTGGATTTTGGTGGATCATGGGATGACCATTTGCATCTAGTAGAGTTTGCATATAATAATAGCTACCAATCCAGTATCGGTATGGTTCCATATGAAGCTTTGTACGGAAGATCGTGCAACTCACCATCATGTTGGATAGAGACTGGCGAGAAGTTTGTGCTTGGACCAGATGTGGTGAGAGAAACTTCCGATAAGATTAAGATCATTCAGCAACGAATGAAAGCTGCCCAAGATAGGCAGAAGAGTTATGCTGATAAGAGGAGAAGAGACTTGAAATTCTCCATTGGTGACTTGGTGTTTGTCAAGATCTCTCCGTTGAAGAGCGTGATTCGATTTGGCAGGAGAGGCAAGTTGGCACCAAGATTTGTTGGCCCATTCCCTGTTCTTGAATTAGTCGGGAATTTGGCATATAGAGTTGGCTTACCGGAGAAAATGGCAGGAGTTCACAATGTATTTCATGTTTCCCAACTAAGGAAGTTCGTCCACGACTCAGATATGACTATTTCACCTGATCAGTTAGAGGACTTTGAAGTAGAACCCGAGGCGGTTGGGAACCGCAAGCCGATCCGTATTGTGGGGCACGATACGAAGCAACTTCGAAGGAAGGCGGTGAAGTTAGTCAAGGTTCAGTGGGGCGAGGACGAGAATGATTGTACTTGGGAGACAGAGAAGAGCATTAGGAAGACATATCCAGAACTCTTTGCCTGGTAAGATTTACTTTGCAATTTAGTTTTCCGCATGCTAGGGTAGACTTGTTTTGCTTGTTTGCATGTTTGATTGTTGTTTTATGGTTGATAGGCATGCGGGACCTTTGTGTGTGTCTGGATTAGGGAATTTCGGGGGCGAAATTTCTTAAGGGGGGGAGAGTGTAACGACCCGTATTCTACACATCATAGGATTGTAGAATATTTATTTCTTTCCCATGTGAAGTTGTATGGTCATGTAACTTTGGGAAACATCCATTAGAGCCATTTCCCATGTTCATGATTTTTGTCAATTTTTAAATGATCATTTTGCCCCTAGTTGATACTGTTTTGGCCATAACTTTTGATTTGAAAGGAATTTTGACCTGAAACCACTTCCATTGGATTCGTTTGATGGTTTACCTTTCCGTAGAGTGGTCATAATAGCCAAACGGACTTACCGTTTGGGAGATATGGCTGAAATAAGGTTTGGAGGGTGAAAAACTGCTTAACCGGGCCAAATCGGGTGATTAGTGAGTAGGCCCATAACCCATTTCGGGATTAGGGTTATGGGGAGGCTGAAATGAGATAGAGGATCATTCCATTTCAGTTTTCTAGCCTCCACTTATCACCAAGGAACCCTAAAAATGGCCTTCAACCTCTAAATCACCTCCAAAACACCTTTTGGTCAAGGATTTGGCTTAGCAACCTCTAATCAAGGAAGATCTACACCAAATCAACATTGGAGTTGCTGTTTAGCATAGAGATTCACATCAAATCAGAGATTTATTTCAGATCTTAGTTTTATTTATGGCTAAGGTGAGTGATTTGCATAGTTTTGCACTAATTATGGCTAATTAGGGGTGATTAGTGTTAATTAGCGAATTTAAGCATGATAAAATTCGGGAAAAATATTCATAAATTCCTAAATGATGTTTTAGACCTCTGATATGAAATTGGGTTAATTTGGTTAAGTTTTGCTAATCCTATCATTAGTTTCACCTAAATATGCTTAGGGGGAGATATGGTATTTTGGGGTATGTTTGATCCATTTTAACCTATTATATTGATGATTTGATGTTTGTGGTTGATTATGCATGTTGCTATGACTGTATGAAATCTTTGTGATTGATTTCAATAGTTAGAATGGTCGAAAACGTCGTCGAATGGCGTAAACACTTGCTGGAACAGTTTCAGAAAAACAGTGCAGGGTTCGGATCGGATCGGATATGGGGCTCGGATCGGATATGTTGAACTGAGCAAGGAATTCGATCGGGTCGGAACCCAACACTTGGGAAAGAATGGCGAAAAGGAAGGCCACGCTAGCTGAACTGGGATCGGATCGGATTAGGGAGTAGGGATCGGAGCGGATAGAGGAGGATGGATCAGATCGAAGCACGTAAAGGATGAGGAGGCGGATCGGAGCGGAAGCATGAACTGGAGGGGGAGTGACACCCGACCCGAACCGAGGAGAAACGCCCGACCCGAACCGATGGAGTGGCACCCGACCCGAACCGCACCAGAAGAAGACCCGACCCGAACAGATGGAGGATACCCGATCCGAACCGATGGCTTGAGAAGGAACCCGACCCGACCCAGTATTGACCAATAACCCGAGATGCAAAGGTAGTCCAATATGGGAAGTTAGAGCTCAGGATCCAGTTGGGAACCGACGAGTTCACTTCATGGTTGGGCTTTGCTGCTGGACGTGTGCTAAGGAGTTGTCGACGTTCATAACTTCGATTCACCACTAAAAATGAATGATGGGCTACTTATCAGTGCAGTAGGGTCATTATGACCTGAGGGGCAAGGTGATGGTAGCAAGACTACGTTATCAGTGCAGTAGGGTCATTATGACCTGAGGGGCAAGGTGATGCGTAGTAAGACTATGAGCCAGTGCAGTGGGGTTCTTGTGACTCCATGGGGCAGAGTGGACATAGTAAGGATTAGTAAGGTTATGAGCCAATGCAGTGGGGTTCTTGTGACTCCATGGGGCAAAGTGGACATAGCGAAGGATTTGTGGCTACGTTATCAGTGCAGTGAAGTCATTTATGACTTCATGGGGCAGAGTGATCGTAGCAAGGTATGTTGGGTGATCGAAGTGGTGAATATCGTATGCTTTACGCACTGAGTGAGAGATGTGAGGATGGATGCTATGTTTGATTGTTTGCCATCATTATGACATGCACATCTCCCCCACCTCCGTATCTTTACACTGTTTGATATGGTACCTTAGAGTGTTGTACAGTATGTAGTGCTAACTCTTTGGTTGCAGGTCCAGGTTCAGGTATGTTTTAGTCTACCTGTTATTGTTCACTTTAGATGCTTATCGCTCATACTAGGCTTTATGTCTGACCCAGAGTTTTATATCTCCTCTTATTACTCTGGGTGCTCACACGAGCAGACTAGAGACAGGTTAGATGGTGATGCGCGAGTAGCTGATTCGGAGGCGGGCAGGAGGCTTCCACGTATGATATATATATACACATTCTCCCTGTGTCGTTGGTGGTCGCTACTTGGGCATTAGTAGTGTACCTCCTTTATCTTACTTTTGCTTGAGACAGTTTGAAAGTTGTAATAAGCTGTATTTTGGATTTCCGCTGCTATGATGTTTAGTTCTGATTTTCAGCTTATGCACTGTCTCTCCTGTTTTATGTCAAGTATGTTATTATTATATTTTGTTCTATGCGCTGTGAGACATTCTACAGGTTCCTTGTATGTTCATTTCCTTCTTCCTTTTCCTTATGACGACCCGTTCCGTGCTAACTGGACATGTGTACAGCGCACCTTTGGAGTAAATGTCGGTTGGTGCGGGGCGGGACGTCACAATTTCCTTAAGCTATGGAAATAGATTATGTATAGTTTTAATAACCAATCAATTAGGAGTAAGTCTAATTTCCTAAATAATAAATTCTAAAGACATAAAAAGTGGTAACATTAGTGAAAGGTATTATGTAGAAAAAAGAAGTAAGAAACGTGTGAAGTACGTAATTAACAGGGAATGTAACCTATTATAATAAATTATACAAGGCATGAATGTAATATATATATATATATATATATATATAATAGGTAGGCTTGACATAGGGATAGTAGGATTATAACATAAAGGTTATAATTAGAAGACGAAATGGGAAGTAAGAGGCTTATTATGAGTGAACTTAAATTGAAATAAGTTTAATAAGCAAATCCGTGAATATAGTTGTGGTAATACTATAACACGATGTTATAATTAAATGGAAAAGAGTAGAGTAAGCCTATTATTAATAAACTTATAACTGAGGAATTAAGTTTAGAGAATTTAATAATAAGCAGTGATTTATTTCGACAGTGAAATCCAATTAGTGAAAATAAGCGGCCTACTAAAACTAATAAACAAATAAGTTGAATGCACAATAACGGTTTAATGTTTAAGTTAATTTGCAATGCATTATGTAAAACAAGTGCGTATTTGAATATTAGACGTAGGGTCTAGTAACGTAATGATGAGATGCGCTTGGACCAATCCGTACGTATTTGGGATGAAGAGATCAACGGGACAGATCATCACGGGTGTCTGAAGACACGAGAGAAGCACGTCCAGCTTATTATTTAATAAGACTAGAAGAAATTGTGGGACTTCTACGTGTAATGTGAGGATACTCCGATATGGCCATCTGTGGTAGGCCTAATAAAGTTGTACCCACAGATGCATGGTCTGTACAGTTCCATCCGATGAGTTTGTCTCAGCTACATCGTTTTTGGTGGGCAACCTATAAACTAAAGGGGTAATTTTAGGATGATTCGACGGCTGTCTCAAGGGTGGAGGCTTTGTGGTCGGGGCCTAACAAAGGATAGTAGGTCGTCAGATACCTGTCATCGTTAGTCGGAGCGTTTGCGTAAAAGACTGGTGCTAATCCAAGAGGCCAATGATCTTTTACTATCGGTTCATTGGATAAGGGACCACATGTTTGTTTAGATTGGATGGTACAACGGTCATTTAGCTCTTTGAATAGTCCATTACAACAAAACAGATCTATTACAACGGGCAATGCCCGTTGTAATAAGGGTTTTACAGCGACCAGTCCGTCCGCTGTATTAGACCATGTTGTAATATGTCATTTTTACAACAAGGAATGAACGTGGTAACAGACAGTTGTAATAGACTTTTTACAACGGTTTTATGCTGTTGTATTTTCCTTTAATAGAATAGCAGCCCGTTGTAGTAATTTTTTACAACAAGTATTGACACTTGTAATATCTTCTATAACAACAATTAATGTCCGTTGTAAAAACTGAAAGTTGCAAAGGATTTAAATATTACACATAATATTAATAATATTTACAAGAATTGAATATTTAATTCAAAATTTACTTTTAACAAATATTTATTACACTTTCAAATAGTACACAGTGTTCCCCCTCCGTTCACACAATCATTTGTACATACGCTTCCTCACTACATTTCACTCGTATACATTGACTCCTCACTACACACTTATTCACTCATATGCACGTACACAGTCACTCATATTTACATCAAAAGAATTCATAGTACAACACAACTACTTTGTTTTTTTATCAAATCTACTGTACCAATCAGACTAGAACAAAATACAACTAAAATGTACAGAGTTAATTTTAAACACCAAAAAAATAAAAATAAAACACAACAATTTTCCATTATCAGCGCCAAATTGCACAACACCAATTGAAGGATAAATAAGCAGTTCATGGCAATACCTGTAGATGAAGTCAAGGATAACCCAACCAGCTTGAATCAAAGACTTCCTCATCATTTATACTTCCATGTACAAATACTTTAGGCTTTGTTACCAGCGTAACAGGCGGAAAGCCTATCTTTATATGAGCACCCGATAACCCGTTTATTGCAAATAAACACCGAAACCCATTAATGTGGTAATGTTCATTAACCAAGAAAGTGAAATTTTTGCCTTTATATTCATCTAAGGCGATCCCCACTTCTTTCAAATATCTAAATTGATCGCTCTCCACAAAACGGGAAATCCCATTCATTGCAGCATAAGCATCTATGTAAACTATCTTATCCCTTATGTTTCTATTGCCGCTTTCTTAGTGTAGGGTTTTCAGTGCGAAGGCTCCAGGATAATTATTGTATAATGCCAAAAACATTATAACTGAACATCCTAAACTGACAAGCAAAGACCCCATCAGTGCGATGTATATCAACCTCCATGCGTTCTTTTTTCTATTGTTAAATATTCTGCTTGTTGCGATTGCAGCCGAAAAATTGACAATTGGAAGTGCACCGATTATAAAACAGAGTTCTTTATGCGAAAGTTTTGAGTAGAGTAAAACAAATGTAGAAACTGGACCAATGTACCTCAGAATCCTTCTATCAAAAAATACTCCAATCATGCTGAGAGGGTATGCCACAAGCAAGGAACGAAGAAGCGCTGAAGTGAAGTACCAATGAAAGGGATGTGTCCCCCAATCCGAACTCCTATTCAAAACAGAGTTAAACCAAAACAATTCAAATTCAGGCCATAATATTCTCTGCCACATGATGGAATCAACCAATACCGTAAGGCCTATTGAAAGAACAGTGGTGAATATGCCACATCTTACGGCTTGCCATAGCGATATCGATTTGCTATGCAAAAGTTCTAGGCCAATTGGCCCAAGTAACAACACGGTATCACATCTAAATATAACTGTAGCAATAGTCAGACATATCAATGTTGCGTAGGAGTTCCCCTCAATCCAGAAAGAGTAAGCTAATGCAACTAGAGCAAAAGAAAGGATATTTGGAAGAGGCAGTGTGGAGTAGAACAATAAGTGAAACTGAACAGCTGTTAGTATCACAAAGAAAGCCTCAACATGGAGGACAAATGTTCTTCTAACCTGAATTCGAAGCAACCGAAAAGACGATTAAACTATGCAACCTAAGACCATCCGAACTATGATGAAACTATAAATTTTTGGAAGGTGTAGAAGTTGTAACAGATACACCATTGGTGAAGCTACAGTCGATACAACAAGTGCACCTAAGAAGGTTCGAGGAACCATACCAGGAGATTCCAAATGATCATAATTCTCTATGTTGTGTCGATGATATAGAATGTCATGCATTGCTTTAATGTTGAAACTTTCTTCAACTTTAGTGTATGGAACCATCGGCACGTAGAATATGGCTACTATCCCCAACAACAAATCCCATCCACTGAATGCAGGGAACATCCTATTGAATGGTTTATTTATTTTGCGCTCACTCATTTGATTGCAATCCGGCTGATCCATTTTAGCTACTCCAGTAAAGCCGCAGATAGGGTTGAGCGTCATTGCTGGATTAAAACTAGCTAGGGGGGATCGAACCGGGGACTGAGAACATGGAAACAAAATTCAAGTTAGGCAAAATTGAAGCGTGCAACTACTTTGTTTTTGCTATAACATGTATTCATGTCTCTCTTTATATGATATATATACTCTTAATAATAAGAATAGCACAACAAATCATTTTGTACAACCCCTGTTCTTCATATTTACAGCAGAAGAATTCATGTTATAACACAGCTAATCTTTTTTGTTACATGCAACACATCTCAATATTTCTTTATAAACTTACCTGTGGCAAAAACACATGCGAGGATGCTAGAAACAGATTTCTCAGCAAGTCATGAAGTCGTTGATCTCTCTAACATTATCAGAATTTGCAATGGTTGATCTCTGTGCAACACTAACAAGATTCCAGGTTAAGAAAAAGGTACAAACTATCATCAAAATGGAGAAACATTGATACCTTCCAGGTTAAGAAAAAGGTAGAAACTATAAAGAAAGTAATAGAACCGGGCCTGCACGCAAGTAACACGGGACAAATACGGCTTATTAGCTTGGCTGAATATAAAATTATACCTTCCTTATTCAGTTTCAACGGATGAATTCTCTTGAATGATGCTAGAGTTACAGCAGTCCACGGCTCTACCTTACACACAAAATTGATCATAGTGAAAATTTAATTTAAATTAGTCAAACAAGAGCTGTGTAGATAAAGATGAAAGACTTCAATTTGAGAAGTATGCATCATGATGTCAATGCTTGTGAAATATCGTCAAAATGCAGGTTTTGCCTTATCTGAAAAGCATAAAAGGCAACGGTGCAACAATTTTTTTTAAAGAAAATCTATTATTTAAATAAAATATAAATGGTGTATACATGGTTTCCAAGCCGAAATAGCTAAACTCAATTGCAGTAAAGTAGTAAATGCAGAATAACAACTCTCTGTCTCTAATGTCTTGACGATTAGCAAAGTTTTTTAATGAAATACCAGAGATCCCTACTGAATTATATTGCTTACGGAGTAGCATGGTCGACCATTTCCAATTGTAGCAGAACATCATCGATCTGCTCAGTAAATCTTTGGCAAAATCTTCTGACTGGACCACATAACAACATTTTCTCTGATTTTAGCAGATTTCTATATTGAAATAAAGTAGGAAGCTTTCACCAATTTATGGATTGAAGCAAAGAGCAAATCTCGATTGATTTGAAAGAAAGAAAGCATGGGAATTAATGTTACATGATAAAGCATGGGAAAGAATGTGATGCCCAAAACTTGATAAAGCGTGGGGAAGAATGACTGCCGCAGTTCATCATTTTCTGATGGAAAAGTTCATCATTTTCATGACCATAGCTTTGGAAACCAGGTACAAAAGCAAGATTAATAGCTGCCTAAAGTACACTTTCAATGATACTAGCATTAATATTAGCATACAACAAGTTTACTAGCACGAATATTAGTGTATCAAAACCAAGGATAGAAACTAGACCAACAAGAATCCCACAGGCAAGCACTCCCAGAACCATCCCAACATCAGCCGTTGCAATAATAAACAAGGCAAAGAAGCCAGCCTCGCTAATTTCAACTATACCGACCTTAGGAAATGATAGGCAGTAAGCTCAAACACCAATTCTCCTTAGCAAATAGTTACGGAGCAGGTAAGAAATAGGCACAGGGAAAACAAAAACTGAACTAACAAGAAAACCAGACTACAACGTGGAAAGCCCAAATGCTAGCCTTCCTAGACCAAAATAATACCTCATCAGAAAGGAGCCACCAGAACTGAGGCCAGCTAAAGTCATAGGTTCAAAGACGAGAGATAAGGAATACGTATTCAAGCAGGCAAGGGTGAATCGCCAAAACAATATCAATAGCCCTTGCCTCCATAAAACCTATAAGACGAAATGAGAAGAAAGGGGAGAAGGCAGAGAGATATGGGATAATGGTTCATGCGTAGTTCAACAAAAACTAGATTTGGGTTGGATCAAAAGAAATAGGGCAGAGCGAAAATTTTCAGTTTGGTGCCAAAATTTTGGTTTTGGAGCCGAAAGGGAAATTGGTTTTGAAATCAAAAGAAATTTGTATGTCTTCAACGTATAACATGTTATGGTACCGTTTTTAGTCAAGAACGTGGCATGGTACCCGTTGATCCGCGTCGAAAGCAAAAAATTAAACTCATGTTGTAAAATATATGTGTGAATATGCTTTTGTCATATATGGTTTAGTCCCACATTGATGGATAAGTTTTATTCCAAGCTCTCAAGCTTTTATATAAGGAGCTCATGTAATGTAAATTGAATATAAAAATTCTGAAATGAATAAAAGTGTCTTCTTTGTCCTCCTCTAATGGCTTTTTTATTTTATATTATTTGTAACACGTTATCAGCACGACATTCTATTAGAGCTATTATTTGAAATATTCTAGATCTATATCTATGGATCTATCATGTAAGTAATTTTTATTTAAAGATATCAATTCATGAATTTATATATTTGTTATACAATTATTTTCTGTTTGAGAATATTAGATCAATGGATATATAAATTTGTCATATCTTCAGTTCTTTTAGATCTGGCTCATACTTCTAGATCTTTTTTCCTATTTATTTTTTGTATATCTAGATTATAGTCTAATGGATCTAACTTTTTAGATCTAATTATTTTTGTTGATCCTAAATATGTGTATATGTATTCTTTCATTTCTTTGCGGATCTAATTTTGAATTTTGTAAATCTATTTGATAGAGATTCGATTGTATATGTATTATTTACATTATTGGTGATGTAGAGGTATATCTAGTTTTATCCTTTTCGATCTACTATTACTTTTCATATGACTGAAGATAAATATGTATGATTTCTTTATGTACACCCAACAGAATTATGGGTATAAAATATGATGGTGTAGTATTTAAACTCAATAGCAATATTGATTTATCACTGGAAGTAAAATTGAAAACTCATCATATAAACAAACATTTTCAAATGAGGAGCCAGAAGTTCATATGCAAATGAGGAACCTGAAGTTCATATGTAAACGAAGAACCTGAAGTTCATATGCAAATGAGAAAGATGAAATACAAGCCTCGAAGCATGTTATTGCATTTAATTTTTTTCTTATAGCAAATGACATGTAATAGAAAAGGATTTGAAAAGGCAATGAAAGAAAAAGTTTCAAAAAAAAGAAGGAAAAAGGCTTATATTCCAATTTTATGCTACACATAATTTCTTAAAGAAATCTATTGTTAGATGAGATAATTACTTATAATAAATACTATTTTCTTGAAGAAAAATAGTAAAATGACTCTCATATGTGAACAAAAGCACTTTCTAGAAAAGATGCTTCAATTTAAAATATACCATAACGATATATGGATTATGATAAAACTTGAAGTTTTATTATAGTCATTTTAGAACATATTATATTTCTAGAAGAAATATTTTGTTGTTTCTTAGGAAACATTTACAAAAAAAAAAAAAAAAAAAAAAAAAATGCATCCTGAAGATCATATTAAGTTAAGATCTATATATTGATCTTGATTTTGCACACCGAAAGTAAATGCAAAAGTAATTTTTGTTATAAAATGAAAATCTCCTGCAGTTTCTATGATGGTAAGAAGTAATTTTGATGCAAAAAGAAAGATCTAAAAGTTCTTTATATGGATTGCATAATTTGAATTTAAAGCATGTAATTTATATTTGTTAACTTTATGTATAGATTTGCAAGTTTTTAGAATCATTCATATTAAGGAATGTAAAATCTCGGTTCTATAAGTATGCGTTTCTACTCAATTCTTGATTAGATATTATGCATATATACGATATTTTTGAAAATTTGATTATTGAGAAATGCAGTACAACTATAGGTTGTTTATTTCAGTTTTGTCGTTGACCAATACTGTAGCTAGATCAAAATTTTATTCTATTGATTTAAGTAAAATTTATTTATTTGATTCATATATTTAGATCGTATAATGGTTATTTCCGTTATTTTTACAATAAATACATTAAATGTATCTTTATGGTAATATATATTGTATTGCCATATTATTATAAATGTTAATTGCAGTTACTATTATCATAAATGCATTGGTATTGTAAATTAAATGTTATATGTTCATGCTCGGAATATGGATATAAGTATGATTATTATTTTTTATGTATTTATTTGGCAAGTAATATATGATATAATGGAAGAAATTGGTTCAACAACCTGAAGTTGTATGAAGAAATTATTTTAACAAGGAGTTGTATAACTCAAAACCCAAGACCTGAAGTCTTGAATTCATATCAATATTTTTCTTAACTTGTCAAAATTTATAAGCTTCCAAACAAGAAGCATACACATAATTTGAGAACCCGAAGTTCATTAAAAAAATGAACTTTAAGTTCATGAATAAGTAGCCTGAAGGTATGTTAAAATTATGTAAAATGATAAGATTTTACTTCCTGAAGAAGTTAAAGGAAATAAATAAATCATAATACTCAAGAAATAGAAACCCGAAGTTTTCTTTAAGTTGTGACATGAAAGGATTATACTTCCAGAAGAAGTTAAAAGAGGTACACACATAATAATATGTGACAATAACATTGGATACAATAGAAAATCTCTAAAGGGGTTTCATCTAACTGACATCTTTCATGTACAATTTATATTAACTGAATATTCTGAAGATATTAATCTTTTAAAGAGATGTTCTAGAGATTTATTTTTATATAGCAAATCCAACATCCTAAAAGAGATATTAGAGTTTTTTTTTGTTGCATTGCAATTACATAAATAAAAGATATGTTTCCTGAAGGAATATCATACACTCCAGAAGTAGTGATTTTTTTTTTTTTTGAATCTTATTTATATTTAATGCATCTAATTTTGTTACTGATAAATATTTGTATATATTTATCTCTGGAGGAGATAAGTTCATCCCAGAAGCGGTGACAACAAAATATCTTTAGAGGATATTTGTATATTTGGAAATGGTAAGATATCTCTAGAAGAGAACTGTTTATTTAAAGATAATAAAATATCTCCAGAAGAGATTTCTACAATCAAAAGTGATAAATATTTGTAGAAAAGTTCACAAATTTCTCCTAAAAGAGAAAATATGTATTAGAACTCCACAAATGGTGTTTATGGAATATCCCAGAAGCGATATTAAAACTCCATCAACTTGACAACTTGAAGTTGTTCATATATTTATTTGGACCAGAAGTTCGATATGTTTTCAAACTAGAAGTTTTGAACATTATCATACGATCCTGAAGAATTTGTAATGACATTGATCAATACATTGAAATCAATAGTTTCATCATTGTAATAATTTATTCTAAAACCACTAACTCAAATGATAAAGACTATGCAAATTTATAATACGTGGACGCATGTAATTATATATTCATATCTGTAAATATTTAACTAACAACCTGAAGTTTGTTATAAGCTTATTTTATAAATTAGTCATAAATATAATTTAGTGATTTAAATTTCAATCAACATGAATGTTGAATGACCTAAAGTCATATGCGTATTTAAATGATCTGTATAATAAGAAAATTCCTCCAATATTACTAGATCAATGAAAGAGAATGAGTAATAAAAAAATGAATGCATCTTATCGACTAATTAAAGGGTTATCCTCCTACAACTGATATACGTATAATATATTTGCTAGCAGCAATGTGATAATGGATCAAAATGAGAATCCCATGATGATTATTATTTAGTGTGACAATGTTTGTCAACATTGAGGGGGAGGATAAAGGGATACAATTTCATTTTGAGTATCAGTGTTAAATAATTGGTACATGAATAAATTATAAATAATATCCCTTGTAGACTTGCTTCAATATCTATTTGAATCCCTGAAGGATCAAAATGAATAAACCACATTTAAAGATTGGTTTAAAAGTCAGTTCGAAATACTTTTGAAGTAAGTAATAAAGATGCCAAATGAAGGAGGTGAGTGTTCTTGAAGAAACACCGAAGGAGTCTCTTGAGGAGATCCATGACATGATTGTCAAATAACCCCAGAAGTGGTTTAGGTACATAAAATAGATAAATAAAGAGATCTCAATAAATTATATCTAGAACTGACAATATATAATCATCGATGATAAATTTATAAAAAGTAAAGCGCTTATGTTAAATCATGATTGGCCATCATGAATCCTTCTCTAATTGAGAAATGCGGACCTGTAGTCCGTAGACTAGTGAATAAACCTCGAAGGTAAGAATATTTGTTAAATCACACTAAATGATGAAAGAATATTAGTTCCTGAAGAACATAAACTACTTTGTTGGTTATATAGAATATAAAGAATAAAGAGAGTTGATTACAACATTCTTTTAAGTATTGTTATAATGAAAATTATGATATAATTCATGACGAGTAGATTATTTCCTGCTTTTAAGTATTGTTGTAATGAAACATTTAATATACTTCTTAGTACAGTTGCGATATGCAAAATTCATTGAAGTGTACAGGTTCTGAAGAACATAAATAACTTTAGTAATTATAAAGAATGCAAAGAACATAGAATATAGATTACAATATGCTTCTAAGTATTGTTGTAATGAAAATCTTGATATAATTCAAGATGAGTAGATTACTTCATGCTTTTAAGTATTGCTGTAATGAAACTATTATTGTTCATTACAAATGTATTGCAATGTGCTAACCTGATTGAAGCACAAAATTGTAAACACTCGAAGTGTATAGCAAGCAAGCGCAAAAAAAAAGTGCTTTAAATAAGATAACATGCCTGAAACATGAAAATGCACACAATAGTCTTTAAAAAAAAGTTCATTAAAAATTTTCTTGTGATGTTGTACTCTTTTTCCTTCACTTTGGTTTTTTCCCATAGGGTTTTCCATTATGAAGGTTTTATTGAGGCAAATGTTAATAAATGATGAACATCGGAAGTATGAAGACTAAAGATTATTATCTCTTGAGTTTATTTTCTATACAAGATTTGTTTAAGTAATATTATCAATAAGATACATATTTATGGATCCAGAAGTATCTATAACGAAATTGGGATATCAAAAGTATGCACTCTTTTTCCTTAACTAAAATTTTTCCCATCGGGTTTTTCTTAGTAAAGTTTTTAATGAGGTATTATATTGATCCAGAAGTATCACCCTCAAAGTAATATTTGAAAGTTATAACGAGGCATTATCTTGATCTAGAAGAATCAAGCACCACATCAAGGAATAACATCTCAAATATGTTATTTAAGTTAATCTATTTTTTTATCCTTAACTAAGGTTTTTCCCACTGGGTTTTCCTTTGTAAGGTTTTTACTGAAGAATTATATTGATCCAGAAGTATCATTCTACATTTAATGTAGTAAATTATTGAAAATACGTTTTTGTACTCTTTTTTCCTTCACTAAGATTTTTCCTATAGGGTTTTTCTTAGTAAGGTTTTAATGAGGCATTACATCGATCCTGAAGTATCGAAATCTTAGAAGAAATATCATTTTAATATAATTTCAAGGGTTGCACTCTTTTCCTCGTTCAAGGTTTTTCCCATTGGGATTTCCTAATAGAGCTTTTTATCAAGGCAACAAACAATATCTATGTCATCCGAATAGATATTTGCAAGCAATATACTATGAGGGGGAGCAATAATCTTTCAAAGGGGATAATTTCAAGCTACTATAAGAGCATTCAAAAAATTGAAGACACATATTCAAGGAGGAGAGACAGAGTTACCTTTCTGATCCATATAAAGCGAAATCACAAACTGGATATGTGTTTAAAACAACAATGCAGCTATTTCATGGAGATCTAGAAAGCAAACATTGCACGTGTCAACTTCCCTCAACTATAGAAAGATCAATTATTTATGAAGACAACGCAGCATGAGTAGTTCAGATTCAAGCAGGATATATCAAGGGTGATAGGACAAAACACATTTCTCCCAAATTCTTTTTCACACATGAGCTCCAAAAAGGGACAATAAGATAGAAGTGAAGCAAATCCAATCTCAAGAAAATCCAGTAGATCCAATTACGAAGGCACTTCCAAAATCAACGTTGCAGAAGATGATACATAAAATTGGTATGCGCCGCTTGCATCACCAATCTATTTGAATAATGAGTTACGAATCAGGGGGAGCATATATTATGTTGTAATGTACTCTTTTCCTTCAATAATATTTTCCCACTGGGTTTTTATTAGTAAGGTTTTGAGACGACCCGAATTCCCGTTCTCACGGAAACAAGGTTATCTTTGGAATATAACACAGAAACAGATAATAGCAGAACAGAATTAAATAAATACACCAGATAATGAACAACAAAATATACTGGATAAAAGTAATCATCAGAGTTACACAGTATACAGGATCTTTCTTAGTACAAATACAGTTCAGCTATACATAAATGTCTACAGCGGAAATAAACAAAGTATGTACAATAGGAGCTGAACAGCATAAAAGAAATAAATGATAGAATCCATCTTCAGCTCCAGCTATCCAGAAAGAACCAGCTAAACCTGAATACAAGGCTGCCCGTGTAGAAAAAAGGGCACCCGAGTTTGAAAGTGAAACAAACTACGAGTCAGTCATGGGACTGGTATGAGAAATCCACTCAACACATATATAATTGGCTAATCACAGGACCACGCCACTTTCGTGGAACGGGTTTACTCCATTGGATTGCCAGTGCTTTAAAACAAATCTTTCTTTTAAACATCACTATGCTTTTTATAAAAATGAAGCCATTATAAGACTCAGTTCCCATCACACAATGCAACGCAACCCAGAGGATAGAGTTTTACCTTATAATGGCCAAAATATGATTGATACGAATAAAGCAAAGGCAATTGATATTATTGCTAGTGTTTATATGTTTTTGAAAACAATTTCAAATCATAACTATCAATCATAGACGGCATGGGTACCATATATCATGTCGCCATATATATATACAATCAAAACCGCACGATCACGTATTTGGAAATTGGATTTCCGTCATGAACCAAGGCAAAAGATAGTCCTTACCGAATTCGAGACTGCCTAGCCCGAGTCTCAGGATCAGAACGCATCGATCCTTGGATCGTCAGGGCCGGTCCACACGGAGTGGATTAAAAATGCCTGAGCACTACGTTTCGCCGCCCTTTGGGGCGTAAGCGAGCCAACAAGTGACTCCATCGGACCCGGATCGTCCGATCTAACCGAGGCGCCTCGCAACAGCAACAACCACATAAGTCAAACTCGTCAGGGCGTGTAAAACCACTGACGCCACTTTTAGCTAGGAGGAAACGTAGGCCCTCCCTGAGGTCCGTTCTCCCGTTTTAGGTTCATACCGGGGTGTGAGGCTCGCGAATTCACGTTATACACAAAGCTACGCCACACAGGCGGTGCTTTGATCATCACCACAAGACTTTGCTTTTCAACAGAAGCCCTGATCACTGCATCTTGGCATGCCACACAGAATAAATCCTATGTCAGACACACAGTCCATTTACAAGTCCGTCCTGGGTCTGAACGAAACCGGAGGCACTAAATACCTCGCAAACCCATCGATCACCACGTACGTCTGGACGATCACCACTCATTATCCATATTTCGGGATGCCTCCCAATCAGGACCTCGGTTACCATCCAAACGAGGTGAAGATCTCCGGTCTTCGACCATCGTCTTCATCTTTGAATTTCAATCGTCGGTCAATTATTCGAAATGAGAATTAACTCGGCCTTTTCAAATAATTCACGTATATTTAGAATTTCAAATCGATTTATTTCAATGGTTAAATTATTCGACAACACCAATATTGTTCTTAAATGTAATTTTCACACAAAACACATTCAACCATCAAAAGCCACATAAATCAAGCAAATTCAGTTTATTTCCATTCCATATCGCTTATGATATTTCATAACTATTTATCGCTATTTTTATTTATTTTAAAATAGCCATTTTATTCAAAACGACGCTTCGGGCCATACAGCGGCCGTGGCGCTGTTTTTCTTCAGATTTGTTTTACACATATCTGAAAATCTAACCGTTGGATCTTCACAAAATTTACATCATTAGAAAGGTCTTTTCAAAACGAACCCAACGGTTCCAGTTTCGGGAAAATCCGACGGTCGGATCTCCCGGTACAATCGTTTGAAATTTCGATTTCAAAATACGAACTGCAGCGTCGTTATTCGATTTAATATATAATTATATTTATATATATATATAAATATAATCGCTTCTGGCGCTGTTTTTCTTCAGATTTGAATTAAACATTCCAGACAATCCAACCGTTGGATTTTCACAAGGTTGGTGCCGTTGGAAAGATTATTCCAAGGCGAACCCGACGGTTGAGATTTCGGGAAAATCCGATGGTCGGATTTCCCGCACTAGTCGTTTGAAATCACGGTTTCAAAATACGAACTGCACGGCCTCGTTTCGTTTTAATTTTATTTATATTTATATATTTATATAAATATAGTTCATTCAATGATTTCCATATCGTTTTCACTTCAAAAAATTTCTAATACCTTAAAATTTTGGAAAATTTCGCCATAACCTCCCCTGCACCGGGAGCATCGGGAAATCGCAAATAGCGTTCCCGGTCCTTCTAATCTCAAAAAGAAAAAGAAAAAGCCAAGCGGCTAGCCAACAGGCTCATAAAATCATCACCCAAACAAAGCAGTAAATGTGTACCTATTTGTCGGGCACAAAATTTTATTCCTCTTCTCTAGCCCCTTTGCTATAACCTGTTCAACGAATATGTATGTACACATATACACAGTTCATATCATTTATCATTTTCTATTCGACTTCATATTTGATTTCTGTTTGGTTTTAAAAACACCATTCATCCAAATGTTACATAAATAGGTGCAAATCATTTCATTAGCTAATTAATGAATATTTCAACTCATATATGTTTATTTTGAACAAGTGGCTATTTTTAACACTTCACATTTCAACGATTTATGTATACAATAAAAATGTGATTTTTATTGTAAAACAATTCATTTCAAAACATTATTTTTCTATATAGTTCATATAGGTGATAAAAATAGGATTTTTATCATAAAACAATTTCTTTTAAAACGAGATTATTTTACACAGTTCATATAGTCGATAAAAGGCGATTTTTATTATCAAACAATTTATTTCAAAATATGAATACCATTCAACACATGAATTTCTAAACAACGAATGAATATCAATTCAACACATGAATGTTTTCTATAGTTTCTATATATAGATAAAAATGTGATTTTTATTATCGAACAATTTATTTCAAAATATGAATACCATTCAACACATGAATTTCTAAACAACGAATGAATATCAATTCAACACATGAATGTTTTCTATAGTTTCTATATATAGATAAAAATGTGATTTTTATTATCGAACAATTTATTTCAAAATATGAATACCATTCAACACATGAATTTCTAAACAACGAATGAATATCAATTCAACACATGAATGTTTTCTATAGTTTCTATATATAGATAAAAATGTGATTTTATTATCGAACAATTTATTTCAAAATATGAATACCATTCAACACATGAATTTCTAAACAACGAATGAATATCAATTCAACACATGAATGTTTTCTATAGTTTCTATATATAGATAAAAATGTGATTTTATTATCGAACAATTTATTTCAAAATATGAATACCATTCAACACATGAATTTCTAAACAACGAATGAATATCAATTCAACACATGAATGTTTTCTATTCAATGAATAAATATAGTTTAAGCATATGAAAATAATTCAAACACACGAATATTATTCAAAATTTCGGCAGCATAACGGCAGGGTAGTTAAACCGGGACCGTCCCTAGTACGGCTCCTCGCTCTACCTTAAAACCTCGCGGTTTTTGACAATGGGGATCATGCATCTAGTTCGCACGCAGGCGGCATGTATATATTTATTTCATTTCCACAACTAATCCTATGTGGTTTCAACCAAATATTTCACAGCCACAAATGGGTATTTTTCAACCACAATCAACCAATATCCATCACAAACAATCCCACACAATCATTCGCTATCAATCAATTTTCACAACAATTTCAATCAATAAATATCGTCCATGGTTTGTGGACGAGGGGCGTATATATATATATAGATATATATTTATATATAGCAATTCACTTTCATTTCACACATATATAATATTTTTAAATCAGAAATCTCACCAATAGCTATCCAACTTCACGACACTTCCTTAGAGAAATCTTCGCCTTTCTGTCGCTTTCGCCCGTATTCTCTACACATGTAAAAATCGAATTTTTTACGATGCTATTCAATATATAAAAATCTGATTTTTCTTTCGACTTTCAATATATAAAAATCTGATTTTTCTTTCTACTTTCAATATATAAAAATCTGATTTTTCTTTCTTTTTAAATTTCTAATCTCCTTCTATTTTAAATCTTAAAATAAATTAGTTTATAAATCATTTTAAAAAAATCAGTTTTAAAAAAAATCCTTTTGAAATTCTTTTGAAAATCAGTTTTTAAATTCTTTTTAAAAAAAATCAGTTTTAATACTAATAAAAAAAATCAGTTTTATACTAATTAAAAAATTAGGTTTATACTAATTAAAAAATCAGTTTTATACTAATAAAAAATCAGTTAAAATAAAATAAAAATACTTACATTCTCTGCGAAGAAGAGGGGGGGGAGGAAAAGAAGGCGTCGGCGCTCGCTTCGAGGTACGGCGGCTTCAGCGTCGAGAACGAGGAGGGGGGGGGGGGCTTCGTCGGAGCTCGCGCGATCTGGGGGGGGGCTTCGGGTCTTCGATTGATGGAGGGGGGGGGGGGGACAGGCGGTGATGGCGGCGTTCGCTTTAGGGGGGGGCGGTCCGTCGATAGTCTTTAGGTTTTTTTTTTTCTTTTCGTTTGGAATTGAAATGAACGGGGGGGGGGGGGGGGGCAGAACGAAGGATAAGGGGAGGGAATTAAAAATATTTTTTTTTTATTTAATTATTTAAAGTTGAATTTTACCCACGACCACGAAACGAGGCCCACCGCCTGTCGTCCATAGCGTTTAACCCCCATTCCGAATGCCATGGGATATGTATCGCAAGCTGATTTGATCGTTACAATCAGTTTCCTTTTGAATTTTCATTTAAATCACTATATTGAATTTTAAACGCACATTTCAAATTACCGGGGTCACATACTAACTAGAAAAATTCCAGAAAAATATTTTCTAGCTTCGTATTGACAATACGGTTGTAACAAAACTAGTTTCGTCGAATTCTGAGACCGTTTGAAAAATGGCCAATTTCCATTCGATTAAATTCAACAGAAACTGGTCGAACGCGTTTTCCTTTGCCACGCTCACATATTGATTCGAAAAATTATGAAATTTGAAACCTAACAATAACTTGACACTGCGGATCCAACAAAAGTGGTTTCGTCGAAATCCGAGGTCATTTGCAAAATGTCCATTTTTAAGGGCCCTGAATTCCATAGCGACTATTCAGAATTTTCAACTGGACATATCTTTTGATTCCCGCTATCAAATTTCGATTGGTCGGATTCGTTAGAAAGATATTCACTAACAGATTTAAATATTTTTGGTTTCACTAAAATCCGGATTGTTTTGCACCCGGTATAGTCCGACAAAGTTTGAATTCAATTTTTGAAACTGCCACGCCATTTTAGGCCTTGTTTATAATTATAATTAATTATATTCGTTTTCAATTGTCGATTCAAACTTAGTTTTCATCGCCATTATCTAAAATATTTATTTTAAATATTTAAAATCCATTATTTTAGCCAATTTAAAAATTTTAAATTGGTTCAGATTTTCTGGGTCGTTACAATCTCCCCCACTTAAAACTTTTCGTCCCCGAAAAGGAATAAAGTCGAAAGTGGTTTGGTAAATCTACAATCACACAACACAACAACCAATCCAATTGTTTTTAACCTTTTTAACTTTTCAAATATATATCTTTTATATATTCAAAAATTATATTTCTAAAACCAGACTATATATATATATAATCACAAATACGTTATTTAAAAACATATTACTCTCGACTCGTTCTGAGGCACTTCTGACCCCATCTCTAACGAGTTGTTCTGATTCTGCTATACTCATACTAGGATGTTACTGATCCTATCTGTATTGAGTTACCCGTCCTAGAACACTACTGGTTCTATTTCTGACGAGTTCGTTCAAATGTTATATTCCAGAACTAAGCTTAACCAAAGCTCTGATACCACGATGAGACGACCCGAATTCCCGTTCTCACGGAAACAAGGTTATCTTTGGAATATAACACAGAAACAGATAATAGCAGAACAGAATTAAATAAATACACCAGATAATGAACAACAAAATATACTGGATAAAAGTAATCATCAGAGTTACACAGTATACAGGATCTTTCTTAGTACAAATACAGTTCAGCTATACATAAATGTCTACAGCGGAAATAAACAAAGTATGTACAATAGGAGCTGAACAGCATAAAAGAAATAAATGATAGAATCCATCTTCAGCTCCAGCTATCCAGAAAGAACCAGCTAAACCTGAATACAAGGCTGCCCGTGTAGAAAAAAGGGCACCCGAGTTTGAAAGTGAAACAAACTACGAGTCAGTCATGGGACTGGTATGAGAAATCCACTCAACACATATATAATTGGCTAATCACAGGACCACGCCACTTTCGTGGAACGGGTTTACTCCATTGGATTGCCAGTGCTTTAAAACAAATCTTTCTTTTAAACATCACTATGCTTTTTATAAAAATGAAGCCATTATAAGACTCAGTTCCCATCACACAATGCAACGCAACCCAGAGGATAGAGTTTTACCTTATAATGGCCAAAATATGATTGATACGAATAAAGCAAAGGCAATTGATATTATTGCTAGTGTTTATATGTTTTTGAAAACAATTTCAAATCATAACTATCAATCATAGACGGCATGGGTACCATATATCATGTCGCCATATATATATACAATCAAAACCGCACGATCACGTATTTGGAAATTGGATTTCCGTCATGAACCAAGGCAAAAGATAGTCCTTACCGAATTCGAGACTGCCTAGCCCGAGTCTCAGGATCAGAACGCATCGATCCTTGGATCGTCAGGGCCGGTCCACACGGAGTGGATTAAAAATGCCTGAGCACTACGTTTCGCCGCCCTTTGGGGCGTAAGCGAGCCAACAAGTGACTCCATCGGACCCGGATCGTCCGATCTAACCGAGGCGCCTCGCAACAGCAACAACCACATAAGTCAAACTCGTCAGGGCGTGTAAAACCACTGACGCCACTTTTAGCTAGGAGGAAACGTAGGCCCTCCCTGAGGTCCGTTCTCCCGTTTTAGGTTCATACCGGGGTGTGAGGCTCGCGAATTCACGTTATACACAAAGCTACGCCACACAGGCGGTGCTTTGATCATCACCACAAGACTTTGCTTTTCAACAGAAGCCCTGATCACTGCATCTTGGCATGCCACACAGAATAAATCCTATGTCAGACACACAGTCCATTTACAAGTCCGTCCTGGGTCTGAACAAAACCGGAGGCACTAAATACCTCGCAAACCCATCGATCACCACGTACGTCTGGACGATCACCACTCATTATCCATATTTCGGGATGCCTCCCAATCAGGACCTCGGTTACCATCCAAACGAGGTGAAGATCTCCGGTCTTCGACCATCGTCTTCATCTTCGAATTTCAATCGTCGGTCAATTATTCGAAATGAGAATTAACTCGGCCTTTTCAAATAATTCACATATATTTAGAATTTCAAATCGATTTATTTCAATGGTTAAATTATTCGACAACACCAATATTGTTCTTAAATGTAATTTTCACACAAAACACATTCAACCATCAAAAGCCACATAAATCAAGCAAATTCAGTTTATTTCCATTCCATATCGCTTATGATATTTCATAACTATTTATCGCTATTTTTATTTATTTTAAAATAGCCATTTTATTCAAAACGACGCTTCGGGCCATACAGCGGCCGTGGCACTGTTTTTCTTCAGATTTGTTTTACACATATCTGAAAATCTAACCGTTGGATATTCACAAAATTTACATCATTAGAAAGGTCTTTTCAAAACGAACCCAACGGTTCCAGTTTCGGGAAAATCCGACGGTCGGATCTCCCGGTACAATCGTTTGAAATTTCGATTTCAAAATACGAACTGCAGCGTCGTTATTCGATTTAATATATAATTATATTTATATATATATAAATATAATCGCTTCTGGCGCTGTTTTTCTTCAGATTTGAATTAAACATTCCAGACAATCCAACCGTTGGATTTTCACAAGGTTGGTGCCGTTGGAAAGATTATTCCAAGGCGAACCCGACGGTTGAGATTTCGGGAAAATCCGATGGTCGGATTTCCCGCACTAGTCGTTTGAAATCACGGTTTCAAAATACGAATTGCACGGCCTCGTTTCGTTTTAATTTTATTTATATTTATATATTTATATAAATATAGTTCATTCAATGATTTCCATATCGTTTTCACTTCAAAAAATTTCTAACACCTTAAAATTTTGGAAAATTTCGCCCTAACCTCCCCTGCACCGGGAGCATCGGGAAATCGCAAATAGCGTTCCCGGTCCTTCTAATCTCAAAAAGAAAAAGAAAAAGCCAAGCGGCTAGCCAACAGGCTCATAAAATCATCACCCAAACAAATCAGTAAATGTGTACCTATTTGTCGGGCACAAAATTTTATTCCTCTTCTCTAGCCCCTTTGCTATAACCTGTTCAACGAATATGTATGTACACATATACACAGTTCATATCATTTATCATTTTCTATTCGACTTCATATTTGATTTCTGTTTGGTTTTAAAAACACCATTCATCCTAATGTTACATAAATAGGTGCAAATCATTTCATTAGCTAATTAATGAATATTTCAACTCATATATGTTTATTTTGAACAAGTGGCTATTTTTAACACTTCACATTTCAACGATTTATGTATACAATAAAAATGTGATTTTTATTGTAAAACAATTCATTTCAAAACATTATTTTTCTATATAGTTCATATAGGTGATAAAAATAGGATTTTTATCATAAAACAATTTCTTTTAAAACGAGATTATTTTACACAGTTCATATAGTCGATAAAAGGCGATTTTTATTATCAAACAATTTATTTCAAAATATGAATACCATTCAACACATGAATTTCTAAACAACGAATGAATATCAATTCAACACATGAATGTTTTCTATAGTTTCTATATATAGATAAAAATGTGATTTTTATTATCGAACAATTTATTTCAAAATATGAATACCATTCAACACATGAATTTCTAAACAACGAATGAATATCAATTCAACACATGAATGTTTTCTATAGTTTCTATATATAGATAAAAATGTGATTTTTATTATCGAACAATTTATTTCAAAATATGAATACCATTCAACACATGAATTTCTAAACAACGAATGAATATCAATTCAACACATGAATGTTTTCTATAGTTTCTATATATAGATAAAAATGTGATTTTATTATCGAACAATTTATTTCAAAATATGAATACCATTCAACACATGAATTTCTAAACAACGAATGAATATCAATTCAACACATGAATGTTTTCTATAGTTTCTATATATAGATAAAAATGTGATTTTATTATCGAACAATTTATTTCAAAATATGAATACCATTCAACACATGAATTTCTAAACAACGAATGAATATCAATTCAACACATGAATGTTTTCTATTCAATGAATAAATATAGTTTAAGCATATGAAAATAATTCAAACACACGAATATTATTCAAAATTTCGGCAGCATAACGGCAGGGTAGTTAAACCGGGACCGTCCCTAGTACGGCTCCTCGCTCTACCTTAAAACCTCGCGGTTTTTGACAATGGGGATCATGCATCTAGTTCGCACGCAGGCGGCATGTATATATTTATTTCATTTCCACAACTAATCCTATGTGGTTTCAACCAAATATTTCACAGCCACAAATGGGTATTTTTCAACCACAATCAACCAATATCCATCACAAACAATCCCACACAATCATTCGCTATCAATCAATTTTCACAACAATTTCAATCAATAAATATCGTCCATGGTTTGTGGACGAGGGGCGTATATATATATATAGATATATATTTATATATAGCAATTCACTTTCATTTCACACATATATAATATTTTTAAATCAGAAATCTCACCAATAGCTATCCAACTTCACGACACTTCCTTAGAGAAATCTTCGCCTTTCTGTCGCTTTCGCCCGTATTCTCTACACATGTAAAAATCGAATTTTTTACGATGCTATTCAATATATAAAAATCTGATTTTTCTTTCGACTTTCAATATATAAAAATCTGATTTTTCTTTCTACTTTCAATATATAAAAATCTGATTTTTCTTTCTTTTTAAATTTCTAATCTCCTTCTATTTTAAATCTTAAAATAAATTAGTTTATAAATCATTTTAAAAAAATCAGTTTTAAAAAAAATCCTTTTGAAATTCTTTTGAAAATCAGTTTTTAAATTCTTTTTAAAAAAAATCAGTTTTAATACTAATAAAAAAAATCAGTTTTATACTAATTAAAAAATCAGGTTTATACTAATTAAAAAATCAGTTTTATACTAATAAAAAATCAGTTAAAATAAAATAAAAATACTTACATTCTCTGCGAAGAAGAGGGGGGGGGGGGGGGGAGGAAAAGAAGGCGTCGGCGCTCGCTTCGAGGTACGGCGGCTTCAGCGTCGAGAACGGGGGGGGGGGGGGGGCTTCGTCGGAGCTCGCGCGATCTGGGGGGGGCTTCGGGTCTTCGATCGATGGAGGGGGGGGACAGGCGGTGATGGCGGCGTTCGCTTTAGGGGGGGGGCGGTCCGTCGATAGTCTTTAGGGTTTTTTTTTCTTTTCGTTTGGAATTGAAATGAACGGGGGGGGGGGGGGGCAGAACGAAGGATTAGGGGAGGGAATTAAAAATATTTTTTTTTTATTTAATTATTTAAAGTTGACTTTTACCCACGACCACGAAACGAGGCCCACCGCCTGTCGTCCATAGCGTTTAACCCCCATTCCGAATGCAATGGGATATGTATCGCAAGCTGATTTGATCGTTACAATCAGTTTCCTTTTGAATTTTCATTTAAATCACTATATTGAATTTTAAACGCACATTTCAAATTACCGAGGTCACATACTAACTAGAAAAATTCCAGAAAAATATTTTCTAGCTTCGTATTGACAATACGGTTCTAACAAAACTAGTTTCGTCGAATTCTGAGACCGTTTGAAAAATGGCCAATTTCCATTCGATTAAATTCAACAGAAACTGGTCGAACGCGTTTTCCTTTGCCACGCTCACATATTGATTCGAAAAATTATGAAATTTGAAACCTAACAATAACTTGATACTGCGGATCCAACAAAAGTGGTTTCGTCGAAATCCGAGGTCATTTGCAAAATGTCCATTTTTAAGGGCCCTGAATTCCATAGCGACTATTCAGAATTTTCAACTGGACATATCTTTTGATTCCCGCTATCAAATTTCGATTGGTCGGATTCGTTAGAAAAATATTCACTAACAGATTTAAATATTTTTGGTTTCACTAAAATCCGGATTGTTTTGCACCCGGTATAGTCCGACAAAGTTTGAATTCAATTTTTGAAACTGCCACGCCATTTTAGGCCTTGTTTATAATTATAATTAATTATATTCGTTTTCAATTGTCGATTCAAACTTAGTTTTCATCGCCATTATCTAAAATATTTATTTTAAATATTTAAAATCCATTATTTTAGCCAATTTAAAAATTTTAAATTGGTTCAGATTTTCTGGGTCGTTACAGGTTTTTAATGAGGCATTATTTTGATCCAGAAGTATCAACCCTCATTGGAACATTGTCAATATGTTACCTAGAGATGAAATAAAAATTGTACTCTTTTCCTTGTTTATGATTTTTCCCACAAGGTTTTTCATAAAAAGGTTTTTAACGAGGCAATTAATCTTATCATCTTTATATACGCATATTCAAGGGGGAGTGTTGTAAAATATATGTGTGAATATGCTTTTGTCATATATGGTTTAGTCCCACATTGGTGGATAAGTTTTACTCCAAGCTCCCAAGCTTTTATATAAGGAGCTCATGTAATGTAAATAGGATATAAAAATTCTGGAATGAATAAAGGTGTCTTCTTTGTCCTCCTCTAATGGCTTTCTTATTGTATATTATTTGTAAAAACTCATAAATTGATTCAAAACAACTAAATTAACAAATAAATACCTCGTTTAAATATCACGCTCAAATACCCCGTTCGTTGCAAAAAATGCATTCTCCTTTTGCAACGGTGCCACGCTCAAATACCCCGTTACCGTTTGTCAAAAATGCACCCTAAGTAAATTAGATCCAGCGTGGAATTGTCAACGAGTACCCAAAAAGTTTAAATCTATCTGTATCTGTATCCCAAATATTAAAAATTATTTGATATTCAAAAAGCGAAAGTGAATACAAATCACATCCACATTTAATATTTATTCGTTTGGTTTCAATTAAGATTATAGTCAATCTTTGGTGTAATTAAGCAGATAAAATTATTGTCATTTACAATTCTATATGAGTTAAAAAATTAATAACTATATAAAGATCAATATATAGAACTTAAAATTATTTTTCGTGGCAAATTTATATTTTTTGATATTCTTAATACTCAAGTTGATTAAAATGAATCAGAACTTTCTATTTAATTATTTATATATATCATTATTATTATTTAATATTATATTTTAACTTTCAATTATTATTATTATTTATTTATTACAAATTTTTTTATTGATTTATTACTAGCATTTAATAGTGAATTATTTATAACTTATTAATTATTAACTAAATAATTAATATTATTATAGCAATAGTAATTACAAATCAATAATTACTAATAACTGAATATATTACAAAATATTAAATTAATCATTAACAATTGATTATTAATTATTAATTATTAAACTATGGTAATTACAAAATAATATTATTAAAATTATAGATTAATTATATATATTAAATATTTAGCCTTTTATTAAAATTAATTATTAATCATTAATTATTTAATAGTATTAATTATTTACTATTAGTTATTAATTTTTTTATTAATTATTTAATGCAATTAATAAATATTAAATGTAATTTACTAATTAGTAACAATTAACCATAAAAAACTATTAAATATTTTTTATTGATTATGCATAATAATTAATAATTATGGATTATCTATTAATAATCATTAATTATTATAAATTTCAATTAATATTTTATATAAGTGAATACATTGCAACGGGCGTTTCATGACCGTTGTGAAATTAGCATCTTTTACAATGACATTTTTGAACGTTGTAAAATTAATATCTTTTACAACGGGCATGAAAAGACTGTTGTAATATCATTCTATTACAATGAGCGGTTTTTGCCCGCTGTAAAATGAGTGTTGTATAAGACATCTATTACAACAGTTGTGAATTGACCGTTGTAAAAACCATCTATTACACCGGGCAGCAAATGCCCGTTGTAAAAGCGATGTTGTAATAGGATATTTTTTGTTGTAGTGGACTTTCATTAGTATGGGGGTAGGCTGGGTGGGGCCTTAGAGAGCCACCGAAAGAGATAAACCTATCTTTGGGTATTTGTACTATAGGCCCAACGAGGTTGTCCTTTACAGATATGTAGAAAGCCCCCAACTGAGTTCTTTGGAGAAACTCAGGGATCAGGGCGCCCTTATGGCGCAGCGGTAGAGGCTTATTCTCTTTCGTAACGTAGCCTAGTATGCTTTCATGGCTTAGCGTTAGGGGTCCAATACGTTTTCGTATTACGACGATGGGGACCGCTCGAGGATAGTACTATGGGGAATACCTCGATATATTGGGTATGTAGCTATATATATACTATTTATTAGGTCAATCTATTGGGAATTAGATTGGTATGATTTATGCGGAAAAATCGAAAGTATATTATGAGATAAACCTGAATAACTTAATAAATATGAATCAGTGACAGACGACATATGTAGTGTTATTTGTAAAAATTATTACTTGACCATTCACCAGAACAATTTTCTAACCCCCACCTCATAAATAATCTGCAAGTTAGAAAGGTAAATGAGATTCTGCAGCATAGAGACACTTGTTAGACGGTGTCATTATATTGGTAAGTGTTTACCTACTACTATATTTTTATTCCCTTCCGCTGTGATATTTCTATTACAAGCTTTAATATGTTTATCTTTGACTTTCTGTAGGATACCAGACAAACCAACTTGAGCTTCAATGGTTTGGATTTTTGAAAAAAGTTTTGGTTTATCAAAATTCAAGTTGTTACACATTTCGTTAAAACAAATATGATTTTGGGGAAAATGATATCCAGCCTTTTAGCAAAACATGTTTGGACGAATAAAATTGATCAAGCAAAAAAAAATAACCTAGCGGAAATTTATAGCAAAAACCGCCAAACTCAAATGTTAAATAAAATCAAGAGATAAAGTCGTTTGCATGCCAAAAAACACTCCAAAATAGTCCACCGACCACACTGCTACAACCGCTGAAGCCAAGAACCATGATTGAAAACAATTTATGGATCAGTACCAAGTATCAGTCTCAAAATTTTACTTAAATCTATCTATGGTCCATGTAACATGAAGCTAAATTGCTTTTAGACTTGTTCATTCCATTTATAATGGTTTACTAAACCTCAAAATTTTAGTGACCTATAAACGAATAAATTACTCCCATTCAACATTTTTACTATATTATTCACTTAGTCAAGATTGTATTAACATAACTCAATGTTAAGGGTTGAGAGGCCGCAAAACGTACGAACAACATTGGAAGTCAAAGAAAGTTCCCTAACTTATCATAGGGATCGGCAGCGATCCCTAAAACTTGAATATGTGACCATAATCTTCTATAGGAAAATTCTTTTAGATGTGACAAATGTAGGTGCAAAAATTGTGGAGCCAATTCTGTAACACCCCGTAATTTTCACTATTAATGTTCACAACTTAAAGAATAAATAATCTCATATGTGAGAATTAACGGAAACAGGTTGCGCCATTGTGTTCGTCTCGGGATTCTGATTGAGATAGAGTCTGAGTTTGCGTGAATTGGACTTCGTATGAAGAAGTTATAGCGATCGGAAGTTTCAGAAAATTCAAAATAGATTTCAAAATTCAAAATTTCAGAGTCAGATGGGCTAGGCGGGAAATTTCCCGCCAGGGCCAGGTCGACCTGGGGGTTGACCTACCCTCACCATAGGGTCGACCTGCCCCCCTCCTCCCCCGGAGCAGATTTGTTTGATGACCTGTTGATGACTGTATGCTGAGTCATTAGGGTTTCTGATCTGCTATGAATGGCTGGGGTTAATTCTGGGTTGATCGGACGGCCTAAACTAATCCTAAACTTTATAAAAACACATGTAGACTCAAACCCTAAAATCAAATTAAAATTAGAATCATGGCCTCCATGCCATCACCTTGTAACTTAGAATAGCCGCCACCAATTAGAGAGGAAGAATAGCTAATCAAATTCAACTCTAATCTAAACCGCAACAAATTGTCTTCTTCAAAGGAAAGCTAATTCAACTTCAGAACTCAGATTTCAGAACTCAAGACCTTCTTTGAGTTGTGAGTTCGATTTCTTTAATAAAATAATTAACAATTTAATTGGATTAAGCTATGATGTGGATTATATGGTTATATTGTGAATCATTGATCGTATGTTATCATCTATGCTGTAAAATTGTGATGTTATTATCTATGTTGTAAATTCTATGATGTTATCATCTATGTTGTAAAGTTGTGATGTTATCATCTATGTTGTAATTTTATGATTGGCTTATGTATAATCAATCCATAATGATGTTTCATATGCTAGTTTGTTATGTTGTTGGAACTAATTCATATGATAAATCATATGTATTTATGCAAGTTAGGATGTAAATTGAGGCATGGATCATATGCAAGTTAGTGAAAATTATATATAACCTTACATGTTTCATGACATCTATTTTATGTGTAAATTGGATCTAAAGTTAGGCTGTGACATGTGTGAGTTATATGCTAGTATACAAAATTCTACATGCTAGTTTACATGTTTAGATGTAAGATTACACCATCGTTATGTTGCATAAATCACATATGCATATATATATATATATATATATGTTTGGAGTATGAATCATGCCTATGCAGCTTTACCCCTTATGGCTAGATCCATGACATACATGGTTTATGCAAGTTTGTGACTATTACCTAAACAAGTTTACAACTTTAGATTTAGATCTATGACATATGTAGTTTTATGCAAGTTTGTGACTTTGGCCTATGCAAGTTTTAGATGAAGAACCTCATTCAGACATGCAAGTTCACCCTTATGTTTAGATATAGTTTTATTTTCTATGTATGTTGTGATGTTTTCTCTTTATTCCATAAGTTAGACTATTCGAGTCTAACGTATATTTTACGTTAAACGAACGAACGTACAACGTGGGGTAATGGGATAATATTAAAAGATTTAATATTGTGAATTGGCATGAATGCCTTAAATGTGATGTTAATTGGTATAATTTTACATACCATAAATAGATGGGCATAATTGAGTCAATTATGGACATAGTTAAATTTGTAATTGATTGGCAATTTGAATAGGGAAATTAATTAAAATTGGGGGTAATTAATTAGGTGTAATTAATCGCCTAAGACACAAGATTAGACTATTTTGTGGTGTAAGACTACCCGTACCCGCCCGGCAAATCCAGCTGCCACAAATGCCAGTCTAATGTGGGAGGTCTTAGGCATAAACTAAATGCGTAACAGTTGTAAAGACACGAGGTTAGACTCGTTTGTGGTGTAAGACTGCCCGGACCCGCCTGGCAAATCCAGCTGCCACAAATGCCTGTCTAATGTGGGAGGTCTTAGGCATAAACTAAATGCGTAACAGTTGTAAAGACACGAGGTTAGACTCGTTTGTGGTGTAAGACTGCCCGGACCCGCCCGGCAAATCCAGCTGCCACAAATGCCAGTCTAATGTGGGAGGTCTTTACAAGGTTACGGTCTCAATGAATTAAGAAACACTTAACCAGATAAACATGTAGTGGGACATGAGGGGTTAAGTGGGTGCCTTGGGTGGCACGTGAAATTAAGTGGGTGCCTTGGGTGGCATGTGAAATACGATTAGGTGTCTCAATAATTAATTAATGCTGATTAAAGACAAATATGGATGACAAACAGGAGTTTGGTTGAGTGAGTGATTCTCTGAGTAACGATCTGATGTTGATCTCGGTTTTCGGGGTTGGTACTTAAGGAGTTATTCTCTTAACCAATGTATCTATGGACTAAGAAGTACCTAATCATAAACTAAGTGAAAGGGTTAAGACCAGCTTAACCAATAATTTGATAAGTGGGTAGGGTTAAGACAAACTTAACCAATAAATTGATAAGTGGGTAGGGTTAAGACCAGTTTAACCAATAATTTGATAAGTGGGTAGGGTTAAGACAAACTTAACCAATAAATTGATAAGTGGATAGGGTTAAGTCAAGCTTAACCAATAACACATGTTGATTTGTTGAGTAAGTAACATGGGTGACATGTGGGATATAATTATAAACACTTAACCAAGTTGAAAAATGTAAGAAGGCATGAATAAGAGGGGTTAAGTGTGAAATTCCAGTGGGGACCAAGCATAGGGGGAAAGCTTGTGTGGGGACCCTTTTCAAACCAGTAACCCATTTAGTATCTTTGTGGGCTCGACCCAAGTCGAGGACGGGACACGCGTACTGGATTTGATTGTAAGAGGTCAAAACGGGTTAGCGGTGGCAATGCAAGTCCAAAGGGTTCATATGCGTGTGTGGGCCCGGGCTGGTATGTAAGACGTTGCATCGTGTAGATATAAGCCGTGCATTTTTGGTTGTATCGGGTTGCCACTTTGGGGATTGATACACCCCACTGTGGGGCCAGCATGGGTATCTACGAGTTAGGGAGCCGATCGAATGGGGAAGGTAATGGGTACACCTAGTGGAGATAGGAGCAGACGACACCTATGAAGACAGCTAGGAGTATAACTACCATATTATGAATAAATATTGTAATTAGAATGGGGGTAGTGGGTACACCTAGTGGAGATAGGGGCAGACAACACCTATGAAGGTAGCTAGGGGTACACGAAACTACCATTATCATTATTAAGTTTTGCAGGCGGGATCAACCTTTAGGGTGACTAGTAGTGGTGCAGTGTAGTATTATCCTATAGTGATTAGGGGTGCCTTTAACGTTATCTTGGTTCATCTTATTTCCTCGTTTTGTTCTGTCATACCCAATTGTTCACAGTCAACCAAACTTCGGTCTTAGCCTAGTTATTTTGATAATTATATTGTTAAAGTTATCGCACTCGCCAGACTTTATGTCTGACCCCCTTTTCTTTCCACCTCTTTTCTTCCTTCCCCCCCCCCTCAGGTTTGCAAGGAGGGAATACTACAACTTAGTGCCGATTTCTTTCAGTTGCTTGAAGAGAGTAGATGTATCGCTTGGGACTCTTTCATCTTTATGGCTTTGCTTATGCTCAGTGGGGATTTTATGCATTTATGTTATTTAAATATTTGCTTCTTTATGTACTTTGAAGTTTTTGAAAAAGACTACTGATCCTGTTGTAATGGCTTTGGAAACTACTTATGTGAACTTGTTTTGAGTTATGATGAAATAAAATACGTTTTATCTTCCGCTGTGTTGTTTTATTTACTTATTCTTGTAATTTATCTGTTCTATACAAACAATAATGCTTCATGGACATTGATGCATTCCCTTTGTGAGTGACATTAATGGACGTGGGGTTTTACACGTGGTATCATAGCTATGGTTTCAAGAACAGATAAAAAGTTTTGAAAAGTGTTTTCAAAAGTATTATTTTTCCTAGAAAGTATTTTCAAAAACTTGTTTTAAAGAAGCTAATTTCAAGGAAAGTTTACTTTAAAGAGCATAATCCCCGCAAGCCATACATCCCTCTTTCGCTTCCCTTGTTTTGAAACTCTTTCTTTTTCTTTTCAGCATGTCTAGAGCATCTGAGATACCAGAGGGTGTTCATGTACCCGGTTGGTTTCGTCAATATCTCGAGGCTAGGGCCGCTACCGCGGGTCCAGCCAACGTTCCTCCTCCTCCTCCCTCAGCTCTAGTTATTCCTCCGCGTGTAGGTAATTTCTCTAAGATATGTAAAGATTTTCGTTCGATGGGTAGAAAATCTTTTAGTGGGTCTGAAACATTCATTGAAACTAGAAATTGGTTGAAAGAAGTGGAGGATCTGTTTGGCATTTTCGATTTGGACGATTGTAGGAATGTCTAGTTGGCTGCTTGGTTGATGAAGGATGAATCTTCGTTTTGGTGGGAGGTCACTAATGGGGAGCGTCCAGTTAATACATGGCCAGATTTCAGGCATAGGTTTGAGGCAAAGTTTCTCTCACGAGCTGATGAGAATCTATATATGGAAAGTTTTTTGGCGTTAAAGCAAGGGAATCTGTCAGTAAAAGAATACGTCAACAAGTTCAATCGGTTGGCAAGATTTGGCTTGGACTTGGTGAATACACCCGAAAAGAAGGCCCTGAGATTTTTTAAGGGTTTGAACGAGCCACTACATGGTTAGCTATGACCCACATCCCTATGGGGGCCACCTTTGAGAGGCTAGTTGACATGGCACTTATGCATGAAGAGGAGAAAGGCGCCAATGCTAATAAAGCACCCGAGAAGAAAGGGGATCAAAAATTGCAACAGCAACAGCAGGACAAGAAGGGTGGAAAAGACAACAATGGCAAGGGAAAGAAGAAGTGCTTTAATTGTGGGACACCAGGACATCTGAGTAAAGACTGTAGGAAAAAGAAGAAGACCGGCTGTTTCCACCGTGGAGTGGCAGGTCATCTAGTTAAGGACTACCTAAGGAAACAGGGACAGGGGTCTACCTCGGGAGGGCAGCTTCAGGCTCTCATGGCACCAGGGCAGGCAGGAGGGCAGGTCCAGGCTCTCATGGCACCAGGGCAGGCAGGAGGGCAGGTCCAGGCTCTCATGGCCCCACCGCTGCAAGAACGAGGTAGAACAATTTCCGTTGAAAAGTTTAGTTTTTCTGTTTGATCATCCTATTCGTACTTTGTTTGACTCTGGCATATCACACTCGTTTGTATCTGCTTCGTTAGTTGAAACACTGCACCTAAATACTAGTCTAGTTTCAGATCCCATAGTAGTCTCAAATCCTATTGGTGGTTCGGCTCATCTTTCCATGATTTGTCGGGATTTGAGAGTGTCTATCTTGGGCGTTGGGTTTGAATGCAATGTCTTTGCTCTTGGTTTCATGGGCTACGGCTTGATCTTAGGTATGGATTGGCTAACTAGATACGGTGCCATCCTAGATTGTGAGAGAAGGGTAGTTAGATTTTTGACTCGTGGAAAGACCCTTGATATTTCTTGTGACCCTAGAGTTCCAATAATGCTTAGTTACCTAGAATCTCTTGACGTATCCAATGATGATTTGAAATCTGTTCGTGTGGTCCGTGAATATAGTAACGTCTTCAAAGAGGTTTGAGGTTTACCCCAAGGCGTGAGATAGACTTTCGTATTTATCTTGTAGACAATGCAAAACCAGTATCTCTGCCAGTACGCCACATGGCTCCTCGTGAGAGGAGGGAGCTCAATAAGCAAGTAGGGAAGTTGCTTGAGAAGGGGTTTATATGACATAGTATATTGGAGTGGGGTGCTCAATTGTTTGGTTGCTTTGCTAGTATCATCTCACGTAGATTGTCCGAATTCGGATGAGATATTCCTTGGGTGCTTGTCTGATATTGGTTTAGGCCTTTGGGGCTTGTGCTTGGGGAATGACGAGTTCGACTAGGATGGTTTGTGTGAGATAAATAGTTATGGCAATTTTCATGATATCTTGGTTTTCTCAAGAAGTGATGTGCAGCCGTGACATGATAAGACTATTCGATGGTATGGGCTGCCCCGAGTTAGATTCAATAGGGTTATGAGTTGACTCGAGTGGGATGTGAAGTAATAGATTGTTTAGGACCCTATGTTGATGCCATTTTTTTAGGAAGAAGGCAGGATTCTTAGGACACGTGGCCTCTAAGGAAGGGATAGCTGTGGATCCCGCGAAGGTGGCGGCAGTCCAAGAATTGAAGGTTCCAAGAAAAGCAACGGAAATAAGAAGTTTTCTAGGAGAAGATTTGACAGATGGCATATAGAGTAGAGTTGCCCGAGAGACTCAGTGGTGTACACAACGTATTCCATGTATCACATTTGAGGAAGTGCTTGCATGAGACCGCGGAAGTGGAAGAGCCGAGCTTGCTTAGAAAGGTGGAGATAGAGTGTGATGCGATGATTTGACGAGCTCCTACATGCATTCTTGGCCGGAGATTGAGAAGTTGAGGAATCGAGAGGTCAAGCTAGTCAAAGTGCAATGGGGAGATGATGAGAACGACACTACTTGGGAGGCGGAAGAGAAGATGCGTTCATAGTACCCTTTTCTTTTCGAGGGTATGTCTTTTAATTTCTCCTTTATCGCTTAGCTTGTGCTTATTCTATCTTTAGTATGTCCTCTCGCTAGTATCTTTGACCTTTAGATAGGGTAGTCCTGTAACAACCCGTATTCTTATAACGTGTTAAAGTCATAAATCAAGGCAGAATTAAATTTCAAAATAAGAATCAGGGGAAACGAGTTGTGCCATTGCGTTCGTCTCAGAATTCTGCATGAAATCGAGTCCGAGTTTTCGAAAATCGGAGTCCATATGACCAAGTTATGACCCTCCGAAGTTTCAGGAATTTAAATAAAATAAAACAGCTCGAAAATAAAGCCAGAAATTCGAAATTCAAACCCAGAGAAGGCTGGCGGGAAAATTCCCGCCCATAGACCCAGGTCGACCGGGTGGTCCGACCCCCCCCCCCCCCCCCCCAACCAGGTCGACCGGGGAGTCGACTGGGGTGTCGACCCCCCATGACCAGGTCGACCATAGTGTCGACCCGGGGGTCGACCTGCCTCCGGAACCCACTTCTTGAACCAGATGCATCCTGATGTATTTAGACTCGTTTTCTGTCCAGATTCGTCTACCTAATCCTATATAAACTCACCCATAGCCTCATTCTCTCCACACCATTTCATTCTGTCCTTATGCTGCTTCTGAGATAACCAAAATAATAAGATAAAAAGGAAGAAAAAGGACTACTTCTTCTCCATCAAGACTACGCTTAGAGATTTGCAAATTGGGGGATTTCAATTAGAACACGATCAATCAAATAGAGATTCAACAATCAAATTCTGCTTTCTAATTCTCGATCCACGCACTGTAAGTTCAAGTTACTTTGAGATCTAAACTTGTTAATTGTAATTTGGACATGAGATAAAGTGAAATTTGACTTAAGCATGATAATCGATTCATATCTATTCTTGTTCTTCTTGGATCTTGATATTTGGAATATTGCTTTGAAATCAGTTTGGGCCTATTCGCGTTGTAAATCAAATATTATCATGCCTATGACATTGAAACCATTGTTAATGGCCAAGGACTATGACTGAGAACATAAGACTATGCCTATGCCTATGACTGAGAACATAAGACCATTGCCTATGACTATGACAAGGACAATTGTGGCTAATCACCTATGACTCGTGACTATGAATTACTGCCTATGATTATGAACATAAGACTATGACCAAGACTTTGAAACTATTACAGTTAATTGCCTATGACTATTAGGGTAGTTGCCTAGAACTCTTTTGGATAATTATCCATGACTATTGTATGACTATTGTGGTTAATTGACTATTATAGTTGATTTCTCCTAACACTATAGTTGAAAACCATGTTGAACACCAAATTGGCATTTAGTTGGATCTCATACCTAGGCTGTGACTTGCTTAGTTTATTCGTTATTATGTACACCAAAAACCATTGACCCATTATCCTTGTATTTGGCTTGCTTGTGCATGCCCATTCTTTTATGTCAAGTTTTTATCAGGACTATCACCTTATTTTGCTAGATTTGAAACCCTGTTAATTTCTATATGCCAGTGATGTTGTAACTGAATATCTCAAGTTATATAATGCCAGTCTTGTAATCTCTTTTATCGCTTTATGCTTGTCCCTTCTGCCTATCATAGTTTTGATGTTATTCCCTTTTATCTCTAGATTTTGATTTGCTTGTAATTTAGATCGATAAACGTTTACATGCGATGGGAATACGGTTTGGGTAGATTAGGCAAAACATGAACTGGTTATAAACATGAATCATGAACTTGATAATAGGCATAAGTTGAAACATGAAACTTGACACGAACTTGACAGGAAACTTGAACATGGTCATGACACTAGAATGAACTTGAAAATGGCCAACTCGAGGTTGGGTTGAGTTTGCAGTGTAAATCTGCCCGAAACCGCCCGGCAAATCCAGTTACTGCAAACAATAGGATCCAATGTGAGTAGTTGGTCATATCGCACTTGAAACCCGAGGTTAGACTGAGTTGTGGTGTAAATCTGCCCGGAACCGCCCGGCATATCCAGTGACCACAACAACAGGTCTAATGTGAGAGGTTGGGGTGCATTAATGAATTAGTGCCACATGATAGGGTTAAGTCATGAACATGAAAGACAACACTTAACCAACTTGAAACATGATTGGTAGGGTTAGGTCATGAACTTGAACGACAACGCCTAACCAACTTGACACGTGAATTGTAGGGCTAAGTCACGAACTTAAATGACAACACTTAGCCAACTTGATATGCTAGACTGATGGGGTTAAGTCTCGAATTTAAATGATAACACTTAACCTACTAGACGGAAACCCTATTTACGCGGTCCATTTCAGCAGTAACCCACTAGATGTATCATGGTACCCTGGAACTAGGCAGGGTGGGGCACGATTACTAGGCTTATTGTAAGAGACCAGAACGACGGCTGTGTGGGTGCGCCAGTGTAGGTTCAGGCGGGCTATGGTCGTGCACGTGGTCCGGAGTTGAAAAAGAAGGCATTGGGCATCAGTAGGTTTATCTGTGCATGCTTGATTCGTGTCGGTGGTTGGCACCATAGGGCTTGATACACCCTATGGTGGACCTAGCACAGGTGACTACATTCGTGATAGGGCCGTATGACACAGAAACACAACGAGCTAGAACTTGTAGGGAGCCGATCGATTAGTGGATCGTTCCATTGGACCTAGTAATGGGTCATTCACGATTTTGGGCCAAGGGATCATTTCATGATTAATACTTGGCATGGGTTGGGCTACTAGTACAGTTGGGGCAGCGAACCTTGAACATGCGATGCTATACTTGACCTATACTTGATTCATCATGTTATCTTAGTCTATCTTATCGATCTTGACATCATACTTATGTTTACTTTCAGTTTATACATGTCATGCTACCTTTACCTGTTTTTATGCTGAAAGTCACTTGGACTTACCAGTCTTTATGACTGACCCGTTTCCTTTTGCCTCTTTTTCTTTCGTTTCTTCCCTCAGGTTCTCAGGGAGGAAACACTAGCTCTTAGCTTGGATTTAGCTTGCTTTCTGACAGCTCATGTACGGTTTGGTCTTGAGCTATGCTATGGCTGCACTTCTGCTATGTTTGGGGAGTAATTTACTTTTGCTACTTTGAGTTTATGCTTCTTTATCTAGAACTTGATGTAATGGAATAATTTGTACCTTGGATATATGAGGTTTTAACTCTTTTCTTGAAAGTAATGAAATTTGGTTTTTAATTTCTACCGCTGCTTTATTTATGTTCTGTCTTGTGATATCTCTGTGTATGTTTACCTAGATAATACTCCACCAAAACTAGTGCATTCCCTTTGTGAGTGACCCTAGCGGAGGTGGGGTGTTACAAGTCCTATGGTTGAAACAGTGTTTGAGACATGTTATGTATGATGGATGCATGTGGATGTAAGTGTTTGCTAGTGGTTGCTCGTGGATGCATGTGGATGTAAGTGTTTGCTAGTGGTTGCTCGTGGATGCATATACACACACTTTAGGCACTAGATCGGCTCAGTCACTTCATATTGCATGTTGCAAATAAATGTGTGTGCATATTTAAGTTAATGGATGTATAATGGTTGTACTATCATATGGATGCTGCATTTTGGTGAATGATTGTGCACACATGTAGAAATAATATGTATCGATAGGATTCTTTCGCATACATAATGGACGCATGGCACTATCATGGTTTGCATTATTAAGGAGGTCAACTGAATCAGTAGATCGCTTGATTTTTGCATTAGATAAAAAACATATACACACACACTTCTTCATACAACATTAGGAATTTTATAAGGACAATGGATGCCTGTGTTTGATGGTTGAGTAGATGGTTGATTGGATGTTAGGATATGCATTCTCCTTAACTTGGAGATTTCGGGGCGAAATCCTTTAAGGAGGGGAGAATGTAACACCCCGTAATTTTCACTATTAATGTTCACAAATTAAAGAATAACTAATCCCAGATGTGAGAATTAAGGGAAATGGGTTGCGCCATTGTGTTCATCTTGGAATTCTGATTGAGATAGAGTCCGAGTTTGCGTGAATTGGACTTTGTATGAAGAAGTTATGGCAATCGGAAGTTTCAGAAAATTCAAAATAGATTTCAAAATTCAAAATTTCAGAGTCAGATGGGCTAGGCGTGAAATTTCCTGCTAGGGCCAGGTCGACCAAGGGGTCGACCTACCCTCACCAGGTCGACTATAGGGTCGACCTGGGGGTCGACCATAGGTTCGACCTGCCCCCCCACCCCCCCCCGAGAAGATTTGTTTGATGACATATTGATGACTGTATGCTGAGTCATTAGGGTTTCTGATCTGCTCTGAATGGCTGGGGTTAATTCTGGGTTGATCGGACGGCCTAAACTAATCCTAAACTCAATAAAAACACATGTAGACTCAAACCCTAAAATCAAATTAAAATCAGAATCATAGCCTCCATGTCGTCACCTTGTAACCTATAATAGCCGCCACCAATTAGAGAGGAAGAAAAGCTAATCAAATTCAACTCTAATCTAAACCGCAACAAATTGTCTTCTTCAAAGGAAAGCTAATTCAACTTCAGAACTCAGATTTCAGAACTCAAGACCTTCTTTGAGTTGTGAATTCGATTTCTTTAATAAAATAATTAACAATTTAATTGGATTAAGTTATGATGTGGATTATATGGTTATGTTGTGAATCATTGATCGTATGTTATCATCTATGTTGTAAAATTGTGATGTTATTATCTATGTTGTAAATTCTATGTTGTTATCATCTATGTTGTAAAGTTGTGATGTTATCATCTATGTTGTAATTTTATGATTGGCTTATGTATAATCAATCCATAATGATGTTTCATATGCTATTTTGTTATGTTGTTGGAACTAATTCATATGATAAATCATATTTATTTATGCAAGTTAGGATGTAAATTGAGGCATGGATCATATGCAAGTTAGTGAAAATTATATATAACCTTACATGTTTCATGACATCTATTTTATGTGTAAATTGGATCTAAAGTTAGGCTGTGACATGTGTGAGTTATATGCTAGTATACAAAATTCTACATGCTAGTTTACATGTTTAGATGTAAGATTACACCATCGTTATGTTGCATAAATCACATATGCAAGTATATATATATATATGTTTGGAGTATGAATCATGCCTATGCAGGTTTACCCCATATGGCTAGATCCATGACATACATGGTTTATGCAAGTTTGTGACTATTACCTAAACAAGTTTACACCTTTAGATTTAGATCAATGACATATGTAGTTTTATGCAAGTTTGTGATTTTGGCCTATGCAAGTTTTAGATGAAGAACCTCATTCACACATGCAAGTTCACCTTATGTTTAGATCTAGTTTTATTTTCTATGTATGTTGTGATGTTTTCTCTTTATTCCATAAGTTAGACTATTCGAGTCTAACGTATATTTTACGTTAAACGAACGAACGTACAACATGGGGCAATGGGATAATATTAAAAGATTTAATATTGAGAATTGGCTTAAATGCCTTAAATGTGATGTTAATTGGTATAATTTTATATACCATAAATAGATGGACATAATTGAGTCAATTATGGACATAGTTAAATTTGTAATTGATTGGCAATTTGAATAGGGAAATTAATTCAAATTGGGGGTAATTAATTAGGTGTAATTAATCACCTAAGACATGAGGTTAGACTCTTTTGTGGTGTAAGACTGCCCGGACCCGCCCGGCAAATCTAGCTGCCACAAATGCCAATCTAATGTGGGAGGTCTTAGGCATAAACTAAATGCGTAACAGCTGTAAAGACACGAGGTTAGACTTGTTTGTGGTGTAAGACTGCCCGGACCCCCCGGCAAATCCAGCTGCCACAAATGCCAATCTAATGTGGGAGGTCTTTACAAGGTTACAGTCTTAATGAATTAAGAAACACTTAACTAGATAAACATGTAGTGGGACATGAGGGGCTAAGTAGGTGCCTTGGGTGGCATGTGAAATTAAGTGGGTGCCTTGGGTGGCATGTGAAATACGATTAGGTGTCTCAATAATTAATTAATGCTGATTAAAGACAAATATGGATGTCAAACAGAAGTTTGGTTGAGTGATTCTCTGAGTAACGATCTGATGTTGCTCTCGGTCTTCGGGGTTGGTACTTAGGGAGTTATTCTCTTAACCAATGTATCTGTGGACTAAGAAGTACCTAATCATAAACTAAGTGAAAGGGTTAAGACCAGCTTAACCAATAATTTGATAAGTGGGTAGAGTTAAGACAAACTCGACCAATAAATTGATAAGTGGGTAGGGTTAAGACCAGCTTAACCAATAATTTGATAAGTGGGTAGGGTTAAGACAAACTAAACCAATAAATTAATAAGTGGATAAGGTTAAGACAAGCTTAACCAATAACACATGTTGATTTGTTGAGTAAGTAACATGTGTGACATGTGGGATATAATTATAAACACTTAACCAAGTTGAAACATGTAAGAAGACATGAATAAGAGGGGTTAAGTGGGAAATTCTAGTGGGGACCAAGCATAGGGGGAAAGCTTGTGTGGGGACCCTTTTCAGACCAGTAACCCATTTAGTATCTTGGTGGGCTCGACCCAAGTCGAGGAAGGGACACGCGTATTGGATTTGATAGTAAGAGGTCAAAACGGGATAGCGGTGGCAACGCAAGTCCAACGGGTTCATATGCGTGTGTGGGCCCGAGCTGGTAGGTAAGACGTTGTTGCATCGTGTAGATATAAGCCGTGCATTTTTGGTTGTATCGGGTTGCCACTTTGGGGAGTGATACACCCCATTGTGGGTGTAACACCCCACGTCCATTAATGTCACTCACAAAGGGAATGTATTAACTTCCATGGAGGTTATAAGTGAATATAGAACAGAAAAATTACAACAAGACAGATAATAAATAGTACTTGGAAATCTAAAACTTCATTTTATTGCAGCGGAAATTAAACATGTTTGTTACATCATAAAACCATAGATCATAACCAAGTACAATATCCATTTTCATAAAAACAAAATACATAATCCCATTACATAAATAGCCATTAAAAAGATAACAAGTTGGACTTTACTTCAACGGTCTAAGCTTACCAAAGAGAGATGAAGCAATTCAATCAAACTCCACTAGAGCTGGGCCCAACCTGAGGACCTTGAAGGGGAAAAAGGATAGAAATAGAGGGGGTCAGACATAAAGTCTGGCGAGTATGATGATTCTAACAATACTATTATCAAAATAACTAGACTAAGGCATAAGCTGGAAGACAAGTAAATGTCTATGAACTCTTAGGAAGATAAAGATAGCGTTTAAGATAACGGTAAAGGCACACCTAATTACTAACAAATGATTACTATACTGCACCGCACATTACTACACTGCACCACACCAGTCGCCCTATTGTTTGATCCCACTTGCTTCACACAGAAACTTTATAAATAGCCTTACGTACCCCTAGCTGACTACATAGGTGCCGTCTGCCCCTACCTCCACTAGGTGTACCCCACTACCCACTTTCGATCGGCTCCTTACTCGTAGATACCCGTGCTGGCCCCATAGTGGGGTGTATAACTCCCCTAAAGTGGCAACCCGATACAACTTGAGAATGCACGGCTTATACCTACACGATGCAACAACGTCTTACCTACTAGCCCGGGTCCACACACGCATATGAAACCCGTTGGACTTGCGTTGCCACCGCTCCCCGTTTTGGCCTCTTACAGTCAAACCCAGCATGCGTGTCCCGTCCTCGACTTGGGTCGAGCCCACAAGGATACGTTTGGGATACTGGTCGAAATGGGCCCCCACAAGCTACCCACCTAAGTTTGTCACTAGTATATCCCACTTAACCCTCTTAGTCATGTTCATTTACATGTGTGTTTGGTTAAGTCTTACTAATCGTATTTCACATGCCACTAAGGGCACCCCCTAGATTCCTCATGCCACCCAAGGCACCTACTTAACCCCCATGTCCCACCTTACATGTTTGTCTGGTTAAGTATTTCTTATTTCATTCAGGCCATAACCTCATAAAGACCTCTCACATTAGACTGGCATTTATGGCAGCTGGATTTGCCGGGCGGGTCCGGGCAGTCTTACACCATAAAAGAGTCTAACCTCGTGTCTTTACAACCGTTATGCTTTAGTTTAGGCCTAGGACCTCTCAAATTGGGCTGACATTTGTGACCACTGGATTTGCCGGGCGGGTCCGGGCAGGTTTACGTCACAAACGAGTCCAACCTCGTGTCCTAAGCATTGATTAACACTTAAAATCTTTTACCCCAGTTTTAATAATTCCCTATTCAAATTATTAATTAAGTCAACTTTTAATGATGACCATAATTGACTCAATTATGGCCATCCACTTATGGCATGCAAAATCATATCAATTGCACCCCAACTTTTTAATATTAAATCCTTAATATTACCCCTACCCCACGTTTATACGTTCGCTTATTCAACGCATAATATAGGCTAGACTTGTATAGTCTAACACCTAGCACAAAGATAAATTATCACAACATATAGACAATTAAAATAAATCTAATCGTAATAGGGGTGAAACTTGCATAAACTACACATGTTAAGGATCAAAAGGTGTCAACTTGTTAAATGTCTCAATTTATATGATATGATCATAGCCCAAATCTATACATAAACTTGCATATGAGGTTTTTAGGAAACATAATGATGGTGTGAACTAGCATAGGATATCACATATGTCATAGCATAATTCTAGATGTCATAATAGATGTCTTTATATATGTTCATAACTTTTCTAATCAATCTAACTTGCATATGTGACTTGTCATATAGATCAACATAACCCAAACATGATGATTTAATTAATATGAACTAACTAGCATAGATGGTAACATCATGGCCTTTTTAACATGTATGATTCATCACAACTTAGCATAGAAACTTTCAACATACATAACATCATCATAGCATGATTTACAACATATAAGATATCATCATCACATAACATTGGATTTACAATATATATATGATAGCAAAAGGGGTTTACAACAACATATATGATAATTCACATCATCTACTCATAATCCATTCATAACTCAACCTAATTAAAATGATAATAATCTTGTTAAGATCATCATACTCACAATTTAGAGAAGAAAAGAGAGAGTTTTGCTTTGCTTTAGGGTTGAGAGAATTAGAATTGAATTTGCTTTTCTTCTTTCTTAGTTGGCGGCGGCTCCATTGATTTCCATGGAGATGGTATGATGGTAACTATTCTATTTTAATTAGGTTTAGGGTTAGCATTAGGATGTATTTATAGGTGTAGGAAGTTATTTAGGACCATTAGATTAACCCTGAACCATGAGAACCAATCAAATGCAAAATCTGCATTTGAGCGAATCGGCCCACGGGTTGACAGCCAAACACCCTGGATTAACCCCTAGTCGACCCAACGGGGCTCTGGTCGACCTCAATTCGCTGTTTTGAACTTTTTCACATATTTATTTATTTAATTTTTAATTTATATATATATATCAATATATATATATATATATATTTCTCTGCGCAACCCATTTCACTTAATTCTTTTCTAAAAATTAAGTATACTTTAATTTGTGAATTTTAATGTTATAAAATTACGGGGTTTTACATTCTCCCCTCCTTAAAGGATTTCGTCCCCGAAATCTCCAAGTCAAGAAGAATGTATATCCTACCATCTAATCGTCCATCTACTCAACCATCAAACACCAGCATCCATTGTCCTTAAAAGACTTCTAATGCTTTAATTTTTATATGCACAGTGTGTGTATATGTCCATATCTAATGCAAAATTAGGCGGTCTACTGATTCAGTCGACCTCCTTAGTGCAATTCATGATAGTGCCATGCGTCCAATATGTATGCAAAAGATTCCTAATGATACATATTAATTCTATATGCGTGCACAACCATCCACCCGAATGCAGCAACTATATGATAATACAACCATTATACATCCATTTTACTAAATACATCCATATATATGCAATATGCAATATGAAGTGACTGAGCCGATCTGGTGCCTAATAGTGTGTGTATATGCATCCACGAGCAACCACTAGCAGACACTTGCATCCACTTTGCATCCACCATACATAACATGTCTCAAACACATGTTTCAACCATAGGATTATCCTAACTAAAGGTCAAAGATACTAGCGAGAGGATATACTAAAGATAAGATAAGTACAAGCTAAGCGATAAAGGAGAAATTAAAGGACATACCCTCAAAAAGAAAAGGGTATCGTGAACGCATCTTCTCTTCTGTCTCCCAAGTAGCGCTGCTCTCATCATCTCCCCATTGCACTTTGACTAGTCTGACCTCTCGATTCCTCAACCTCTTGATCTCCGACCCAAGAATGCGCGTAGGAGCTCGTCGAATTGTCGCATCACGCTCCACCTCTTTAAGCAAGCTCGGCTCTACCACTTCCGCGGTCTCGTGCAAGCACTTCCTCAAATGTGACACATGGAATACATCGTGTACACCACTAAGTCTCTCGGGCAACTCCACTCTATACGCCATCTGTCCAATTTTCTCCTTAAAAGGAAACGACCCTACAAACCTTGGTGCTAATTTCCCAACGGACCCAAAGCGAACAACGTTCTGTAATGGAGACACTTTGACAAAGACCATGTCCCCAACTTCAAACTCGAGATCTGTCCTCCTCTTATCCGCATAAGATTTCTGCCTATCTTGCGCTGCTTTCATCCTCCTTCGAATCAAGTCGATCTTCTCCGAAGTCTCCCTAATCATATCGGGCCCAAGTAAGATCTTATCCGTAGATTCCCACCAACATGTAGGTGAACGACAAGGTCGTCCATAAAGAGCTTCGAATGGTGCCATACCAATGCTGGACTGAAAGCTGTTATTATATGCGAACTCCACTAACGGAAGGTGCTCTTCCCATGTACCCCCAAAGTCTAGGATACACAGCCTCAAAAGATCCTCTAGAATGCGATTCACCCTCTCGGTCTGGCCGTCCGTCTGAGGATGATATGTGGTGCTCAAACATTACTGAGTCCCTACCGCCTCTTCTAAGCTTCTCCAAAATTCGCTAGTGAAAATAGGATCGCGGTCGCTCACTATGCTAGAAGGAACACCGTGCAAACGAACTATTTCTCGGACGTATACAGAAGCTAACCATGGAGCAGTCCTCTTACTCTTCACGGGAATGAAATGGGCGCTCTTAGTAAGTCTATCTACTATAACCCAAATCCCCGTATTACCCTTTCTCGATCTCGGTAATCCGTCAATAAAGTCCATCGAGACGCTTTCCCACTTCCATAGTGGAACCTCCAATGGGTGAAGTAACCCACCGGGTTTCTTTTGCTCCGCTTTTACCTGTTGGCACAGCAAGCATCTAGCGACATACTCGGCCACGTCTTTCTTCATGCCGGCCCAAAAGTAAACTCTCTTCATGTCTTTGTACATCTTGTCCCCGCCGGGATGAATGGTCATCTTCGAATGATGTGCTTCGTCAAGAATAGTCTTCCTTAGGTCATCGTATTTTGGTACACAAAGTCTACTGTCCCTACGTAACCAACCCTTATCGTCTAGGGTATACCTACGGAGATGGCTTGATGACTCCCCTCCTTTGAGTTTTTCTACTAACTCAACCAACTGCAGGTCGTCTCGCTGTGCTTCGCCAATCCATCCCAAAAGCGTAGGTCTGGCCTCCAAGGATGCTAGCAAATCGGGTACAAAGTCAACGGAAGGTCTAAAGTCAAACATCGAAATAAATTCTAAGCTTCGCCGCTCCACAAACAAAGGACTTAAGGATAACCTTTTTCTACTTAAGGCATCCGCCACCACGTTACCCTTGCCAGGGGTATATGCTATCTCGAAGTCGTAGGATGCTAAGAACTCCATCCACCTTTGTTGCCTTAAGTTCAAGTCCTTTTGAGAGAATAGGTATTTTAAAGACTTGTGGTCAGTGAATAATTCGAATTTCTCACCAAGAAGATAATGACGCCAAGACTTAAGCGCGAAAACAATAGCGGCCAATTCTAGGTAATGTGTAGGATAATTTTTCTCATGCGCTCTCAACTGCCTTTCACCATAGGCTATTACCCTACCCTCTTGCATTAAGACTGCGCCTAGTCCTGTCCCACAAGCATCAGTATAAACGGTAAACGGCTTACTCTCGTCTGGCAATACTAAGACTGGGGCTGAAGTCAAAGCTCTCTTCAAACGTTGGAACGCATCATCACAATCTACGTCCCATGTGAAAACTAGGTTCTTCTTCGTCAAGCGTGTCAATGGAGCTGATATCTTTGCGAAGTCTTTGATAAACTTCCTATAGTAGCCAGCCAACCCCAAGAAACTTCTCACTTCGGTAGCATTTTTAGGGACCTTCCAATCTTGAATGGCCACCACCTTCGCGGGATCTACAGCTATCCCTTCTTTGGAAATCACGTGTCCTAAGAACCGTACTTCCTTCCTCCAAAAGTGACATTTAGAAAATTTAGCTTTAAGCTTATGTGCTCGAAGAGTCTCCAACACTTCCCTAAGATGTAGGGCATGCTCTTCTTCATCCTTAGAAAAGATCAAGATGTCATCTACAAAGACTACCACAAATTTGTTAAGGTACTCCCTAAACACCCTACTCATCAAATCAACAAAATATGCTGGGGCGTTTGTCAAACCGAAGGGCATCACTAGCCATTCATAGAAACCGTCCGGAGTCCTAAAGGCAGTCTTGTCTATGCTATCCTCAGCCACTCTCAACTGATGGAACCCAGTGGCTAAGTCCAACTGCGAAAACACTGAGGCGCCAACTAACTGATCGAAGAGATCGTCAATCCTCGGCAGTGGGTGTCTGTTCTTCTTAGTAAGCTTATTAAGTTCTCTATAGTCCACACAAAGTCTAAGGGACCCATCCGCCTTCGTGGAAAATACTACTGGAGCACCCCACTCCGATATACTTCGTCTTATGAACCCCTTCTCAAGCAACTCCTTCACTTGCTTACCGAGTTCCCTCCTTTCACGTGGAGCCATGTGGCGTACTGGCAAAGATACTGGTTTCGCATTATCCATAAGGTATATTCGAAAATCTATCTCCCGCTTCGGAGGCAAGCCCTTCACCTCCTCAAACACATCCGAATATTCTCGGACCACTCTAACAGATCGTAGATTTTCCTCAGACGCGTCAAGCGATTCTAGATAACTTAGCATAACCGAATTTGTGGGATTACAGAAGATTTCGAGAGTGTTGCCAAGGCGAGTCACGAGCCTAACTACTCTCCTTTCACAATCAAGAACGGCCCCATTTCTGGATAACCAATCCATTCCTAAAATTAGCCCATAGGCCGTGAAGCCCAACACATAAGCATCACATCTAAATTCAACGCTAAGTATGGAAATTTTCAAATCCAAACACATCATGGACAAATAAGCTGAGCCCCCTATTGGATTCGAAACAACTAAGGGATCCTCTACTAAACTGGTGTTTAAGTGCAGTGATTCAACTAATGATGTAGAGATAAATGAATGTGATGCGCCCGAATCGAATAAGGTACGGACAGGATGATCAAACAGAAAAACTAAGCTTTCAACAGAAATGGTTCTACCTCGTTCTTGCAGCAGTGGGACCGCGAGAGCCTGAACTTGTCCCCTTGCCTGCCTGGTGCCATAAGAGCCTGCACCTGTCCTCCCGAGGTAGCTCCTGCCCTCTGCCCCTTCTTTGGGCAGTCCTTCACTAAATGTCCCGCATCGCCACAATGAAAACATCCTGTCTTCTTTTTCTTTCGGCAATCCTTGTTGAGATGGCCTGGGGTTCCACAGTTAAAGCACTTCTTCTTTCCCTTGCCATTATTGTCTTTTCCACCCTTCTTGTTTTGCTGTTGTGGTTTCTTCTGATCCCCCTTCTTCTCGGGTGCCTTATCAGCTTTATCGCTTTTCTCCTCATGCATGAGCGCCATTTCTACAAACTTCTCAAAGGTGGCCCCCATCGGGATGTGGGTCATAGCCAACCCTTGCAATGGTTCATTCAAGCCATTCACGAACCTTAGAGCCTTCTTCTCCGGTGTGTTTACTAAGTCCAAGCCAAACCTTGCTAGCTAATTAAATTTATTGACATATTCTTTCACTGATGAGCTTCCTTGCTTCAATGTCAAGAACCTTTCCATATATAGATTTTCTTCCGCCCTTGAGAGAAACTTCGCCTCGAACCTACATCTGAAATCCGCCCAAGAGTCAACAGGACGCTCCCCATTAGTGACCTCCCACCAAAACGAGGCCTCTCCCTTCATTAACCAAGCTGCTAAACGAACTCTCCTCCCTTCTTCTACTTCAAAGATTTCTAGCAATTCTTCCACCTCCTTAAGCCAATCTCTAGCTTCCACAAACGTTTTTGACCCTTGAAATGGTTTTCCACCCATAGCCTTGAATTCCTTGCACGTCTTTGCAAAAGTATCTACGCGAAGAGGAGGAGGAGGAATGGGTGCAACTGGTGGTGGAGGAACATTGGCTGGACCTGCGGCGGCCCTAGCCTCTAACAACCTCCTATACCACCCTGGTATCGTTACACCGTCGGGAAGATTAAGATTTTCAGCCATGCTGAAACGAAAAAGGAAGGATTCAAAATGGAGAATTCGAAAGATAAAGATATGTGGCTATTTAGGGATTATGTTTTTCATAAAAACTTCCTCTTTAAATTTCTCATTAAAACATGTTTTTGAAAACATTTCTTCCAAAAATAACTATTTTTTCTAAAGTATTTTTATTTGTTCTGGTAACCGTAAGCTCTGATACCACGTGTAACACCCCACATCCATTAATGTCACTCAGAAAGGGAATGCATTAACTTCCATGGAGGTTATAAGTGAATATAGAACAAAAAAATTACAACAGGACAGATAATAAATAGTACTTGGAAAATTAAAACTTCATTTTATTGCAGCGGAAATTAAACATGTTTGTTACATCATAAAACCATAGATCATAACCAAGTACAATATCCATCTTCATAAAAACAAAATACATAATCCCATTATATAAACAGCCATTAAAAAGATAACAAGCTGGACTTTACTTCAACGGTCCAAGCTTTCCAAAGAGAGATGAAGCAATTCAATCAAACTCCACTAGATCTGGGCCCAACCCGAGGACCTGGAGGGGGAAAAAGGATAGAAATAGAGGGGGTTAGACATAAAGTCCGGCGAGTATGATAATTCTAACAATACTATTATCAAAATAACTAGACTAAGGCATAAGCTGGAAGACATGTAAATGTCTATGAACTCTTAGGAAGATAAAGATAGCGTTTAAGATAACGGTAAAGGCACACCTAATTACTAACGAATGATTACTACACTGCACCGCACATTACTACACTGCACCGCACCAGTCGCCTTATTGTTTGATCCCACTTGCTTCACACAAAAACTTTATAAATAGCCTTACGTACCCCTAGCTGACTACATAGGTGCCATCTGCCCCTACCTCCACTAGGTGTACCCCACTACCCACTTTCGATCGGCTCCTTACTCGTAGATACCCATGCTGGCCCCACAGTGGGGTGTATCACTCAACTAAAGTGGCAACCCGATACAACTTGAGAATGCACGGCTTATACCTACACGATGCAACAACGTCTTACCTACCAGCCCGGGTCCACACATGCATATGAAACCCGTTGGACTTGCGTTGCCACCGCTCCCCGTTTTGGCCTCTTACAGTTAAACCCAGCATGCGTGTCCCGTCCTCGACTTGGGTCGAGCCTACAAAGATACGTTTGGGATACTGGTCGAAATGGCCCCCCACAAGCTACCCACCTAAGCTTGTCACTAGTATATCCCACTTAACCCTCTTAGTCATGTTCATTTACATGTGTGTTTGGTTAAGTCTTACTAATCGTATTTCACATGCCACTAAGGGCACCCCCTACATTCCTCATGCCACCCAAGGCACCTACTTAACCCCCATGTCCCACCTTACATGTTTATCCGGTTAAGTATTTCTTAATTCATTCAGGCCATAACCTCATAAAGACCTCTCACATTAGACTGGCATTTATGGCAGCTGGATTTGCCGGGCGGGTCCGGGCAGTCTTACACCATAAAAGAGTCTAACCTCGTGTCTTTACAACCGTTATGCTTTAGTTTAGGCCTAGGACCTCTCAAATTGGGCTGACATTTGTGACCACTGGATTTGCCGGGCGGGTCCGGGCATGTTTACGTCACAAACGAGTCCAACCTCGTGTCCTAAGCATTGATTAACACTTAAAATCTTTTACCCCAGTTTTAATAATTCCCTATTCAAATTATTAATTAAGTCAACTTTTAATGATGTCCATAATTGACTCAATTATGGCCATCCACTTATGGCATGCAAAATCATATCAATTGCACCCCAACTTTTTAATATTAAATCCTTAATATTACCCCTACCCCACGTTTATACGTTTGCTTATTCAACGCATAATATAGGCTAGACTTGTATAGTCTAACACCTAGCACAAAGATAAATTATCACAACATATAGACAATTAAAATAAATCTAATCATAATAGGGGTGAAACTTGCATAAACTACACATGTTAAGGATCAAAAGGTGTCAACTTGTTAAATGTCTCAATTTATATGATCTGATCATAGCCCAAATCTATACATAAACTTGCATATGGGGTTTTTAGGAAACATAATGATGGTGTGAACTAGCATAGGATATCACATATGTCATAGCATAATTGTAGATGTCATAATAGATGTCTTGGTATATGTTCATAACTTTTCTAATCAATCTAACTTGCATATGTGACTTGTCATATAGATCAACATAACCCAAACATGATGATTTAATTAATATGAACTAACTAGCATAGATGGTAACATCATGGCCTTTTTAACATGTATGATTCATCACAACTTAGCATAGAAACTTTCAACATACATAACATCATCATAGCATGATTTACAACATATAAGATATCATCATCACATAACATTGGATTTACAATATACATGATAGCAAAAGGGGTTTACAACAACATATATGATAATTCACATCATCTACTCATAATCCATTCATAACTCAACCTAATTAAAATGATAATAATCTTGTTAAGATCATCATACTCACAATTTAGAGAAGAAAAGAGAGAGTTTTGCTTTGATTTAGGGTTGAGAGAATTAGAATTGAATTTGCTTTTCTTCTTTCTTAGTTGGCGGCGGCTCCATTGATTTCCATGGCGATGGTATGACGGTAACTATTCTATTTTAATTAGGTTTAGGGTTAGCATTAGTATATTTATAGGTGTAGGAAGTTATTTAGGACCATTAGATTAACCTTGAACCATGAGAACCAATCAAATGCAAAATCTGCATTTGAGCGAATCGGCCCACGGGTTGACAGCCAAACACCCTGGATTAACCCCTAGTCGACCCAGCGGGGCTTGGGTCGACCTCAAAAATGGGCCGGTTCGGTTATTCCCCCTCCCAATTCGCTGTTTTTAACTTTTTCGCATATTTATTTATTTAATTTTTAATTTATATATATATATATATATCAATATATATATTTCTCTGCGCAACCCATTTCACTTAATTCTTTTTTAAAAATTAAGTATACTTTAATTTGTGAATTTTAATGTTATAAAATTATGGGGTGTTACAGTGGGGCCAGCATGGGTATCTACGAGTTAGGGAGCCGATCGAATGGGGAAGGTAGTGGGTACACCTATTGGAGATAGGAGCAGACGACACCTATGAAGACAGCTACGAGTATAACTACCATATTATGAATAAATATTGTAATTAGAATGGGGGTAGTGGGTACACCTAGTGGAGATAGGGGCAGACGGCACCTATAAAGGTAGCTAGGGGTACACGAAACTACCATTATCATTATTAAGTTTTGTAGGCGGGATCAGCCTTTAGGGTGACTAGTAGTGGTGCAGTGTAGTAATTATCCTATAGTGATTAGGGGCGCCTTTAGCGTTATCTTGGTTCATCTTATTTCCTCATTTTGTTCTGTCTTACCCAATTGTTCACAGTCATTTCCTTATTTTCCAGCTTATGCCTTAGCCTAGTTATTTTGATAATTATATTGTTAAAGTTATCGCACTCACCAGACTTTATGTCTGACCCCCTTTTCTTTCCACCTCTTTTCTTCCTTCCCCCCCTCAGGTTTGCAAGGAGGGAATACTACAGCTTAGTGCTGATTTCTTTCAGTTGCTTGAAGAGAGTAGATGTATCGCTTGGGACTCTTTCATCTTTATGGCTTTTCTTATGCTCAATGGGGATTTTATGCATTTATGTTATTTAAGTATTTGCTTCTTTATGTACTTTGAAGTTTTTGAAAAAGACTACTGAACCTGTTGTAATGGCTTTGGAAACTACTTATGTAAACTCGTTTTGAGTTATGATGAAATAAAATAAGTTTTATCTTCCACTGTGTTGTTTTATTTACTTATTCTTGTAATTTATCTGTTCTATACAAACAATAACGCTTCATGGAAATTGATGCATTCCCTTTGTGAGTGACATTAATGGACGTGGGGTGTTACAAATTCCGACGACCAACAACTGTGAATAGTAGGGGAGAGGTACCAGTCGAGGATCATTTCCAGTCATTCATGAATTTACGTTTGTTCTTGTAATTTCAGGGACAATCATCGATCCATAATAACATCTTCTTAAAAAACGACCTAATCGTCAACAAAGCTAAGTGCAAGTGGGCATTAATTAGTTGAACTACTATATTGTTTGTTTGTCTAGTTATTTCTTAATTTCTTTTACTTTCTTCACTTAATTTTCTTCTATTTTCGTTTCGATGTTTGTACCATTTTGGATGCAAACATTATCACACCACTAGCTAATGTGATATATGAACGCTTGTATTCGAATTGTATAATTTTTATATGCTTAATTATAATCACATATGATGTAAATAATTCTTTTGATGTTAAATTTAATAACAATCATCTATGGCATTGTAGAGTAGGTTATATAAGTGAGAAATGGCTACATAAACCAAAAAGAATAGATGATCTGCTATCATTTGTTTCTGGATCATTTGACGCATGTGATTCATGCGTTAAAGGATAAAAATCATAATCTTACTTTTTGTAAGAGCAATGAAATGGTCAATAAACTCTTAGGCCTCATACATACTAATATATGCATTCCAATGCACAAAGTTTCTTAAGATAATGCTTCTAATTTAGAAACTTTTACCAATGATTTCTCAAGGGTAGGATATGTGGATCTTGTGAAGAGTAAATTTGATATTTTTGAGAAATTTAAAGAGAATAAGAACGAGGTAGACACTCAAACTAACCATAAGAGTAAAATACTTCAATCGGATCGAAGATGAGAGTATATTAGTCAATAAATATAATGGTACTTAAAATTAATTGAATTATCTCTGAGGTCACTCTATCTTGTACGCTGCATCACAATGCTATTTTAGAAAGAATGAATCAAACTCAATAGAATATGGTGCAGATGAGTAAAACAGAGTTACCTCTTTAGTATTAAGCAAATGTAATTAAAATCGTTGTGCATATGTTGAATTTGGTGTCATTTATCTATGGCTAAGATGACGTATGAGATGTGGCATGAGAAGAAACCTTACCTCAAATATTTGAAGGTATAGTGTTCTAGCCTACGTTAAGAAAGTCGGTCCCAACAAACTGGAGAAAAGATTTACCAAGTGTAATACTATAGGATATCCAAAAAATTAGTTGATATATTTTCTAAATATTAAGGAAAAAATGTCACTATTTCACATACCCTACCCTCCCTTAAAAAGAATTTCTATTAGAAGAAATTAATAGTGAAATTGTATACTTGGATGAGATCAAATAAACTAACATAGAGGTTGATCCAAAAAACAAGTTCATTATTATATAAAATCATAAAAATTGTAAGGTATAGTAGGGAATCTAGCACATAAGAGAGATAGTATTGTTTTTTGACAGATGCCTGCAACTTAGAAAATGACACTCCTCTTTCATTCCAGAAAGGACTATAGATTAAAGATTCTACACTTTTCCATGGAGCTATAAAATCCGAAAAGGATTAACGAAAATGAAGTAAGAACTTTGATTGACATAACTTAAGTGATAAAACCCATTGGCTGCATATGGATTTTTAATTGTAGTCTAAATGGAGCCTGATAAGTACAAACTTATAAAGCTAAAATGGAATTTAAAATGATTTCAGCCAGTTCATTGTGATTCTTATAACAAAATGTTTATAAATAATCTTAAGTCCTTTCAGGTAATGCTAATTATCGCTTCATCAGATGATCAACGCTCTACCTAAAAATTCAAAAGTTGAAAACATTAAAACGTAGATTTCTCTCTTCTCCAAACTTCAGTCGACCTCAAACCACTACAATCCTCTTCATTTTTCAATTCTACATACTCTTCCTTTTGGTACCATGAGTTAATTCTCAAAGATGTGGTCCGTGTGAGCCAAAATACAAAACTGGGTAGTTTCAGTATTTTCTGAGTTTCATGCACAATGATGATCTGATCGACAAACGGAGACCATAGATGACTTCTTATCGACAACTCAAACAACCCTCATGTTAGGAGTTTTTGGTTGAAAGTGGATGGATTGAGAGGAGCAATGTAGACTATTGAACGTTAGGATTTCATGGCGGCTAGGTTAAATGTTTGATAATAAAAATATATTATTCTTGAACTCCAATATTTATAGAAGAAGGTCCAAATTGGGCTAAATCGGCCTGAATTGTGATTGACACAAGTCGACAGGTGATCTGGATATAAAAATGCCTTATTAACACAATGGAACATGTCTTTATACTAAATTCCTATATTTGTGGCACCTAACCTTTTTTTTGAACATTCAGTTTCTGCAATTAAAATCTATACGCGTTTGGAGTTCGCATGACCAAATGGTAAATGAAATCATAATTAAACTCACCATTGTGCATCACTTCACAACTACAATTCTTAAAATATGAATTTCCTCATAATCCAACTTTATGCTTCGATACAACAACTTTTGCATGTATCGAGGCCGTTTTACCTCTGAAACATTAAATCTCAAAATATGATGATTCTTATACTTTTCTTCACATAACGTGACATACGAACCCAATGGAAGTGGTTCAAGTCCTGAGTCGATCTTATATAAAAAGTCACATTTTGGTGACATTTTTGTGCCATCAACTAATTAACTATTAATATTTAAATATGCAATCGTTACGTACGAGTCGTTAAATTCTCCCCTCCTTAAAGGATTTCTTCCTAGAAATCTTCAAGAAGCAAACAAATCAGCCCAACATTCTCTAATAAGCGAAGACACATGATAAACTGTTAATCACCACTCTAGAACAATTGTTCAAAGTGATCACAACAAAGGAAATAGACTTGAAATTTTACGCAAAGCAATAATTCACGTTCCTAAGTTCAATCACAATCAAATTTGAAATCAATTTAGCTAAGACAAGCACCGACATCGCACAATTATTTCCAAATCAATGGATAATGGAGAAAAAAGTGACAACCTTCTAGTTGGAAGACAACGCAACTAGATGTAATTTTTCCTCCAACATTGACTTAGCTCACGAAAATTTTTGGCAGCATTTCCTTTACGCGACTCGATCTGGAAAGAACTACAACTATCCAAATATGGCTCAACCCAACCATAGTAAATAAGTGCCCAAAGTGGCCTTCTATATTTAGGGTATAAAATCATTAGGAGTGCACCAATGGACGAAATCATAACTCAATATCAAACATTTAATGCTAAGTCATGTATAGAAATATTTAGATTATGCAAAATAAATTTATCCAACATGCCTAACAATCATATAAACATATGCAGTCATGAGAACATCAATAATCAAACATACATTGGCAAAGCAATATCAACATCAAAAATTAACATACATTAATACGCTAGCATGAAAGATACTATTATGCCCTGTATAGGACATAATATAGGAAGGGTTGTATATCGGATAAGACAGTCCTCTGTCCGGCTCGGTCCGAGGCTATGTGATGTCCGGTCCGTGTCCGTTCGATTCTCTTATAGGACAGGACTAAGACACAGTACCATCCAGTCCGTTCCAAAATGTATGATGTTTTTCTATTGTCTGAACATTGTTCGTCCGTTGTTCGACACATACGAAAAGTATCCGAACTTAATTCTTGTCTGGTCCATGTCTGTCTGAATCTCTTATAGGATAGGTCTAGGATACCCCTTCATTCAGTCCAATCTGACCCGTTTACACCCTTAAATATAGGACATCCAATCCATATATAACTTGAGAAAAATGGTCGCTATCTTATTGGGAATGAGTAACATAAACCAAACATTTCTCGTTAATTAATCAGATATGACTCGAGTGTTGTCATTCTATTCCCAACTCTTAAGTAACCTATCGATGAATACCATCGATAATTGTTCTAGCACCCATCCATGTATCTCGAGTAGTTATAGGAGACTACTTGGCGCTTCCTATTTAACAATACTAGCTGATCATCCATCCATCTTGACATGAGTGCTCGGTGACTCTCCTCCAACAATGACGGGAACAAGCAACACATCTATTATACATAACCAACCACCACGGTTGAATTTGCACCACATTACTCCAAGTTTTGGAGCCATAACCAATAATTAATACGAAAAATGTCCATTAATGGAATATTGCTCCTAAACTAGCACATCTCCAACTCAAACACAACTAACTGTACTCGAAGGTCAGGAGCTCTAATTGTCGCCCGACGAAGGTCAAGATCACTCTTGAAGAAGAGAAAACCCAGTGATGTGATACAACTAAATGACCTAGCTCCTTTTCTAATAATAGTTCCTCCAAATCTCCAGAGAAAACTCTGTCGCTGCCAACTCAGAATCGAGAATCGAACATTACCTCTCACGTAATTTTGCCATAGACTAGGAATGTGACAATCTCCATTCAACATCAACATTGTACCTTCTCAAGCAACACAAATAAGTGGTTTCTATCGACTCGTCAATCTCTCAAGGACTGAGTGATGTCAATACACTCGCTAACCTCTTAACCAGGCTTCAAATCTGCAATTGCTACAGGTCAACTCAAACTTCAAACTTTTGCAATATTCACATGATTGACAATGCATCCTAATCCAGGCAACATGACCTAAGCATCTCATTTCTCCCATCCCAAAGTGATTCCAACAAGCCAAGCCATCAACTAATGTTTTCTCTACACAAACAACACAACATCATTGATGTTGTGTGCTCTCTCTCTTTGCCAATGGAAAGACAAAATACGGTCGCGTAGCATAAGCAAAAATCCTCAAAATGATATCTCAGAACATGCCCAATAAACCAACATACCACGCCGGCTGGTCAATCAATCCTTAATGCATAACCAACCAAACAAAATCAAAGCAACGTGCGAGTTGTTGTAATTGGCATATCCCATCTAACTACTCCTCATTGATTAAATTCCCTCAAAAAGTCCAACTAAGATATTACTCTTGCACCATAGAGCTGATTTGACAAGCCATCAAGGATTGATTGCATTCCACTTTATAGGTACCACATGCCTTAGAGGTATGATTATCGATTCAGCTCATAAACCAGATTGATATGGAATTCAACACAGTTGCGATGGTAATCTAGTAACCTCATCGAGTGTGTCCATATAGTATCAAGCTTCAAGCTCAAATGACGAATCACTACTAGAGAACTTAGTGTCTCATCCCGCTATCATCTAATCATAATTGACTTACCTACTGAAACTCATGGTCTTAGTGTACTATCGCAAAATCAAGGATGACTCACAACCGAAGAGCAAAATGTCCTATCCTACGATCATCATCGAAAACCTCTCATAACCACCAACGTTCTGTATTCTCCTAACAATTAATTCTTAGAGTCTAATACTAAATTAATTAGTCCTAAAACATATAATAGTAACCAACCCACAAACAACAAACATGGTTTGATGAGATTAAGTTTTGACAAACCATGTATATTGCCAAGTATAGACAAACCACATTGTAACACTTCCCCACCTTGAGGCCCAAAACTAAACACCGTGGATGTCGCAGCAATCCACAGTATTAATCTCTAGCGACCAAACACACATATAGTCCAACTGAACCCTCAATATGGTAAGACACAATCAAGACAAGAAAATTAATTATCTCGAGCTCCAATTCCATTCCATCCATCAAGTCAGAAGGCAAGATGGAATGATGAAAGATAAATGCCAAAACAAAACACGTATGGAAACACCATTGGTGGAAAGCATAATTCAAGTGGTAATGTTGTCTCCTTTATTTTTAACCGAGGGATCACTCGACGAAATAGGAACGACGATCAATGTGTATGCTTCAATGATTTTTCTATATAAGCAGGACAACTCTTAATTGAGTATATGCTCGAACATCGCGAGCTTCCTTGATCAACTCCTCCAAGTCATCATCCTCTCACCGAATGAATCAATCACCTTCTGAATCAATCTCCCAACCCAATTAATTTTTTTTCCTATCTTTCTGTTTAGAGTATTAATAAGGAACAAACATCCTTCAACAACACATCAAATTCGATTGCAGACTCCAATACAGAAACAGCGCTATACCCAAATCGGTGAACTCCTCATTAACAATGAATTTGGAGTAGTAAAGGCAATTTTTTTGATGAGAACCATGAATTGATCTCAAGCGAATCGATATTTAAGGAATTGAAGCTATAAGAACTCTCCGCTAGTTCAGATCCAACCTTAGAGTTTTCTAGGAGTAAACTCCAACCTTGCTTCGCCATCCAACTCTGATCGCTAAAGAACTCATTGAACGAAAACAAACCAATATTGCACCATTATAGTTGACCCCGTTCTAGGGAATAGTTCACCTTATAGACACATGAGTATTTACATAGCTATGCATAGTCGACTCGCTACGCATAAGTGCTAAAATTAATTAGAAACACTAGGACATCTTAAATAGTGATTCGCACAACCACTCAGAATATAATATATGAAGTCCTCGATCCTTCCTAAATATCAACACTAAAGATAGAGTAACCAAGGGTATTTATCATTTGTTATATCGTCTCTAATAAGTGGTTGGGACGATCAACCACTAACATAGAAAATTATTTTAATGACATTCTTGTGCAAAATAACTTGTACTCTATATATACATTACTAATAAATAGTTCTAAAACCAAAATATTTAAAAATTCTTAATGTCTCATATATATTAACTCTCAATTTCAATATTGCGAGGCTGAACAACACAACCTAAGCTTTAATACCAAGTGTGACGATCGCCCTACACCACCAATGCTCATATAAACCAATAGTGTGTTGTACAAGTAACCAATCGATGCAAGATAACTGTCAAGGGAAAGAAATAGAAAAAAGAGTAAAGAGAAGGATATAAAAGAGAAAAGGAAGAAAGGAAAACTATATAAAAACATTATACCTATCGTATATCTTACAGGACCTATTGTATATCTCACAGCAAATCAGACATAATTTAATAATAGTCATATATATAAAATAAGCGAGATAGTTATAATTATGTGAACCATATAATCAAAGTATACGACTCATATGGTCACATGCAAAATATAGTTTATACAAATGATAAATAAATTTACTGGTAAATTGTCTCTAATAAATAATCATCATTGTCTGTCATTTGTCGTGAAATCCATGCTTGTTGCTAAGTCAATCCACTGTCTTCGTATCCATCGTCACACTCCATTGTTGCTGCGTTTTTTAATCAGCTTGCAAGCTCTGATACTCCTTTGTGAATTTGACTCATCCATCCAAGTCCATCATCCTTGTATGCTCAACTGCATGCACCTCTTGTGCGTTTAATCGATAAATACCAAACTTTAGCAAATGAGACTTTTCTAGTCCCACGTCGCCAACGAATGACATTTTCAATCAAACTACACAAACAAAGCAATCATGCAACCAACAATCCTATAAATATATGAAATAACATGCAAAGATCCATAATATCATCCATAGTATAAATAGAACCTATATATAGTGATTTGTATGAATTTGATGTCGAAATAGATCATCTAGTGTTAAGGGCAAAGCAACGCATAATAGCATGAAAATCGATGAAAATGCGATATTCTGGTTAAACTATCCATATTACTTTTTAATTCTTTTGTTTATTATTAAAAAGTTTAACTGTGCTAGAAATTATATTTTGAGATTATAAATCACTTTAAAATGTTAATTCTTTACCCAAAAAAAAAAAACAATTACAGTCTAGTATGTGACAATATTACTTATGTTAACCAAATTAGTCCAAACCATTGTCATAGCATAGAGCTCTTCAATAAGAGTCCAATTAAAGAAACTGCATCTAAAACAGACCTCATATGCAAAAGGTACGCTAGTTATATCAATTAAATTTCGAACGGACATGGAATATAAAAACGCTCACCTCCTAGTAGCGTGATGCCACATCAGCACCTGAAGTCATGCTCTAGCTCCTCACCTGTGTTTCCGCCGTACATCACGTGTGTACATGTGAAATTCACGTATTCCCCCCTTGTTCGCTGTGGATTTGAATCATCACCAAACCCTCCCCCTTCAAGCTAAGATTCCTATCGCATGCTCACTTCCAGATCACCTTACCACCACCATTCTAACGGCCCCTCTACCCTCTACCTTGGACACAAATTTGGATTCCCGATGGTCAACGCTCTGATTTAAAATGCTTGAAAACTGAAAACATTGAAACGCAATTTTCTCACTCTTCCCTCGATCGACCTCAAACCATGGACATTCTTTTCGTTTTTCAATTTTCTACACCTTTCCTTCTAGCGCTATGAGTATAATTCTCAACGATGTGGCCGGTACGAACCAAAATACAAAAATTAAGTAGTTTCAGTATTTCTCGACTTCCATGCACATCCATGATATATCGACGAACGGAGACTATGGATGACTCCATTTCGATGATATAAACAACTTTTTGTTGGGAATTTTGGTTAAAAGTGAACATATTGAGAGGAGCAATATGGACCCATTCGATGTGGGTTTCATGACGGCTAGAGTTAGGGCTTGAGAATAAAATAATATTATTCTCAGACTATAAGCCCGTATTTACTGTAGAAGGTCCAAAATGGGTTAAACAAGTTCGAATTCCAATTGACATCTATCGACAAGCGGTCAGGACATAAATTCTTTTGAATGCAATGGAATATGTATCAAGACTAAATTCTAATTTATGGCACTGAACACTTTTTTCTAACATTCAATTTCCATAATTAAAATTGACACGCGTTTAGAGCTTGCATGACTAAACGGTTCCAATCGTAATGAAACTCACATGCATGCATTATCTCACAACTACGATCTAAAAGTAAAAATTTCGTTGTAATCAGACATTGCACTCCAGAACTACAATTTGTCGCATATCGAGACCGTTGAAACATCAAATTTTAAAATATGGCAATCCGTATATTTTTTTCTTCAAATAATGAGCCATACGAATTCAATGGAAGTGGCATCATGCCCTGCTTCGATTATATATAAAAATTCACATTTTGAAACCGTCAATTAATTAATGATGAATATTTAAATAGCCAATCTTTAAAATATGCGTGTTACACAAGGACTTGAGAACTATCCTAATATGAACCTTGAGATCTTACCTACTCTTAGAATACACTAATATATTATCAATGAATACCAACAAGAATCTATCCAAGTGCTCTTGGAATATCCAGTACATCAAATCAACAAAGAAAGCGAGTGCTTTAGTCAAACCAAATGGCATGACTAATGGCTCATTAGTTCTATATCTATTTTAAATGTTGTCAACGGAATACTGTCTTCAAAACCCTTAACTGATGGAACCCCATTGCCAAATAAAGTTGGAAAAATATTTTGGCTCTACTTAATTGATCAATTAAAGTCGTCAATCCTTGATAAATGATATTTGCAACGACCTAAGGTTTTCGCGATCCTGAGTAATTGACATAAACTCAGTGTCGACTATCCAAGCATCGGAAATACCAGATAGTCCATGAAAGAAATTAGAGGGTGAGAATAGACAAGATAGAAACTTAGAATAGAATAAGAAGAAGAACATACATCATCATCAGAGTAACATGAAACTCACAGCGGAACGAACAATATATAATAGATACATGACTTTAAAATAAAACTAATATATGTATACAGTAACATTATCAGAGTACAACACTTACAACACAGCAGAAATAACAATAGCTATATATTCCTGAAGCCTCCTACTCCAAGCTCTCAGTATATCTGTAAAATCCTGATTGCTTGACTGCCCGTACAAAATTGGGCACCCAAGAGTTTAGCGAAAACAAAACAAAATAAACTCCGGGTCAGTCATGGGACTGGTATGAGTAAACAATTTAAAACAGTTTGAGCAATTAAACGTTATCTTATAAGACCACGGCATATAACGGAACGGGTTTTCCCCTTATCAGAATCCAAACTACTTGATTTGACTTTCAAAATCCTTTTGAAAGAAACGATAATCTTTATGTCAAAACATAATTTGATATTATAATAGTGTATATCAACCACAACTAAATAATCATCTAGAGGAACGCTTTCATCTCACGTTCCACATATATAATATATAATCAAAAACCATGGGCGCTTATTGGGTAATGGATTCCAACTGGCAAGGTATGGGACCACCTTCCGACAGTGTATCGGGTTCAACAAGAACATCTTGAAACCCAGGATAAACAAGACCGGTCACTCATTTCGCTTGAGTGTACCGAATGTATTATCACCAACGGTTGGGATCAGCAACCGTTTCCCGAAAGGGACAGCATCGAAAATAGATTATAGAAGTAAATGGAATTTCTCTAGATCAGGTGACAATACACCCTAATTGGAAGCCAACCACTTAGCCATGCGACCTACCCGATTTTATACAATTTTCGGTTGTGAGGCTAGAGGCCATAATGTATCCTTTACAAACCACATCGTCATACATGCCAAATCACAATTTGATTTCCTCAAAAATACTGTGGGTATACAGCTAAGAGAAACGAATTCCTCCGCCACCAAACGTAAATACGTTTGAAGAGATCAACTTACGCGATCTATTGAATATACTCCGTAAGACATTCTTCCATACAAGTCGTCCTGGGACAGGACAAACCGAAGGCACTATTCTGTAAACAGGACAGCCCTTGCATAACTCCGTCTTCAATTATCTTCATCATATTTGATCGCAACGCTAACGCCCATACAGAGTGGTTTTCAGATAATGAATCTGATCCCGGTCTCTCCATATTGACGACGGAAAAATGGTCAAAAAGTTCGATAGTCGGTGAGTTAACTATCAAAGAAAAACACGTGTGCAAACAACGATATTATTTCCAGATGGAAATTATATCGATCAATCATCATTTAACATTTATCTCTTTAGTTCATTAATTTATTCATTTTTCATCTCCTATTTCCATGTATTCAACATTTCTTATTTTCTAAATTTAGAAAATATACATTATTAACATTAGAAAACATTCCATTTCCTATATTAGAAAATATTTCTGATTCGTATTTGGAAATCATTTCCAAAACTCCTACATTTGGATTTAAACAGACGTTTAAATAAAATATCGCTATGAACTCAAAACACTACACTCATTAACTAAATTCACTTAACCAACCTTCACTATCGAACCTTAACCATTCCTTAGTTAAAAATGGAGTCAATCAAGTTGGGGGTATAACTACCTCTCAGACCTTAACTGAACAACATTTCTAACCTCAAAATAGACAAAGTTCACCTTTTACATCTTTAACAAACTTCCTTACGTAACTCTCCGATTCTATTTACGAATCCACTTCTTTTACAGAAATCGTTTGATTTTAACAATAATGTTATAATCCCATGCTTCTGAAATATAATAACTTCACTATAACTTTTATTTATTAATTTGGATAAATAAACAAACAACTAATTTATAAATAAATAAATAAATCTTGATTAAAAACGGAAAGTGAATAGTAATTTTCCGAATTCGATATAATCGAATTTCAACGTATAATTCTCTCTTTCGAATAAACTATATTCGATAACTCCTTTCGATTAACTATATTTGATTAACTCCTTTCGAATAAACTATATTCGATTAACTCCTTTCGATTAAACTATATTCGATTAACTCCTTTCGATTAACTATATTTGATTAACTCCTTTCGAATAAACTATATTCGATTTACTCCTTTCGAATAAACTATATTCGATTTACTCCTTTCGATTAACTATATTTGATTAACTCCTTTCGAATAAACTATATTCGATTTACTCCTTTCGATTAAACTATATTCGGTTAACTCCTTTCGATTAACTATATTTGATTAACTCCTTTCGAATAAACTATATTCGATTTACTCCTTTCAATTAACTATATTTGATTAACTCCTTTCGAATAAACTATATTCGATTTACTCCTTTCGAATAAACTATATTTGATTAACTCTAATTAATTAACTCTATTTATTTAACTCTAATCAATTAACTCTATTTATTTAATTCTAATCAATTAACTCTATTTATTTAACTCTAATCAATTAACTCTATTTATTCCATAAATAAATATTTCCTTTTATAACACTATTTATTTCCCAATTAAATATTTCATTTTATAATTCTGTTTATTTTCTAAATAAATATTTCTTTTACAATTCTATTTATTTTACAAATATTTCCTTTTATATTTGTTTTACAAATATTTCCTTCTCTATTCAATATCCACTTTGAAATTCCTTTTTATAAAATCATTTGATTTTATATAAATATATTTTATTTTCAACATACACATTAAAAATTCCTATTTTAATTCCAGTATTATACATGGTATTTAAAATACCAAATAACAATGATCGATATCATTCAAACATGCATAATCAACACAGATTATATATCACATCATATATTACAATATATGAAAAACAGTAAAATAAATGTTGAGGAATCCAGTTGGATTCCTCCGACCTGTTTCCCTGCATCCACAGATGTTAAACAATTTAATAACATCGATTTCATTTCGGTATGAAATATTCTGATAACAGAATCAATATTTGATTTACGATTTATATATATATATATATCATTATCTATAATTTCAACCAACACATAAGCAATTCAACCAAACAATTGATAGAGTTAGTGAGTTTTACTCACATTGAACAATCATAGTTAAATAACGATAATTGTTGGTTGATTCAGACAATTTATTTCGCTATAAACTGTAACGAGCTCCAATTTACTCCCAGTTAGTTCCATTGTGTAGCCCTCGTCCATACGATCCTAATGGATCTTGTTTCATCACATTCTGATTACGTATGGAGAAGTTATACAATTTACAAGTTAATACACTATTTGAATTTAAATAAAACTTAAATAAATTCCATTTGGGCTTTACCAAAAGTTATGGCCCATCCAAGATTTAAATACTCAAACCCGTTAAGCTTCTTCTCCTCCGTTAGCAAAAAACCGAATATCCAACTCACGCCATTTCCACCCTTTCTTCCTTTCACCGCATCCTCACCATTACATGATTTCAAAAACACAAAGATACCATCTTCCTTCTCTTGCCGAGCTCTTCCACTTCACGTTCATCAAATTCTGTTCGCACTATCCCCCTGAAATATGACGTTAATCGAAGCTGTACAGGAACCGCGCGACAAGAAAATGCGCCGAACCCGTTGAAACTTTGCCCATACCCTCGAAAATTCATCCAAACATAAAACTGGTATTGAATTCGAGAATAACGCCACCGTTTAGCCAATATTTCGAACCCTAAGCTGTTGTAGTCACAATGAGCGACGGGAAAACTTCATCGATGCCATCAAAAAGCATATGAGAATGTAAAGGATCCTTATAGGAATCCAAATATATGCATAAAATGATTTATAGGAATTTTGTTTGATTTTATTCCGATTTTGAAAGACAAGGTTCTCATGTTGGTTTTTGTTTGTGGAGGCGTGAAAAACTGTTGACTGCTGGAAGGAAAATTTTAGGTTTAGGAAATATGTTAAGGGTTATTTATAGGAAATTTAAATATTTTATTTTATTTTTAATAGATTATTTTATTCCATTATAATCAATCGCTATACATATTCGTTGTTAAAAATCCCTATGATCACATACAATATCCAAATTTGACGAAAATAGACATACAGCTACAGTTCGACATTATAGACCCAACGAAACTTGTTTCATCGAATCCCGAGTCCGTTTGCCCACACAGCTTATTTTTAAAGTCAAATTATCGTCTATTTTTCACATTAAAATCCCGTACGGCCACATACGGACTCCAAAAATTACAAAAATTGAAATCTAACAATAACTCAATATTACGGATCCAACAAAATTAGTTTTGTCAAAAACGGAGGTCGTTAGCAAAACTGGGTATTTTTAAATCCCTAAATAAACCCATTTAAATATTAATATATTTAAAAATAATTAAATTAAATATTAATAAATAAATATTATCGTATATATATTCACATAGAATATCATACAGCTCCAAAATATTACTATCTGAATTTATAACTCGATATTCAATTCCCGGTTGAATCGATATTCAATTTATATTGGAAATCCATTTATAATATAAATAAATCGATATAAATTATAAAGGATTTCCATAGCGACTTTTCAAAAATTTGATTTGTACATAACTCACAATCTACACGACGAAATCTCGATTTTTCTCTTTCATTAGAAAAATATACTTCCCCTGCTCCAAACGTTTCTTGTTTCACAGAAATCCGATTTAAAACAGATTCTGTATATTCAATTAAAGTTCGAATCGCCAAATTATGAACTGCCGCGCCATTTCGAGCTCGATTATAATTATAATTTAAATTATACATTCAACTGTCGTTTATATAATATATTCGTTAATATAATTCAACTCTAAACTGAAATTTATATTATAAATGATCAAATTCACACAATATTGCGAATTCCACTATTTCCGACTATTTTGGAATTTAAATATATTATTCTATTAATTATATTAATTAAATATTCAACATAATTTAATTAAACGACCATTTAAATCTCTAAATCATTATTTAAATAATTAAATAAATAAATTATTATACCGTAAAAATATGGGACATTACATTCTTTCCCCCTTAAAATATTTTCGTCCTCGAAATTGCTAAGGTAGAAAACAAATCCTATTAACTGGGTTAAAATTTATTTGTTTATCTCTTAACTTCAGTTTCAACTGAACCAATTTAATTTCAATTAAATATTTATTCATTCTTATTAACCAAAATTTCTGAAAATTTTCTACCACCTTAACTTTTCGAAAAATTTCGCCAGCACCTTCTTTGTACTGGTCAATAGCTAAAACTCCAACTCGCCTCTCTAGGCCTTCTTCAACCCAAAAGAAAATCAAACAGCCAAGCGGCTTGCCAATTCGGCTCATCAAAATCTCAAACCCATATATAATATAAACTGGTACCTTTTTGTCGGGCATATCAATATATCCTTCCCATGTATTACCAATTCTACATATACCAATGTCAATCCCAATCATTTGGTTATACACAAGCTGAATTCTGTTCTTAACTCAGATTCCATTTTTAATTTCAACTCTTAACTTACCAGTCCAATTCCATTTCGGATTATCTTTAATCCAATTTAATTCGGTATTTTCTATCTCAATTCATTTTCCGCTTAACTAGTTTCAATTCAATTTCTATTTCTATTTGCTTTTACAAATTCTAATTTTATTTGTTTTAATTCAAACATTATTTCCCAGGGAATTTCAAATAGTTTAGCTTTTCCAAAACCAGATATCCCTTTTCAGGATTCAAAGCAACTTGATTTCCACAAAACAATTCAAAAACAAAATCTTTGGTAGTAATCCGTCACTTACAACTCGAAAATGAACACCGTGGATGGACGACTTCATCGTCAAAATTTATTTTCCAGCGATCAAAGTGAGTTCAATACTATATCACTTTCAAAGCCATTTCCAAACACTTCCATTTTGAAATACATTTCAAAATACCATTCACAATGTTTTTAAAACAATTTAAAATCTCCTAGGATTTTAAAATTCTCATATATTAATTCCAAATCCATTTACAAACGCCTTTCCAAATTTCCAGGGTTTTAATTTCAATTCTGATTTAAATCAGATTTAATTCATTTCCTAACACTTATACGAATTTTGATTGGTTATTTACATAACCGTTCCAATTGTAATCTTATCTGATTATAATCCCAACCAACACATCCAATATTATAGTATTTCCAATATATATATTTTCTTTATATCAAAATATATTTGGGTAAAATTATTTCGTTTACCCTCTTTTGAAAACATATCTTGTCGATTCATCGTATTCAAGCGTTTATAAATCTCTACCGATACAGTGGATCAAACTGATCGACCAGAACCCATAAACAACTCAACCAATAAATCTCCACAATATAAAACAATTTTTATAAAATCTACAAATACTTCACTCGTATATATACACTCAACTCAATATGGAGTATTAGTAACCCCGTCTCTACTGTGTTATGCCACAGAGCCAAGGTAATTACTTAACCTTAAGCTCTGATACCACTGTAACGACCCGGGTTTTCGCGATCCTGAGTAATCGACCTAAAATCAATGTCGACTATCCAGGCATTGGAAATACCGGATAGTCCATGAAAGAAATTAGAGGGTGAGAATAGATAAGATAGAAAATTAGAATAGAAGAAGAAGAAGAACATACATCATCATCAGAGTAACACGAAACTCACAACGGAACGAACAATATATAATAGATACATGACTTTGAAATGAAACTAGTATATGTACACAGTAACATTACCAGAGTACAACACTTACAACACAGCGGAAATAACAATAGCTATATAATCCTGAAGCCTCTTGCTCTAAGCTCTCAGTATATCTGTAAAATCCTGACTACTAGACTGCCCATACAAAATTGGGCACCCAAGAGTTTAGGGAAAACAAAACAAAATAAACTCCGGGTCAGTCATGGGACTGGTATGAGTAAACAATTTAAATCAGTTTGAGCAATTAAACGATATCTCATAAGACCACGCCATATAACGGAACGGGTTTTTCCCTTATGAGAATCCAAACCACTTGATTTGACTTTCAAAATTCTTTTGAAAGAAACGATAATCTTTATGTCAAAACATAATTTGATATTATAATAGTGTCTATCAACCACAACTAAATAACCATCTAGAGGAACGCTTTCATCTCACGTTCCAAATATATAATATGTAATCAAAAACCATGGGCGCTTATTGGGTAATGGATTCCAACTGGCAAGGTATGGGACCACCTTCCGACAGTGTATCTCTAGGGAGGAATACACCGGGTTCAACAAGAACATGTTGAAACCCAGGCTAAACATGACCGGTCACTCATTTCGCTTGAGTGTACCGAATGTATTATCACCAACGGTTGGGATCAGCAACCGTTTCCCGAAAGGGACAGCATCGAAAATAGATTATAGAAGTAAATGGAATTTCTCTAGATCGGGTGACAATACACCCTAATTGGCAGCCAACAACTTAGCCATGCGACCTACCCGATTTTATACCATTTCCGGTTGTGAGGCTAGAGGCCATAACGTATCCTTTACAAACCCCATCTTCATTCACTTTGAATGTCACATCGTCATACCCGCCAAATCACAAATTGATTTCCTCAAAAATACAATGGGTATACAGCTAAGAGAAACTAATTCCTCCACCACCAAACATAAATACGTTTGAAGAGATTAACTTATGCGATCTATTAAATATACTCCGTCAGACATTCTTCCATACAGGTCGTCCTGGGACTGGACAAACCGAAGGCACTATTCTGTAAACAGGACAGCCCTTGCATAACTCCGTCTTCAATTATCTTCATCGTATTTGATCGTAACGCTAACGCCCATACAGAGTGGTTTCAGATAATGAATATGATCTCGGTCTCTCCATATTGACGACGGAAAAATGGTCAAAGACTTCGATTGTAATGTCCCGTATTTTTACGGTATAATAAATTTATTTAATTAGTGATATATATGTGAATAGTGGTTTAATTGAATTATACGGAATATTTAATTAATATAATAATTTAAAGAATATATATAATTCTGAATTAATCAGAATTAGCTGAAATAGCAATATTGTGAAATGGGACAAATTTAAATATATAATTCAGTTTAAGATTGAATTATATTATGGTATATATTTAAATAACGGCAGTTTGAACATATAATTATATTATAATTATAATCGAGCCCGTAATGGCGTGGAAGTTCATTGTTTGGGGATTCAAACTTCAATTGAATATACAAAATCAGTTTTCGGATTTCTGTGAAACAAGAAACGTTCGGAGCTGGTGAAGTACAATTTTCTAATGGAAGAGAAAAAACAGGATTTCATCGGGTAGATTGTGAGTTGTGTCCAAATCAAATTTTCGAAAAGTCACTATGGAATTCCTTTATAATTTATAACTATTTATTTATATTATTAAAAGGGTTTTAATACAAAATTGGGTATCGATTTAACACTGGATTTGAAATGTCGAGTTATCAAATTCAGACAGGATTATATTGGAGCTGTATGGTATTCTTTTGTGAAGATATACGATAATATTTATTTTTAAATATTTAATTTAATTATTTTTAAATATATTTATATATTTAAATGGGTTATTTAGATCCTTTAAAATAGTCAGTTCTGCAAACAAACTCCGTTTTTAATGAAACTAATTTTGTTGGATCCGTAATATTGAATTATTGTTAGATTTCAAGTTTTGTGATCTTTGGAGTCATTGTGTGGCCGTACGGATTTTCAATGTGAAAACAGTTAGTATTTTGATGGTTAAAAATACGCCGTGTGAGCAAACGAAGTCGGAGTTTGATGAAACCACTTTCTTAGGGTACGTAATGTCGAACTGTAGCTGCATGTCCATTTTCATGATTTTTGGATGTTGTATGTGATCACAGGAATTCTAAAGGACAAATACAAACAATAGTTGATTATAAATAAATATAAAATTTGAATATAAAATTATTTAAAAATCTCTATAAATACCATTACCCCTTTTCTAACCCTAAACCATTTCCTACGTTGGTCAACTACCTATAGGCGCCTCCAAAGAAATTCAAAACAGTAAAACTTGAGACTTGAAAATCAAAACAAAACCAAATAGAATTCTGTAAATCACCACATATATAAGTATGAATTCATGAGCGTATTCCCTTCAACGCAGTATGATTTTTAAGTGGCTCGAACTCGTTTTTATCATCATTGGAAACTCTCGCGTGGGCTAGAGTTGGGTTCTACGGTGGCAGTGTGATGTCGGAGGGACAGTCGAGGGTGTGGGCGAGTTCGTGTTGGCTCGGGCTACTACTCGACGTGGTTAAGAGGGACTCTGGTGGCCTGGGTTGGAATGTGATGGTGGTAGTTGTCGAGATAAGCACTGGGTCACGATGCAGGGAGGCGTGTCGAGTTGTGCACGGTGGTGATAATCGGGAGGAGGGCGGCTTAGTGTGTTGATTGGTGGCATCGGATCTGGTGTACGGTGACTGAGGTGATGGCAGCGGGGGGGGGGGGGGGGGGGGGCTCAGTGCGAGGTCAAAAGACGAGGTTAAGGAATACTGAAGCCGACACATTTTCGATTTAGGGAAGATGTGTATGAGCGGGCCTGGGTTTTTATCAAGGGTTATGGGCCGTTTTAAAAGGGTGAGGCCCAAGTAAGAAAAGGGACTTAGATTTATTGAATTTAAATAAATCGTATAACTTATTAAATTGATAACTCTATCATACGATATCAGAATCCAACGAAACAAGATCCATTGGGATAGTATGGACGAGGGCTACGCCATGGAACTGACTGAGAGTGAATTGGAGCTAATTACAATTTATAGCGAAATAAATTGTCTGTCAGAATCAAGCGACAATTATCGTTATTTAACGATGATCGTCCAATGTGAGTAAAACTCACTAACTCTATCAGTTTATATTTTTATAAATATAATCTAATAATGATAAATGCTGATTGACTGTTGTGTGATGATTGTTTGGTTGAATTGCTTATGTATTGGTTGAAATTATAGATAACGATATGTACATAAATCGTTAATCAAATATTGATTCTGTTTATCAGAATATTTCATATCGAAATGAAATCAATGTTATTATATTGTTTAACATCTGTGATGCAGGGAAACAGGTTGGAGGGATCCAACTGGATTCCTCAACATTTATTTTTACTGTTTTTCGTATATTGTGTTATATGATGTGATATGAAATTTGTTGCTGATTTTGTATGTTTGAATGATACCGATCATTGTTATATGGTACGTTAAATACCATAAGGAATACTGGAATGTAAAAAAGGAAATTTTCAATGTTATATTGAAAAAGAAATATTTATAAAATCATAAGATTTTATAAAAAGAAACATTTTTAAAATAAATAGAATTGAAAAGGAATATTTATTTGTTAAATAAATAGAATTGAAAAGGAATATTTATTTGTTAAATAAATAGAATTGAAAAGGAATATTTATTTGTTAAATAAATAGAATAGAAAAGGAAAATATATGTGAAACAAATAGAAAAGGAAAATATTTGTGAAACAAATAGAAAAGGGAAATATTTGTGAAACAAATAAAAAGGGAAAATATTTGCGAAACAAATAAAAAGGAAGTATGTGTGAAACAAATAGAAAAGAAAATATTTGTGAAACAAATAAAATAGAAAAAGGAGATAGTTAGAAAATAAATAGAATTATATAAAAGCAATATTTATGGGAAAAATAAATAGAATTATATAAAGAGAATATTTGGAAAACAAATAGAATAAAAAAAAGAATTCAGCAAGATATAAAGGTGTTAATCGAATCAGAGATAATCGATTAGAGTTATTTGAATATAGTTTATTCGAATAGAGTTAAAGGAGATAATCGAATATAGTTTATTCGAAAAGGAGTTAATCCAATGGAGTTAATCGAATATAGTTTATTCGAAAAGGAGTTAATCTAATGGAGTTAATCGAATATAGTTTATTCGAAAAGGAGTTAATCCAATAGAGTTAATTGAATATAGTTATTCGAAAAGGAGTTAATCCAATGGAGTTAATCGAATATAATTTATTCGAAAAGGAGTTAATCTAATAGAGTTAATCGAATATTACTTATTCGAAAAGGAGTTAATCCAATAGAGTTAATCGAATATTACTTATTCGAAAAGGAGTTAATCAAAAAGAGTTAATTCAATAGAGTTAATCGATAAAGTTAATTGATTAGAGTTAATTGAAAAGAGTTAATCCAATAGAGTTAATCGATGGAGTTAATCGATTAGAGTTAATCGAACAGAGTTAATCAATTAGAATTATCGATTAGAGTTAATCAAATAGAGTAAATTGATAGAGTTAACCAATTAGAGTAAATCGAATATAGTTAATTGAAAAAGGTTACCGTATATAGTTATTCGAAAAAGGAGTTATCGAATATAGTTATTCGAAAGGAGTTAATCGAATATAGTTTATTCGAAAGAAGATTACCGAATACAGTTTATTCCAAAGGAGTTAATCGAATATAGTTTATTCGGAGAAAGGTGTTAGTCGAATATAGTTTATTCGAAAGAAGGTTTTTATTCGAAAGAGAGAATATCAAATATTAGTTATTCGAAGAGAGTTAATCGAATACAGTTTATTCAAAAAGGAATTAACGAATAGAGATTATTCGAAAGAGAATTATACGTTGAATTCGATTATATCGAATTCGGGAAAGTACTATTCACTTTCTGTTTTTAATCAAGATTTATTTATTTATAAATAAATTAGTTGTTTGTTTATTTATCCAAATTAATAAATAAAAGTTATAGTGAAGTTATTATATTTCAGAAGCATGGGATTATAACACTATTGTTAAAATCAAATTATTTCTGTAAAAGAAGTGGATTCGTACATAGAATAGGAGAGTTACATAATGAAGTTTGTTAAAGATGTAAAAGGTGAACTTTGTCTATTTCGAAGTTATAAATGTTGTTCAGTTAAGGTCTGAGAGGTAGTTATACCCCAACTTGATTGACTCCATTTTTAACTAAGGAATGGTTAAGGTTCGATGGAAATGGGTTGTTAAGTGAATTTAGTTAATGAAGGTAATGATTTAAGTGGGCGTAACAATGTTTTATTTAAACATCTGTTTAAATCAAATGAATCAGTTTTGGAAACATTTTCCAAATATAATCAGAGATATTTTCTAATCATAGAAAATGAAATGGTTGATGATAAGAATACTGGAATGACAGTGATACGTGAAAAAAGAGATGAAAATGTTTTCCAATGGTTAATAACGTATATTTTCTAAATTTAGAAAATAAGGAATGTTGAATATATGGGAACAAGAAATAAATAAATTAATGAACTAAAGAGATAAATGTTAAATGATGTTTGATTGATATAATTTCCATCTGGAAATAAAATCGTTGTTTGCACACGTGTTTTTCTTTGATAGTTAACTCACCGACTATTGAAGTTTTTGACCATTTTTCCGTCGTCAATACGGAGAGACTAGATCAGATTCATTATCTGAAAATCACTTTGTATGGGCGTTAGCGTTGCAGTCAAATATGATGAAGATAATTGAAGACGGAGTTTGTGCAAGGGTCGTTCTGTCAAATCCTAGGTAGAAATTGCTTAAGATGGATTTACAGAATAGTGCCTTCGGTTTGTCCAGTCCTAGGACGACCTATATGGAAGAATGTCTGACAGAGTATATTTAATGGATCGCGTAAGTTGATCTCTTCAAATGTATTTACGTTTGGTGGCGAAGGAATTCGTTTCTCTTAGCTGTATACCTGTTGTATTTTTTGGGAAATCAATTTGTGATTTGGCAAGTATGACAATGTGACATTCAAAGTGAATAAATGTGTGATCTGTCAGAGATAAGCGTGGCCTCTAACCTCACAACCGGGAAATGACAAAAATCGGACAGGCAACATGGCTAAGTGGTTGGCTGCCAATTAGGGTATATTATCACCTATCTAGAGATATTCATTTCATTCTTTAATCTATTTGATGCTGTCCCATTCGGGAAACGATTGCTGATCCCAACCGTTGGTGATATACATTCGATACACTCAAGCGAAATGAGTGGTCGGTCATGTGTGGCCGAGTTGCAAGATGTTCTTGTTAAACCCAGTGTATTCCTTGCTAGAGGTACACTATCGGAAGGTGGTTCCATACCTTGTCATAGTTGGTAATCCATTATCCAATAAGTGCTCGCGGTTTTGATTGTATACTATGTATGTAGAATGTGAGATGAAAGCGTTTCTACTAGATGATTATTATATTGTGGTTGATAGACACTATTATAATATCAATGAGTTTAGATATAAAGATTATCGTTTCTTTCAAAATGATTTGAAAGTTAAATCAGATTGATTAGTTTTCTCATAAGGGAAAAACCCGTTCCGTTATACGGCGTGGTCTTATGAGATATCATTTAATTGCTCAAACTGTTTTAAATTGTTTTACTCACACCAGTCCCATGACTGACCGAGAGTTTGTTTTGTTTTGTTTTCCCTAAACTCTTGTGTGCCCAATTTTGTACGGGCAGTCAAGTAGTCAGGATTTTTTCAAATATACTTGGAGTGCTTGGAGCAGGAGGCTTCAGGATTATATAGCTATTGTTTATTCCGCTGTGTTGTAAGTGTTATACTCTGATAATGTTACTGTATACATATACTGATTTTATTTCAAAGTAATGTATCTATTATATATTGTTCGTTCCGCTGTGAGATTCGTGTTTACTCTGATGTTGTATGTTCTTCTTCTTCTTTTATTCTAAGTTTCTATCTTATCTATTCTCACCCTCTAATTTCTTTCATGGACTATCCTATATTTCCAATGCTTGAATAACCGACATTGGGATTGATGTCGAGTACTCAAGGTCGCGAAAACCCAGGTCGTTATAGTGGTATCAGAGCTAAAGGTTAAGTAATTACCTTGGCTCTGTGGTGTGACTCAGTAGAGACGGGGTTAGTAATACCCTAGATTGAGTTGAGTGTATATATATGAGCGCGTATTTGGTATTTGATATAAAAATTGTTTTATATAGTGGAGATTCATTGGTTGAGTAGTTATGAATTTTGGTCGATCAGTTTGATCTACTGTATCGGTAGGGATTTATAAACACTCGAAGACGATGAACCAACACTGTATGTTTTGAAAAGAGGGTAAACGAAATAATTTTACCTAAAATATATTTTGAATAAAGGATTTATATTGGAATGATTATAATATATTGGATATATATTGGTTGTTATTATAATCGAGTAAGATTATAAATTAAATGGTTATGTAAATAACCAATATAAGAGAAACATATGAAATCCGATAAATTAAATCTGAATTTTAATCAGAATTGGAATTAAAAGTCTGGAAATGTTAAAAAGTGTTTGTAAATGGATTTGGATTAAATATACGTGAATTTTAAAATCCTGGGAGATTTTAAATTATTTTACAAGCATTGAAAATGATATTTTGAACTGATTTCAAAATGGAAGTGTTTAGAAATGGTTTTGAAAGTAATATAGTATTGAACTCACTTCGATCGCTGGAAAATATATTCTGATGATGACAGCTGCATCATCAGTGTTCATTTTCGAGTGTTTTGAATCCTGAAAAGATTTTGTTACCAAAGATTTTGTTTTTGAATTATTTTGTTAAAAGCAAGTTGTTTTGAATCCTAAAAAGGGATATCTTGTTTTAGAAAAGCTAAAATGTTTAAAAGTTCCCTGGGGAAGATTGTTTGGATTAAAACAAATTAAATAGAAATTTGTGAAAGCAAATTGAAATTGAATTAAAACCAGTTAAGTGGAAAATGAATTGAGATAGAAAAATATCGAATTAGATTGGATTAGAGATAATCCGAAATGGAATTTGACTAGTAAGTTAGGAGTTGAAATGAATATTGGAATCTGAGTTAAGAATAGAATTTGGCTTGGGTATAACCAAATGATTGGGATGACCTTGGCATATGCAGAATTGGTAACAGATGGAAAGGATGTATTGATATGCCCGACAAAAAGGTACTAGTTTATATTTATATTGAGTATGAGGTGTTTATGAGCCGAATTGGCAAGCCGCTTGGCTGTTTGATTTTCTTTTGGATTAGAGAAGGCCTAGAGAGGCGAGTTGGAATTTGAGCTATTGACCAGTACAAACGAGGTGCTGGCGAAATTTTTCGAGAAGTTAAGGTGTTAGAAAATTTCAGGATTTTCGGAAATTTTCGTTATTAGAATAAATTAATAATTTAATTGAAATTAAATTGGTTCAGTTAAAACTGAAGTTAAGAAGTGAACAAATGATTCTTCCCAGTTAATAGGGTGTTTTCTACTTTAGCAATTTCGAGGACGAAATTATTTTAAGGGGGAAGAATGTAATGTCCCATATTTTTACGGTGTAATAATAAATTTATTTAATTATTTAAGTAGTGATTTATATATATGAATAGTAGTTTAATTAAATTATATGTAATATTTAATTAATATAATAATTTAAAGAATATATATATAATTCTGAATTAATCAGAATTAGCTGAAATAGCAATATTGTGAAATGGGACAAATTCAAACATATAATTCAGTTTAAGATTGAATTATATTAACGTATATACTTAAATAACGACAGTTTGAACGTATAATTATATTATAATTATAATCGAGCCTGTAATGGCGCGGTAGTTCGTAATTTGGCGATTCGAACTTCAATTGAATATACAGAATCCGTTTTAAATCGGATTTCTGTGAAACAAGAAACGTTCGGAGCTGGTGAAGTATATTTTTCTAATGGAAAAAAAAATTAGGATTTCATCGTGTAGATTGTGAGTTGTGTCCAAATCAAATTTTCGAAAAGTCGCTATGGAATTCCTTTATAATTTATAATGATTTATTTATATTATAAAAAAGGTTTTAATATAAATTGGGTATCGATTTAACACTGGATTTGAAATGTCGAGTTATCAAATTCTGATAGGATTATATTGGAGTTGTATAGTATTCTATTGTGAAGATATACGATAATATTTATTTTTAAATATTTAATTTAATTATTTTTAAACATATTTATATATTTAAATGGGTTATTTAGGGCATTAAAAATAGCCAGTTTTGCAAACGAACTCTGTTATCGACGAAACTAATTTTGTTGGATCCGTAATATTGAATTACTGTTAGATTTCAAGTTTCATGATTTTTGGAGTCAGTGTGTGGCCGAACGGATTTTTAATGTGAAAGACAGTCAGTATTTTTTGAGCAAACGGAGTCGGAATTTTGACGAAACCAGTTTCATTGGGTCCGTAATGTCGAACTGTAGCTGCATGTCCATTTTCATGATTTTTGGATGTTGTATGTGATCATAGGAATTTTAAAGGACAAATACAAACAGTAGTTGATTATAAATAATTATAAAATTCGAATATAAAATTATTTTAAAGTCTCTATAAACACCCTTACCCCTTTTCTAACCCTAAACCATTTCCTACGTTGGTCAACTACCTACAGACGCCACCAAAGAAATTCAAAATAGTAAAACTTGAGATTGAAAATCAAAACAAACCAAACCAAACAAAATTCTGTAAATCACCACATATATAGGTATGAATTCGTGAGTGTATTCTCTTCAATGTAATATGATTTTTAAGTGGCTCGAACTCGTTTTTATCATAATTGGAAACTCTCGGGTGGGCTAGGGTTGGGTTCTACGGTGGCAGTGTGATGTCGGAGGGACAGTAGAGGGTGTGGGCGAGTTCGTGGTGGCTCGGGCTTCTACTCGACGTGGTTAGGAGGAACTCCGGTGGCCTGAGTTGGAATGTGATGGTGGTAGTTGTCGAGATAAGCAGTGGGTCACGATGCAGGGAGGCGTGTCGAGTTGTGCACGGTGGTGATAATCGGGAGGAGGACGACTTAGTGTGTTGATTGGTGGCATCGGATCCAGCGTACGGTGACTGAGGTGATGGCAGCGGGAGGGGGGGTCAACGCGAGGTCAAACGGAGAGGTTAAGGAATACCGGAGCCGACACATTTTCTATTTGGGGAAGATGTATATGAGTGGGCCTGGGTTTTTAACAAGGGTTATGGGCCGTTTATAGAGGGTGTGGCCCAAGTGAGAAAAGCGATTTAGATTTATTGAATTTAAATAAATCGTATAACTTATAAAATTGATAACATCATCATACGATATCAGAATCCAGCGAAACAAGATCCTCGGGATCGTATGGGTGAGGGCTACGCCAAGGAACCGACTGAGAGTGTATTGGAGCTCGTTACAATTTATAGCGAAATAAATTGTCTGTCAGAATCAAGCGACAATTATCGTTATTTAATGATGATCATTCAATGTGAGTAAAACTCACTAACTCTATCTGTTTATATTTTTATAAATATAATCTAGTAATGATAAATGCTGATTGACTGCTGTGTGATGATTGTTTAGTTGAATTGCTTATGTATTGGTTGAAATTATAAATAACGATATATATATATATAAATCGTTAATCAAATATTGATTCTGTTTATCAGAATATTTCATATCGAAATGAAATCAATGTTATTCTATTGTTTAACATCTGTGATGCAGGGAAACAGGTTGGAGGGATCCAACTAGGTTCCTCAACATTTATTTTACTATTTTTCATATATTGTGTTATATGATGTGATATGAAATCTGTTGCTGATTTTGTATGTTTGAATGATACCGATCATTTTTATATGGTACATTGATCGTCGCTTTCCTAAGAATTAGAAAAGCTTGAATTTTAAATTAAATTACTGCAAGCGCACAGGTGTGTAGCATACAGGTCGAACACAGGAAGGCAAATTAAATCAAATTATTTAAATAATCTCTTGGGCGAGTTAGACAAATCTTTGAGGTTGGTTTTGAAAGAAAACGAAATTGAAACTGCGATCCGATTCAGAACAAATCTAATTGAACCGACGATCAAATCACAATTATCAATTGGAAATTAAAATGCAAAACAGAAATAAAATGCAGAAATTAAAATTGCAGGAAAAGAAGAACAACAAAAAGTAAAGTTAGGATTGTCGTTGAAACTAATCAAACGACTAATCGCTAATAAAAAATGTAAAATACAATTGGTGTTCTACCAAAACTAATTGTGAAGACAACACAAATTGCTAAGAAAAAGAAAAATGTAGAAAAATAAAAGAGAACAAGAAACTTTATTAATGGAGAAGAAGAGAAAATAGCCTGGTGGCTACAATGATATTACGAGGGTATTTATAGGAGATAACCAAACCCTAACCCTAACCCTAATACAATGATAAATGGGCCTTAGGGAATTCACAAAAGAGTTTACAATGAGAATTACAAATGGGCCTTAGTGAAATCTAGTAAATTTGGCCTTTCTTCTTTTCCTCTTGGTTCTTTGACAAGCCTCCCTTTATTTGAGATGTGCATGGCCTTTTTATCAATCATTTTCTTATCCAACGGCAACTAGATGTGAGATCTTCATTTACAATTCTTCAAAATGTAAATATATAGCAATCTGATCTCCATTTCTCTACTTTTCTGGTTGCATGCGGGCTGGGTTGGAATATCTGTAAAAGTAACAAAACAATACCCAAGTAATATTTATTTAAATACAAAAGATAAGAGATAAAAGCATAAAATAAACACATTTCTATGTTAATCAAATACCCCCACACTTATCTTTTACTCGTCCTCGAGTAAAACAAGAAATGAAAAACTAAACTAGATAGGTCACACTTTCGTAGGAAACACGATTGCATTGAGCGTATGCAACAAGCCGTTAAACCTCTAGGTGTCCCTAGTAGAACGAGTGGTGTCTCGTGAGGGTTTTCAGCGGATACTACCCACAAAATCCAAATGCAGTATGCTATGATTCTAATGAAACTACATGAATGCAATGGACATATGCAAATAAAAACGAAAAATGAAAACAAGACTTATTTCAGGAAAGTGGTACAACAAATTAAGTTAATAATTTCTAATCAGTTGATTTTATTTTAGATACCTCAACTTGTCACAAATTTTCAATATAATTCAAGTTTTCAAATGTTAAATTCCAGTTTGGCCAGTTGGTTCGGTCGATAACGTAGTGCAGCCATGAAATAGATTCTTAGTTTGCTTGTCACAGTTTGTGAACTGGTATTCTAATTTCCTTGTGTATGGCTAATCAAATCAATAAGGTCAAGAAATGTTTGGGCATCATCGCTTATTCTCTATCTCTATAAAAGTTAAAATTTATGATTAAGTACATACACCTAACTCAGAAGACCAAGGTTTACCACCCATGCACTGCCTCGCGGACTAACGGTGAGTGGGTAAAGAGCTTGGCGGATTGTGCAGACCGACTTTGACTTTGTCAACAACGTGTCGGTAATCCTTAGGTGTCCAACTCATAAAATGAGACCAAGACATTCCGACGCTGGCTTTGTCAACAACATGTCAGATAGAGCTTGGCGGGTTTGCACACCAATGCTAGATATACAAGCAATGTTGGATACCCTTGGATTATTATTATTATTACTGAAAATATAAGAACAAGAGAGATTACGCGAATTCAACTTAACACAACTTAGTTTCAAAGATTCGAAAACCCAATATAAGTATTTTAAGTCCTCCACTCATTAAACAAAGACTACAATTTAGAATAAACTTCATGGCCATCATCTAAGAATCTCCCTATGTACCGGTTACACTATTATCCCTCAAAAGTCAACTTTTCATCATATTTCTTATTTGATCTTATTTGAGAGAAAAAAATACTATCAACTAATTAACAATCGTTAACTTATTTTGTTGTATCAATCTAAAATGAGTCGTGTTTCAAAAAAAATAGCATGTTACTACAATCTAAAATGCATGATGGTCCTATTTAAATGGCTGAAAATGAAAAGAAAGAAAAATAAAGAAAAAACGAAAATGAATGAAATGCAGACTCTCCCCCCACACTAGAACTAAACAGTGTCCACACTGTAAACGTTTCCTAAATTTGAAAGATCGAACCCAAAGATGGGTTAAATGCAATATGATTTGTAAAATGAAATGCAATTTAACCACTATATGAGTGTGCCAATTGTAAGAAAAATGAAATCTACGATGATGGTGAATATTTTGTGGTGAATGATTCCTTCTTTTCCCCCCACACTTGCCTCTATCGAAGATGATGCACAATGATTTCTTACTTGATTTGTGAGTTGCAATAGGCTTGTCAGTGCATTCTGAAATGAAAATTCTTCCAAAGAAAATTTTGTCGAGCCAATGATTTATAAAATTCAGATGCAGATTATCATAATCCCATCCTAATGCCCCTTTATTTTCCCATAATTTTTTCAAAGATTTTTCTTCTTTGTCCTCGGTACGATCAAAGGCCATAATTATGAGAAAATTTTCTGTAGAGTCCAAGTAAGTATACTTAAGGTCTTGTGGTAGGGGTTTGTGGTCTAACTTAGGAAGTTCTTGTGTGCTAATATTGGTCAACATTCCTTGGTTAGATTCAAATGACGAGGGTTTCAAGTCAAGAAGTTCATTTAGCTCAGAAATGTATTCAAGCTCATCGAAATCAGAGTTGAAATGGTCAAGACACATTTTCAAGACTTTAGAAGTGTCAATAGAGGTTTTAACAATTGTTGTGTGAATCATGTCAATTTCAAAATCAATAAGAGAATTATGATGGCTAAAACTCTTTTCACTCATCGTTGTCGAGTATAGAAAATCCAAAACTTAAAGTTGACACACGTAACTCTTATTACAAAATAAATAACGTACTCAAGTATATCTTACTAGTTGATAATCTCGATTTGAAGGGGGAAGAGGGTCTTATGGCCGTTCACGTATAGTATAAATACTAAGGGATACGACCAATGTTTTACGGGTAGTATGCAACCTCTTTTGCTAGAAGTTCAATAAATTGAACTAATATATATCCGAGATCAAACCCTTAAGAGAATCAATTTCACAAAATACACTATTGTAGTTAAAAATTTGCAACGTCTAATCTAGTTTTATAATGAAAAATCGACGAGAGTAATGATTTTAATTATGGAAATTTAGAAATTTCAGCCACACCACAATCAGACAAAAATAACTGAAGAAATAAAATAATTGTACAAGCAAGCCGTTGCCCCTGTAGAAGATTTTTACAAGCAATTTCTATATTTTTCTTTGCAGCAAAGCACCTGTAGAGTTTAGAAAATAATACAATGGTGTATAGATGTCCAGAACGATTGAAAAGCACTGGCAATTCAATTCAACTACTTCCTGATCGATTGACTTCTGTATTCCTTTTTCGCGTTTCTTGAACTTTCGCTCACTTTGGTCTTCGAACTTTTGAAATTCCTCTCCTTTCTTTTCTGTCTCTTTTTTAAGAAAAGAAAAGGAATTAAGAAAACAAGTTACAAACTAGAAAAAACTAAAATAAGAAAGAAATAAAGGAGATATACAACGAGTAAAAATCAGAAGACAAATTCCACTATTTAGTACATGATCGTGCCAACAACCAAAACAAGAGAACTAAACCCAAAATAATTCTAAAACAAACAGCCCTCACATGCATAAAAGAAAAAAAAAAGAGGCCAAGATTCAGTCAATAAATATAGTACTTCCTCGCAAAATTTGGCAAAATTGAAAAATAATTGGAAACAACTGATTTCCAGAAATCACGCTCCTTTACCCCTTCTCTCTCTTTTTTTTCTTTTCGAAATCGGACCCTAACAATTATGGAGCCAGATTTGATTTTTGTAATGAGGGAAGGGTTGCGACGATTATGCAACGGGTGTTTCGAGGTGGATTTGGGTTCGATTTGTGGTATATTGGTTGGTATGGATAGTGCGATGATGGTTTAGAAGGTGGGAACGATGGTAGGTGGCGTGATTTGCGCTGAATATGGTCTTGAAAGTTGCGTGAAAAGATGGCAGGACTTGGATGTGGGTAGGAAGGGACTGTGATGTGGTGGGTAGAAAGGGAAGTGGAGTTTGTTGCTGTGGTGAGATGAAGAGGAGTCGAGGTGATTGTTGTTTGCAGGAGGATGGTACAAGGTTGGCTTGCGTGATTGTGTTGTGGAGAAGATGGAAGGAGAAGGTTTTGAGGTCGCTGTTGTAATACCAAAGGAAAAAAAATGTAAATAAATAGGGGAATAGCAAAAGTGGGAAGAATCAAATGACAAAGCAAAGAATTAACTACAAGGCAGAGAATGGAAAGATTTTAAAAAGAGAATTTGTATTTATTATTATTTATTTATTTAAAAAAAAAGTATAAATCAAAGTATTGGAAAGAGGAAAGAGCAAAAAGGAAAGAAATAAAAGAGAAGATGGCAAGTTTTTTATTTTTTTTAATTTTTTTATGGATGAGATTTGTAAAAGAGAGGAGTTTATAGAAAATTGGGAAGAATTAAATGAAAGAAAGGGAAAGAAATTGTATAATGGAAAGAAATAAATAAAAGAAGGGAGAAGAAATGGATGAAAAGATAGAAAATAAACTGAAGGAAAAGTTGTGTAATAACCCGGAAATTCTGAACCAGGTTAAAATTTTTATTTTGACAATTTTAGCGAATTTTGAACATTTAAAATAGATTATTTTAAATAAAATCAACGAGAAAATTTATTTTGAATATCATTAGAACGTATATATTATACGTCGTCGATAGAATATAAATATTTATATATAATTATAAATAGAATTGAAAATGGCGCGGTAGTTCGATAATTCAATTTCAAACTTCAATTGAATGTACCGGGTGCAAAACAATCCGGATTTTAGCGAAACCAAAAACATTAGGATCCATTTGACAATATCTTTCCAACGAATCCGAAAAATCAAGATTTCATAGCGGGAATCAAAAGATATGTCCAGTTGAAAATTCTGAATAGTCGCTATGGAATTCAGGCCCTTAAAAATAGACATTTTGCAAATGACCTCGGATTTCGACGAAACCACTTTTGTTGGATCCGCAGTGTCAAATTATTGCTAGATTCCAAATTTCATAATTTTTCGAATCAATATGTGAGCGTGGCAAAGGAAAACGCGTTTGACCAGTTTCAGTTGATTTTAATCGACTTGAAATTGGCCATTTTTCCAACGGTCTCGGAATTCGACGAAACTAGTTTTGTTAGGACCGTATCGTCAATACGAAGCTAGAAAATATTTTTCTGGAATTTTTAGAGTTAGTATGTGACCGCGGTAATTTGAAACGTACGTTTAAAATTCAATATAGTGATTTAAATGTAAATTTAACGGAAATTGATTGTAACGATCAAATCAGCCTGCGATACATATCCCATTGTGTTCGGAATGGGGGTAAAATGCTAGGGACGACAGTCGTTGGGTTTGATTTCGAGTTCGAATTTTAAACTAACTTTTGAAAATAAAATTAAAATTAAATAATAAAAAAAAATATAAATATATATTGCCCCCCCTCCTTTACCTCGTTTAGTCAAAAATCCTTTTCCCCCTAATCGAGAAAACCCGATCCCCTTTTCCCGCGCCCTCAGCCTTCCCCCTTCCGTCGATCACCACCGGAGCGCTCCCCCCCCAGACGTCGATGAGCCTCACACCTCGGCCACCCCCTTCCCATCGCGTTTCTCTCTCCTCCGTTCTGCCTAGCCTCACGTGCCTGTTAAACCCCCCAAATCGCCAACCCTAACTCCGCGCCAGTCACCGCATCTCTCCTCCGATCATCCATGACCCCCCCTGAAGCTCCGGCGCCACCTCAACAAGCACCACCCTCCTCCAGCACTGAAAACAGCCCCCCCTTTCGTTAAAGCTTGTAAGTCCTTTTCAATTTTATTTTTGGTATATGTAGCTTTGTTTTCTTATTTATTTTTATAGGTAGAAAGAAAGGTTTTTTATAGGAAGAAAATATAGATTTTTATATGAGGAAAATATAGATTTTTATACAAAGAAAGTTTAGATTTTTAATGAAGTGAAGACGTGATTTTTAATGAAGAAAAGATTTGATCTTTGAAAAAAAAGATATGATTTTTATTATAAGCAAAGGTTCAATTTTTATTTGTTAAAAAAAGATTAGATTTTTGATAGCGATAAAAATTCGTTTTTTAATATATAAAGTAGCGCTGTGAAAATATAATTTTTACAATGAAGTAGCGAATATAAAAATATAATTTTTATAAGACGTAGAGAATGAAAATATAATTTTTATATAAGGTAAATAATAAAAATATGATTTTTATATACTAGACAATATGAAAATATGATCTTCATTGTGAAGTGAACAATTAAAAATATGATTTTTATATTTTTAAAGTATTAAAAATATAATTTTTACTATATAGAAGGCATAAAAATATAATCTTTCATATTGTAGAAGAATAAAAATGTGATTTTTGTTTATGTAGAGAATTAAAAATATAATTTTTACATGATAGAGATATTAAAAATATCATCTTTATATGTGTAGCAAAATAAAAATGTGATTTTTATAGTGATGGAATTGAAAAGGTGAAATCTTTATAGTTGAAAAGGAGAATTTTTATATATAAGATAACGATGTAAAAATAGAATCTTTATATATAAGATAACGAGGTAAAAATGGAATTTTTATCCATATAGCGTGATAATAAAAATTTGATTTTTATATATTGAATAGTATAATAAAAATTCGATTTTTATATATTGAATAGTATAATAAAAATTCGATTTTTATATATTGAATAGCATAGTAAAAATTCGATTTTTACATATGTAGCGGCTACAGCAACGAAGAAGACAAAAATGCGATAACGATGAAGATTTCTATCAAAGAAGAGTCAAGATGATTGGATAGCTATCTGTGAGAATTCCTCACCTTTCAATTTCATTTTCTTGTTATATATATATACTAGGATGCAGACGGTGCTTAGTAGCACCCGACACAATCGTCCACAGACCATGGACTTGTTTGTTTGATTGCATAAATTAGTTGGATGATTTGATTAGAATTTGGTTGTTTGGTAAATTTGATTGATATGTGAATGGCGTGGGCCTTCACTAGACCGGGGATAAGGCTAGGCCTCGTCCCGTTTCTAGTATCGTGCCGTTATGCCGCCGAAATTTTCTAAAATAAATTAGAAAAATAAAAATATCATTTTATTGAATAAATGAATTGAATAGAAATTCATATGTTGAAATAAATTGTTTTATCGTTAAAAATATAATTTTTAACGTGGAAGTGAATAAAATAAAATATTCATTTACAAACCGGACGGTTTGTTTATGTACACCTATTTGAAGGACATTGATTGGGACGATAAATTTTACACATCGCCGAACTGCACAAATAAAAATATATGTTTGTTGATTTGAAACCCCACACGGGTGTTGGGATGAAATTTGAAGTTCACTCATCCTGATTGATTAAATGTGTCGATCGGTTGATTGACAGGCTATTATAAGCGTTAGATATCTATATTTGATGCTTATACAGTGTAGTGCACTTTGGTTGATGGTTGATTATTTTTCAATGCTATTATATACATGTGTTGTATGAAAATCCATATAATTAATTTTATATGGTGATTGATTGGGCCTCATTCCAATTTAGAAGATAAAGAATATTATAAAGTAAAGGTTCATGTGTTGACTGTACTCATCCGTTGAGATTAGTCATGTGTTGAACGAAATATTTTTATAATAAAATTTACATCTTTATCAATATAAAATAAAGGTTCATGTGTTGACTGTACTCATTCGTTGAGATTAGTCATGTGTTGAACGAAATATTTTAACAATAAAATTTATATCTTTATCTTTATAAAATAAAGGTTCATGTGTTGACTGTACTCATCCGTTGAGATTAGTCATGTGTTGAACGAAATATTTTAACAATAAAATTTATATCTTTATTTTTATAAAATAAAGGTTCATGTGTTGACTGTACTCATCCGTTGAGATTAGTCATGTGTTGAACGAAATATTTTGATAATAACAAATATTTTGATAATAGGAAATATTTGAAATAGAATATTTGAAAATAGAAATACATTAACCTGTGTTGATTAGATTGACGCCATTTTGATGTGAACGATATTTATATCGATTTTATTCATTTCGAAATGAATTGAATTGAAAACGATTTCGAAATGAATTGAATTGAAAACGATTTCGAAATGAATTGAATAGAAAACGAATTTGATTTCAATTGAATATATAACGATTTCAATTGAATATATAACGAATTTGATTCGAATAGAAAACCAATTTGAATTGAATCGAATAGAAAACCAATTTGAATTGAATCGAATAGAAAACCAATTTGAATTGAATCGAATAGAAAACCAATTTGAATTGAATCGAATAGAAAACCAATTTGAATTGAATCGAATAGAAAACGACTTTGGAATTGAATTGAATTGAAAACGAATTCAAATTGAATTGAAAGCGAATTGAAATGAATTCAAATTGAATTGAAATTTGAATTGAATAGAAATGAATTTTAAAACGAATTTATAAAGAAGAATTCAATTTTGATTTGAATTGAAATGGAAGTTGAAATTGCTTTTGAAACGAATTTAAAACTATTTATATAATTCGTTTTAAATAGAAATCGATGAAATATATATTATATATATAATATAATGGCCTGAATAGAACGCGCCGCGCCGCGGCAGTTCGTGAATTTCGACCATTTATTTCAAACAGACATTACGGGATATCTGACCGTCAGATTCACCTAAAACCGGAACCGTTGGGTTCGTATCGAAAAGAGCTTTCTAACGAATATTAGAAATTCAAAATCTAACGGTTGGATTTGGAGATACGTCCAAATCAAATTCGAAAAAGGTCGCTGTAAGTGCAGTTCGATGGCCATTGTTGGAAATCGATTGTACGGGCCTTAATAAAATTATTAAAAATAGTAATAATTTGTGTAAAATCATAAGAAATGATTTGGGAAAATTTGGGATGAAAAACTCCATATTTGAAAAGATAAAAATAGATTTTATCAAAATGAACTAGTTTGAACTAAATTTAAAACCCGATTTGTTTTTAAATAAATAAATTAGATTTAAAAAGGGGTTTTAAATAATCGGAATTCCTAATATATTTGATTTAAATTGAACTAGAATTGATTGGTGGGTTCATCGTGAACGGTGTTTTAAATAACACTAGTTCTTTAACCCGATAATAAATAGAATGTGATTTGGGTTTGTCGTGAACTGTGTTTTAAATAACACCTAGTTCTTTAACCCTGTAAAAGGAGTTTTAATGAATCTGCAATTAGATTGAAATGTGAATGGATAATCTAAATTATCAAATTTAGAAAATGAGCGAGAATGGAGTATCACCAGTTTTGCTCCAAAGCGATAGTTAAATCTTTAATTAGATTTGAACGTGAAATGGTAATTAATTTTACCGATAACACCGTGGTGTTAGATATGGAGTATCACCCGTTTTGCTTCATGGGATGAATAGGTTGGGATCGGGAAATAAAATAAATAATTACTTCGGTGTGGTTCGCTAATCTCGACTAGTTGGAAAAACCATAATTTGGTTTTAAATGACATCCAAAGGAAGATTAAAAGATAAATTTGAAAGAATTTATCTTGGATAAAATTAATGGGAACCTTTCCCTAAGAATATGATTTTGTGAATAAAAGAATATTCTAAGTTGGAATGAGGCGTATGTTGTGTTTGTGTAACATTTGTTTTTAATATACGCGGGTTGTTCGGAAAGGCCGGGTTTATACCCATTCTGAATAACCGATTCGACGATAAGTCGAAGATGAAGACGGTGGTTGAAGACCGGAAGTCTTCACATCGTTGGGGTAATTACTGACGATCCTGATTGGGCTGTACACCCAAGAGGATGGAAATAGGTTGTGGTCGTCCAGACGTACTTGGAGATGGATGGATAAGCGAGGAAAGTGCCTCCGGTTTCGTTTAGACCCAGAACGAACTTGTAAATGGATTGTGTGTCTGACATTGGATTTTATTCTGTGTTGATTGATTTCTGTTAAATATATATCTGTTTGGCGGCGGAGAATTCATTCTCTTGCTTAACGCCATTCTCTAAGATGTATGAGCTTAGAGGTTATATATCGATAGATATCAATCGCATGGCATGAATTGCCTGTGTGGCACGCTAAGTTGCATGGATCAAGGCTTCTGTTGAAAAGCAAAGTCTTGTGGTTGATGATCAAAGCACGGCCTACGTGGCAGCTTTGTGTATAACGTGAATTCGCGAGCCTCACACCTCGGTATGAGTTAAAAACGGGATACGGACCGCTGGGAGAGCACGACGTTTCTTTCTAGCTTTGGTGGTGTCAGTGACTTACCAGCCCTGACATTTATATACTTTTCACCTTTGTGGTTGTTGGAATGAGGCGCCTCGATTATAGGTCTGTAAGGACCGGGAAACGTGTGTTCAGGCATAATTAATCCTCTAACGTAAGTAAGGACCGGCCCAGCCGCATCTGGGGTTGCCCAGAGTGCGTAACCCTGAGACATTTGCTAGAGTGTCTCGAACGCGGAGAGGATCTTTCCCCTTGCCTCGACTCATGACGGAAATCCAATTTCCAATACGTGTATTGTGGTTTTAATTGTAGAACTAGTATGGCGACATGATATATGGTACCCATGCCGTCTATGATTTATATTTATGATTGAAATTGTTTTGACACTATACACTTATTATAGTATCAAATGATTTGTTTTAAACGTACCAAGCATGTTTGGCTATTATAAGGGAAAACCCTATCCTCCGGCTTGCGTTGCATTGTGTGATGGGACCTGGGTCTTATAATAGCTTCATTTTTCGAAAAAGCATTGCGCTGTTTATTCTATGCACTAGTATTCTTGGGAGGAAACCCGTTCCGTGTTATACGGCGTAGTCCCTCGAATTACTCTCTTTTAAAGTAAAGTTTTAAATAACTGTTTTAGTTCTCACACAAGTCACATGACTGACCTGGAGTTTATTGTTTTAACCTAAACTCTGGGTGCCCCTATTTTCCGCACGGGCAGCTAGTAGTTTTGGTTTTGCAGATTTATATTCACAGGATCCTGGTTTACAGCTGGAATGATATCCGGAAAGCTCTGTATCCGTATATCACCTTCAGTTGTGCTTTGTATTATTTTCCGCTGCTATGTAATTTATTGTAATCTCTGATATTTGTCAAATGTAATTTATTCATTCATACTCTGTATATTCTTGTATCTGATGGAATTGTTGTAATAACAATGAAATGTTCTTCCGTTTGCGTCCTGATTTGTCTTGTCCTCACAGTAATTCGTTCTTTCTCATCTCTTCAGAGACCGAGGAAGTTCGGGTCGCTACAAGTTGGCAAGTGTTATTTTTTGTTTTGTTTTTGTAACAACCCGAAAATCTGGGCCAGTTTAAAAATTTTATTTTGACAATTTTAGCGAATTTTGATTATTTAAAATAGATTATTTTAAATAATATCGACGAGAAATTTATTTTGAATAGAATTCAAACGTATATATTATATACGTCGTCGTTAGAATATATATGAATATATATAATTATAAATTTAATTGAAGTTTGAATTGAATTGTTTGGTGAAATGAATGGATTTGATTGATGTGTGAATGGCGTGGGCCTTCACTAGACCGGGGATAAGGCTAGGCCTTGTCCCGTTTCTAGTATCGTGCCGTTATGCCGCCGAAATTTTCTAAAATAAGTTAGAAAAAATAAAGAAATCATTTTATTTAATAAATGAACCGAATAGAATATTCATAGGTTGAATAAAATGTTTTATCATTAAAAATATAATTTTTAACGTGAAAGTGAATAAATAAATATTTATAAACAAATCGACCGATTTGTTTATATACACTGATTTGACTGATATTGATTAGGACGATAAATTTTACACATCGCCCAACTGCACAAATAAAATCTGTGTTTGATTGTTTGAAACCCCACACGGGTGTTGGGATGAAATATGAAGTTCACTCATCCTGATTGATTAAATATGTCGATCGATTGATTGACAGGCTGTTATAAGCGTTAGATATCTATATTTGATGCTTATACAGTGTAGTGCACTTTGGGTGATGGTTGATTATTTTTCAATGCTATTATATACATGTGTTGTATGAAAATCCATATAATTAATTTTATATGGTGATTGATTGGGCCTCATTCCAATTTAGAGAATAAAGAATATTATAAAGTAAAGGTTCATGTGTTGACAGTACTCATCCGTTGAGATTAGTCATGTGTTGAACGTAATATTTTAACAATAAATTTTATATCTTTATCACTATAAAATAAAGGTTCATGTGTTGACTGTACTCATCCGTTGAGATTAGTCATGTGTTGAACGAAATAATTTAACAAAAATAGTCACACGTGGACAGTACTCATTCGTTGAGATTAGTCGTGTGTTGACAAAAATAAATATTCATTTGTTGAATAGAATAAAGGAATATATGAAGCCGTGTTGATTAGATTTACGCCATTTTGACGTGAACGGTATTTATATCGATTTTATTCATTTTAAAATGAATATTGAAAAGTGATTTAGAAATCGAATAGAAAACCGAAATGAATATTGAAAAGTGATTTAGAAATCGAATAGAAAACCGAAATGAATATTGAAAAGTGATTTAGAAATCGAATAGAAAACCGAAATGAATATTGAAAAGTGATTTAGAAATCGAATAGAAAACCGAAATGAATATTGAAAAGTGATTTAGAAATCGAATAGAAAACCGAAATGAATTGAATATAAAGCAATTTCGAAATGAATTGAATATAAAACGATTTCGAAATGAATTGAATATAAAGCGATTTCGAAATGAATTGAATATAAAACGATTTCGAAATGAGTTGAATATAAAGCGATTTCGAAATGAATTGAATATAAAACGATTTCGAAATGAATTGAATATAAAACGATTTAGAAACGAATTTGATTCAAATAGAAAACGAAACGAATTTGATTTGAATAGAAAATGAATTTGAATCGAATAGAAAACCAATTTGAATTGAATTGAATAGAAGACGAATTCGAGTTGAATTGAAAACGAATTGAAATGAATTCAAATTTAATTGAAATTTGAATTGAATTCTAATGAATTTTAAAACGAATTTATAGGGAAAAATTCAATTTTGATTCGAATTGAAATGGAAGTTGAAAATGTTTTTGAAACGAATTCAAAACTATTTATATAATTCGTTTTAAATAGAAATCGACGAAATATATATTATATATACAATATAATGGCCTGAATAGAACGCGCCGCGCCGCGGCAGTTCGTAAATTTCGACCATTTATTTCAAACGGACATTACAGGAGATCCGACCGTCGGATTCTCCTAAAACCGGGACCGTTGGGTTCGTATCGAAAAGAGCTTTCTAACGAATATTAGAAATTCAAAATCTAACGGTTGGATTTGGAGATACGTCCAAATCAAATTTGAAAAAGGTCGTTGTAAGTGCAGTTCGATGACCGTTGATGGAAATCGACTGTACGGGCCTTGATAAAATTATTAAAAATAGTAATAATTTGTGTAAAATCATAAGAAATGATTTGGGAAAAATTGGGGTGAAAAACTCCATATTTGAAAGGATAAAAATGGATTTTTATCGAAATAAACTAGTTTTGAACTAAATTTAAAACCCAATTATTTTTTAAATAAATAAATTAGATTTAAAAAGGGGTTTTAAATAATCAGAATTTCTAATATATTTGATTGGATTTGAAATGGGTTTATCGTGAACTGTGTTTTAAGTAACACTAGTTCTTAGAATGTGATTTGGGTTTGTCGTGAACTGTGTTTTAAATAACACCTAGTTCTTTAACCCAGTAAAAGGAGTTTTAACGAATCTGCAATTAGGTTGAAATGTGAATCTATAATCTAAATTATCAAATTTAGAAGTGAGCGAGAATGGAGTATCACCAGTTTTGCTCCAAAGCGATAGTTAAATCTTTAATCAGATTTGAACGTGAAATGGTAATTAATTTTACCGAACAATGTGATGTTAAATATGGAGTACTACCAGTTTTGCTTCATGGGATGAATAGGTTGGGATTGGGAAATAAATTAAATAATTACTTCGGTATGGTTTGCTAATCTCGACTAGTTTGGAAAACCATAATTTAGTTTGAAATGACATCCAAAGGAAGATTAAAGGATAAATTTTAAAGAATTTATCTTGGATAAAATTAATGGGAACCTTTCCCTAAGAATTGAAATTTAGAGACTAGCTGAAGGTTAGTTAAGAAGAATGGTTTCCTGGATATTGATCTGATGTTGGTTTCGGCCTTCGGGGTTAATATTTGGGGAATTGCTCTCTTACTGATTTACGGTTAGTAACTAATGAATTGGAATGAGGCGTATGTTGTGTTTGTGTAACATTTATTTTTAATATACACGGGTTGTTCGGAAAGGCCGGGTTTATTCCCATTCTGAATAACCGATTCGACGATATGTCGAAGATGAAGACGGTGGTTGAAGACCGGAAGTCTTCACATCGTTTGGATAATTACTCACGATCCTGATTGGGCTGTACACCCAAGAGGATGGAAATAGTTGGTGGTCGTCCAGACGTACTTGGAGATGGATGGATATGCGAGGAAAGTGCCTTCGGTTTCGTTCAGACCCAGAACGAACTTGTAAATGGATGGTGTGTCTGACATTGTATTCCTTTATATTGTATTCGTTGATCTCTGCTAAATATATATCTGTTTGGCGGCGGAGAATTTATTCTCTTGCTTAACGCCCTTCTCTGAGACATATGAGCTCAGAGGTTATATATTGGCAGAAATCAATGGTACGATATGGATTGATAGTGTGGCATGCTGAGATGCAGTGATCCAGACTTTTGTTGAAAAGCAAAGTTTGGTGGTTGATGATCAAAGCGCAGCTGATATAGCATGGCTTTGTGTATAGCGTTGATCCGCGAGCCTCACACCCCAGTATGGTAGTAAACTTATGGTTTGATTAGTATGCTTTTTAGTGGATGGGCACCTTAGTGGTGTCGTGGATTCGGTCGACCGAGATGAGCCTAGTGCTCAGGGATATATAGAGTAGGCGGTGTTTTCTCTCGCTGGGACGTAAGCCGCGGTGGTACTCTGGTCCCAAATGTGCGGATGTGCAGACGGTGTTTTCTCTTGTGGGGACGTAAGCCGTGGTGAATAACATTACGCGATCGATCTTTCGAATCAGGAGCCACCATGATGGAAATCCAATTTCCAATACGTGTATTTCGGTTTTATTTGTAGAGCCTAGTATGGCGACATAGTGGGATGGGGCACTTATGCCGTCTATGATTGATACTTATGATTTGAAGATATTTTATACAATATGCACTTATTATAGTATCAAATGATTTGTTTTAAACGTATCAAGCATTCTTGGCTATTATAAGGTAAAAACCCTATCCTTCGGCTTGCGTTGCATTGTGTGATGGGACCTGGGTCTTATAATAGCTTCATTTTTCTTTATTTAGCATTACGCTGTTGTTTTATGCACTGGTGTTCTTGGGAGGAAACCCGTTCCGTGTTATGCGGCGTGGTCCCTTGATTTACCTAATTTTAAAAATAAAGATTAATAACTGTTTTAGTTCTCACACCAGTCACATGACTGACCTGGAGTTTATTGTTTTAACCTAAACTCTGGGTGCCCCTATTTTCGACACGGGCAGCTAGTAGTTTTGGTTTTGCAGACTTATATTCACAGGATCCTGGTTTACATCTGGAATGATATCCGGAAAGCTTTGTATCCGTATATCTCTTCTAGTTGTGTATTGTATTATTTTCCGCTGCTATGTACTTTATTGTAATCTCTGATAATTTCTGTGTAATATTTATTCATTTATACTCTGTATATTCTTGTATTCTGGTGCATTGTTGTAATATACAATGAAATGTTCTTCCGTCTGCATTTTGTTGTGGCTTATTCTCGAACTATCCGACGCTTTCCTTTACGGGGAAGTTACGGGTCTTCACAGTTTTGGAACTTGTAAAATAGGGAAGAGAATGTAAAAATAAAATGGGAAGAAAGTTGAAAGATGGAAAGAAACAAAGGATTTTTTTTGTTTATTGTTGTAAGAGAATGAAAACCAGTATATTAACAAATGGAAGGAAGTCAAAGGAAAGAAGGAATAGATGGAAAGAAATCAAAGAAAAATTGGAAAATTTGGCAAAATAAATGAATAATACCAATAAATAATGAAGTAAAAATTGGAAAGAAGGATAGATGGAAAGAAGGAATAGATGAAGAAAGGAAAAAAATGAAAAGGGGAAAGAAATAAATTGAAAAGAGAAGGAAAGTAAATCAAGGGAATTTGGCAATCAATTTTTTTTCCTCTTATTAGGAAGATTACGATATCAACTTATAATACCAAATCAACCAGTCAAGATTTTTTTTATATCTATACACAAGAAAACAAAAGGAAAAAATAAAAATAAAAACTAACACGAATCGGAAATTAAACAAATAATAAAATTTAATTGTTGCCTCCCCGGCAACGACGCCAAAAACTTGATCGTCGCTTTCCTATGAATTAGAAAAGCGCGAATTTTAAATTAAATTACTGCAAGCGCACAGGTGTGTAGCATACAGGTCAAACACAGGAAGGCAAATTAAATCAAATTATATAAATAATCTCTTGGGCGAGTTAGTCAAATCTTTGAGGTTGGTTTTGAAAGCAAACGAAATTGAAACTGCGATCCGATTCAGAACAAATCTAATTGAACCGACGATCAAATCACAATTATCAATTGGAAATTAAAATGCAAAACAGAAATAAAATGCAGAAATTAAAATTGCAGGAAAAGAAGAACAACAAAAAGTAAAGTTAGGATTGTCGTTGAAACTAATCAAACGACTAATCGCTAATAAAAAATGTAAAATACAATTGGTGTTTTACCAAAACTAATTGTGAAGACAACACCAATTGCTAAGAAAAAGAAAAATGTAGAAAAATAAAAGAAAACTAGAAACTTTATTAATGGAGAAGAAGAGAAAATAGGATGGTGGCTACAATGATATTACAAGGGTATTTATAGGAGATAACCAAACCCTAACCCTAACCCTAATACAATGATAAATGGGCCTTAGGGAATTCACAAAAGAGTTTACAATGAGAATTACAAATGGGCCTTAGTGAAATCTAGTAAATTTGGCCTTTCTTCTTTTCCTCTTGGTTCTTTGACAAGCCTCCCTTTATTTGAGATGTGCATGGCCTTTTTATCAATCATTTTCTTGTCCAACAGCAACTAGATGTGAGATCTTCATTTACAATTCTTCAAAATGTAAATATATAGCAATCTGATCTCCATTTCTCTACTTTTCTGGTTGCACGCGGGCTGGGTTGGAATATCTGTAAAAGTAACAAAACAATACCCAAGTAATATTTATTTATATACAAAAGATAAGATATAAGAGCATAAAATAAACACATTTCTATGTTAATCATACATTAAATGCCGTAAGGAATAACGGAATGTAAAAAAGGAAATTTTCAATGATATATTGAAAAAGAAATATTTATAAAATCAAAAGATTTTATAAAAAGAAACATTCTTAAAATAAATAGAATTGAAAAGGAATATTTATTTGTTAAATAAATAGAATTGAAAAGGAATATTTATTTGTTAAATAAATAGAATAGAAAATAAAAATATTTGTGAAACAAATAGAATAGGAAAATATTTGTGAAACAAATAAAAAGGGAAAAATTTGTGAAACAAATAGAAAAGGAAGTATGTGTGAAACAAATAGAAAAGAAAATATTTGTGAAACAAATAGAATAGAAAAAGGAGATGGTTAGAAAATAAATAAAATTGTATAAAAGGAATATTTATGGGAAAAATAAATAGAATTATATAAAGGGAATATTTGGAAAACAAATAGAATAAAAAAAGAATTTAGCAAGATATAAAGGATTTAATCGAATCAGAGATAATCGATTAGAGTTATTTGAATATAGTGTATTCGAATAGAGTTAAAGGAGATAATCGAATATAGTTTATTCGAAAAGGAGTTAATCCAATGGAATATAGTTTATTCGAAAGGGAGTTAATCCAATAGAGTTTATCGAATATAGTTTATTCGGAAAAGAGTTAATCCAATAGAGTTAATCGAATATAGTTATTTGAAAATGAGTTAATCCAATGGAGTTAATCGAATATAGTTTATTCGAAAAGGAGTTAATCCAATACAGTTAATCGAATATTACTTATTCAAAAAGGAGTTAATCAAAAGGAGTTAATCCAATAGAGTTAATCGAATATTACTTATTTGAAAAGGAGTTAATCAAAAAGAGTTAATCCAATAGAGTTAATCGATAGAGTTAATTGATTAGAGTTAATCGAAAAGAGTTAATCCAATAGAGTTAATCAATAGAGTTAATCGATTAGAGTTAATCGAATAGAGTTAATCAATAAGAGTTATCGATTAGAGTTAATCTAATAGAGTTAATTGATAGAGTTAATCGATTAGAGTAAATCGATAGAGTTAATTGAAGAAAGGTTATCGAATATAGTTATTCGAAAAAGGAGTTATCAAATATAGTTATTCGAAAGGAGTTAATCGAATATAGTTTATTTGAAAGAAGATTATCGAATATAGTTTATTCGAAAGGAGTTAATCGAATATAGTTTATTCAAAGAAAGGTGTTAGTCAAGTATGTTTATTCGAAAGAAGATTATCGAATATAGTTTATTCGAAAGAGAGATTATGGAAAATTAGTTACTCGAAGAGAGTTAATCGAATATAGTTTATTCGAAAAGGTGTTATCGAATAGAGATTATTCGAAAGAGAATTATACGTTGAATTAGATTATATCGAATTCAGGAAAGTAGTATTCTGTAACGACCCAGATTTTTGGTCGATTTATTTTAAAATATTTAGTATGGTTTTAAATATTGAATTTATAATATAAATGGTATTTTATTGGGTTATCGATTAAATAATCGAAATACTATTTATTTTGATAATCATCGTAATACGAGAATCGAGAATAATTCAATTCGAAGCTAGAAATTAAATTGAAAACAATTCAGATGATCAGAGTCAGTTCTGTTTGAATATAAAAGCGAGAATAAAAATTTATTGTCCAAGAATTTGTGGTTTTCGAATTTAAATTATATCATATTAATTTAATATGGTTATTTATATATACACATTCGAAATAGATTTCAGAAAATATTCTGTTGAGTTCAGTGTAACGCTATAGCATTGGAACAACGGTCGGTACGCTAAAATAGCAGTTCACGATTTTTAACTGTGAACCCCGAGATATTTATAATGGATAAGATCGAAATCGAATCGAAAATCAAATCGATATCTGTATAAAAAAGAATAAAAGATCTCTTTATATCGAATCAGAATCAAATCAAATTAATTAGAAAATCTTTTTAAATAAATACAAAGATTTGTGTGTACTTCCAGTTCCCTCTCCACCTCTATATAAATCGTTGCTACCTTCTTTTCATGTCCATTCAAAATAAAACAAAAAGCTTCAGTTCAATCCAAATAGAAATGGATGATCTTTTTCCGCTAAATACAATAACCGTTACTGCATAAATCCTCAAATTTGAAATGGATACTATGAAAAGGAAGGAGGCCGATTCGAATCGAAAACTCCTGAAGCTCAATTCAGCGTTGGTGAGGCTTGCGATTCATGGGAGGCTTGCGATTTGAAGGGGTTGGGTTGTCAAGGCTGTCATGGGTTTATTGCGGTTGTTGTTGTGGTGTGCGAGTGAAGAACGAGAGGTCGCGATGGCTTTTAGGGTTGAAGCAGTTTGATGCTGGGAGGTGTCGGAGTTAGAACGGGAAATAAAAGGACGGAGCTTCAACAGGGGGCAATGCTGATACTGGTACGTTTTCAATGGGTTTTGGGAAAGGTTGAACTTGGTTGAACTGACCCGAGGGATTCAACATCTGAAAATAGGGGAGTTCGGTTAGTAAATTTGGGGATTTGCAGTGAATATAAAAGGGTAAAATCTATTGCGAATTTATCAATGGATGAACTGTGATACATCTAGAAAGCCGTATGCTTTGGTCGCCAAATCTGAAAAAACCCGGAGGTTATTTGTATTCCTCGGAAACCACCGCCCACATCAAGGGGAATTCTGGGTTTTTTGTTTGGAATGGTAGAGGCTCAGGTGACCAAAATGAGGACTATCGATGGAAGGATATTTGGTCAATAAAGGTTGATGGCGGTTGGAAGTATAACAACGATTATCGGATTGCAGTAACAGTAAGGTAAATTTTACGAAAATTTAATATGCATGGACTAATTTATTTAAATAGTTAATTTAAAATTTATAAGCGTTTAATTGTTAAAATTAAACAAATAATCATAGGTGTCAAATTGATTTATTCAAGACGATTCGTAGCGAGATGATTTGGGATTTAACAGGGTTTTCGACAAATGAAAACAATGTAAGTAAATCTCACCTACCTCCTTATTTAGAATTATCTTTATTTGTTAAAAATAATTGTTTGTTGCTTGTTTGAATGCTTTCTGGTTGTTTTAAATATATCAGTTATTTAGGGTGACTATTATATATATATATATATATATTGGTTTGGTGGTTGGATTCCCCCAGTATCATTAGCGGATGCCCGCGGTACCATTAGCGGATGATTACCCTATACGCCCCACGCTATGATAGTGGATGACCTTCTATACTGTGATATCCTGCCTCGAAGCAGGATGGGTATTATTTATGTTGACCAACGTCTGTGGATGCAGGAAAACAGGTTGGAGGGATCCAACTGGATTCCTCAAAAATATATTATCTGTTTGTTTATTTGTTTGCATATATACTGTCATATATGATGTGTTAGAAACCCTGAAATAAATAATTAGTTGTTTGGTGTTTAAATATCACTGGGCCTGAGGGTTCATTTAAAAAAATATTATGGGAAGGATATTTGAGATTTTAAAGGGAAATTCTATTTTTCTAAATAGAATTTGAAATTTGAATAGAATAAAAATATTAACTTGTTTTGGATACATATAAAACAAGTATGGAATTTATAAACTCTGTTTATAAATTTAAAATGTTGGATTTGAATTTATAAACTCTGTTTATAAATTAAAATGAGGGGTTTGAATTGAATTTATAAACTTTGTTTATAAATTTATAATGTAGGACTTTAAGTGAAGTTATAAACGTTGGTTATTGTAATAACCCGGAAAATGCGAGCCAGTTTGAAATTTTTATTTTGACAATTTTAGCTGAATTTGAATATTTAAAATAGATTATTTTAAATAAAATCGACGAGAAATTTATTTTGAATAGAATTCGATCGTATATATTTATACGCGTCGTCGTTAGAATATAAATATTTATATATAATTATAAATGGAATTGAAAATGGCGCGGTAGTTCGATAATTCGATTTCAATCTTCAATTGAATGTACCGGGGGCAAAACAATCCGGATTTTAGTAAAACCAAAAGGATAGGATCTATTTGATAATATCTTTCCAACGAATCCGACAAATCAAAATTTCATAGTGGGAATCAAAATATATGTCCAGTTGAAAATTCTGAATAGTCGCTATGGAATTCAGGCCCTTAAAAATGGACATTTTGCAAACGACCTCGGATTTCGACGAAACCAGTTTTGTTGGGTCCGTGATGTCAAGTTATTGCTAGGTTTCAAATTTCATAATTTTTCGAATCAATATGTGAGCGTGGCAAAGGAAAACGCGTTTGACCAGTTTCAGTTGATTTTAATCGACTGGAAATTGGCCATTTTTCTAACGGTCTTAGAATTCGACGAAACTAGTTTTGTTAGGACCGTATCGTCAATACGAAGCTAGAAAATATTTTTCGGGAATTTTTCGAGTTAGTATGTGACCCCGGTAATTTGAAATGTACGTTTAAAATTCAATATAGTGATTTAAATGTAAATTTAACGGAAACTGATCGAAACGATCGAATCAGCATATGATACATATCCCGTTGGGCTCGGAATAGGGGCAATTAGCTGGGGACGACAGGCGTTGGGTCTCGTTTGGTGGTTGAACGAAAAGTCAACTTTTAAAAAGAGGAAAATAATAAATAATTTAATATATTATATATCCTTCTCTCTCTTAACTCCCTTTCCCTCTTCCTCTCACCGACCAGTCAAAATTGAAAAAGAACAAAAGAAAAAAACCTAAGAATCCCGTAGCCCCCCCCCAGATTTCCGTCGACGCGCCTCCTCCGTTGGTGGCGCTGCCGCCGCGTCCACCTCCCCTTCCTCTGGTGATCCCGCCCCCTTTCCTTCCATCTCCTCTCCTTCCCCATCGAACGACGCACCCAAATCAGCACCCAGCTGCCACTAACCCCATCGACGACCGCGCCAAACCCCCCCGTCATCGCCGAGCCACCTACGAGCACCCCCTGCGCCGCTGTGATGTTCCACTCCCCACTCCGATGCCACAACCCCCTCTTCTCCCCTACTGCGAACCCTAGCAGCGTCAAGCCCCCTAAAACCACCGCGAGACAGTCGATGCCACCTCGCCGCCGCAGACCCCCCCTCCATTTCGCTGTAAGCTTTTATTTAATTTGTTTTAAATAATTAGTTTATTTTAAATTTTTTTTTTATATAATTACAAGATAAGAATGATTTTTATACAACATGAAAAGATTTCATTTTGTTTTTTTTTTGCGAAAAGGATAGATTTTTTCTAAGTATAAAGCTTAGATTTTTCTAAGGAAAAAAAATCTAGATTTTTCTAACATAGAAAGAAGAGATTATTACATTGAAAAATATAATTTTTATGTATGGAATAACAGGTTAAAAATGTGATTTTTATATATTGAAAGTCGAATTAAAAATGTGATTTTTATATATTGAACATCGAAGTAAAAATGTGATTTTTATATATTGAACATCGAAGTAAAAATGTGATTTTTATATATTGAACATCGAAGTAAAAATGTGATTTTTATATATTGAACATCGAAGTAAAAATGTGATTTTTATATATTGAATAGCGAAGTAAAAATGTGATTTTTACATATGTAGTGAAAGCGAGCAGCGAAGGTGACAAAAAGGCGAAACGACGAAGATTTCTACAAATGAAGAGCCGTGGAGCTAGGATAGCTATTGGTGAGAATTTCTCACTCTTAAATTTCTTTTCTAGTTATATATATATACTAGGATGCAGACGGTGCTTAGTAGCACCCGACACAATCGTCCACAGACCATGGACTTGTTTGTTTGGTTGCAAAAATTAATTTGATGACTTGATTTGAATTGGTTGTTTGGTGAATTTGATTGATGTGTGAATGGCGTGGGCCTTCACTAGACCGGGGATAAGGCTAGGCCTTGTCCCGTTTCTAGTATCGTGCCGTTATGCCGCCGAAATTTTCTAAAATATGTTAGAAAATAAAAATATCATTTTATTGTGTAAATGAATAATAGAAATTCATATGTTGGAATAAAATGTTTTATCGTTAAAAATATAATTTTTAACATGAGTATGAATATAGTGAAAGTGAATAAAATAAAATATTCATTTACAAACCGGACGGTTTGTTTATGTACACCTATTTGAATGACATTGATTGGGACGATAAATTTTACACATCGCCCAACTGCACAAATAAAATCTGTGTTTGATTGTCTGAAACCCCACACGGGTGTTAGGATGAAATTTGAAGTTCACTCATCCTGATTGATTAAATATGTCGATCAATTGATTGACAGGCTGTTATAAGCGTTAGATATTTATATTTGATGCTTATACAGTGTAGTGCACTTTGGTTGATGGTTGATTATTTTTCAATGCTATTATATACATGTGTTGTAGAAAATCCATATAATTAACATTATATGGTAATTGATTGGGCCTCATTCCAGTTTTGAAAAAGAAATATTTGAAAAAGAAATATTTGAAATAGAATATTTGAAAATAGGAATATATGAAGCCGTGTTGATTAGATTGACGCCATTTTGACGTGAACGATATTTATATCGATTTTAAACGATTTCGAAATGAAATGAATTGAAAACGATTTCGAAATGAAATGAATTGAAAACGATTTCGAAATGAATGGAATTGAAAACGATTTCGAAATGAATGGAATTGAAAACGATTTCGAAATGAATGGAATTGAAAACGACTTCGAAATGAATTGAATTGAAAACGATTTCGAAATGAATTGAATTGAAAACGATTTCGAAATGAATTGAATTGAAAACGATTTCGAAATGAATTGAATTGAAAACGATTTCGAAATGAATTGAATTGAAAACGATTTCGAAATGAATTGAATTGAAAACGATTTCGAAATGAATTGAATTGAAAACGAATTCAAATTGAATTGAAAGCGAATTGAAATGAATTCAAATTGAATGGAAATTTGAATTGAATAGAAATGAATTTTAAAACGAATTTATAGAGAAGAATTCAATTTTGATTTGAATTGAAATGGAAGTTGAAATTGCTTTTGAAGCGAATTTTAAAACTATTCATATAATTCGTTTTAAATAGAAATCGACGAAGTATATATTATATATATTATATATATAATATAATGGCCTGAATAGAACACGCCGCGCCGCGGCAGTTCGTGAATTTCGACCATTTATTTCAAACGGACATTACGGGAGATCCGACCGTCGGATTCTCCTAAAACCGGAACCGTTGGGTTCGTATCGAAAAGAGCTTTCTAACGAATGTTAGAAATTTGAAATCTAACAGTTGGATTTGGAATTATGTACAAATCAAATTTGAAAAAGGTCGCTGTAAGTGCAGTTCGATGGCCATTGATGGAAATCGACCGTACGGGCCTTGATAAAATTATTAAAAATAGTAATAATTTGTGTAAAATCATAAGAAATGATTTGTGAAGATTTGGGATGAAAAACTCCATATTTGAAAAGATAAAAATAGATTTTTATCGAAATGAACTAGTTTTGAACTAGAATTATAATTCAATTTATTTTTAAATAAATAAATTGAATTTGAAAAGGGTTTTGAAAATAACCAAAATTTCCAATGATTGCATTGGAGTGGATTTGAATCGAAATTGTCTTCGGAATATTTCGATGTTGGAATTCGTGATTATACAGATGTTGTTATGGAAATTTGAAAGATATATATTTATATCGTTATTTCCAATACGACATTTGTTAGTCGTAGAATTTGATATTGAATATAAGCCGATACATTTTCTATTCAGAGCCTTATATTGAATATCGAATGTGATTTGGGTTTGTCGTGAGTGGTGTCTTCACTAACACTGTTCTTGAACCCAGTTGAGAAAAGATTAAATCTTTTTATTTAGATTTAATGAAGTGTACCAATTAAATAATATTTAATTGGAATTGAATTGATATTGATTTTTGGGTTTATCGTGAACAGTGTTTTAAACAACACTCGTTCTTTAACCCGATAATTAATGAATGTGGTTTTGGGTTTATCGTGAACTGTGTTTTTAAATGACACTGATTCTTTAACCCAGTTGAAGATTAAAACTAAGTGGAGTTTTAATGAATCTTTAATTAGATTGAAATGATCGAGAATGGAGTATCACCAGTTTTACTCCAGGCGATAGTTAAATCTTTAATTAGATTTGAACGTGAAATGGTAATTGAATTTACCGATAACACCGTGGTGTTAGATATGAAGTATAACCAGTTTTACTTCATGGGATGAATAGGTTGGGATTGGGAAATAAAATAAATGATTACTTCGGTGTAGTTCGCTAATCCCGACTAGTTTGAATTGATATTCAAAGGAGATTAAAGAATAAATTTAAAGAATTTATCTTGGATAAAATTAATGGGAACTTTTCCCAAAGTATAGGAATATTTGAATAAAAGAATATTCTGAATTGGAATGAGGCGTATGTTGTGTTTGTGTAACACTTTTATAATATATACGTGGGTTGTTCAGAAAGACCGGGTTTAGCCCATTCTGAATAACTGATTCGACGTGGTGTCGAAGATGAAGACGGTGGTCGAAGACCAGAAGTCTTCACGTCGTTTGGGTGATTACTGATGATCTTGATTGGGCTGTACACCCAAGAAGATGGAAACAGTTGGTGATCGTCCAGACGTACTTGGAGATCGATGGATATGCGAGGTACTAGGTGCCTCCGGTTTCGTTCAGACCCAGAACGGACTTGTGAATGGACTGTATGTCTGACATTGGATTTTAGTCTGTGTGATTGATCTCTATTAAATATATATCTGTTTGGCGGCGGAGAATTTATTCTCTTGCTTAACGCCCTTCTCTGAGACGTACGAGCTCAGGGGTTATATATTGATGGATATCAAACGCATGGAGTGAATTGCCTGTGTGGCATGCCTAAGTGGCAAATGATCGAGGCTTCTGTTGAAAAGCAAAGTCTTGTGGTGATGATCAAAGCAAGGCCTTTGTGGCGTAGCTTTGTGTAACGTTGATTCGCGAGCTTCACACCCGGTATGAACCAAAAACGGGAGAGGACGTCAGGGAGGGCATGCGTTTCTTCCTAGCTAGAAGTGGCGTTAGTGGTTTTACACGCCCTGACGAGTTTGACTTATGTGGTTGTTGCTGTTGCGAGGCGCCTCGGATTGATCGGTCGTTCTCGAACCGATGGAGTCATTTAGTTGGCTCGTTTACGCCCCATAGGGCGGGGAAACGCATGTTCAGGGTTTAAGTTTAATCCACATCGGTGGACTGGCCCTGAGGATCCAAGGGTCACTCGAGCTCTGATCCCGAGGCTCGGGCTAGGCAGTCTCGAATCGGTTGAGGACTATCTTTTGCCTCGGTTCATAGACGGAAATCCAATTTCCAAATACGTGACATTTGCGGTTTTATTTGTAAACCTATATATGGCGACATAGTGGCATGGGACGCTCATGCCGCCTATGATTGATACTTATGATTTGAAGTTGTTTTATACACTATGCACTTATAATAGTATCAAATGATTTGTTTTAAACGTATCAAGCATTCTTTGGCTGTTATAAGGGAAAACCCTATCCCCCGGCTTGCGTTGCATTGTGTGATAGGACCTGGGTCTTATAACAGCTTCATCTTTCTTTATTTAGCATTGCGCTGTTGTTTCATGCACTGGTATTCTTGGGAGGAAACCCGTTCCGTGTTATACGGCGTGGTCCCTTGATTTACCTAATGATTTAAAATAAAGATTAACTGTTTTAGTTCTCACACCAGTCCCATGACTGACCTGGAGTTTATTGTTTTGACCTAAACTCTGGGTGCCCCTATTTTGACACGGGCAGCTAGTAGTTTTGGTTTTGCAGATTTATATTCACAGGATCCTGGTTTACAGCTGGAACGATATTCGGAAAGCTTTGTATCCGTATATCTCATTCTAGTTGTGTATTGTATTATTTTCCGCTGCTATGTATTTAAATGTAATTTAAATCTCTGATATTTCTGTGTAATATTCATTTTTACTCTGTATATTCTTGTAATCTGGTGCATTGTTGTAATAACAATGAAATGTTCTTCTGTATGAGTTCTGTTGTGGCTTGTTCTCGAACTATCCGACGCTTTCCTTTACGGGGAAGTTACGGGTTTTCACAGTTGGTATCAGAGCTTTGGTTTACAAAGCTCAGAGAACAAGGCACATTAGAACCTTACGAAAGAATTCATCAGATATTGGATTAGTAATATCCAACGAGAATGACTCGTTAGAGATAGGATCAGTAGTATCCTAGAACGAGTGTGAAGAGTATATTTTTCAAATGAAAACAATTTTTGTTTTGAAAATCTAAATCAATTATTCGTATTTGATTATATATTTATATTGATGTGGACAATCCAGTATATATAGATTTTGCGTATACGTCTGATCCGCGTGTATTAGAAATTTTAATATACTGGATAGATATAGAATTACACTCTAATCGCCCGGAGATGATTTTGATGATGGAGCTCCATCATTAGAATTTATGTTCGAGTGACGAAAGTGGGCTTTCTATATATTTCCTATTGACTGGTGTGAGAACCAAAATTTGATAGGGCCTATTGTTGTGACTTGGCATCAAAAACCTGATTTTTGACTATGTATCAAAGTTATCAATTTGAAACTCTAATCCACTAATTGATTGATGTTTGTGTTGTTTGTTTATTTGTTTGATAATTTTGAATCATTATGCCTAATTTGATCGAATAATGAATTGTATTGAAATTTGGTCGCATTTGCTTGCATACGTGTACTTACATTGAACAGGTCATAGCAAGGAGGCTAGAGCAGAGAATAAAATTTGTTTGCCCGACAAATAGGTACATGTTTACTACATTATTTACTGTTTTGTTTGGGTGATGATGATTTTATGAGCCTATTGGCTAGCCGCTTGGCTTTTTCTTTTTCTTTTTGAGATCTGAAGGACCGGGGAAGCTATTTGAAATTCCCCGATGCTCCCGGTGCAGGGGAGGTTATGGCGAAATTTTTCAAAAATTTAGGGTGTTAGCCAAATTTTTGAAATTTTGAAAATTCTCAGAAACTAAAGAGTTGGAGAATGGAAGCCAGATCGAGCGTAGAGTTGATTAATCAAACCACTTTCGACTTTGTTCCTTTTCGGGGACGAAAAGTTTTAAGTGGGGGAGATTGTAATAACCCGGAAAATGCGAGCCAGTTTGAAATTTTTATTTTGACAATTTTAGTTGAATTTGAATATTTAAAATAGATTATTTTAAATAAAATCGACGAGAAATTTATTTTGAATAGAATTCGATCGTATATATTTATACGCGTCGTCGTTAGAATATAAATATTTATATATAATTATAAATGGAATTGAAAATGGCGCGGTAGTTCGATAATTCGATTTCAAACTTCAATTGAATGTACCGGGGGCAAAACAATCCGGATTTTAGTAAAACCAAAAGGATAGGATCTAATTGATAATATCTTTCCAACGAATCCGACAAATCAAAATTTCATAGTGGGAATCAAAAGATATGTCCAGTTGAAAATTCTGAATAGTCGCTATGGAATTCAGGCCCTTAAAAATGGACATTTTGCAAACGACCTCGGATTTCGACGAAACCAGTTTTGTTGGGTCCGTGATGTCAAGTTATTGCTAGGTTTCAAATTTCATAATTTTTCGAATCAATATGTGAGCGTGGCAAAGGAAAACGCGTTTGACCAGTTTCAGTTGATTTTAATCGACTGGAAATTGGCCATTTTTCTAACGGTCTTAGAATTCGACGAAACTAGTTTTGTTAGGACCGTATCGTCAATACGAAGCTAGAAAATATTTTTCGGGAATTTTTCGAGTTAGTATGTGACCCCGGTAATTTGAAATGTACGTTTAAAATTCAATATAGTGATTTAAATGTAAATTTAACGGAAACTGATCGAAACGATCGAATCAGCATATGATACATATCCCGTTGGGCTCGGAATAGGGGCAATTAGCTGGGGACGACAGGCGTTGGGTCTCGTTTGGTGGTTGAACGAAAAGTCAACTTTTAAAAAGAGGAAAATAATAAATAATTTAATATATTATATATCCTTCTCTCTCTTAACTCCCTTTCCCTCTTCCTCTCACCGACCAGTCAAAATTGAAAAAGAACAAAAGAAAAAAACCTAAGAATCCCGTAGCCCCCCTCCCCCCAGATTTCCGTCGACGCGCCTCCTCCGTTGGTGGCGCTGCCGCCGCGTCCACCTCCCCTTCCTCTGGTGATCCCGCCCCCTTTCCTTCCATCTCCTCTCCTTCCCCATCGAACGACGCACCCAAATCAGCACCCAGCTGCCACTAACCCCATCGACGACCGCGCCAAACCCCCCCCGTCATCGCCGAGCCACCTACGAGCACCCCCTGCGCCGCTGTGATGTTCCACTCCCCACTCCGATGCCACAACCCCCTCTTCTCCCCTACTGCGAACCCTAGCAGCGTCAAGCCCCCTAGAACCACCGCGAGACAGTCGATGCCACCTCGCCGCCGCAGACCCCCCCTCCATTTCGCTGTAAGCTTTTATTTAATTTGTTTTAAATAATTAGTTTATTTTAAATAATTTTTTTTATATAATTACAAGATAAGAATGATTTTTATACAACATGAAAAGATTTCATTTTTTTTTTTTTTGCGAAAAGGATAGATTTTTTCTAAGTATAAAGCTTAGATTTTTCTAAGGAAAAAAAATCTAGATTTTTCTAACATAGAAAGAAGAGATTATTACATTGAAAAATATAATTTTTATGTATGGAATAACAGGTTAAAAATGTGATTTTTATATATTGAAAGTCGAATTAAAAATGTGATTTTTATATATTGAACATCGAAGTAAAAATGTGATTTTTATATATTGAACATCGAAGTAAAAATGTGATTTTTATATATTGAACATCGAAGTAAAAATGTGATTTTTATATATTGAACATCGAAGTAAAAATGTGATTTTTATATATTGAATAGCGAAGTAAAAATATGATTTTTACATATGTAGTGAAAGCGAGCAGCGAAGGTGACAAAAAGGCGAAACGACGAAGACTTCTACAAATGAAGAGCCGTGGAGCTAGGATAGCTATTGGTGAGAATTTCTCACTCTTAAATTTCTTTTCTAGTTATATATATATACTAGGATGCAGACGGTGCTTAGTAGCACCCGACACAATCGTCCACAGACCATGGACTTGTTTGTTTGGTTGCAAAAATTAATTTGATGACTTGATTTGAATTGGTTGTTTGGTGAATTTGATTGATGTGTGAATGGCGTGGGCCTTCACTAGACCGGGGATAAGGCTAGGCCTTGTCCCGTTTCTAGTATCGTGCCGTTATGCCGCCGAAATTTTCTAAAATATGTTAGAAAATAAAAATATCATTTTATTGTGTAAATGAATAATAGAAATTCATATGTTGGAATAAAATGTTTTATCGTTAAAAATATAATTTTTAACGTGAGTATGAATATAGTGAAAGTGAATAAAATAAAATATTCATTTACAAACCGGACGGTTTGTTTATGTACACCTATTTGAATGACATTGATTGGGACGATAAATTTTACACATCGCCCAACTGCACAAATAAAATCTGTGTTTGATTGTCTGAAACCCCACACGGGTGTTAGGATGAAATTTGAAGTTCACTCATCCTGATTGATTAAATATGTCGATCGATTGATTGACAGTCTGTTATAAGCGTTAGATATTTATATTTGATGCTTATACAGTGTAGTGCACTTTGGTTGATGGTTGATTATTTTTCAATGCTATTATATACATGTGTTGTAGAAAATCCATATAATTAACATTATATGGTAATTGATTGGGCCTCATTCCAGTTTTGAAAAAGAAATATTTGAAAAAGAAATATTTGAAATAGAATATTTGAAAATAGGAATATATGAAGCCGTGTTGATTAGATTGACGCCATTTTGACGTGAACGATATTTATATCGATTTTAATCAATTTCGAAATGAAATGAATTGAAAACGATTTCGAAATGAAATGAATTGAAAACGATTTCGAAATGAATGGAATTGAAAACGATTTCGAAATGAATGGAATTGAAAACGATTTCGAAATGAATGGAATTGAAAACGATTTCGAAATGAATTGAATTGAAAACGATTTCGAAATGAATTGAAAACGATTTCGAAATGAATTGAATTGAAAACGATTTCTAAATGAATTGAATTGAAAACGATTTCGAAATGAATTGAAAACGATTTCGAAATGAATTGAATTGAAAACGAATTCAAATTGAATTGAAAGCGAATTGAAATTAATTCAAATTGAATGGAAATTTGAATTGAATAGAAATGAATTTTAAAACGAATTTATAGAGAAGAATTCAATTTTGATTTGAATTGAAATGGAAGTTGAAATTGCTTTTGAAGCGAATTTTAAAACTATTCATATAATTCGTTTTAAATAGAAATCGACGAAGTATATATTATACATACTATATATATAATATAATGGCCTGAATAGAACACGCCGCGCCGCGGCAGTTCGTGAATTTCGACCATTTATTTCAAACGGACATTACGGGAGATCCGACCGTCGGATTCTCCTAAAACCGGAACCGTTGGGTTCGTATCGAAAAGAGCTTTCTAACGAATGTTAGAAATTTGAAATCTAACGGTTGGATTTGGAATTATGTCCAAATCAAATTTGAAAAAGGTCGCTGTAAGTGCAGTTCGATGGCCATTGATGGAAATCGACCGTACGGGCCTTGATAAAATTATTAAAAATAGTAATAATTTGTGTAAAATCATAAGAAATGATTTGTGAAGATTTGGGATGAAAAACTCCATATTTGAAAAGATAAAAATAGATTTTTATCGAAATGAACTAGTTTTGAACTAGAATTATAATTCTATTTATTTTTAAATAAATAAATTGAATTTGAAAAGGGTTTTGAAAATAACCAAAATTTCCAATGATTGCATTGGAGTGGATTTGAATCGAAATTGTCTTCGGAATATTTCGATGTTGGAATTCGTGATTATACAGATGTTGTTATGGAAATTTGAAAGATATATATTTATATCGTTATTTCCAATACGACATTTGTTAGTCGTAGAATTTGATATTGAATATAAGCCGATACATTTTCTATTCAGAGCCTTATATTGAATATCGAATGTGATTTGGGTTTGTCGTGAGTGGTGTCTTCACTAACACTGTTCTTGAACCCAGTTGAGAAAAGATTAAATCTTTTTATTTAGATTTAATGAAGTGTACCAATTAAATAATATTTAATTGGAATTGAATTGATATTGATTTTTGGGTTTATCGTGAACAGTGTTTTAAACAACACTCGTTCTTTAACCCGATAATTAATGAATGTGGTTTTGGGTTTATCGTGAACTGTGTTTTTAAATGACACTGATTCTTTAACCCAGTTGAAGATTAAAACTAAGTGGAGTTTTAATGAATCTTTAATTAGATTGAAATGATCGAGAATGGAGTATCACCAGTTTTACTCCAGGCGATAGTTAAATCTTTAATTAGATTTGAACGTGAAATGGTAATTGAATTTACCGATAACACCGTGGTGTTAGATATGAAGTATAACCAGTTTTACTTCATGGGATGAATAGGTTGGGATTGGGAAATAAAATAAATGATTACTTCGGTGTAGTTCGCTAATCCCGACTAGTTTGAATTGATATTCAAAGGAGATTAAAGAATAAATTTAAAGAATTTATCTTGGATAAAATTAATGGGAACTTTTCCCAAAGTATAGGAATATTTGAATAAAAGAATATTCTGAATTGGAATGAGGCGTATGTTGTGTTTGTGTAACACTTTTATAATATATACATGGGTTGTTCAGAAAGACCGGGTTTAGCCCATTCTGAATAACTGATTCGACGTGGTGTCGAAGATGAAGACGGTGGTCGAAGACCAGAAGTCTTCACGTCGTTTGGGTGATTACTGATGATCTTGATTGGGTTGTACACCCAAGAAGATGGAAACAGTTGGTGATCGTCCAGACGTACTTGGAGATCGATGGATATGCGAGGTACTAGGTGCCTCCGGTTTCGTTCAGACCCAGAACGGACTTGTGAATGGACTGTGTGTCTGACATTGGATTTTAGTCTGTGTGATTGATCTCTATTAAATATATATCTGTTTGGCGGCGGAGAATTTATTCTCTTGCTTAACGCCCTTCTCTGAGACGTACGAGCTCAGGGGTTATATATTGATGGATATCAAACGCATGGAGTGAATTGCCTGTGTGGCATGCCTAAGTGGCAAATGATCGAGGCTTCTGTTGAAAAGCAAAGTCTTGTGGTGATGATCAAAGCAAGGCCTTTGTGGCGTAGCTTTGTGTAACGTTGATTCGCGAGCTTCACACCCGGTATGAACCAAAAACGGGAGAGGACGTCAGGGAGGGCATGCGTTTCTTCTTAGCTAGAAGTGGCGTCAGTGGTTTTACATGCCCTGACGAGTTTGACTTATGTGGTTGTTGCTGTTGCGAGGCGCCTCGGATTGATCGGTCGTTCTCGAACCGATGGAGTCATTTAGTTGGCTCGTTTACGCCCCATAGGGCGGGGAAACGCATGTTCAGGGTTTAAGTTTAATCCACATCGGTGGACTGGCCCTGAGGATCCAAGGGTCACTCGAGCTCTGATCCTGAGGCTCGGGCTAGGCAGTCTCGAATCGGTTGAGGACTATCTTTTGCCTCGGTTCATAGACGGAAATCCAATTTCCAAATACGTGACATTTGCGGTTTTATTTGTAAACCTATATATGGCAACATAGTGGCATGGGACGCTCATGCCGCCTATGATTGATACTTATGATTTGAAGTTGTTTTATACACTATGCACTTATAATAGTATCAAATGATTTGTTTTAAACGTATCAAGCATTCTTTGGCTGTTATAAGGGAAAACCCTATCCCCCGGCTTGCGTTGCATTGTGTGATAGGACCTGGGTCTTATAACAGCTTCATCTTTCTTTATTTAGCATTGCGCTGTTGTTTCATGCACTGGTATTCTTGGGAGGAAACCCGTTCCGTGTTATACGGCGTGGTCCCTTGATTTACCTAATGATTTAAAATAAAGATTAACTGTTTTAGTTCTCACACCAGTCCCATGACTGACCTGGAGTTTATTGTTTTGACCTAAACTCTGGGTGCCCCTATTTTGACACGGGCAGCTAGTAGTTTTGGTTTTGCAGATTTATATTCACAGGATCCTGGTTTACAGCTGGAACGATATCCGGAAAGCTTTGTATCCGTATATCTCATTCTAATTGTGTATTGTATTATTTTCCGCTGCTATGTATTTAAATGTAATTTAAATCTCTGATATTTCTGTGTAATATTCATTTTTACTCTGTATATTCTTGTAATCTGGTGCGTTGTTGTAATAACAATGAAATGTTCTTCTGTATGAGTTCTGTTGTGGCTTGTTCTCGAACTATCCGACGCTTTCCTTTACGGGGAAGTTACGGGTTTTCACAGTTATAAATTAAATAATGCATAGAATTTGAATAAAGGAATTCAAATGGAATTTAAATTATAGAATTTGAATTCAAAGGAATTCAAATGGAAATTGAATAAAGGAAATTCAAATATAGAATTTGAAAATATGGAATTTGAAAAAGAAATTTTAAATGTAGAATTTGAATAGAATTTGAGTATACAGAAATTTGAATAGAATTTCAAAATAGACTTTCAACATAGACTTTCAAAATAGTATTTGAAATAGAATTTGAATATAGGATTCAAATAGAGTTAAAATGGAATTTGAATATAAAATTCAAATAGAATTGAAATAAATTTGAATATTGAAATCCTAACGAAGTTTGAAAATAAACTGAAATTCAAATGGAGATTTAAAATGGAATTTGAATATAGGAAATTCAATTTGAAATAGAATTTGAATATAGAAGATCGAAGTATAAGTAAATTTATTTCTGGGCTAGGGAAAATCGACAAATTTTAGAAGATCAAAATATTATGTTGAATTGGAAAATTGGATTTGATAAATATTAAAAATATATCAGAATGGAGTTGAATTTATATATAGATGAAGTTCAAACGTTTATATATATAAATATAATTAAAACGAACTCGCCGCAGCGCTGCAGTTTATAAATTGGCGATTTGAACTTCAATTGAGTATACAGAACTCAATTGAAGTCGGAACTCTTTGAAACAAGAATCTTCGGGACCAGTTGAATAATAGTTTTCTAATGAAAGAGAAAAATCCGGATTTCGTCGTACATATTTTGAGTTATGTCAAAATCAAGTTTTCAGAAAAACAGCGCCATAATCATTTTAAAAACGATAACGATTTATTTAAATAAATAAAAGGATTTTAAAGAAATAAAATCCGAATTTGCCATTAGAAAAATCCAGACTGAAGATATAAAATAAATATGAACTCCAGTGAAGTAAGTGAAATGATTTTTGAATAAAAATCAGATTTTTAATTATTAAATAGGTTTAACTAGTTTGAAAAATAAATAGTTAAATCGAGATTTGAATTGAAATGGGGCGTTGAATAAGTGAAAGAGATTTGAAAATTTATATTCGAAATCGAAAAGTAAACTAGAATTGAAATTGAAATTCAATTTGGTTATGAGCATGTTAAATATTTTGTTTGAACATGTTATGTTCAAACAAAGAAGCGAAATAGGCAAAATAGCTAAATAAAAAAAATTTGAGCGAAACTGAATTCAAACGATTGGATTGAGTTGAATTGAATTGGAAACAGGTGAGCATGTGTTAGACAGGTATGGGATGAAGTATATGAAGATTTTAATTTATGTACCCGACAAAAAGGTACATGTTTAAATTCGTATATGAGATTTTATGCGCCGTATCGGCAAGCCGCTTGGCTTTTTCTTTTTCTTTTGGATTGTTGAGGGCCATAGGAGGCTATTTGAAATATCCCGATGCTCCCGGTACAAGGGAGGTTATAGCGAATTTTTCCGAGAATTTAAGGAGTTAGAATATTTTTAAGATAATTTGATAGTTAAATCAATGTATCAATATATATAGAATTCGATAAGGAAACAAAATCAAAAATAGAATATTGTAAACAAAAAGGGAAATCTATAAATTAGAAATAGAAAGCGAACCATTTACATGTTTTAAAAATGAATAATTGGGTTTTATGGTTTGTTTATTCGAGGTAAGTGGTTTTGTCTGTTTTGAAGTTATTGATGTTTTGAGTCAAGGTCTGAGAGGTAATTTTACCCCAACTTGATTGATTTCATTTTTAATTGATAAATAGCAAGATCCAAACTCGAAGAGAAGTGTTTGAATAATTGTTAGTTGAATAAAATATTTTGGGTTGTCATAACGATGTTTTACACAACATTCGTTTAACCCAAGTGGTGGAATTTTGGAAATATAAAAGTAAATATTTCCTGAGTATAATTAAAGTAGCCGGGAAAGAGATAAGTGATTGAAATTGTTTCAATTTCAAATAGAATACATTGTCTAAGTATAGAAAATAAAAGAAGGTGATATAGGGAAATGTTTTTCCAACTAGCGTAAGAGATCAATAAGATTTCTGGAAATATTTCGATAACAAATATTTGATAGGAAGAAGTGAATTAATTAATGAAATATTAATTAAAAGGCCCAGTGATTTGTTTGATGCTATGAATGGATGTTTGTTTTCTTCGATAGTTAAATAACCGACTATCGAAGTATTTGCCAATATCGTTGTCAATATGGAGAGACCGGTTGGATTATTATCCGTGAACCACTCTATATTGGCAGTATCGTTGCAAATCAGATTATATAAAGATAATCAAAGACGGTGTAAAGTGCAAGGGCTTTTTCTATTAATAGAAATTGTGCCTTCGGTTTCGTTCAGTCCCAGAATGAACGTATATGGACGAATGTCTGACAAAGTATTTCCAACGATCGCATGAGTTGGTGTGTATAAATATATATATGGTTGCAACGGATTTATTCCCTTAGCATAACATCCAGAATATTTGTGAAAATCAATGAGTGATTCACGGATCTGACAATGTGGCATTCAAAGTGATCGTGCTATTAATGAATGGCAAGAAATCGTAGCCTCAGGCCTCAACAACCGGGAAATGACAAAAATCTGGCAGGCAGCATGGCTATGTGGGTCGCTCCCATTAGGGTGTATTATCACCTATCTAGAGATTCATTTAATTCCTTATTCTATTCGATGTTGTCCCATTCGGGAAACGGTTGCTGATCCCAACCCTTGGTGATATACATTCGATACACTCAAGCGAAATGAGTGGTCGGTCATGTGTGGGCCGGGTTGCAAGATGTTCTTGTTGAACCCAGTATATTCCTATCTAGAGATACACTAGCGGAAGGTGGTTCCATACCTTGTCATGTTGGAAATTCAATCTCCAATAAGAGCCATGCGGTTTTTGATTTTATATTATATATGGAGCGTGAGATGCAAACGTTCCACTAGATTCGATTTATTTGATGTAGACATTATTATAATATCACTGGATTTTCGTATCAAAGTGTTTTGGGTTATAGTAAGGTAAAAACCATCCATGTTTATGTGTGGGTTGGTCTTACTATTATCTTTCCCTTCGAAAGAAATTTTGAAAGTTAAACAAATGGTTGGAATTTACTCACACCAGTCCCATGACTGACCCAGAGTTTATTTTGTTTGTTTCCCTAAACTCTTGGGTGCCCAAATTTGTATGGGCAGTCAAGTAGTCGGGATTTTACAGATTCACTTGGAAAAGCTGGAAGCAGAAGGCTTCACCAGTTAGCTATAGACTATCATATTTCCGCTGTATACTATGTTGTATCTGGAAACAATTGTTTATAACTGTTCCAGGAATAACTGTTGTGCTCTGATAATGGTATGTGTATTCAAAACATATTTGTATTTCAAAGTTTATGTTATTTAATATATTTTATTTGTTCCGCTGTGAGTTGTGATCTTCATTTTCTTCTATTCTAATATTTCTTTCTTTCTATTTATCATCCTCTATCTTCTTTCTAATAATGATTCGTATTTCTGTGCAATTTGGGTTGGAGTTGTGGTGTTATTAGTCGACTCAGATAGTATAGATTTGCGGGTCATTACAATTGGTATCAGAGCTTAGGTTGAGCAAATACCTAGGCTTTGGTGGGATGTGCTCATTAGAGATAGGGTCAGTAGTACCCTAGAATGAGTTGAGTATATATATACGAGAGAGCGTATTTGTTAATTGATATAAAAGTTGTTTTATATTGTGTTGGTTAGTCTGTTGAGTGGTTTATGAATTCTGATCGAATAGTGGGACGCCACAAAGTCGGTAGGAATTTCTAAACACTTGAACAGAAGATTGAACACGATATTGTTTTAAAGTGGGTGAATGAATTTATTTTACCCAAAATTCTATTTTGATATAGAAAGAATAATTTCTGAAATTATTATAATATATGGATGCATTGGTTATTATTAATATAATCAAACGAGATTATAAAATTGAAATGGTTATATAAAATCAAATATAATTTGTGTAAGAATAGAATATACAAATGAGATGAACAAAAATTGAATTCAAACCAGAATTTATAATTTAAATCTTGGGAAGTTGAAAAATATTTTCCAAAGTACATTAAAATAATATAGCTTTGTTTTGGAAGGATTTTTGATTAAAAATCAATTCTGATGGATTTTGAAGTGATAAAGCGCTGAACTCACTTCGGTGGCTGGAAAATAATTCTGAGGATGACTGCAGTAGCATCAGTATTCATTTTCGAGTTTCTAAGTGAAGTATTGCTGCCTTAGAAAAGTTTTGATGGGAATTTGTTTGAAAGAAAACAAGTTTAGTTGAAAAATTCAAATATTTTGAATTTGACATGATTATAAATATATGTACATGTTTAAGTGATTTCAAAAGGATTTGAAATGAAAAACCCTGGGATTTGGATTCCGGAAGTGGAATTTAACTTAAGCTAGTTAAATGGATTGAAGTGAATCAATTAACTAGAATCAATTTAAATAGATTTAATAGAATACAAATTGGATATAAATGAATTGATCATAGATCATTCGATATAAATGAAGGAAGACCGAAATTTTTGGTGGAATTAAATTTGTTGAAATATGAGGAGTTGAGTTTCAACATAAGTGGGATTTTGAAAAGTAATGGATTTGTGCCATTTGTCCTCCCTTAGCAATTACGAGGACGAAATTATTTTAAGGGGGGAAGAATGTAACGACCCGGATTTTTGGTCGACTTATTTTAAAATATTTAGTATGGTTTTAAATATTGAATTTATAATATAAATGGCATTTTACTGGGTTATCGATTAAATAATCGAAATACGATTTATTTTGGTAATCATCGTAATACGAGAATCTAGAATAATTCAATTTGAAGTTAGAAATTAAATAAAAAACAATTCAGATGATCAGCGTCAGTTCTGTTTGAATATTAAAGCGATAATAATAATTTATTATCAAAGAATTTGTGGTTTTCGAATTTAAATTATGTCATATTAATTTAATATGGTTATTTATATATTCGAAACAGATTTCAGAAAATATTCTGTTGAGTTCAGTATAACGCTATAACATTGGAACGACGGTCGATACGCTAAAATAGCGGTTCACGATTTTTAACTGTGAACCCTGAGATATTTATAATGGATAAGATCGAAATCGAATCGAAAATCAAATCGATATCTATTTAAAAAGAATAAAAGATCTCTTTATATTGAATCAGAATCAAATCAAATTAATTAGAAAATCTTTTTAAATAAATACAAAGATTTGTGTGTACTTCCAGTTCCCTCTCTACCTCTATATAAATCGCTGCTACCTTCTTTTCTCGTCCATTCAAAATAAAACAAAAAGCTTCAGTTCAAACCAAATAGAAATGGCCGATCTTTTTCCGCTAAATACAATAACCGTTACTGCTTAAATCCTCAAATTTGAAATGGATACTGTGAAAAGGAAGGAAGCCGATTCGAATCGAAAACTCCTGAAGCTCAATTCAGCGTTGGTGAGGCTTGCGATTCATGGGAGGCTTGCAATTGCATGGAGTTGGGTTGTCGAGGCTGTCATGGATTTATTGCGGTTGTTGTTGTGGTGTGCGAGTGAAGAACGAGAGGTTGCGATGGCTTTTAGGGTTGAAGCAGTTTGACGCTAGGAGGTGTCAGAGTTTGAACGGGAAATAAAAGGATGGAGCTTCAACAGGGGGCGATGCTGATACTAGTACGTTTTCAATGGGATCTAGGGGAGGTTCGAACTTGGTGGAACTGACCTGAGGGATTTAACATATGAAATAGGGGAGTTCGGTTAGTAAATTTGGGGATTTGCAGTGAATATAAAAGGGTAAAATCTATTGCGAATTTATCAATGGATGAACTGTGAAAAAAAATTGGAGTTTGGTCAGTATAAAAAAGGGGAATTCTGGGTTTTTGGTTTGGAATGGTAGAGGCTCAGGTGACCAAAATGAGGACTGTCGATGGAAGGATATTTGGTCAATAAAGGTTGATGGCGGGTGGAAGTATAACAACGATTATCGGATTGCAGTAACAGTAGGGTAAATTTTACGAAAATTTAATATGCATGGACTAATTTATTTAAATAGTTAATTTAAAATTTATAAGCGCTTAATTGTTAAAATTAAATAAATAATCGTAGGTGTCAAATTGATTTATTCAAGACGATTCGTAGTGAGATGATTTGGGATTTAACAGGGTTTTCGACAAATGAAAACAATGTGAGTAAATCTCACCCACCTCCTTATTTAGAATTATTTTTATTCGTTAAAAATAATTGTTTGTTGCTTGTTTGAATGCTTTCTGGTTGTTTTAAATATATTAGTTATTTAGGGTGACTATTACATATATATATTGGTTTGGTGGTTGGATTCCCGCAATATCATTAGCGGATGCCCGCGGTACCATTAGTGGATGATTACCCTATACGCCCCACGCAATGATAGTGGATGACCTTCTATACCGCGATATCCTGCCTCAAAGCAGGATGGGTATTATTTATGTTGACTAACGTATGTGGATGCAGGAAAACAGGTTAGAGGGATCCAACTGGATTACTCAAAAATATATTATCTGTTTGTTTATTTGTTTGCATATATACTGTTATATATGATGTGTTAGAAACCCTGAAATAAATAATTGGTTGTTTGGTGTTTAAATATCACTGGGCCTGAGGGTTCATTTAAAAAAATATCATGGAAAGGATATTTGAGATTTTAAAGGGAAATTCTATTTTTCTAAATAGAATTTGAAATTTGAATAGAATAAAAATATTAAATTGTTTTGGATACATATAAAACAAGTATGGAATTTATAAACTCTGTTTATAAATTTTAAATGTTGGATTTGAATTGAATTTATAAACTCTGTTTATAAATTAAAATGAGGGGTTTGAATTGAATTTATAAACTTTGTTTATAAATTTATAATGTGGGATTTTAAGTGAAGTTATAAACGTTGGTTATAAATTAAATTATGCATAAAGTTTGAATAACAGAATTCAAATGGAATTTAAATTATAAAATTTGATTGTAGAATTGAAATGGAATTTAAATTATAGAATTTGAATTCAAAGGAATTCAAATGGAAATTGAATAAAGGAAATTCAAATATAGAATTTGAATATATGGAATTTGAACAAAGAAATTTTAAATGTAGAATTTGAATAGAATTTGAGTATACAGAAATTTGAATAGAATTGAATAGAATTTCAAAATATAATTTCAAAATAGACTTTCCACATAGAATTTCAAAATAGAATTTGAATATAGGATTCAAATAGAGTTAAAATGGAATTTGATTATAAAATTCAAATAGAATTGAAATAGATTTGAATATAGAAATCAAAATGAAGTTTGAAGATAAATTGAAATTCAAATGGAGATTTAAAATGGAATTTGAATATAGGAAATTCATTTTGAAATAGAATTTGAATATAGAAGATCGAAGTATAAATAAATTTATTTCTTGGCTAGGGAAAATCGACAAATTTTAGAAGATCGAAATATTATGTTGAACTGGAAAATTGGATTTGATATATATTAAAAATATATCAGAATGGAGTTGAATTTATATATAGACGAAGTTCAAACGTTTATATATATAAATATAATTAAAACGAACTCGCCGCAGCGCTGCAGTTCGTAAATTGGCAATTCGAACTTCAATTGAGTATACAGAACTCAATTGAAGTCGGAATTCTTTGAAACAAGAATCGTCGAGACCGATTGAATAATAGTTTTCTTATGAAAGAGAAAAATCTGGATTTCGTCGTACAGATTTTGAGTTATGTCAAAATCAAGTTTTCAGAAAAATAGCGCCATAATCATTTTAAAAACGATAACGGTTTATTTAAATAAATAAAAGGATTTTAAAGAAATAAAATCCGAATTAGCCATTAAAAAAATCCAGACTGGAGATATAAAATAAATATGAACTCCAGTGAAGTAAGTGAAATGATTTTTGAATAAAAATCATATTTTTAATTATTAAATAGGTTTAACTAGTTTGAAAAATAAATAGTTAAATCGAGATTTGAATTGAAACAGGGCGTTGAATAAGTGAAAGAGATTTGAAAATTTATATTCGAAATCGAAAAGGAAACTAGAATTGAAATTGAAATTCAATTTGGTTATGAGCAAGTTAAATATTTTGTTTGAACATGTTATGTTCAAACAAAGAAGCGAAATAAGCAAAATAGCTAAATAAAAAAAAATGAGCGAAACTGAATTCAAATGATTGGATTGAGTTGAATTGAATTGGAAACAGGTGAGCATGTGTTAGACAGGTATGGGATGAAGTATATGAAGATTTTAATTTATGTGCCCGACAAAAAGGTACATGTTTAAATTCATATATGAGATTTTATGCACCGTATCGGCAAGCCGCTTGGCTTTTTCTTTTTCTTTTGGATTGGTGAGGGCCATGGGAGGCTATTTGAAATATCCCGATGCTCCCGGTACAAGGGAGGTTATGGCGAATTTTTCCGGGAATTTAAGGAGTTAGAATATTTTTAAGATAATTTGATAGTTAAATCAATTTATCGATATATATAGAATTCGATAAGGAAACGAAATCAAAAATAGAATATTGTAAACAAAAAGGGAAATCTATAAATTAGAAATAGAAAGCGAACCATTTACATGTTTAAAAAATGAATAATTGGGTTTTATGGTGTGTTTATTTGAGGTAAGTGGTTTTGTCTGTTTTGAAGTTATTGATGTTTTCAGTCAAGGTCTGAGAGGTAATTTTACCTCAACTTGATTGACTTCATTTTTAGTTGATAAATAGCAAGATCCAATCCCGAAGAGAAGTGTTTGAATAATTGTTAGTTGAATAAAATATTTTGGGTTGTCATAACGATGTTTTACACAACATTCATTTAACCCAAGTGGTGGAATTTTGGAAATATAAAAGTAAATATTTTCTGAGTATAATTAAAGTAGTTGGGAAAGAGATAAGTGATTGAAATTGTTTCAATTTCAAATAGAATTCTAAGTATAGAAAATAAAAGAAGGTGATATAGGGAAATGTTTTTCCAACTAGCGTAAGAGATCAATAAGATTTCTGGAAATATTTGGTTAACAAATATTTGATAGGAAGAAGTGAATTAATTAATGAAATATTAATTAAAAGGCCCAGTGATTTGTTTGATGCTATGAATGGATGTTTGTTTTCTTTGATAGTTAAATAACCGACAATTGAAGTATTTGCCAATATCGTTGTCAATATGGAGAGACCGGTTGGATTATTATCCGTGAACCACTCTATATTGGCAGTAGCATTGCGAATCTGATTATATAAAGATAATCGAAGATGGAGTAAAGTGCAAGGGCTTTTTCTATTAATAGAAATTGTGCCTTCGGTTTCGTTCAGTCCCAGAACGAACGTATATGGACGAATGTCTGACAAAGTATTTCCAATGATCGCATGAGTTGGTCAGTATAAATATATATGGTTGCAACGGATTTATTCCCTTAGCATAACATCCAGAATATTTGTGCAAGTCAATGAGTGATTCACGGATCTGACAATGTGGCATTCAAAGTGATCGTGCTATCAATGAATGGCAAGAAATCGTAGCCTCAGGCCTCAACAACCGGGAAGTGACAAAAATCGGGCAGGCAGCAAGGCTATGTGGGTCGCTCCCATTAGGGTGTATTATCACCTATCTAGAGATTCATTTAATTCCTTATTCTATTCGATGCTGCCCCATTCGGGAAATGGTTGCTGATCCCAACCGTTGGTGATATACATTCGATACACTCAAGCGAAATGAGTGGTCGGTCATGTGTAGGCCGAGTGGCAAGATGTTCTTGTTGAACCCAGTGTATTCCTCTCTAAAGATACACTAGCGGAAGGTAGTTCCATACCATGTCATGTTGGAAATTCAGTCTCCAATAAGAGCCATGTGGTTTTTGATTTTATATTATATATGGAGCGTGAGATGCAAGCGTTCCACTAGATTCTATTTATTTGATGTAGACATTATTATAATATCACTGGATTTTCGTATCAAAGTGTTTTGGGTTATAGTAAGGTAAAAACCGTCCATGTTTATGTGTGGGCTGGTCTTACTATTATCTTTCCCTTCGAAAGAAATTTTGAAAGTTAAACAAATGGTTGGAATTTACTCACACCAGTCCCATGACTGACCCAGAGTTTATTTTGTTTGTTTCCCTAAACTCTTGGGTGCCTAAATTTGTACGGGCAGTCAAGTAGTCGGGATTTTACAGATTCACTTGGAAGAGCTGGAAGTAGAAGGCTTCACCAGTTAGCTATAGACTATCATATTTCCGCTATATACTATGTTGTATCTGGAAACAGGTGTTTATAACTGTTCCAGGAATAACTGTTATGCTTTGATAATGGTATGTGTATTCAAAACATATTTGCATTTCAAAGGTTATGTTATTTAATATATTTTATTCATTCCGCTATGAGTTGTGATCTTCATTTTCTTCTATTCTAATATTTCTTTCTTTCTATTTCTCATCCTCTAACTTCTTTCTAATAATGATACGTATTTCTGTGCAATTTGGGTTGGACTTATGGTGTTATTAGTCGACTCAGATAGTACGGATTTGCGGCTCGTTACATATTCACTTTCCGTTTTTACTCAAGATTTATTTATTTATAAATAAATTAGTTGTTTATTTATTTATCCAAATTAATAAATAAAAGTTATAGTGAAGTTATTATATTTCATAAGCATGGGATTATAACACTATTGTTAAAATCAAATGATTTCTGTAAAAGAAGTGGATTCATAAATAGAATCGGAGAGTTACGTAAGGAAGTTTGTTAAAGATGTAAAAGGTGAACTTTGTCTATTTCGAAGTTAGAAATGTTGTTCAGTTAAGGTCTGAGAGGTAGTTATACCCAAACTTGATTGACTCCATTTTTAACTAAGGAATGATGAACGTTCGATTGTAAAGGTTGGTTAAATGAATTTAGTTAATGATGGTAATGATTTAAGTGGGCATAACAATGTTTTATTTAAACATCTGTTTAAATCAAATGAATGAGTTTTGGAAACATTTTCCAAATATAATCAGAGATGTTTTCTAATCATAGAAAATGAAATGGTTGATGATAAGAATACTGGAGTGACAGTGATACGTGAAAAAAGAGATGGAAATGTTTTCCAATGATTAATAGCGTATATTTTCTAAATTTAGAAAATAAGGAATGCTGAATATATGGGAACAAGAAATAAATAAATTAATGAACTAAAGAGATAAATGTTAAATGATGTTTGATCGATATAATTACCATCTGGAAATAATATCGTTGTTTGCACACGTGTTTTTCTTTGATAGTTAACTCACCGACTATCAAAGTTTTTGACCATTTTTCCGTTGTCAATACGGAGAGACCGGGATCAGATTCATTATCTAAAGACCACTCTGTATGGGCGTTAGCGTTGCAATCAAATATGATGAAGATAATTGAAGACGGAGTTTGTGCAAGGGTCGTTCTATCAAATCCTAGGTAGAAATTGCCTAAGATGGATTTACAGAATAGTGCCTTCGGTTTGTCCAGTCCCAGGACGACCTGTATGGAAGAATGTCTGACATAGTATATTTAATGGATCGCGTAAGTTGATCTCTTCAAAGGTATTTACGTTTGGTGGTGGAGGAATTCGTTTCTCTTAGCTGTATACCCGTTGTATTTTTGGGGAAATCAATTTGTGATTTGGCGGGTATGACAATGTGACATTCAAGGTAAATAAATGTGTGATCTGTCAGAGATAAGCGTGGCCTCTAGCCTCACAACCGGGAAATGACAAAAATCGGGCAGGCAACATGGCTAAGTGGTTGGTTGCCAATTAGGGTGTATTATCACCTATCTAGAGATATTCATTTCATTCTTTAATCTATTATATGCTGTCCCATTCGGGAAACGGTTGCTGATCCCAACCGTTGGTTATATACATTCGATACATTCAAGTGAAATGAGTGGTCAGTCATGTATGGTCGGGTTGCAAGATGTTCTTGTTGAACCCAGTATATTCCTCTCTAGAGGTACACTATCGGAAGGTGGTTCCATACCTTGTAATAGTTGGTAATCCATTATCCAATAAGTGCTCGCGGTTTTGATTGTATACTATGTATGTAGAATGTGGGATGAAAGCGTTTCTGCTAGATGATTATTATATTGTGGTTGATAGACACTATTATAATATCAATGAGTTTTGATATAAATATTATCGTTTCTTTCAAAATGATTTGAAAGTTAAATCAAATTGATTTGAATTCTCATAAAGGAAAAACCCGTTCCTTTATATGGCATGGTCTTATAAGATATCGTTTAATTGCTCAAATTGTTTTAAATTGTTTTACTCACACCAGTCCCATGAGTGACCCGGAGGTTGTTGTGTTTTGTTTTCCCTAAACTCTTGGGTGCCCAATTTTGTATGGGCAGTCAAGTAGTCAGGATTTTTCAGATATACTTGGAGAGCTTGGAGCAGGAGACTTCAGGATTATATAGCTATTGCTTATTCTGCTGTGTTGTAAGTGTTATACTCTGATAATGTTACTGTATACATATACTGATTTTATTTCAAAGTTATGTATCTATTATATATTGTTCGTTCCGCTTTGAGATTCGTGTTTACTTTGATGTTGTATGTTCTTCTTCTTCTTCTATTCTAAGTTTCTATCTTATCTATTCTCACCCTCTAATTTCTTTCATGGACTATCCGGTATTTCCGAGGCATGAATAGTCAACATTGGGATTGATGTCGAGTACTCAAGGTCGCGAAAACCCGGGTCGTTACATTGATAGTCGATGAGTTAACTATCAAAGAAAAACACATGTGCAAACACCGATATTATTTACAGATGGAAATTATATTGATCAATCATCATTTAACATTTATCCCTTTTGTTCATTAATTTATTCATTTTTCATCTCCTGTTTCCATATATTCAACATTTCTTATTTTCTAACTTTAGAAAATATACGTTATTAACATTGGAAAAAATTTCCATTTCCTATTTTATATATTAGAAAATATTTCTGATTCTTATTTGGAAAACATTTCCAAAACTCCTACATTTGGATTTAAACAGATGTTTAAATAAAACATCGCTATGCCAACTCAAAACATTTCACTCATTAACTAAATTCATTTGACCAACCTTCACTATTGAACCTTAACCATTCCTTAGTTAAAAATGGAGTCAATCAAGTTGGGGTGTAACTACCTCTCAGACCTTAACTGAACAACATTTCTAACCTCAAAATAGACAAAGTTCACCTTTTATATCTTTAACAAACTTCCTTACGTAACTCTCCGATTCTATTTACGAATCCACTTCTTTTACAGAAATCGTTTGATTTTAACAATAGTGTTATAATCCCGTGCTTCTGAAATATAATAACTTCACTATAACTTTTATTTATTAATTTGGATAAATGAACAAACAACTAATTTATAAATAAATAAATAAATCTTGATTAAAATCGGAAAGTGAATAGTAATTTTCCGAATTCGATATAATCGAATTTCAACGTATAATTCTCTCTTTCGAGTAAACTATATTCGATAACTCCTTTCGATTAACTACATTTGATTAACTCCTTTCGAATAAACTATATTCGATTAACTCCTTTTGATTAAAATATATTCGATTTACTCCTTTCGATTAACTATATTTGATTAACTCCTTTCGAATAAACTATTTTCGATTTACTCCTTTCGAATAAACTATATTCGATTTACTCCTTTCGATTAACTATATTTTATTAACTCCTTTCGAATAAACTATATTCGATTTACTCCTTTCGGATAAACTGTATTTGATTAACTCTAATCAATTAACTCTATTTATTTAACTATAATCAATTAACTCTATTTATTTAACTCTAATCAATTAACTCTATTTATTCCATAAATAAATATTTCCTTTTATAACTCTATTTATTTCCCAATTAAATATTTCATTTTATAATTCTATTTATTTTCTAAATAAATATTTCTTTTATAATTCTATTTATTTTACAAATATTTCCTTTTATAGTTGTTTTACAAATATTTCCTTTTCTATTCAATATCCACTTTGAAATTCCTTTTTATAAAATCATTTGATTTTATATAAATATATTTTATTTTCAACATACACGTTGAAAATTCCCATTTTAATTCCAGTATTATACATGGTATTTAAAATACTAAATAACAATGATTGATATCATTCAAACACGCATAATCAACAACAGATTATATATCACATCATATATTACAATATATGAAAAACAGTAAAATATATGTTGAGGAATCCAGTTGGTTTCCTCCGACCTGTTTCCCTGCACCAACAGATGTTAAACAATATAATAACATCAATTTCATTTCGATATGAAATATTCTGATAAATAGAATCAATATTTGATTTACGATTTATATATATATATATCGTTATATATAATTTCAACCAATACATAAGCAATTCAACCAAACAATCATGCACAACAGTCAGTCATCATTTATCATTACTAGATTATATTTATAAAAATATAAACTAACAGAGTTAGTGAGTTTTACTCACATTGGACGATCATCGTTAAATAACGATAATTGTTGGTTGATTCAGACAATTTATTTCACTATAAACTGTAACGAAGTCCAATTTACTCACAGTCAGTTCCATTGTGTAGCCCTCGTCCATACGATCCTAACAGATCTTATTTCGTCACATTCTGATTACATATGGAGAAGTTATACAATTTACAAGTTAATACACTATTTGAATTTAAATAAAATCTATGGCTTTACCCAAAGTTACGACCCATCCAAGATTTAAATACCCAAACCCGTTAAGCTTCTTTTCCTCCGTTAGCAGAAAACCGAATACCCAACTCATGCCATTTCCACCCTTTCTTCCTTTTACCGCATCCTCACCATTACATGATTTCAAAAACCAAAGATACCATCTTCGTTCTCTTGCCGAGCTCTTCCACCTCACGTTCATCAAATTCAGTTAGCACCATCCCCCTGAAATTCGACATAAACCGAAGCTGTATAGGAACCGCGCGACAAGAAAATACACCGAACCCATTGAAACTTTGCTAATACCCACGGGAATTCATCAAAAACAAAAAACTGGTATTGAATTCGAGAATAACGCCACCGTATAGCCAATATTTCGAACCCTAAGCTGTTGTATTCACAATGAGCGACGGGAAAACTTCATCGATGCCATCAAAAAGCATATGAGAATGTAGTGGATCCTTATAGGAATCCAAATATATGCATAAAATGATTTATAGGTATTTTGTTTGATTTTATTTGGATTTCGAAAGACAAGGTTTTCACGTTGGTTTTTGTTTGTGGAGGCGTGAAAAACTGTTGACTGCTGGAAGGAAAAATTTAGGTTTAGGAAATATGTTAAGGGTTATTTATAGGAAATTTAAATATTTTATTTTATTTTTAATTGATTATTTTATTCCATCATAATCAATCGCTATAAATATTCATTGTTAAAAATCCCTATGATCACATACAATATCCAAATTCGATGAAAATGGACATATAGCTACAGTTCGACATTATGGACCCAACGAAATTTGTTTCGTCGAATTCCGAGTCCGTTTGCTCACACGGCATATTTTTAAAGTCAAATTATCGTCTGTTTTTCACATTAAAATCCCGTACGGACACGTACGGACTCCAAAAATTGAAATCTAATAATAATTCAATATTCCAGATCCAACAAAATTAGTTTCGTCGAAACGGAGGTCGGTAGCAAAACTGGCTATTTTTAAATCCTTAAATAAACCCATTTAATTATTAATAAATAAGTATTATCGTATATATATTCACACAGAATATCATACAACTCAAAAATATTCCTATCTGAATTTATAACTAGATATTCAAATCTCGGTTGAATCGATATTCAATTTATATTGGAAATCCATTTATAATATAAATAAATCGATATAAATTATAAAGGATTTCCATAGCAACTTTTCAAAAATTTGATTTGGACATAACTCACAATCTACACGATGAAATCTCGATTTTTCTCTTCCATTTGAAAAATATACTTCACCAGCTCTGAACGTTTCTTGTTTCACAGAAATCCGATTTAAAACGGATTTTGTATATTCAATTAAAATTTGAATCGCCAAATTACGAACTACCGCGCCATTTCGAGCTCGATTATAATTATAATTTAAATTATACTTTCAACTATCGTTTATATAATATATTGTTAATATAATTCAACTCTAAACTGAAATATATATTATAAATGGTCAAATTCAGACAATATTGTGAATTCCACTATTTCCGACTATTTTGGAATTTAAATATATTATTCTATTAATTATATTAATTAATTATTCAATATAATTTAATTAAACGACCATTTAAATATCTAAATCACTATTTAAATAATTAAATAAATTAATTATTATACCATAAAAATATCGAACATTACAATATTTATTCTTCACTATCTTCTCATTAAGCTTCTTATAGATGATACATAATCTCGGTATTCTATCGGGTTTTTTGATGATACCATAGTGGCTCCCCAAGGTGAACTGATTGGTCTAACAAAGCTCTTTCCTTCCATGTCCACTAGCTGTGCCTTTAATTTCTTTATCTCGGTTAGTGTCATTCTGCTATGTAGTTTGCTCGCAAATTCTGCCTAGGTAAGATTAATTTTGAACTCAATATCTCTCTTTGGTGGTAGTCCTATAACTGGTCGAAATATATCTAGAAACTCCTTTACAATAGGAATCTGACTTATTCCGACATCCAATTGTATTGCTCTCAACAATGCATTAATCTTCGAATTTGCATCCTCGTCTAAGTATATGATTCTGTTACTACAACTGGGTGTCTCAACAATATTTTTCTATTCTGACGCATATCATATTTATCCAACCAATCCATACCCAATATAAGCCTAAAGCCCATGAAATCAAATGCATACAAATCATAGGTAAAAAAATTAAACTAGCAACTCAACTTAAGATTATCACATTTCTTCCCTAGAGTTGCATAGCCCTTATAGGATTAGTTAGCCTAAAGGAAGTAACAAGGTACGATGATGCTAAATATAACTTATCAACCAAACATTGAGAGATAAAAGAATGTAACGAACCATTATTGAACAATACTACAACATGTATGTTATGAATCGAAAGTGTACCTTCATCATAGTCTTTCCCATTTCTATAACAGTCGGTCCATAAGATGATGGTTTAAAAAAACCCTTTAACTTACCAAGCTCTGGACACTTATTGTTGTAATGTTCAACCTAATTGCAATTGAAGCACTCTACATTATGCTTCCCCATAATAACCTTGTTATCTCTTGACCGACATTTATTACCATAATGTCGCTTCTTATCGCCTTAAAAGCAAAATATCTCAGCTTTTTTTTGTAGCTTCCCTCTTTTGAGCTCCCTTCTTATGATAAATTTTCCTCTTTTGTATCTTCCCCTGTTGAGCTCCTACGATCTTGTTACTATGAAAATATAACATTTCCTTATTTCTCATTGTCATTTCCACAACCATGTCACAAGTAGCTTTTATGTGTGATAAAGTTGCCTTTGTAAGCTCTGATTCAACCCTCGAATGAATTTCTTGTTTTTCTTAATAGTAGTGCTAACATTAGCGTATCCATAATGAAATAACTAATCAAACTTCGTAGCATATTAAAGGACTTACGTCTCTCTCTATTCCAACTTTCTGATATTCCTAAATAAAGAGAATCTAAAAGCCTCACAAATAATTCTCTCCTTAAACCTCCTACGGAATTTTCCAAGTTATGTCGTCTTGTACTACTCCATCAGTTACGTTGTTCCACTAGGAATAATGTTGCACCTTGAGGTTGTGTGGATTCCAATCTCCTCTTTTGTTCTTAGTTCAAATCTACATCAGTAAATATTCTCTTATTAAGAAGTTTCCCATCTCCAATTTCAATAACAATCTCGCATCCAGTGATTGGCTTTTCTCCAAGCCTAGCATAACCCTTACTCAATGCAACATAGTTGTTGAACGAAAACATGGTTTTTTTCTCTCTTAGCATTACCTCCACTAGTCAGGAAGCAGCTTTTGCTTGCATTATGTTAAGAAGAATTGATACAAGGCTTGCATACCCACAAGCAGTACTCCATTATCCACACTAGCATTTGTAGCAGATTGTCGACCCTAATTCCTTCGTGTATTGGGTCGAACATTACCATTTGTTATGGTGCTTCCTCCACCAATGTTCCTGTTTTCTACCTCCATATCTTACATCCTTAAATAATCGAACAAATCTTGGTAAAATACAAAAGAATGAACTAAAAGCCAAAAAGAAAATGTATTAGAGATATGATCTACATGCTTATATAATACGAGTACAAGTACATTACTATATTGTTGTCTCATATCTCAGATTCTTCGTTGATTCATTAGGATTATGGTTCTAACCTTACAAAAGGTCAGATTTCCTTTTAATTTTCCACAAACCTTGTGCTCTAATACCAAACTATAACATCCCCAATTTTGTGATAGCCCGTAACTTCCCCGGTAAGGAAAGCCCGAATTATCTTGAGAACACGACATAATAGAACGCAAACAGAAGAACATTTCATTGTTAATTACAACAATTCCATCAGAATACAAGAATATACAGAGTATAAATGAATAAAATACATTCGAAATATCAGAGATTACAATAAATTACATAGCAGCGGAAAAGCAATACAAAACACAACTGAAAGTAATACACGGATACAGAGCTTTCCGAGCATCGTTCCAGCTGTAAATCAGGATCTTGTGAATATAAATCTGCAAAACCAAAACTACTAGCTGCCCGTGTGGAAAATAGGGGCACCCAGAGTTTAGGTTAAAACAATAAACTCCAGGTCAGTCATGTGACTGGTGTGAGAACTAAAACAGTTATTAATCTTTATTTTTAAAGTTAGGTAAATCAAGGGACCACGCCGTATAACACGGAATGGGTTTCTTCCGAAGAATACCAGTGCATAAAACAAACAGCGCAATGCTAAATAAAGAAAAATGAAGCTATTATAAGACCCAGGTCCCATCACACAATGAAACGCAAGCCGGAGGATAGGGTTTTACCTTATAATAGCCAAAGAATGCTTGATACGTTTAAAAACACATTATTTTGATATTACTATAAGTGTATAGTTTCAAAACAATTTCAATCATAAGTATCAATCACAGGCGGCATGGGTACCATCTATCATGTCGCCATACTAGGCTCTACAAATAAAACCGAAATATCTCGTATTGGAAATTGGATTTCCGTCATGAGTCGAGGCAAGGGGCAAGCTCCTCTCCACTTCGAGACACCCTAGCAAATGTCTCTGGATAACTCTCTCTGGGTAGCCTCTGGATCTTCAGGGCCGGTCCTCTCTTACGTTTGAGGATTGGCAATTCCTGAACACACGTTTCCCTGTCCTTACAGACCTATAATCGAGGCGCCTCACATCCAACAACCACATAGGTGAAAAGTATATAAATGTTAGCCAGTTTAAGCACTGACACCACCATTAGCTAGAAAGAAACGCCGTGCTCTCCCTGCACTCACTATCCCGTTTTTGACTCATACCGAGGGGTGAGGCTCGCGAATTCACGTTATACACAAAGCTGCGCCACACAGGCCGTGCTTTGATCATCAACCACAAGACTTTTCTTTTCAACAGAAGCCTTGATCAATTGCCACTTAGGCGTGCCACACAGGCAATTCATGCCATGCGACTAATGTCCATCGATATACAACCTCTGAGCTTGTACGTCTCAGAGAAAGGCGTTAAGCAAGAGAATAAATTCTCCGCCGCCAAACAGATGTATATTTATTAGAGATCAATCAACACAGAATAAAATCCAATGTCAGACACACTGTCCATTTAAAAGTTCGTTCCGGGTCTGAACGAAACCGGAGGCACTTTCCTCGCATATCCATCGATCTCCAAGTACGTCTGGACGATCACCAACTGATTCCCTCATCTTGGGTGTACAGCCCAATCAAGATCATCAGTAATCACCCAAACGATGTGAAGACTTCCGGTCTTCCACCATCGTCTTCCTCTTTGACATATCGTCGAATCAGTTATTCAGAATGGGTATAAACCCGGCCTTTCTGAACGACCCGCGTGCATAATAAACAAATGTTACACAAAAACAACATACGTCTCATTCCAATTTATCAGTCACCAACCGTAAATTAGTAAGAGAACAATTCCCCAAATATTAACCCCGAAGGCCGAAACCAACATCAGATCAATACCCAGGAAACCATTCACCTTAGCTAACCTACAGTTAGTTTCTAAATTTCACATTCTTATGGAAAGGGTCCCATTAATTTTATCAAAGATAAATTCTTCTAAATTTATTCTTTAATCTTCCTTTGAAAATCATTTCAAACTAGTCGGGATTAGCGAACCACACCGAAGTAATTATTTATTTTATTTCCCAATCCCAACCTATTCATCCGATGAAGCAAAACTGGTAATACTCCATATCTAACACCACGGTGTTATCGGTAAAATTAATTACCATTTCACGTTCAAATCTAATTAAAGATTTAACTATTGCTTGGAGCAAAACTGGTGATACTCCATTCTCGCTCATTTTCCAAATTTGATAATTTAAATTATCAATTCACATTTCAATCTAATTGCAGATTCATTAAAACTCCTTTTAGTGGGTTAAAGAACTAATGTCATTTAAAACACAGTTCATGATAAACCCAAATCACATTCTACTTATTGTCGGGTTAAAGAACAAGTGTTATTTAAAACACCGTTCACGATAAACCCACAAATCAATTATAATTCAATTCCAATCAAATATATTAGAAATTCTGATTATTTAAAACCCTTTTCAAATCCAATTTATTTATTTAAAAATAATTGTGTTTTAAATTTAGTTCAAAACTAGTTCATTTCGATAAAAATCTATTTTTATCTTTACAAATGTGGGAATTTTCACCCCAGCTCTTCACAAATCATTTCTTATAATTTTACACAAATTATTGATATTTTTGATAATTTTATCAAGGCCTGTATAGTCGATTTCCAACAACGGCCATCGAACTGCACTTACATCGACCTTTTCTGAAATTGATTTGGACATATCTCCAAATCCGACTGTTAGATTTCAAATTTCTAATATTCATTAGAATGCTCTTTTCGATACGAACCCAACGGTTCCGGTTTTAGGAGAATCCGACGGTCGGATCTCCCGTAATGTCCGTTCGAAATCAATGGTCGAAATTCACGAACTGCCGCGGCGCGTTCTATTCAGACCATTATATTATATATAATATATATTTCGTCGATTTCCTTTTTAGAACGAATTTTATAAATCATTTTAAATTCGTTTCAAAAACAATTTCAACTTCCATTTCAAATTCAAATCAAAATTGATTTTTTTCCCTATAAATTTTTTTTAAATTCATTTCAAATTGATTATAATTCAAATAGATTTTTAATTCAATTTCAGTTCGTTTTCAATTCAAATCAATTTAATACAATTTTGAATTCATTTCAAATTGATTTTTATTCTATTTCAATTCGTTTTCAATTCGATTCAATTCAATTTTGAATTCATTTCAAATTGATTTTTATTCTATTTCAATTCGTTTTCAATTCGTTTCAATTCAGTTCAATTCAATTTTGAATTCATTTCAAATTGATTTTTATTCTATTTCAATTCGTTTTCAATTCGTTTCAATTCAGTTCAATTCAATTTTGAATTCATTTCAAATTGATTTTTATTCTATTTCAATTCGTTTTCAATTCGTTTCTATTCAATTCAATTCAATTTTGATTTCATTTCAAATTGATTTTTATTCTATTTCAATTCGTTAATTCATTTCAATTCAATTCAATTTTGAATTCATTTCAAATTGATTTTTATTCTATTTCAATTCGTTTTCAATTCGTTTCAATTGATTTCTATTTAATTTCAATTCAATTCGAATTTCTAATTCATTCAATTCAATTTTGAATTCATTTTCTAAATATTCAATTTTTAAATCTCTTTTCAATATTCATAAAAAAAACGAATATAAACAATATAAATATCGTTCACGTCAAAATAGCGCATCTCTAATCAACACGGCTTTATATTTTTCAATAACTTCGTTATTCTATTCAACAAATGAATATTTATTCTATTCAACAAATGAATCTATATTTTTCAACACATGACTAATCTCAACAAATGAGTACTGTCAACACATGACTATTTTTGTTAATTAATATATTTTATAAAATTTTGATTTCTATCGTTTAATTTTCAATCAGACTCCAACCGTAAATTAGTAAGAGAACAATTCCCCAAATATTAACCCCGAAGGCCGAAACCAACATCAGATCAAAATCCAGGAGACCACCCATCTTATCTATTTTCCAGTTAGTTTCTAATTTTATATATGATAAAGATGTAAATTTTATTGTTAAAATATTTCGTTCAACACATGACTAATCTCAACAAATGAGTACTGTCAACACATGAATCTATCTTTTATAATATTCTTTATTTTCCCAATTGGAATGAGGCCCAATCAATTACCATATAATGATAATTATATGGATTCCATACAACACATGTATATAATAGCAACGATAAATAATCAACCATCATCCAAAGTGCACCACACAACTGCATAAGCATTAAATATAAATAATTAACGCTTACACAGTCTGTCGACCAATCGATCGACATACAATTAAATAATTGGGATTAGTGTACGCCAAATATAATCCTAATACCCGTGTGGGGTTTCAATCCACAAACGCTGAATATTATTTGTGCAGTTGGGCGACGTGTAAAATTTATCGTCCCAATCAATATCCTTTAAATAGGTGTTCATAAACAAACTGTTCGGTTTGTAAATGAATATTTATTTATTCACATTCACGTTAAAGATTATATTTTTAATGATAAAATATTTTTACCTATATAAATATTTTATTTCCTTTCCCGTCACACAATCAATTCAATCAAATTTATTAACCAACAAATAAATCAATCACCTAACAATTAACTAAACAAACAAGCCATTCATGGTCTGTGGACGATGGGTGTCGGGTGCTGCTAAGCACCGTCTGCATCTTAGTATATATTTATAACTAGAAAGCAAGAATTAAAGTGATAAGTTCTCACCGAGGGTTCCACTCCTCCATTTCATTTATGAATCTCTGAACCGTCTGAATTCCTTTTTGATATTCAATCCGTTCCATCTCACTTCTTTTCACGCTGTTCATATATAAATAAAAATCCCACTTTTATTTCACTATATATAATAAAAATTAGATTTTTATTTCACTACATAAATAAAAAATATATTTTTATATTCTCCATTATATAAAAATTCTATTTTCAATCTGCTACCTATATAAAAATCGAATTTTTACTTTACTACACATATAAAAATTATATTTTTATATCTCCACATATATAAAAGCTATATTTTTAACCTTTCTATAATATAAAAATTATAGTTTTAACCTTTCAATAATATAAAAATTATATTTTTAACCTTTCTATAATATAAAAATCTCGCATTTTCAATATTTAAGAATCAAAATTTTCACTTATATGATAAAATGACATTTTTAATATTAAGGTTATTTAAATAAAAATCATATTTCATCTCGCTACTGTATATATAAAAAACGTATTTTTATCTCGCTATCTTATGTATAAAAATCTCATTTTTATATCGCTAACATATAAAAGAAAATTTTATATTTTTATTTCATTAAAAATCATATCTTTATACCGTTAAAAATCATATCTTTATACCGTTAAAAATCATATCTATATACCGTTAAAAATCATATCTTTATATTTAAAGATATTTCCTATAAAAATCACATTTTTGTTTTTGATGTTTACACTATAAAAATTGCATTTTTATTCACATACATAAATAAAATAAATATTAAAACTTACAGGGGGAATTGGGGGTGCCACAGGTGATCGGGGAGGAGCGTTGGCCAGCGGCGGTGCCCACATTGACCGGAACATAGGTTTAGAAAGGGGGTTTTAGGGCTTGGGGATGGAGAATAAGGAAGAGAGAGGGAGGAGGAGGCGCGACAGGGTGTCAAGAAGGTGGTGGAGGTGCTATCAGGCGACTAACGTCGGTCAGTGGTGGTGGGCGGCGCGGTTTGGCTCGCGATGGGGGGAGGGGGTTGTGCTGAGCGTCAACGTCTAGAGCAAGGGGGAGGGGATCCATGCGTCGGAGCAGAAGGTGGAGGAGGTGGAGGCACCCGCTTTAAGGCGGCGGCGGATGATCGGGGGGGGGGGGGGCGTTAATCGCGATCCCCCCAAATTTTTTTTTTTGCTTTTTCTCTGAAAAATAACGGGGGGTGGCTGAGGAGAGATAAAGGGGAGAGGTTTTTTTTATTTAGTTAATTTAATTTCAGAAACTAATTTCGTCGAATTCTGAGACTGTCTGAAAAATGGCCATTTTCCAGTCGATTAAATTCAACTGAAACTGGTCAAACGCGTTTTCCTTTGCCACGCTCATATATTGATTCGAAAAATTACAAACTTTGGAATCTAACAATAACTTGAAATCACGGATCCAACAAAAGTGGTTTCGTCGAAAACCGAGGTCGTTTGCAAAATTCCCATTTTTAAGGGCCGAAATCCCATAACGACTATTCTGAATTTTCAACTGGACATAACTTTTTATCCCCGCTATGAAATTTTGATTTTTCGGATTCGTTGGAAAGATATTCTCAATTAGATTCTATTATTTTTGGTTTCGCTAAAATCCGGTTTATTTTGAATCTTGTACATTTATTTGAAATTTGAAATCGAATTATCGAACTACCGCGCCATTTTCAATTCCTTTTATAATTAAAATAAAATATTTATATTCTAACGATGACGTATATAAATATATACGTTCTAATTCTATTCAAAATAAATTTCTCGTCAATATTATTTAAAATAATTCAATTTAAATATTCAAAATTCGCTAAAATAGCCAAAATAAAAATTTTAAATTGGCTCGGATTTCCGGGTTATTACAATCTCCCCTACTTAAAACTTTTCGTCCCCGAAAAGGAACGAAGCCAAAAGTTGTTTAAACAAATCAACTCAACTTCCCTTATTTTTATTACGGCTTAAGTTCTTCAACTTTTCAGTTTCTAAGAACTTTTCAAATTTTTCAAAAATTTGGCTAACACCCTAAATTTTCGAAAAATTTCGCCATAACCTCCCCTGCACCGGGGACTTAGGGATATTTCATATAGCCTCCCATGGCCTTCTTCAATCCAAAAGAAAAAGAAAAAGCCAATCGGCTCATAAAATCATCATCACCCAAACAAAACAGTAAATTATGGTAAACGTGTACCTATTTGTCGGGCAAACAATTTTATTCTTCTGCTCTAGCCTCCTTGCTATGACCTGTTTAATGTAAGTACATGTATATGCAAGAAAATGTGACCAATTTTCAATACAATTCAATATTTGATTCTATTAGGCATAATGGTTCAAAATTTCAAATAAATAGACAAACAACACAACCATCAATCAATTAGTTGATTATCATTTCAAATTCATAATTTTGATACATATACAAAAATCATGTTTTTGATGCCAAATCACAAAAATAAATCTATGTAAGTTTTGGTTCTCACACCAGTCTAATGGAAATATATAGATATCACACCTTCGAAACACGAACATAAATATTGGTGATGGAGCTCCATCATCAAAATCATCTCCGAGTGACTAGAGTGTGACTCTATATCTATCTAGTATATTAAAACTTTGAATATACGTTCATGACGCATATACGCGAAATCTTTATATACTCGATTGTCCAAAATCAATATAAAATAAATATTCAAATACGTATACTTGAATTTAATTTTCAAAACAAAGTTTGTTTTTGATTTTCATTTCAAAAGTTCCACTCTTCACACTCGTTCTAGGATACTACTGATCCTATCTCTAACGAGTCATTCTAATTGGATATTACTAATAAATATCTGATGAATTCTTTCGTATGGTTCTAATGTGTCTTGTTCTCGAGCTTTGTAAACCAAAGCTCTGATACCAACTGCGATAGCCAGTAACTTCCCCAGTAAGGAAAGCCCGGATTATCTTGAGAACACGACATAATAGAATGCAAACAGAAGAACATTTCATTGTTAATTACAACAATTCCATCAGAATACAAGAATATACAGAGTATAAATGAATAAAATACATCCGAAATATCAGAGATTACAATAAATTACATAGCAGCAGAAAAACATTACAAAACACAACTGAAAGTAATACACGGATACAAAGCTTTCCGAGCATCGTTCCAGCTGCAAATCAGGATCCTGTGAATATAAATCTGCAAAACCAAAACTACAACCTGCCCGTGTGGAAAATAGAGGCACCCAGAGTTTAGGTTAAAACAATAAACTCCAGGTCAGTCATGTGACTGGTGTGAGAACTAAAACAGTTATTAATCTTTATTTTTAAAGTTAGGTAAATCAAGGGACCACGCCGTATAACACGGAATGGGTTTCCTCCCAAGAATACCAGTGCATAAAACAAACATCGCAATGCTAAATAATGAAAAATGAAGCTATTATAAGACCCAGGTCCTATCACAAAATGCAACGCAAGCCGGAGGATAGGGTTTTACCTGATAATAGCCAAAGAATGCTTGATACGTTTAAAAACACATTATTTTGATATTACTATAAGTGTATAGTTTCAAAACAATTTCTATCATAAGTATCAATCATAGGCGGGATGGGTACCATCTATCATGTCGCCATACTAGGCTCTACAAATAAAACCGAAATATCTCGTATTGGAAATTGGATTTCCGTCATGAGTCGAGGCAAGGGGAAAGCTCCTCTCCGATTCGAGACACTCTAGCAAATGTCTCAGGACTACTCTCTCTGGGTAGCCTCAGGATCTTCAGGGCCAGTCCTCTCTTACGTTTGAGGATTGGCAATTCCTGAACACACGTTTCCCGGTCCTTACAGACCTAAAATCGAGGCGCCTTGTAATAACCCGGAAATCCGAGCCAATTAAAAATTTTTATTTTGGAAATTTTAGTGAATTTTGATTATTTAAAACGAATTATTTTAAATAATAACGACGAGAAATTTATTTTGTATAGAATTAGAACGTATATATTTATATGCGTCGTCGTTAGAATATAAATATTTATTTATAATTATAAAAGGAATTGAAAATGGCGTGGCAGTTCGATAATTCGATTTCAAACTTCAATTGAATGTACAGGATTCAAAATAAAACGGATTTTAGCGAAACAAAAAATATTTCAATTTAATTGAGAATATCTTTCCAACGAATCCGAAAAATTGAAATTTCATAGCGGGAATTAAAAGTTATGTCCAAATGAATTTTCAAAATAATCGTTATGGAATTTCGGCCCTTAAAAATGGGAATTTTGCAAACGACCTCGGTTTTCGACGAAACCACTTTTGTTGGATCCTTGATGTCAAGTTATTGCTAGATTCCAAAATTTGTAATTTTCCGATTCAATATGTGAGCGTGGCAAAGGAAAACGCGTTTGACCAGTTTCAGTTGATTTTAATCGACTGGAAATTGGCCATTTTTCAAACGGTCTCAGAATTCGACGAAATTAGTTTTGTTAGGACCGTATCGTCAATACGAAGCTAGAAAATATTTTTTGGGAATTTTTATTGTTCATATGTGACCCTAGTAAATTGAAATGCGCATTAAAATTCAATATATAGAGTTATATGTTGATTTTGACGGAAACTGATCGAAACGATTGAATCAACTTACGATACATATCCCATTGTGTTCGGAATGGGGGTAATTAGCTAGGGGAGACAGTCGTTGGGTTCGAAACAGAGTTCGAATGAAAAGTCAACTCTAGGAGGATTAAATTAAAAAATTAGTTAATTATAAATTAACACCCCCTTCCCATACACTCTCTCTCCCCGATCTCAGAATAGAAAAAAAAACAGTCGCTTATGCCCTAGCCCCACCGTCGCCGCCCCCACCGTCGTTTTCGCCACCGCGCTCCCCTCCCCCACATCAGCCGCCACCAGCCTCCACCTTCCCCTCCTCTCTCTCCTCCCCAAACCGACCTTAAAACCCCAATCCACACGAAAACCCGCCGCCACGACCTTGAATCTGCCACCAGAGCCTGGTCGCACCCTCCCCCAGCCATGTCAGGCCCGACGCCACTAACCCCCGCCCCTATCCCCTCTTCTTTCTTCATTGAACGGCCAAGACTTCCGCATCCCCAAAATCGAGGACAGCCGCCACCAAGGGCCACACTCCGACCATCTACGACCGACGCGTGCACCCCAACACCGAGCACCACCTGCTGCAACGCCAACAACAGCGCAGGAACCCCCTTCCTTTGACAAAGATAAATTTTTTAGTTAAAGGTGAGTTTTTGAATTTGGTTTTGTTCATGTAGAAAAAGAATCTAATTTTTATTATACATACCATTATCTAAAAATATAATCTTTATGTAAATGAAGTATAAAAATTCGATTTTTCCCTATGCGAATGAAGTATAAAGGTTCGATTTTTGTCATGAAGCAACAAGTATAAAGATTCATTTTTTAATTAGCTAAAGGTGAGATTTTTATGATAAAGGTATGATTTTTAAGATACGAACATCGCCATATAGATAAGATTTTTATTATCTAGATAACAAGATAAAAATGTGATTTTTATTTGAATAGTAGAGCTAAAAATATGATTTTTATTATATGTAGAAATAAAAATATGATTTTTATATAATGTAGACAATAAAAATATGATTTTTATACAGTAGGGATTATAAAAATATATTTTTTATAAGGTAGAGAATATAAAAATGTTATCTTTATATATATAGCGAAATAAAAATCTGATTTTTATTATATATATAGTGAAGTAAAAATGAGATTTTTATAGCGATGAAATAAAAATTTGATCTTTATATAAGAAGTAGAATTATAAAAATATAATTTTTATATAGAAAGAAGCTTTATAAAAATATGATTTTTATTTTATTGAATGAAGCAATAAAAATATAATTTTTATTATGAACAGCGTAGAGAAGACTGCGTTGGCATGGCCGACAAATTCAGACAGTTCAGCAGCTCAAAAGCAAAGCATGGCGGAGTGGATCCCCAATGTGAGAACATCTCACTTTTTAATTTAATTTTCTAGTTAAAAATATATACTAGGATGCAGACGTTGTTTAGTAGCACCCGACACCCGTTGTCCACAGACCATGGATGGCTTGTATGCCTGTTTGTTTGATTTTGATGTGTAGTGGATTGTGTGATGTGAAATGAAATAAAATATTTATATAGTTAAAAATATTTTATAGTTAAAAATAGAATTTTTAACGTGTATTTAAAATGAAATAAATATAAACAAATCGAAGGATATGTTTATATACAAACATTTGATTGATACTGATTGGGACGATAAATTTTACACATCGCCCAACTACACAAATAAAATCTGTGTTTGATTGTTTGAAACCCCACATGGGTATTGGGATGATATTTGACGTACACTAATCCCGATTGTTTAGTTGTGTGTCGATCGATTGGTCAACAGACTGTGTAAGCGTTAATTATTTATATTTAATGCTTATGCAGTTGTATGGTGCACGTTGGATGATGGTTGATTATTTATCGTTGTTATTTTATAATTGTGTTGTAGAAAATCCATATAATTAACATTATATGGTAATTGATTGGGTCTCATTCCAGTTTTGAAATAGAAATATTTGAAATAGAAATATTTGAAATAGGAATATTTGAAATAGGAATAGTTGAAATAGGAATATTTGAAATAGAAATATTTGAAATAGAAATATTTGAAATAAAAATATTTGAAAATAGAAATATATAAAGCCATGTTGATTAGATTTGCGCCATTTTGACGTGAACGATATTTATATCGATTTTATTCAAATTGAAATGAATATTGAAGTGAATTGAAATTCGAATTAAATTGAAGTGAACTGAAATTCGAATTAAATTGAATTGATTTGAAATTCGAAATAAATCGAAATGATTTGAAATTCGAATAGAATTGAAACTCGAATTAAATTGAAATAGAAATGAAATCGTTTTGAATGGAATTTAAACGAATTGAAATTGAATTGAAATCGATTCAAATTGAAATCGATTTGAAATGAAATTAAAACGAATTTATATTGAAAAATTCAATCTTGATTTGAATTTGAAAAGGAAGTTGAAATCGTTTCGAAAACGAATTTAAAACGATTTATAAAATACGTTTCGAAAGGAAATCGACGAAGTATATTATATATATATATATTATATATAATATAATGGCCTGAAAAGAACGCGCTGCGCTGCGGCAGTTCGTGAATTTCGACCATTGACTTCGAATGGATATTGCGGGAGATCCGACCGTCGGATTCTCCTGAAACCGGAACCGTTGGGTTCGTATCGAAAAGAGCTTTCTAACGAATATTAGAAATTTGAAATCTAATGGTTGGATTTGGAATTATGTCCAAATCAAATTTGAAAAAGGTCGCTGTAAGTGTAGTTCGATGGCCGTTGATGGAAATCGATTGTACGGGCCTTGATAAAATTATTAAAAATATCAATAATTTGTGTAAAATCATAAGAAATGATTTGTGAAGAATTGGGACGAAAAACTCCATATTTGAAAAGATAAAAATAGTTTTTTTATCGAAATGAACTAGTTTTGAACTAGAATAGTAATTTATTTATTTTTAAAATAAATAAATTGGATTTGAAATGGTTTTGAAAATAATTAGAATTTCCAATAATTGCATTGGAATGGATTTGAATCGAAATTGTCTTCAGAATATTTCGATGTTGGATTTCGTGATTATACAGATGTTGTTACGGAAATCTGAAAGATATATATAGCGTTATTTCCAATACGATATTTGTTGGTCGTAGAATTTGATATTGAATACAAGCCGATATATTTTCTATTCAGAGCCGTGTATTTAATATCAAATGTGATTTGGGTTTGTCGTGAATGGTGTCTTCATTAACACTGTTCTTAAGCCCAGTTGAGAAAATGATTAAATCTTTTTATTTAGATTTAATGAAGTGTACCAATTAAATAATATTTAATTGGAATTGAATTGGTGTTGATTTTTGGGTTTATCGTGAACTGTGTTTCAAATAACACTTGTTCTTTAACCCAATAATTAATGGAATGTGATTTTGGGTTGTCGTGAACGGTTTCTTCAATAATACTGTTCTTAGACCTAAGGATTTAAGAAAATCAGGTACTAACCGGAGATTAGTTAAGTTGAATGGTTTCTGGGGTATTGATCTGATGTTGGTTTCGGCCTTCGGGGTTAATACTTAGGGAACTGCTCACTTGCTAATTCACGGTTAGGGACTGATTGAAATGTGATGCGATTTGGGGTTTATCGTGAACCGTGTTTTAAATGACACTGATTCTTTAACCCAGTTAAAGATTAAAACTAAATGGAGTTTTAATGAATCTTTAATTAGATTAAAAAGATCGAGAATGGAGTATCACCAGTTTTGCTCCAGGCGATAGTTAAATCTTTAATTAGATTTGAACGTGAAATGGTAATTGAATTTACCGATAGCACCGTGGTGCTAGATATGAAGTATTATCAGTTTTACTTCAAGGGATGAATAGGTTGGGGTTGGGAAATTAAAATAAATGATTACTTCGGTAAGGTTCGTTAATCCCGACTAGTTGAAACGATATTCGAAAGAAGATTAAAGAATAAATTTGAAAGGATTTATCTTTGATAAAATTAATGGGAACCTTTCCCTAAGAATGTGAAATTTAGAAACTAACTGTCGATTAGCTGAGAAGAATGGTTTCCTGGGTATTGATCTGATGTTGGTTTCGGCCTTCGGGGTTAATATTTGAGGAATTATTCTCTTGATTAATTTACGGTTAGTGACTGATGAATTGGAATGAGGCGTATGTTGTGTTTGTGTAACACTTGTTTATTATATACGCGAGTTATTCGGGAAGATCGGGTTTATCCCATTCTGAATAACTGATACGACGATAAGTCGAAGATGAAGACGATGGTAGAAGACCGGAGGTCTTCATGTCGTTTGGATAATTACTGATGGTCTTGATTGGGCCGTACACCCAAGAGGAGGGAATCAGTTTGTGATCGTCCAGACGTACTTGGAGATCGATGGATATGCAGGGTACTAGGTGCCTCCGGTTTCGTTCAGACTCAGAACGGACTTGTAAATGGACTGTGTGTCGGACATTGGATTTTAGTCTGTGTGATTGATTTCTATTAAATATATATCTGTTTGGCGGTGGAGAATTTATTCTCTTGCTTAACGCCCTTCTTTGAGACGTACGAGCTTAGGGGTTATATATTGATGAATATCCATCGCATGGAGTGAATTGCCTGTGTGGCATGCCTAAGTGGCAATTGATCAAGGCTTCTGTTGAAAAGCAAAGTCTTGTAGTTGATGATCAAAACACCGCCTGTGTGGCATAGCTTTGTGTAGCGTTGATTCACGAGCCTCACACCCCGGTTGTGAACCAAAAACAGGAGAGGACGTCAGGGAGGGCATGCGTTTCTTTCTAGCTAGAAGTGGCGTCAGTGGTTTTACATGCCTTAACGAGTTTGACTTATGTGGTTGTTGCAGTTGCGAGGCGCCTCGGATATATCGGTGACTATGTGAAGCCGATTGAGTCATTCGTTGGTTCATCTACGCCCCATAGGGCGGGGAAACGCATGTTCAGGGTTTAAGTTTAATCCACATCGGTGGACTGGCCCTGAGGATCCAAGGGGCAGTTGCGGTTGTTCCTGAGGCTTGGGCTAGACAGTCTCGAATCGGTGAGGACTATCTATTGCCTCGGTTCACAGATGGAAATCCAACTTCCAATACGTGACATTTGCAGTTTTGATTGTAGAGCCTAGTATGGCGACATGATATATGGTACCCATGCCGTCTATGATTGATATTTACGATTGTATATAAAATCGGAAACTAACTGGAAACGAGCTAAGATGGGTGGTTTCCTGGGTATTAGTCTGTTGTTGGTTTCGGCCTTCGGGGTTAATACTTAGGGAATCGTTCTCTTACTAATTTACAGTCAGAGTCTGATTAAGAATCAAAAGATGAAATTTAGCGTATCAAGCATTCTTTGGCTATTATAAGGTAAAACCCTATCCTCCGGCTTGCATTGCATTGTGTGATGGGGGCGTGGGTCTTATAATAGCTTCGTTTTCCTTTATTTAGCATTGCGTTGTTGCTTTATGCACTGGTATTCTTGGGAGGAAACCCGTTCCGTGTTATGCGGCGTGGTCCCTTGGTTTACTAACTTTAAAATGATTTATAATTGTTTTAGTTCTCACACCAGTCCCATGACTGACTTGGAGTTTATTGTTTTAACCTAAACTCTGGGTGCCTGTGATGACCCCAAACTTCCACAAGTGAAAGCAGGAGAAATCATTTTTGGAATACAACATAAATACAATAAAACAGAACACAGATACAATATAGCAAAGGAAATCCATAGAGTAATAACATTATAGCAGCGGAAAAATATAATGTCATCAATCACAGAAAATCCACAGTCACAGAAACTAAGCTATTACAACAAGTTTGCAGAAAAGAAATAAGTTTGATGTCTAAAAAGAAAAGAAAAGATGCCATAGAAACAAAGGTAAAAGTCTTCAAGCTCCAAGTCATCACCTCTTCTCCCAAGCAGAATCCAAGAGAGAGAAAATAAGCAGCTTCAAAGAAAAACTCCAAGCAAAGAAAGGACCTGTCTACTTGGCTGCCCGTGTAGAAGAGAGGGCACCCAAGTTTGCAAAAAGGTGAAACAAACTATGGGTCAGTCGTGGGACTGGTGTGAGAATTCTTAACTACAGTAACTATTAAAAATAAGGCAAATCCAAAAGACCACGCCGCTAACGCGGAACGAGTTTACTCTAAGGGACTGCCGTGCACAATTTAAAGTGTCATAATAAATGATTAAATAAGTCGTCAACAACGCAATGTCTTTTGAAAAATGGAACCACCATAAGACTCAGGTCCCATCACACAATGCAACGCACACCAAGAGGATAGAGTTTTACCTTATGGTGGTTAAACATGCTAAATACGCCAAATACGAAACTAATACTATTATTAGTGTATATGAAAACATTTCCAAATAAATGTATTAATCCTAGGAAGCATAGGTACCATATATTATGCCTCCAATACTAGTAATACAATCAAATCCGTCGGGGTCGTATTGGAAATTTGGGTTTCCATCATGAGTCCAGGCTAGGGAGGACTCCTTACCGATTCGAGACACTCTAGTTAATGTCCCAGGATTACCCGCAGTTAACCCTTGGATCCTGCAGGGCCGGTCCTCACATACAGCTTAGAGGATTGGCAATTCCTAAGCACACGTTCCCCGGTCCTATAGGACCTATCCGAGGCGCCTCATTTCATCATCCTTCAAAAGTAAAATGACTACTAACTAGAAAGAAACGTGCTACTTTCCCTGCGTTCCCTTCCCCCTTTTTAGACTCTACCGGTTTGTGAGGCTCGTGAAGTCATGTTCTTCATACCACAAGGTTCTGCTTTTCAACAAGAAACCCTGATCATTGCATCTTAGTATGCCACACCGTCACTCCATACCGTACTATTGATCTTCCGTCACTATATAAACGGGTGTTAAGTAGAGAATAAATTCTCTACCACCAATCGTTTATATATTAACTGAATATCAACAACATAATATTTTGTGGGGTACGATGTCAGACACACTATCCATTTATACCCATGCTCTAGGTCTGAACTAGGGTCAAACCCGTGAAATCAACACGTACGTTTGGGCAATTACCCCGACCCTTGAATTGGGAGCAAACCAATTCAGAGTCTTGATCGTTGTCCATTCGAGGGGAGATTTACGGTCTTCATGCGCCGTCTTCATACTTGAATTCTTGGAATCGTACGATCATTTGGAATGGGATTAACCCGGACTTTCCAAATAATCTGGCATTCATATATTTTGAGAAAAACATATTTTATATCGTTATTTTATTTTATAAAGATTAATTCTTGCCTTAATTATTTAATATAATTAATTCCCTTATATATTCTTTTATTCAACATTATAAATAATGTTAATCTTACATACCGTATCATTTCTTTTTTTTAACATTATAAATAATATTAATTCTTCCTACGGGGTGAATTCTCTTTTTATATACATTATAAATAATGTATATTCTTCCTACGGTCAAGTTCTTTAAAACTTGACATTATAAAATAGTGTAACTGTCATACGGTGAAATTTTCTTTTTATTAAACATTGTAAATGATGTTAAATTTATATACATTTCATTTTCTTTTTAATAACATTGAAAATAATGCTAACATTACCTACGGTGCTTTTTCTATTTATTAACATTGAAAATAATGTTAATATTACATGCGGTGCCTTTTCTATTTATATTTTACATACAATGCATTATTTCCTAACCTTGACAAAATAATATGCATACATACCATGCATTATTTTACATACAATGCATTATTTACTTATTTTACATATAATGCATTTTATGCTTTTTAACTTGACAAAACGATGATATACATACAATGCATTTTCTATTTTTTTCTCACATGACAAAATACTATTTTATGCAATGCAAATTTCTATTTTTCTATCATGACAAAATACTATTTTATGCAATGTAAATTTTATAATAACACAAATTTGTTCATTCAACATACGGTGCTCTTTATTTTTAAAATAACACAAATTTGTTCATTCAACATACGGTGCTTTTTATTTTTAAAATAACACAAATTTGTTCATTCAACATACGGTGCTTTTTATTTTTAAAATAACACAAATTTGTTCATTCAACATACGGTGAAAACTTTTCTATAATTAACACAAATGAATGTTAATCTCATACGGTTCATTTTCTTAGTACATAACATTAACATAATGTTAATGAATCATACAGTGTATATTTTCATATATTAACATTAAAAATAAATTTAATGTCAATTTCTCCTACATGTAAATTTTTCTAATGAGCAAAACATATCTTATTAATTTTCATTTATCATTAAACAAAAGTATCAGTTTACATACGGTGACAATTTTCTATTAACATTAGACAAAATGTCAATTTGCATACGGTGCACATTTCTATCTTAACATTAAACCAAAGTGCCATTTATTCATATGATGAATATTTCTATTTTAACATTCAACAAAAGTGTCATTCATTCATACGATGGATATCTCTATTTTAACAATGAACAAAATAGTGTCCATCCTCATACGATATATAATTCTATTTTAATAATGAACAAAAATTAGTTCATCTCATACGGTGACATTATATTAACTAAAATTGCTCATTAACATATAGTGACAACTCTATTTTGTAAATGAACAAAAATATAGTGTGTAATACAATGACAATTTTTATTTAAGTATTGAACAAAATTTGTCATTCTTACATACAGTGTGTAATACTAATTTAATAATGAACAAAATAGCGTTCATCAACATACGGTGACGTATTCTATATGTTATAATGAACAAAAATTAGTTCATTTCATATAGTGTCATATTCTTATTTTTAATAATGAACAAAATGTTATTCATTATCATACGATGCAAATTTATATCTTTATAACATGCCCAAAAATGTTATTTAACATACAATGCAAACTTATATTTTATAACATTAAATAAAGAATGACAAAAATACCATTCACATACAATGCATTCTTATATGTTAAACATTAAATAAAAATGACAAAAATACTTTTATCTTAACATTAAAAATAATGCTAAATCATCCTTTCTTTTTATATAACAAAAATGAATGTTAAGTTAATATGCATTCATTTCATTTTCAATTAACATAAAAAAAAAAGTAAATGTTAATTTACCCCACAATACATTTTCCTTTTTATTAACATTAACAATAAATGTTAAATTTTTCATGCCTTACATTTCAAATTTATTAACACTAAAAATAAATGCTAATTTTCTTACAATGCATTTTCAACATGACACGATGCTAGTTTAACATACAGTGTATTTTTATATTGTTAACATGACCAAATGCTAGTTGAACATACAGTGCAAATTATATTATTAACATGACAAAATTCTGTTTTTCATACAATGCATTTATCTAATTTTAATATGACAAAAAAAAATGCTATTTTACATAGAATGCACATTTTCTATATAATATTAACAAAATGCTATTTTTCATGCAATGCACATTTTATATATAATATTAACAAAATGCTATTTTTCATACAATGCACATTTTATATATAATATTAACAAAATGCTATTTTTCATGCAATGCACATTTTATATATAATATTAACAAAATGCTATTTTTCATACAATGCACATTTTCCTTACAGTGCATTTTATATTTATCACATGACAAAAATGTTATTCTTCATATCAATGCATTTTCATATTTACATATTTCTAATGTAAAATTAAACACCGTTTTTCATTGCAACTATATTTACAAATTTCAAACGTAAAATCTATCCATCTTATTAAATCAACAAAACATATACTTTTATATGTTTGCAATAAAAATGTGGTCTTTTGTTTATAACAACAAAATATATAACTTTTTATATAATCAATAAAAATATAATCTTTTTATAAAAACAATAAAATCTCTGACTTTTGTTTCATGTCATATTAACATCGTCCAACTTAAATTTCCTACCTCTATAGTGATTCAAGTTTTCATGTCATACACACATCGCTAATCTTATCTTTCCATGAAACATAACAACAGCAAATATATTCATCGATGATAAATTTCAGATCTACTATTTCTAATCATTCAAAACATCAACCATACAATTCAAACATCATACTTCATACATCAAATAATAGATCTATAATTAATTTAAATAAAGTGAATACTCACAACATTATATCTAGCATACATACAGAGTTTGGTCATAGCTGATTCACATCGCATTGTATGAATTAAATTAAATTAATTAAAATAGAAGTGAACTCTCACCTTGAATTTTTGGCCAAAATTTTACTGTCTCCTTTTCAGCTGTGGTCTGCGCCATCGCGAAACTCTTAATTTTGTGATTCCAACGCAATTTACGGTTCGTCAAACGGACCTCGTATGAAAGAGTTATGAATTTTTAAAGATCGGGTAATTAAATAATTAATTAATATTCGTGAAAATACCTAAAAATTTCACTGTCTCAGAATTGGACAAAATTAGTGTCCACGCGTCCATCTCGTCGCCACGATCCCAACGCACCTGAAATCGTCGATTTTCGACTTCGTATGAGTGAGTTATGCAATTTTAAAGTTCTGGAAATTAATTAAATAATTTAAAAATAAAATAGAAAATACCCTCAGCCCGTTGACCGAAAAACACTGTTCACCGCCGAACTTTGACCGCACTTTGCCGCTGCCTCGGGGCACCTGACGCCACGGGACCACCGCCAATGTCTTCGTCTTGGCGAGACGCACCACCACCAGAAAGAGCCGCCCCTAAAGCTTCTCCGATCATCGGGAAATCGCCTAGAAAGGATTTCGCCTCGCGGGTCCCACAGGCCGCCTCACACCTCCAAACGACCTGAAATTTTCTGAGCATCTTCGTCTTGCGTAGACAAAGAACTTCCGTGTTCGTGACTTCGTCCAATTCTTCCTCGATTCACGGGAATTTCTTGATTTACGTTTTGAGCTGCTGAATTTCGAAAACAGCGAGCTTTAAGACGAGATTCCGGCGAATTCGAGCGCTGTTTGACAAAACCGACTACACCATTAGCTTCGTATCGTCGAGACCTTCGAGAAAACATATAATTTGCTATGGTTTGAAGAGATTTTATTTTTGACAAATTTTAGAGGAAGAGAGAGCCGCCATGGAAATTGGGAAAAAACGATGGAAGAGAGAATGGCTGCTGTGTATTTCGAATTTCAGCCCTAAATCTCAGAAAAAATATAATATATACCCTGGGTTTAATTTTGGTTTGGGTCCAAATATCATTACGTGCCCAATTACTCAATTTTCAACTGTTTTCTTCAATTCAGAAATTCTTATAAATACATGCTGATTTCAAAATTAATAAAATTTTAAACATAATTATTTCAGGTCATTACGAACCCAACGAACCTGATTTCGTAATTTTCCGATTCCGTAAGAATTTATTATAAATTTCCGAAGTCTGAAAATAGGCTGTATTTCCACTGTAAAAATTATACAGGCCACAAAATAATTCCAAAAATTATAAATTTTATAATTTAACCTTAATTTAATATTCCGAATCCATAGAAACTGGTTTCGTCGAATTCGGAGTTCGTTTACAAAAATTCTATTTTTCAGGTGTATATTTTAATATTTAAAAATACCAAAAATAGTGGGATTTTTCCGAAACTCAAAAATATAAGTTCTTATAGTCATTTTTATATGTAAACAACATTCTAAAACCAATGGAGATGGTTTCGGGTCCTAATTCCTTATTCTGCAAAATGTAGCATTTTGGGCCTTATAAATTTCATAGCGACCTTTCTAAATATTGAATTGGCCATAACTTTTGATTTCCGCTATGAAATTTCGATTTTTCGGATTCGTTGGAAAGATATTTTTAAATAGATTCTAATATTTTTGGTTTTACTAAAATCCGTTAAATTTTGCATCCTGTACATTCAGTTAAAGTTTCAAATCAAAATTTCAAACTGCAGCGCTTGTTTTCAATTCCTTTTATATATAAATTAAATTTATTCGGTTTAACTTCGATTAAAATAAATCAATCATTTAAAATAAATTTAAATTCATTAAAATTAAAATTTATTTTGGCCCTAAAATCCTGGGTCGTTACAATCTCCCCCACTTAAGAACTTTTCGTCCCCGAAAAGGAAAAAGAAAATAAAAGAGGAGAAGAGGAAGAATAAACACAGAGAATGTTGAAACGTTTTAAACAGAAATAGTACCGCCTATAACATCAGGCCTTCCACCGAAGAAGTTGGTCCTTTCGCTCCTTCGTACACATGTGCCAATTGAGCATCGCCACTTCTCTTAGTCTTCTTCGAACGTATGGTCAAGGAAAGAGTCAAAACAACAGAAAAGGTGATTCTAAGAGATAGAAAAGATCGAAGGATGAATGAAAAGATGACGATAAAGTGACTGGCTATTATGTATCTCATGAACTGTTCGCCATAGAATATAGTGATTCTATGTAAACGAATTATTATAGATATGTTGTACTCCGCTTTGTAAACCAAAGCTCTGATACCAACTGTGATGGCCCCAAACTTCCACGAGTGAAAGCAGGAGAAATCATTTTTGGAATACAACATAAATACAATAAAACAGAACACAGATACAATATAGCAAAGGAAATCCATAGAGTAATAACATTATAGCAGCGGAAAAATATAATGTCATCAATCACAGAAAATCCACAGTCACAGAAACTAAGCTATTACAACAAGTTTGCAGAAAAGAAATAAGTTTGATGTCTAAAAAGAAAAGAAAAGATGCCATAGAAACAAAGGTAAAAGTCTTCAAGCTCCAAGTCATCACCTCTTCTCCCAAGCAGAATCCAAGAGAGAGAAAATAAGCAGCTTCAAAGAAAAACTCCAAGCAAAGAAAGGACCTGTCTACTTGGCTGCCCGTGTAGAAGAGAGGGCACCCAAGTTTGCAAAAAGGTGAAACAAACTATGGGTCAGTCGTGGGACTGGTGTGAGAATTCTTAACTACAGTAACTATTAAAAATAAGGCAAATCCAAAAGACCACGCCGCTAACGCGGAACGGGTTTACTCTAAGGGACTGCCGTGCACAATTTAAAGTGTCATAATAAATGATTAAATAAGTCGTCAACAACGCAATGTCTTTTGAAAAATGGAACCACCATAAGACTCAGGTCCCATCACACAATGCAACGCACACCAAGAGGATAGAGTTTTACCTTATGGTGGTTAAACATGCTAAATACGCCAAATACGAAACTAATACTATTATTAGTGTATATGAAAACATTTCCAAATAAATGTATTAATCCTAGGAAGCATAGGTACCATATATTATGCCTCCAATACTAGTAATACAATCAAATCCGTCGGGGTCGTATTGGAAATTTGGGTTTCCATCATGAGTCCAGGCTAGGGAGGACTCCTTACCGATTCGAGACACTCTAGTTAATGTCCCAGGATTACCCGCAGTTAACCCTTGGATCCTGCAGGGCCGGTCCTCACATACAGCTTAGAGGATTGGCAATTCCTAAGCACACGTTCCCCGGTCCTATAGGACCTATCCGAGGCGCCTCATTTCATCATCCTTCAAAAGTAAAATGACTACTAACTAGAAAGAAACGTGCTACTTTCCCTGCGTTCCCTTCCCCCTTTTTAGACTCTACCGGTTTGTGAGGCTCGTGAAGTCATGTTCTTCATACCACAAGGTTCTGCTTTTCAACAAGAAACCCTGATCATTGCATCTTAGTATGCCACACCGTCACTCCATACCGTACTATTGATCTTCCGTCACTATATAAACGGGTGTTAAGTAGAGAATAAATTCTCTACCACCAATCGTTTATATATTAACTGAATATCAACAACATAATATTTTGTGGGGTACGATGTCAGACACACTATCCATTTATACCCATGCTCTAGGTCTGAACTAGGGTCAAACCCGTGAAATCAACACGTACGTTTGGGCAATTACCCCGACCCTTGAATTGGGAGCAAACCAATTCAGAGTCTTGATCGTTGTCCATTCGAGGGGAGATTTACGGTCTTCATGCGCCGTCTTCATACTTGAATTCTTGGAATCGTACGATCATTTGGAATGGGATTAACCCGGACTTTCCAAATAATCTGGCATTCATATATTTTGAGAAAAACATATTTTATATCGTTATTTTATTTTATAAAGATTAATTCTTGCCTTAATTATTTAATATAATTAATTCCCTTATATATTCTTTTATTCAACATTATAAATAATGTTAATCTTACATACCGTATCATTTCTTTTTTTTAACATTATAAATAATATTAATTCTTCCTACGGGGTGAATTCTCTTTTTATATACATTATAAATAATGTATATTCTTCCTACGGTCAAGTTCTTTAAAACTTGACATTATAAAATAGTGTAACTGTCATACGGTGAAATTTTCTTTTTATTAAACATTGTAAATGATGTTAAATTTATATACATTTCATTTTCTTTTTAATAACATTGAAAATAATGCTAACATTACCTACGGTGCTTTTTCTATTTATTAACATTGAAAATAATGTTAATATTACATGCGGTGCCTTTTCTATTTATATTTTACATACAATGCATTATTTCCTAACCTTGACAAAATAATATGCATACATACCATGCATTATTTTACATACAATGCATTATTTACTTATTTTACATATAATGCATTTTATGCTTTTTAACTTGACAAAACGATGATATACATACAATGCATTTTCTATTTTTTTCTCACATGACAAAATACTATTTTATGCAATGCAAATTTCTATTTTTCTATCATGACAAAATACTATTTTATGCAATGTAAATTTTATAATAACACAAATTTGTTCATTCAACATACGGTGCTCTTTATTTTTAAAATAACACAAATTTGTTCATTCAACATACGGTGCTTTTTATTTTTAAAATAACACAAATTTGTTCATTCAACATACGGTGCTTTTTATTTTTAAAATAACACAAATTTGTTCATTCAACATACGGTGAAAACTTTTCTATAATTAACACAAATGAATGTTAATCTCATACGGTTCATTTTCTTAGTACATAACATTAACATAATGTTAATGAATCATACAGTGTATATTTTCATATATTAACATTAAAAATAAATTTAATGTCAATTTCTCCTACATGTAAATTTTTCTAATGAGCAAAACATATCTTATTAATTTTCATTTATCATTAAACAAAAGTATCAGTTTACATACGGTGACAATTTTCTATTAACATTAGACAAAATGTCAATTTGCATACGGTGCACATTTCTATCTTAACATTAAACCAAAGTGCCATTTATTCATATGATGAATATTTCTATTTTAACATTCAACAAAAGTGTCATTCATTCATACGATGGATATCTCTATTTTAACAATGAACAAAATAGTGTCCATCCTCATACGATATATAATTCTATTTTAATAATGAACAAAAATTAGTTCATCTCATACGGTGACATTATATTAACTAAAATTGCTCATTAACATATAGTGACAACTCTATTTTGTAAATGAACAAAAATATAGTGTGTAATACAATGACAATTTTTATTTAAGTATTGAACAAAATTTGTCATTCTTACATACAGTGTGTAATACTAATTTAATAATGAACAAAATAGCGTTCATCAACATACGGTGACGTATTCTATATGTTATAATGAACAAAAATTAGTTCATTTCATATAGTGTCATATTCTTATTTTTAATAATGAACAAAATGTTATTCATTATCATACGATGCAAATTTATATCTTTATAACATGCCCAAAAATGTTATTTAACATACAATGCAAACTTATATTTTATAACATTAAATAAAGAATGACAAAAATACCATTCACATACAATGCATTCTTATATGTTAAACATTAAATAAAAATGACAAAAATACTTTTATCTTAACATTAAAAATAATGCTAAATCATCCTTTCTTTTTATATAACAAAAATGAATGTTAAGTTAATATGCATTCATTTCATTTTCAATTAACATAAAAAAAAAAAGTAAATGTTAATTTACCCCACAATACATTTTCCTTTTTATTAACATTAACAATAAATGTTAAATTTTCATGCCTTACATTTCAAATTTATTAACACTAAAAATAAATGCTAATTTTCTTACAATGCATTTTCAACATGACACGATGCTAGTTTAACATACAGTGTATTTTTATATTGTTAACATGACCAAATGCTAGTTGAACATACAGTGCAAATTATATTATTAACATGACAAAATTCTGTTTTTCATACAATGCATTTATCTAATTTTAATATGACAAAAAAAAATGCTATTTTACATAGAATGCACATTTTCTATATAATATTAACAAAATGCTATTTTTCATGCAATGCACATTTTATATATAATATTAACAAAATGCTATTTTTCATACAATGCACATTTTATATATAATATTAACAAAATGCTATTTTTCATGCAATGCACATTTTATATATAATATTAACAAAATGCTATTTTTCATACAATGCACATTTTCCTTACAGTGCATTTTATATTTATCACATGACAAAAATGTTATTCTTCATATCAATGCATTTTCATATTTACATATTTCTAATGTAAAATTAAACACCGTTTTTCATTGCAACTATATTTACAAATTTCAAACGTAAAATCTATCCATCTTATTAAATCAACAAAACATATACTTTTATATGTTTGCAATAAAAATGTGGTCTTTTGTTTATAACAACAAAATATATAACTTTTTATATAATCAATAAAAATATAATCTTTTTATAAAAACAATAAAATCTCTGACTTTTGTTTCATGTCATATTAACATCGTCCAACTTAAATTTCCTACCTCTATAGTGATTCAAGTTTTCATGTCATACACACATCGCTAATCTTATCTTTCCATGAAACATAACAACAGCAAATATATTCATCGATGATAAATTTCAGATCTACTATTTCTAATCATTCAAAACATCAACCATACAATTCAAACATCATACTTCATACATCAAATAATAGATCTATAATTAATTTAAATAAAGTGAATACTCACAACATTATATCTAGCATACATACAGAGTTTGGTCATAGCTGATTCACATCGCATTGTATGAATTAAATTAAATTAATTAAAATAGAAGTGAACTCTCACCTTGAATTTTTGGCCAAAATTTTACTGTCTCCTTTTCAGCTGTGGTCTGCGCCATCGCGAAACTCTTAATTTTGTGATTCCAACGCAATTTACGGTTCGTCAAACGGACCTCGTATGAAAGAGTTATGAATTTTTAAAGATCGGGTAATTAAATAATTAATTAATATTCGTGAAAATACCTAAAAATTTCACTGTCTCAGAATTGGACAAAATTAGTGTCCACGCGTCCATCTCGTCGCCACGATCCCAACGCATCTGAAATCGTCGATTTTCGACTTCGTATGAGTGAGTTATGCAATTTTAAAGTTCTGGAAATTAATTAAATAATTTAAAAATAAAATAGAAAATACCCTCAGCCCGTTGACCGAAAAACACTGTTCACCGCCGAACTTTGACCGCACTTTGCCGCTGCCTCGGGGCACCTGACGCCACGGGACCACCGCCAATGTCTTCGTCTTGGCGAGACGCACCACCACCAGAAAGAGCCGCCCCTAAAGCTTCTCCGATCATCGGGAAATCGCCTAGAAAGGATTTCGCCTCGCGGGTCCCACAGGCCGCCTCATACCTCCAAACGACCTGAAATTTTCTGAGCATCTTCGTCTTGCGTAGACGAAGAACTTCCGTGTTCGTGACTTCGTCCAATTCTTCCTCGATTCACGGGAATTTCTTGATTTACGTTTTGAGCTGCTGAATTTCGAAAACAGCGAGCTTTAAGACGAGATTCCGGCGAATTCGAGCGCTGTTTGACAAAACCGACTACACCATTAGCTTCGTATCGTCGAGACCTTCGAGAAAACATATAATTTGCTATGGTTTGAAGAGATTTTATTTTTGACAAATTTTAGAGGAAGAGAGAGCCGCCATGGAAATTGGGAAAAAACGATGGAAGAGAGAATGGCTGCTGTGTATTTCGAATTTCAGCCCTAAATCTCAGAAAAAATATAATATATACCCTGGGTTTAATTTTGGTTTGGGTCCAAATATCATTACGTGCCCAATTACTCAATTTTCAACTGTTTTCTTCAATTCAGAAATTCTTATAAATACATGCTGATTTCAAAATTAATAAAATTTTAAACATAATTATTTCAGGTCATTACGAACCCAACGAACCAGATTTCGTAATTTTCCGATTCCGTAAGAATTTATTATAAATTTCCGAAGTCTGAAAATAGGCTGTATTTCCACTGTAAAAATTATACAGGCCACAAAATAATTCCAAAAATTATAAATTTTATAATTTAAACTTAATTTAATATTCCGAATCCATAGAAACTGGTTTCGTCGAATTCGGAGTTCGTTTACAAAAATTCTATTTTTCAGGTGTATATTTTAATATTTAAAAATACCAAAAATAGTGGGATTTTTCCGAAACTCAAAAATATAAGTTCTTATAGTCATTTTTATATGTAAACAACATTCTAAAACCAATGGAGATGGTTTCGGGTCCTAATTCCTTATTCTGCAAAATGTAGCATTTTGGCCCTTATAAATTTCATAGCGACCTTTCTAAATATTGAATTGGCCATAACTTTTGATTTCCGCTATGAAATTTCGATTTTTCGGATTCGTTGGAAAGATATTTTTAAATAGATTCTAATATTTTTGGTTTTACTAAAATCCGTTAAATTTTGCATCCTGTACATTCAGTTAAAGTTTCAAATCAAAATTTCAAACTGCAGCGCTTGTTTTCAATTCCTTTTATATATAAATTAAATTTATTCGGTTTAACTTCGATTAAAATAAATCAATCATTTAAAATAAATTTAAATTCATTAAAATTAAAATTTATTTTGGCCCTAAAATCCTGGGTCGTTACAGTGCCCCTATTTTCGACACGGGCAGCTAGTAGTTTTGGTTTTACAGATTTATATTCACAGGATCCTGGTTTACAGCTGGAATGATGTTCGGAAAGCTTTGTATCCGTATATCTCCTTCGGTTGTGTTTTGTATTATTTTCCGCTGCTATGTAATTTATTGGAATCTCTGATATTTTGTAATGTATAATATTCATTTATACTCTTTATATTCTTGTATTCTGATGGAATTGTTGTAATTAACAATGAAATGTTCTTCTATCTGCGTTCTTTTGTGTGCTGTTCTCGAAGTATCCGCGCTTTCCTTACCGGGGAAGTTTGGGTCGTTTCACGCCTCGCATCCTATAACCACATAGGTGAAAAGTATATAAATGTCAGCCAGTTTAAGCACTGACACCACCATTAGCTAGAAAGAAACGTCGTGCTCTCCCTGCAGTCACTATCCCGTTTTTCAAACATACCGAGGTGTGAGACTCGCGAATTCACGTTATACACAAAGCTGCGCCACACAGGCCGTGCTTTGATCATCAACCATAAGACTTTGCTTTTCAACAGAAGCCTTGATCAATTGCCACTTAGGCGTGCCACACAGGCAATTCATGCCATGCGACTGATGTCCATCGATATACAACCTCTGAGCTCGTACGTCTCGGAGAAGGGCGTTAAGCAAGAGAATAAATTCTCCGCCGCCAAATAGATGTATATTTAATAGAGATCAATCAACATAGAATAAAATCTAATGTCAGACACACAGTCCATTTACAAGTTCGATCTGGGTCTGAACGAAACCGGAGGCACTTTCCTCGCATATCCATCGATCTCCAAGTACGTCTGGACGATCACCAACTGATTCCCTCATCTTGGGTGTACAGCCCAATCAAGATCATCAGTAATCACCCAAATGATGTGAAGACTTCCGTACTTCCACCACCGTCTTCCTCTTCGACATATCGTCGAATTGGTTATTCAGAATGGGTATAAACCCGACCTTTCTGAATGACCCGCGTGTATAATAAACAAATGCTACACAAAAACAACATACTCCTCATTCCAATTTATCGGTCACCAACCGTAAATTAGCAAGAGAACAATTCCCCAAATATTAACCCCGAAGGCCGAAACCAACATCAGATCAATACCCAGGAAACCATTCACCTTAGCTAACCTACAGTTAGTTTCTAAATTTCACATTCTTAGGGAAAAGTTCCCATTAATTTTATCAAAGATAAATTCTTCCAAATTTATTCTTTAATCTTCCTTTGAAAATCATTTCAAACTAGTCGGGATTAGCGAACCACACCGAAGTAATTATTTATTTTATTTCCCAATCCCAACCTATTCATCCCGTGAAGCAAAACTGGTAATACTCCATATCTAACACCACGGTGTTATCGGTAAAATTAATTACCATTTCACGTTCAAATCTAATTAAAGATTTAACTATTGCTTGGAGCAAAACTGGTGATACTCCATTCTCGCTCATTTTCCAAATTTGATAATTTAAATTATCAATTCATATTTCAATCTAATTGCAGATTCATTAAAACTCCTTTTACTGGGTTAAAGAACTAATGTCATTTAAAACACAGTTCACGATAAACCCAAATCACATTCTACTTATTGTCGGGTTAAAGAACAAGTGTTATTTAAAACATTGTTCACGATAAACCCACGAATCAATTCTAATTCAATTCCAATCAAATATATTAGAAATTCTGATTATTTAAAACCCCTTTCAAATCCAATTTATTTATTTAAAAATAATTGGGTTTTAAATTTAGTTCAAAACTAGTTCATTTCGATAAAAATCTATTTTTATCTTTACAAATGTGGGATTTTTCACCCCAGTTCTTCACAAATCATTTCTTATAATTTTACACAAATTATTGATATTTTTGATAATTTTATCAAGGCCCGTACAGTCGATTTCCAACAACGGCCATCGAAGTGCACTTACAACGACCTTTTCTGAAATTGATTTGGACATATCTCCAAATCCAACCGTTAGATTTCAAATTTCTAATATTGTTAGAAATCCCTTTTCGATACGAACCCAATGTTTCTGGTTTTAGGAGAATCCGACGGTCGGATCTCCCGCAATGTCCATTAGAAATCAATGGTCGAAATTCACGAACTGCCGCGGCGCGACGAGTTCTATTCAGGCCATTGTATTATATATATAATATATATTTTGTCGATTTCCTTTTTAAAACGAATTTTATAAATTGTTTTAAATTCGTTTCAAAAACAATTTCAACTTCCATTTCAAATTCAAATCAAAATTGAATTTTTCCCTATAAATTCGTTTTAAATTCATTTCAAATTGATTTTAATTCAAATCGATTTTTAATTCAATTTTAGTTCGTTTTCAATTTAATTCAATTCAATTCAATTTTGAATTCATTTCAAATTGATTATAATTCTATTTCAATTCGTTGTCAATTCGATTCGATTTAATTCAATTCAATTTTGAATTCATTTCAAATTGATTTTTATTCTATTTCAATTCGTTTTCAATTCAATTCAATTCAATTTTGAATTCATTTCAAATTGATTTTTATTCTATTTCAATTCGTTTCAATTCAATTCAATTCAATTCAATTCAATTTTGAATTCATTTCAAATTGATTTTTATTCTATTTCAATTCGTTTTCAATTCGTTTCAATTGATTTCTATTTAATTTCAATTCAATTCGAATTTCTAATTCATTCAATTCAATTTTGAATTCATTTTCTAAATATTCGATTTTTAAATCTCTTTTCAATATTCATAAAAAAACGAATATAATCGATATAAATATCGTTCGCGTCAAAATAGCGCATCTCAAATAACCACGGCTTTATATTTTTCAATAACTTCGTTATTCTATTCAACAAATGAATATTTATTCTATTCAACAAATGAATCTATATTTTTCAACACATGACTAATCTCAACAAATGAGTACTGTCAACACGTGACTATTTTTGTTAATTAGTATATTTTATAAAATTTTGATTTCCATCGTTTAATTTTCAATCAGACTCCAACCGTAAATTAGTAAGAGAACAATTCCCCAAATATTAACCCCGAAGGCCGAAACCATCATCAGATCAATATCCAGGAGACCACTCATCTTATCTATTTTCCAGTTAGTTTCTAATTTTATATATGATAAAGATGTAAATTTTATTGTTAAAATATTTCGTTCAACACATGACTAATCTCTACAAATGAGTACTGTCAACACATGAATCTATCTTTTGTAATATTCTTTATTTTCCCAATTGGAATGAGGCCCAATCAATTACCATATAATGTTAATTATATGGATTCCATACAACACATGTATATAATAGCAACGATAAATAATCAACCATCATCCAAAGTGCACCACACAACTGCATAAGCATTAAATATAAATAATTAACGCTTACACAGTCTGTCGACCAATCGATCGACATACAATTAAATAATTGGGATTAGTGTACGCCAAATATCATTCCAACACCCGTGTGGGGTTTCAATCCACAAACACTGAATATTATTTGTGCAGTTGGGCGACGTGTAAAATTTATCGTCCCAATCAATGTCCTTCAAATAGGTGTTCATAAACAAACCGTCCGGTTTGTAAATGAATATTTATTTATTCACATTCACGTTAAAGATTATATTTTTAACGATAAAATATTTTACCTATATAAATATTTTATTTCCTTTCCCGTCACACAATCAATTCAATCAAATTTATCAACCAACAAATAAATCAATCACCTAACAATTAACTAAACAAACAAGCCGTTCATGGTCTGTGGACGACGGGTGTCGGGTGCTGCTTAGCACCGTCTGCATCCTAGTATATATTTATAACTAGAAAACAAGAATTAAAGTGAGAAGTTCTCACCGAGGGTTCCACTCCTCCATTTCATTTCTGAATCTCTGAACTGTTTGAATTCCTTTTTGATATTCAATCAGTTCCATCTCACTTCTTTTCACGCTGTTCATATATAAATAAAAATCCCACTTTTATTTCACTATATATATAATAAAAATCAGATTTTTATTTCGCTACATAAATAAAAAATATATTTTTATATTCTCCGTTATATAAAAATTCTATTTTCAATCCTCTACCTATATAAAAATCGAATTTTTACTTTACTACACATATAAAAATTATATTTTTATATCTCCACATATATAAAAGTTATATTTTTAACCTTTCTATAATATAAAAATTATATTCTTAACCTTTCTATAATATAAAAATTATATTTTTAACCTTTCTGTAATATAAAAATCTCGCCTTTTCTATATTTAAGAATCAAAATTTTCACTTATATGATAAAATTACATTTTTAATATTAAGGTTATTTAAATAAAAATCATATTTCATCTCGCTACTGTATATATAAAAATCGTATTTTTATCTCGCAATCTTATGTATAAAAATCTCATTTTTATATCGCTAACATATAAAAGAAAATTTTATATTTTTATTTCATTAAAAATCATATCTTTATACCGTTAAAAATCATATCTTTATACCGTTAAAAATCATAACTTTATATTTAAAGATATTTCCTATAAAAATCACATTTTTGTTTTCGATGTTTACACTATAAAAATTGCATTTTTATTCACATACATAAATAAAAAAATAATTAAAACTTACAGGGGGAATTGGGGGTGCTCGTGATGGCACAGGTGATCGGGGAGGAGCGTTGGCCAGCGGCGGTGCCCACATTGATCGGAGCATAGGTTTAGAAAAGGGGTTTTAGGGCTTGGTGATGGAGAAGAAGGAAGAGAGAGGGAGGAGGAGGTGCGGCAGGGTGTCAAGAAGGTGGTGGGGGTGCTGTCAGGCGACTGACGTCAGTCAGTGGTGGTGGGCGGCGCAGTTTGGCTCGCCGGGGGGGGGGGGGGGGGGTTGTGCTGAGCGTCGACGTTTGGGGCAAGGGGGAGGGGATCCATGCGTCGGAGAAGAAGGTGGGGAAGGTGGAGGCACCCGCATTAAGTCGGCGGCGGATGATCGGGGGGGAGGGGGGCGTGAATCGCGATCCCCCAATTTTTTTTTGTATTTTGCTTTTTCTCTGAAAAATAACGGGGGGGGGGGGGGGTGCTGAGGAGAGATAAAGGGGAGAGGTTTTTTTATTTATTTAATTAATTTAATTTCAAAAAGGTACTTTTTGTTTCGATCTCGAAATCGAACCCACCGCCTGTCGTCCATAGCTAATTACTTCTATTCCGAACACAATGGAATATGTATCGTAAGCTGATTCGACCATTTCGATCAATTTTCGTCAAAATCAACTTATAACTCTATATATTGAATTTGAATGCGCATTTCAATTTACCGGGGCCACATACTAACTCTACAAATTACCGAAAAATATTTTCTAGCTTCGTATTGACGATACGGTCCTAACAAAACTAATTTCGTCGAATTCTGAGACTGTCTGAAAAATGGCCATTTTCCAGTCGATTAAATTCAACTTAAACTGGTCAAACGCGTTTTCCTTTGCCACGCTCACATATTGATTCGAAAAATTACGAACTCTGGAATATAACAATAACTTGACATCACGGATCCAACAAAAGTGGTTTCGTCGAAAACCGAGGTCGTTTGCAAAATTCCCATTTTTAAGGGCCGAAATCCCATAACGACTATTCTAAATTTTCAACTGGACATAACTTTTTATCCCCGCTATGAAATTTTGATTTTTCAGATTCGTTAGAAAGATATTCTCAATTAGATTCTATTATTTTTGGTTTTACTAAAATCCGGTTTATTTTGAATCCTGTACGTTCATTTGAAATTTGAAATCGAATTATCGAACTACCGCGCCATTTTCAAATTCTTTTATAATTAAAATAAAATATTTATATTCTAACGACGACGTATATAAATACATAGGTTCTAATTTTATTCAAAATAAATTTCTCGTCAATATTATTTAAAATAATTCATTTTAAATATTCAAAATTTGCTAAAATAGTCAAAATAAAATTTTTAAATTGGCTCGGATTTCTGGGTTATTACAAATTTCGAGGCCGTAAACTAAGTGTTGTAGATGTTGCAATCATCCTAATATTAAGTTTTGGCGATTAAGCATGGGTGTGTTAATGATATTAATACCAATAGCAAATGATCATGAAATAAATTATAATAAAATTTCCAAAACATTTCAATTTGTTTTAATACATGATCCTATAACATTTCCTGTGCTTTATATCAAATATAAATGTAAAATATTTTTAAATCAACATATAAAGATGCCCTCTATAACACCGCGTAAAATTCATAAGTAGAAAATGGAATTTTTGCAGTGTTGACCCGCTTTTTAGTCAAAGCAGTTATACATGGAATCTCTTCTCAACAATACGCTCAAGTGTTGGGAATATCGTCAGAAGACATGAAGTGATTTGGCTGAAATCGCATCACAAATAAAGAATGGCCCGAAACTCCTACAAGATGACCTTTTCTGGGCCAGAAAACAGCGATTACGGAGCCATGCTGAGTAACTCTTGTATCTCTACGAATTAGCTTCAGTTTGAGCTTTGGTTCAGATCAATCGGACTTACGGTTTGAAAGTTATGCCCGTTTCCGTGAACACGTGCAGAACCGGGAACTTGGAATCTGGCATTGGCACAACCCTTACGGATCGGATCGGATCACAGAAGACCCGACCCGCCTGAAGTGTTTCGAACTGAAGTATCTCCAGCCTTCGGATCGGAGACATCACCACGCATCGGTTCAGATCGGATCACCCCTGGAAGGGTCGGTTCGGATGAGATAAAGTGGCATTGGAAACTTGGCACACATCAGTTTGGATCGGGATAGGAAGACCCGATCCAATTTGGACATTTGAACAGAAGTGCGCACACGCATTCAGTCCAGGAAACTGGTTCGGTTCGGATCCGATCTGAACTGACCTGACCTGCTTCTACACCTGAAATTCTGGCATGCATCTCTTTCGGTTCGGATCGGGGTAGGACGATCCAATCCGCCTAGTTTCTTCTGCACCGGAGAACTGTTCATCTTTGGTTTGAAGACACCAATCCGGTTCGGGTCGGACCCGAACCGACCCCCTGTACCTACTCAGACGCAGCAGCTTTGATCGATTCTAAGGGATAACCGCTCCTACAAATGTGGATCGAGCTCCACCTGTCTGCATACGACCTGGAGACCACGTTCTCCATTATCTCCGGGATAGCCTCGCCACGCGCCACGTGTCCACCCGATCCGAACCGGTTCAGAGCACCTACCAGCTTCTCTACGCCTATAAATACACCACGAGATGGTCATTTCAAGGGACTTTTTCCGGCACTAACACCTCCCGACCTCCATTACCAAGTATTCAAGGACTTTGGGTACTCCTCAACTCAATCAAACACGAGGTTATCGTGCATAAATTCAATCTCTTTTCTCCTCTTCTTCATTACAACACAAGGCTATTGTGTATAATCGAATCTCACGGATTGTGAGACACCATTGTAATTGTAATTCCTCAGGATATGAGAAACTATAAAGTGGACGTAGGCTTGGATTGAGCCGAACCACTATAAAAATCTCGTGTGTTCCCTGTTTTTACTGCTTTTTATCTGTAATCTGTGATTTGTGTGGATTTCACATAGAGTTTGGGTGTTAGGCCCAAATTTCGGTCTAACATTTTGGCGCGCCAGGTAGGGGGCACACGATACAACTTCTTCTACTAGCTTGAACGGAAGCGGATTATTTGGCTATTGGATCAATGGTCAAGCAAAAGAAAGACGGAACCTTCTCTCGTGCTGAGGATGTTGGCACTGAAGGCACAAGGAATGAGGCAAGCCAGGAGGCTTCCTCTCATGAAAATCCATCAGCATACTTAACCAGAGATGAAATGGATGACGTTCTTGCTGAATTGAGAACGCAAATGGCAAGGCAAGATGATCTCCTCCGCAAACAACAGGAGATGATTGACCAATTCTTCGCTCGGATGGAAGGTAGGCCGAGCGGCAATGCATAACTCGCTGTAAATAGCACGGAAATAGCCCCAGCAGCAGCTGCAAACCAGATCGGTTCGGATCCGATTCGAACCGAGGGCCAAAACTTGAATCAAACGCAGATGGAAATGGGGGGCAATCCTCACCGGATCGGTTCGGATCCGATCCGAACCACCACCTTACATGAGCTTGGGGGCAGCAGCCTCCCCTCTGGAAATCAAGACTTCGCTCCAGCACGACCTACCTCCGCATCGGTTCGGATCGGTAATCCCACACAGCTTCAGCATCAAGCTCCCCAGTTCGGATCAGGCGAACCTGTTCGGATCGGCACCTCCGATCCGAACCGTGCACCTCTCCATAACCTCCCTCGCTTCTCCGAACCACAGCAAGGGGGCACCTCCGAACCGAACCAGATGACCTGCCAAGCTCCTTATACTCTTCCACACACTTCAGAACTTAACGCTGGGGGGCACCAACTCTGGATTTGTCAACTTGCAACAGCTTTTTGAAGGCGATCGGCTCGCCAGCCTTATTGAACACCTTTCGAGAGGCCGCATTTATCAGAATGACATGGATGATGTCAATCACAATCCACTCACACAGGAAATCAGGAATTCCCGCAATCCTCCAGATTTCAAACTTCCACAACTGGAACCCTACAACGGCAGGGCAGATCCTACCGTGCACCTAATGTGCTATAAACGACATATGGAAGTTCAATCGGCGTCGGAAAACGTCATGGCTAAATGCTTTCCCCTCTTTTTGACTGATATTGCTGCTATGTGGTTTCGGCAGCTGGAATCTGAATCGATCAACAGCTGGAACATGTTGGTCGCTCGCTTTATTGAACAATTTTGGGTCCATATCGCTTGACCCAAGAATGTAATGTCACTAACTACAATCAAACAGAGGCCTAAAGAAACTCTGCGGTCATTTCTGGAAAGGTTCAACGTTGCAGTAGCATCAGTTGATCGACCTGAGCCATCTATGGTATTGATGGCGGCAGTATCCGGCGTTCTAGACAACTCGGAGTTCAAGAAGTCCTTGTACCGAGACCCACCAAGGAATCTCAGTGAATTCTATCTTGAATCGGATAGGTTTTTGCGCGAAGAAGACGCAACGTTCGAAAAGAAAATTCTTGATGTTAACATACTCAAAGACGGAGAACCACCTGATTCTGGTAAAGGCAAAGGAAAAGCTGCCGTCAAGAATGACCGCAACGCTCAGCCCCGAAGAGGGCCCAAATATGAAAAGTACACAGAACTCAATTCGTCACTAACCGACATCTACATGAACACAAACGGTGACGTCTCCTATCCAAAGCCTCACAGGAGGGAGCCATCGCAAAGAGAACGCGATTCTGGGAAATGTTGCATATTTCACGATATGGACGGTCATGACACAAATGACTGTAGACACTTGCGAGATCTGATTGAGGAATGGGTTAGACGTGGAGAGCTACCCGAGTATGTGAAACAACCAACAGCACCTGTACCTGTGCTGCCACCACCTGCTCCCCGGAGAGGGAATGACCCTGGAACGAGCTCCCATCGGCTCGTCATCAATTGATCTGGATTGGATCACTCTGCGTTTTTAGCATTTCTTAGGATTTAAGATATGTCTCTTTGCTTTCTTTAGGTTTTCCGATTGGCTAAATCGGAGTACACACGTTCGGGGTTAGGATTTAGCTCCAAATCGTGCTCTCCACTCGATGACAAACCAATCAGGATTTGCTTTGGTTTTGTACTTTGGATTGAATAAGGAAGGACTTTCCGAGCATGGATTATGTTTGGCAATTTAAGTATCTTGTCAGGTTGTGGAAGGATTCTCAATCTCAACTAAAGTATGGCTTATACTTATCTTGGACCCCTAGGCATGGATTATGCCTAGGGACAAACTGTCTTGTCAGGTTTTGGCAAGCATAGCTCTATCCCGACATGAGTATGGATTGTACTCACTAGGATTCTTAAGTATGGACTATACTTTGGGACGACTTACTGTTTTGTCAGGATTTGGCAAAGGAACTCAATAAAACTCGAGTATGGCTTATGCTCAGTTTGAACTTCCTGGTATGGCTTGTACACGGAAGGTTAGGTCCCTTGCCAGGTTTTGGCAGGATGATTCGAACATCCCTCGAGTATGGTTTATGCTCAAACAAACGCCCAAGCATGGTTTTTGCTCGAAAGTGTAAATAGTTTTGTCAGGATTTGGCACACCTTTCTGCTCTCTTTTATTCGCAGGTATGGATTATACTTGCAGCTGGCAGGCCCGGCGTGGCCTTGGATTATCCATAACACATCTTCCTTCAACCAACAAGATATGTTCTGGGGGGGCAAAATGTTGACCCGCTTTTTAGTCAAAGCAGTTATACATGGAATCTCTTCTCAACAATACGCTCAAGTGTTGGGAATATCGTCAGAAGACATGAAGTAATTTGGCTGAAATCGAATCACAAACAAAGAATGGCCCGAAACTCCTACAAGATGACCTTTTCTGGGCTCGAAAACAGCGATTACGGAGCCAAGCTCAGTAACTCTTGTAGCTCTCTGAATTAGCTTCAGTTTGAGCTTTGGTTCAGCTCAATCGGACTTACGGTTTGAAATTTATGCCCGTTTCCGTGAACACGTGCAGAACCGGGAACTTGGAATCTGGCATTGGCACAACCGTTACGGATCAGATCGGATCACAGAAGACCCGACCCGCCTGAAGTGTTTCGAACTGAAGTATCTCCAGCCTTCCGATCGGAGACATCACCACGCATCGGTTCAGATCGGACCACCCCTGGAAGGGTCGGCTCGGATGAGATAAAGTGGCATTGGAAACTTGGCACACATCAGTTTGGATCGGGATAGGAAGACCCGATCCGATTTGAACATCTGAACAGAAGTGCACACACGCATTCAGTCCAGGAAACTGGTTCGGTTCGGATCCGATTCGAACTGACCTGACCTGCTTCTGCACCTGAAATTCTGGCATGCATCTCTTTCGGTTCGGATCGGGGTAGGACGATCCGATCTGCCTAGTTTCTTCTGCACCGGAGTGCTGTTCGTCTTCGGTTTGAAGACACCAATCCGGTTCGGGTCGGACCCGAACCAACCCCCTGCACCTGCTCAGATGCAGCATCTTTGACCGATTCTAAGGGCTAACCGCTCCTATAAATGTGGATCGAGCTCCACCTATAACGACCCAGATTTTTCGAACAGTTATTTTAAATATTTAGTATGGTTTTAAATATTGAATTTATAATATAAATGGTATTTTATTGGGTTATCGATTTAATAATCAAAATACGAGGAATTTAAAATAATTCAATTCGAAGTTAGAATTGGATCAAAATAGTTCAGATAATAAATATAAATTCTACGTGAATGTAATCGATAATGATATATTATTGAGAAATTTATTTGTTTATAAATTTTTATATCTATTTAAAATGATTATTCTATATATGTTTAAATTAAATATAAAATATATTCGGTAAGTTCAGAATAGTAGTATAACTTAGAGGTGTCGGTCGTTAAGTAAAAATAAGGGTTCGTGGTTGAAGCAAGGACCGCGAGATATTTTAGGGTATTATATATAAAATCAAATCAAAAGAAATTAATAAAAATATTTTATTTCTGTGTTAGTACTTAAGCAAACATTTCGTATAACCTAAGCCGACCTAAATATTTTATTTCGCAGACCTACTGCTTCGAGTTGCCAAATTTGTTTTCTATCTTCGAAATCAAGCCAACAACGATGTAATGGAGAAGTACTTATGTCTCCTCTTCACCACTATAAAACTGTGTTTTCCCTTTCCTATCTTCTCATCTCAGAAAAACGAAGCTACTATCATTTCTTTCGAAAAGGGTTTTGAAAGTTAAACAAGTGGTTGGAGTTTACTCACACCAGTCCCATGACTGACCCAGAGTTTATTTTGTTTGTTTTCCGTAAACTCTTGGGTGCCCAAATTTGTACGGGCAGTCAAGTAGTTGGGATTTTTTTCAGATTCACTTGGAAGAGCTGGAAGCAGGAGGCTTCACCGGTTAGATATAGACTATCATATATTCCGCTGTGTACTATGGTTGTATCTGGAAACTGGTGTTTATAACTGTTCTAGGAATGGCTATTGTGCTCTGATGATGGTATGTATGTAAAGTTACTGATTTGTATTTCAAAAGTTATGTTATAAAATATATTTTTATTCGATCCGCTGTGAGTTTGTGATCTTCGTTTTCTTCTATTCTAATATTTCTTTCTTTCTATTTCTCATCCTCTAACTTCTTTCTAAAAATGATTCGTATTTCTGTGCAATTTGGGTTGGACGTGTGGTGTTTTTAGTCAACTCAGATAGCTCGGATTAGCGGGTCGTTACAGTTGGGTTTTTGATCGTTGAATATCCGATTAAATGCCAAATCATCACCGCTATGAATCAACTCCGATCATCCCGAATGAACATATTTCGTGCCTATGATTATTTAAATTAATTTATCCATTAAACTATATTCATTTCAAATTAACTAGTAACGTAAACTAATTTTTCTATGGATATTTAAATTTTATAACAACGTATACCTTGCTGTTCAAAAATAACGGATCCGTTACCACTGCAAATTAGTCTCCAAACCATCTCATTCCACTTAGGCATTCCATCGAACACCACATAGACAACTCCCACTTCTCCGAACTGCTACCCTTTACTGCCCCAACAGTTCTTTTCCCGTCTATCTAGAAAACAAAAACTGCACCAGTCAGTATAGGGTCAACCCCATCTCGCGAGCACCATGACAGTAAACCCATACCACCAGAACACTGTGTGTCTCCCGCTTCAAAGTTCTGTCACGATCGGCCAGTTTAAATTTTGGAATTCGATTTTGTGCTATTGACCAGTACAAAGGAGATGCTGGCGAAATTTTTCAGAAATTTCGAATGTTAGAAAATTTTCAGAATTTTTGAAATTTTCGTTTATAGAAATAAATTAATAAATTAATTAGAATTAATTGGTTTAGTGAAACCGGAGTAAATAAATAATTTTAACCTAGTTATAAAGTTCATTTTTCATCCTTAGCAATTTCGAGGACGAAATTATTTTAAGGGGGAAAGAATGTAACGACCCAGATTTTTTTGACCATTTAGTTTAATATTTAAAAATGTTTTATTGTTTTGGAATTTTAAATGGTTTAATTTCAATAATTTTGAATATTTTATTTTATTCCGAAATGGTAGAAATTTAGTGGATCTGCAATATAATGTGAACTGGCAGTATAAAAGGATAAATTTTTAATTTAAAATAGTACGTTTACAAAGGATGTAGTAGCTAACGAACTCGGATTTCGATGAAATCTGTTTCATTAAATCCGAAATGATGAAATTAGGTAACCAACCAAGTTACGTCAAAAATGGCATCCGTATGTGGAAAAGAAAAAATAAAAGGCCAAAATTTGAACTAAATTTTGACGGTAATTGGAATTTGCTAATGCTAACGACAAAACTGGAACCTGAGACCTATCCAGGAAAATTCTAAACATAGGATATTAGCTATATGTGAAACCTGGGAAAATCCTATAACGGATATAGAAAGTTATTAAGGAAACAAAATTTAAATAAATTATTTGAAAATCTAAACGAACTCCGATTTTTGATTTGAATACATAGGATTGAAGTACGTTAAAAACCGGACCAGATGGTGGAAGAATTTCTGAAAACCGTTATCGTTTGATACTCCAACATGAGACCGGAAGGTGTTGAAACTAACACAAAACACTATTTTGAATTTGAATTTAAATTATTTGAAAGTTCAAACGAATTCAAAATTTAAATATTTTTATATATTGTTGAAGAGCAAGAAAAATTGAACAACATGGTTGAAAAAGATTTTGGATAAGGTATCAATAAGTAAGTCAAATTAACGTCCTAATAGGGTTGAGAAAACACACTTTACTATTCATAAATTATTAAATTTATTTATAATTTAATTAATTTAAGGATTAATCCTAGCCATCCATTTTCGACCGTTGGATTCGCGCCACCTCAGCAATCCATGTGACTCCTTCGGCTATAAATAGCCCCCCCTTCATTTTAAACTCACTCCTCCTCCTTCTCTTTCAAGCGTTGGCAATGGCAGAAATAATAATAAAATATTAGGAAATAGGGAAAAGGGAAGGTAATTTGGCTAATAACGCAATTAGAAATTAATTAAGATAAAAATAATTTAATTAATTTAATTAAATATATATTCATTTAAATTAGGTAAATATTGTAAATAGCATAACTTTTGCATACATTAACGAAATTTAACGAAACATGATCCGTTGGGATCGTATGGACGAGCACTACGCAATGGAACTGACCACAAGTGGATTGGAGCTCGTTTGGATTTATGATGAAATTTAACGTCTGAACCAAATCAATGACCAATTATCGTTATTCAACGATAAACCGTCCAAGGTGAGTAAATCTCACTAACTCTGAACACATTATATTTTTATAAAGTATTTTTAGAACTGATAAATATTGGTTGAATTGCTGAGTGTTTGATTGTTTGGTTGAACTGCTAGTCAGTTGGTTGAAAATACCGATATAGTTATATATATCATTAACCGATGTTGATTTTGTTTATCAGAATACCTCATATTGAAATGAAATTGATGTGAATTATATTGTGTTATATTTGTGAAACGATTACAAATAGAAATAAAAAGGGAAACATTCGTAAAAGTATTTACAAATGGAATTGAAAAGGGAATATTCATGTAGGGAATAAAGAAAAGTTGAAAGAAGTACTTATTTGTTAAATAAATAGAAAAGTTAAAAGAAATATTTATTTGTTGAATAAATAGAAAAGTTAAGGGGAATATTTATTTGTTAAATAAATAGAAGCGAAAAGAGAATAGTTATTTGTTGAGTAAACGAATAGAAAAAGAATCTATTCAAGGGAGGTAATTCAAAGGAATTATTCCAAAGGAATTATTCAAAAGAGAAAAGTCAAATAGATTAATTCAAAAGAGTTAATCAACTAGAGTTAAACCGTTGGAGTAAAACTGTTAGAGTTAAACAGTTGAAGTTAAACTGTTAGAGTTAAACAGTTGGAGTTAAACTGTTAGAGTTAAACCGTTGAAGTTAAACAGTCAGAGTTAAACCGTAAAGTTAAACAGTTAGAGTTAGTTAGTTAGAGTTAACCAGTTAGAGTTATTCAGTTAGAGTTATTCAGTTAGAGTTATTCAGTTAGAATTAACTAGTTAGAGTTAATCAGTTAGAGTTAATCGTTTTGAGTCAAATCGAACTAGAGTTGTTCAAATATAGTAATCGAATAAGGGTTAATTGAATATTAGTTATTCAATTAGAATTGATCGAATCTAATTATTCGAGATAGAGTTAAAAATAGACAAAGTTATTTAAGGATGAATTTCCATTTAGCACGACTGCTAGCGTAATTCGCAGGGCTGCAGATAGCCTACGGCGGTCGGATGTTTCCTGGGGGAATCAGGCGTAACCATTGTGATCGCTGCGATCTAGAGTCAAGCAAATGGTGTTAACTCAAATAGAAGGGAAATGACAAAAATCGGGCAGGCAGCATGGCTATGTGGGTCGCACCCATTAGGATGTATGATCACCTATCTAGAGAAATTCCAATTGCTTCTTTAATCTATCGATGTTGTCCCATTCGGGAGACGGTTGCTGATCCCAACCGTTGGTGATATATATTCGATACACTCAAGCGAAATGAGTGGTCGGTCATGTGAGGGCCGGGTTGCAAGATGTTCTTGTTGAACCCAGTGTATTTGCCTCTAGAGATACACTATCGGCAGGTGGTCCCATACCTTGTCAAAGTCGGAATCCAATTTCCAATAAGTGCCCGCGAGTTTGATTTGTATACTATATATGTAGAGCGTGAGATGCAAGCATTCTACTAGATTTTAATTACTTGTGATTAGACATTATTATAATATCAGATAATATATGATTTCCAAAGTGTTTTGGGTTATCGTAAGGTAAAAACCGTCCATGTTTATGTGTGGATTGGTCTTACGATTATCTTTTCTTTCGAAAGGATTTTGAAAGTTAAACCAAATGATTTGAGTTTACTCACACCAGTCCCATGACTGACCCAGAGTTTTATTTTGTTTTGTTTTCCCTAAACTCTTGGGTGCCCAAATTTGTACGGGCAGTCAAGTAGTCAGGATTTTACAGATAGACTTGGAAAGCTTGGAGCAGGAGGCTTCAGGACTTATATAGCTATTGTTTATTTCCGCTATGATGCAAGGGTTGTACTATGATAATGGTATTGTATGCATATACTGCTTTCGATTTCAAGTTATGTGATATATTATATTTTATTCGTTCCGCTGTGAGATTCGTGTGACTCTGATGTTGTGTTCTTCTTTTTCTTCTTCTATTCTAATTTTCTATCTTATCTATCCTCACCCTCTAATTTCTTTCTTGGACTATCTGGTATTTTCCGATGCTTGAATAGTCGACATTGAGTTTATGTCGGGTACTCAGGATCGTGAAATCCCTGGGTCGTTACAGTGGTATCAGAGCAATTTCGAGGACGACAGCATGGCTTTCTAGAGATACACTATTATAATATCAGACAAGTTATTGATTTCAAACTGTTTTGGGTTATCGTAAGGTAAAAACCGTCCGTATTTATGTGTGGATTCGGTCTTACGATTATCCTTTTCTTTCGAATTTTTTTTTACTTTAAAATCAAGTTGTGTGATACCTTAATACTGTGCGAGTTTATCTCACTCTGGTTTACCAGACTGACCCGGTGTTTTGTAAATGCTCGGGTTAGGCCGGGGTGTACAGGTCCAGGTTACTGTCTCGCCCTTTGGTTAAACCAACACAGGTAAATTTTCCAGCCCAGAATCACTAATCAATTAAATCCATTTAATTGATAATTTCTATAATAACTATTGTTCAGCATCAACCAAATTAACAACCAATTCAAACAATTAATCATGCTTATAAACAACCGTGGTCCACAGGGTAAATTACATCTATTTGGTCCAATCGTTAGAATAACGATGGGTTAATCTACTGAAATTAACCGACAGTTTAATTCCGTCAATTAAAACAACACATGGATCAACCAACAGTCAATTAACAGCCAACAGAGCACACAAAAATAGAAACCCAATTTATATAAAATATAAATGGGAAAACTAAGTGAGATTTACTCACCTGGTTTTGAATCCGTCGATAATTATCTGATCTTTAGTCAAATTTAAACTGGTCGTTTCATTCGAATAACATTCTCAGCTGTTCCCGATTAATGAAGTAAAACTCAATTAAGGTAGGAAATTCGCAGGGCTATTTACCAGTACAAAGGAGATAATCCCACTTTACATAACTTTCTAACATTCTCAGCATAAAATCCAATTCCAGAAGGAGTTCATGTACGAGTTTTATATTTAAAATCCAAAATGATTATAACGAAGTTATAGAAGGAATTCCAAGCGAATAGAATAGCTTGATATAAGTGTTACTTGATTATTCGAATTAAGTGAAGGGAAATTTAGATCAAAAAGGTTTTATGATAAACCAGGGATATGAATGGGATTTAAAAGGGGAAAAGCGTTAATCTTAAGTTAACATTACTTGAAATGAGATCAAATAGAAAGGGGAATTTGAAATAAGATTTCCAAACATGGAATGGTCGAATCGTTTTGAAAGGAGATTGGAAATAAGTGCATCTGGTTAAAGAAGTGGTTATAGAATTTTATAACCAAATCCAAGTTATGCTGGGAGTTGTTTTGAGAATAGAATGAGGTATTGGTTTTTGATTTCAACTTATATTTATCTGAGGGTATAACGTTGTTGATCAAGGTCTGAGAGGTAATTAGAATACCCCAACTTGAACAACATCAGAATTATCTGAAGATGGTATTAGTTGGAAATCATAAAAGAGGTTAGTGATGGCTCGTTATTTCCGTTAGTGAAATAATGCAATGTTGGTGGAAATCTGGAAGAGATATATATATATATCGAGAGTTTTGAAGTAAAGAAAATATGAAGTTAGTTTTACTTTATACTAATCAATATAGAATATAGTGATTCAAGTTAGAGTGGTCAAACATAATTATTCAGAACGAGTTGCCATTTCGTACGACTGCTAGCGTAATTCGCAGGGCTGTAGATAGCCTACGGCGGTCGGATGTTTTCCTGAGGGAATCAGGCGTAACCATTGTGATCGTTGCGATCTAGAGTCAAGCGAATGGAGTTAAGTCGAGTATTAGTCAATCGATAAGAGTTAAATAAGTCAAGTTAGTCGATTAGAGTTAAATCGAATTGGAGAATTCAAATATTGTATTTTTGAATATTAAAGGAGTTAAAAGTTTTTAATTCAACAAAAGTAAATCAGTTTGTTAAAGGCCAAGTGATGCTGAATACTTAACCAGTGAACTCATTGGAGTGTCATGATTGAAACATTTTTTATTTTGATAGTTAAATCACCGACTATCAAGCCTGTCCAATGCGATTGTTGGTATGGAAAGATCGGGATCGAATTTATATTCGAAAACCATTCCATCCAACAAATACGTGAAGATATCAGAAGATGGTCGAGAAGGTGCTGTGAAGACCGTGGATTTTCGCAAACGGAAGAACCACTAATATTCTCTGCCTGGCAAGCAGAGATAAGCTGTGATTCTGTCGTAGTTGGAAATCTACGGGTTGCAAGGACTTCTCGCTACTGATCCATGGGGTGATTCCTATATGGATGCGGCAGGAGAGTGCCTTCGGTTCATCCTGTTCCTGGGTGACTTGTATGGACGAGTGTCTGACAGAGTATTTCCAAAGGGTCACGTACGTTGATTTCTTCAAACATGCTATAGTTGTTGGCGGGGAATTGCCGTTCTCTTAGCTTCTAACTAGAGTATTTTTGTGGACGTCAATTAGTGATATCTGACGGATCTGACGAGGTGGCATTCAAAGTGAATGGTGACCAGATGTTCAAAGATAAATTCTGGCCTCAAGCCTCATCAACCGGGAAATGACAAAAATCGGGCAGGCAGCATGGCTATGTGGGTCGCTCCCATTAGGATGTATAATCACCTATCTAGATAAATTCCTATTTGTTCTTAAATCTATGTTTCGATGCTGTCCCTTTTCGGGAGACGGTTGCTGATCCCAACCGTCGGTGATATACATTCGATACACTCAAGTGAAATGAGTGGTCGGTCATGTGAGGGCTGGGTTGCAAGACGTTCTTGTTGAACCCAGTGTATTCGTCTCTAGAGATACACTATCGGCAGGTGGTCCCATACCTTGTCACAGTTGGAATCCAATATCCAATAAGCGCCCGCGGTTTTGTTTGTATACTATATATGTGGAGCGTGAGATGCAAGCGTTTCACTAGATTGTTATTTACTTGTATTTAGACATTATTTTAATATCAGAAAAAAATATTGGTTTCAAAAATGTTTTGGGTTATCGTAAGGTAAAAACCGTCCGTGTTTATGTGTGGATTTGGTCTTATGATTATCCTTTTCTTTTTGAAAAGATTTTGAACTTTAAAATCATGGTTGGATGATTTACCCTTACTACTGTGCGAGTTTATCTCACTCTAGTTCACCAGACTGACCCGGTGTTTTGTAAATGCTTGGGTTAGACCGGGTGTACAGGTTCAGGTTATCGACGGCTATGAAGAGATGAGCTGGAAGAGTCCAGACGTATGATATTATATAGATACTATTCCGCTGTGTGTTGTATATGGGAACAGGCTATTATAACTGTCCCATGGTATGATGTACTCTGATACTGTAAGTATTTTAAAACTCTCAATAAAGATTTATTTCTGTATTATATTTTGTTCCGCTGCGGTGTGAGACTCTGTGGTGTTTCTTCTTCTTCTATTCAATATTTCTACCTTATCTATTCTTACCCTCTAACTTCTTTCTATTAATGATCTGGAATGTTCGATGTCTGAATGGTCAACACGATAGTTTGATGTTGATTTTCGGAGTCGAAAATCCCAGTTTAAGGTGGGATTATGCTAAGAGGATTATCAATTTAGTATGGATTGCTACCTTAGAAAGTTATTGTTGAAAATTTGTTTGAAAATTCAAATGTTTGAAATTGAAATGGAAATAAATATATGTATATATTTATGTGATTTCAGAAGGATTTGAAATGAAAACCCTGGGATTTGGATTCTGGAATTAAAATTTAACTTAAGCAAGTTAAATAAATCAAAGTGGATAAATTAATTTAGATCAATTTGAATGTGTATGAATAAAAACCAAAGGTTTTGGTTGAAATAAAAATTAGTTGGAATATAAAGTGTTGAGTTTCAACTTAAGTGAATTGTTGAAAAGTAATGAGTTTGTATCATTTTTCCTACCTTAGCAATTTCAAGGATGAAATTATTTTAAGGGGGGAAGAATGTAACGACCCGGATTTTTCGAACAGTTATTTTAAATATTTAGTATGGTTTTAAATATTGAATTTATAATATAAATGGTATTTTATTGGGTTATCGATTTAATAATCAAAATACGAGGAATTTAAAATAATTCAATTCGAAGTTAGAATTGAATCAAAATAGTTCAGATAATAAATATAAATTCTATGTGAATGTAATCGATAATGATAATGATATATTATTGAGAAATTTATTTGTTTATAAATTTTTATATCTATTTAAAATGATTATTCTATATATGTTTAAATTAAATATAAAATATATTCGGTAAGTTCAGAATAGTAGTATAACTTAGAGGTGTCGGTCGTTAAGTAAAAATAAGGGTTCGTGGTTGAAGCAAGGACCGCGAGATATTTTAGGGTATTATATATAAAATCAAATCAAAAGAAATTAATAAAAATATTTTATTTCTGTGTTAGTACTTAAGCAAACATTTCATACAACCTAAGCCGACCTAAATATTTTATTTACGCAGATCTACTGCTTCGAGTTGCCAAATTTGTTTTCTATCTTCGAAATCAAGCCAACAATGATGTAATGGAGAAGTACTTCTGTCTCCTCTTCACCACTATAAAACTGTGTTTTCCCTTTCCTATCTTCTCATCTCAGAAAAACGAAGCTACTATCATTTCTTTCAAATTGAAAAGAGCATCCGTCCTCAAACATTTCAAAAACCAAAATTTAATCGAAATTGAAAGCCAGTCAAAACCCAACTGTAACGACCCGCTAATCCGAGCTATCTAAGTTGACTAAAAACACCACACGTCCAACCCAAATTGCACGAAAATATGAATCATTTTTAGAAAGAAGTTAGAGGATGAGAAATAGAAAGAAAGAAATATTAGAATAGAAGAAAACGAAGATCACAAACTCACAGCGGATCGAATAAAAATATATTTTATAACATAACTTTTGAAATACAAATGTAACAACCCGGAAAATCTGGGCCAGTTTAAAATTTTTATTTTGGCAATTTTAGCGAATTTTGATTATTTAAAATGAATTATTTTAAATAATATCGACGAGAAACTTATTTTGAATAGAATTCGAACGTATATATTATACGCGTCGCCGTTAGAATATAAATATTTATATATAATTATAAATAGAATTAAAAATGGCGCGGTAGTTCGATAATTCGATTTCAAACTTCAATTGAATGTACCGGGTGCAAAACAATCCGGATTTTAGTGAAACCAAAAATAATGGAATCTAATAGTGAATATCTTTCCAACGAATCCGAAAAATCAAAAGTTAGTAGCGGGAATCAAAAGTTATGTCCAGTTGAAAATTCTGAATAGTCGCTATGGAATTCAGGCCCTTAAAAATGGACATTTTGCAAATGACCTCGGATTTCGACGAAACCACTTTTGTTGGATCCGCAGTGTCAAGTTATCGCTAGGTTTCAAATTTCATAATTTTTCGAGTCAATATGTGAGCGTGGCAAAGGAAAACGTGTTTTAACCATTTCAGTTGATTTTAATCGACTGGAAATTGGCCATTTTTCTAACGGTCTCAGAATTCGACGAAACTAGTTTTGTTAGGACCGTATCGTCAATACGAAGCTAGAAAATATTTTTATGGAATTTTTCTAGTTAGTATGTGACCCCGGTAATTTGAAACGTACGTTTAAAATTCAATAAAGTGATTTAAATGTAAATTCAAAGGAAACTGATCGAAACGGTCAAATCAGCTTGCGATACATATCCCATTGTGTTCGGAATGGGGGGGAAACGCTATGGGCGACAGGCGGTGGACCTCGTTTTGAGGTCGTATGTGAAAGTCAACCTTTAAATAATTAAATAAATAAAATAATACAAAAAAAAAAAAAAAAAAAATATTCCTTACTCTCCTTTATTTCTTCTGGCCCCCCCCGTTTCAATTTCAGTTCTTAAATAAAATAAAAAAAAAAAAAAAGGGGGAAAGCCATCGCGCGATGGCGACAGCCTACCGCCGCCCGAACCCTCCACCGACCCACCTCCCTCCAGCCTCACCTTGGCCACCGCGACGACAGAAGACCCCTCCCCTCGACTGGCGCCTGGCGCGAAGGCCCCACCCCTGCCCTCCTCGACGAAGACGAGACGCCCCCCCCCCCCCAAATCGTTCGACGCCTCCGCGACCCTGGCCAGCGAGCCTGTGCCGCCGCCTCGAAGCCAGGAGCCTCCGACGATCAGCAGAACCCCCCCCCCCCCATCTGTAAGTTTTTGTTTTTGTTTTTGGCTTTGCTATTTTATTTTCAAGTTTTAGAAAACTGATTTTAATTAATTTTAAAAACTGTTTTTTTTTTTTTTAGATTTAAAAACAGAAATGTTAAACTGATTTTAGATTTAAAAATGTTAAACTGATTTTAGATTTAAAAATGTTAAAACTGATTTTGATTTAAAAATGAAAAAAAACTGAATTTGTTTTATTTTTAAAACTGAGTTTTATCTACTTTAAAAGCTGAAGCTAGATTTTTATTTTATATAGTATATAGTTTAGATTTTTAATAGAAAAGAATTTTTATTTTTATATGTATAGGGCATTGAAGTAAAAATAGAAATTCATATGTCAAAAAGATTAGATTTTGAAAATGAAATAGATTAGATTTTTATCGATATGAATGTGAAGTAAAAATATGATTTTTATATTTTTTTAAAGTATTAAAAATATAATCTTTATAGGATAGAGAATATAAAGATATCATCTTTGTATATGTAGCGAAATAAAAATCTGATTTTTATTTTATATACATTGAAATAAAGTGGTGATTTTTATAAAAGCGAAAACTTTATTTTTATAAAGGTGAAATCTATATTTTAAAAATTTGATTTTTACATTGTTAAAAAGAAAAGAAACTGAAATGGTCATTGATTCAAAAATACAAGCAATCTTGATTTGAAAATAAAAAGACATCACTTTTGAAAATATAATGGAGAATATAAAAATTCGATTTTTATATATAAAAATTCGATTTTTATATATTGAACTTTGAACTAAAAATTCGATTTTTATATATTGAACTTTGAACTAAAAATTCGATTTTTATATATTGAACTTTGAACTAAAAATTCGATTTTTATATATTGAACTTTGAACTAAAAATTCGATTTTTATATATTGAACTTTGAACTAAAAATTCGATTTTTATATATTGAACTTTGAACTAAAAATTCGATTTTTATATATTGAACTTTGAACTAAAAATTCGATTTTTATATATTGAACTTTGAACTAAAAATTCGATTTTTATATATTGAACTTTGAACTAAAAATTCGATTTTTATATATGGAACTTTGAAATAAAAATTCGATTTTTTTTTTTTTATATATATAGTGGCCTTGGGCAACGAAGGTGACAAAAAGGCGAAACGACGAAGACTTCTGCAAATGAAGTGCCGTGGAGCTAGGATAGCTATAAGTGAGAATTTCTCACCTTTCAATTTATATTTCTAGTTATATATATATATACTAGGATGCAGACGGTGCTTATTAGAAGCACCCGACACCCGTCCACATACCATGGACTTGTTTGTTTGGATTGTTTGGTGATTGATCGAGATATTGGTTTGAATGTGGTTTGTGGTGTGAAAAATCGAATCGATAAATTGGTTAGGATTAGACGTGCGCCGTTATAAGGCGAAGGAGTAAGACTAGGTTAGACTCTTACTCCAAATTTTGTGGTTTGCAAAATGAAATTGATTTGATTGATGAGTGAATGGCGTGGGCCTTCACTAGACCGGGGATTAGGCTAGGCCTTGTCCCGTTTCTAGTATCGTGCCGTTATGCCGCCGAAATTTTCTAAAATATGTTAGAAAATAAAAATATCATTTTATTGTGTAAATGAATAATAGAAATTCATATGATAGAATAAAATGTTTTATCGTTAAAAATACAATTTTTAACGTGAATATGAATATAGTGAAAGTGAATAAAATAAATATTCATTTACAAACCAGATGGTTTGTTTATGTACACTTATTTGAATGACATTGATTGGGTCGATAAATTTTACACATCGCCTAACTGCACAAATAAAATATGTGTTTGATTGTTTGAAACCCCACACGGGTGTTAGGATGAAATTTGAAGTTCACTCATCCTGATTGATTAAATATGTCGATCGATTGATTGACATGCTGTTGTAAGCGTTGAATATCTATATTTGATGCTTATACAGTGTAGTGCACTTTGGTTGATGGTTGATTATTTTCAATGCTATTATATACATGTGTTGTATGAAAATCCATATAATTAATTTTATATGGTAATTGATTGGGCCTCATTCCAGTTTTGAAAAAGAAATATTTGAAATAGAATATTTGAAAATAAAGGAATATATGAAGCCGTGTTGATTAGATTGACGCCATTTTGACGAGAACGATATTTATATCGATTTTATCGATTTCGAAATGAATTGAATTGAAAACGATTTCGAAATGAATTGAATTGAAAACGATTTCGAAATGAATTGAATTGAAAACGATTTCGAAATGAATTGAATTGAAAACGATTTCGAAATGAATTGAATTGAAAACGAATTCGAAATGAATTGAATTGAAAACGATTTCGAAATGAATTGAATTGAAAACGAATTCGAAATGAATTGAATTGAAAACGATTTCGAAATGAATTGAATTGAAAACGAATTCAAAATGAATTGAATTGAAAACGAATTCGAAATGAATTGAATTGAAAACGATTTCGAAATGAATTGAATTGAAAACGATTTCGAAATGAATTGAATTGAAAACGAATTCGAAATGAATTGAATTGAAAGCGATTTCGAACTGAATTGAATTGAAAACGATTTCGAAATGAATTGAATTGAATATGAATTCAAACTGAATTGAAATTTGAATTGAATAGAAATGAATTTTAAAACGAATTTATAAGGAAGAATTCAATTTTTCTTTGAATTGAAATGGAAGTTGAAATAGGTTTTGAAACGATTTTAAAACTATTTATATAATTCGTTTTGAATAGAAATCGACGAAATATATATTATATATATTATATATATAATATAATGGCCTGAATAGAACGCGCCGCGCCGCGGCAGTTCGCGAATTTCGACCATTTATTTCAAACGGACATTACGGGAGATCCGACCGTCGGATTCTCCTAAAACCAGAACCGTTGGGTTCGTATCGAAAAGAGCTTTCTAACGAATGTTAGAAATTTGAAATCTAACGGTTGGATTTGGAATTATGTCCAAATCAAATTTGAAAAAGGTCGCTGTAAGTGCAGTTCGATGGCCGTTGATGGAAATCGACTGTACGGGCCTTGATAAAATTATTAAAAATAGTAATAATTTATGTAAAATCATAAGAAATGATTTGTGAAGATTTGGGATGAAAAACTCCATATTTGAAAAGATAAAAATAGATTTTTATCGAAATGAACTAGTTTTGAACTAGAATTATAATTCTATTTATTTTTAAATAAATAAATTGAATTCGAAAAGGGTTTTGAAAATAACCAAAATTTCCAATGATTGCATTGGAGTGGATTTAAATCGAAATTGTCTTCGGAATATTTCGATATTGGAATTCGTGATATTACAGGTGTTGTTATGGAAATTTGAAAGATATATATTTGTATCGTTATTTCCAATACGACATTTGTTAGTCGTAGAATTCGATATTGAATATAAGCCGATGTATTTTCTATTCAGAGCCTTGTATTGAATATCGAATGTGATTTGGGTTTGTCGTGAATGGTGTCTTCACTAACACTGTTCTTGAACCCAGTTGAGAAAAGATTAAATCTTTTTATTTAGATTTAATGAAGTGTACCAATTAAATGATATTTAATTGGAATTGAATTGATATTGATTTTTGGGTTTATCGTGAACAGTGTTTTAAATAACACTCGTTCTTTAACCCGATAATTAATGGAATGATTTTTGGGTTTATCGTGAACAGTGTTTTAAATAACACTCGTTCTTTAACCCGATAATTAATGGAATGTGACTTTGGGTTTATCGCGAACCGTGTTTTTAGATGACACTGATTCTTTAACCCAGTCACAGATTAAAACTAAGTGGAGTTTTAATGAATCTTTAATTAGATTGAAAAGATCGAGAATGGAGTATCACCAGTTTTGCTCCAGGCGATAGTTAAATCTTTAATTAGATTTGAATGTGAAATTTAGAAACTAACTGTCGGTTAGCCAAGCAGAATGGTTTTCTGGATATTGATCTGATGTTGGTTTCGGCCTTCGGGGTTAATATTTGGGGAATTATTCTCTTGATTAATTTACGGTTAGTGACTAATGAATTGGAATGAGGCGTATGTTGTGTTTGTGTAACACTTTTATAATATATACGTGAGTTATTCGGAAAGACCGGGTTTATCCCATTCTGAATAACTGATACGACGATAAGTCGAAGATGAAGACGATGGTCGAAGACCGGAAGTCTTCACGTCGTTTGGGTGATAACTGATGATCTTGATTGGGCTGTACACCCAAGAAGATGGAAACAGTTGGTGATCGTCCAGACGTACTTGGAGATCGATGGATATGCGGGGTACTAGGTGCCTCCGGTTTCGTTCAGACCCAGAACGGACTTGTAAATGGACTGTGTGTCTGACATCGGATTTCATTCTGTGTGACTGATATCGGTTGCATAGGATGGTTTGCCTGTGTGGCATGCTAAGATGCAAATGATCAAGGCTTCTGTTGAAAAGCAAAGTCTTGTGGTGATGATCAAAGCACGGCCTTTGTGGCGTAGCTTTGTGTAACGTTTACCTCGCGTGTTTCACACCAGGTATGAACCAAAAACGGGAGACGGACCTCAGGGAGGACTTGCGTTTCTTTCTAGCTAGAAGTGGCGTCAGTGGTTTTACACGCCCTGACGAGTTTGACTTATGTGGTTGTTGCTGTTGCGAGGCGCCTCGGTTATATCGGTTTCGGCCGAATGCATTCTGGTCGGCTGACGGACCAGACTTACACCCCATAGGGTGGGGAGACGTATTGTTCAGGCATAATAATCCACTCCGTGTGGACCGGCCCTGACGATCCAAGGGGCAGTTGCGGCTGTTCCTGAGGGGCGGGCTAGAGCGTCTCGAATCGGTTGAGGACTATCTTTTGCCTCGGTTCATAGATGGAAATCCAATTTCCAAATACGTGACATTTGCGGTTTTATTTGTAAACCTATATATGGCGACATAGTGGCATGGGACGCTCATGCCGCCTATGATTGATACTTATGATTTGAAGTTGTTTTATACACTTATAATAGTATCAAATGATTTGTTTTAAAACGTATCAAGCATCCTTTGGCTGTTATAAGGGAAAACCCTATCCTCGACTGCGTTGCATTGTGTGATGGGACCTGGGTCTTATAACAGCTTCATTTTTCTTTATTTAGCATTGCGCTGTTTGTTTCATGCACTGGTATTCTTGGGAGGAAACCCGTTCCGTATTATACGGCGTGGTCCCTTGATTTACCTAATGATTTAAAATAAAGATTAATAACTGTTTTAGTTCTCACACCAGTCACATGACTGACCTGGAGTTTATTGTTTTAACCTAAACTCTGGGTGCCCTTATTTTGACATGGGCAGCTAGTAGTTTTGGGTTTTGCAGATTTATATTCACAGGATCCTGGTTTACAGCTGGAACGATATCCGGAAAGCTTTGTATCCGTATATCTCATTCTAGTTGTGTATTGTATTATTTTCCGCTGCTATGTATTTAAATGTAATTTAAATCTCTGATATTTCTGTGTAATATTCATTTATACTCTATATATTCTTGTAATCTGATGCATTGTTGTAATATACAATGAAATGTTCTTCTGTATGCGTTCTGCTGTGGTTTGTTCTCGAACTATCCGTCGCTTTCCTTTACGGGGAAGTTGCGGGTCTTCACAGTTGGTATCAGAGCTTTGGTTTACAAAGCTAGAGAACAAGACACATTAGAAACATACGAAAGGATTCATCAGATATTGGATTAGTAATATCCAATTAGAATGACTCGTTAGAGATAGGATCAGTAGTATCCTAGAACGAGTGTGAAGAGTATATTTTTCAAATAAAAACAATTTTTGTTTTGAAAATTTAAAGCAATTATTCGTATTTGATTATCTATTTATATTGAGTTGGACAGTCCAGTATATATAGATTTTGCGTATACGTCTGATCCGCGTGTATTCGAAGTTTTAATATACTGGATAGATATAGAGTCACACTCTAGTCGCCCGGAGACGATTCTGATGATAGTCTAGACATCATCAGAATTGGTATTCGAGTTTCGAAGGTGTGATTTTCTATATATTTCCATTAGACTGGTGTGAGAACCAAAACTTATATATAGCTAGAATACATTGTTGTGATTTGGCATCAAAACATGATTTTCTTTATATATATCAAAATTATGAATTTGAAAAGCTAATTCACTAATTGATTGATGGTTGTATTGTTTGATTATTGTTTGAATAATTAAAATTTGGACCACTTAGTTCATTTGAAACAAATATTGAATTGTATTGAAAATTGGTTGCATTTGCTTGCATATACATATATATCATTGAACAGGTCATAGCAAGGAGGCTAGAGCAGAGAATAAAATTTGTTTGCCCGACAAATAGGTACATGTTTACTACATAATTTCCTGTTTTGTTTGGGTGATGATGATTTTATGAGCCTATTGGCTAGCCGCTTGGCTTTTTCTTTTTCTTTTTGAGATCTGAAGGACCGGGGAAGCTATTTGAAATTTCCCGATGCTCCCATTGCAGGGGAGGTTATGGCGAAATTTTTCGAAAATTTAGGGTGTTAGCCAAATTTTTGAAACTTTGAAAATTCTCAGAAACTGAAAAGTTGGAGAACGGAAGCCAAATCGAATGTAGAGTTGAATTATCAAACCACTTTCGACTTTGTTCCTTTTCGGGGACGAAAAGTTTTAAGTGGGGGAGATTGTAACAACCCGGAAAATCTGGGCCAGTTTAAAATTTTTATTTTGGCAATTTTAGCGAATTTTGATTATTTAAAATGAATTATTTTAAATAATATCGACGAGAAACTTATTTTGAATAGAATTCGAACGTATATATTATACGCGTCGCCGTTAGAATATAAATATTTATATATAATTATAAATAGAATTAAAAATGGCGCGGTAGTTCGATAATTCGATTTCAAACTTCAATTGAATGTACCGGGTGCAAAACAATCCGGATTTTAGTGAAACCAAAAATAATGGAATCTAATAGTGAATATCTTTCCAACGAATCCGAAAAATCAAAAGTTAGTAGCGGGAATCAAAAGTTATGTCCAGTTGAAAATTCTGAATAGTCGCTATGGAATTCAGGCCCTTAAAAATGGACATTTTGCAAATGACCTCGGATTTCGACGAAACCACTTTTGTTGGATCCGCAGTGTCAAGTTATCGCTAGGTTTCAAATTTCATAATTTTTCGAGTCAATATGTGAGCGTGGCAAAGGAAAACGTGTTTTAACCATTTCAGTTGATTTTAATCGACTGGAAATTGGCCATTTTTCTAACGGTCTCAGAATTCGACGAAACTAGTTTTGTTAGGACCGTATCGTCAATACGAAGCTAGAAAATATTTTTATGGAATTTTTCTAGTTAGTATGTGACCCCGGTAATTTGAAACGTACGTTTAAAATTCAATAAAGTGATTTAAATGTAAATTCAAAGGAAACTGATCGAAACGGTCAAATCAGCTTGCGATACATATCCCATTGTGTTCGGAATGGGGGGGAAACGCTATGGGCGACAGGCGGTGGACCTCGTTTTGAGGTCGTATGTGAAAGTCAACCTTTAAATAATTAAATAAATAAAATAATACAAAAAAAAAAAAAAAAAAAATATTCCTTACTCTCCTTTATTTCTTCTGGCCCCCCCCGTTTCAATTTCAGTTCTTAAATAAAATAAAAAAAAAAAAAAAGGGGGAAAGCCATCGCGCGATGGCGACAGCCTACCGCCGCCCGAACCCTCCACCGACCCACCTCCCTCCAGCCTCACCTTGGCCACCGCGACGACAGAAGACCCCTCCCCTCGACTGGCGCCTGGCGCGAAGGCCCCACCCCTGCCCTCCTCGACGAAGACGAGACGCCCCCCCCCCCCCCCAAATCGTTCGACGCCTCCGCGACCCTGGCCAGCGAGCCTGTGCCGCCGCCTCGAAGCCAGGAGCCTCCGACGATCAGCAGAACCCCCCCCCCCATCTGTAAGTTTTTGTTTTTGTTTTTGGCTTTGCTATTTTATTTTCAAGTTTTAGAAAACTGATTTTAATTAATTTTAAAAACTGTTTTTTTTTTTTTAGATTTAAAAACAGAAATGTTAAACTGATTTTAGATTTAAAAATGTTAAACTGATTTTAGATTTAAAAATGTTAAAACTGATTTTGATTTAAAAATGAAAAAAAACTGAATTTGTTTTATTTTTAAAACTGAGTTTTATCTACTTTAAAAGCTGAAGCTAGATTTTTATTTTATATAGTATATAGTTTAGATTTTTAATAGAAAAGAATTTTTATTTTTATATGTATAGGGCATTGAAGTAAAAATAGAAATTCATATGTCAAAAAGATTAGATTTTGAAAATGAAATAGATTAGATTTTTATCGATATGAATGTGAAGTAAAAATATGATTTTTATATTTTTTTAAAGTATTAAAAATATAATCTTTATAGGATAGAGAATATAAAGATATCATCTTTGTATATGTAGCGAAATAAAAATCTGATTTTTATTTTATATACATTGAAATAAAGTGGTGATTTTTATAAAAGCGAAAACTTTATTTTTATAAAGGTGAAATCTATATTTTAAAAATTTGATTTTTACATTGTTAAAAAGAAAAGAAACTGAAATGGTCATTGATTCAAAAATACAAGCAATCTTGATTTGAAAATAAAAAGACATCACTTTTGAAAATATAATGGAGAATATAAAAATTCGATTTTTATATATAAAAATTCGATTTTTATATATTGAACTTTGAACTAAAAATTCGATTTTTATATATTGAACTTTGAACTAAAAATTCGATTTTTATATATTGAACTTTGAACTAAAAATTCGATTTTTATATATTGAACTTTGAACTAAAAATTCGATTTTTATATATTGAACTTTGAACTAAAAATTCGATTTTTATATATTGAACTTTGAACTAAAAATTCGATTTTTATATATTGAACTTTGAACTAAAAATTCGATTTTTATATATTGAACTTTGAACTAAAAATTCGATTTTTATATATTGAACTTTGAACTAAAAATTCGATTTTTATATATGGAACTTTGAAATAAAAATTCGATTTTTTTTTTTTTATATATATAGTGGCCTTGGGCAACGAAGGTGACAAAAAGGCGAAACGACGAAGACTTCTGCAAATGAAGTGCCGTGGAGCTAGGATAGCTATAAGTGAGAATTTCTCACCTTTCAATTTATATTTCTAGTTATATATATATATACTAGGATGCAGACGGTGCTTATTAGAAGCACCCGACACCCGTCCACATACCATGGACTTGTTTGTTTGGATTGTTTGGTGATTGATCGAGATATTGGTTTGAATGTGGTTTGTGGTGTGAAAAATCGAATCGATAAATTGGTTAGGATTAGACGTGCGCCGTTATAAGGCGAAGGAGTAAGACTAGGTTAGACTCTTACTCCAAATTTTGTGGTTTGCAAAATGAAATTGATTTGATTGATGAGTGAATGGCGTGGGCCTTCACTAGACCGGGGATTAGGCTAGGCCTTGTCCCGTTTCTAGTATCGTGCCGTTATGCCGCCGAAATTTTCTAAAATATGTTAGAAAATAAAAATATCATTTTATTGTGTAAATGAATAATAGAAATTCATATGATAGAATAAAATGTTTTATCGTTAAAAATACAATTTTTAACGTGAATATGAATATAGTGAAAGTGAATAAAATAAATATTCATTTACAAACCAGATGGTTTGTTTATGTACACTTATTTGAATGACATTGATTGGGTCGATAAATTTTACACATCGCCTAACTGCACAAATAAAATATGTGTTTGATTGTTTGAAACCCCACACGGGTGTTAGGATGAAATTTGAAGTTCACTCATCCTGATTGATTAAATATGTCGATCGATTGATTGACATGCTGTTGTAAGCGTTGAATATCTATATTTGATGCTTATACAGTGTAGTGCACTTTGGTTGATGGTTGATTATTTTCAATGCTATTATATACATGTGTTGTATGAAAATCCATATAATTAATTTTATATGGTAATTGATTGGGCCTCATTCCAGTTTTGAAAAAGAAATATTTGAAATAGAATATTTGAAAATAAAGGAATATATGAAGCCGTGTTGATTAGATTGACGCCATTTTGACGAGAACGATATTTATATCGATTTTATCGATTTCGAAATGAATTGAATTGAAAACGATTTCGAAATGAATTGAATTGAAAACGATTTCGAAATGAATTGAATTGAAAACGATTTCGAAATGAATTGAATTGAAAACGATTTCGAAATGAATTGAATTGAAAACGAATTCGAAATGAATTGAATTGAAAACGATTTCGAAATGAATTGAATTGAAAACGAATTCGAAATGAATTGAATTGAAAACGATTTCGAAATGAATTGAATTGAAAACGAATTCAAAATGAATTGAATTGAAAACGAATTCGAAATGAATTGAATTGAAAACGATTTCGAAATGAATTGAATTGAAAACGATTTCGAAATGAATTGAATTGAAAACGAATTCGAAATGAATTGAATTGAAAGCGATTTCGAACTGAATTGAATTGAAAACGATTTCGAAATGAATTGAATTGAATATGAATTCAAACTGAATTGAAATTTGAATTGAATAGAAATGAATTTTAAAACGAATTTATAAGGAAGAATTCAATTTTTCTTTGAATTGAAATGGAAGTTGAAATAGGTTTTGAAACGATTTTAAAACTATTTATATAATTCGTTTTGAATAGAAATCGACGAAATATATATTATATATATTATATATATAATATAATGGCCTGAATAGAACGCGCCGCGCCGCGGCAGTTCGCGAATTTCGACCATTTATTTCAAACGGACATTACGGGAGATCCGACCGTCGGATTCTCCTAAAACCAGAACCGTTGGGTTCGTATCGAAAAGAGCTTTCTAACGAATGTTAGAAATTTGAAATCTAACGGTTGGATTTGGAATTATGTCCAAATCAAATTTGAAAAAGGTCGCTGTAAGTGCAGTTCGATGGCCGTTGATGGAAATCGACTGTACGGGCCTTGATAAAATTATTAAAAATAGTAATAATTTATGTAAAATCATAAGAAATGATTTGTGAAGATTTGGGATGAAAAACTCCATATTTGAAAAGATAAAAATAGATTTTTATCGAAATGAACTAGTTTTGAACTAGAATTATAATTCTATTTATTTTTAAATAAATAAATTGAATTCGAAAAGGGTTTTGAAAATAACCAAAATTTCCAATGATTGCATTGGAGTGGATTTAAATCGAAATTGTCTTCGGAATATTTCGATATTGGAATTCGTGATATTACAGGTGTTGTTATGGAAATTTGAAAGATATATATTTGTATCGTTATTTCCAATACGACATTTGTTAGTCGTAGAATTCGATATTGAATATAAGCCGATGTATTTTCTATTCAGAGCCTTGTATTGAATATCGAATGTGATTTGGGTTTGTCGTGAATGGTGTCTTCACTAACACTGTTCTTGAACCCAGTTGAGAAAAGATTAAATCTTTTTATTTAGATTTAATGAAGTGTACCAATTAAATGATATTTAATTGGAATTGAATTGATATTGATTTTTGGGTTTATCGTGAACAGTGTTTTAAATAACACTCGTTCTTTAACCCGATAATTAATGGAATGATTTTTGGGTTTATCGTGAACAGTGTTTTAAATAACACTCGTTCTTTAACCCGATAATTAATGGAATGTGACTTTGGGTTTATCGCGAACCGTGTTTTTAGATGACACTGATTCTTTAACCCAGTCACAGATTAAAACTAAGTGGAGTTTTAATGAATCTTTAATTAGATTGAAAAGATCGAGAATGGAGTATCACCAGTTTTGCTCCAGGCGATAGTTAAATCTTTAATTAGATTTGAATGTGAAATTTAGAAACTAACTGTCGGTTAGCCAAGCAGAATGGTTTTCTGGATATTGATCTGATGTTGGTTTCGGCCTTCGGGGTTAATATTTGGGGAATTATTCTCTTGATTAATTTACGGTTAGTGACTAATGAATTGGAATGAGGCGTATGTTGTGTTTGTGTAACACTTTTATAATATATACGTGAGTTATTCGGAAAGACCGGGTTTATCCCATTCTGAATAACTGATACGACGATAAGTCGAAGATGAAGACGATGGTCGAAGACCGGAAGTCTTCACGTCGTTTGGGTGATAACTGATGATCTTGATTGGGCTGTACACCCAAGAAGATGGAAACAGTTGGTGATCGTCCAGACGTACTTGGAGATCGATGGATATGCGGGGTACTAGGTGCCTCCGGTTTCGTTCAGACCCAGAACGGACTTGTAAATGGACTGTGTGTCTGACATCGGATTTCATTCTGTGTGACTGATATCGGTTGCATAGGATGGTTTGCCTGTGTGGCATGCTAAGATGCAAATGATCAAGGCTTCTGTTGAAAAGCAAAGTCTTGTGGTGATGATCAAAGCACGGCCTTTGTGGCGTAGCTTTGTGTAACGTTTACCTCGCGTGTTTCACACCAGGTATGAACCAAAAACGGGAGACGGACCTCAGGGAGGACTTGCGTTTCTTTCTAGCTAGAAGTGGCGTCAGTGGTTTTACACGCCCTGACGAGTTTGACTTATGTGGTTGTTGCTGTTGCGAGGCGCCTCGGTTATATCGGTTTCGGCCGAATGCATTCTGGTCGGCTGACGGACCAGACTTACACCCCATAGGGTGGGGAGACGTATTGTTCAGGCATAATAATCCACTCCGTGTGGACCGGCCCTGACGATCCAAGGGGCAGTTGCGGCTGTTCCTGAGGGGCGGGCTAGAGCGTCTCGAATCGGTTGAGGACTATCTTTTGCCTCGGTTCATAGATGGAAATCCAATTTCCAAATACGTGACATTTGCGGTTTTATTTGTAAACCTATATATGGCGACATAGTGGCATGGGACGCTCATGCCGCCTATGATTGATACTTATGATTTGAAGTTGTTTTATACACTTATAATAGTATCAAATGATTTGTTTTAAAACGTATCAAGCATCCTTTGGCTGTTATAAGGGAAAACCCTATCCTCGACTGCGTTGCATTGTGTGATGGGACCTGGGTCTTATAACAGCTTCATTTTTCTTTATTTAGCATTGCGCTGTTTGTTTCATGCACTGGTATTCTTGGGAGGAAACCCGTTCCGTATTATACGGCGTGGTCCCTTGATTTACCTAATGATTTAAAATAAAGATTAATAACTGTTTTAGTTCTCACACCAGTCACATGACTGACCTGGAGTTTATTGTTTTAACCTAAACTCTGGGTGCCCTTATTTTGACATGGGCAGCTAGTAGTTTTGGGTTTTGCAGATTTATATTCACAGGATCCTGGTTTACAGCTGGAACGATATCCGGAAAGCTTTGTATCCGTATATCTCATTCTAGTTGTGTATTGTATTATTTTCCGCTGCTATGTATTTAAATGTAATTTAAATCTCTGATATTTCTGTGTAATATTCATTTATACTCTATATATTCTTGTAATCTGATGCATTGTTGTAATATACAATGAAATGTTCTTCTGTATGCGTTCTGCTGTGGTTTGTTCTCGAACTATCCGTCGCTTTCCTTTACGGGGAAGTTGCGGGTCTTCACAACAAATCAGTAACTTTACATACATACCATCATCAGAGCACAACAGCCATTCCTGGAACAGTTATAAACACCTGTTTCCAGATACAACCATAGTACACAGCGGAATATATGATAGTCTATATCTAACTGGTGAAGCCTCCTGCTTCCAGCTCTTCCATGTGAATCTGAAAAAAATCCCAACTACTTGACTGCCCGTACAAATTTGGGCACCCAAGAGTTTAGGGAAAACAAACAAAATAAACTCTGGGTCAGTCATGGGACTGGTGTGAGTAAACTCCAACCACTTGTTTAACTTTCAAAATCCTTTTCGAAAGAAAAGATAATAGTAAGACTAGCCCACACATAAACATGGACGGTTTTTTACCTTACTATAACCCAAAACACTTTGATACGAAAATCCAGTGATATTATAATAATGTCTACATCAAGTAAATAACCAAATAGCAGAACGCTTGCATCTCACGCTCCACATATATGGTATAAAATCAAAAACCGCATGGCGCTTATTGGAGATTGGATTTCCAACATGACAAGGTATGGAACCACCTTCCGCTAGTGTATCTCTAGAGAGGAATACACTGGGTTCAACAAGAACATCTTGCAACCCGGCCCACACATGACCGACCACTCATTTCGCTTGAGTGTATCGAATGTATATCACCAACGGTTGGGATCAGCAACCGCCTCCCGACTGGGACAACATCGAATAGAATAAGAAATTAAATGAACCTCTAGATAGGTGATTATACATCCTAATGGGTGCGACCCACATAGCCATGCTGCCTGCCCGCTTTTTGTCCTTTCCCGGTTGTTGAGGCCTGAGGCTACGAATACTTACCATTCATTGATAGCACAATCACTTTGAATGCCACATTGTCAGATCCGTTAATCACTAGTTGAGTTTGCACAAATATTCTGGATGTTATGCTAAGGGAATAAATCCGTTGCAACCATATATATTTATACAGACCAACCCATTTGATCATTGGAAATACTCTGTCAGACATTCGTCCATTTACGTTCGTTCTGGGATTGAACGAAACCGAAGGCACTATTTCTATTTAATAGAAAGAGTCCTTGCACTTTACTCCATCTTCGATTATCTTCATATAATCTGATTCGCAACGCTACTGCCAATACAGAGTGGTTTACGGATAATAATCCAACCGGTCTCTCCATATTGACAACGATCGTAAAAACTTCGATAGTCTGTGATTTAACTATCGAATAAAAACAAGTGTTCATCCAACATATCAAACAAATCACTGGGCTCTTTAATTAATATTCATTAATTAAATCACTTCTCCATTTTCTCTATCAATATTTGTTAACCAAATATTTTCAATAACCATATGGGCCCTTTACGCTATTTGGAAAGCATTTCCAATATCAACTTCTTTTATTTTCTATATATTAGAAAATATCTCTATTTGCAATTGGAAACAATTCCAATCACTTATCTCTATCCCGACTATTTTAATTATACTCAGGAAATATTTACTTGTTATATTTCCAAAATTCCATCACTTGGGTTTAAAACGAATGTTGTGTAAAACATCGTTACAACAACCCAAAATATTTTATTCAACTAACCCCTTTTCAAACACTTCTCTTCGAGGCAGGATTCTGCTATTTATCAATTAAAAATGAAATCAATCAAGTTGTGGTAAATTTACCTCTCAGACCTTAATTGAAGACATCCTCAACTTCAAAACGGCAAAACCACTTACCTCGAATAAACACACTATACAATCCAATTATTCATTTTTTTAAAACATGTATGAAGTTCGCTTTCTATTTCCAATTTATAGATTTCCCTTTCTGTTTCCAATACTCTATTTTGATTTCATTTCCTTATCGAATTCTACATATATCGATACATTGATTTATAACTATCAATTATCTGAAAAATATTCTATCTCCTTAAATTCCCGGAAAAATTCGCCATAACCTCCCCTGCACCGGGAGCATCGGGAAATTTCAAATAGCTTTCTCGGTCCTTCTTATCTCAAAAAGAAAAAGAAAAAGCCAAGTGGCTTGCCGATACGGCGCATAAAAACCCATATGTGAATTAAATACGTACCTTTTTGTCGAGCATTCTATATATATATATCTTCTATACTTCATACACTTTATTCCAAACCTGTTTAACATATATCCAACCATTTTCAATTCATTTCAACTTGATCTAATCGTTTTAACTCAATTTGTTAATTCATTCGTTAATTAGCACCTTTGCCTATTTCACTTCCATAATTGAATATAGCATGTTCAAATATGTTATCTTGCTTATAAATTAATTTCATTTTTTGTTTCCAACTCAAATCCCATATTCGATTTCAAATATATATTCACCCGTTCAGTTTATTTACCAAGATCCAAATTCGATTCAAAATCTCTTTTAATCAAATATACCCCAGGCTAGTTATTTCTATTCAGTAGTTAAAAATCTGATTTTTCTTTCAAAATCATTTCACTTACTTCACTGGAGTTCATATTTATTTTATATCTCCAGTCTGGATTTTTTAATGGAAATTCGGATTTTTATTTATAAAAATCCTTTTATTTATTTGAATAAACCGTTACGATTTTAAAGTGGTTTTGGCGCTGTTTTTCTGAAAATTTGATTTTGACATAACTCAAAATCTATACGACGAAATTCAGATTTTTCTCTTCCATTAGAAAACTATTATCTAGTCGGTCCTGACGTTTCTTGTTTCAAAGAATTCTGACTTCAATTGAGTTCTATATACTCGATTGAAGTTCGAGTCGCCAATTTACGAACTACCGCGCCGTGGCGAGTTCGCTATATATATATATATACTTTTAAAACTTTGTTTTTAAAATAAATTCAACTCTATTTTTGATATATATTTTAATATATATCAAATCCATTTTCCTTTTCAATCCAAAATAATATTTTCGATTTTCTATATTCAAATCCCATTTTCATTTCTATTTGAATTTTAAATATAGAATTCAAATAGAAATTTAAATTGGAAATTTGAATATTTAAAATTCAAATAGAAATGAAAATGGGATTTGAATATAGAAAATCGAAAATATTATTTTGGATTGAAAAGGAAAATGGATTTGATATATATTAAAATATATATCAAAACTAGAGTTGAATTTATTTTAAAAACAAAGTTTTAAAAGTATATATATATATATATGTATATATATAGCGAACTCGCCACGGCGCGGTAGTTCGTAAATTGGCGACTCGAACTTCAATCGAGTATATAGAACTCAATTGAAGTCAGAATTCTTTGAAACAAGAAACGTCAGGACCGACTAGATAATAGTTTTCTAATGGAAGAGAAAAATCTGAATTTCGTCGTATAGATTTTGAGTTATGTCAAAATCAAATTTTCAGAAAAACAGCGCCAAAACCACTTTAAAATCGTAACCGTTTATTCAAATAAATAAAAGGATTTTTATAAATAAAAATCCGAATTTCCATTAAAAAAATCCAGACTGGAGATATAAAATAAATATGAACTCCAGTGAAGTAAGTGAAATGATTTTTAAACAAAAATCAGATTTTTAACTACTGAATAGAAATAACTAGCCTGGGGTATATTTGATTAAAAGAGATTTTGAATCGAATTTGGATTTTGGTAAAGTAAACTGAACGGGTGAATATATATTTGAAATCGAATATGGGATTTGAGTTGGAAACAAAAAATGAAATTAATTTATAAGCAAGATAACATATTTGAACATGCTATATTCAATTATGGAAGTGAAATAAGCAAAGGTGCTAATTAACAAATGAATTAACAAATTAAGTTAAAACGATTAGATCAAGTTGAAATGAATTGAAAATGGTTGGATATATGTTAAACAGGTTTGGAATAAAGTGTATGAAGTATAGAAGATATATATATAGAATGCTCGACAAAAAGGTACGTATTTAATTCAAATATGGGTTTTTATGCGCCGTATCGGCAAGCCACTTGGCTTTTTCTTTTTCTTTTTGAGATAAGAAGGACCGGGAAAGCTATTTGAAATTTCCCGATGCTCCCGGTGTAGGGGAGGTTATGGCGAATTTTTCCGGGAATTTAAGGAGATAGAATATTTTTCAGATAATTTGATAGTTATAAATCAATGTATCGATATATGTAGAATTCGATAAGGAAATGAAATCAAAATAGAGTATTGGAAACAGAAAGGGAAATCTATAAATTGGAATAGAAAGCGAACTTCATACATGTTTTAAAAAAATGAATAATTGGATTGTATAGTGTGTTTATTCGAGGTAAGTGGTTTTGCCGTTTTGAAGTTAAGGATGTCTTCAGTTAAGGTCTAAGAGGTAAATTTACCCCAACTTGATTGATTTCATTTTTAATTGATAAATAGCAGAATCCCGCCTCGAAGAGAAGTGTTTGAAAAGGGGTTAGTTGAATAAAATATTTTGGGTTGTTGTAACGATGTTTTACACAACATTCGTTTTAAACCCAAGTGATGGAATTTTGGAAATATAACAAGTAAATATTTCCTGAGTATAATTAAAATAGTCGGGATAGAGATAAGTGATTGGAATTGTTTCCAATTGCAAATAGAGATATTTTCTAATATATAGAAAATAAAAGAAGTTGATATTGGGAAATGCTTTCCAAATAGCGTAAAGGGCCCATATGGTTATTGAAAATATTTGGTTAACAAATATTGATAGAGAAAATGGAGAAGTGATTTAATTAATGAATATTAATTAAAGAGCCCAGTGATTTGTTTGATATGTTGGATGAACACTTGTTTTTATTCGATAGTTAAATCACAGACTATCGAAGTTTTTACGATCGTTGTCAATATGGAGAGACCGGTTGGATTATTATCCGTAAACCACTCTGTATTGGCAGTAGCGTTGCGAATCAGATTATATGAAGATAATCGAAGATGGAGTAAAGTGCAAGGACTCTTTCTATTAAATAGAAATAGTGCCTTCGGTTTCGTTCAATCCCAGAACGAACGTAAATGGACGAATGTCTGACAGAGTATTTCCAATGATCAAATGGGTTGGTCTGTATAAATATATATGGTTGCAACGGATTTATTCCCTTAGCATAACATCCAGAATATTTGTGCAAACTCAACTAGTGATTAACGGATCTGACAATGTGGCATTCAAAGTGATTGTGCTATCAATGAATGGTAAGTATTCGTAGCCTCAGGCCTCAACAACCGGGAAAGGACAAAAAGCGGGCAGGCAGCATGGCTATGTGGGTCGCACCCATTAGGATGTATAATCACCTATCTAGAGGTTCATTTAATTTCTTATTCTATTCGATGTTGTCCCAGTCGGGAGGCGGTTGCTGATCCCAACCGTTGGTGATATACATTCGATACACTCAAGCGAAATGAGTGGTCGGTCATGTGTGGGCCGGGTTGCAAGATGTTCTTGTTGAACCCAGTGTATTCCTCTCTAGAGATACACTAGCGGAAGGTGGTTCCATACCTTGTCATGTTGGAAATCCAATCTCCAATAAGCGCCATGCGGTTTTTGATTTTATACCATATATGTGGAGCGTGAGATGCAAGCGTTCTGTTATTTGGTTATTTACTTGATGTAGACATTATTATAATATCACTGGATTTTCGTATCAAAGTGTTTTGGGTTATAGTAAGGTAAAAAACCGTCCATGTTTATGTGTGGGCTAGTCTTACTATTATCTTTTCTTTCGAAAAGGATTTTGAAAGTTAAACAAGTGGTTGGAGTTTACTCACACCAGTCCCATGACTGACCCAGAGTTTATTTTGTTTGTTTTCCCTAAACTCTTGGGTGCCCAAATTTGTACGGGCAGTCAAGTAGTTGGGATTTTTTTCAGATTCACATGGAAGAGCTGGAAGCAGGAGGCTTCACCAGTTAGATATAGACTATCATATATTCCGCTGTGTACTATGGTTGTATCTGGAAACAGGTGTTTATAACTGTTCCAGGAATGGCTGTTGTGCTCTGATGATGGTATGTATGTAAAGTTACTGATTTGTATTTCAAAAGTTATGTTATAAAATATATTTTTATTCGATCCGCTGTGAGTTTGTGATCTTCGTTTTCTTCTATTCTAATATTTCTTTCTTTCTATTTCTCATCCTCTAACTTCTTTCTAAAAATGATTCGTATTTCCGTGCAATTTGGGTTGGACGTGTGGTGTTTTTAGTCAACTCAGATAGCTCGGATTAGCGGGTCGTTACACCACCTGTCTGCATACGACCTGGAGACCACGTTCTCCATTATCTCCGGGATAGCCTCGCCACGCGCCACGTGTCCACCCTATCCGAACCGGTTCAGAGCACCTACCAGCTTCTCTACGCCTATAAATACACCACGAGATGGTCATTTCAAGGGACATTTTCCGGCACTAACACCTCCCGACCTCCATTACCAAGTATTCAAGGACTTTGGGTACTCCTCATCTCAATCAAACATGAGGTTATCGTGCATAAATTCAATCTCTTTTCTCCTCTTCTTCATTACAACACAAGGCTATTGTGTATAATCGAATCTCACGGATTGTGAGACACCATTGTAATTGTAATTCCTCAGGATATGAGAAACTATAACGTAGGCTTGGATTGAGCCGAACCACTATAAAAATCTCGTGTGTTCCCTATTTTTACTGCTTTTTATCTGTAATCTGTGATTTGTGAGGATTTCACATAGAGTTTGGGTGTTAGGCCCAAATTTCGGTCTAACATGCAGCTTTAGGAATTTGGCTACGAAACTCTTTTATTTGGATTTGTGACGAAATTCTACATCGTTTTCATATATAATATGTTGAAATCGGTTAACGTATGAAGAAGTTATGAACAGTTGAATTTGGACATTGTACGTAGAAATTATATGTATGTATAATTATGTGAATATTGTATATATTGTCCAAATAATAATTTAAAATAAATAAATAAAAAGAGGGAAATTCTAAATTTGAAATTGGAGATAAGATAGTACCGGGGGACAGAGAATAATGGATACATAGAAAGATGTAATTAGAATTAATTGTATTATTGTATGTGTTTGAATTGATAATATCTAAGGGATAAAGTACATGTTTGGACAATAATAACTTTCCCTTAGGTGGATTTGAAATCCAAATAAATAGATAAAGACCAGGGGACAAAGGATGTGATACATAAGGAAAAGGATTGGTAATAAAATGCAAGCAATTAAGTGAATAAAGAACGCAATTAATAAAAATGAACAGCCCAATAAGGCTATGTAATTAGAGTTTTCTGAAGAGATTATGTTTATATGGATGAATCAGATTTTTTTAATAAATCTGACGGCTCCTGCTCACACGAGCAAGTATAAATAACCCCTCAAACAACACATTAGAAACCCTAATTATTCTGAACCTCTGCCTCCATGCTGCTGAATTCTATAGAAAAATAAAGAGAATAAGGGTGAAGGTTCTTCTACTTCTCTACCTCCATTCCTTTATCTCTTAATTTCAAGTTATATAAATTTAGGAAGTTGGAATTTAGCACAAACAATATATATAAGAATCTAATTATATGTTTCTTATATTTATATTGTTATGAGATCAATCAGAGCCTGCTTGAACGTTGAGAAACATCGCATATCTAGAGATTTCTATCACATCTCCACTTGATTAGTGAGTGAAATCTAGTTTTTCTTAAAGGCATATTCATATTATTATCAGTTTGCTATATGAATTGTTATGCCTATGAAGATTTGGTTATGCGATAATAAAACATGAAAAATCCCCAAGTCATCTACTTTGTAATCACGTAGAAAATTGTCATGTAATATTGGTTTTGTAGAATTGTGGTTTTTGTATTAAATTAAAAGTAAACATGATTATTGTATTATTATCTATACTTTATGCAATTCACCGCTATTATAATTTGATTTGACCTAAAAAGGTTGGGATTTGAATTGTTTCATAATTGAATTGGGTTTGGATCCTAGTTTGGGTGTAAATGCGTTTGTAAATTAGAATAAGTCAGATGCGAACATTTTGGGTGTATAACACCACAAAAAGGGTGGATTGGGTGAAATATGGATTGAATGTATGAAATACTCTACTTTTAATTTAATATTTAAACCTTTTACTACATGCCTAGGATATAAGTTGTAATTGATATGTATGTGTATGTTTTCCATTACTGCTATTTGCTATTGTAACAACCCAAAAATCTGGGTCAGTTTAAAATTTTTATTTTGGCAAATTTAGCGAATTTTGAACATTTAATATGAATTATTTTAAATAATATCGACGAGAAATTTATTTTGAATAGAATTCGAACGTATATATTATATACGTCGTCGTTAGAATATAAATAATTATATATAATTATAAATAGAATTGAAAATGGCGCGGTAATTCGATAATTCGATTTCAAACTTCAATTGAATGTACCGGGTGCAAAACAATCCGGATTTTAGTGAAACCAAAAATAATGGGATCTATTTGAGGATATCTTTCCAACGAATCTGAAAAATCAAGATTTCATAGCGGGAATCAAAAGATATGTCCAGTTGAAAATTCTGAATAGTCGCTATGGAATTCAGGCCCTTAAAAATGGGAATTTTGCAAACGACCTCGGATTTCGATGAAACCACTTTTGTTGGGTCTGATGTCAAGTTATTGCTAGATTCCAATTTTCATAATTTTTTGAATCAATATGTGAGCGTGGCAAAGGAAAACGCGTTTGACCAGTTTCAGTTGATTTTAATCGACCAGAAATTGGCCATTTTTCCAACGGTCTCAGAATTCAATGAAACTAGTTTTGTTAGGACCGTATTGTCAATACGAAGCTAGAAAATATATTTTTGGGATTTATAGAGTTAGTATGTGACCCCAGTAAATTGAAATGCGCGTTCAAATTCAATATATAGGGCTACATGTTGATTTTAACGAAAACTGATCGAAACAGTCGAATCAGCTTACGATACATATCCCATTGTGTTCGGAATGGGGGTAATTAGCTATGGACGACTGGCGGTGGGCCTCGTTTAGAGGTCGTATGTAAAAGTCAACTTTTTTGCAATTAAAATAATAAATATAATAAAATAAAATAAACCCCTTCCTTTTCTCCTTAACCAGGACCCCCCCGTTTCTTCAAATCAGAAAACAAAATAAAGAAGAAGAAGAAGAAGAAGGCGCAGCCGAGCCCCCCCTCGACGGCGGTCGATGCCGCACTCCCCCCCCCCCCGTTCTGACCTCCGCCACCTCCCTCTTCTCTTCTTCCTCCTCTTCCTTTCTTCCCTGACTGAATTCGCGAGCCCCTCCATGCCATAACCCGCCGCCGCCGCTCCTGAAACCCTAACCCCGACCCAATCTGGCCCTGTGCGCCTCCCCTCTTACCACCACCTCCTCCTTCGACGAAAAACAGTGAGTTTCCCCTCTTCCCTTTTCTATTTTCTTTAGTTTATCTATTATTAAGTAATGACATGTTTTTAAACTGAAATTAGTTTAGATTTTTAAACGAGGAAAATTGAGATTTTTAAAATAGAAAAGACTTCGTTTTAAATTAGAAAAGACTTCGTTTTAAATTAGGGAAGACTTCATTTTTAAATTAGAAAAGATCGTATTTTTGACTATTGAAAGATTGGATTTTTATCAGAGTAAAAATTAGATTTTTATATATTAAATAGCGAAATAAAAATTCGATCTTTACATATGAAGTGGAAATATAAAAATATAATTTTTATATAGAATGAAGCGTCGAAACTATATATGAAGACGAAAGAAAAATAGAAAAGATTGGATTTTTAAAAATAGAAAAGATTAGATTTTTGAAATAGACAAGGCGAAATCTTTATATTTGAAAAGGCGAAATCTTTATATTTGAAAAGGCGAAATCTTTATATTTGAAAAGGCGAAATCTTTATATTTGAAAAGGCGAAATCTTTATCTATATAGTAGCGATGTAAAAATTCGATTTTTATATATTGAATAGCGAAGTAAAAATTCGATTTTTATATATTGAATAGCGAAGTAAAAATTCGATTTTTATATATTGAATAACAAAGTAAAAATTCGATTTTTATATATTGAATAGCGAAGTAAAAATTCGATTTTTATATATTGAATAGCGAAGTAAAAATTCGATTTTTATATATTGAATAGTGAAGTAAAAATTTGATTTTTATATATTGAATAGCGAAGTAAAAATTCGATTTTTATATATTGAATAGCAAAGTAAAAATTCGATTTTTACATATGTAGAGAATACGGGCAACAAAGATGACAAAAAGGCGAGAACGATGAAGATTTCTATAAATGTAGTGCCGTGAAGTTGGGATAGCTTTCGGTGAGAATTTCTCACTCTTCAATTTCTTTTTCTAGTTATATATATATATATATATACTAGGATGCAGACGGTGTTTAGTAGCACCCGACACCCGTCATCCACAGACCATGGATGGCTTGTTTGTTTGATTGATGTGTTGTGAAAATTGTTTGTGATGTTGATGTGAAATCAATAAGAAAATATTTATATAGTCAAAAATATTTTATCGTTAAAAATATATTTTTTAACGTGAATGTGCATAAATAAATATTTATAAACAAATCAGCCGATTTGTTTATATACACTGATTTGACTGATATTGATTGGGTCGATAAATTTTACACATCGCCCAACTGCACAAATAAAAATCTGTGTTTGTTGATTTGAAACCCCACACGGGTGTTGGGATGATATTTGGCGTACACTAATCCCAATTATTTAATTGTATGTCGATCGATTGGTCGACAGGCTGTGTAAGCGTTGATTATTTATATTTGATGCTTATGCAGTTGTGTGGTGCACCTTGGATGATGGTTGATTGTTTATCATTGAAATTATATACATGTGGTGTATGGAATCCATATAATTAGCATTATATGGTGATTGATTGGGCCTCATTCCAATCGGGAAAATAATGAATATTATAAAAGGAAATTCATGTGTTGAAACTATTCATGTGTTGAGTGAAATATTTTATATAATAAAATTTACATCTTTATCATATTTACAATTAGAATCTACTTCATGGTGGAGTCTAATTAAAAATCAAACAATAGATACCATGATTTTATAATATATTTTACATAACAAAAATAGTCGTGTGTTGAAAGAAATATAGATTCATGTGTTGAATAGAATATATATTCATTTGTTGAATAGAATAACGAATTATTGAAATATAAAGCCGTGTTGATTAGAGTTGCGCTATTTTGACGTGAACGATATTTATATCGATTTTATTCGTTTTACAATGAATATTGAAAAGTGATTTCAAAATTTAATATTTTGAAATGAAATTCAAATTGAATTAGATTAAAATTCAAATTGAAATTTTATTGAATCAATTTGAAATGAATTCGAATTGAATAGAAAATGAATTCAATTCGAATTGAATAGAAAGTGAATTAGAATTCGAATTGAATAGAAAGTGAATTAGAATTTGAATTGAATAGAAAGTGAATTAGAATTTGAATTGAATAGAAAGTGAATTCGAATTCGAATTGAATAGAAATGAATTCAAATTGAATTAAATTGAAATTGAATTAAAAACGAATTGAAATCGTTTTGAATAAAATTTAAAACGAACTGAAATTGAATTGAAATCAATTTGAGATGAATTCGAATTGAATTAAATAGAAGGTAAATTCAAATTGAAATTGAATTGAAACGAATTAGGATTTGAATTGAATTGAAACGAATTTGAATTCGAATTAAATAAAATTGAAATGAATTCGAATTGAATTGATATCAAATCGATTTGAAATTGAAGATGAAGTTGAAATTGTTTTTGAAAACGAATTTAAAACGATTTATAAAATATGTTTTAAAAGGAAATCGACGAAATATATATAATATATATATATTATATATATAATGGCCTGAATAGAACGCGCCGCGCCGCGGCAGTTCGTGAATTTCGACCATTGACTTCGAATCGACGTTGCGGGAGATCCGACGGTCGGATTCTCCTAAAACCGGAACCGTTGGGTTCGTATCGAAAAGAGCTTTCCAATGAATATTAGAAATTTGAAATCTAACGGTTGGATTTGGAATTATGTCCAAGTAAAATTTGGAAATGGTCGTTGTAAGTGCAGTTCGATGGCCGTTGATGGAAATCGACTGTACGGGCCTTGATAAAATTATTAAAAATGTCTATAATTTGTGTAAAATCATAAGAAATGATTTGGGATAAATTGGGATGAAAAATTCCGTATTTGAAAAGATAAAAATAGATTTTTATCGAAATGAACTAGTTTTGAACTAGAATTAAAATCAATTTATTTTTGAAATAAATAAATTGAATTTGAAAGTGATTTTAAAAATAATCAATATTCCCAATACGTGAATTGGGCTGGAGTTGAATCGAAATTATCTTCGGAATATTTCGATGTTGGATTTCGTGACTATACAGATATTGTTATGGGAATATGAAAGATATATTTTATATCGTTATTTCCAGTACGATATTTGTTGATCTCAGAATTTGATATTGAATATAAGCCGGTATATTTTCTATTCAGAGCCTTGTATTTTTAATCGAATGTGCTTTGGGTTATCGTGAATCGTGTTTTATATGACATTGGTTCTTTAACCCAGTTAAAGGAAAGATGTTGATTTTTGAAAAGATTAAAACTAAGTGGAGTTTTAATGAATCTTTAATTAGATTAAAATATGAATTGATAATTTAAATTATCAAATCTGAAAGGTGATCGAGAATGGAGTACCACCAGTTTTGCTCCAAAGCGATAATTAATTCTTTAATTAGATTTGAACGTGAAATGGTAATTAATTTTGCCGATGACACCGTGGTGTTAGATATGGAGTATTACCAGTTTTGCTCCATGGGATAAATAGGTTGGGATTGGGAAATAAAACAAATAATTACTTCGGTGTGGTTCGCTAATCCCGACTAGTTTGAAACGATATCCAAAGGAAGATTAAAGAATAAATTTAGAAGAATTTATCTTGGATAAAATTAATAGGAACCTTTCCCTAAGAATGTGATTTTGTGATTAAAAGAATATTCTGAACTAGAATGAGGCGTTTGTGAAACATTTGTTTATTATATACGTGGGTTATTTTGAAAGGCCGGGTTTCTACCCATTATGAATAACCGATTCGACGAGATGTCGAAGATGAAGACGGTGGTTGAAGACCGGAAGTCTTCACATCGTTTGGGTGATTACTGATGATCTTGATTGGGCTGTACACCCAGGATGAGGGAAACAGTTGGTGATCGTCCAGACGTACTTGGAGATGGATGGATATGCGAGGAAAGTGCCTCCGGTTTCGTTCAGACCCAGAACGAACTTGTAAATGGATTGTGTCTGACATTAGATTTTATTCTGTGTTGATTGACCTCTATTAAATATACATCTGTTTGGCGGCGCAGAATTTATTCTCTTGCTTAACGCCCTTCTCTGAGACGTACGAGCTCAGAGGTTGTATATCGATGGACATCAGTTGCATGGAGTGAATTGCCTGTGTGGCACGCATAAGTGGCAATTGATCAAGGATTCTGTTGAAAAGCAAAGTCTTGTGGTTGATGATCAAAGCACGGCCTGTGTGGCTTAGCTTTGTGTATAACGTGAATTCGCGAGCCTCACACCTCGGTATGAGTCAAAAACGGGAGACGGACCGCTGGGAGAGCACGACGTTTTTTTCTAGCTAGGGTGGTGTCAGTGACCTACCAGCCCTGACATTTATATACTCTTCACCTGTGTGGTTGTTGGAATGCGAGGCGCCTCGGATATAGGTCTGTAAGGACCGGGAAACGTGTGTTCAGGAATAACTAATCCTCAAAAGTAAGAGAGGACCGGCCCAGCCGATTCCAAGGATCAAAGTGGGGTCCTGGGACATTTGCTAGAGTGTCTCGAACGCGAAGAGGAGCTTGCCCCTTGCCTCGACTCATGATGGAATCCAATTTCCAATACGTGATGTTTCGGTTTTATTTGTAGAACCTAGTATGGCGACATAGTGGTATGGGTCATTCATGCCGCCAATGATTGATATTTATGATTGAAATTGTTTTGACACTATACACCTATAATAGTATCAAATAATGTGTTTTAAACGTATCAAGCATGCTTTGCCTGTTATAAGGTAAAAACCCTATCCTCTGGCTTGCGTTGCATTGTGTGATGGGACCTGGGTCTTATAACAGCTTCATTTTTCTTTATTTAGCATTGCGCTGTTTATTCTATGCACTGGTATTCTTGGGAGGAAACCCATTCAGTGTTATACGACGTGGTCCCTTGATTTACCTAACTTTAAAACCAATATTAATAACTGTTTTAGTTCTCACACCAGTCACATGACTGACCTGGAGTTTATTGTTTTAACCTAAACTCTAGGTGCCCCTATTTTCCGCACGGGCAGCTAGTAGTTTTGTTTTTGTAGATTTATATTCATAGGGCCCTGATTTACAGCTGGAACGATATCCGAAAAGCTCTGTATCCGTGTATCTCTTCTAGTTGTGGTTTGTATATTTTTCCGCTGCTATGTAATGTATTGTAATCTCTGATATTTGTTGAAAGTAATTTATTCATTTATACTCTGTATATTCTTGTATCTGATGGAATTGTTGTAATAACAATGAAATGTTCTTCCGTCTGCGTTATGATTTGTCCTGTTCTCAAAACGATCAGGGGTTTCAAACGGTCTTAGTCGGTTTAACGATCGATTTGGATCGAGCGAAATTCCTTGCCGTTACATATATGTTCATTATGCCATCGTGTTATGTTGTAGCTGTAAAATATGGAAATATGCCTTAATTTTGATAAATGACAATTGCCATCCCGATTGGAACGTTTCCCGTTTATACAAATTTAGGCGCTATTATTATATTAACTATTTAAACATAAATAACGTAACTAACGTTATATTAGCGTAACAAATATGATTAGGTTAGATTTGAATTTGAAATATCCCCTTAACAAATATACAAATATATTTGTTTTCTTGTGTGTGTATATATAGAATGGCTTATATATATAACACATAGACACGAGGTTATTTTCCATTTAGGGTAGAAGCCTGCCCGGAACCGACCGGCATATCCAGCAACCACAAGTGAGTAACAGGGCACTAACCTGGGTACAAAAAGCAAGAGCCGGAATCAAGTTATAAACAACAGTGATGGTGAGTAAACTCCTCATAGTCTCTTTCCTATATAAATTATGAAATCTTCTATGGTTTAAATTATGTCTGTGTGCATATACATTTGATTGTGCCTCCCTCTCATGTGGTTGAATATCATGAGAGTTTCCTGAAAAGCAATGACAGAAGACAATGAAACAAGGTAGTGAACACGGTATTTTATTCAGTGAATAAACACCCCAAAAATTTCCTACTGTAACACAGTATAAAATAGGTAATTAACACAGTAAAGGACCCATGCCGATTTTAAGAATTAGAAAAATAAACCCATTGTAACAAAGAAAACTATATATGCGCTATATAAGGACTAAACTAACCAATTTTATAGTGAATACAAAATGGAGACATTAAATGATGATTCATAAGTTCAACTAAATACATATATGAATCTAAGATAAACATACAAGTCCTAGGAGTGAGATAAATATTAAAGAAAAATATATTATAAAGGGCAGAGGACATACTTTATGTAGTAATAGATGGTACTACGAAGTTCCACTAGAAAAGAAAAGGAAAACTGGAAATGGAATGGCAAACAGGGAGAGCAAAACTGGAAACTGTGAAACAAAATATAAGATGAGTAGACAACCAAAAGTCTCTTTATTGTTTAAAAGATTCAAGCTAAATTACATTGAAAAATATAAGGGTTTAGTTTCTGGAAAAAACGGTTAGCTTAAAGTGTTTAAACAACTTAAGGAAAAAAATATACTTAGTAACATATACGTGAGTAACATATATTACTGAATGGTCTCAAACTTGGAAAGCACGGGTAACCAAAGTTGTTTGCTAAGAACTTGAGAAAGTTGTGTAAAGCAGGTAAAGTTGGGGACTTCATAAGCGTGTATGTTAATGATCGACAGAGATGCATTTATGTTGCATCGGATGGTGCTCGAGTTTGTCGTCCCCTTATCATTGCCAATGAAGTAATATCACGTATAAAAGAACATCATATGAAAGAATTAAGCGATGTCTTCCACACATTTCAGAACTTTTTACGTGATGGATTGATTGAGTTTCTTGATGATAATGAAACCGAAGGGAGTTTTGGGCTTTCCTACCCAGTAAAGAAGCAGTAACGTCAAATGAACAACTATTACTTCATTTAATATTTCGAAGAGTACATATACGCTATAGAAATATAGGAGTGGTTATATTTTATATAACTAATGTACTACGTAGGGAGACACAGAATGTTCTTATACTTAAATATCAAATACGTACCCTATATTGTACTACTCATGAAATGCATTTATGCTATATTAATGAGATTGAATAAATGGTAGTATCCGAACTGATGGTGTTTGGTAGGCGTAGTTTGAAGGTGAACTGCTCCGTCGAGTGGCAATATAAAACTGCGCACCAAGGGGGGAAAGGTGGAGGAGTTGGTCAGCAAGTTCCAGGTGGAAGTTCAGGATGGACGATGGATCATGGTGACAATGCAAGGCAAATTGCCTGGAGGAGGTTTGGTTTTTTTTGAAGTTTGTGTTGAAGCTTTGAAATTTTGAATGCAGGGCAATGGAGATTTCTGGGGATGGAGATCGACGCAGGGAGGGACTAGAGATTTGTGGCGGTAGACAAGATGATGGTATGGCGTTGGGCTGTTCGTGCACGTGCACAGTTTTGTCGGTGCACAAACATGGCGAAAGATAGAGATCCAGATAGAAGCAAGAAAAAATATGGGGAGGGAGAAGGTATGGATCAGAGCGACGCATGTCGTGGTGGAGATCGAAACATGTTTCCTCCTGTTTTCCCAACTGGCATGACATGCTGAACAAACAAATTAAGCTAGGTAGGGTAGATGTGTGATCGAACAAATTGAAACAAACAAATTAAGATGGACTAGTATTTTGAAATTGTGCTAGAAAAATAAATTGAATTGACAGGGATGTAAATTTAATATGGAATAATTTGTATAACTGGTTTATTCATCTACATGTTTAAATTTGATGGTTAAAACATAGACTATCAAATAATATTCCTTACGTGTTAGTTCGAAGAGACCGGGATGAGAACTGGACCCAAAACCACTTCAACCAACTTTACTAAACTAACTTGCAGGGACGATTATGTGATTTAAAGAATTTGAAGACCGTAGATCTTCATGAATAAAACGATTACTTGTGAAAATTCTTTGGCGGCCACCAGAGCTATTACAACCTGTAATTCTTTCGTGATTGAAATGTTTGGATTTGCACGGACTACTCGCTACTGATCCATGGAGTGATTCCCATATTGGATGCGGTATGAGCGTGTCTTTCGTTCATCCTGTTCCTGAGTGACTTGTATGGATGAATGTATGACATAGTAATTCCTAAAAACCACGTACGTTGATTTTTACAAATATATCGAGTTGATGGAAAAGAAGGGCACTTCTTTTACACCCAGAACATATTTATGAACGTCAATTAGTGATTCGATGGATCTGACAATTTGAAATGGTGTCAGATGTTCAAAATGTAATTCTAAACTCAAGCCTCATCAACCGGAAAATGACAAAAATCGGGCAGGTAGCATGGCTAAGTGAGTCGCTCCCAAGTAGGGTGTATAATCACCTATCTAGAGAAAATTCATTTCCTTATTTTATCTATTCGATGCTATCCCTTTCAAAAACGGTGGTTTGAGCCCAACCGTTGGTGATATACATTCGATACACTCAAGCAAAATGAGTGGTCGGTCATGTGTGGCCGGGTTGCAAGATGTTCTTGTTGAACATAGTGTATTCCCCTCTAGAGATACACTATCGGGAGGTGGTTCTATTCCGTCATAGTCGGAATCCATTACCCAATAAGTGCCCACGGTTTTGATTATATACTATATATGTGGAACGTGAGATGTAAGCGTTATGCTAGATTTGTATTTACTAGGTTTAGACACTATTATAATATCAAAATAGTTTTGATATCAAGAAATGTTTTGCGTTATCGTAAGGTAAAAACCATCCGTATTTATGCGTTGATCGGTCTTACGATTATCTTTTATTTCAAAATGATTTTTGAACTTCAAAGCAAGCTGTTTTAAAATCGTTTCAGGCCAATCCCATGACTGACCCAGAGTTTATTCTTCTATGTTTCCCTAAACTCTTGGAAGTCAAGTGGTTTCAGGATTTTACATATATACTTGGAGGAGCTTGAAGCAGGAGACTTCAGCATTAGACATATAGATATTATTTTCACTGTGTTTTGTATGAATTGTACTCTAATGATGTATGTAAGTACAAATACCAGTTTTGTATTTCAAGTATTGTTATATAATATATTTTATTCAGTTCCGCTGTGAAATTCGTGATACTCTGATTTTATTCTGTTATGTTCTTATTTTTCTTCTATTCTAATTTTCTTCTTTTTCTTCTATTCTAATTTTTATATATAATATATAAGTTATCCCTTTTGTCATTATTTAAAAGAAAAAGAAAAAGAAAAAGAGAGACTGTATTTAAAATTATGAGGAATATGCTCAAAATGAAAAGGACATAATGTGTAATTTTCCATCTTTTCACGCAAATAACACTGTTCATCCAAAATAAAATAATACCCATTCCTTGTAATTTTAAACATGTCAATATTATTATTGGGAAAATTAATGAAAGTCCTAACAAAAGACCTTTCCAGAATTTAATTTCCAACAAATTGGAGCATAGAAAAATATTCTAATCATAGTATAGATTAGACATTAATTAGTTAGATCTAGATGTTTAACTTTGAAAATTCTTTTTGGATCAAACTTCACTTGAAGACTGGAGAACAAAAATTAAGACAGCTGAAGCTTTGGGAATAAGAGGAAGGATATGTAGAGTTAGTTTCTTAGATAATAGGAATGATAGTAATATTTATAGGATAGCATAATTATCTTTTGGTAATTAGTGGGCACTCTTGAAGAACTTCGAGGAGGCCATTTAAATTACCAAAGTGTTGATGGAATAACCATTAACAAGTTTCTACTCGAACCAAATTTGTGGTTAGACTTAAAAAAAAGTCTAATTTGATTAGGCAGACTGTGGAGGATAATGAGTTGATATTATATTTTGTGTTTCTATAAGGAGATGTATACTTTTGTGAATAGGAACCCGTGAAAGTTTTATTTTTGATAAGAAACCTCCATGGCACAATATTTTTTTGGTAGGGCTTAATCAAGAAACGGGGACAAAGACCCAACCTCGGAAGTTTTGTGCCACCATAGATATTTTGGAGCATGGGATTTCGAGACTCCGCATTTTTAGATTAGTTTGGGTACTGTAAAGAGAAAATTCGAGAGAAGGAGTGAAAATTTTGAAAATTTTGTAGCCTTCCTAAAAAAATTATGATTTTTGGTTGTATTGTGGTATCTAGATTAGATGGTAAGAGATGGATGCAACACAATTGCACAACGCACTCATATAGAGATATATGCATGTTAAGGTGTTTTGCATACATATTGCATCACTTATTACACGTACACATTGTGATTGAGCTCACTTTAGTAAATCGGCAGTTCACAAACTATGAGTCATGGATGCTTAGGGATGAATTATAAATAACATGGGTGTACAACATGGATGTTTCAAGCAAGTTGTATTTTTCTCTTTTTAAATAGATTTCGAGACAAAATCTATTTTAAGGACGGAAGAATGTAACACTCCGTAAAATTCATAAATATTAACAAATAAATTAAATAATTTAAAACAACCAATTAAACGATATGGCTAGAAAATGGAATTTTGCAGCTTTAGGAATTTGGCTACGAAACTCTTTTATTTGGATTCGTGGCAAAATTCTACTTTGTTTTCATATATATAATATGCTGAAAACGGTTAATGTATGAAGAAGTTATAAACAGTTGAATTTGGACACTGTATGCAGAAATTATATGTATATATAATTATATGAATATTATATATATTGTCCAAATAATAATTTAAGATAAATAAATAAAAAGAGGGAAATTCAAAATTTGAAATTTGTGATAAGATAATATCAAGGGGACAGAGAATATTGAATATATGGAAAGATGTAATTAGAATTAATTGCGTTATTTTATGTGTTTGAATTGATAATATCTAAGGGATAAACTACATGTTTGGACAACAATAACTTTCCCTTAGGTGGATTTGAAATCCAAATAAATAGATAAAGACAAAGGGACAAAGGATGTGTTACATAAGGAAAAGGATTGGTAATAAAAGACAAGTAATTAAGAAAATAAAGAATGTAATCAATAAAAATGAACAGCCCAATAAGGCTATGTAATTAGAGTTTTCTAAAGAGGTTATGTTTATATGGATGGTTCAAATTAATTTTTTTACAAATCCGATGGCTTCTGCTCACACGAGCAAGTATAAATAACCCCTCAAACAACACACTAGAAACCCTAATTATTCTAAACCTCTGCCTCCATGCTGCTGAATTCCATAGGAAAATAAAGAGAAAAAGGGTGAAGGTTCTTCTACTTCTCTACCTCCATTCCTATGTCTCTCTATTTCAATTTATATAAGTTTAGGAAGTTGGAATTTTGCAGAAACAATATATATAATAATCTAATTATATGTTTCTTATATTTATATTGTTATGAGATCAATCAGATCCCGCTTGAACGTTGAGAACCTTCGTAGATCTAGAGATTTCTATCACATCTCCACTTGATTAGTGAGTGTAATCTAGTTTTTTTTAAAGGCATATTCATATTATTATCAGTTTGCCAGATGAATTGTTATGTCTATGAAGATTTGGTTATGCGATAATAAAACATGAAAAATCCCCAAATCTTCTACTTTGTAATCACGTAGGAAATTGTCATGTAATATTGGTTTTGTAGAATTGTGGTTTTTGTATTGAATTAAAGGTAAACATGAGCATTGTATTATTATCTATATTTTATGCAATTCACCGCTATTATCATTTGATTTGGCCTAAAAAGATTGGGATTTGAATTGTTTCATAATTAAATTGGGTTTGGATCCTTGTTTAGGTGTAAACGCATTCATGAATTGGAGTAAGTCAAATGCAAATATTTTTGGGTGTATAATACCACAAAAAAGGTGGATTGGGTGAAAAATAGATTGATTGTATGAAATATTCCACTTTTAATTTAATATTGAAACCTTTTTCTACATGCTTAGGATACAAGATGTAATTGATATGTATGTGTATGTTTTCCATTACTGCTATTTGCTATATGTTTATTATGCCATCATGTTATGTTGTAGCAGTAAAATATGGAAATATTTAGACTTGTATGCCTTAATTTTGATAATTGACATCCTGATTAGAACATTTCCCGTTTATAAGAATGTTACGTTAATTAGGCACTATTATTATATTAATTATTTAAACGTAAATAATGTAGTTAACGTTATATATGTGTAATAAATACGTTCAGGTTAGAGTTTGAATTTGAAATGTTCCCTTGACAAATATACATATATATTTGTTTGCTTGTGTGTGCATATATATAGAATGGCTCAAATATATATTGTTAGACCCAAAAGTGGTTCTAACACCCAAGTTGATTAAAAGCAAAATGAAATGAGATAAAAATAAAAATGAACACACAGGATTTATAGTGGTTCGGCGAAGAAATGCCTACGTCCACTTATCTTTTACTATATTCAATGATTCAGTTGCAAATACAATGTAAGATTCACTCAATTCCACTCACAACTCTCTAATATTCACTCAGTTGGCTAAAACAAAAATGAAAGATGATTTGGATTCTCCGGGAGTATTGGAGTTCGGACTATGGAGGTGGTTGAATTCTCGAAATGCCCAAAAAAGATCCTTTTCTTTGTCTCCAGACGGGGTATTTATAGGTGTGAATTTGCTCAAAACTTGATCCGGGTCAGGGCCACGTGTCGTCCATCCCATTAGCTTCGGGTTCGGATGAATTATTGTGTTGACAACGCATCAGAGTAACGAACGTTATGGGTAGGAACTGGTCACAGCCGGTCCGGATATCCAGGCGCTTTTGCAGGAGAATAATATGGAACATGGGCTCGGGTCGGAGACACACATATAAGGGGGTTCGGATCGGGATACCCGATCCGACCCGGATTGGCTTGGATGCAACGCTCTCTTCTTCTTTAATCTGCTCCGCTCCGATCTATTTCCGTGGCAAACAGGTGGCTTTCCGATCCAATTGAGATTATGTTGCCCTCCGATCCGAATAGATATGCCTTACCAGTTTCCTCAGCAGCAGTTCACCGATCCGAACAGAAGATTCTATCCGACCCGAACCGATATGTTGCTCTGACCCGACCCGAACAATCGCAGCTGTCCAATCTAGGTTGTAATGTCTTCTCCAATCCGAACCGAAGTCTTTTAATTAAGAATGCTCTTCAATGTCTGATTTCTTGACTTTGTGTTGCCTAGTTCACAAAGTAGGCTAACACTTTGCCCCCTCAAAGGATGCTTCTGTTGGAAACGGAGCATGCTTTGACTGCCATAGCACAAAAGCTTCGTCCTTCCTTTTGAATTCACATGCCAAGTTGTCGTACTTCATCCTGTTCGGTTCAGATTCCGACCCGAACGGATTTCTGCTTTGGGTTCCGACCCAAACTGATCTCCGTCTTCTCTGCAATGTATTAGTGGGCCAAGCTGCGTCATTGGGCTTTTCGAACCGGTCCGATTGGGAATACGAATAGTCAGCTTGTTTTTTATATAAATTCACTTCTCTTTTCTTTCTTTCTCTCATTCACCGTTTCTGCTCATCCGAACCGATTCCACATCGAAACTTTAATCTTTCCAAGAAACTCCAAAATTTTCGCTTCCATCTTCGAATCAAATATATAGGTAGTCTTGTAATCTTGAATCTCGTTGCCATAATCGCTTTTAATTTACATCCACGGTTAGTTTGAACGATTCTAGCAAAGTAATTGAATAATTCCATCACCACGGCTTCTTCCATCCTCCTCCTTCGTCGTCAATGGCATCGACGCCATTTCGAGGCGTTGGAGGAAGGTATTAAGACTCGCAGTTGAATACCCGAGTGCTCACCCACTTGATTTTAATTGAAGCCTGGGACATCGGATTGGGTTCACTACTCAAGAGGAGGAAGAGGAAAGAAATTGAAGAAGATCGGTTCGGGTAGAGGAACAGTAGGAGAAAAAGGGAAAGAGAGAAATCCATATTGCCGGATCGGGTCGGAGCAATAGGGCCAAGAAATGAATCTTAACCTGTTTGACCGGGTCGGGTCGGATCTACGAATACAATGAAGGTCAAGACTTATGCGCTCGGATCGGACCCGGTTGAAAAACAAAAGAGAGGATAGGGGTCTGGTTATCCAGGTTAATCCGACCCGCTCCGGGTGTCAATCTCCGAACCGATCCGGATATATCTCTCTGAGCATGGGCCTTTGCTTATCCGATCCGAACCTGGTGTCTTCATCCGATCCGAACACTACTCAATCTAAAACACAAACTTTCGTCCAACTATTTAAAAGATATTACTTCCATCTTCATGAACAGTTAGGATAGTGCCTTGCGGACATAAATGAACATTAAGAACTACTCTGACTATCACTTTCTCTTCAAAGTTTCGTCTTACATTGCTGCACTTTTACTTTGCATTTCTCACATTCGCTGCACACATTTTAGTTCACACACATACACAGGGGGGTACGGGCTAATTTACTCTAATCCGTGCTATTGCTTCTTCAATAGTTCCATGACAATGAGGCCCAGACGTTCTTTCAGACTAGCTGAGAGGAAAGAAGCCCCGGAAATTTCTAACAAAATCACTCTTGAGGATATATCTTCTTCTTCGGATCCAGAATGGGACAGCGAGGGTCCAGATTACGGGGTTGGACATCGGGAAAGCGACGAGGCGTCTTCAGAGAATGAAGTTTCTCTAGGTTTTGAGGAAGAAGGAGGAATTGGTGACGATCGAGCCCCTGATGAATTTGAATCAGCCATTATATTGGAATCACCTTCGGACTCCGTTGAATCAACAATCGACAACGATCGACTTGTCCGAATTTGCTTAAAATACGGGATAATGAAAAGGGACACTCTAGTGCCTTCACGCTCTGACCGTCCCCACAACCCTCCAGAAGGATATATGGCGGTCACTCGATTAATGTGCATGGTCGGTGCCATTCCTCCATTCTCTCCTTTCATCGTTGATTTCTTAAGACAAATGCGGATTGCCCCCATGCAGTTGCATCCCAATTCATACGCCTATTTGCACACCTTGTACATAGCATATCGTGAAATCCTAGGCATAGAGCTCACGTTCGATGACGTTCACTTCTTTTATAATTTCAAGCATCGGACTCGAGAGACTCCATCTTTCTGCTACTTTGAATCAGTTCCAAAAAGGAAGATAATCTCTGCACCATTTAGCAGTAAAGCTGGAGATTCCGGATTAGAATGGTTCTACGTGAAGCGACAGCCTGGATGCGCCAGTAGATGGACAAAATCAAGTAAAGCACTGATTTTCTAAATCCGGGCTCTATACACTTGAATCATCATCTTGACCTGTTTTCCTTTTTGTTTGCAGTCGACAATCCCAAACAGATATCAGATCAGGTGTTCTTTGATCGGATGCACCGACTTCTTAATGGCGATCAGAAATTCTTGACTATCGACGAAGTCCTTAAAGACGAATATCTTCACTTTCATGGGCTATTATCTGTTTTTCGTAGCATCGGTCATGGGACGGTCCCTTACGCATACATCCCTCCAGTGGAGGTGGTTCCAAAAACAGGAGAAGGCTCGGGAATTCCTACAGTGCCTCTTCAAGCTTCACCTTCTCCATCTTCTACACAAGATGACGAATTGGCTAACATGGCAAAAAGGCATCGAGAAGGATATGCTGCCCCCGAGGAGGCTACTTATCTGGAAAAGTCAACATCCCCAGCAGAGTCGCCACTTAATGCTTCCGAGGGGAATATTCCTAGTACTGATGAGCAAATATTTCAGGGTTTGGGGGATCTCCCCTTACCCGAGACTATATACACTTCAGAGGATTTCAGGAAGGATCCTTTAGTCTTCACCTCTTCTGAAGAGACTACTCCCGCTAAGGCCAAAGAGCCTACTCGTACTAGTCTAGCTTCAGACTCGGGTCGGTTGGGGGGAAACACACCACTTAGGATACACTTTATACAACAGCATTAGCATCCATTGCACCTGTTTCTTCGTGAATCCACTAACTCTAAACTTCGTTTGTTTTACCGTGCAGGTACGATGTCTCGATCTTATTATGATATAAGAAAGCTTCGTCGCAGCATGTCCAATCCTCCTCAGGATGTCGAATATGACCGTCGTGATGACCGCGGCAGGAATGAGAGAAGGCCTTACGACCCTTATCGCTCTCGACCCTCGCGTTCTCGCTCACCAGTTCGACCAGAACAAGAGAAATACAAGGGTTATCAGAGCCGCAGGGAAGAGGACAGACCACCATCTAAAGACTCCACTTCTTCCCATGAAAAGCGGAGTAGAGAGAACTCCTCCAAAGGAAACTGGGTCTCGAAGTAAGCACAAGGTCCCTGCCACTAAACGACCTAGGACGGACAAAGAGACTACTGAATCCTCTTCACATAGGGACACCGAATTATCAATTCCCGCTCCTCCTCCACTAGATGCGGGAACTGCAGTAAAGCTGGCATATTTAGAGGAGCAATTTCCCGAGCACTACTTCGAGACTTTGACCTTTTTACCTACTCTTGAACCTATTTCTTCTAATTGGGCAGATGAAGCCAAAGCAAAGATTGATTAGGTGGAAAAACAATATACCGAGATGTTCAAGTATTCACGCAATCTTTCTAGAATCATCCGCACTCTAATCACAAATACCGATTCAATGCAAAAGACCGCGGAGGAGGATGCTAAGGCCTTAAAAGCTCTAGGAAAATATTTAGAAGACACTCAAGCTCAGCTAGCTGTCGCTCAAAGGGACGCTTCTAACTTCAAACAACAATTCGAGGACATGCAAAAGCGTTATCATGACTTGCTTGAATCCCACACTCAGGAGCGCTCTGAATTGAAAAAGCAAGCTGACGAAGCCAAGTCGGAAGCTGCTAAGTCACGCCTTGCTTATGCTGAACTTGAACGGAAAAACGCCGAGTTAGCAAAGAAGAATGCTGAACTAGAAAAGAAGAACGCTGACTTGGCTTCAAAGCTGTTGGAGGCAGAGAACAGAGCTGCCCTGGCCGAGGGCAATGTGGAGTGTGCTATCAAATCTGCGGAGGAAGCCCGCAAGCAATTATCTGAGGCGGAGGTTGAGATTCAAAGTTTCGGCGAACTAATGATTGAATTCTTCGCACATATTATTCGTCGCCGAAACATTTCTTGGATCGAAGATTATCCATCCACTCTGGTTCAAGTATGGAATCAGATCGTCGAGTGGGAAAAGGAGGAACTTAAGGTCGATTCTCTCGATGAAGATAAACTGATGGAGAAATACTTGAGAGATGATGAACCGGAGCGCCTAGCTGAAGGGCGCCGCCTTATTGCTGAGGCCATGGAAGAAGAGAGACGGAAGTCTAAACAAAAAACCATTCTCGAAGCTAGTTCCTCTTCTTCTGCCCCTGCAACTTCCGAAGTAGAAGGGTATGATCCCGAAAATCCGGGAATTCCCCGAACAACTCTGCTATCCCCTATTCCTGAAATAGCACCAGAGGTAGTAGTCACCCCCGCTGAGAAGTCTTCGGAAGGTATCCCTATCTTTTCTCCTCAATTTGCCAAAGCTATTTCTACCTTTCGCCACGTGATTGAACAATCGATGAGAGACCCATTGTTTTCGCCTGAGTTGATAACTGTTGCTTCTCATTCTGTAGGTGTCGAATCATCCGAAAAGACAGATGTAGCTCAAGGAGCTGCCGCTGGGACAAAGCCCGCAGATAGGGCCAAAAAAGGGGAAGACAAGGCTGCTCCTATAGACTTGGGAGAAGGAAGTGAGCCAACTAAGGTCACCACTCCCCATGATGAAGAAATGATAGCAGCTTTAAAGGACGACGGCGGAGACGGGGGGCATGAAGAGGAACCAGAAGTTGCAATAACCGGGGAGTCAAAAAGTGCTGATGATGTTACCTTGGCGGCAATGAAGGTTGATCAAGACAAGCGCTTGCAATTAAAGGCTGAAGAACTAGACCCTGAGGTCCTCAAGCCCCTCGCAGTTGTGGATGCGGGATCAAGGTTAGTTGTTAAGCTCTCAACTAGATCTATTACAGAGGAACTTGCTAAAAAATCTTCTCTTGACTCCAGTGCCCCGCCCTCCGGGAAGAAGTCTACTGGCTCCAGCACCGCATCTTCAGGAAAAAAGAAGTCAAAACGAATCTTGACCGAAGCCGAGAAAGAAGCAAAGGATGCGGAGAAAGCCGCCAAGAAATCCAAGGCTCATTCAAAATCTAAATAGTGGATTGCCTTGTATCTTTTTAGCATTTAGTGAACCAATAATTGCTGCTACACAAGTAGCTCCTGCACTTTCTTTTTTAGCTATTTTCCTGTACAAATTCATTCATCTGTGAATAAAAATGACTCATCTTTTGCAATGTTCATTTGTTAGTAGTTCTGCACTTATGTAAAAATGCATGTCTATAGTTGTGAAACGAAGTTGTGGAGGGGGGAAATATGCGTATACATACGTGTCCCCAGTCAATTCCCATAAACTATTAATGCTTATTCGAGCAATCTGAATGCTTCCGGTTCTCTGACGGGATAGCACTTCCTGTGCCGTCGGTACCCGTCGCTTTTTTGTGGCATTTCTTTTATACTCTCTCTCTTTCTTTTGAGAGTTAGAGTTTGAGCTCAGTCATCTATTTATTCCCCGGTCTTTCAACGGAGAAAAATTTCTTTCTCAACGCTCAGTCGGAGACGCCTTTATACTCTCTTTCTCTCTGGAAAGTTAGAGTTAGGAGAAGAATTTCTTTCTCAGCGCTCAATCGGAGACGCCTTTATACTCTCTTTCTCTCTGGAAAGTTAGAGTTAGGAGAAGAATTTCTTTCTCAGCGCTCAATCGGAGACGCTTTTATACTCTCTCTCTCTCTGGAGAGTTAGAGTTAGGAAGAGAACTTCTTTTTCAGCGCTCAGTCGGAGACGCTTTTATACTCTCTCTCTCTCTCTCTGGAGAGTTAGAGTTAAGAATGTCGTTTTCTCATTCTTTTATGTCTTATTGCACAAACAGTCGTTGTGCTTCTTTTTATGTCTAAACTGTCTTCAACCTTTTTAAGCTGTGAGTTATCCTGTATCTTATAATCACAACAGAATAACTGATAAATGTATATACGTAATGCATAAAAGTAAATAACACACAATATTTTTATAGTGGTTCCGCTAAGTCGTAGCCTACATCCACTTTATAGTCCTTTATTCATATCGTCAGATTTTCCCAAGGCAAGTCGTGCCTTATTACAGGGTTCACAGGAAAAATAACAAAGAGTACAGCATTTCTAATCCAAATATCGCATTAAGTGTTGGGCATTCCATGCTCGAGGGACTTCTTCGCCATCTACGGTCGTTAACTTGAAGGTTCCTTTTTCAAGCTTCCGTTGGATGACAAAGGGTCCTTCCCATTTTGGGCCGAGGTGAGGAAGGGATGGAAAAACTCTCTTTAGCACCAAATCTCCTGGTTCAAAAGTCCTGAGGCGAACTTTTTTGTCATAATAGCGTGCCATCTGACGTCGATGTCTTGCCGCACGCAAATCCGCTTCATCCCTTTTTTCTTCGACTTCGTCAAGAGACTCAAGTAAGAGTGCCCGATTCGTCATCGGGTCATAATATGTCACCCTGTGGGAAGGAACTTCCAGTTCAACTGGAATTACTGCTTCTGAGCCAAAGGAGAGAGAGAAAGGGGTATGACCGGTGGCTGTCTTAAATGTTGTTCGATATGCCCACAAAGCTAGGGGCAATTCGTCAACCCATCTTGCCTTTGCACGCTCTAACCGTTTCTTGAGGATGGATTTTATTACTTTGTTTATTGCCTCTACTTGCCCGTTTGACTGCGGATAGGCAACTGCAGTATATCGCTTGTCTATCTTATACTTCTGACAGAAATTTCTGAATTCAGTACTATCAAACTGGGTTCCGTTGTCAGTTATAATCGTCCTTGGAATCCCGAATCGGCATATAATATTTCTGACCACAAAACTTATTACCTTTCTTGCTGTGATCTTGGCCAAGGGCTCAGCTTCTACCCACTTCGTAAAATAGTCCACGGCCACTATTGCATACTTAGCTCCTCCTTTAGCAATTGGTAGAACTCCAATGATATCAATTCCCCACGTGGCAAATGGCCAAGGACTCACCATTGATTTAAGTTGGGTCGACGGTGCCCTGGGGATTTTGGCGAATCTTTGGCACTTATCGCAGCATCGTGAATAATCAGCTGCATCTTTATTGATCGTAGGCCAGAAGTATCCGTACCGCAATATCTTCTTTGCTAAAGTTTGACCTCCTGTATGATCTCCACACTCACCTTCGTGTACCTCTCTTAGTACACGCTTGATGTCGTCGTGTGCTATACATTGTAACAGGGGCATAGAAAATCCTTGCCTATAAAGAGTATCATCTTGTATGACATATCTGGTAGCTTTGCGAACTATAGCTCTTTTCTCACTCTTCTTTGATGGGAGTGTCCCATTCTTAAGGAAATTCTTAATTGGAGTCATCCACGACTCCTTCTCTGGTTCCGCTTCAAAGGCGAATTTAAATTCCATTGACTCAAAACTTGGTGATTCCAACGTTTCAATTGGAATTATTTCAGTCTCTTCTGGATTGTCGGAACTAGCCAGCTTTGCCAGCCTATCCGCTTTCTGGTTTTCAACTCTGGGAATGTGCGTTATGTTGTACCGCTCTAAGCTATTCAATAGCTCTCTCACTTTCCCGAGGTAGGCGATGAGTCGAGGTCCTCGAGCCACAAATTCCTCTCGCACTTGGCAGACAACAATTTTAGAGTCACAAAATATGTCTAACATTTTTATTCCGAGGTCTTTAGCAAGCTTCAGCCCGGCAATCAGGGCTTCATACTCAGAGTCATTGTTAGTCGCCGAAAATTCTAATCGCAGGGCGTAATATAACGACCGTCCTTCGGGAGTGACTAAGACGATTCCAGCTCCGGACCTTCGGTCGTTCTTGGCTCCATCTGTATATAGTTTCCACGGATTTATCTTTAGCTCATCCTCGGACTTAACCACTCTGTCATTAACTACTTCCTCCTCAGGAATGGTGAACTCCGCAATAAAGTCTGCTAGAGCTTGCCCCCTGATTGACTTTCGTGGTTGAAAATTCAAATCAAACTGACTTAGTTCTATGTTCCATTTGATCAACCTTCCCGACGCTTCGGGTCTCTGCAACACCTGCCTTAAGGGCTAGTCGGTGTATATGGTTATTGGATGGGCTTGGAAATAGTGACGAAGTTTTCGGGATGCAATCAGGAGGCTGTAAGCGAGCTTCTCAATTTTTGGGTAGTTGCGTTCTGCCGCCGCTAATTTCTTGCTCACATAATACACTGGCCTTTGTACTTTATTTTCTTCTCGAACAAGGGCTGTACCGACGGCGTGAGCCGAGACTGCCAAGTAAACAAACAATTCTTCGTGATCTACGGGCTTTGATAAAATCGGCGGTTTCTCTAGCAGTTCCAATAAATTTCGAAAGGCCTCAACACAGTCTGGAGTCCACTCGAAGTTCTTCTTTCCTCTCTTAATCAAATCAAAAAATGGAACACATTTGTCTGTGGCTTTGGAGATGAATCTACTCAACGCCGCTACGTTCCCTGCAAGACTTTGAACGTCTTTAATTCTCCTCGGCTCTTCGATATTTCTAATCGCTGCTATCTGGCTAGGGTCGATTTCAATTCCTCGGGAACTCACAATGAAGCCAAGAAACTTTCCTGATGCCACTCCAAATGAGCATTTCAGAGGATTCAATTTCATCCGGTACTTTCGCAGGATACCAAACATTTCCGCCAAGTCTTGCGTATGGCTGGAGGACTGTTTCGATTTGACAAGCATGTCATCCACATAAACTTCCATAGTTTTTCCTATTTGATTATAAAACATTCTGTTCACCAAGCGCTGATAAGTAGCTCCAGCGTTTTTCAATCCGAATGGCATTACAACATAACAATATAATCCCAAATTCGTAACAAAGCTCGTGTGTTCTTGAACTGGCACGTGCATAGGAATTTGGTTATATCCAGAATATGCATCCATGAAAGAGAGAAGTTCATGACCTGCTGTCGAGTCTACAAGCTGGTCAATCCTGGGAAGTGGGAAACTATCTTTTGGGCAAGCTTTGTTTAAATCTGAAAAGTCAATGCAAGTCCGCCACTTTCCGTTTGGCTTCTTTACTAAGACGGGATTCGATATCCAGTCGGGATATGTCGAATCTCGAATAAATCCATTCTGCTTCAACTTCTCTACTTCCTCTTTGAGAGCAGTCGACCTCTCTGGGCCCAGCATGCGTCTCTTTTGCTTCACAGGCGGATGCTTCGGATTTACTTTCAATTTGTGACTTATAATAGATGGCGATATCCCACACATGTCAGCATGGGTCCAGGCAAACACGTCTAAGTTTGCCTTCAAAAAGTCCGTTAGTTCTTTAGCTCGACGTGGATCCAATTGAGAACCAATTTTCAAAACTTTTGTCGGATCAGCTTCATCAATGGGAATTTCCACTGTCGCTTCATTAGGAGTTGCATTCCTAGCCTCTGGTTCCTCGTCTTTTCTGGGATCCAGGTCTTCAGGTGTTCCTTTGGGCAACTCCTTTGGGGTCAATCTCTCTAATTGCTATGCCGAGCCCCCCTTTGAGGGAGACGAGACATCTTTACTTTCAACGTTAAGTCCTTTCATCAACATCTTTAACTCGACCACATAGCAGGCCCGTCCAGAAACTTGATCCCCTCTCATTACTCCAGTTCCGGCTTCGGTTGGGAACTTAAGTAACAAGCACCAAGAGGCGATACAAACTCTGAATTCAGCAAGGGAAGGCCTCCCCAAAAATGCATTATAAGGCGAATCTACGTCCAATACTACGAACTGAAGCATCCGCACTCTTCTACGTTCTCCTTGCCCCAGGGTCACGGGCAACTCTATGTATCCCATGGGAGCTGTCGACGCCCCGTTGAAGCCTCTGATCCATCCTTCACATGGCTTCAAGTCTTCAGATTCAAGCTTCATCTGATCAAATGACTTCTTGAACAAGATATTAACAAAACTCCCGTTGTCTACTAATACCTTATGGACCAAGGCCGGCCCAATGGTGGTAGTAATAACCAACGGATCATCGGTGGGTGATTGGATCCCCGTATTGTCTCGGCTACGGAATACCACATCGTCAAACATGGTCTTCTGTTGTTTTATGGGGGTGATATCTTCCAAATCATCACCCTCGTTCACATCTTGGTGCTTGGCAGCATTTACATATTGATCCATTGACCTGAAACTTCGGATTGCCGGGTGAGGTCCGCCTACTATGGAATTGATAACAATTCCTTTACCTTTCTGCTGCGCTGTAGGCTTGGGAGCAGGTAGGATTTGTTTCGGAGCCTGCTCTCCTTGCCCCCTGTCCCTCGGGGCAACCTTGTATTCATCCAACTTCCCTTCACGCAGCAGCTTCTCAATCACATCCCTCAAATGCCGACATTCATTGGTTGAATGCCCATGAGTTCCATGAAACAAACAAAATTTTCCTGTCGCCATTTCTTTCTCGGTCGAATCACGAGGTGGCGGTCTTTTGTACTGTAACACATTGTACGTATCCAGGTAAATATTTTCCAGGGTGTCGTTCAATGGTGTATAATTCTCGTAGTTCTGGAATCGGGGTCTTTTGTTAGGATCACTTCCCCTATTTCTGTTTCTTCTGTTACTGTTTGGATTACGGTTATTGTTGTTGTTACCCCCGCTTCCAGCATTGCTGTTTCCACCCTTGTTTCCTACATTTACTTCAACCTTGCCAGAACTTTCCCCAGACTGCTTCACGGCGATATTACTCTGCACATTCTCCTTTGAAGCCGTCTCAGACTTTCTCTTTCGGTTTGCCCTAGCCTCCTCTCTTCTTAGATAAATGTCGGCTTTTTCGTAGAATATCTCCCTTGTGGAAGGTGTTTTCCCAGAAAGGTAATCTCCAAACTCAGATTCAGGATCGACTCCTTCCTTCAATGCCATCAGGATAGTGGGCTCATGCGGGTCACTGACCTCAGTCACAGCTTGGTTAAAACGGTCAAGATATGCCCTCAAAGACTCTCCTGGTGCCTGCTTGATTCTCGATAATTCAATAACACTTTTGGACTTTCGGGCATGGAGTTGGAACTGGTTCATGAAACGCTCGCTTAGTTCCTTGTAATTCGAAATCGAACGAGGAGGAAGTCGGGTAAACCAGAACAATGCCACATCTTCTAAGTATATTGGGAATGCTTTGCACTTCACTTCATCAGGGGCAGCAGCAGCATTCATGAGCCATGAATACCGCATCAAATGCTGTCCCGGATCAGTCCTTCCGTTGTACTTGTCCATCTGTGGCAAGTTAAAGCGTCGGGGAAATTGGAAGTCGAGGATATCATCGGTGAAGGGAGTATGGCTTCGCTCAATGCCATAATCTTCATTTGTATAATTCCGGCTCTCGGACATGATCTGGCGAACCATTGCCTGTACATCAGCATTAGTTAGGGGCCGCTCAGGTTCCCTGGCCCTAGTATTCGAGTTCCTTCTGGGCTCTTGTTCAGGAGATGCCCTTCTTCTTCGAGCTGCCTCTGCTCGATTCCGTTCCCTGCGCTCCCGGTCGATCTCGGGAGGAGGGGACTGGAGTCTTTGCCCTCGAGTGGGGTCATTGTTTCCTAATGCTCGTGCAATATCCTCACGAGATCCCAAAGATCCAAATGTCAGCTGCTCCACGTTCTGAGGTCGTTCGAGTGGCCTTCGTTCACGGGGCCGCTCTTCCTCGGAAGATGAAGATTGATCCACTGGTGTGTGACGAACCGGTGATGGAGTTCTCTGTCGACGGAGTTCACTAATCTCCCGACTCATGAGCCTCATATTTTCCTGCATCATGAGATTAGTGCGCTCGTGAACTTTCATAGCCTCCCTTGTGCTCTCAAGGATGTCAAGCAAGCGCGAGAAATCTCCTTGAGTGATGGGCGCAGATGGATTGACCTGATCACCAACCCTGGTGGCTGGAATCGGAGCATTCGTAGGGACTCGAGTAGAGGTTCCAGCTTCACCAAGGATCGGGTCGGATCGGAGGTAGGAGGTCGGGTCGGTTCGGAGCTGGGGAGCCTGGTCGGATCGGTATGTGGCAAGCAGCTCGGGTCGGTTCAGATTGGGGGAATGCACTGCCTCAGAATCTCCTACCCGGATCGGATCGGAGCTCTCCCCCTGCTGGCGGCTCGGATTTCCTGCATTGGTTCTTCCTGCTGCTGAACTCTGCCCCCGAGACCTTGTTACAACAGCATTTTGCTGATCTTCGCCAGCTCCATTTCCTCGAACAGACTGAACTTCCTTGCCTTTTCCTTTGGCCATGAGTCTTTGACAATCACTTCAACAAATATAAAAGAGTGGAGAAACTTAAGGATTAACTTCTTTGAACTCAACGGTCCAAAAAGTAGAAAGAAATCCCGGAAAACAAAGAATTTAGATGAGGATTCTCAGTGAAAGCACCAAAATGTTAGACCCAAAAGTGGTTCTAACACCCAAATTGATTAAAAGCAAAATGAAATGAGATAAAAATAAAAATGAACACACAGGATTTATAGTGGTTCGGCGAAGAAATGCCTACGTCCACTTATCTTTTACTATATTCAATGATTCAGTTGCAAATACAATGTAAGATTCACTCAATTCCACTCACAACTCTCTAATATTCACTCAGTTGGCTAAAACAAAAATGAAAGATGATTTGGATTCTCCGGGAGTATTGGAGTTCGGACTATGGAGGTGGTTGAATTCTCGAAATGCCCAAAAAAGATCCTTTTCTTTGTCTCCAGACGGGGTATTTATAGGTGTGAATTTGCTCAAAACTTGATCCGGGTCGGGGCCACGTGTCGTCCATCCCATTAGCTTCGGGTTCGGATGAATTATTGTGTTGACAACGCATCAGAGTAACGAACGTTATGGGTAGGAACTGGTCACAGCCGGTCCGGATATCCAGGCGCTTTTGCAGGAGAATAATATGGAACACGGGCTCGGGTCGGAGACACACATATAAGGGGGTTCGGATCGGGATACCCGATCCGACCCGGATTGGCTTGGATGCAACGCTCTCTTCTTCTTTAATCTGCTCCGCTCCGATCTATTTCCGTGGCAAACAGGTGGCTTTCCGATCCAATTGAGATTATGTTTCCCTCCGATCCGAATAGATATGCCTTACCAGTTTCCTCAGCAGCAGTTCACCGATCCGAACAGAAGATTCTATCCGACCCGAACCGATATGTTGCTCTGACCCGACCCGAACAATCGCAGCTGTCCAATCTAGGTTGTAATGTCTTCTCCAATCCGAACCGAAGTCTTCTAATTAAGAATGCTCTTCAATGTCTGATTTCTTGACTTTGTGTTGCCTAGTTCACAAAGTAGGCTAACATATATATATATATATATATATATATATATATAAATGACACATATACACGACGTTAGTTGCCATTTAAGGTAGAAGCCTGCCCGAAACCGACCGACATTCCAGCAACCACAAGTGGGCCCAACTAATGTGAGATGTCTAGGTGCCATGGGCCATTCATGAACTTAGTACACTAGACATGAGGTTAAACCGACTTATAGTAGAAACCTTCACGGAATCGGCTGGCATATCCAACATTTACAAGTATATGGGTTAATGTGAGAGGTCTAGTGGGTATATATATAACTATATATATATATATATATATATAAGTTGATGTGCGAAAACAAATAGGCTTACTATGCCTTAAGAAGGTCTTAAGTGGCCGATTCACCTTTTATCTAATTTTGGTCTTAAGTCGTTAGGACTAGGATCCCTCCGAAGGTTTATTTCTTGGAGAGGAACCTAAGTCATGGGCCCACCTTTATTACTATTAAGATAAGTCTTTGGGGTCCTCCTTCTTTATAAGTGGTTAGGCACAAAACGATTAACATAGAAGTGTAGTTCAAGGGGGAAGTCCACTTCCTCTAGAAGCGTGCAAGGGCTCAACTAGGGAAAGATTGGTAATTGAAGGATATGTGGCCATTGCATGCTCACCAACTGTCTAAGGGAAGTCTTAAGTGACATAGGTGTCCTACCGGGTAATATCAGTTGAGTAGTAACGTTCGCAATACTACTTATCATATTACAAATGAGAGATTAGACTTAAGAAAATTAACGGTCTAGGACGGGGTTCTTAAAGGGCTAGGGGTCCACCTTAGGGCTATAAGAGATTATAAAAATCCACCATTAATAGGGCCATAAGTGACCGAGAATGCCACCTCATTGGGTCATTACCCTAAAGACACTAATGGGCGATTGACTTAGATATCCACCCCATTTGTTATATATTTATGTTTGAGTGAAATCTTGTGTGCTGCGTAGACATACCTTGACATATGTAGCCTGCTAAAAATATAGGGTATGGACATTAAGTAACACTATATTCCAGTCACAAAGAAATTTATGTTCTGACCCCCTCTCCTTAACATCCAGTAGGTCAGTAGATGGGGTAAAACCATGGATGAAGTCCTGATTGAAGACGACGGAGAAGATGAAGTTATTATGATATTATTAGCTGTTATTGTTGTGCTTTTCTTGGAATCTTATGTAGATGAACTATTTGATGTACCTTTTGAATAAATGTATCTATGACTGAGTATTTCTGAGATTTTTGAAATAATGGTACATCTTATTTGAATATTATATTTTCTCTTTCCGCTGTGTGAGATTTCCATTCGAAGTATATATTTATTGTTATCTATGCAAATGTAATCCTAGTTAAACTATTTTATATCCTTTGAAAGTTCGCCAAATATTTATACTTATTTAGAAAATTATGAGATTTAAAAAAAATTCAAATAATTTTATCCACACTATATCAAACTTTCAAGTTTTTTGATTGTCATAAACAAGAGTTTCGAAACAAATATACACGATAGCTTTATGAAATATTACTTAAATCACCAACAAGCATATATATATGAACTTCTATCATCTAAACTTGGCATAAATGAACATAAAAAATCCAGCAATTCGGATCTACCTTAGCGCCAAGTCAATAAACATGGTAACAGAGTGAATATCATTACCCATCTTGAATGAAATGTAAGAAAACTTGAGGTTTTTGTTGATGTGATTTTATAAGTTTGATTTCCTCATCATCTTATATTTTCCCTCTCTTCCCTAAAGTAACAGGTGGCCTCCTTATGTATTTTAGTTTCACAAATGAAAGTGTGAAGTGAGATATGAGAGGTAGAATGATTTTAGTCTTAGGAATAGCCACTTTCTATTTTGCCTCTATCAAATTTAAATTATTTGATTTATCATGACTTGGCTCATTTAATTGATCAAATCTCATTCTCGTCATTAACTTAAATTACTTTTTTTAATTCATCCAATTAAATATTTAAAAAAGTGTTTAGTGAAATTAGGGATGTTACATATGTTATGATCGATTTACTGGATTATCTCATTTTCATATAGCACATAAACTGATACAAAATACTATTTGTAAGCATTTCACTAGTTCCTCTTATACAATGTTTTTCTTTAATATTTTAGTTTTCGTCCCCGACAATACAAAAATGTGAATATATTGCTACTACTTTTTGTATGCCTGAATGAAATTAATAAGGACTGAATCAACTTACTTTCAAGTTTTATGTCTTCAATATATGTTAAAAAACATGGAATGGGTGAAGAAGAAGAACTAAATTATATGTTATTATGATGATGGAAGGAATGAAGCATTTTTGGTGTTTTTGTTATCATCTGAAACATAAAAGAAACAAAATTATTTTTTATTTTATGTTAACTTTATTTTTCAAATTGGCTATTTTTCGGAAAGATATATATGTATTATACACTTTTACGTGGACAAAAACTAAAAACTAAAAATGACAAATCAAATAATTTTTTTTTTAACCGAAGACTACATATTCGAAAGGTCAATTTGTAATAACTGTATGTAGTAGCGATTATCAAAATATTAATAAAGTAACAATATGATGAAATCTAGTTATTGTGTTGTTTGAACACATTAAAAGGATCTTTGGCAGCAACATATAAGTTGCAAATGTAACCTATTAACTACTTTTGAAGCCTTCGACAACAACATATATTTATAATTTGTAACGACCTGCCTTTTCGACCACTTTAAGTCAGTAATTAAACCAACTTAAACCGTTCAAAACGACAAATTGTTATTTGGCTTATAGGGTTTAAACAGAATTAACATAGAATCACATAGTACAATAATTGTAGTGGAATAAAATTTTATATAAATATCAGAGTTTATAGAATTTTTGTATAGCGGAAGAATAAATGAAATATATAGATAAATTTCTTCAAACAATTTTACTGTTTGTCGAGCTTAGCGCGCGCATGCGTCTCCACATTTTCACGTTCTCTCCAATTTTGATAGCTGAATTCTTTAGATCTGTAACACTCGGATCTGACCCGAGCATTTCATGCCAAACACAAAACACTCGCATAAGGATTAATCATTGTTCAAGTAAACTGAATTCAATAAAACTGAATATATCATAGTCAATCCTAACATTTAAATGCAGTTCATAATATTTCAGATTCTATGTCAACTACAAAATTCATACTGATATCACAACGTTCAGTATCAAACAAGCTCATGTACAAGTTGTCAACAAGTAAGTGTGATATGCATATAATTATTCCAATCTAACCAGCCCATATTTAAAAAGGTATGCAATGCATACTTTCCTTTTCATGAAACAAGGTATACTGATACCAATTTAACTCTTAAAGTTATTGCATACTGGATTTAGAACAAGAAAGGGTGTATACTAACATAACTCAGGTTTACTACACCATTTTATAAAGATAAAATGTGAAAACTAGGCATACATATTACTTTGGATGAGTCAGGCAACAACACTAAACATATAGGGGACAAAATCACATAACACGTGATTTCTGGTTCAAAAAGAACCAAGCAAGGCATGTATTTTCAAATAAAATAATAAAATAAAAAATAGGACACACACATGAAGTATAAATAAATGGACACAATTTCATTTTATGGCATCATGCAAGAAGAGGGGCATTTTTCATTGTTCACAAAGCTACAGGAATATATGTTTTGAACAATAAGGTGCATGATGATAAAATATTCCCTAAAACAAAAACTAGGCAAACAGGGTAATACCAAAGTTGCATGTGTGTGGCACAACAAGGCCTTTCTTTTTCTTTAACTTGGTACAAGTATATGTACCCATACATATATACCTAGATTGCAAATGTGACAAGGACATGGTGGTTAAATAAAGCAACAAACACACTGTAACACCCCGTAATTCTGTTAATATTAATATTCACAAATTAAAGAATAACTAATCTCAGACGTGAGAATTGTGGGAAACGGGTTGCGCCATTGTGTTCGTCTCGGAATTCTGGTTGAAATAGAGTCCGAGTTTGCGTGATTTGGACTTCGTATGAAGGAGATATGGCCATCGGAAGTTTCAGAAAATTCAAAATTCAAAATTCGAAGTCAAACAGGTCAGGCGGGAAATTTCCCGCCCAGCACCAAGGTCGACTGGGGAGTCGACTGGGCAGTCGACACCTCCATGACCAGGTCGACTGCGCAGTCGACTTGGGTGTCGACCTGGTCCAGTCGGCCAGGTTTTGGCAGAGCCCAATCTTGAGCTGCTGATGTGTCTTTAGGGCTGAGTTGGCTAATTTAACGGTTCAGGTTAGTTCTGAGTTGATCTGACGGTCTAAATAAATCCTAAACTCTATATATACCTAGGTAGTCTCTCACTCTAAATTCACATAAAAATAGAATAGCTGCCGTCATGCCATCGCCATGGAACTCAGTGTAGCCGTCGCCAACTAAGAAGGAAGAAAGCTAATCAAAACTCTAATTCTACTCAACTCTAAAGCAAATCAAGACTCTCTTTCTTTTCTAATTGTGAGTATGATGATCTTAATAAGATTATTAGCAAACTAATTAGATTGAGATGTGATATGGTTCATTAGAAAATGATGTGAATTGTCATATATGTTGTTGTAAACCTTATGCTATCATGTATGTTGTAAATCCTATGTTATGTGATGATGATATCCTATATGTTGTAAATCATGCTATGATGATATTATATATGTTGCAAGTTTCTATGCTAAGTTGCGATGTTACAAAGCCATGATGTTATTATGTTGTAGTTAGCTTATGAATTATGATGTTGATTATATATATTTGGGCTATGATGATTCACATGATAAATCACATGTACCTATGCAAGTTTATATTTATTAGTATGTATAATCTCACATATTGTATGACATCTATTTAGATCTAGAATTATGACATCTATTTAGATCTAGAATTATGCTATGACATGTGTGAGTTCTATGTGTTAGATGCTAGTTCACACCATCATTATGTTGCATAAACCACATATGCAAGTTTATACATGAATTTGGGTTATGATCATATTATGTAAGTTGTGACATTTAACCAAACAAGTTGACACCTTTAGATCCATGACATGTGTAGTTTTTTGCAAGTTTCACCCCTATTATGATTAGATCTATTTTATTTGTCTATATGTTGTTATAATTTGTCTTTGTGCTATAAGTTAGACTATTTGAGTCTAACGTATGTTTTGCGTTGAATAAGCGAACATATAACGTGGGGTAGGGGTAATATTAAGGATTTAATATTAAGAAATTGGGGTGCAATTGATATGATTTTGCATACCGTAAGTGGATGGCCATAATTGAGTCAATTATGGACATCATTAAAATTGGAATTAATTAATGATTTGAATAGGATATATTTAAAACTGGGGTAAAAGATTATAAGTGTTAATCAATGCTTAGGACACGAGGTTGGACTCGTTTGTGACGTAAAACTGCCCGGACCCGCCCGGCGAATCCAGTAGTCACAAATGTCAGCCCAATGTGAGAGGTCCTAGGCCCAAATTAAAGCATAACAGTTGTAAAGACACGAGGATAGACTCTTTTATGGTGTAAGACTGCCCGGACCCGCCCGGCGAATCCAGCTGCCATAAATGTCAGTCTAATGTGAGAGCTCTTTATGAGGTTTTGGCCTGAATGAATTAAGAAATACTTAACCAGATAAACATGTGAAGTGGGACATGGGGGTTAAGTAGGTGCCTTGGGTGGCATGAGGAATCTAGTGGGTGCCTTTAGTGGCATTTGAAATACGATTAGTAAGACTTAACCAAACACACATGCAAATGAACATGACTAAGAAGAGGGTTAAGTGGGATATACTAATGGGGACAAGCTTAGGTGGATAGCTTGTGGTAAGTAATTGGGGGCCCATTTCAACCAGTAACCCAAACGTATCTTTGTGGGCTCGACCCAAGTCGAGGACGGGACACGCATACTGGGCTTAACTATAAGAGGCCAAACGGGTTAGCGGTGGCAACGCAAGTCCAACGGGTTTCATATGCGTATGTGTACCCAGGCTGGTAGGTAAGACGTTGTTGCATCGTGTAGGTATAAGCCGTGCATCCTTAGGCTGTATCGGGTTGCCACTTTAGGGGAGTGATACACCCCACTGTGGGACTAGCACGGGTATCTACGAGTAGGGAGCCGATCGAAAGTGGGTAGTGGGGTACACCTAGAGGAGATAGGGGCATGCGACACCTATGTAGTCAGCTAGGGGTACGCGAAGTTATTTATAAAATTTCTAAGTGAAGCAAGTGGGACCAACCTTTAGGTTGACTGGTGTGATGCAATGTAGTAATTATTCGTTAGTAATTAGGTGTGCCTTTAACGTTATCTTTATCTGCTCTTCCATACCCAATAGTTCATAGACATTTCCTTTTTTCCAGCTTATGCCTTAGTCTAGTTATTTTGATAATAGTATTGTTAGAATTATCATACTCGCCAGACTTTATGTCTGACCCCCTCTATTTCTATCTTTTTCCCCCTCCAGGTCCTCAGTGTGGGCCCAGCTCTAGTGGAGCTTGATTGGATTGCTTTATCTCTCTTTTGGAAAGCATGGACCGTTGAAGTAAAGTCCAGCTTGTTATCTTCTTTAATGGCTATTTATGTAATGGGATTATGTATTTTGTTTTATCAAGATGGATATTGTACTTGACTCAGATTTATGGTTTTATGATGTAACAAACATGTTTAATTTCCGCTGCAATGAAATAAAATAAAGTTTTAGATTTCCAAGTACTACTTATTATCTATCTTGTTGTAATTTTTCTGTTCTATATTCACTTAAAACCTCCATGGAAGTTAATGCATTCCCTTTGTGAGTGACATTAATGGACGTGGGGTGTTACACGTGATATCAGAGCTTAAGGTTATTTTTTTTAGAAAAACTATTTTTCTAAAGTATTTTTGGAAGAAGTGTTTTCAAAAACATGTCTTGATGAGTAATTTAAAGAGGAAAGTTTTTATGAAAAACATAATCCCCACTAGCCATATATCTTTATCTTTCGAATTCTCCATTTTAAATATTTCCTTTTTCGTTTCAGCATGGCTGAAGATCTTAACCTTCCGGAGGGTGTAACGATACCAGGATGGTATAGGAGGTTATTAGAGGCTAGGGCCGCTGCAGGTCCAGCCAATGTTCCTCCACCACTAGTTGCACCCGCTCCTCCTCCTCCTCCTCCCCCTCCTCGCGTTGATACTTTTGCAAAGACATGCAAGGAATTTAAGGCTATGGGTGGAAAACCTTTTCAAGGGTCAGAAACATTTGTGGAAGCTAGAGATTGGCTTAAGGAGGTGGAAGAATTGCTAGAAATCTTTGAAGTAGAAGAAGGGAGGAAAGTCAAATTAGCAGCTTGGTTAATGAAGGGAGAGGCCTCGTTTTGGTGGGAGGTCACTAATGGGGAGCGTCCTGTTGATTCTTGGGCGGATTTCAGACGTAGGTTTGAGGCAAAGTTTCTCTCAAGGGCAGAAGAGAATCTATACATGGAAAGGTTCTTGACATTGAAGCAGGGAAATCTATCAGTGAAAGAGTACGTCAACAAATTTAACCAATTGGCAAGGTTTGGCTTAGATTTGGTGAAAACTCAGGAGAAGAAGGCTCTGAGGTTCGTTAATGGCTTGAATGAGCCATTGCAGGGGTTGGCTATGACCCACATCCCTATGGGGGCCACCTTTGAGAAGCTAGTAGACATGACACTCATGCACGAGGAGAAAGGCGCTAATGCTAATAAGGAAACTGAGAAGAAAGGGGATCAGAAGAAACCACAACAGCAAAACAAGAAGGGTGGTAAAGACAATAATGACAAACGAAAGAAAAGATGCTTTAACTGTGGGACACCAGGCCATCTCAGCAAGGATTGCAGAAAGAAAAAGAAGACTGGCTGTTTTCACTGTGGCGAAGCGGGACATCTGGTGAAGGACTGCCCAAAGAAGGGGCAGAGGGCAGGGTCTACCTCGGGAGGACAGGTGCAGGCTCTTATGGCACCAGGGCAGGCAAGGGGACAAATTCAGGCTATCGCGGTCCCACCGCTGCAAGAACGAGGTAGAACCATTTCTGTTGAAAGATTAGTTTTTCTGTTTGATCATCCTGTCCGAACCTTATTCGATTCCGGCGTATTGCATTCGTTTATCTCTACATCATTAGTTGAATCACTGCACTTAAACACCAGTTTAATAGAGGATCCCTTAGTTGTTTCGAATCCAATTGGGGGCTCATCTTATTTGTCCATGATATGTTTGGATTTGAAAATTTCTATACTTAGCGTTGGGTTTAGATGTGATGCTTATGTTTTGGGCTTCACGGGCTATGGGCTAATTTTAGGAATGGATTGGTTATCCAGAAATGGGGCCATTCTTGATTGTGAAAGGAGAGTAGTTAGGCTCATGACTCGCCTTGGCAACACTCTCGAAATCTTTTGTAATCCCATAAATTCCGTTATGCTAAGTTATCTAGAATCGCTTGACGCATCGGTGGAAAATCTACGATCTGTTAGAGTGGTCCGAGAATACTCGGATGTGTTTGAGGAGGTGAAGGGCTTTCCTCCGAAGCGGGATATAGATTTTCGAATATATCTTGTGGATAATGCAAAACCAGTATCTTTGCCAGTACGCCACATGGCTCCTCGTGAAAGGAGGGAACTCGATAAGCAAGTGAAGGAGTTGCTTGAGAAGGGGTTCATAAGACGTAGTATATCAGAGTGGGGTGCTCCAGTAGTGTTTGCCACGAAGGCGGATGGGTCCCTTAGACTTTGTGTGGATTATAGAGAACTTAATAAAATTACTAAGAAAAACAGACACCCACTGCCGAGGATTGACGATCTCTTCGATCAGTTAGTTGGCGCCTCAATGTTTTCGCAGTTGGACTTAGCCATTGGATTCCATCAGTTGAGAGTGACTGGGGATAGCATAGACAAAACTGCCTTGAGAACTCCGGACGTTTTCTATGAATGGCTAATGATGCCCTTCGGTTTGACAAACGACCCCGCATACTTTGTTGATTTGATGAGTAGGGTGTTTAGGGAGTACCTTAATAAATTCGTGGTGGTCTTTGTAGACGACATCTTGATCTTTTCTAAGAATGAAGAAGAGCATGCCCTACATCTTAGGGAAGTGTTGGAGACTCTACGAGCGCATAACCTTAAAGCTAAATTAACTAAGTGTCACTTCTGGAGAGAGGAAGTGCCATTCTTAGGGCACGTGGTTTCCAAAGAAGGGATAGCTATGGATCCCGCGAAGGTGGTGGCCATCCAAGATTGGAAGGTCCCTAAAAGTGCTACCGAAGTAAGGAGTTTCTTGGGTTTGGCTGGCTACTATAGGAAGTTTATCAAAGACTTCGCAAAAATATCAGCTCCATTGACACGCTTGACGAAGAAGAACCTAGTCTTCGCGTGGGACGTAGATTGTGATGATGCGTTCCAACGTTTAAAAAGAGCTTTGACCTCAGCTCCAGTCTTAGTGCTGCCAGACAGGAGTAAGCCATTTGCTGTTTATACCAATTCTTGTGGGATAGGAATAGGCGCAGTCTTAATGCCAGAGGGAAGGGTAATAGCCTATGGTGGAAGGCAGTTAAGGGTGCATGAGAAGAATTACCCCACGCATGACCTAGAGTTGGTCGCAATTGTTTTTGCGCTTAAGTCTTGGCGCCATTATCTTCTTTGCGAGAAATTCGAATTATTCACTGACCACAAATCTTTAAAATACTTATTCTCTCAGAAGGACTTGATTTTAAGACAACAAAGGTGGATGGAATTCTTATCGTCCTACGACTTCGAAATAGCATATACCCCTGGGAAGGTTAACGTGGTGGCAGACGCCTTAAGTAGGAAAAGGCTGTCCTTGAGTCCGTTGTTTGTTGAACGGCGAAATTTAGAATTCATCTCTATGTTTGATTTTAGACCTTCCGTTTACTTTATACCCGGTTTGCTAGCATCCCTGGAGGTCAGACCTACGCTTTTGGGACGGATTGGTGAGGCACAGCGAGACGACCCACAGTTGGTTGAGTTAGTGGTGAAGCTCAAAAGAGGGGAGTCATTAAGCCATCTCCGTAGGTATAACCTAGATGATAAGGGTTGGTTACGTAGGGATAGTAGACTTTGTGTACCTCGAGACGAAGGTTTGAGGAAGGCTATTCTTGACGAAGCACATCATTCGAAGATGACTATTCATCCCGGCGGGGACAAGATGTACAAAGACATGAAGTGAGTTTTCTTTTGGGCCAGTATGAAGAGGGATGTGGCCGAGTATGTTGCTAGATGCTTGGTGTGCCAACAAGTAAAAGCGGAGCAAAAGAAACCCGGTGGGTTGCTTCACCCATTGGAGGTTCCACTATGAAAGTGGGAAAGTGTCTCGATGGACTTTGTGGATGGATTACCAAGATCAAGGAAGGGTAATACGGGGATTTGGGTTATAGTAGACAAACTTACTAAGAGCGCCCATTTCATTCCCGTGAAGAGTAAGAGGACTGCTCCATGGTTAGCTTCTGTATACGTTCGAGAGATAGTTCGTTTGCATGGTGTTCCTTCTAACATAGTAAGCGACCGTGATCCTATCTTCACTAGCGAATTTTGGAAGAGCTTGCAAGAGGCGGTAGGGACTCAGTTACGTTTGAGCACCGTGTATCATCCTGTAATGGCGCGTTTTGTTAGCTGTCGAATAATTAATTTATTTAATGATTTATATATCGATTTGGCGATATCGATAACTTAAAGTAAAACGTTCAAACATATAATTTATAATTATAATTAAAAAGAGCTTGAAACGACGCGGCAGTTCGCTATTTGGCGATTCAGACTTCAACTGAATGTACAGGATTCATTTTATGCTGGATTTCTATGAAACAAGAAATGTGTGGAGCTGGTGGAGTATATTTTTCTAATGGAAGAGAAAAATCTGGATTTCGTTGTGTAGATTTTGATTTACGTCCAAATCAAATTTCAGAAAAGTCGCTATGGAATTCCTTTATAATTCGTAACGCTTTATATACGTTATAAAAGGATTTTTCAATGTAAAGTGAATATCGATTCAAATCTGGACTCGGAATAGCGAATATATAATTATCCTGGAGCTGTATGATATTCCTCGGTGAATATATACAATAATATAAATTTATTTATATTTTATTTAATTTTATTTAAATATATTTATATATTTAAACGGTCTGTTCAACGCTTGAAAAATAGCCAGTTTTACATACGACGTCCGTTTTCGACGAAACCAATTTTTTTGGATCCGCAATATCAAATAGTTGTTAGATTTCCAATTTCGTGATTTTTAGAGTCACTGTGTGGTCGTACGGATTTTTAGAGTGAGAAACAGTCAGTATTTTAACAGTTAAAAATACGCTGTGTGAGCATACGGAGTCGGAATTCGACGAAACCAGTTTCGTTGGGACCGTAATGTCGAACTCTAGCTACATGTCCAGTTTGGTGATTTTTAAGTATCGTATGTAATCACTGGGATTTTTAGAAGGCAGATACAAGGAGAAAATCGATAAAATAAAATACAAAAATCAAATTGAAAATATCCATCCCATTTTCTGAGGTTCAGCACTGTAACACCCCACGTCCATTAATGTCACTCACAAAGGGAATGCATTAACTTCCATGGAGGTTTTAAGTGAATATAGAACAGTAAAATTACAACAAGACAGATATAAAATAGTACTTGGAAATTCAAAAACTTTATTTCATTGTAGCAGAAGTCAAAACATGTTTGATTACATCATAACACCATATTCAATGTCAAGTACAATATCTATCTTGATAAAACAAGTACATAATCCCATTACATGAATAGCCATTAAAAAGAAAGATAACAAGCTGGACTTTACTTCAGCAGTCCAAGCTTTCCAGAAGATAAGCGATCCAACTAGACTCCACTAGAACTTGGCCCAACCTGCGGACCTGAAGGGAGAAAAAGGATGGAAAAGAGGGGGTCAGACATAAAGTCTGGTGAATATGATAATTCTACAATACTATTACCAAAATAACTGGACTAAGGCATAAGCTGGAAAACAAGAAAATGTCTATGAAGAGCAGATTAAGGACATAGACAATCGCTAAAGGCAACGTTATAGGCGCTCCTAAATACTAAAGGATAAACACTATACTGCACCACACCAGTCACCCTAAAGATTCATCCCACTTAGCTTCACTTAGAAACTTTCCCAATGGCTTTACGTACCCCTAGCTGACTACATAGGTGCCGCCTGCCCCTATCTCCACTAGGTGTACCCTACTTCCCATTATTCGATCGGCTCCCTAACTCGTAGATACCCGTGCTGGCCCCACAGTGGGGTGTATCACTCCCCTAAAGTGGCAACCTGATACAACGGACATGCACGGCTTATACCTACACGATGCAACAACGTCTTACCTACCAGCCCGGGTCCACACACGCATATGAAACCCGTTGGACTTGCGTTGCCACCGCTCCCTGTTTTGGCCTCTTATAGTCAAACCCAGTATGCGTGTCCCGTCCTCGACTTGGGTCGAGCCCACAAAGATACGTTTTGGGATACTGGTTGAAATGGGCCCCCACTATTTACCACAAGCATTCCACCTAAGCTTGTACCCATTAGTCCATCCCACTTAACCCACTTAGTCATGTTCATTTACATGTGTGTTTGGTTAAGTCTAATCGTATTTCAAATGCCTCTAAAGGCAACCACCAGATTCCTCATGCCACCTAAGGCACCTACTTAACCCCCATGTCCCACCTTACATGATTATCTGGTTAAGTATTTCTTAGTTCATTAAGGCCATAACCTCATAAAGACCTCTCACATTAGACTGGCATTTATGGCAGCTGGATTTGCCGGGCGGGTCCGGGCAGTCTTACACCATAAAAGAGTCTAACCTCGTGTCTTTACAACTGTTATGCTTTAGTTTGGGCCTAGGACCTCTCACATTGGGCCGACATTTGTGACTACTGGATTTGCCGGGCGGGTCCGGGCAGGTTTACATCACAAACGGGTCCAACCTCGTGTCCTAAGCATTGATTATTAATAATAATCCACTTTCCCCCAATTTTAATAATTCCCTACTTGAATTATTAATTACTTCCAATTTTTAACAATGTCCATAATTGACTCAATTATGGACATTCATTCATGGTATGCAACATCTTACAAAATTGCACCCAATTTATTAATTCCTAATATTACCCCTACCCCACGTTTGAACGTTTATTCGCAAAATATATGTTAGATTCGAATAGCCTAACTCATAGCATAAAAGAGATTATCATAATAACAACATGTATATGTGACCAAATGAATCATAATAAGGGGTGAAACTTGCATATGTCCAACTTGCATAGATTATACATGTCATGGACCTAAAGGTGTCAACTTGTTCAAAATTCACCTAATATGATCTCAATCAATTTTCATAAACTTACATATGAACATGTGTGAATCAACATCATCTAACTTTTTAACAACATGGTTTTATATGGGTACACCTAACTCAATAGGCAAATTCCCATAATAAAGTTTTATTTAATTATAGTTTCAAGTTTATGGGTACACCTAACCTAATAGGCAAATTCCCGTAAACAAGATCCATTTAAATTAAAAAAAACATAACTTTAAGCATGTTCCAACAACATCATGATTTTACAACATAATATAGCATGATTTATAACATGGCATAGTATGATAGTATAACATAGCATGACATGATTCTCAACATAGCACGACATAGCATAAGAGAATTTACAACATAGCATGACATAGCATATATAATTTACATCATACGACAACATAATAACATAATAAGAGATCCACAATATATAGAATTTACAATTACAAATCACATCACTTTCTTGTGATCCATTCATAACTGAGTCAAATTAGTTTGTAATAGTCTTGTGAGAATCATCATACTCACCAACAAAAGAAAAGAATTAGAGAAAGAGAGATCTTTTGATTTGATTTGTGTAGATTTAGTTGTAGATGATTAGGCTTCCTCTTCTTAGTTTGTGACGGCTATGCTGAACTCCATGGCAGCAGCATGACGGTAGCTTCTCTAATTTTACAAGTGATTTAGGTCTAGGGTCTACCCACTTATTTATAGATTTTAGAATTCATTTAGGCCATTAGATTTAACCTAGAAATAACCGCAGCCGTTCAGACAAGATGGGGTTTATCTTGTTGACTCAGCAATGAGTCAGAAGTGACTCAGCAAACACTCAGCATATTAATAAACTTCTATTCATGTCATAAATATATATATTTTTTCTACAATGTACACATTAGATACATCCCCCCTTTTACACACTTATTATTGTTTTTATATACATATTAGATACATCCCCTCTCTTACACACTTATTAATATTTTTATATTCATATTAGATACATCCCCTCTCTTACACACTTATTAATATTTTTATATTCATATTAGATACATCCCCTCTCTTACACACTTATTAATATTTTTATATTCATATTAGATACATCCCCTCTCTTACAAACTTATTAATATTTTAGCAACTTTAGTGTTAATAGAAAATTCGGGGTGTTACAAGCACAGGCCACTCGGCCTTCGATCTCCACCACAAACCTTACTTAACCCATTTAAGCCTATATAAGGCATATAAACCATCACAGTAAAGAACTTTCCCAAAGAATAATTTCAAAAACAATCCAAAGAAAATTCATAAAATCCTCAAACCAATTGGATTAACTTCCTGCGATGTTCCTCTTCACCTGTATACAATTTTCCTTGGGTTCGATCGTTCGTTGGTTTGCTGTGTTGAAAACCGTGAGCTCTAGGGTTTATGTTCGAGTGATATTTGGGGTGCAAATCAAGGTGTCGAGTTGAGTTTTGGGTTCAGGGAGGTAAGGCGAGGGAATTGAGGTAGGTTATGGGCATCGCGGTGGTCTCAGGCGGAGTCCGATGCTTACGAGGTCGCGACGGATTAGGAGCTCGAGTTGGATGTTGGTGGTATAGGCGGAAGCGGTTTGGAACGAGGAGTTGAATGGAGTTGATTTGAGGTAAATCGGTGGAGAGGTGGATGATGTAGTGGCGGTCAACGGTGGCGTCGTGGGGTGTTTTGGAGCTGAAGCCGTCGGTTGATTCGGGGGAGATGGAGTTATGAAGCGGGTTTTGGTAATGAAGGGTTCGGGTGGGCTTGTTCAAGGGTGGATGGGCCAAAGGAGGAAGTTAAGCCCAAATATAAAATCCTTATGTTTTATTTTTAAATTAAAAGTGTATTAACTTTACAATTGTATAACTTGGTCATACGAGGTCGGATTTGCAAACCGTAAGTTGCATTGGGATCGTATGGACGAGCATTACGCAATGGAACTGACCGTGAGTCAAATGGAGTCCATCACAATTTATAGCAAAATAAATTGTCTAGCTGAATAAAGCGATGGTTATCGTCATTGACAATGATCGTCCAAATGTGAGTAAAACTCACATTCTCTATACAGTTCTATTTTTACAACGTGTTCTTAGAACTGTTAATTATCTTTGTTTGACTGTGTGTTAACTGTTTGATTGAACTGCTAGTAAGTTAGTAGAAATTATATATATATCTGTATATATATATATATAAACTGTTAAATAATTATATGTTGATTCTGCTTAACAGAATATTATACTGGTGTTGTCTAACATCTGTGGTGCAGGGAAACAGGTCGGAGGAATCCAACTGGATTCCTCAACAATTATTTATCTGTGATTTATATACTCTGATAGATAATGCGATATATATAATCTGTTGTTGATTATGTGTGGGACGATATTTATCGTTGTTATGTGGTATGTTAAATACCATCAAAAATACCAGAATATAGACAGGAGATTTTCAAAGTATAATTTGAAGTATAATGTATTTATATAAAATCACTGGATTTTATATACATAAAAGAGAAAGGGTTTTGAATATAAAAGGGATTATATTTGCAAAAACAAATATAAAGGATTATATTTGTAAATCAGATAAAAAGGATTTTATTTGATAATCAAGAATAAAAGAGTATATTTGTAAATCATAATCCAAAGGAGTTATATTTGATAATCAAATATAAAGGAGTTATATTTGTAAATCAAATATAAATAAGTTATATTTGTAAATCAAATATAAGGGAGTTTTATTTGTAAATCAAATATAAAAGAGAATTTTTGTCAAACAAATATAAAGGAAATATATTTGTGAAAACAAATATAAAAGAATATATTTGTGAAAACAAATATAAAGGATATATATTTGTAAATAAAACCAAAGGAAAATATTTGTCAAATATATAGGAAGAGAAATATTTGAAAAACCTTTATTTATATAGAGTTAAAAGATGACATTTATTAAGGGATTAAATAAACAGAATCAAAGGACATATTTATTTGTTAGAATAAATAGAATCAAAGGACATATTTATTTGTTAAATAAATAGAATTAAACCAAAGGAATAATTATTGTTAAGTAAATAGAGTTAACTCAACCGAATATTTATTTGTTAAATAAATAGAATTTAAACCAAGGGAAGTATAAAGAAAGTAAAGTAGTAAGTTAAACTAAGTGAATTAGTTGAGTTAAACTAAGTGAATTGGTTAAGTTAATCAAAGTGATTAGTTAAGTTAATCGATTTGAATTAAGTTGAATTGAAATAGAGTAAATCGATTAGAATTAAGTTAATCGAGTTAGAGTAAATCGAATATTAGTTATTCGAAGGTAAGTTATTCGAATTAGTTATTCGAATAGAGTTAAACACGTAAGAGTTAATTGAATATTAGTTATTCAATTTGAGTTAATCGAATTTAGTTATTCGAGAAGAGTTAAATCGAATTTAGTTATTCGAACGGAGTTAATCAATTTGAGTTAAGTTAATCGATTTGAATTAAGTTGAATCGAAATGGAGTAAATCGATTAGAATTAAGTTAATCGAGTTAGAGTAAATCGAATATTAGTTATTCAAAGGTAAGTTATTTGTGAAGACCCGTAACTTCCCCGTAAAGGAAAGCGTCGGATAGTTCGAGAACAAACCACAACAGAACGCATATAGAAGAACATTTCATTGTATATAACAACAATGCATCAGATTACAAGAATATACAGAGTATAAAAGAATATTACACAGAAATATCAGAGATTTAAATTACATTTAAATACATAGCAGCGGAAAATAATACAATACACAACTAGAATGAGATATACGGATACAAAGCTTCCCGGATATCGTTCCAGTCGTAAACCAGGATCCTGTGAATATAAATCTGCAAAACCAAAACTACTAGCTGCCCGTGTCAAAATAAGGGCACCCAGAGTTTAGGTCAAAACAATAAACTCCAGGTCAGTCATGTGACTGGTGTGAGAACTAAAGCAGTTATAAATCTTTATTTTCAAAGCTAGGTAAAACAAGGGACCACGCCGTATAACACGGAACGGGTTTCCTCCCAAGAATACCAGTGCATAAGACAAACAACGCAATGCTAAATAAAGAAAAATGAAGCTGTTATAAGACCCAGGTCCCATCACACAATGCAACGCAGTCGAGGATAGGGTTTTCCCTTATAACAGCCAAAGAATGCTTGATACGTTTAAAACAAATCATTTGATACTATTATAAGTGCATAGAGTATAAAACAACTTCAAATCATAAGTATCAATCATAGGCGGCATGAATGCCCCATACCACTATGTCGCCATATATAGGTTTACAAATAAAACCGCAAATGTCACGTATTTGGAAATTGGGTTTCCATCTATGAACCGAGGCTAGGGGCAAGATCCTCAACCGATTCGAGACGCTCTAGCCCGCCCCTCAGGAACAGCCGCAACTGCCCCTTGGATCGTCAGGGCCGGTCCACACGGAGTGGATTATTATGCCTGAACAATACGTCTCCCCACCCTATGGGGTGTAAGTCTGGTCCGTCAGCCGACCAGAATGCATTCGGCCGAAACCGATATAACCGAGGCGCCTCGCAACAGCAACAACAACATAAGTCAAACTCGTCAGGGCGTGTAAAACCACTGACGCCACTTCTAACTAGAAAGAAACGCATGCCCTCCCTGAGGTCCGTCTCCCGTTTTTGATTCATACCGGGTGTGAAACTCGCGAATCAAACGTTACACAAAGCTACGCCACAAAGGTCGTGCTTTGATCATCAACCACAAGACTTTGCTTTTCAACAGAAGCCTTGATCATTTGCATCTTAGCATGCCACACAGGCAAGCCATCCTATGCAACCGATATCAGTCACACAGAATGAAATCCGATGTCAGACACACAGTCCATTTACAAGTCCGTTCTGGGTCTGAACGAAACCGGAGGCACCTAGTACCCCGCATATCCATCGATCTCCAAGTACGTCTGGACGATCACTAACTGTTTCCATCTTCTTGGGTGTACAGCCCAATCAAGATCATCAGTTATCACCCAAACGACGTGAAGACCTCCGGTCTTCGACCATCGTCTTCGTCTTCGACTTATCGTCGTATCAGTTACTCAGAATGGGATAAACCCGGTCTTTCCGAATAACTCGCGTATATTTTAAATAAGTGTTACACAAACACAACATACGCCTCATTCCAATTCATTAGTCACTAACCGTAAATTAATCAAGAGAATAATTCCCCAAATATTAACCCCGAAGGCCGAAACCAACATCAGATCAATATCCAGAAAACCATTCTGCTTGGCTAACCGCCAGTTAGTTTCTAAATTTCACATTCAAATCTAATTACAGATTTATCTATCGCCTGGAGCAAAACTGGTGATACTCCATTCTCGATCTTTTCAATCTAATTAAAGATTCATTAAAACTCCACTTAGTTTTAATCATTATCTGGGTTAAAGAATCAGTGTCATTTAAAACACGATTCACGATAAACCCAAAATCACATTCCATTAATTATCGGGTTAAAGAACAAGTGTTATTTAAAACACTGTTCACGATAAACCCAAAAATCAATACCAATTCAATTCCAATTAAATATCATTTAATTGGTACACTTCATTAAATCTAAATAAAAAGATTTAATCTTTTCTCAACTGGGTTCAAGAACAGTGTTAGTGAAGACACCATTCACGACAAACCCAAATCACATTCGATATTCAATACAAGGCTCTGAATAGAAAATATATCGGCTTATATTCAATATCGAATTCTACGACTAACAAATGTCGTATTGGAAATAACGATACAAATATATATCTTTCAAATTTCCATAACAACACCTGTAATGTCACGAATTCCAACATCGAAATATTCCGAAGACAATTTCGATTCAAATCCACTCCAATGCAATCATTGGAAATTTTGGTTATTTTCAAAACCATTTCAAATTCAATTTATTTATTTAAAAATAAATAGAATTATAATTCTAGTTCAAAACTAGTTCATTTCGATAAAAATCCATTTTTTTATCTTTTCAAATATGGAGATTTTCACCCCAAACTTTCACAAATCATTTCTTGTGATTTTACACAAATTATTACTATTTTTAATAATTTTATCAAGGCCCGTACAGTCGATTTCCAACAATGGCCATCGAACTGCACTTACAACGACCTTTTTCGAATTTGATTTGGACGTATCTCCAAATCCAACCGTTAGATTTCAAATTTCTAACATTAATTAGAAAGCTCTTTTCGATACGAACCCAACGGTTCCGGTTTTAGGAGAATCCGACGGTCGGATCTCCTGTAATGTCCGTTTGAAATAAATGGTCGAAATTCGCGAACTGCCGCGGCGCGGCGCGTTCTATTCAGGCCATTATATTATATATAATATATATAATATATATTTCGTCGATTTCTATTTAAAACGAATTATATAAATAGTTTTGAATTCGTTTCAAAAACATTTTCAACTTCCATTTCAATTCAAATCAAAATTGAATTCTTCTCTATAAATTCGTTTTAAAATTCATTTCTATTCAATTCGAATTTCAATTCAATTTGAATTCATTTCAATTCGCTTTCTATTCCATTTGAATTCGTTTTCAATTCAATTCATTTCGAAATCGTTTTCAATTCATTTCATTTCGAAATCGTTTTCAATTCAATTCATTTCGAAATCGTTTTCAATTCATTTCATTTCGAAATCGTTTTCAATTTATTTTGAATTCGTTTTCAATTCAATTCATTTCGAAATCGTTTTCAATTCAATTCATTTCGAAATCGTTTTCAATTCATTTCATTTCGAAATCGTTTTCAATTCAATTCATTTCGAAATCGTTTTCAATTCATTTCATTTCGAAATCGTTTTCAATTCGATATAAATATCGTTCACGTCAAAATGGCGTCCATACACGGCTTCATAAATTTCTATTTTCAAATATTCTATTTCAAATATTTCTTTTTCAAAATAGTTGTTATTATCAAAATATTTCGTTCAAC